>JAEOAD010000015.1:33385000-34816250 GCA_036365145.1 Orientallactaga sibirica | reverse complement strand
CATTTTCAAGTCCTAAGACTACTCCTGTGCCACTGAAGCTGTGTGGCTTGGTTTCCTTCATTCTGTTGTGTCACTCTTCTGTTTCTTTATACTTTTCAGCTGTTCCACTCCTCCTTTTTGTAAATGTCCATTGCTCCTCCTCTGTTTCTCCCTGGTTAGTCTATTGTTTCATATCATGACTCACTCTTTTACTTCCCCACATTCTAAAACATTGAAGTGAAAATTTCAATGCCATTAATTACAGTCAAAATTTTGTACAACTACCACATTTGCAAACTAGTTCCAAAATATTTGCATTAACTGAAAAGGAAATCCTGTGCCCAGTGAGTAGTATTTGTCTCTTCCCATTTTCCCAAGTCCCTGATAATCACCAATCTGCTTGCTGTCTCTATGGATTTACTTATTCTCTATATTTTATGTAAATGCAGTCAGATAGTGTGTGATCATTAATGTGTGGCTTATTTCACTTATTACAATGCTTCGAGGGTTTACTTTTGTTATATCATACATTAGTGTTACATTCCTCTTTATGGATGAATAATATTCTAATGTATATGACAATTTGTTCACTCATTCATTTAGGGACAGTTACGTATTTCTCTCTTTTGCCTATAGTGAATAGTGCTTCTATGAATGAGTATGTGTGCACACGTCTTTATTTAAGCACCAGATCTCAATTATTTTTGACATATACCTTCTGTGAGCTGAATGTTTGTGTCCCCCAAAGTTCTATGATTTGACATCTAATCCCTAGTGCAATAGTGTGATTTTATTGGAAAAAAAGAGGAATAATTTTCAGATAATTGTCAGCATTTTATTTGATATTACATGAAAGCTCAGTAAATGGAAGAATCTAAAAGGTTAGTTCTCTGTCAAGGATGGCAGAAGGACTCATGTGGCTCTACTCTTCATGAGAAACTGTTAGCAATTAATAGTTGTTCAAGCAAGGAAACCATTTTCTTCAGTAGATTGCAAAAGAAGACATCGAAGTATGGTGGGTACTAGTTGGAGAGAGGAAGGAGCTCAGAGGGAGTGGGAGGTGGATGAAGGTAATGGAGATAAATGTGATCTAAGTACATTATTCACATGTATAAAATTTTCACTAAATAAAATTATATTAACTTTTCAAAACTCTACTTGTATGCTTTGCACTTTGACTACATCTTTCAACCACATATGATTGTAACTTTATGTTACAGCTTATGGGGGAAAATGGTTTATTTATGCTTATACTTCCTAGGGGAAGTTTTCATCAAGGGAGGGAAAGCATGGCATGCCTTAGCAGGAAGGCGAGATTAGATCTCCACATCAGTAAGAAGTGGTCTGAGTGAGCTAGCGAGTCAACACCCAATAGAAATGGACTAATAAAACTGGAGGTCTGTCTCCAGTGACACACCTCCTGAAACAACACTCTACCTCCAAAGACTCCACCAGCTAGGGATTGAACATGAAGGCTAATCACAATCTGGTCATACCAGCTGGGAGGGCAGCAGCAAGAATAAGCAAGCTAAGGGTGGGCACGGCGGTGTGGAGTGAGTAGGCCAGACCCCTGTTTCCCGGCTCCTCCCAGCTCCTTGGTCTGGGTTCCCTGCGCCGACAGTGTGCAGGCAGGTGAAGCAATGTGGTGTGAGTAGGCCAGACCCCTGTTTCTGGCTCCTCCCAGTCCCCTGGTCCTGGTAGGTCCCATTGTGCTGCCTTGCTTGGGGAGGCCAGGTCTCTGTGTGACCTGTGGAATCAGGCCTTTTGCTCTGGTATCATGACTGGCCACTGGGTACCAAAATCTCTGTTCACTTGAGTCAGAGGGTATGTGGACGAAAGGACAACAATTTGCTTCCTCCTCGATAAAATAGTATCCTTAAAATGAGTAAACAACAGCACAAAAAAAACAATGAAAGTCAGAAAACTGAGAGATCTCCACCAAGGATACCTAGTTCTACAATGGATATCTCCAATGAACTCATAGAGAAATCAACAGAAATTCATTCCCAAAATGAAAACATAACAACCAATGAGATCCTGATCAAAAAAAAAAAAAAAAAAACTGAGCTGGGTGGTGGCGCACGCCTTTAATCCCAGCATTCGGGAGGAAGAGGTAGGAGAATCACCATGAGTTCGAGGCCACCCTGAGACTACATAATGAGTTCCAGGTCAGCCTGAGCTAGAGTGAAACCCTACCTTGAAAAACCAAAAAAAAAAAAAAAAAAAGATCACTGAACTGGAAGCAAACCATCAAAGAACCAACAATTGTATCAACGAAATTGAACAGAATTGTCTCCTAGAGTGTTCAGCTTTTGACAGTAGGCTTAATTTGATTAAAGAAAATGTTAGAACCCTCAAAAGAGATATGAACGAATTTAATGCACAAAAATCAGTAGCCTTCCTATATGCAAAGGACAAATATACAGAGAAAGAAATCAGTGAGGCTGTCTCATTTTCAATAGCAACAAAAAAATTAAATACCTTGGAATAACACTAACCAAGGATGTGAAAGACCTATATAATGAAAACAAAAAAAGCTCAAGAAATAAATAGAGGACTTGAGAAGATGGAAAGACCTTCCATGCTCCTGGATATTGTGAAAATGGCAATTCTACCCAAAGCAATATACAGATTTAACTCAATACCAATAAAAAACTCACATCATTCTTCACAGAGATTGAAAAAATGATCTCAAAATTCATATGGAATGGCAGAAGGTCTTGGATATCCAAACATATCCTCAGCAAAAAGAAAAAAAATATCTCTGTTGGTATCACCATACCTTATTTAAAGCTATATTACAAAACTGTGGTGACAAAAACAGAAGCATAGAACAATGGAACAGAATTGAAGACCCAGACCTTAGGTCAAGTAACTACAGCTGCTTGATCTTTGACTAAGATGCCAATAATGTAGACTGGAGAAAAGACAGCATCTTCAATAAATGGTATTGGACAAAATGGATGACCATATGTAGAAAAATGAAATTAGACCCACTCATTTCACCATACACAAAAATCAAGTCCAAATGTATTAAAGACCTTGATATAAGACCTGAAACTCTTCAACTACTGGAAGAAAAAAATAGGAGGCACTCTCCATGATATAGGACTGGGAAAGGACTTACTGAACAAAACGCCAGCAGCCCAAGAAATTAAACAAGCACTCAACCAATGGATCTCATGAAGCTAAAAAGCTTTTGCAAAGAAAAACATACCATAAGTAGAGCCAATAGATTACCCACTGAATGGGAGAAAGTCTTCACCAACTATAACACTGACAGAACCCTAATATCTAGAATCTACAAAGAACTCAAAAAACTAAACAATAAAAAGTCAACCCACTCCAAAAGTAGGACAGAGAACTGAATAGGGAGTTCTCAGAGGAAGAATTACAAATGGCTAACACACACTTCAGAAAATGTTCAACATCCCTAAACATTAGGGAAATGCAAATTAAAACAACTATGAGATTCAACCTTACCCCAGTAAGGATAGCAAACATTAAAAAATTAACTGAAGGGCTGGAGAGATGGCTTAGCAGTTAACTGCTTGCCTGTAAAGCCTAAGGACCCCAGTTCAAGGCTCAGTTCCCCAGTACCCATATAAGCCACATGCATAAGGTGGTCCATGCATCTGGAGTTCACTTGTAGTGGCTGGAGACCCTGGTGCATCCATTCTCTCTCTCTCTCTCTCTCTCTCTCTCTCTCTCTGCCTCTTTCACTCTCTGTCCATCATGCTCAAATTAAAAAAAAAAAAAGAAAAAAAACTTTTTAAAAAAATCAACTGAAAGGGCTGGAGAGATGACTTAGCAGTTAAGGTGCTTGCCTGCAAAACCAAAGGACCTCAGTTTGATTCCCCAAGACCCACGTAAGCCAGATGCACAAGGTGGCACATGCATCTGGAGTTCATTTTCAGGCTGGAAAGCCCTGGCATGCCCACTCTCTCTCTCTTTTCTTCTCTTCTCTTCTCTTCTCTTCTCTTCTCTTCTCTTCTCTCTCTCTCTCTCTCTCTCTGTCTCTGTCTCAAATAAATAAATAAAAATTAAAAAATCAACTAAAAACAAGTATTGATGAGTATGTGGAAAAATAAGAACACTCACTCACTGTTGGTGGGAATGTAAGCTGGCACAACCACTATGGAAATCAATATGGAGATTCCTGAAAACGATAAATATAGAGTTACCAACAGACCCTGTTCTTCCCTTACTGGGCATTTACCCTAAAATATCTCAGTGCAGAGATATTTGCTCAACCATGTTTATAGCTGCTCAATTCATAATGGTTAAGAACTGGAATCAACCCAGGTTCTCATCATTGGATTAATGGCTAACCAAGATGTGGTATATCTACATGATGGAATTCTACTCAGCAGTAAGAAAAAAGTGACACAATGAGATTTGTAGAAAAATGGTCAACTTGGAACAGATCATTCTAAGTAAACTCACACAATCACAGAAACACAATCATCACATGGCCTCACTCATCTGTGGTTCCTAACCTGAATCAGCCCAAGTTGTTGACATACCTGCATGGCATCTTGAGGCTTGGACAATAGGGAGGGTAGGACTTGGGGGAAGGGGATGATGGGGGGACACAAAACTGAACCCAAATTGAACTTGTATGATAGAATCCTATATCTTGGAAGTTAGACTAAAAGGTGGAACTCTCAAGAGGACCTTAGGGGGAGCACCTTAATCAAAGGGCCCTGGAGAAGGTGAGACAAAGCCTAACCCTAAATTTATCCTGTTTCTCTTTCTTCTCTTTTTCTTTTCCCTTGGTGCTAGCCTGAAATTCCCTGTACCAGGATGTGGTCTACATCCACAATGAGCTGTTGATCAGAGAGACCTACTAGATCTCCCCAAACAAACAAGACAGACTTCTGTCAGAGCACTTGATTATCTACCAGAGGTTAATGGTAAGACCCTACTGCTGAACACACCATATGCTATCAGCAAGGACTATGGAGAGACCTGGTTGAAATCTGGAAGAGAGCCAGTCCCCAGACAATTAGCCCATCTAGTGCTGGAAAGCACTAGAAGAGCTGCAGGGGGAAAGTGGCCAACATCTGTCTGAGCAATTCAAAGTCTAAGCGACTCAGAAGCAAACAACCTGACATGATGCTCACACAAGTGCAATAGTGGCACACAGCCATGGTGGGTAATCAACTACTCTTGGATTGGCTATCAGATCCACTTGGTGTAAAGGAAACCATATCTGGAACTGGGAAACAAGTCAGAATCATATCCAGATAACAATTCTGCTTTCCATTGTCAAGCTTTCACTAATCTTGTGCTGTAAGAGGGTCCATACACTTTAAATTCTCTCTAAATTAATAATGGTTATCCCATTTAACTGGTACTGACCTCACTCTCTGTTGAAGAATCTGCTTCTCTTTTTCAGACAGGAGCTGGACCTGAGAAGATAAATGACCCAGTGCACTCCACCCTGGCCCCAGCTGAAACCACAGAGGAATTGGGGAAATGAGGAAGAGTTCAACTTTCTTAGTGAATCTGATATCAGCACAAGAGTGAAGGAGATAGACACTGAGGACACTCAACACCTACTAAACCAGAGATCCAGAGGCTCCTAAGTGCCCATCACTGAAGTAGACTTAAAATGCACCCAAAATGGCTCAGGGAATTTTGCAGAGGAGGGGGAAGAAAGATTGTTGGGGCCACAAGTTGGGACATTTTGCACAGAGACATTACCTCTCCCCCATAACTGACTGCTGCTCCCATAATGCATGGCCTACAATCCCTGTGGGGTTGACCTGCATCCCCAACAAGGAAGACCTCTTCAGAAAAGAGGCAGGGAGGAGGGAAAGGATAATACCAACATATGTTGTTTACATACAAAATATGTCCATATCTAATAAAAATTTAAAAAAAGAATAAGCAAGCTAACAATGGTTCACTGAAATGCATGTCTCTTCCACATATCGATGCGTCTTATCATACAATAACAAAAAAGTCATTTATATATTAAATATTATTACATATTATATTATGGTATACCATGTTTTTATAATATGTATGATGTTATGTGTTTTGTTATGTTGTGTTACATTATGCTAGGTTATGTTATATTATGATGTTATATTTTAGAGTCTTACTATGTATCGCAAGCTGGCCTCAACTTCATGATCTATTTATTTCTACCTCCTGAATTCCTAAATTCTGGCCTTACAAATGTGCACTGCTGCTCAGTTCCATTCTCCCAAAAAGATCACTGAACTGGAAGCAAACCATCAAAGAACCAACAATTGTATCAAGAATTGTCTCCTAGAGTGTTCAGCTTTTGACAGTAGGCTTAACTTGATTAAAGAAAATGTTAGAACCCTCAAAAGAGATATGAACAAATTCAATGCACAAAAATCAGTAGCCTTCCTATATGCAAAGGACAAATATACAGAGAAAGAAATCAGTGAGGCTGTCTCATTTTCAATAGCAACAAAAAAATTAAATACCTTGGAATAACACTAACCAAGGATGTGAAAGACCTATATAATGAAAACAAAAAAAGCTCAAGAAATAAATAGAGGACTTGAGAAGATGGAAAGACCTTCCATGCTCCTGGATATTGTGAAAATGGCAATTCTACCCAAAGCAATATACAGATTTAACTCAATACCAATAAAAAACTCACATCATTCTTCACAGAGATTGAAAAAATGATCTCAAAATTCATATGGAATGGCAGAAGGTCTTGGATATCCAAACATATCCTCAGCAAAAAGAAAAAAAAATACCTCTGTTGGTATCACCATACCTTATTTAAAGCTATATTACAAAACTGTGGTGACAAAAACAGAAGCATAGAACAATGGAACAGAATTGAAAACCCAGACCTTAGGTCAAGTAACTACAGCTGCTTGATCTTTGACTAAGATGCCAATAATGTAGACTGGAGAAAAGACAGCATCTTCAATAAATGGTATTGGACAAAATGGATGACCATATGTAGAAAAATGAAATTAGACCCACTCATTTCACCATACACAAAAATCAAGTCCAAATGTATTAAAGACCTTGATATAAGACCTGAAACTCTTCAACTACTGGAAGAAAAAAATAGGAGGCATTCTCCATGATATAGGACTGGGAAAGGGCTTACTGAACAAAACGCCAGCAGCCCAAGAAATTAAACAAGCACTCAACCAATGGATCTCATGAAGCTAAAAAGCTTTTGCAAAGAAAAACATACCATAAGTAGAGCCAATAGATTACCCACTGAATGGGAGAAAGTCTTCACCAACTATAACACTGACAGAACCCTAATATCTAGAATCTACAAAGAACTCAAAAAACTAAACAATAAAAAGTCAAACAACCCACTCCAAAAGTGGGACAGAGAACTGAATAGGGAGTTCTCAGAGGAAGAATTACAAATGGCTAACACACACTTCAGAAAATGTTCAACATCCCTAAACATTAGGGAAATGCAAATTAAAACAACTATGAGATTCAACCTTACCCCAGTAAGGATAGCAAACATTAAAAAACTAACTGAAGGGCTGGAGAGATAGCTTAGCAGTTAACTGCTTGCCTGTAAAGCCTAAGGACCCCAGTTCAAGGCTCAGTTCCCCAGTACCCATATAAGCCACATGCATAAGGTGGTCCATGCATCTGGAGTTCACTTGTAGGGGCTGGAGACCCTGGTGCATCCATTCTCTCTCTCTCTTTCTCTCTCTCTCTCTCTCTCTTTCTCTCTCTGTCCATCACGCTCAAATAAAAAAAACAAAGAAAAAAACTTTTTAAAAAATCAACTGAAAGGGCTGGCAAGATGACTTAGCAGTTAAGGTGCTTGCCTGCAAAGCCAACAGACCTCAGTTTGATTCCCCCAAGACCCACGTAAGCCAGATGCACAAGGTGGCACATGCATCTGGAGTTCATTTTCAGGCTGGAAAGCCCTGGCATGCCCATTCTCTCTCTCTTTTCTTTTCTTCTCTTCTCTTCTCTTGTCTTCTCTCTCTCTCTCTCTCTCTCTCTCTCTCTCTCTCTCTGTCTCTGTCTCAAATAAATAAATAAAAATTAAAAAATCAACTGAAACAAGTATTGACGAGTATGTGGAAAAATAAGAACACTCACTCACTGTTGGTGGGAATGTAAGCTGGCACAACCACTATGGAAATCAATATGGAGATTCCTGAAAAGGATAAATAGAGTTACCAACAGACCCTGTTCTTCCCTTACTGGGCATTTACCCTAAAATATCTCAGTGCAGAGATATTTGCTCAACCATGTTTATAGCTGCTCAATTCATAATGGTTAAGAACTGGAATCAACCCAGGTTCTCATCATTGGATTAATGGCTAACCAAGATGTGGTATATCTACATGATGGAATTCTACTCAGCAGTAAGAAAAAAGTGACACAATGAGATTTGTAGAAAAATGGTCAACTTGGAACAGATCATTCTAAGTAAACTCACACAATCACAGAAACACAATCATCACATGGCCTCACTCATCTGTGGTTCCTAACCTGAATCAGCCCAAGTTGTTGACATACCTGCATGGCATCTTGAGGCTTGGACAATAGGGAGGGTAGGACTTGGGGAAAGGCGATGATGGGGGGACACAAAACTGAACCCAAATTGAACTTGTATGATAGAATCCTATATCTTGGAAGTTAGACTAAAAGGTGGAACCCTCAAGAGGACCTTAGGGGGAGCACCTTAATCAAAGGGCCCTGGAGAAGGTGAGACAAAGCCTAACCTAAATTTATCCTGTTTCTCTTTCTTCTCTTTTTCTTTTCCCTTGGTGCTAGCCTGAAATTCCCTGTACCAGGATGTGGTCTACATCCACAATGAGCTGTTGATCAGAGAGACCTACTAGATCTCCCCAAACAAACAAGACAGACTTCTGTCAGAGCACTTGATTATCTACCAGAGGTTAATGGTAAGACCCTACTGCTGAACACACCATATGCTATCAGCAAGGACTATGGAGAGACCTGGTTGAAATCTGGAAGAGAGCCAGTCCCCAGACAATTAGCCCATCTAGTGCTGGAAGGCACTAGAAGAGCTTCAGGGGGAAAGCGGCCAACATCTGTCCGAGCAATTCAAAGTCTAAGCGACTCAGAAGCAAACAACCTGACATGATGCTCACACAAGTGCAATAGTGGCACACAGCCATGGTGGGTAATCAACTGCTCTTGGATTGACTATCAGATCCACTTGGTGTAAAGGAAACCATATCTGAAACTGGGAAACAAGTCAGAATCATATCCAGATAACAATTCTGCTTTCCATTGTCAAGCTTTCACTAATCTTGGGCTGTAAGAGGGTCCATACACTTTAAATTCTCTCTAAATTAATAATGGTTATCCCATTTAACTGGTACTGACCTCACTCTCTGTTGAAGAATCTGCTTCTCTTTTTCAGACAGGAGCTGGACCTGAGAAGATAAATGACCCAGTGCACTCCACCCTGGCCCCAGCTGAAACCACAGAGGAATTGGGGAAATGAGGAAGAGTTCAACTTTCTTAGTGAATCTGATATCGGCACAAGAGTGAAGGAGATAGACACTGAGGACACTCAACACCTACCAAATCAGAGATCCAGAGGCTCCTAAGTGCCCATTACTGAAGTAGACTTAAAATGCACCCAAAATGGCTCAGGGAGTTTTGCAGAGGAGGGGGAAGAAAGATTGTTGGGGCCACAAGTTGGGACATTTTGCACAGAGACATTACCTCTCCCCCATAACTGACTGCTGCTTCCATAATGCATGGCCTACAATCCCTGTGGGGTTGACCTGCATCCCCAAAAAGGAAGACCTCTTCAGAAAAGAGGCAGGGAGGAGGGAAAGGATAATACCAACATATGTTGTTTACATACTAAATATGTCCATATCTAATAAAAATTTAAAAAAAGAATAAGCAAGCTAATAATGGTTCACTGAAATGCATGTCTCTTCCACATATCGATGCGTCTTATCATACAATAACAAAAAAGTCATTTATATATTAAATATTATTACATATTATATTATGGTATACCATGTTTTTATAATATGTATGATGTTATGTGTTTTGTTATGTTGTGTTACATTATGCTAGGTTATGTTATATTATGATGTTATATTTTAGAGTCTTACTATGTATCGCAAGCTGGCCTCAACTTCATGATCTATTTATTTCTACCTCCTGAATTCCTAAATTCTGGGGTTACAAATGTGCACTGCTCAGTTCCAAAACAGGTTTATAAAGAGAAGACAAGTGGGGCTGAAAAGATTTCTCAGTGGTTGAGGTGCTTGCCTGCAAAGCCTAGCAATCCAGGTTCAATTAAAAAGTAAATCCAAGCCGGGCATGGTGGCGCACACCTTTAATCCCAGCACTCGGGAGGCAGAGGTAGGAGGATCGCCAAGAGTTCGAGGCTACCCTGAGACTACATAGTTAATTCCAGGTCAGCCTGGACCAGAGTGAGACCCTACCTTGCAAAACCAAAAAAAAAAAAAAAAAAAAGGAACTCCAGGGGCTGGAGAGATGGCTTAGCGGTTGAGGAGCCTGCCTGCTAAGCCTAAGAACGCTGGTTCCAGTCTCCAGCAGTTCCAATCTCTAGGTCCCACGTTTAGCCAGATGCAAAGGTACACAAGGGCGCAATGCTGCACTTGACCACAAGGGGGCACACGCATCTGGATTTCGTTCACAGCAGCTGAGAGACTGCTGGAGCGCCCATTCTCTATCTGTCTCCCTGTCCCTCTCTCTCTCTCTCTCTCTGTGTCTCAAAAAATAAAAAATAAAAAATAGTAAGTCCAGATGCACAAAGAGGCACATGCATCTGGACTACATTTGCAGCACTAGAAGCCCTGGCATGCCCATTTGCCACCACCCCCTTTAAAATAAATAAATTAAATGATTTTTTAAAAGGATATGGCAAGGACTGGAGAGATGGCTTAGCAGTTAAGGTTCTTGCCTGCAAAGCCAAATGACCCATGTTCGATACCCCAGGACCCATGTAAGCCAGATGCACAAGGTGGCTCATGCATCTGGAGTTTGTTTGTATCAGCTGAAGGCCCTGGTATGCCCATTTTCTGTCTCCCCTCCCCAAATAAATAAATAAAACTAAAAAGTTTTTTTTTTTAAAAAAAAAAAAAAAAAAAAAAGGACGGGGCTGGAGGGATTGCTTAGCATTTAAGGCACTAGCCTGCAAAGCTAAAGGACCTAAGTTTGATTCCCCAGGACTCACGTAAACAACCATGTAAGCCAAAAGCAGGTGGCACATGCTTCTGGAGTCCATTTGCAGCAGCACACCCATTCTCATTTTCTATCTACCTCTTTTTCTCTCTCTCCCTCTCTCTCTCTCTGCCTCAAATATAAGTAAAAATTATACATATATATGGAGAGAGAGAGAGAGAAAGATAGGACAAGAAATTTGGTGATCACAAGTAAAGCAGTTGAAAAAGTGTCCTATTTTGGTTACCTTACACATAATAAATAAATCCACAATTCTTTTGTATTCCAAAACTTGTTTATATAAGAGCCAAAAGAGACAAAACACAGTTTTAACTTTCTAAGCAACCAAATTTTCAGGACTTTCACACTCAGTAGTGAACATCCCTACCCTATACAACAAGTACTTCTGCTACCTTCTTCTCTGTGTTCAGCTGAGAAAGCTATTCTTGGCCTGACAACCTAACCTCCTCCACCTATCTGCAGCATACTAATAAAAGAGGCAAGTAATACTAAAAATAGAGAAAGTAGCTGGGTATGGTAGCACATGTCTTTAATCCCAGCACTTGGGAGACAGAGGTCGGAGGATCGCCAGGAGTTTGAGGCCACCCTGAGACTACATAGTGAATTCCAGGTCAGCCTGGGCTAAAGCAAGACCCTACCTCAAAAAAAAAAAAAATAGAAATAAAAAATAAATCAGAGAAAGATTTTTTTTTTCAATGTGGCAACATTGGGAAAAGGAACAAATAAACAGGTCCAGTTGTAGCCAAATACAATGGGTTTACTTCTTAGTGAGTGCAACACCAGAAAGCATAGGCTGTACATAAAGAATGCAGGAGGATTTTTAACATTGCTTGTGAACAGGAGAGCACAACTTCCAAGCATGCTCTCACCAAAGGAAAAGGAGAGGAACTCATTTGTGAGGCCTATGCATAGTTATAGAGGGAGGGAACTTTAGCAAGGACACATCTCTGAGCATGCTCATTTTAAAACATATACTACTGAACATGCTCAGTAGAGGACACAGTTCAAAAACAAAAGATGGCAGGTAGGAATGCCCCTGCCCTCCATCAATATATCCAGTCTATGATGCAAAAGTGGTAGGAATAGTCTCTTGTGCACTTGGCCTGCAATCCATGTGCCATGTCCAAGATGCTTAACAAGTACAGGAATCCACTGGTCATTTCTGGCTTATGTCAGTCATCAACATATGGTGGCTAGGAAAGAAAGCAAAGAAAGTCTTTTCCCCACTCAGAGGCTCCTTCAGGCTAAACCCTTTTTCCCAGGCTCCTTCCATAGCTTCCTGGCTTCCTAGTGATGAACATTGCATCAGTACAAACATCAGACACTGTGGGGCTGTTGTGTGTACTTCTAGCCTGCCTGAATGCTGTGCACTTAACAAACAAAAAAAGTTTCAGGCTTTTGTGATGAAAAGAAAGGGGCACTTTTGCAAAAGTGTTAAAATGGAGCTGCCCCCCCAGATACCCAGTGTTTTTGTGGCTACTAAGTGTGTAGTGAGTGATTCCCAAGTCCTTCTTTGGGATAATGACATGAGGCCGAGGTCTAAATAGAGGGCCAGAGATAAGCATAATTAAACCATATGGATCAAGGAGAAACCAGTGATGAGGGCAGGCACCACGCCACTTGCATGCATCTTCCACAGCAGCCTTTAGGTTCCTACCTTCATTCAGACCAAACTGGGGTTAGTAGCTTCATCACAGAAAAGAATCCCAGGGCTGGAGAGATGGCTTAGTGGGTAAGGCGCTTGCCTACAAAGCCAAAGGACCCAGGTTCAATTCCCCAGGACCCATGTAAGCCAGATGCACAAGGGGGCGCATGCATCTGGAGTTTGTTTGCAGCAGCTGGAGGCTCTGGAGCGCCCATTCTTTCTATCTCTCTCCCTGCCTGTTTCTCTTTCTCTCTCTCTCTCTCTCTCTCTCTCTCTCTCTCTCTCTCTCAAATAAATAAAGAGAAATTTAAAAAAGAAAAAAGAATCCCAGGATGAGCCAGTATGAAACAGAGCTGGAGTTTATTAAAGATGTTTTTATCAGAGATCTTAATCTGTGATTAACAGAAAGAGAGACCCTTGGAAAACAGAAATTACAAGTTTAGCAAATTTCAAGGTGGATTTATGTGAAGCATTATTTAGGTGTAGGAGTAAGTTGTATGTCACTTGGGCTCTAAGTAAGCACAACCTAATCACTGTTCTTGACGGCCTTGGTTGAAGTGACTTTGGGAATGCAGCATCTGGCCTTAAGTAAGTGCACTTTATTTATTGTTTTTGACAGGATGTGTTTTAGAAAACACATATAATCTCTAAGGGCCTTTTGGTTTTTATCAGTGGTGTCTAAAGTCTTGTCTTTATCAGTAGTAAAAGGAGATTAGATGCTGAGAACAGAGCCTCATCCACTCCCTGTATCTATGCATGACTGGCCCAACATTGTCTCTGACCCATGGTTGTTCTCTAGGGTGGTCCAATAAGTTGTCAGAATTGTGTTACATCTCTTCCTGGGAGGCAAGTTCCTCCTCTGAACGGTGCCAGGGCTTCAGCCTTTTTCTTCCCCCAGCATGGGCTTCCCAAGTACATTTTATTTCTTTGGGATCCATTGTTGCAATCATCTGATAGCTGAAAGGAATAAGCTGAAGTGCCTAAATGTCTGTCTGGAATGTTTCCTGTCCTGCCAGAGCATTTGCAAAAACACATGCTTTAGAGGCCTGGCCTGATTCTCTATGATGACATCACTCTGAAATGCAGCTGTGGCTTCTTAGTGTTATCAACCAGCCTCTACTTTTTATTTCCTTTTGGTTTTTCAAGGTAGAGTCCCCTAGCCCACGCTGATCTATGTAGTCTGGAATTCACTATGTAGTCTCCAGGTGGCCCTGGAATCACAGCAATCCTCCTACCTCTAACTCCAACGTGCTGGGATTAAAGGCATGAACCATCATGCCTGGCTCAACCTCCACTTTTGTTCCTTTCCAGGCTATTCTAGAAATTTTTTTTTAAAAAAATAGGTATCTCCAAATTCTAACTCTGAACATTGTCACTCATCCTCTATCTTTTCACTGTCTTAAGCAGTTTTCTGCTAAGGTGACTAGAGATAGCTTCTCCTTTAAAAAGCATTCACACAAGCCAGAGCACAGTGACCTGACCAGGACCCCATGGAATGGTTCCACCCACTTACAATGAGTCTTCCTACCTCAATTAATTTAATCAAGATAACTCCTCACAGGCATGCTCAGAGCTAACCTAATCTAGATAAGCCCTCCCAGGAATACCCAGAGACTCATTTCCTAGTTCCTGTCAACTTGATAATATATAACATAATAGTGATGCACACATGTGACTTCAACACGTGGGAGGTGGAGGCGAGATGATCAGGAGCTCAAGACCAGCTTCTGTAAGACAGCAAATTGAAGATAGTCTGAGTTACATGATACCTTGTCTAAGTACACATATATACATACATACAGTTTGATAGATATAGTTTGATAAATGCTGCTTTTGAAATAAAAATTTAAAAACTGTATTGAGGGCTGGAGAGATTGCTCAGTGGTTAAGGCACTTGCCTGCAAAGTCTAAGAGCCCAGGTTCAATTCTCCAGCACCCACATAAGTTAGATGCTAAAGGTGATGCATGAATCTGGAGTTCGTTTGCAGTGGCTAGAGGCCCTGATTTGCCCATTTTCTCTCTTTCTCTCTCTCTCTCTCTCTCAACTTCTGTCTCTAATTTAAAAAAACTGTATTGGGCTGGAGAGATGGCTTAGTGGTTAAGCACTTGCCTGTGAAGCCTAAGGACCCCAGTTCAAAGGCATGATTCCCCAGGACCCACATAAGCCAGATGCACAAGGTGGCGTATGCATCTGGAGTTCGTTTGCAGTGGCTGGAGGCCTTGGCATACCCATTCTCTCTCTCTCTCTCTCTACACACACACACACACACACACACACACATACATACACACACACACATATATATATACATATATATACATATACATACACACATACACACACACATATATATACACACACACACATATATATATATACACACACACATATATATATACACATACCTCTTTCTCTCTCTCTGTCGCTCTCAAATAAATAAATAAACAAAAAAACTGTATTGAAAAATTTGCATAACCCCTCACATCATCCTCCTTTGTCCCCTTCCCCTACCTCCCACCACGGAACCCCTAGTTTTTTCCTACTATTCCCTCTTCTATATGGATGTCTGTTTTAGGGGGGTGGGTTTTTTTGTCCTCCTCCAACACCCATGACAACCTGTTAGTGAGCGCAATATTATGCAGATTTGTGCAGATAATGATAGCCACTGTGAGGTCATGAATACCATGACCACTTTATGCCCAGGAAAAAGCTTTCCAAATACTCCTCCCCATCCTTTGGCTTTTAAATTTTTTCCAAAACCTCTTCTGCTATAGTCCCTGAGCCACTGGAGGTTTTGACAGAACATTCCATTGTCACTTCTCATTATGTTGATGAGTCTCCTCAGAAGTTACCACCATCTGAAAAGAGACACTTCTTAACCAAAAGTAAGAGCAACAAATGCATATATATATGCATAGGCTTAAGTATTTAGAGGGCAATTTGGTAGGCATAATATATCCATGTAGTAAAACAAGAGCCCCCTTGGGTTTTGTGACCCACACAGTTATAGGCTTTTGACTAGGTTTCAGGCATGAATGGAGTTGGTCTCAGATCAAATTAAAGTACAGAGCCAGGCATGGTAGCACATACCTTTAATCCCAGCACTCAGGAGGCAGAGGTAGGAAGATTGCAATGAGTTCAAGGCCACCCTGAGACTACATAGTGAATTCCAGGTCAGCCTGGACTACAGTGAAACCCTACCCTCTAAAAACAACAACAATAAAAATTAGAGTACAGGGGCTGGAGAGATGGCTTAGTGGTTAAATGCTTGCCTATGAAGCCTAAGGACCCCAGTTTGAGGCTTGCTTCTCCAGGACCCACGTAAGCCAGATGCACAAGGGGGTGCATGCATCTGGAATTCGTTTGCAGTGGCTGGAGGCCCTGGTGCACCCATTCTCTCTCTCTCTCTCTCTCTCCCTATTTCTGTATCTCTCTCTCTCAAATAAATAAATAAATAAATAAATAATAAAATATTTTTTAAAAAATTAGAGTACAGTTGGTTACCCCCAGTTTTCAGGCTCTGATGCTGGTTAAAGCTGCTAAAGACTTCTCCAGGAGCCGGGCGTGGTGGCACACGCCTTTAATCCCAGCACTCGGGAGGCAGAGGTAGGAGGATCACCATGAGTTCAAGGCCACCCTGAGATTACATAGTTAATTCCAGGTCAGCCTGGGCCAGAGTGAGACCCTACCTCGAAAAACCAAAACAAAACAAAAAAAAGACTTCTCCAACAAGCTGCATAGCACTTCTAGAACTATGACTTTTAGTCAGCAGAGAGGAATCTTCCATGTTAATTCTATCTTGATTTCTCGGTGTCTTGCAACCAAAACATGTGGTATCTTTAGCAGTAGGGTCTTACCATCTACTTCAGATGGCAACCAAGAGCCTTCACTATAGTCTATCTTTGTATTGGGGACCTCATGGACCAATACTTCACTGGGAAGTATTCCAATGCTGACCCTCAGATTTTTATGTCACAACCTATGGCTTCTGGGCATAGAATTTATATCCCTACAGGGTACTTTTGCCCAAAGTCCTTTTTGTAAAACTTATGTATTGTTCAATGATCTAACAAAGAAGTAGGTTTATATGGGTTACTTATAACCTCTTTAGTTTTGATTAACCTTCTTCCCCCTCCATGCACATCCCCTGACACCACGTAGACTGTCCCATCCCCAGTATCCTCCCTTCTACTTACTTATCTGCTATCCCCTTCCCTTAAGCCCTCCCTCCTATTTCCTCCCTCAGGGTCCCTTTCCAGATTCCTGACTTCTACTACTGACTCTTACTCCAATTCACACACAAATCTAAAAATTTGGAGCTAGGATTGGCATATAAGAAAGAACACGCATGTATGTATATATTTTTCAAGATACATCCATTTTCCTGAAAATTTTATAATTTTATCTTTCTGTACAGTTGAATGAAATGCCACTGGGTATATATATTCTATATCTTCATTATCTATTCATCAGTTGATGGTTATTTAGGCTGATTCCATTTCCTAGCTATTATGAATAGAGCAGAAATTAATTTGTGAGCACATATCTCTAGAGTAAAGTATAACATCTATATGGTATATACCCAAGAGTGCTATAGCCAAGTTATATGGAAGGTCTGTTTTTAGCTTTTTAAGAAACCTCCCCACTGCTGGGCATGATGATGCATGCCTTTAACCCCAGCTCTTGAGAGGAAAAGTGAAACCTCCACACTGTTTTTCATAATGGCTGTACCAATTCAAATTCCCACCAACAATGGAGAAGGACTCTTCTTTCCACACACCCTTGTTAACATTTGTTATCATGAGATTGCTTGATGATAGCCATTTTCACTGGAGTGAGATGAAATATCAAAGCAGTTTTAATTTTCATTTCCCTAGTGGCTAAGGATGCTGAACATATTTTTTCAATATTTATTGGCCACTTGTATTTCTTCTTTTGAAGCTGTCTATGCAGTTCTATAACCTACTTTTTGATTGGGTTGTTTGAGTTCTATTTAGTTTTTTGAGGTCTTTGTATATTCTAGGTATTAAGCTCAGATGTACAGCTGGCAAAGATTTTCTCGCATTCTATAGAGTGCCTCTTTGCTCTATAAAAGCTTCTTAACTTCATGAGATCCCATTAGTTGACTGGAATTCTATTCAAACAGTCCTTGCCTATGTCTAGATGTTAAATGTTTCACTCACTTTCTTCTCCAGTAGTCTCAAAGTGACAGGTCTAATGTTAATAAAGTCTTTAATCCATTTGGAATCAATTTATGTGCACAGAGAGAAATAAGGGTCTAGTTTTATTCATATCTAGTTTTCCTGGCACCATTTGTTAAAGAGGCTGTCTTTTTTTCCAGTGAATAATTTTTGCATTTTTATCAAAAATTAAATAGCTACAGCTTCTTGGGTCTATATCTGGATCCCTATTTTGTTCCATTGAGCTACATGTCGTTTTTGTGCCAGTAACATGCTGTTTTTGTTATAATGGAGTACCAGACAGCCTCAGGTTCCTGGGATAAACTTCCAAATCAGGCACAGCTAAGGAGAAAGGGATATTTATTGAAACTTACAGATCCACAGGAAGTTCCATAATGGCAGAAGAAGCTGGCCCACTTTCACAGACCCAAGCTTAAAGAGAAACCAACACCAGCAGGAGTACCACAAAACAAGCACACATCAGGGACACCAGGCAGAACTCAGGCGCTTTGCATAACTTTAGACTGGAATACCAAATCTACCTCCACAATTTAGGGCTGAACCCCAGGATCCACTCACAGTGACACCTCCTCCAGCCAGGTGGCTGCAGATCTAAATTACAAATTGTAATAAAATCCTGAATATATGGGGGCCATGCATTCAAACTACCACAAATGGTTATGTAATATAACTTAAGACCAGGTATGCTGACACTTCTGGCCTTATTTTTTTAAGCTTTTATTTTTATTTATTTATTTATTAGAGACAGAGAGAGGGAGAAAGAGAGAGGGAAAGAGTGATAATGGGCGTGCCAGGGCCTCTAGCCACTGCAAATGAACTCCAGACACATGTACCACCATGCGCATCTGGCTAAAGTGGGACCTGGAGAATCAAACCAGGGTCCTTAGGTTTCACAGACATGTGCCTTAACACCTAAGCCATCTCTTCATCTTTCCAGCCTTACTTTTGTGCTCAGGAAACCTGAGGGGTTTTGCTTCTAGATGATTTTGGAATGGTTTTTTAAACTATTTCCATGAAAAATATCTTTGGATTGCATTAAATCTATAAATTCTTTTTGATAAGATAGCCATTTTTCACATTAATTCTTCCAACCCATGAACATGGGATAGCTTTCCATTTCCTAGTGTCTTTGATTTCTTTATTCAGTAATTCAAAGGTTAAATTGTAGAGATCCTTCACTTCCTTAGTTAGGTTTATACCATGATATTTTAAATATTAATAATAATAATATATAATAAATACAAAATAAACAAAATAAAAATAAAATGCTGATTTTTTTAAGTCAAAAATGATGGGTTGGAGAGATGGCTTGGCAGTTAAGGGACAAGCCTGTGGAGACTAAGGACCCATGGTCGACTCCCCAGATCCCACATAATCCAGATGCACAAGGTGATGCATGCACAAGATCACACATGCACACTAGGTGCACATACGTCTGGAGTATGATTACAGTGGTGCAGGCCCTGGCATGCCAATTCTCTCTCTCTCTCTCTCTATGTCTTGCTGTCACTCTTTCTCATAAAAAAAAAAAAAAAAAAAAAAAAAAAGGCCAGTCTGTTAGCTTGTCTCAAAAAAAATGATAATGGGGCTAGGGAGATGGCTCAGTGATTAAAGACACTTTCTTGCAAAGTATGCTATCCCTGGTTCAATACTGTAGAAACCACCTAAAGCCAGATGTACAAGGTGGCACATGCATCTGAGTTGGTTTGCAATAGTAAAAGACCCTGATACACAAAGTCATTCTCTCGCTCTCATAAATAAATAAATAAATATATATATTTTTTGTAAAAAAAATGATAATGGACCTTTGGAGTCTGGAACTGAACTAAAGTTCTCGCTTGTGATCCACAATTATTTTTATCTGTGGTTTTCATTAAAATTAGCTTGAAAGATTTTTCAGGCTACAGATGCCAGAACCCAGCCTTCAGAGATTCTGATTTATTCGGTTCTCAAAGGAGCCATAATTCTGTGTAATTTTTTTTAACATTTCCTCTTGGATTCTAATGTTCAGCTGAGTCTCAGAACACAAGTCTGAATTACTCTAGTACACTGGTTTCTTCATCAGCTTTCTAACCCACAGTCTACCTTCCACACCCAAACTTACAGTTGTCCATTACTTTATTCCTCTGTTATTTTCTTTTATTCCTCTACCCATTTTCTACCCTACACAACTACACACAAAGACCTAGTTCAGTCTACAAATATCTCTCTTGCTAATGCCATCATGAAAACAATCTCTTTCTAAAAGAAAAACTACTTTTTATCTCTATTACCAGCACCTTATTTTTCCAGTTTATTCAGTGCATCACCTTGTACCACATTCACTGCTTTGACTAATTTTTGACCTTCTATCATTTAATTTTTGATATATTTTTATTTTATAAAGAGCTACATTTTGTCACCTTTTCTACAATGAAAACTCCTCCAAGGCAAATATGTGTTCCACATTATTATCCTGAGAATTGGTGGCTTTAAAATGATGTAATTTTGATGTAAGATGCCTAAAAATTCTACAATTAGCATTCATCTAGTACTATATGATTTATAAATAAGTTTCATGCTATTTCTTTTGTCATGTTAACTATATTAAGTGTGAAATATTTGTTTCTCCCATTCAAACCAAGAAACTGAGGTAGGCAGGCATAAGAAACAGCTTAGCAACACAAGATGCCAGTTGGCTTGGGCAGTAAATACACCCCTTTCCTAAAAATACAACTAGCAACCTATTGGCAACCTGGGACCCCACCTGCATTAAGCCAAATGTATTCATGCTTTAAACAATGAAAATAAGTTATTCTCCTTAGCAACTCATTGGTAATGCTCCATTTCTATTTAAGCATGTTCCAGAATATATCTGAGATTGGGAGATATTTAACTGCAATGCCTTTAAGGAATCTACATTTGTACTAAGTGGTCAGTCTCTCTCTCCTCCCTCCCTCTCCTTTCTAATAATTTCAACTTTGCTTCACACTTGGCTCATCCTGAAGTCAAATTGAAGCCACAAATCCTGGTTTTGTCTGGAAGGAGGTCTCTGAAAAGGGAACTCCCCAGGCTGCTGCATGAGGGACTGAGTAGAGTTGGGAGTGACAGTGACCTGTGTCTCTGTCCCTATCACCATGACAATGGTACATAAGCAAGGAAGCCTGCTCTTTCTAAATGTTGGTTGTCCAGGTAGCAAGGCCCTAAATGGCTAATGGCTACAAGTGACCCATCATACAATATGACTCACACATTAAACACACTCCACTCCCCTACTGAAAAAAAGGGTGACCCATATCATGAATCCTAACCTATCCCTTTCATGTAGGCCACACATTAACTAGGCTCACTACTCTGTTGTATAAGATCTCCTCTTCTCTAAGAAACCTGAAAAGTACACCTTTGCTCTCTTGGAGCAGGCTTAAGCTGTCACTTCAGAACCCCACAGTATGGCCTATGTTAATAAAACTTTTTTGCCTAAAAAGGACAACCTAATGAAAGACCCAGGCCAGAGTAGCACCATGACAGGCCTCAGTCACTCTGTAGGCCACAGGGGCGAGTTCCCAGAATCAAGGGAAGAACAAGCAGTACCGGGAAAAACCATAAACTTGCTGTGTGAGCATGACTCAACATTCTTACCATCCTGGGCTGTATGGCCCAATAAGATCCACAGTCTCAGAGTTTTGTAAATGTCAACCAATCAAATGAATGTAACCATGCGTGCCAACCTGTTCAAATGTAACCGCCGTTTGCTAAGCCAATTAAGTTTGAAATTCCCCTAGACCTAGCCCACCAAAATCCTAAAACCAGTCAAGAACCCCCAAGTACAGTTAATGTTCAAATTAGCCAATCATGTAGTTGCATAGGTGATGGTCCCCTCCCCCTTGCTCAAACTTCAATAAAAAGCCCGCCATTCTGATTTTCTGGGCTCTTGCATAGATCCACTGCATTGGTGAAGGCAAGAGACCGAGCTTAAGCCCGAGTAAAAGCTCTTTGCATTTGCATACGTGTTTGGTCTTCCTTGGTGGTCACTGGGGGCGCCGTGAACTGGGCATTACACTATGTCACCATGCCTCTCTTCCATGTCTCTTCCTTCCTGAAACCTGCCAATATCCCCAGCCATTTGCTAATTTTTAACCCCTCAGGATATAGGGAGATTATTCAGAATATAGGCCTGAATTATTTTCTTTTTCCACAACAATAAAATTATTCATTCTATTTATTTATTTATCTATTTTAAAACTTTTTTAAAGGGTTGAAGAATGGCTTAGTGGTTAAGGTGCTTGCTTGCAAAAACCTAAGGACCAAGGCTCAATTACCCTGTATCCATGTAAGCAAGATACGCAAGGTGGCACATGTGTCTGGAATTCATTTGCAGTGACTAGAGGCCCTGGCATGCCCATTCTCTCTCTCTCTCTCTCTCTCTCTCTCTCTCTCTCTCTCTCTCTCCATATATATCTGCCTCTCAACTAAATAAATAAATAAATAGCCAGCACTTTAATCCCAGCACTCAGGAGGCAAAGGTAAGAGGATCGCCATGTGTTCAAGGCCATCCTGAGACTTCATAGTGAATTCCAGGTCAGCTGAGGCTAGAGTGAGACCCTACCTCAAAAAAAAAAAAAAAAAGAAAGAAAGAAAGAAAGAAAGAAAGAAAGAAAGAAAGAAAGAAAGAGAAAGAAAGAAAGGGAGAGAGAGAGAGAAAGAAAGAAAGAAAGAAAGAAAGAAAGAAAGAAAGAAAGAAAGAAAGAAAGAAAGAAGAAAAGGAAAGGAAAGGAAAGGAAAGGAAAGGAAAGGAAAGGAAAGGAAAGGAAAGGAAAGGAAAGGAAAGGAAAAACAAAAATAAGCGGCACCAACAATTTAGGGTCTGATAGGAATTATGACTAGGCTGCTTTTTAATTTTTATGTATTTATTTCTGTGTGTGTATGTAATTGCCACAGTCTCTTGCTGTGCAAATGTATACTAGTCTGGCTTTTCATAGGTAGGTAGGGAACTGAATATGGGGTGAAAGGCTTTATAAAGAAGCGCCTTTTAGTCACAGAGCTATCTCCAGCTGGGCTGCTCTTGAATATTTAATGCTAAAGAGCCCCATTTGGGGAGATTAAACCAATTTGGCCAGGTGAGGCTGTTGAGGAACACCTACATAATTAGCGTTGTCTTGATCACTTAGGCAATGGGGACTTAATGTGACTATTTCCTCACATAAGTGCTTTCTTTTTTATTTTTAAAAATATTTTAATTTATTTATTTACAAGCAGAGAGAAAGGGAGGAGAAAATGAATGAGAATGCACAGGCGGGGACCCAGTGCCACTACAAATGAACTCCAGACACATGCACCACTTTGTGCACCTAGCTTTGCATAGGGTACTAGGTGAAGGGTTAATGTGTCATGAAATGACAGGAGAAACTGAACAAAAGCCACCTGGAATGTCCCTAGGCTGTAAATACATTATCGGATAAGAACATCTGTAGCACAGAAACCCCTGTCCCAAAACCATAAAAAAAAAAACAGGCCTGACTATAAAGAGAAACAGGCCTACCAGCAGAATGACCCTGTTCCCTTTTGTCTCCCCCCACTTCCCATTTGTTCCTCTTTCCTGCCCCTGACCCCATAAAAGCCTAAGTCCAGCTGTGCCTGGGCACACACACAGTCTACATTCCACTGGAAAAGCTGTTGCCCTTCATTGTCTTCATAAAGAACAATCTATAGCTGTTGAAATCGGTCTTTCTTTTTCACATCACTCCAGTCAATCCCATGTCCAAAACTGGAGAATCGGACGCAGGCCATCAAGCTTTGCAAGCAACTGCCTTTAATCACTGAGCCACCTTTCTAGCCCTCTTTTGCTTTTAATTTTTTTCTTTCTTATGTGGTATGCATGTGTGAAGTACTTACATGTACACATTCCAGGGTTTTTTGTTTCTGCAAATGAATGCCAGATACATGTGCAGCTTTTTGCATTCAACTTTAAGTGGGTCATAAGGAATTGAACCCAGGTTAGTAGGTTTTGCAAACAAGCACCTTTAACCACTGAGTCATCTCCCCAGTCCTTGGGTGCTTACTCAATAACATCTTTGGAATTTTGTTGCATCAATAATTGTCTTGTTATTCATGGCCCCAAAGCCTAATTTTCTAAAATAATGAAATATGCAAAAGTTAAATCCTAGCAAGAAGGCTAGGTATGTACCACAGTGGTTTGCCTAGAATGCACAAGGCTCTGGGTTTGATTCCCAACACTGTGTACAAAGAAAAAATATATTAACTGGGCTAATCAAAATTCCTAGTAAGTTATATAAGGAATCTTCATAGTACTAGATGGCTATTTAGATATTAGTAGGCTTAGAGACCGTTGGGAATTGATCTATATCTCATAGTTAGTGGACTAGAAGGCTGAGAGGGACTAGGCATTTAGGGTGATTGATTGGTCCCCTGAGAGTAAAAACGACAGCAAAGTCTGCAGTTGCTAGAATTCAAAGATATCTGACTTCTTATTTCTTACCTACTTCTCTAGGCCTGTTTTCCCACAAGAAACTTGGGCCCCTCTTGGGAGGGACGTCTTTACACTGTGGTTGGTCAATCTTAGACTCCAGAATTTGGCTAGCCTCTTCTGAAACAACCCCAACCTAACCAATCAGCTGTCCCTCTGATTCACCTGAGCTGGAAGGCAAGGCCTACCACCATAAGGTTAAAAATACATTTGCAGGCTGGGGAGATGGTTTAGCAATTAAGGCGCCTGCCTGCTAAGCCTAAGAATGCAGGTTCCAATCTCCAGGTCCCATGTTTAGCCAGATGCAATGTTTCAAGGGCACAATGCCGCACATGGCCACAAGGGGGCTCACACATCTGGAGTTCCTTCTCAGTGGCTGAGAGGCTGCTGGTGTGCCCATTCTCTATCTGTCTTCCCCTCCCTCTCTGTCTCTCTCTGTGTCTCTCTCAAAAAAAAAAAATACATTTGCGAGGGAAGGGCACGCTCTCTGAGCTGCCTGACCACTTGGGAACGTCCAGGCTGAATTGAGAAAAGAGCCCCCTAGCCCTTCCTCTCTACATGGGCTCCTCATCCCCCTCCAACTCCCCACATGGCAGGAGCTCTTTGAACTTTTTCTCTTTTTCCCATGGTTTTCCCAGGCCCTCTGTGTGGAATCTCAAGCCACATGGGTGCCTTTCTTTGGCTTTGTACTTCCTAAATAAATAAATGCAATAATTTCATAATTATCCTTTTCAGGTTTTTTATTCAATTCTTTGATTAAAATTAGAAATGCACCTAGGGTTTGGAGTTCAAGGATTTTCCTGAACCCCAAGCACACCATTACAAAACTAGGAACTGAAAGTGCACTTAAATGTGGGCCACAGCAACAGTCCTTTGGTGATTGTCTACTTACACCTCTTCAGCATGCTTTGCTATAATCTGTAATAAACCCTGTCTTCTGGGCTAGCAAGATAGCTTAGTGGTTAAAGCACTTGCCTGAAAAGCCTAAGGACTCATGTTCAATTCTCCAGGTCCCATGTAAGTCAGATGCACAGTGATGCAAGCGCACAAGGTCACACATGCACACAAGGTGGCACACGCATCTAGAGTTCAATTGCAATAGCTGGAGGCCCTGGCATGCCAATTATCTCCTTCTCCCCCACCCCCCTTTCTTTCTTGCTCTCACTCGCTTGCATTAAAAAAAAAAAAGGCCAGTCTGCTGGGCTTGCATCAAAAACAGAACAAAACAAAAGAAACCTGTCTTCTACAGTGTTGTGGTTTGAATGCAAAATGTCCCTCAGAGGCTTATGTGTTTGAATTCTTGGTTCCCTGTTTGCAAAGGTTGTGGAAACATTATGAGGTGCAACCCTGATGGAGAAAGTGGGTCATTGGGGGCAGGCTTTGAAGCTTTATAGCCAGGCCCCATTTGCTATTTGCTTTCTGCTTCCTGGCTGAATGAGACAAGCCAGCCTACCAGTCATGCCTTTCCTACCATGAAATTTCCCCTTGAATCTGTAAGTTAAAAAAAATCCTTTCCTTCCTTAAGTTGGCTCTGGTCATGTATTTTATTCACAGCAACATCAAAGTAACTCATCATACACTGCACACTGTGTGCCTTATGGGATGGAGATTAAAATTACTAGGGAGCCAAGGGGATACCAGAGCAAGACCCTGGTGACAAAAGAAGCTGTTGTCACAGCCACCACTTCAGAATACTTTTATCCTTCTATGTTCCACACACAAGGTTATGCAATAGGAAACCTCTTTGACTTTGTTACTATGGCCAATATTTCTTCAAACAGCTTCTGTGAGCTGACACATAAGAGTTTAAGCTTTAAGGAAGTAGAACTTTAAAATAAATCCTTACAGTTAGTGTGGGTCAACCCAGTGGTGACACTGAGGCATTTCAGTGGTTGCACGTAATCTTAGGATGCACAGATAAAGCAAGTTACTCAAGCACTCAAAAGAATGTGTTTTGTTTAGACATATCCATGAGCCATAGAGATACAGAGCTTCCCCAAAGGCCTTTGCCCTGCAGGAGCTTGTCATTGACGTCCTAACTAAAAGGGGATGGCTCTGGGAGAATTTCCCAGAACTCAGTAGTGAAATTCTGTGTTTCAGATTTCACAATCAAAAAAAGATATTGTGAAAAGAAGTGATTGCTTAACCTTACCTTAACTCAACACATTGTTGGTGATAACCTTAGGTTAAAAAATGGCTTTGTGAGCATAGTGTCCATCCCAACTGCAGAGAGAAGTCCCCAATGGAAGGATATGTTTTCTTAGTAAGGATGCCAAGGTCCATGGATTGTTACTGCTATAGACAGGCCAGGTGCTCTTAGCTAAAGAGATGGCCTAGTGGTAAAAGTGATTGCCTGTAAAGCCAAAGGGCCCAGGTTCAGTTCCCCAGTACCTACAAAAGAATAGCCTGGGGCTGGAGAGATGGCTTAGCGGTTTAAAGCATCTGCCTGTGAAGCCTAAGAATGTCCATCTGATTCCCCAGGTCCCATGTTTAGCCAGATGCAAAAGTGATGCAAGCACGCAATTGTGCACATGTGCACAAGGGGGTGCACAAGTCTGGAGTTCGTTCCCAGCAGCTAAGAGGCCACTGGTGCGCCCATTCTCTCTCTCTCTCTCTCTCTCTCTCTCAAATAAAAAAAAAAAAAATTAAAATAAATAATAATAAAAAGAATAGCCTGGACCTAAAGACTAAATGTTGTGGTGCTTTGTCTGTTTTTATTTTCAGCCTTTTCAATGTAGGGTCTCACTCGGTAGCCCCAGGCTGGCCTTGAACTCTTGGTGATCCTCCTACCTCATACTCCTGGCTTGGCCATTTTTTATTAATGTAATGGCTTATTGAGGTATAGTTTGGATACCATAGAATGTACATATTTAAAGTGAAAAATTCAGTAAACAGACCCAAGCACCCATTACTTTTGGTGTTAGAGTAACACGGGCCATGACTACCACAGCCACACCGTGAGTCAACCTTAAATGTCTCTGCCAGTTAACTTGCCTGCAGAAGTGTCACCACTAGTAAGTCTGCCATGAAGGGAACCCCAGTGACCACTGCCACTGCTGTCATTGGGCCCATAGACAGCACACTTACTCCATGATTCAGTATCCGTTGTCTCTACCATGAACTTCATTCAGGTGCAGCACTAGGCATTTCAGCGAGAAGAACTGGGATGGTGAGAAGCAAACACAGGAGTAGACCAGAAAAGGACACATACAAGATGTGAGTATGTAGACTACGGCCAGGGAACCTGAACATGAGATTGCCAGCCAGAGAAAGTAACTCCCTCTTCTCCTATCACTGTCAGTGTCAAATTACAAGAGTGCTTGGCAGAATGTAAAGGTAAGCAGATTAGAGGGCCTTGCACATCCCTTTGAAGCAGTTTAGGGGTCACAGTCCCTCATCCCCCTCTCCCACAGTGAAAGCAAGGAATAGCCTTGAACCTGTAAGGGAGAAGCTTTTGGTTTCCTTATCTCTTCTTCCCTAGAAGAGTTCCCCTTTCCTGGGAGAGATAATTATCCCCTCATGAGAAGTTTACACCCTTACTGGAGTATTAATATTCCTGAGAAGACTGTCTATATCCAGAAAACCTGGTGTCAGGCACCCAGCATCAGAACTAAACTGACCAGTACAGTTACTCCCATAAAAGACCCCAACCTGTTTCTTGACATGGCCTTTCTATTTTCTGGAAGGCCACTCTTGCCTCCTCTTGTGCAAGAGTTCTGTATTCTTTCCTTAAGCTTTAAGCTCTTCCTCTGCTAAGATCTAAGCTCTCCCTACAATAAAATCTTTTTAAACTTTATCCTCTGTAGGGTAGGTCTGTAGGGTTCATTTACTGAAATTCATAAGGCAGGGATCCTTAGGCCACTGACTCAGCTAGAGCTTCATGTGACCATTGAGCTTCTGGGACCCTGGACCCTGACTTATTGTCCACCCAAGAGATAAGATAAGGCTCTGATGCTCTCAAAGACATCACAAATTCCTGTCTCACCTTATGAGCATACATCACAGAAAGCTCTGCCTATGGAAAGTTCAATCACTGGTTTACAAGGGACTAGATTGTTACTTTCCAAGAGTCAAATGTAAACCCAGTAGATGACAAGAAATAATAAAGATTATGGTAGAAATTAATGAACCAAAGACTAAAACATTAATACATACAACCAATCAAAATAAAGAACTGACTCTTTACAAATCCTTAGCCAAATTTATAAAAAGAAGACCCAAATGTACAAAATTAGAGATGAAAAGGAGTTGTTACAACAGACTCTGATGAAATCCATAAGGTTGTTAAGCAATACTTTTAAAACCTATATTCCAAAAATCTGGAAAACTTAAAAGAAATCAATAAATTTCTAAACTCATATGACCTACTAAAATTAAATCCAGAAGATGTAAACAATGTAAACAAATCTATAGCAAGAAATGATATAGAAACACTAAACGTCTCTCCACACACAAAAGGCTTGAGATTGAATAGACTTAATGCAGAAGTCTACCAAATTTTTGTTGTTTTTAAAAATATTATTATTTATTTATTCATTTAAAAGACAGAAGCAGAGACAGAGAGGCAGATATAGAGAGAACAGGGGCACCAGGGCCTCCAGTCACTGCAAAAGAACTCCAGATGCATGTGCCTCCTCGTGTATCTGGCTTACATGAGTCCTAGGGAATTGAAACGAGGTCCTTTGGCTTTGTAGGCAAGTGCCTTAACCATCAATACTTTTTAAAATGTTCCACAAAATAGAATGAGAAGTAATGAGCTGGGAGTGGTGGCACACACCTTCAATCCCAGAACACAGGAAGCAGAGGTAGGAGGCTCACCATGAGCTTGAGGCCACCCTGAGACTGACTATTGTCAATTCTATGTCAGCTTGGGCTAGAGCGAGACCCTCCCTCAAAAAAAGCAAATAAATAAACAAAAAAAAAAACAAATAAAATGGGAAAGAATGCTACCAAACTCATTTTACAAAGTCAATATTACTCTGATACTAAAACCAAATAATGATACAACAACAAAAAAGATAAATTAGCTTCCCTAATTAGCATAAAAAGATTGCTAGTAAAAGATTCGCAAACCAAATTGAAGAATGTGTTAAGAAGATCATACACTGAAACCAAGTTGATTTCATCTCAGGGATGTAAGGCTAGTTCCACATATACTTATCAATAAATGTATCATATTAATAAACTTAAAGATAGAAAATACATAATAATCTCAATAGGTGCAGAAAAGATGTTTGAAAAAGTTCAATATGCTTTAAAACAAAAATCCTGAAGACATTGGGAATAGACGGAACATCCATCAAAATAATAAAGTGTATGTAACCATTACCTTCTCATTGCTGGGACAAAACACTCAACCACAAAAACTTATGGAAGGAAAGGATTTATTTCTAGATTTATTATGGTTTACATATGGCAGAGAAAGCATAGCAGGAGCAGGATGCTGGCTCACATTGTCATACAGCAGTACCAGGGAGGAAGCAGTAAGAGTGAGATAGCTAGGTAGATCTCACTGGCAAGGGGGCCCACCATGAGTGACACATTTCCATACACAAGGCTTTACCTCACAAATGCTCTGCCACCTGGGACAAAGTATGAAGCTTAATCACAAACACATCAGGCTATGGGGAACGTTTTACATTCAAACTATCACATTTCATGCTTGGTCCCCATAGACTCATAGTCATTTTGTGATGCAAAATAAAGTCAGTCCAACTTTAAAAGTCCCCATAGTCTTTACCAGTCCCAATACTGCTCAAAAGCCCAAAGTCTCATCTGAGACTCAAGAGTCTCTTCACTATGAGCCCTGTAAAATCAAAACAAAAGTTATATATTTCTGGGATGGGAAGATAGCTCAGTGGTTAAAAGGTACTTGCTTGCAAAGCCTGTCAGTCTGGGTTTGATTCCCCAGTACTCACATAAAGCTAGATGCACAAAGTGGTCTATGCACCTGGAGTTAGTTCTGGCATGCCCATCTCTCTCTCTCTCTCTCTCTCTCTCAGTCTCACACATACACATACACACAAATCGATAAATAAAAGTTTTCTAAAAAGCATTTTAAAAGTTTATTTAAAAAATAAAACAGGGTTGAAGAGATGGCTTAGCAGTTAAGGCACTTGCCTGTGAGGCCTAAGGAACCATGTTTGACTCTCCAGATCCCACATAAGCCAGACACACAAAGGTGAGGCAAGTGCAAGATTCCACATGCCCACTAGGTGATGCAAGCATCTGGAGTTCAATTTCAGTGGCTGAGGTCCTGACATGCTGCTCTGTCTGTCTCTCACTCTCATGTTCTCTAAAATAAAGAAAAAACATATATATATAGCACCCAACCAGAAGCAGCTCATGGGAGGAAAGAGTTAATTTCTGGTTTATCATTTCAAGGGAAAGTTTAATCATGGCAGAGAAAATATAGCACAACAGGTGGCCAATACATCACATCTTGTCACATTAGCTAGGAGGAAGCAACAAGAGTGAGCTAGCTATAAATACCCAGTGGGGTTGCATTAATTAATTTTAAGGCCTGCTTACATACCTCCTTCATCAAGGTTCCACCTTTCAAAGGCTCTTCCAGCTGGGGACTAAGTATGAGGCTTAATCACAAACACATGAGGCTATGGGGACATTGTCCATTCAAGCCATCACAGCTATGTACAGCAAACTTAGCATTGATATACTAAATGGAGAAAAAATGAGAGCATTTATTCTAAGATCTGGAAGGAGACTGAGATGGCTACTTTTTTCACTCTTATTCAATATCGTGTTCAAAGTCTTAATTACAGAAATGAGATAAGATAAAGATATAAAAGGGATAAAAACAGGAAGGGAAAAATCAATTTATCATATTTACAAATAATAAGATTCCATCAAAAGGTAATTAAAGAAACTAGGGATGTAGCTCAGTGGTAAAGCATATGTCTAGCATGTTATGAGGCCTAAGATATAATTCACAGGACCATAAAAACCAATCAATTAATGTAATGATAATCCTGCCAACCTCTGAGAGATATGCCAATTGTAAATAATAATTAATAGCCACCTCTTACTGAGCACTAAGGATGTTTCTATGTCATGCTGCATAGGCAAGGAAGCCTAAAAACAGGTTCTCCAAATAACCAGGCCCCAAATGGTCACTAAGTACAAATGACCCATCATGTAATATGAGTCACACGTTAACCAGACCCCACTTCCATGCCCCAAGAAAAGAGTGCTCACTATGATGTAGTCCAAGTCATATATGCCCTACTCCCTCAACTCCCTCTTGTAGCCTAGGTCCCATATTAACTAAGTTCTCTTCTATGATGCAAAGACTTCCTCATCCTGGAAAAATCTAATGTTGCTTTCTCTGGATGGGCTAAAGATTTAAACTTTTACTGTATAGCCAGCATTAAAAGAACCTTTTATAGCATGACTGTTATGGGAGTAAACAACTGTTCTCACATAGGATTTGAGGCCCACTCCATGGGAGGGAATTCACACCTGGTACTAAAAATCTTGTTAAAAGTCTATGGCTGGGAAGGTCATAGGACCAAGGGGAAAGTTAACTACTGTTGTTTGGCTAAATGGATATGTTATGTGTATGAATTTTCCCTCTAAATATTTGTGTGTATATTCATAGATTAGTGCTGCTCTCACTGTTGGTCAGAGAAGCTTCCTCTGGTTCTTTTGGCAGATGGTGTTATTTACTGGAGGAACTCAAAATTCATCAAAGTGCTGAGAAGATGTGACTTTTGAGTACTCAGCACTAAATGAAATATCACTTTCACACCCTCCAAGTCTCAGGTAACATTGCAGAAGAGGTTAAAGAGAGAATGTAAGAGCCAAAGGATGGGAATTGGAATGCTGTCTTTAGGATATAAAATGGCTATGGCATTTATGACCCCACAGCAGCTGTCCAATATTGGGTCTATCAACATGTCAATATGGATGATAAAAGAGAACATAAAAGAAAATAAATGATATCGAATAGAAGAGGGACTAGCTGGAAAGAAGGAGGAATTCAGTGCAAGGGGGACAGGGGAACAAAAGAATGTAATGGGAAGGATTGTGATCAAAATACTTTATGTACATGTATGAAATTTATCAACAAATAAGTTTTAAAAAGAATTGACAAAAATAAATGCCAAAGTATATAAAACATTTGTCCATAAATCTGATGCCTGACTTCTGCTGCCATGACTCAGAGTTATCATCAAACCAGATTGTCCTGTTAGGGGCTTCCTTTTTGTGGTGGTTTGAATGTAAATGGTCCCATAGTCTCAGGTATTTTTTCTTAAGCTTCCTGCTTAGTTTCCAAGAGGTAGAGCCTTGCTGGAGGAGGTGTATCATTGGGGGGGGTGTCGATCTCAAGCCCAGCCCTAAAGTGTTCAGAAGCAGCTTGTGCTGGCTGGTGCTAGCTGTTGTATCTCTGCTGTGGATGTATGACGAGGTGAGCCAGCTTCTTCTGCCATGAAGAAGTTTCTTTTAGCCTGAAATAAACCCTTTTCTTCCATAAGCTTCTTCTGGTAGGGTGCTTGACCTAGCAATGAGAAGATAACTGAATAGAAAATTGGTACCAAGAAGTGGTGTCATTACTGTAATGAATCTGATCATATAGTTTTTGGTTTCATGGAACATATTTCAAAGAGGAATATGGAAGGATTTGGTACTTCAGACACCTTTAGACACCTTGCAGTGCTATAGGCAGACCTTAATGAGCTATACTGGTGAGAGTTTGAAATGCAGAGAGAATTGTAGACTGTGAAGTCTTGGCTTATGAACTTTTAAAGAGGAAGGAGAAAATTTAGTTAGAACTGGGATGCTATCTGAAAGGCTGGCTGCATTCTACCCTGAGAACTTCAGGAAAGTTGAGTTTAAAAGTAATGGACTGGAGTGCTTTGCAGAAGTATAGAACAGAAAGATATGAAATATGCACAGCTTATCACAGGAAAAATTGAATCAAGTTTTAATTTATAGATTAGACTGGTTTAAGACTTAAGCTACAATTGTTTAGATTACAAGTGGGCCATTAAAAGTGGGCATTTTAACAATGATAAAGATGCCCTGAGGGTGAAAATTAACCCATGGAAGGCTCAAGCTAGTATGAATGCAAATTCTTTTGAAAGGAGGTGACTTGAATGAAGACTGGTGAAGAAGTATGCCCCTCAATGTCATACTTTATTCCCCCCTGAATTTACAAATTTGGCTGTTTCCCACCTGATGCTGATTTTGGAAGCATGAAAAATGCAGCAAGTGCACACAGGTCTAGGAGTCACTGAAATGCAGCAACACAAAGCAAGGTATGGAGACCCAGTAAGGCTATTGTCTGGGACTATGAAGATGACCATAGGTTGCACTGGAGACTCAAGGAGTTTAGAGATGCCAGGACTGTGGGCCAAGGTGAGCTATTGACTCCAGATGGAGTTTTTTGAAAAGCCCAGCTGGAAGGGCAGAATTGGAAGCCCAGGGACTTTGTTACTTGTTAGAGACGTCACACTGAAGATATTTGATGTTTGGCTGCTGGTTATTGATCTTGCACTGGTCGTCTCTCCTTGTTATGCCTTCTTTTTGAAAAGGAAATGTTTACTCTGTGCCATTATGTGTTGGAAGTATGTAATCTGTATTTTTATTTTACAAGGCTCACAGTTAAGAGACATTCTTGGATCTCAGATAAGGCTTTGGCCTTTTGAAACGTATTAAAGTTGACAAATACTATGGGAAGTTTTGAAGTTGGACAGAGTGCATTTTGTATTGAGATTATGATTTTGAGTGTGATGGTTTGAATAAAATGATTATAGATTCAGGTATTTTTGATCCATCACGTAGAGCCCTAATGGAGAAAGTGTGTGTTGCAGACAGCTTCAGGTTCACTGAGATGAACTTCCAGACTGGGCACAGTTATGGAGGAAGGGATGATTGAAGCTTACAGATGGGATTCCATAAAGGTTTGAGGACCATGAGAGCAAAAGCCAACCAGCCACCACAGCACACAGAGCAAAACTACAGCCAAAAGGTCACACAGCACACTTCAGGAACTCCTGCTAGGCAGATCTTTACAATGGAATCTTTGATCCAGCCCCCAGTGACATTGCCTCTAGCAAGGTGATTGCAGATGCAAACTATAACTAATAAAACACTGAATATATTGGGGGACATATATTCAAACTACCACAGTGTGTTATGGTGGATCTTGAATCCAGCTCCAAGGTGTTCAGAGTCAGTTCTTGCTAGTATTTGCTATTGCCTCTCTGCAATGTATGTATGATAAAATAAGCCAGCTTCTTCTATCATGATAAAGCTTCCCCTGAAACCTATAAGCCTGAAATAAACCCTTTCCTCCCATAAACTGTTTCTGGTCAGATGTTTGTCCCAGCAACGATAAGGTAAACATATTTCCCTTTGCCACTGTCCTCCCCATACTTCTTTTATTAATATTATTATTACTTATGTAGATAGTGTATATACAGTCATGATAGTACCATCGTTTGCCTCCTCCCTGTCCTCTCCCCTCTGAAGGGATTCTCCTTTTTGGGGAATGTGGGTCATGCATTGTGGGGATAGCCATCAGTTATGGGGAAGAGGCAATGTCTCTGTGAATAATGTCCCAAACCGTGGCTATAACAATCTTTCTGCCCCCTCTTCCACTAATTTCCCTGAGCGATGTTGGGATTTTTTCAGGTCTACTTCAGTGATGAGGTCTAGGGAGCTTCTGTGTCTCTGGATATCTGGTTTGGTAGTTGAGTGTTCTCTGTGTCTATCTCCTTCACCCTTGGGTTGGTACCACGTTCACCAAGAAAATAGCACTCTTGCCCCTTTCCCCCATTATTCTACGGTTTCAGCTGGGGCCCTGGTGAGGTATAATGGGCTGATTCTCTCTTCAGCTGCTTGCAGGGACTGGGGGACTGGTGAGCTACCTGAGAGCATGGGAATCAGCAGATTCCCTACTGTGCTTCTCCACACCCTCCCACTGGAGGTCTACTAGAATCTGCAGACAGTTAAAAACCCCACTTAACCTTAAATGTCTTGCCTTTCCTTCCTCCGAGGTGAGGCATGGTTAGGCAGACGCCATCTTGACCAGATGTCTCCTCATGCTTCTAAAAGGACACTTGCCCTTCAGACAGGGATCTTGCCTTACTGTTGGGGATTTATTGCCCCTTGCCACAGGGGCTTTTGCCCTTTTCCAGCACCAATACTGCTCCCTTCTCCAATATCAAACCTCTGTCTCCAACTGACAAGTCTTCTGGGTTCCTTAGTCCCCGGTTCATCTCTTGTCATCTGTACTGAAAAATCCTAGTGTGAGGGGTTCCCCTGGCCTTGGGACTACTCCCTTGAGCAGACCTTCTAATTCCTGGGATGCCCATAATTTATTATCTGTATCCACTGTGACTTAAGTACAATTCCAAAAGGGAGCTAAGGATGTAGAACATTTTTTTAGATGTTTATAGTCCATATGTATTTCTTCTTTACAGAACTCTTTATTTAGTTCCATAGCCCATTTTTAATTGAGTTGTTTGATTTCTTATTATTTAGTTTTCTGAGTTTTTTATATATCCGAGATATTAATCCTCTATCAGATGTATAGCTGGCAAAGATTTTCTCCCATTGTGTAGGTTGCCTCTTTGCTCCATTCACAGTGTCCTTCCTTGGGTGTACAAAAGTTTCTTAATTCCATGAGGTCCAGGTGGTTGATTAGTGGTTTTATTTCCAGGGAAACTGGGGTTATATTCAGAAAGTCATTGCCTATGCCAATATGTGGAAGGGTTTCCCCTACTTTTTTTTTTTTTTGAGAGAGAGAGACAGAGAGAGAGAGAGAGAGAGAGAGGGAGAGGGAGACAGATAGAGATGGGCGTGCCAGCAGTCTCTCAGCTGCTGTGAACGAAATCCAGATGTGTGCGCCCCCTTGTGGTCAAGTGCGGCATTGCGCCCTTGCGTCACTTTGCATCTGGCTAAAAGTGGGACCTGGAGATTGGAACAGGGTTCTTAGGCTTAGCAGGCAGGCGCCTTAACCACTAAGCCCTCTCTCCAGCCCTTTTTCTTGGTTTTTTTTGAGGTAGGGTTTCACTCTAGCTCAGGCTGACCTGGAATTCACTATGTAGTCCCAAACTCATGACAATCTTCCTACCTCTGCCTCCCACGTGCTGGGATTAAAGGCATGCACCACCATGCCCAGGTCACTTGGAATCCATTTTTGAATCCAAATTTGTCTGTCCTATAGAAGATATCCTAATGCTTCAAAACATTGTTCAGGCTCTTTTTTCAGAAGTTATAAAGCTTTATAGAGCCAGGCATGGTAGTACACACCTTTAATCCCAGCACGTGGGAGGCAGAGGTAGGAGGATCATCATGAGTTTGAGGCCATCCAGAGACTACATAGTGAATTCCAGGTCAGCATGAGCTAGAGCAACACCCTTCTTCTGAAAAGAAAGAAAGAAAGAAAGAAAGAAAGAAAGAAAGAAAGAAAGAAAGAAAGAAAGAAAGAAAGAAAGAAAGAAAGAAAGAAAGAAAGAGAGAGAAGAAAGAGAAAGAAAGAGAAAGAAAGAGTGAGGGGGAGGGAGGGGGGGGGAAGGAAGGAAGGAAGGGTGAGAGAAAGAGAAAAAGAGAAGGGGAAAGGGGAAGAAGAAAAGAAAAGAAAAGGTAAAACACAAACAAAAGGATATGGGAAGATGGCTCAGTTGGCAAAAGGGTTTTCCATGCAAGTATGAAGGCCTGATAAGGTCTGAGACCCCACCTGAGCTCAAGTTCCCAGTACTCATATAAACAGCCTGGTGTGGCCACCCATTCCTGTAAGAAGTGAATACAAGAGAATTGCTGAGACTTCCAAATACTGCAACTTCAGGTTCAGAGAGAGACTGTCCTAAGGAAATATGTGGATGAGCAATAGATGAGGACATCTGATGGTCTCCTCTGACCTCTGCACACACATGCACAAATCTACACAAACACATGTTCATATACCACACACACATATCACACACACACACACCCCACAACTCAAAAGAAAATATCTTTTAAAAACTAATTTAAAAATTAAGAATTTGGTTATAGATGTACTCCTTAGGTGATCAAAGTCCAATACATTTATTTATATACTGATTTATTTATTTATTTATTTATTTATTTATTTATTTATGAGAGAGGGGCAGAGAGAATGGGCTTTCCAGGGCCTCTAGCCACTGCAAATGAAGTCCAGCCACATGCGCTTCCTTGTGCATCTGGTTTATGTGGCTACTGGGGAATCAAACCTGGGTCTCTAGGCTTTGGAGGCAAGTGCCTTAACTGCTAAGCCATCTCTTCAGCCTTCCAATACATTTTAATCACTAAGAGGCACTTTTTGGAAAGCAGTGTTAAAGCATGTCTAATTACCTTTAATGAGAATAGCCATAACACAATCAAGAACACACAAACACAGGCCTGGGAACAATTAACACCACTAACAATTATCACTTGGAGGACCCCAGCCTGGCAAAGCGTTCTCTTAAACTCTGAATTTCAGAAGGCTCCCATAATACAAGCAGGACATAAACACTTCTAACACAAGGAGCCAGCAAGAATTAGCACCACCCACACATCTTTAATCCTAGCACTTGGGAGGCAGAGGTAGAAGGATCACTGAGTCTGAGGCCACCCTAAGACTACATAGTGAATTCCAGGTCAGCCTGGGCTAGAGTGAGACCCTACTTCAAAAAAACAAACAAAAAAAGATATAATTTTTAAGAAGAAGGAGTTCAGCTAACAAAAAAATATATTAGCACCACAGTATGGAAAAACTGTACAGTTCTTCATATATTAATTCATCTTCTACTTTTGAAGGAAAAGTTAGAATATCAGGGCTGGGGAGATTGCTCAGCAGTTAAAGGCACTTGCTCGCAAAGTCTGATGGGCAGCCTTCATTTCCCCAGAACCTAGGTAAAGCCAGATACACAAAGTAGTACATGTATTTGGAGTTTGTCTGCAGTGGCTCAAGGTCCTGGTGCGCTCTTTCCTTCTCTCTCTCTCAAACAAAAATGTTTTTTAAAGTTAAAATCTGATTTAGAGAACACTACTGTAAACACACCATAAATAGACTCATTTTCTGTTGTACAAGAATATCTTATATATACAAAACAAAAGATTTATTTGTCAAGACAAATAGATGTTAAACCATGTTTCAAATAGCAGGATAACCTAAGTGGCAGGTTTTTAATATGAATGGTACTAATTAAATGAAGTTCATTGGCCATTTTATATGTTGACAGTCTAAACACAATGCATATTATGTAATATAAAACAGAGCATTATTGGCCAGTTTGTATGTATTAAATTTACATGTCTTTAACTCTACAAAGTTTTATGTAATAAGTATAAAGTTCAGACACAGCTGTACATATTTCTAGTTACAGACACATAGACTATTAAATGTACTAAAGTCCCTTTAAAATAGTTGCTAAGGGCAGGAGAGATGTCTTAGCAGTTAAGACGTTTGCCTGCAAAGCCAAAGGACACAGGTTTGATTCCCCAGGACCCACGTTAACCAGATGAACACGGTGGCTCATGCATCTGGAGTTCATTTGCAGTGGCTAGAGGCCCTAGCATGCCTGTTCTCTCTATAGATCTGCCTCTGTGGTGGTTTGATTCAGGTGTCCCTCATGAACTTAGGTGTTCCCAACACTGGGTCCCCAGTTGATGGCAATTTGGAATCAAAGCCTCCTGGAGACAGTGCATTGTTGTGGATAGTCTTATGGGTGTTACAGCTAGCTTCCCCTTGCCAGTGTCTGGCACACTCTCTTGTTGTTTTTGTCCATCTGATGTTGGCCAGGACGTGATGTCCACCTTCTGTTCATGTTATTGTTTTCCCCTGCCATCATGGAGCTTCCCCTCGAGTCTGTAAACCAAAATAAACCCTTCTTTTCCCCACAAGCTGATCTTGGTTGGGTGTTTTCTGCCAGCAATGTGAACTGAGTGCAACAATCTCTCTTTCTCTCTCTATTTATCTATCTCTATCTCTCTCAAATAATAAATAAAAATACTTTTAAAATAAACTAGGGCTGGAGAGATGGCTTAGCAGTTAAGGCGCCTGCCTCCTAAGCCTAAAGAACGCTGGTTCCAATCTCCAGCAGTTCCAATCTCCAGGTCTCTCACATTTAGCCAGATGCAAAGTTACACAAGGGCGCAATGCCGCACTTGACCACAAGAGGCTGCTGGAGCACCCATCTCTATCTGTCTTCCTCTCCCTTCTCTCTGTCTCTCTCTGTGTCTCTCTCCAAAAAACATAAAAATAAAAATAAAAAATAAAAAGAAGAAAAAGAATAGAACAGAAGAAAAAGAATAGAACAGAAGAAAAAGAATAGAACAGAAGAAAAAGAATAGAACAAAAGAAAAAGAATAGAACAGAAGAAAAAGAATAGAAAAAAGAAAAAGAATAGAACAGAAGAAAAAATAGAACAGAAGAAAAATAGAACAGAACAGAACAGAACGGAATAGAATAGTTGCTCATAAGGTGGTTGTGGTAGTTTGAATGTATGTCCTCCCATAGACTCAGGTGTTTTATTAAAGCTTGTAATTTGGGTCTCAAGCCACATAGCTGGAAGAGGTGTCACTGGGGGCAGATCCTGAGGTCAAGCTCTCAAGTGTGTTTAGGGGAAGATCTAATTTCCAGCCCAAAGGTATGCAGAGGGGTTTTAGCTCTGCCTAGGTCCTACTTGCTGCCCACTCATGCTTGCTGCCTTTGGGTTTTGCTGGCTGTTTACTTGTTTCTCTGTGCTTGGGTGAATGTAAGCAGCTTCTTCCACCACTGATGGAACTCCCCAGATCTGTGAGCTTGAAATAAATCCCTTCTTCCCATAAACTGTGTCTGTTTAGAAAGTCATCCCAACAACATGGAACTGACTACAAAAGTGTTCATTTAAAAGACTTTAACATGGGTAATTAAGCAAACCTTGACTTTGTTAAACTTAGTCTTCTTTAAAATTTTTTGTTTGTTCTTTGACAATTTCATACATATATGTTGTCATATAGACCTCTTTACCCCCTCTTGTACTTCTCCCACTCCTTTGTTTCTTCTACTTCCTTCATATACTAGTAAATACACCACTGAAAAGACTGATTCCTCCTCTCCCAGCAACCATAGACTACCAGTAGGTCCTCACAGAAGAGTTTGAGACTCAGTAGTATAGCCTCTCCCCTATGCATGGCAGAGTAGTGATTGGCCCTACCATATGTAGGCCTTGTGCACATAACCATAGCTGCTATGAGTTCATGAGTGTAACGGCCATGACACATTCAGGCAAGAGTGTTCCAGAGCCTTCTCCTAACCCTCCAGCTCTTATAATCTTTCTGCTCCCATTTATGTGATGTTCCCTGAGCTTTGGGGGAGGATGATATAGATGCCCCATATAGGACCAAGCACTCAGCAGTCATGTATTTTCAGCACTTTGACCAGTTATGAGATTCTGCATTAATCACAGCTGATTGAAAACAGCAAGATTTTCTACCCAAGGCTTAGAGCAACACTAATCTGAAAACACATTGTTCTAAGTAGGCAATAGCTTACCAAAAGTAATTATCATTATGATGCATAAGATCTTAATTTTATAATGTACATACACACCAAATTAGATATGAAAATATCCAGTATCCTACCATTATTTATAGCAAAATGCATTATCTATTGGCAATGAATTAATGTGGAGTGTCAGCTCCATTTTCCTAATACTAGAATTAGCCCATTTCATCATTGACAAAATGTATGTGTTATTTCATCTGGATCAAAACCCAGAAATTATGCTAAAGTATCTCTGAACACAGGCCAATCCTGAAATTAATCTTTTAAGTCTTTATTTTAGGTTTGTCTAGCAAAAGGCAGTCAGTTTCTGACAGGTTGAGGAGATGGCTTAGCAGTTAAAGGTGCTCACTTACAAAGCCTGCTACCTGGGTTCAATTCCCCAGTAACCATATATAGCCAAATGTACAAAGGAGAGTGTACATTCTACCCTGGTGTGTCCATGGGCACACTCTCATATTCTCTTTCTCTCTAAATCCTTGCAAATAAATAAAAATACTTTTAAAAATTAAAAATTCTGAGCATTTAAACAAAGCATATTTTAGCAAGTTGTCCTTTAAACATATTAGTTATTTCTCTTGTAAATCTTATAAAATATTATAAAATATGTTTTTTCTTAGCCTGTCTCTATAATTAATATTTGCAAATATCAGACCCACATTAACCTATCAAGAAGGAAGTGCAAAATTAACATTTCTATTAGTTAAAATTTTGGGTGACTGACATAAATCCCCATATAGCCAGTTTTTCTTCAGTCTCAAATTTAGTTAACAGTTAAATTTTTGCATTTTAGCTAACCTCTTCTATGAAGAAAGAGAAGAAAATCTAGACAGAGCCAATAGCTCCTAATATATTCAATGTAGTCCAAAATACAAAAATCATTCTGCAAACATACACATGCTCATGGATGCATATGCATGTGCATGTGTGCATGCACACACACACACACACACACACACACACATTTTAAATTAGACATGACAAGAACAATCATGTTAGCAAAATTAAGGGATTTTTTTAAATTCAAAAATGACAGCCAGGTGGTGGTTCATGCCTTTAATCCCAGCACTGGAAAGGCAGAGGTAGGTGGATCGCTGTGAGTTCAAGGCCAACCTAGGATTATAGAATGAGTCCAGGTCAGCCTGGGCTACAGTGAGAAGCTACCTTTAAAAAAAAAAAAAAAAAAAGATATTTCAAAAATGAAGCAGACGGGGCTGGGGAGATGGCTTTGTGCATAAAACACTTGCTTCACAAACACACGGGCTGGATGTGGATCCCTAGCACTCATAAGTGCTAGGTGGGAATGGTGGCCTACCTGCAATCTGATTTCTCCAGAGATGGAGACAGAGGATTCCTGGGGCAAGCTAGCTTGCTCTACTAGCCAAACAGCAAGCTCTGTTTCAAGTGAGAGACTATGCCTCAGTAAATACAGTTGAAAGCAATCAAGACGACTAATGTTAACCCCTGGCCTCCACACATGTGCCCACATATATACTCACATACATATAAGCAAGTGCCCTTTAGCCACTGTGCCTTTCAGATCTTAGCATGTACATACAAAACACATATACACAGATATATGCATTTTACACACCACACACACACAAAATTGAGAAAGTACCATTATAAGTTTATCAGACTAAAAAGCTAGAACTTGGGAAAGGGAAGGAGTTACCATAGGTTATTGTCTACAATTATGGAAGTTGTCAATAAAAAAATTAAATAAAAAAATTTAAAGACCTAGAACTCTCCTTAAGGGGCACCAAGAAAATATGAACAATATTTTCTGTGGTTGCAAAACTCAGAATTGAGATTTCTGCAACACCTTTGGTTCTGTCTCATATAGCTCAACAGAGCCCCAAAAGATCAACACATTTCAACCTTTCCTGTCATATAATGGATATCCAAATAGTTCATCAGAACTCCAGATTTGCCAAAGAGCTTCTTCCAAATTGACAATGGAGTAACAGTCCAAATGGGGTTCAACAGAATCCCAATGGCTCAGAAGACCTTTCTTTTTTTTTGGTTTTTCAAGGTGGGGTTTCACTCTACTCACTCTAGCCCAGGATGACCCAGAACTCACTCAGGATGGCCTCAAACTTACAGCAATTCTCCTACCTCTGCCTACAGAGTGCTGGGATTAAAAGTGTGTGCCACCACGCCCAACTCATCAGAAGGCAGTCTGAAAGGCAGTCACCCAGAGGGCTCAAAAAGAGCTAATGGTCATCTCCATCTGAAAAGAGAAGCTTCTCTAACCAGAAGTGAGAGTACCATTAATATGTGAATATGAACATTAAGTGTAGTGCTTTCATGGCAGTTTGGTGGGAATAATATATACATTTAGCCAGACAAGAGCAGGCTTTATACCCCTAAGGCTCATGACCTCCCCTGCCATAGACTTTTGATTAGTTTTTTCAATACCAGGCATGTATTCCCTCCCATACAGTGGGTCTTCAGTCCAATTAGGGAGCAGTTGGTTTTCCCAAGAGCAGACATGCCACTATTGCACCTGTTCAGTCATTGGACCTGTCTGGCCAAACTTGAGGTTTCCAGTGTCCACTGTTTTCACTGCTGATGATTTCTGTCTCCCATACAGCTGCATGCAGTGCAGCTTTTTCCAGCTTTCAGTTGGCTGGTCTTTTCAGATGGAGATGACCACTGAGATGAACCAGAAGGCAACATAGTGCTGAGAAGAAGGGACAGAGGAGTTTGCCCTAGTCACCTACTATAGCTGCTACCTTTCAGCTGCTATGGCAAAATGTAATGCCCAGTCTCAGCTTTGCCATGATTTCTTCACCACAGTGAACCACCCCACCCCCATCCCCCGCTTGAGATTATAGGCTGAAATGAAACTTTCTCTCCCATACGCCGGTTTTGGTCAGGTGTTTGTCCTAGTAATGAGAAGATAACTGCAACAGAAAATTAGTATCAAGAAGTGGGGTGGTTGCTGAAATAAGCCTGACTGCTTTGTGCATTTGCCTTCACATGGGTTTTGGGAAATCAACTCCAGGCTGGCAGTCTTCACAAGCAAACACCTTTAACTGCTGAGCCATCTCCCCAGATTAATAAACCCTTTGAAATATTCAAAACATCAAATAAAGTATTTCATGGAGTACAAATAACTATATCCAGAGGAAACATATAGTCAATCTATCTTTTTGTTTTAAATATCTGCTTCCCTCATCTGGTGCCTTTATTTCATTAGGCAAGACTGTGTTCTTGATTACTTTTACTTTAAATCTATAGTCCTAATATATGTTATATGGAAATATTTTGTCAGATAGAGGACAAAGAATGAAAAATAGTTAAATTGGGATCATAACAGCTAATAGATTTGACATGACCCAAAAGTTTCTTTTTTTATTATTTTGTTTATTTATTTGAGAGTGACAGACAGAGAGAGAAAGAGGCAGATAGGTAGAGAATGGGTGTGCCAGGGCCTCCTGCCACTGCAAACGAACCCCAGATGCATGCACCGCCTGTGCATCTGGCTTATGTGGATCCTGGGGAATCAAGCCTTGAACCAGGGTCCTTAGGCTTCACAGGCAAGCGCTTAATCGCTAAGCCATCTATCTGTCCAGGCCCAAGTTTCTTTTTTTGATATCTTAAAAATTTTAAACTTTTTTATTGACAACTTCCATAAATATAAACAATATAATGTCATCATAATTCCCTCCTACCACCCTCCTTTTTCCCTTCCCAAATTCCCCCACCACTGTATCCTTTCTTCTTTCCAAGTAGTCTCTCATCTATTTTGATATCATCATTGTTTTCCTCCTATTATGCAGGTCTTGTGTAGTAGTATCAGCCCCTGTGAGGCCATGAATACCATGACCACTTTGTTTCTGGAAGACAGCACTATCAGCAGTTCTCCCCTTCCTTTGCCTCTTACATCCTTTCTGCCACCTCTTCTGCAATGGTGCCTGAGCATTGGAGGACGTGCTAGAGATGTCTCACTTAGTGCATATCATTCCACTGTCACTTCTCACCACTTTGGTGAGTTGTAAGTCACCCCATCGGTCACTGTCATCTGAAAGGAGAAGCTTCTCTAACCAAAAGTGAGACTATCATTAATTATGGGCATTAACATAAGTATTTTACAAACTGAGCATGGTGGCTCATGCCTTTAATCCCAGCACTCGGTAGGCGGAGGTAGGAGGATCACCCTGAGTTCAAGGCCACCCTGAGACTACATAGTGAATTCCAGGTCAGCCTGGGCTAGAGACCCTACCTCAAAAGATCAAAAAAAAAAAAAAAAAAAAAAAAAAAAAAAAGAGTATTTAGAGGGCAGTTTGGTGGACATAATATATCTGGTTAGCAAAAAAAAAAAAAAAAAAAAAACAGTAGTAGTTTTTGCCTTAGGGCTTACAACCTCCGAAGCCATAGGCTTTTATTAGGTTTTCAGTACCAGGCAGGAATTTCCTCCTGTGGAGCAGGCCTCAAGTCCAATCAGGAAACAGTAGGTTTTCCCTATAAAGGCATGCCACCATTGCACCAATTGGTACATTTGGCCTGGCTAGCCAGCTGTAAATCTCTCAGAGTCTACTAATGGTTAACACTATTGATAACTTTTGTCCCCAAGCAGGCTGCATAGGTCTTTTCAGGATCCTGACAACTAGTCAACAAGGAGAAGGCTTCCAGCTCAGCTTCAGCTTGAGTTCTCAGTGACTTGTAGCCCAAGCATGGGGTCTTCAAAAATAGTTTTACCATCTATTTCTTCTGGGCAACCAAGAGCCTTGGCAATAGTCTGTAATGTTTTGAGGATATCAGGGGCCTCCCTAGCCAACAACTCTCTGGAAGATATCCCACCCTTGCCACTGAAACTTTTCCAGTAACAGTCTATGCCTTTGGGGCACAACATTATCCACCACCACATATTCCTCTGCCCAAACTCTCCCTTTAGAATCTGTTTTGAAGGAAATCATTATTAAAATGTATGTATCTAATGTTAAATCTTATTATTTAATGAGATTTTATCTTGTGACTCTAATGAATGTTGTCATATATAAACAAGTAGCATTTTAAGGTTTTGTGAACAATTTGATAAACTCAAAGATAATATTTAATAGGTGTCAAGAAGTTAAGAGTACTTAAGTTTATGAGTATGTATTTATAAGGCCTTTCACTAAACAAACCAAAGCACTCACAGATACATTCACACATTTTCAGTTAGTGTACAAAAAATATATTAAAAAACAAAAGTAAGGCTAAGTGTGGTGGCACACACTTTTAATCCCAGCACTTGGGACCAGAGGTAGGAAGATCACTGTGAGTTTGAGATCAGCCTGGGACTACAGAATGATCTCCAGGTCAGCCTGGACTAGAGTGAGACCCTATAAGAAAAAAGAAAAGAAAGAAGAAAATATTGCCTGTGCACAATATAAATTTATGAAAGATTGAAATGATCACACTTTATAGATAGATGATAGTAAGATAGATAGATTGACAGACAGACAGGTAATAGGTAGATATACAATTTTTGGAAGTAAAACAACATATAAAACTATAAAAAGAGCTGGGCATGGTGGCGCACGCCTTTAATCCCAGCACTCGGGAGGCAGAGGTAGGAGGATCGCTGTGAGACTACATAATTAATTCCAGGTCAGCCTGGGCCAAAGTGAGACCCTACCTCGAAAAAAAAACTATAAAAAGAATTATCATGGTCACACATAATTACATAAAATCCGGATATACACCCCCCCCAAAAAAACAAGTAGATAGTTTATAGCTCTTACATTCTTCTCTCTTTGAGATGTACAACAGGCTTAGTGACACAAAAGATGAAAAGGTGAAAGACTCATGAAGACCTAAAGCAATATATCTTCCTATTTGTTTTTTAAAAATATTTAATTTAGGCTGGAGAAGATGACTTAGCAGTTAAGGTGTTTTCCTGAAAAGCCAAAGGATCCCAGTTCAACTCTCCAGGCCCCACATAAGCCAGATGCACAAGGAGGCGCATGCATCTGGAGTTCGTTTGCAGTGGCTAAAGGCCCTGGTGCACCCATTCTCTCTCTCTGCCTCTTTTTCTCTCTCAAATAAATAAATAAAATATATTTAAAAGAGAGAGAATGGGCACATTAGGGCCTCCTGCCACTGCAAACAAACTCTAGACACGTGCCACTTTGTACCTCTGGCTTTATGTGAGTACTGGGAAATTGAACCTGAGCCATCAGGCTTTACAAGGAATTAATTGCCTTTCACTGCTGAGTCATTTTTCCAGCCCTCTATTTGTTTTTTAGAACTAAACAGCACAGGAGTGATGTCCTTACAGATGGAAATGTCTTCTTCAACTTTATTTTAGGCCAGAGCTTTTTACTCTTTTACTGAATTTGTCTATTTTAGCCTTGAAAGGCCACATCATCTACTGAGGATACAGATTTAAAGATGGGAGGAATAGGATCTCACAAGGGGGAAGGCTAGCTAGCAATACAAGTACTGAGGAGAAGGTTGTTAGATTTCCTCCTAACTGAAGCTAAAAGCAGACTGGTAGAACAGCATTGAGGAGGCAGAGTTCTCTTTGCCTAATACAATCAACTTCACAAAGCAGCTAAGAGAGGAGCAGATAAAAAAGAGAGCACTTTAATACTTTAGTACTAGAGGGAGAGGACACACAGCCATTTCTTATGTGTTTTGGAACAGGAATGTGCTGCTTTTAGGAGTAGCTTTTCTGCTGTGTCTCCAGTTGCTCTCTTGAAGGCAAGAGAATAGCTTGAGATATCTGAGGGATCAGTCTTTGTTTGAAGTCACCCCCAAAAGCCATGTACTATCCCATCTGATTCAGAAACAAGGTATGGATACCTAGGGGATTCTTATTATGTGCACTCATTAAATATTATATGGGTTTGGGGCCAGAAACATAGAAACAAAATACCAAGATAACATGCATGCCAAGAATACAGCTGAACAGAAGTAGTAATGGAGACTTACTAACAATGCTTTAGATGTTTAGAACTCCTGCAAGCTTTCACATGTCAGCAGTGAGGATACTGAGACACATTTCCACACTGTCACCCTCAACAATCTGGGGAGTTGTTCCTAGACTTTTAGGGACCTCAACTCAGGTTAAACCCAAAACTTGTGGTTTTGATACAGGAAAGAATTCCAAGAAGAACCAGTATGAAGCAGAGTTGAAGTTTTTTTTTTTTTTTTTTTTTTTTTTTTTTTAAGATATTTTGATAAGACTTAAGCATGCAGGTTAGGAGAAAGAAGGAATGCTCAGGAGAATGAAGATATGTGCAAGATCATGGGTAGAGGCTCCTCTAAGAGAAAAGAGAAACAGAGCAAGAGATGGTTTTACAAAGAGGGTTTTTAATATACTATGGGATTACTGATGTAGCTGAGATGACCTTAAATTTCTGATCTTCCTTTCTGACACTATTTCCCAAGTGCTGGGATTACAGGACTGTGCCATTATGCCCAGTTGATGTAATGTTGGGGTTAAAACCCAGGGCTTTATGTATGCTAGGTGAGCACTTGACTAATTAAACTACACCCCAGCCCCAGGGATTAGCCCTAGGCTTTATCTTACAACAGACCACAACAACTTTTCCTTTGATATGAAGTTTTATTCCACTTGGAGACAGAAAAGGAAGAGCTGGGGTCAGACGGATGATGAGAAAGGGAGTTGAGCATAGTTATAGTTCCTGGAATTTGTCTTCAGTTCTGAAATAACCTCTCAAGTTTTTTTATTACTTGCTTACTTATGGTTAGTATCTCCCTGTAACTTAGGTGGAGTTTCTAGAACTCTTATTGATTAATTTGGAAATTGCCAATTTCATCATTTAAAAATATTTTATTTATTTGCACATTTGTGTGGAGGGGGTGGATGTGTGTGTGTACACCATAGGGTCTTTTGTCAGTACAAATGAATGCACCACTTTTTGCATCTGGAATTATATGTATCCTAGGGAATTGAATCTGGGCCATCATGCTTTGAAAGCAATTGCCTTGATCCACTGGACCATCTCCCCAGCCCAATTTCATTGTTTTTCTTTAAATGTTTAAAAATTCTAGGGCTGGAGGGATTGCTTAGCAGTTAAGGTGTTTGCCTGCAAAGCCAAAGGAGCCAGGTTCGATTCCCCAGGACCCATGGTAGCCAGATGCATAAGCGGGTGCACGTGTCTGGAGTTTATTTGCAGTGGCTGGAGGCCCTGGCACACCCATTCTCTTTCTCTCCCCCCCCCCCGTCCCTCTTTCTCTGTCAAATAAATAAATTTTTTAAAAAATAAAATGTTTTTTAAAAAACCTAATTAGAGCAGGCTACCCATTTATGTGTGTTTAAAAAAAATTTTTTTATGCCTAGGACTTTAATATGTCAAAAAATAAAAATAAAAAATGTACCACATATTTAGGATCAAATCAAACTGTGAAAACATAAAGCCAATTTATTTTTAGTTAGATTTTTCTATCTTTCTCAAACACTTGCAAGCTCACTTAACACAATTATCAAATATAAAACAAGCTGGAGTACCAAATAGTTTTTCTCCAAATATTTCCTTCTTCCTTTAATTAAATATTGAAGTGTGGCAAGAGGAAAAAAAAAAGCTGACTGGGGGTGGAGAGATTGTTTAGTGATTAAGGCACTTGCCTGCAATGTGGAATGACATGGGTACAATTCTCCAGAACCCACGTAAAGCAAGATGCACAAAATGCTGCATTGGTCTGGAGTTCATTTGCAATGGCTAGATGCCCTAGCACACCCATTTTCTCTCTCCCTCCTTCCCACTCTCCCTCTTTCTCTCTTCTTTCAAATAAATAAATAAATCCAAATGCTAGCAGATTAACAAACTGATCAATCAGAAAGCAAAATATCCTCAAAGACCTGAAGCAAATAGAAGGGTTATAAAACAAACAAAATGGTTACTATAAACCAAGCACTCTGAAAGCAAACCAAAAGAGGTATCCAACAAACAGGATCCTACAACCAGCTCAGAATTAGCAAATTGGTCATCAAATCAAGGGAAGTTGGAGCCCCAGAAAGAATTCATTATTCATCAAGAATGGATAATGACAATGTGGTACATTTATAAAATGGAGTTTTATTCAGCTCTAAATAAAAATGAAAGTATGAAATTTACAGGAAAATGGATGTGGTTTTATTCAGCTATAAAGAAAAATTAAAGTATAAAATTTTCAGGAAAATAGATGTGTCTAAAAATGGTTATACTAAGTGAGGAAACACAGACTCAAAGTCAAATGCTGCATTGTTTTAAATCATATGTGGATTGTAAACTTCAAATGTTTACATTGGTATGTGAGTTGGAATCGGACTTACAGGCCAGAAAGCTATAAATGGGTTCTGAGAGAGGAGAACTAGAGAAGGCTTAAGAGGAGGGTACAATAAATATGTATACTACATAGGCAGAATACTGGAGGTGCAATGGTTTAAGCAGGGTTGGGGCAGGGTGAAAAAGAGGAGAGGATAGGAGGAGGGTTAATCAAAATTAAAGATGTTGGGCTGGAGAGAGATGGCTCAGTGGTTAAAGGTGCTTGCTTGTTGTTTGCAAAATTTAAAGATGTTCTAAATAAGCCATATGGAAACCTACTTTTTTGCTAGCTAAAAAATATATGTGTTTAAAAAAGAGAGGGGGGGCTAGAGAGATGGCTTAGCAGCTAAGGCACTTGCCTGCAAACCAAAGGACCCAGGTTCAATTCCCCAGAACCCATGTAAGCCAGATCTACAAGGTGGTGCATGCATCTGAAGTTTGTTTACAGTGGCTAGAGGTCCTGGTATGCCCATTCTCTCCCTCACCCCTCTTTCTCTTTCTCTCTCTCTCAAATAAATAAATTTAAATATATTTTTTAAAAAGAGGGACTGGAGAGATGCCTTAGTGGTTAAAAGCACTTACTTGAAGGCTGGAGTGATGGCTTAGCAGTTAAGGCACCTGCCTCCTAAGCCTAAGAACGCTGGTTCCAATCTCCAGGTCCCACTTTTAGCCAGATGCAGTGACGCAAGGGCGCAATGCCGCACTTGACCACAAAGGGGGCGCATGCATCTGGATTTCGTTCACAGCAGCTAAGAGGCTGCTGGCATGCCCATCTCTATCTGTCTTGTCTTCCTCTCCCTTTCTGTCTCTCTGCAAAAAAAAAAAAAAAAAAAAAGCCCTTACTTGCAAAGGTTGATGGTCTGGGTTCAATTTCCCAGTACACACAATAAAGTCAGATGCACAAAGTGGCACATATGTCTGGAGTTTGTCTACAGTGGCCAGAGGCCCTGGTGCACCCATTCTTTCTCTTTCTCTCTCTCTCTCTCTCCTTCTTTCTCCCTCTCTCAAATATTTTTAAAGAGTATAACTTAAAAAAAATTAAAAAGAGAGTTTGGGCATAAGTACCCTGTGTGGGTGGATAATGCTGTGCTCAGAAGCAATAGATTATTACAAAAAAATTTAAGCACCAGGCATGGGATTCCCTCCAGTGAGCTGGGTCAAGGAGGTCCGTAATACCCCCAAAGCATTACAGGCTATTACCAAGGGTCTTGTTGTTCACTAGAACTAGATGGTCAGACCCTCAAACACCAAATGTTTGAGATGCAAGGCACTTAAAAATCAAACTGGAGGGCTAGAGAGATGGCTTAGTGGTTAAGGTGCTTGCCTGCAAAGCCTAAGGACCCATGTTTGACTCTCCAGATCCCACCTAAGCCAGATGCACAAAGGTGAGGCAAGCACAAGGTCACACATGCCCACTAGGTGGCACAAGCATCTGGCATTTAACTGTAATGGCTGAGGCCCTGGTACACCAATTCTCTCTCTGTATCTCTAAAAAAGAAATTAGAAAAGAAAGAAAATTTTAAAAATGAAATCAAACTGGACCTGAACTGGAAGTTTCCTCCCTCCCTGTTGACTAGCTTTCAAGATACTGAAAAGACCTATGCAGACTGCTGGGGGAAAAAAGTTATCAATAGTGTTAACCAGCAGGGGATCATGCAAACTACAGCTGGACAGTCAGCACAAATATGACAACTCGTGCAATGGTGACAAGTCTGTTATTGGGGAAACCAACTGCTCTGATTGGATTTGAGGCCCACTCAATGGAACAGAATTCATGTCTAGTATACTGAAAATCTAATCAAAAGCCTTTGGTCAGAGAGTTAATAAGCCCTCAGGAGGAATCCACTACTGTTGTTTGTGTAGAGGTATAAATTATGCCCAACAAACTGCCCTCTAAATACTTGTGTTTATGCCCATATATTAATACTATTCTCAGTTTTTGTTATTGAAGCATATCTTTCAAGGTGGCAGACTACTGGGGAGACTCAAAATTCACCATAGTGCTTAGAAGAAGTGACAGTGGCATCTTCAACACTAAGAGAGACATCTACAACATGCCCTCCAAAGCTCAGGGTCCATAGCGGAAGATGTGGCAGAAAGAATGTAAGAGCCAAAGGAAGGGGAGGAGTTCTTACAGTGCTAAATTCTGTTAGCCTCAGAACTCCCTATCCATACTCTCTCTCTCCCCTACTCCCTGTCCAAAAGTCAATACAAGCCCACCTAGCTCCCACCCTGAGCACCAACTTATGCCCCACACTTCCACAAGGCCCTTCTTGAAAATAAGGTTCATGCTCTGTATCTCTGTCTCTGCTTTTCTCTGTTTCATTTTCTCAGCATCTCATCTGTCTTTCTCCCAACACACATCTTTCCTTTTGTTCCTGTTCTATTTTATCTCATTCTCCCTCTTTCTTCTCTCCTTTTCCTTCTCTGTTTTCTCTCTCCTTCTCTCTGTGCTTCAGAGTCCCCTGTTGCAGTCAGGTTCGCATTGCTGGCAGAAATCACCCAACTAAGAGCAGCTTGTGGGGAAAAAAGAGGTTTATTTTGACTTACAGGCTCAAGGGGGAAGCTCCATGATGGCAGGAAAAACGATGGCATGAGCAGAGGGTGGACATCACTCTCTGGTCAACATAAGGTGGACAATAGCAACAGGAGAGTGTGCCAAACACTGGCAAGGGGAAGCTGGCTATAATACCCATAAGCCCGCCCCCAATAATACACCACCTCCAGGAGGCTTTAATTTCCAATTGCCATCAGCTGGGGAGACTAGCATTCAGCACACTTAAGTTTATGGGGGACACCTGAATCAAACCACCACATTCCGCCCCTGGCCCCCATAAACTGATAACTATACATGATGTAAAATACAATGCATTCATGCAACTTTAAAAGTCCCCATAGTTTTTATCAATCCTAATGATGTTCAAATAATCCCCATACTCCAAGGTCTTTTAACTGAGCCATAATACCAGAAATAATCCCCCCCAAAAACTATAATGGCACAGAATAAACATTCACACTGCAGAAGATGGCATTGGGCAAAGCAAAGAAATATTCAACCAACACAAGATTTAAAACAACCAGGGCAAACATCAAACTCTGTAACTCCCAAGTCCAACAACTCTAGCCAGTGACAAATCTCCAAGTCCGATAACTCTAACCAGCAACAAGTCTCTGGAATTCCACTTCCGCCCCTCCAGCTAGGCTACTCACAGTCCTGGAAAACTTCATCCAGGACCGGCAGCTCTCCTTGGCAGCCATCTCATAGTCCCGGCATCTCCACTGGGTCTCCACTGCAACCCACAGTCCATCCTCATGGCCCCATGGGATCTCCATGCAGGCATACAGCAAACCTGCTTCACACTGCCCATGGCCATTTCCAAAACACAAGACCGCGTTACAAACTCAATGACCCTCTCTTTCCTGCATTTGTTATACTCCATAATACCAGGTAGGGTGCCAATTTGTTAATCCAGGGGGGAATAAATCAGACTTTGAAAAACAGGACACTCCTTCAGCATTCAGGCCCCTTCAAAAGAGTCTGCATTCTTCCTGTTACCCCCATGCAGGTCAGCTGGCCCAATCTCAAAGGTTGTAATCTCTCAATTGCAGCTGAACGGGCAGAGTTCACCCAAAGATTTTTATTTTTCCTGTGCCATATCCTTCTGCTCACACCAGTTCATTTTTACACAAAGCAACCCTGCACAACTTCTCAGGACATGGGCATAACAGCAAACTTGTCACACAAACTGCTAGCCCAGTCCAAATAAAGCTCTTTCTCACCCTCATAAGCCAAACCTCACAGTCCATAGTTCTTCCTCTTGAAAATCAGCTCCAAAAGGCCAAAGCCACAGTCAGGTGTCTAGCAACAATCCCACTCCTCGGCACCACTTTACTGTTGCAGTCAGGTTCGCATTGCTAGCAGAAACCACCCAGCTAAGAGCAGCTTGTGGGAAAAAAAGAGGTTTATTTTGACTTACAGGCTCAAGGGGGAAGCTCCATGATGGCAGGAAAAATGATGGCATGAGCAGAGGGTGGACATTACTCTCTGGTCAACATAAGGTGGACAACAGCAACAGGAGAGTGTCCAAACACTGGCAAGGGGAAGCTGGCTATAATACCCATAAGCCCGCCCCAACAAAACACCACCTCCAGGAGGCATTAATTTCCAATTGCCATCAGCTGGGAGACTAGCATTCTGAGATCACCTGAGCCATAATACCAGAAATAATCCCCAAAAAACTATAATGGCACAGAATAAACATTCACACTGCAGAAGATGGCATTGGGCAAAGCAAAGAAATATTCAACCAACACAAGATTTAAAACAACCAGGGCAAACATCAAACTCTGTAACTCCCAAGTCCAACAACTCTAGTCAGTGACAAATCTCCAAGTCCGATAACTCTAACCAGCAACAAGTCTCTGGAGTTCCAATTCCACCCCTCCAGCTAGGCGACTCACAGTCCTGGAAAACTTCATCCAGGACCGGCAGCTCTCCTTGGCAGCCATCTCATAGTCCCGGCATCTCCACTGGGTCTCCACTGCCACCCACAGTCCATCCTCATGGCCCCATGGGATCTCCATGCAGGCATACAGCAAACCTGCTTCACACTGCCCATGGCCATTTCCAAAACACAAGACCGCGTTACAAACTCAATGACCCTCTCTTTCCTGCATTTGTTATACTCCATAATACCAGGTAGGGTGCCAATTTGTTAATCCAGGGGAATAAATCAGACTTTGAAAAACAGGACACTCCTTCAGCATTCAGGCCCCTTCAAAAGAGTCTGCATTCTTCCTGTTGCCCCAGTGCAGGTCAGCTGGCCCAATCTCAAAGGTTGTAATCTCTCAATTGCAGCTGAACGGGCAGAGTTCACCCAAAGATTTTTATTTTTCCTGTGCCATATCCTTCTGCTCACACCAGTTCATTTTTACACAAAGCAACCCTGCACAACTTCTCAGGACATGGGCATAACAGCAAACTTGTCACACAAACTGCTAGCCCAGTCCAAATAAAGCTCTTTCTCACCCTCATAAGCCAAACCTCACAGTCCATAGTTCTTCCTCTTGAAAATCAGCTCCAAAAGGCCAAAGCCACAGTCAGGTGTCTAGCAACAATCCCACTCCTCGGTACCACTTTACTATTGCAGTCAGGTTCGCATTGCTGGCAGAAATTACCCAGCTAAGAGCAGCTTGTGGGAAAAAAGAGGTTTATTTTGACTTACAGGCTCAAGGGGGAAGCTCCATGATGGCAGGAAAAATGATGGCATGAGCAGAGGGTGGACATTACTCTCTGGTCAACATAAGGTGGGCAACAGCAACAGGAGAGTGTACCAAACACTGGCAAGGGGAAGCTGGCTATAATACCCATAAGCCCGCCCCCAACAAAACACCACTTCCAGGAGGCATTAATTTCCAATTGCCATCAGCTGGGGAGACTAGCATTCAGAACACTTAAGTTTATGGGGGACACCTGAATCAAACCACCACATCCCCCCTGCCAATTTCCTGCCCTCTCCCAGCTGTTCCATGGTGCATGCAAAGCTAAACTTTCTCCCTTGCTAATCCATCATACTCCCCCATCTCTGGGCTGTAACATCATGTTACAGCAAAGTGGGGAAATCTCTGTCATAGGCTTCAGATGTTATCTGATGACATTCTTAGATTTGGGGTGTTGCAAACTGGTGGTTTATTAGTGCCTTCCAAAAAGGTTTCACGGGAACACTTGATAGTCATAAGAACATTAAGTCAAATACAAAGGTATATGTGGCTATTAAGGGGCTAAAGACGGTCCAAGACAATTTGGCTCTGAATCTGCAACATTCCATCTCTCCACAATCTCAGAAGGTCTGTCAGCCAATCTACCTTGAAGGATGTTTGACATATGTATAGCTGCTTTGGGGGAACTTTAGTTCAGAAACTTCTCTGGTCAAGTATCTGACAACCATCACTATAGCAGCTGTGGTCATCTGTCCAGAAGGGAATTTTTAGAACCTGTAGACTGTGCTTATCCAGGCATAAGTCATGATTGGGGGAATTGCATGAAGCCTCCCTGGTGATGAACAATGGCTCATTGCCAATTTACTGCCAGCTTACCCACCTGGTTTCCACCTCCCACACATTTGAGGTCTTTTCAGAAGAACAGGCTTCAGACCTATATACCTACAACGTACCCAAAATTTCAGAAAAATGAATACATACATTAAACGCAGTAACTCTTACAGATGATGCAAGTAACTACCAGGGCGGGGTTTCAGCACCTACATATTCATAGCCTCTTTTTCTAGATCTCAACCAGTTTCATTATGTGTGGCTAATGATACAACTGCTACGGATTGCCTTGGCAACATGGCCATTTGCTAAAAGAGGAAATAAATTCTGAGGCTGATTTTAAATGTTCTGTCAACGTTTCCTTATACTAACTGGGGAAACATTTTTTAAAGTAATAGATTAATCCTAGAAATAGTAGCAGTAAAGTTTGAGTGTCATTACTAATTAATTCTTTAATATTTTCCATTAAAATATTATATCAAAAAACTAAAAAGTATTACATATGCTTCAAGGCTTATGCTTATTCTTCTTGTAACTTTCTGAATATTTTATATATTAGGATTTTCATAGAGGAAATTAAATATCACTAATGAAAATAAAGTTCACTCTGAGGAAACTTTAAGTATAGATTTGAAAACAATGAAAGAATAGATATTACTTCAACAATATAGTCTGGGAGCTGGGGAGATAGCACAAAAGTTAGAGGTGGTTGCTTGCAAAGCCTGGTTGCCCAGGTTCAATTCTCCAGTACTTACATAAAGCCAGACACAAAAAGTGGCACATGCATCTGGAGCAGTAAAGCAGCCCTGGTGTGTGTGTGTGCATGTACACACACAGAGGAATATAGTATGTAAATAATGTGCTGGGGACAGAGCACAGTTCATAGAGCGATTACTTAGCATGCACAAGGCCCTGGGTTTGATTACCAGCACCACATAAATCAGGGATAGTGGCACACACCTGTAATCAATCCCAACACTCAGGAGACAGAGGTGGTAGGATCAGAAGTTCAGGGTCATCCTCAGCTACATAGGGAGTTCAGGCTAGCCTGAGCTAGAAACCTGTCTCCCACCCACCAAAAAAAATTAATGTGTAAATCAGGTTAAAATACAAGGCTAAACCTCAAGAATTTCCTTTTTGTGAGTGTCTTCATATGTGTCCTTAATATATTTTGATTGTAATCCCCTCCCATCCCTCTCTTGCCTTCCTCTCCTACACTCCTTCCACTCAACTGCTTCCTCTTTCCAACTAGTCCCTCTTCTATTTCTTTTGTTTTTTGTTTTTGTTTTTGTTTTTAATTTTTATTTATTTGCAAGCAGAGAGAGATAAAGAGAATAGAGACAGATAGAGAGAGAATGGGCACACCAGGGCCTCAAGCCACTGCAAACGAACTCCAGATTCATGTGCCCTTTGTGCATCTGGCTTACGTGGGTCCTGGGGAATCAAACCTGGGTCCTTCAGCTTCATAGGCAAATGCCTTAGCCTCTAAGTCATCTCTCCAGCCCCCTTTCTATTTTGATCTCAATTTTTTTTTTTTTTTTTTCCTTCCATCATCCATGAGGACGTGTTAATGATCCCAGTATTGTGCAGGTAACAAAAGCTGCTGTGAGGTCATGAATGCAAAGGCCATTTCATGTCCAAAAGACAGCATTCCAAAGCATTCCTCTCCATCATTTTGCTCTTACATTTTTTTCTGCCACCTCTTCCCCAGAGCTTCGGTGGATGTGATACAGATAGTGCTGAGCAATTAGCCATCACTTCTTAGCACTTTGACAAGTTTTGAGTGACCCCAGTAGTCACCATCATCTACAAAATGAAGCTTCTCTGACCAAAAGTGAGAGCAGCACTCATCTATCTATTTTTAGGAGCCAATCTGATTGGCACAATGTATCTATTAAATCAAGCAATAGTATTAGCTTCCCCACTAGGGTATATGACCTTCTAAGCCACAGGTTTTTGACTAAGTTTTCAGTGCCAGACATGAATTTCCACCTGTGGAGCAGGCCTCAAATCTAATCAGAGAGTGGTTGGTTACCTCCATACCAGACATGCCACTATTGCACAACGGGACACATCTTGCCTGGCTGGCCACTTGTGCAGCTCACAGGGTGCACTTCTGGTTGAGAGTATTAATGGCTTTTCTCCTCCATCAGCCTGCATTTTTCAGTGACAGCTAGTCCAGAGGGGGAGGCTTCCAGATCAGTACTAGTTTGATTTCTCAGTGTCCTGCAACTGAAGCATTATGGAACTCAGCCATAGGGTCTTCTCATCTAGTTCTGGTGGATAACCAACTAAATCTCAAAATTCTGAATCTTTATTGTAAGTTCAAAGCAAAAAGAGCTGTGCCCTCATAACCTGATTGTACATTTCATTTAACTATTCCTCTGGTTTTACTTTCCTTTTAAGTCATTCTGTTAGCAAATGAAAGGCAAAATAGACAAGTTTTCAAAATGGAATCTACATACTAAAACATAGCAAGTAACAGGACAGTCAATCATCACAAAGGGATTCCTTGCATTTTGTTTTCTTGCTCCCTTTAACAGCATCTCAGAGCTAGCTCATAACTTCGGAAGTTAAAGTTTTATTTATTTATTTATTTAAGATAGAGAAAGAGAGAGAGAACTCCAGATGCATGCTCCACCATGTGCCTCTGGCTTACATGGGTACTGGGGAATCAAGCCTTGAACTGGGGTCCTTAGGATTCACAGGAAAGCGCTTAACTGCTAAGCCATCTCTCTAGCCCCAACTTTGGAAGTTAAGTAGGCATCTTTCCCAGGAAAAAAAGAAGAGCAGATTAGGGCCTTCCCATTTTTAGAATATAAGCATATCTAGAGGATGTTTTGGTGCATGATACCAAAGTCCAAATACTTGCTCACCATGTTATTAAACAGTTGCTGCTGGAACAGGATTTTCACTTCAAAACTTCTTAGCAGTTCATGTGTCCATCTTATTTTCAAGATTATTATACTGAATCTGTCAATTCTGTAAGTGTTCAAATTTAAATAAAATATAAGCTTGGTTTAGTTTATTTTTAAATTTTTAAAAATTATTTGGGAGAAGAAGTGGGTGGAGGAACATGCCAGGGCCTCTTACCACTGCAAACTCCAGATATATGTGCCACTTTGTGCATCTGGCTTTATGTGGTACTGCAGAATTGTACCCAGGGCATCAGGCTTTGCAAGCAAGTACCTTTAACCACTGAGCCATCTCTCCAGCCCTGTTTATTTAATTTACTTAGTTACTTATTTTATTTTTGTGTGTATATAGTGTGTAAAAGTGTGTGTGCAGATGTATGTGTCCAGTATAGAGGCCAGAGGAAAATGTCAGGTGTTCTCCCCTATCACTTTTCTGCCATATATCCTTGAGTTGTAGTCTCTCAGTGAACATGGAGATGCAATTTTTGGTCAGACAATTGTAGGTAGGCAGATATTATGCTTACGGTCCTTAAAGGATGGTCCCCACCTCCTATTTCCTTGTAACATTAGAAAGGGAAGAGCCACTTCCTCCTGAACAGAGTCCTTTGGTCCTGGATGGAGGCTGTTGATCACTCACCCACCTGGTCAAGAAACTACCCCTCATTTACAGACATGCTAAAGAGGTGGAGGGGTAATTATTCCCTTAGTGAGATTGATGCAATATTTTGGGGCTCAGGAGAGGGCTCTCAGACTTGTGAACCCCAATTTTGCTTCCTTATCCTATTTTTAACAAATTGATATAAAAACAGACATAAGAAGGATAAATTATGAATTATTGAGTTTATTTTGGGAGATATCATAAACCATGAGGTTTATTTAAAAGAAATTGGGATCTAGGAAAAGATTGGAGCAGTATCACAAGCAAGTGGAAAATAGGATCTAGATGCTCATGTAGAGAGATTTAGAAGAACCAAACACTCATGTGAGAGGTACAGCATTGGCCCTGAGCATGCACATGGAAGAAAGCTAAGAGATTAGGTGATGATGGCTTAAGGAAAAATATCAGAGAGACAGTACCAAAGCAGAGATGGGAAATTTAGATGAGCAGAGAGACAAGAGAGTTATTACGCTAATGGTAGAGTTTAGTGAAATTACACATGTAGCAGGCCTGGAGTTTAGAGGAAATAGCCAAATGGTAGATCTAGAGTTTAGAGGAAATATACACATAGTAGACTCAGAGATCAGAGAAAAATCATATGTGTAATCAACATGAGAAGGTATCCTAAAGCATAACACAGATAGAAAGGCAAGCAGAAAACTACCCAGGTCAGAAAAAGTGCTCTCCGCTACCCAGCCAGACTAGGCAGGGGAAAGCTGGACTTACATGTGTCCAGACAGGCCAGATCACAGGACAGAGAGAGAACAGAGCTCAGCACAGACAAACCTTTATAGTCAATTAAAAATGGATTTTTTTCATCAGATTCAGGTATGTCAGGCAAAGACATGAGGGGCTGAACAAGGAGGGGGCCAAGTTCTGATTGGTTCATGGACTCAAGAGGCTGAGCTGAGGAAGAAGCAGGGAGATCTTGCTGGGTACTGGCAGCCATCTTGCATAAGACATGATGAGACTCATGCAAGTTTCTGTTTTGCCAGGATGGACAGAATAGCATCTCCTTGTTTCATCTTTGGGCCTCTGTCCCTAACTAACTGCCTGTAAAAATTTCCATACTCCTGTTTCTCCTTCAAGATCATGCACTATGTTCCCAAGATGTCCCTACCTCAAATCATTGCTCACAGATTCTCACAAAGCCTGTCTGCTTTTCTGAGCTTTAAATCGAGAAATAACTTTTCCTTTCTTTCTCTTCTTTGGATATTGGCCAAATCTTAAGCATACTTGCTCTGACACTTTGGTGCTTTTCCACCTTTTTTTCCATAAATCTCCCTTGCCTTACACCTCACTGTCTGAATACTAGGGCGTGTGTGTGTGTGTGTGTGTGTGTGTGTGTGTGTGTGTGTGTTCACAAGAAAAAGAACTTGACTTTATGAAACTTTGCAATAAGGCTGGATGACCAGTGAGCTCCAGCGATTCTCTGGTGTCTCCCATTCCATACCACTCCCCATCACCACAGGCACACCAAGCCCAGCCTTTTCCTCCTTTCCTTTTCCCTTTCCGTTCTTTTCATTTCTACATGGGTGCTGGGAATCAAACCCATGCTGGCTCAGGCCCTCTTAGGCCCTCATGCTTAAGTGGCAAGTGTTCTTACCTGCTGAGCTAGGTTCTACAATTGAGCTTTACACAAGGTGTATATAGTTTACCTAAAGACGAATTGCCTCTAAGACCCACCATCTCTAAGCCTCATGTAAGTACTATACTCCACTTGACTTTTGGCCATGTGGCCTGTTGTGGAAGAGTAACTGAATATCACCACTCATTGTCTCAGCTTTTAATCCTTTGATTCCCTCTTCACTTCTTGGATGCTCAGCTCCAACAGAAAGCCACATGCCTGTGCACTAAATGTATGTGTAGAAGTATGACATGGTCTCCAGCCATGATAGCAATTGCCTGATGTGAGTGAAAGTGAGCATCCAAACCCAAGCAATCAAGGGACCTTGATACCGGCAGATATTTTCTTTCTGAATCCCAAGTCTAAAGAAGAAAATCGCGATGAATGGCCTTGGCTGTAAACTTTAAGGACAAGGACCCTTTCGGAAGCATAATTAATAGCATGACAAATCCAAGTTGTGGAAGATGTGATTGAAAGTTGGAGGCCCCTTCCATAGGTTCCCCCACAAAGAACCTGTCATAAAGAGGACTTAATCAGCGTTAGCAAGGATATTAAAAAGTATATTAAAAGCCAGCTCTTCCCTGGCCACTTATTGGAGTTTCTCTGTGTGGGTGTGTTAATAAGAGAGAAGTGGGTGAGCAAGAATGTACTGGGTACAATTTGTGTATCTGTGAGAGAAAACAGCTCTCTCAATGAGGGCGAACATATGTTTCTGGGACTGCGTCTGTGCACAAAGTACACAGCCCTGGAGTTGTATTAAGAATTTTTAAGAAGTCTTTCTTACATCATTCATCATAATGACATCTTTTCCTTCCAGTGCCCTTTAAAGTGTTTGACTTAATAGCTGTTTCTCACCCTGGGGTCCAAGAAAGGAAAGGGTGGGGACTCAGCGATCCCCAAAGCAAACCTCAAGTCCCAGTAACAGTGATTCCCCTCCAGGACACACCTGTGCGGAGGGCGGCTCCAGGCGCCACCTGACCCGCCGGGGCCGCCCAGGGCAGTGTCCGCGGGACCCGGACGTGCGCGGTCCCGACCGCTCTTCCCCGCCCCCGGCCTGAGCGCGCGCCGCAACGGATCCGCGCCCTCCCCCGAGGCAGGCGGCGCTGGGCTCCCGGACCGCGCTCGCTCAAGCAGTGCGCGCCCGAGCCGGAGCGGAGCCGAGCTGAGCCGGAGCGCAAGCAGCGCGCCCACACCCAAGCCCACACCCCGCGCCACTGCGGCTCGGCGTGGCTCGGAGGCCCGCGGCGCGATGGCAGTCCCCGGCTCCCTGGCCGAATGTGGCTACATCCGGACGGTCCTGGGCCAGCAGATCCTGGGACAACTGGACAGCTCCAGCCTGGCCCTGCCCTCTGAAGCCAAGATGAAGCTGACGGGCAGCAGCGGCCTCGGCGGCCAGGCGGCCAAGAGCTTGCGGATCCAGGAGCAGGTGCGGCAGACCCTGGCCCGGAAGGGCGCGAGCTCCGTGGTCCATGGTGAGCAGAGCCCCGCAGCCGCGGACCCGCGCTTTCCCTACCCCGGCTGCCCCACTTCCGCCTTGTCCTGTGAGGGACCTGGGGTTCGGCCCACCTGTTGGTCATCGTCCCTTTCTAGGACTCTGGCCGACTCGCCTAGCGAAAACTCCCGTGTGTGTGTGTGTGTGTGTGTGTGTGTGTGTGTGTGTGTGTGTGTGTGTGTGTATGCATGCATGCCGCTTGCTTAGTCTTAGCATATTAAGTCTACACTTGCCTATAGTAAAGAACTCAGAGGCTGCGGAGGTAGCCCCATGGGTAGAGTGATTGCTTAGCATGTGCCTCGTAAGCCCAGGGTTCGAGCCCCAGGACCACATGGTAACTCACTCTTGTAATGCCAGTACTAGAGGCTGGGGGATCAGAAGTGCAAGGTCATTTTGGGCTACATAGGGAGTTCGAGGCCAGCCCGAGATGCCTGAGACCGCAGAACAGGAAAGGGAAATGCAGAAGGGAGGAGGGAGAGAAATAAAATTCAATGGAAGATTTTACCTTTTTTTTTTCATACCTTTCTGGGAGTCTATGAACACTTTAAAATTCTTTGCAGAATTTTGAAGGATCATGTTTCAGGAAGAAAACGCCCTAGGGTTTTCTTAGACGCTTTTTGGAGTTCATGATCCTCTATAAATATTTTGAGAAAGAAAACCTGACACCCTGCTGCTCCCCCATCCTGTAAGCTACGGGTAATGTTACCTCGCCCAGGTATTCAAAGGCTCTCCACCGCGAACAGCCTTTGAACAAATTGGACAAACTGGGTAGTAGACTTTGGGCCAGGAAGTTAGCCACACCGGCGGGGAGGCGGAGAAGGAAGGGGACTTTGGCCTGGCAGGCAACCATCCCACCAGCCACGTAGTGCCAGGCTCAGACGGCTGTCTCCACCCACGCACCACCACCAATACCAAAGTTTCAACAAAAAAATTAAACCCTAAGTGAAAAGAGGTTTTCATAACTCTGCTTATGGTTCATGGATAGTGGGGTTGAAAAAGGAAGATGGTAAACCAATTGTGAAAATTAGATAATATGATGTGAGCCCTTTTCTCCTTTTGCTGAAGTCCAGTGATCAGAAAGACACACTAACACGTGGGTAATTGTGTAGTGTTTTTCAAAATCATTGTTTTAAAGTACTGTAGACTTGTTAAAGAGAAAAGAAGAGCAAAGAAATTCAACAATTAAGTTGGGAAATCAGGTTTTTTCCATAGTGTTGAACTGTTTTTGTCACTTGGCAAAGCAAATGTAACACCCATTAGAAGGAAAAAATGCTAAACGGCCCAATTTAGATTTTAAACAGCAGAGTTTAAGAAGCTGAGTTGTTTAAGTGGACTAGGCAGCTACTATTTACACACTTGAAAAGTAAAGAGATGTTTCATGATGTAACAGCATGTCACTAAATGCCTGCAGTGTGATTGTAAAAGTCATGACACTGAGTGCCTTCAGTATGCCTGGAATTGGGCTTTATGGTTTGCCTTTCATAGTATTGAAAAAAAGAAAGTGTGAAGTAGATTTTTTTTTCTTCATTTTATGGAGTCTTATGTAGCCCAGGCTGGCATGGAGATCATTCAACTTCCTGAGCTTCCTACCTCCACCTGAGAACTGGAATCATAGGCTTGGGTAACACCAGTTTTCTAGGGGTGGAACCCAGGGCTTCGTGAATGCCGGGCAAGCACTCTGACATCTGAGCTATATCCCCAGCCCTTGGAGCTAGGTATTTTGATCCTTATTTTACAAGTAAGGAAACTAAGCAGAAAAATAACACTCAAAGTTATAGCTGGAAAGTGGCAGTGCTGGTATTTACACTCCCAATCCTGAGTTTTTAATGCAGTCATTAGTTATTATCATCAAGTGTTTCGATTATTAATACAAAGTGGAGTTCATTAGGCACTAACCCTTCCTGGCTTCTTCCCATTTTCCTTGGAATAAAATTGAGTTTTATTCAGTGGTTAAAGGTGGAAAAGTTTACACAACAAAGAACTGCCAAAGTACCCAGGAGATAAAGACCCAAAATTTAGATTTAGGAGTCTGGCTAAAGCCTTCAGGATGGGGCTGGAGAGATAGATAAGTGGTTAAAGGCACTTGCTTGCAAAGCCTGCCAGCCTAAGTTCAGTTCCCCAGTACCCATGTAAAGCCAGATGCACAAAGTGGCACATGCACCTGGAGTTTCTTTGCAGTGGCAGGAGGTCCTGGTGCACCCATTCCCTACCCACCCCCACCTCAAATAAATAATTTTTTTTAAAAGTCTTCATGGGATGGGGAGATGGCTCAGCTGTTTAAAGGCGCTTGTTACCAAGGCCTGCCATCCTAGGTTCAATTCCCCAGTGATCATGTAAAGCCATGTAAAGTGGCACGTGCATCTGAAGTTTGTTTGCAGCAGTGGCAAGAGGCCCTGGAGTGACTCCCCCACACACTCACACGCACACACACACACGCTTTGTCTCTCTGATTGCAAATAAATAAATAAATAATTGCACTTTGCATGTAATCATATAATAAAAAAAAAAAAAAAGACTTCAGAATTACTATGGCCAACTTTTGGCTAGTATAGTCCTTGCACCCAGCAATCTAAGCTCCCGCAGGTCCAGGGCTGAAGTGGATTTAAAATAGCTTCCTCAGACTGAAGAGATGGCTTAGTAGTTAAGGCGTTTGCCTGCAAAGCCAAAGGATCCCTGTTTGATTCTCCAGGACCCAGGTAAGCCAGATGCACAAGGGGGCGCATGCATCTGGAGTTCGTTTGCAATGGCTAGAGGCCCTGGCATGCCCATTCTCTCTCTCCCTCACTCTCTTTGTCTCTTTCTGTCTCTCAAATAAATAAATAAATAAAATATATTTTAAAATATATTTTTTTTAATTAGCTTCCTCTGCTTGGGGGGCACACAGAATCCAGATCAGATATTCGTTTCTATCCTGTAAGAGTGTGGCCAGCCAGGAAGAAAACCAGATATCAGCTATTGAACAGATTGTGTTTTCATTTTATTATATCCTTAAAACAGCTAGATGAGATAGATAATATTATGTTTACATGTGAAGCAGGAGTCTAATAATAGTTGTAAGAAGTTTGGTCCCAGCCTCACTTAGGACCATGCACTCATTTGCTGTTTGGTGAATTCAACAACCACCATGTTATGCAGGGCAAACAGGACTCTATTTGACATAGAGAAAGAGAGAATGAATGGCCACTAGCCACTGCAAAGGAACTCCAGAGGCATGCACCACCTAGTGCATCTGGCTTTTATGTGGGTACTGGGGAATTAGAACTAGGGTCCTTAGGCTTTGCAGGCAAGTGCATTAACCACTGAGCCATCTCTCTAACCCCATTCTGTGTTTTAAAACAAGATGTTTAAGCCCTGAAGTAATGTATTACTAAATCCAAAGAACAGTGAAGGCATTGTGGAGTGTACACTTGTAAATTACTCTCAGCTGACAGTAGTTTTGGAAAATCTTGTGGAAAAACTGGGCTTTTAAAACTCAGACATTCAGATTCATGGGGAGGTAGTTGGGAGATGCAGCATCCTGAGGCTGGGGAGCAGGACCATGTGGTAGAACAAAGGCATGATCTTGGTGTTTCCGCCCAAATCCTTGAGGCAGTACTTGAGTGGCTCTTCTCCAACTAAGATACAAAGCATTTCAAATATTTTTGATTGCAGTCACTGCTACCAAGCAGCCTATACAGAACTGCAACTCAGGCAGAGAGATGAGGTAGCAGACACCTGCTTTAAAGCCTTGGCATTCTGAGACTTGGCAAGGAAGTCAGCTTCAAAGGACCCAGCATTCACTTGCCACAAAGCAATGACCAGGAGAGGCTTCTGTGTATTGTACAAAGTTCTTTGTTTAGACTTGGGGGCTCTTTTTTAAAGTTTTTATTTGTTTGTTTTCAGGGGTGAGGGGGCACATGCTTGTCACACACGCTCCACTTTGCATCCAGCTTTAAGTAGGTGCTGGGGAACTGAACCCAGGCTGGCATGCTTTGAAAATAAGCACTTCTTAGCAGCTGAGCCATCTCCCCAGCTGAGTTTGGGGGCTCTTGAAGACTATATTGTTTTATTACTGTCCTATTTCTAAAGCAGAAACAAACAAGCAACTGTTGAAACAGTACTGAACTGGGAGGAAAAAATCTGTGTCAACACAAGAACTAGGGAAGAAACTACCCTGGTGTTAGCTCCAGGACCCTGTAGACTTCTGAACTGTTGATATACCAGTAAGGTTAAGGGAGCAGATAATCTGCTGAAAACTGAAGAGATAAACATAGCAAATTGGTAGGTAATAACTTGCAAGTGTCTTTAGCCCTTCAGTTTTTTTTTCTTATTCCTTAGCTTAAGCGGATACTTTCATTGTAAATCACTCTCTGATTTGAGATTATTTTCAACTATACTTGAACATTTTTACATCTGCTATATCTCTTAGGTGGTAGGTTCAAAGGCATTATAAAACTAATCTGTATTGTATCAAAATTTAAAATCCTTTTTATAAAAGTCACCATAGAAAGATTTAAGATAACAGAGAGAAATTAAAACTGTTGTATTCCACTTAATACACTTTAAAAATACTACTTATTACTTAGCTCCCCTCCTCCTTCCAGGGTACCTAAGTAGAAAATCCCGTTTTAAATTGTGGAACACAATGCTTATAACACAAAGGACAATGTCCTAAAGTGTTTTACAGCTTCTTTGAAATCCACCATGAAAACTTGATGTCTACTATTTACTTACCTGCTTTCCAATGAAGCTGTTTTGAATATCTGAGATCAGAGTCAATTTTGGATATTGAACAGATTGTGTTTTCATTTTATTATATCCTTAAAACAGCTAGATGAGATAGATAATATTATGTTTACATGTGAAGCAGGAGTCTAATAATAGTTGTAAGAAGTTTGGTCCCAGCCTCACTTAGGACCATGCACTCATTTGCTGTTTGGTGAATTCAACAACCACCATGTTATGCAGGGCAAACAGGACTCTATTTGACATAGAGAAAGAGAGAATGAATGGCCACTAGCCACTGCAAAGGAACTCCAGAGGCGTGCACCACCTAGTGCATCTGGCTTTTACGTGGGTACTGGGGAATTAGAACTAGGGTCCTTAGGCTTTGCAGGCAAGTGCATTAACCACTGAGCCATCTCTCTAACCCCATTCTGTGTTTTAAAACAAGATGTTTAAGCCCTGAAGTAATGTATTACTAAATCCAAAGAACAGTGAAGGCATTGTGGAGTGTACACTTGTAAATTACTCTCAGCTGACAGTAGTTTTGGAAAATCTTGTGGAAAAACTGGGCTTTTAAAACTCAGACATTCAGATTCATGGGGAGGTAGTTGGGAGATGCAGCATCCTGAGGCTGGGGAGCAGGACCATGTGGTAGAACAAAGGCATGATCTTGGTGTTTCCGCCCAAATCCTTGAGGCAGTACTTGAGTGGCTCTTCTCCAACTAAGATACAAAGCATTTCAAATATTTTTGATTGCAGTCACTGCTACCAAGCAGCCTATACAGAACTGCAACTCAGGCAGAGAGATGAGGTAGCAGACACCTGCTTTAAAGCCTTGGCATTCTGAGACTTGGCAAGGAAGTCAGCTTCAAAGGACCCAGCATTCACTTGCCACAAAGCAATGACCAGGAGAGGCTTCTGTGTATTGTACAAAGTTCTTTGTTTAGACTTGGGGGCTCTTTTTTAAAGTTTTTGTCTGTTTGTTTTCAGGGGTGAGGGGGCACATGCTTGTCACACACGCTCCACTTTGCATCCAGCTTTAAGTAGGTGCTGGGGAACTGAACCCAGGCTGGCATGCTTTGAAAATAAGCACTTCTTAGCAGCTGAGCCATCTCCCCAGCTGGGTTTGGGGGCTCTTGAAGACTATATTGTTTTATTACTGTCCTATTTCTAAAGCAGAAACAAACAAGCAACTGTTGAAACAGTGCTGAACTGGGGGGAAAAAAATCTGTGTCAACACAAGAACTAGGGAAGAAACTACCCTGGTGTTAGCTCCAGGACCCTGTAGACTTCTGAACTGTTGACATACCAGTAAGGTTAAGGGAGCAGATAATCTGCTGAAAACTGAAGAGATAAACATAGCAAATTGGTAGGTAATAACTTGCAAGTGTCTTTAGCCCTTCAGTTTTTTTTTTTCTTATTCCTTAGCTTAAGCGGATACTTTCATTGTAAATCACTCTCTGATTTGAGATTATTTTCAACTATACTTGAACATTTTTACATCTGCTATATCTCTTAGGTGGGTAGGTTCAAAGGCATTATAAAACTAATCTGTATTGTATCAAAATTTAAAATCCTTTTTATACAAGTCACCATAGAAAGATTTAAGATAACAGAGAGAAATTAAAACTGTTGTATTCCACTTAATACACTTTAAAAATACTACTTATTACTTAGCTCCCCTCCTCCTTCCAGGGTACCTAAGTAGAAAATCCCGTTTTAAATTGTGGAACACAATGCTTATAACACAAAGGACAATGTCCTAAAGTGTTTTACAGCTTCTTTGGAAATCCACCATGAAAACTTGATGTCTACTATTTACTTACCTGCTTTCCAATGAAGCTGTTTTGAATATCTGAGATCAGAGTCAATTTTGGAGGATTAAAAGTGTGTTGTTCTGAGTATTTTTTTAAGCAGTTAACAAAAACAAGGTGTGCTGGCTCTTGTAATCTCAGCACCCGAAGCTGAGGCAGGAGGATTGCTATGAGTTCAAGGCCAGTTTAGGCTTCTGTGACAGAGTGGGTTCCAGAACGAGAGGCAGTAAAAAGTACTTACAAACCAAAAGTTATACATTGTTTAAATTCTGTAAGAATCCTTTGCCCAGAGGAATTCCAAAAATGAGTTGTTCTGGGAGGTGATTAGTCATTCAGAGGAGGAGCCAGACAGGAAATGTTGAGGCTGCAGGGCCATTCTATTATGTGAGAGGTCAGTAATGCTCTAGATTAATGTACCTCCATGCTAGCCTCAAGATAGGCCAGGGGCCACTGTTGGTTCAGTTTCTAACAGATTGCATACAGTTGTTGTTTTTGTTTGTTTGTTTGTTTTGTAAATGTGGATGGGGTTAGATGTTTTTAGAAATTTTCTGATTATACTTAGTCAAAAGAAATAGAATTAACAAAATGGTTATTACAAGAAATAAGCATGGGCTAGAGAGGTGATTCAGTGGTTAAGGCACTTGCCTGCAAGGACTAAGGACCCAAGTTCAAATCCCCAGTACCCACATAAAAGCCAGATGCACAAGGTGGTGTATGTATCTGGAGTTCCTTTGCAGTAGCTAGAGGCCCTGGCATGCCTGTTGTCTCTCTCCATCTCTCTCTCTCTCTATCATCCATCTATCTATCTATCTGCCTCTTTCACTCTCAAATAAATAAATAAATAAAATATTTAAGATAAATAAATAGACTTGCCAGGCATGGTGGTGCATGCCTTTAATCCTAGCTCTCAGGAGGCAGAGGTAGGAGGATCACTGTGAGTTTGAGGCCAGCCTGAGACTACTTTAGTGACTTCCAGGTCAGCCTGAGTTACAGTGAGACCCAACCTCAAAATAAACAAACAAACCAACAAACAAACTTCTCACTCCTAGAAAATGGTGAGAAGGTGTCTTTATGGGTAACAGGTCGCTAGGGTGGGGTGAGTGTGCTCCAGAATCAGTGGAACCGTAGGAAGCTACAAAGACTCAGAGTAGCAGAATTTGTTTATGAAAATGCATTATTCTTTGTATCACAAATATGATATAGAACATTACCTTAAAGAGAAAACTCTTGTGGTTAGGCTTTTAAAAGACTCCACTAATGTAATTTGTGCCCTGTGTTAGTGGTGCCACAGTCATGGGAACAGAAGGCCACACACTTGAATTAGATATTGTAGGTATGTATGGCATGTTGGCTCATTCTCCCACAGTATCTTTTTGAATACTGACTTTAAGTTATTTTTTTCTCATGTACTAAAATAAGCTCTACATTATCTTACCTTCATATAGTTTAACATTGATGTTACACTAAAATTGATTAATGAAATACATGTAAAATTTTTGTTTATTTTCCCAGCCACAATGATAGCTGTGGACTACAGTAACAAATAGGACCCAGAACCTCTGGAGTGCACAAACCAGACTTGACTAACATGACTTCCAATAAGATCACTTGCCTCCATGTCAGATGATCTTTAAGATTTTGTTAATTACACAGTTCTGAGATAAATGTAGGACTGTAGCTATTTTGTGCATGTATCCAAATATATTTAGACATAAATGCCATACTTCTCCTTGGGAATAGACAAACATTAAATGGCAACAATGCAACTGGATTGAGAGAAAATTTGATCTATTAGAGTGAACCAGCTCTGTCTCTCTTCTCTCCATCTTCATTAGAATAAGAATAATAAACTGTCAGGTCCTCTTATAATAGAAATACTAAAAATTCAAAATTCTTTTACATAATAGCATTAGTGCTGATTGGATATAGGACATAAAAACAGTGTAGTTTTCTCAAGGTACTTAAAGAGCAGGCTGGTAGCTTGGGCTGTGGACCTAGATAAAGATGCATGATTGGAAACAACCTGGCACATCTGAAAATACAACCCACTATTAACATAAAAAGAATTAACATGCTGGCATTCTTGGAATATAGCTTTAGGTTTAACAATACTAATTTGCCTGAGCAATTACAACTAAAGTTCTACAATTCCATTATTCTTGGAACTTCCAGGAGAAGATACTGTCCAGTAGAAGCTTACTTCCCCTGAGTCCTAGATCTCAGTAGCACCTGGGTGTCAGGCAGGGCTGTGACTTGAAGATCACATCAAGTTACTGAATGTTGACAACCTTGTTTACTGCAGGACAGAAACAACTTGGAACTTCCCTTCTTTCCTATATTCCCAGAAGCACAGAGGAGTAGATGTTTGAGTACCTTCCATCCATCCCAAGACAAAAGCATATATGTGTCTGTTATCCTGACATTTTGGTTCCACTATGCTGATCCACAGAATAGATGTCAGCCTGAAAAACTACATGCGAACTGAATATGTATAGCTAGGATATTTTGCATGTACAGAAATATGATAAACAACAGTTAACATGTCAAGTGCTGCTAGAAATGGTAGTACGAGTGTACCACCATAGCACACTGTACAGGCTTGATCTCATCTGATCTTGGAAGCTAAGCAGGGTTGGCCCTAGTTAGTACTTGGATGGGAGAAATGGTTGAGAGATATGATTATGTCAAGGAAGAAATAATTTACTTCTGATATAACCTGTGCTGCTTTAATCTAACTCCCTCATGCCATTCTCCACATAGCTACTAGAGTAGTGAAGTTTCTAAAATCTCTTTGCATTTCTCAATTTAAATGCCTTTGGTTTCTGGCCATTATCTACAGGAGTAAAATTCTTTTTCATCATGACATTCCGTGTTCTCTTGAGGTGGTGCCTGCAACTTCTCACACTTTATCCCTCTTTTCACCACCCTGCTGCACACCACGCACACACGGATTTTATTGTGCTGCTTCCCTCTGCTCTTTGCCTGGTTAATTCTGTGCCTCTCAAAACACAGTTGCAGTTCTGTTGTATGCCTTTGCAGACAGCCTTTCCATCACCCCATGCTATAGAATGACATCTTGAATGACAAAGAATTTGATCACAAAACATTTCAGCAGAAGAAAAATATGAAAAATGGAAATGTTTTGTGAAAATACCTTTGGCAGATAAGGTGGATTTTAAAAGCACTTATGGGAGTCTGGGAAGTGGCTCAGCAGGTAAGATTGCTTACAACGCGTTGTAGTTACCCTTTGCTGGGACAAAATACCCTCCCAAAGGCAGCTGATGGCAGGAAAGTTTTTATTTTGGCTTACAGTATTGAGGGAAAGTTTCATGATGGCAGGGAAAAGCATGGTATGAGCAGAGGTTGGACATCACCTGTGCCACAGCAGGTGGAAAACAGCAGCAGAAGAGTGAACCACATTCTAGCAAAGGGGAGCTGGTTATAGCACCCCTAAGCTCACCCAACAACACACCTCCTCCAGTAAGGCTCCACCTCCCAAACTGCCACCAGTAGAGGACCAAGCATTCCAAACACACGAGTTTATGAAGGACATCTGATTCAAACCACCACACCATGAAAGCATGAAGACCTGAGAAAGCTTGTCTCTCCCTGACTGAGTTCAGTTCCCCAGCACTCACATAATCAGCTGGGTATGGCTTCAAATGTTTATAACCCCAGTCTTGTGGAGAGCGCAGACTAGAGAATCACTGGGGATCACTGGTCAGCCACTCCAACTGAAAATGGCAGTTGTGGGTTCAGAGAGATTCTGTCTCAAAAAAGCATGCAGATGAATGATAAAGGAAGACACCTGATGTTCTTCTCTGGCCTCTCTGCATGCATGCCCTTGGGGCATGTGTGTGCATACACATGTATCTCTCTCTCTTTTCTCTCTCTTTCTCTCTCTCTCTCTCTCTCTCTCACACACACACACACAAAACAATGATGATCAGTAGGGGAAAAAGAGATTAGCCTTAGCAAGTGAGAAGCTGGGCGATTTAATATCTTAAAATTACTTACAAAGAAATTACACCAGTAATGGTGTGCTGGGAAAGATGGCTCAGCAGTTAAAGTCACTTGCTTGCAGAACCTGCTGACCAGAGTTTAATACCCAAGTTCCACATAAAGTACACATGCAAAAAGTGGCACATCTGACTGGAGTTTGCTTGCACTGACAAGAGGCCCTGGTGTGCCCATGCTGTCTCTCGCTGTATTGAGGAATTTTAATTTTTTTTGAGACAAGTTCTCTTGCCATGTTTCACAGGCTAGCCTGAAACTTCTGCATTCCAGGCAGTCTTCCTGCACAGCCTCCTAAATATGTTCAGCTTTGTAATGAGAAGAAAATTATTTTTGGTCTTCTGAGACTTAAACATGGTCTCACTCTGTAGCCTAGGCTGTCCTGAAACTATTGTTACAGGATTTGGGGGTAACGTGGCTTTTCCTCCACCTAGCCTGTGAAGCCTAACTTTTAGATTCTTGTACATACATCAATGAATTGAGGAAACAGACTCCAAAGCAAGGATGGGGGAACAACTTACCAGAATAGAGACCAGAAGGGGCTGGAGAGATGGCTTAGCAGTTAAGCGCTTGCCTGTGAAGCTTAAGGGCCCCAGTTTGAGGCTTGATTCCCCAGTACCCACGTAAGCCAGAGGCACAGGGTGGCGCATGCATCTGGAGTTTGTTTGCAGTGGCTGGAGGCCCTGGCATACCCATTCTCTCTCGCTTGCGCTCTCGCTATCTGCCCATTTCTCTCTCTGTCTGTCTGTTGCTCTCAAATAAATAAATAAATAAAAATAAACAAAAACATAGCTAGTCTGATGGGCAAAGTGGTGAGTGACTGTAAATGCAGAGTACCCTGTTTAAAAAAAAAAAAAAAAGAATATAGACCAGAAGGTTCAGAAGCCAGGAGACAGCAAAATGAATAGCCAAGACCCTTTACCCACTGGCAAGGCCTTTTAATAGTTCATTAGGATGGGCTTTATGGGCAAACTCAGGTGTGTAAGGGAGAGACCTAATTGGTTTGTGGATTCAGGGGGCTGACCCAGAGGCTAGCCCACATAGGTATAGTAGATTGAGGAAAGCAGTAGGGCATTGTAGCCATCATTGATGAGACTGGATCAGCTGCGAGTTCTTGTTCTACCAAGGCAAAGTTCTCTCTTTGGGCCTTTGTTCCTAACTAAACTGTATTTTTTTTTTTTAAAAAAAAAGCTGTCTTAGTCCTGTTTCTCCTTCACTATGTAATCTAGGATAGCCTTAAACTCATGGTAATCCTCCTGCCTTAGCCTCGCAAGTGTTGGGATTTCAGGCATGAGCTATCATGACCAACCTGTAGTAAGATTTATTTTAACTTTTTTGCGGGGGGGTGAGGTAGGGTCTGGGTCTGCTCAGGCTGATCTGGAATTCACTATGTAGTATCTGGGTAGCCTCTGATTCACAACAGTTTTCCTACCTCTGCCTCCTGAGTGCTGGGATTAAAGGCATGCGCCACAACACCTGGCTTATTTTAATGTTTTTTTAATATTTTATTTTTATTTATTTGAGAGAGAGAAAGAGGCAAAAGAGAGAAAAGGAGGGAGAGAATGGGCACACCAGGATCTCCAGCCACTGCAAATAGACTCCAGATACATGTGCCACCTTGTGCATCTGGCTTATGTGGGTCCTGGAGAATTGAACCTGGGTCCTTTGGCTTTGCAGGCAAGTGCCTTAACCACTAAGCCATCTCTCCAGCCCCATTTTAGTGTTTTTGACAATTTTCATGTGTATGTACTGTAATACATTTTGGTTGCGATCCCCTCCATTATCTTCCCTTGTCCTTCCTCCCTGCCTACTGAACCCTTTCTTCTTCCCATCTGTTTCTTTGTTATTCTTTTTTTCTTATGTGTGTGTGAAAGAGAAAGTTTTTAAAGCAAAACCTAATTGGTGAAGTCTGTAAATTGACCTTTTGGAACATGAGTTAAATCAAGATGATTGTAATATATTTGTCATTGAGTTGTAAAATTTTACAATAATGCATAGGATTATTGTATCTCAGCAAATAGATTGGACAGGAATGATAAGTGAGGAGATAATTTACAGGAATTATAGATTTAGACACTTATAAATATATCTACCTAATATTTTATCAGTATGCTAAGTTAATAGCGCATTTATTATTTATTTTATTTATTTATTTTTTGGCATGGGAGAGCAAACCCAGGGGCTTACAAATGCTAGGCAAATACTCTACTACAACTAAACAACACACCCAATTCTCTGAGTTACTAGTTTACAATCAATTCTATTATCACATATCTGGACATCTCAAACAAAATGACACAGACACCTGTAATATACAATAACCTTTGTGGGTGTGTGTTTTGAGACAGGGTAACCCCAGACTGGTCTCAAACTCACTATGTAGCCAACAGTGACCTTCAACTTTCAATCCTCCTCCCTCTGCCTGAGTGCTGTGAATACAGGCTTATGCCAATGTGCCCAGTTGCATCTTGCATTTGTAGGAGAGGAAAGATTGTTTTCCTCTGTTATTAGGCTTAGCCTGAGGACACTGTGACAAAACAGATTAGTAAGGGGAAAGTATTCAACTTTAATATGTTTTCTATATTAAAAAAGCAAGCCTTCAAAAATCAAGACACTTGGTCAAGATGCTCAGGGCACCAGTGGCATATACTTTTAATCCCAGCACTGAGGTGGAGGTTTGAGGACTTATATGAGTTTGAGTCCAGCCTGGGCTATAGAGTGAATTCCTGGTCAGCCTGGGCTAGAATAAGACCCTCTCAAAATAAACAAATATAAATTCAGTATGTTTTTTCCCATAACCATCTAATTACATTGTGGTTGTTTGGGAAATATTAAACAGTCTTAATTTGTCTGAATACTGAAAAGTTCCTTATAAGAACTTATGACAGCAAGGGCTGGAGAGATGGCTCAGCAGTTAAGGCACTTGCCTGTAAAGCCTAACGACCTAGTAACCCACGTAAAGCCAGATGCACAAAGTGGCCCATGTGTCTTGAGTTCATTTATAGCAGTCGGAGGCCTTGGCTGCCCATTCGGTCTCTCTTCTATCTATCCATCTCTGCTTGCAAATAAATAAGAAGCTAGAGAGATGGCTCAGTGATTAAGGTGCTTGTCTGCAATACCTAATGACCAAGGTTCATTTCCCCAGTGCCCACATAAAGCCAGATGCACAAAGTAGTGCATGCATCTGGACATTGTTTGCAGTAGCTAGAGGTCCTGGAGCACTCATTCATTCTCATTCATTCATATTCTCTCTCTCTCTCTCTCTCTCTTGCAAATAAGTAAATAACATATTTTTAAAACTTTGAAAAATAAATGAATAATTTTTTTTATAAAAGAACCCTATGGCAGCAAGTAAGGAATTAGTATTTGCAGAGTGGTTGGTATTGCTCAGGTGAAGGTTCCCAGTGAAAGAGAATGATTGGCTTAGTTTCTCATTTCAGATCTCTGCTAATAGAGCTATTAAAGGTGCTTGCTTGTAAAGCCTGGCAGCTTGGGTCCCATTCCCTAATGGCCACTTAAAGCCAAATGCACAAGGTGGTGCATGAATCTGGAGTTCATCTGTAGTGGCAGGAGGCCCTTTCCACTCTCTCTCTCTCTCACTCACTCTCTCTCTGTTTTCAAACACACACACACACACACATATATTTTTTTTAAAGAACTATGCTAATAATCTCCATCAGTTTTGGTGAATGATAATTTCAGAACAGGCATCATGATGTCAAGCAGTACAGAACAGTGGAAAAGGGGGTTCCAGAATTCAAATATCATTTCGCTTTGTAATTTAAAGCAAGTCATTTAAGTTTCCCTAGTTTTAAAAGTAGGAGCCAGAGAGATGGCTTAGAGGTTAAAGGTGCTTGCTGGAAAAATCTGATGGCCCTGGTTCAATTCCCCAGTACCACTTAAAGCCAGATGCAAAAAGTCATTTGCAGTGGCAAGAGGTCCTTGTGGTGCCGATTTCCTCTCTCTCTGCCTTTCTTCCTCTTTGCTTGCACATAAATATATATTTTTTTTTTTTTTACAAAATGGATTATAGACCTGGTGTCTCATTACTGTAATCTTACCACTGGGAAGGCTGAGGTAGGAGGATTGCTATGACTTTGAGGCCAGCCTGGAGCTACAGAGTGAATTCCAGGTCAGCCTGTTCTAAAGTGGGACCCTGCCTCAAAAAATAATAATAAGAAGAATACAAATAGGGCTGGAGAGCTGGCTTAGTGGTTAAGGCACTTGCTTATGAAGCCTAAGAACTCATGTTCGAATGTCCAGGTCCCCCATAAGCCAGATGCACAGTGACACAAGCACACAATGTCGCACATGCATACAAGGGGGCACACACATCTGGAGTTCACTTGCAGAGGCTGAGGACCCTGGCGTGCTCTCTCTCTCTCTCTCTCTCTCTCTCTCTGTTCTCTCTATCTCTCTGCCTCTCTCTCTCTCTCAAAATAAAAAAAAATCCAAATAAAAATAGTTAATTTAATAAAGGGGCAGCCTGACCTTTTCCTAGGCATTGAGGAGAAAACAGGTTCCCAGAAACGGAGGTGTTAGGCTTATCTTGACTTCCAGTAAGGTGACAGTTAAAAGTTGTCAGTTGCCTCCCCTTGAGGCTTAGAAATTGTTTACCAGATTGTTTAGTTCCAAGAAACAAGGACAAGTACAAACATAAATTGAATTGGATTCAAACTTTTTAGCTTCCCCCCTCCAAGTAACTTACATCTATATTGGCAGTAGTCTCCTAAAATTTTAACTTTTTACACAATCTGTTGGAAAAGTATGTTGATACATTCCTATTATATGGGAAAGGGGCTGTGTTCTGTTATTCTCAGAACCTCTGAAACTTTAGAGACAGTTTCCTGTCTTTCCCCCTCATGTGTATAAAAGAATGCTACCAGACAAATTTTCGTTAAAATTAGAGGTTTGGAAATTACCTTTGTTCTAGAAATCATTGATTATTTTGTTCCTATTTTCTTTAAAAAGATTACAAAAAAAGGAAAGAAGCTGCGAGAAGGCAGAAGAGGGGCACAGCTTTGTCTTCCTCTACCCTCACATTCCTAAGAGATGAGTACTTTCATGCATCAGTTGAGAATCCCTGTGGGCTGAGCACAAAGCCTTCCTCACTGTTTGCTCTAGTTCCCTGGCTCTAAACCACCAAACAAAGGGCTGGCCAGGTGACTGCACAGAAGGAGTCATTTATAGAGGAGAGGTTAAATTCTCTGCTTCCTAGTTCACGTTGCCAACACTGTAAACTGGCTTTTACTTGATCTGTGTTTTCTTTGATTACACTGGCCCACCTCTTTGTTTATACAAGCAGTGTTATCTAGTTGTACTGAGTTACCATTAAATTTATTGCCTACACTTGAGCCACACAACGTTTCTGAATTTCTGTCCTGGGAGCAGAATCCTCTAACTTGAGAAACCAAACTTTATAGTACTACCAACCACCAGAGCCAATCAGAGATTCCAAGTTAAGATTTTCATAAATCCCCTCTCTACTGCTCCTATTTTCTTTTTGTTTATCTTTCTTTTTCTTTTTTTTTGTTTTTTGTTTGTTTGTTTGTTTGTTTTTGGCATTGTTTGACTTTATTGTGTAACTCAGGCTGGCCCCTAACTCAGAGTTCCACTGCCTAAAAGTACCAGGATTATAGGCATGTATCACTATACCTTGCTTCTTTTCCCTTCCTTCCTTTTTCTTTTTTCTTTTTAAAAATTGACTTTTATTTTTAAAAACTCAGAGAATATTTTGTTAACCTTTGATCACCTGTAGCTTCCCTTCCCAGAGTGGTGTTCAACTAGCATTTAGAAACATTGATACAGGGCTGGAGGGATGGTTTAGTGGTTAAGGTGCTTGGCTGCAACACCAAAGGACCCAGATTCAATTCCCCAGGACCCACATAAGCCAGATGCAGAAGGTGGCACATGTGTCTGGAGTTCCTTTGTAGTGCCCTGGCACACCCATTCTCTACCTCTTTATCTGCCCCTCTTTCTCTCAAATAAATTTTAAAAAATTAAAAATTTATAAAAATTTAATACTTGTAATTGATCTTAGTTACTTAAATTTAAGTTTCGGATATAGTTGTCATGTGCTCTGTAATCACTGATTTGTTCGTTAATATTCTAAATTATTTTAATATTTGCTCAATTGCAGGGAATCTTCACCGAACTAGCAGTGTTCCCGAGTATGTCTACAACCTGCACTTGGTTGAAAACGATTTTGTTGGAAGGGGTTCCCCTGCCACTAGAAACTATGACATGTTCAAGGTAGGATACCTTTACCCAATTATCAAGAATCAGTGGAAGGAACGTGACAGTTTAAAAATCAGCATACAAGCTACTTATCAGGGAAACATTTTCAAACATTTTTATTGTGTTTTTTAAAAATATTTATCTAGCCGGGCGTGGTGACACACACCTTTAATCCCAGCATTGGGAGGCAGAGGGAGGAGGATTGTTGTGAGATGGAGGCAGCCTGAGACTACATAGTGAATTCCAGGTCAGCCTGGGCTAGAGTGAAACCCTTACCTTGTAACCCCCCCCCAAAAAAAAAAAAAATATCCTGTTACTAGTCCTTGAATTTTGAGAGAATTGATTTCGTGTGGATGTGGAAAACAGACATTCAACAGTATTAAATCTTAAGTGCAACTAAATATGTCTCTATTCAACCAAGTCTTGTTTAAAATAAGACTTTTTCCGAAAGGGGCCCAAGGTCCCCATCTGATTCAAAGAAGTGGACGTCTTGTATAATCCCAGAGCAGAGGCGCCTCGTGAAAGTGTGATTTCTCTGCTCGCAGGCCGGCACGGCCGCCACTTACGGAAGTCGCTGGGGGCGAGGGATGGCGCAGTACAGCTCGCAGAAGTCGGTGGAGGAGCGGTCCTGGAGGCAGCCCCTCAGGAGACTGGAGATGTCCCCCGACGGCAGCCCGGAGCGGCCCCGCTACGCGCACAGCGAGTACCAGTACCAGCAGGGCGCGTGGAGGAGCCGAGCCTCCGCCGTGGCGGCGGCGGGCGGGCGCCTCACGCTGCCACCGCGCACGCGCTGGGAGACGCTGGGCCTGCGCCAGGCGGCCAGCATGCAGCGCTCGTACGACGCCCGCCGGCGACATCCGGGGCTCTGGTCTTCGAGCGACGCGGGCTTCGACGGCCTCCCGCTGCCCAGGCCGGGCACCAGTCACAGCGCGGGCAGCCTGCTGGAGAAGGAGAACTTCCTGGGCGCGGGCCCCGCCGGCCAGGCCCGGCCGCCCGGCGGCGGCGGCGGCTGCGTGCAGAGCAGGGCCGCCCGGGCCTCGTGGCCGCGGAGCTCCTTCCACAGCGCGCCGCCCGACGCGGGCAGGACGCTGCCCACTGTGGGCCAGGCGGCCGTGGGCGCCAGGGATGCCAGTGTGGAGAGAAGCGTCTTCACAGACTCCCAGCTCGGGTGAGTCCCCACCCTGCCCGCCCGACCGCCCATGCCAGCACATTCCGTCCCACACACCCTGGCAGCCCGAGCTGGCTCTTCCAAGCCGGGGCCAGGGCAGACAAGCTTCCAGAGATAAGTGATTCAAAAAATGACTTTTCAGACAGCTAGTTGCCTGGTTGACAGGTGAGCCTGTTTAAGTTCAGGGCCTGGAGCCAAGCTACCTGCTCACAGAGCAAGAGTGGACTCCAGAGTAGACCGAGGCGTGGAAGCCATTGTGCATGGGCTTCCTGGAATCATTCCTGGAAATTTAGGAAAAAGCCAAAAGGTTTATTCCTGGTTCTATGCGTGAACTTAAAGTGCTGTTTTGTTAATTACTACTGTAAGAGTAGAAGGAAAGACAGCTGGGTGCTCTTTTTTTGTATATTTTGTATAGTAGGTGGTGGTGGTGTGTGTGGTGTCTGTGCATATGTGTATGTGTGCAGATGAGCACACAGAGGCGGAAGGAGAACATTAGCTCCTCCCATCTATGACTTCTACCGCATTCATGTTTCCCCGAGACAAATCTCTCACTGAACCCCAGCTACCGTTTTCAATCAGACTGGTTGAACAGGGGCCTTCAGGGACTTTCCCTTCTTTGCTCCCCACAGGACTGGAGTTGCAGGCATTCATGACTATGCCCAGCTGTTTACGTGGGTGCTGGGGACTCTGACTCAGGGCCTCATGCTTGTGGGACTAGTGCTCTTCCTCGCTCAGCCATCTCCCTAGCCCCAAGTCAGCTCATTTCTAAATGCCTCTTTCCTTCCATTAATTTTTTTTTTTGATACTTTAACTCTTTATTCCAGTACTTGGGATTTAGAGGATATTTCTTGGTAAAGTTAAATAATGACAGTAATTGAATTTTCAATTCAATGAAAATCATTGCCCTTTCCATTTCTATTTGCATTATGCCTTGACTTAATTTGGGAAACTACACTTTTAAAATTTTTTAACCTTTCTTTTTTTTTTCCAGATAGGGTTCCACTCTGGCCCAGGGTGACCGGGAATTCACTATGTAGTCTCAGGGTGGCCTTGAACTCACGGTGATCCTCCTACCTCTGCCTCCTGAGTGCTGGGATTAAAGGCTTGCACCACCACACCCAGCTGAGAACCTTTCAATTTTTTTTTTTTAATTTTATTTTGGTTTTTCAAGGTAGGGTCTCACTCCAGGCTGACCTGGAACTCACTCTGTAGCCCAAGGAGGCCTCAAATTCATTGTGATCCTCCTACCTCAGCCTCCCTTAGTACTGGGATTAAAGGCATGTGCCACCACATCGGACCTATTTTTTTAACTTTTTAATTGACAATTTTCATGCTGTATACAATCTATTTTGATCATAATCACCTCCCATTATCTCCTTTTGTTCCCTCCTCCCCATCCCCTTTGCATTGAACCCCTTCTTTCCAACTAGTCCCTCTTCTATATTGATGCCTTTCCCACCTCCTCACCCCCACTCTGCCATCACCCATGATGAAACAATATTGTTCAGGCTTTCCATGGATGATGGCAGCTGCTGTGAGGTCATGAATGCCGAGGCCACTTCATGTCTGGAAGAGAGTGTTCATGGCACTCCACCCCATCTTCTGGCTTTTCCATCCTTTCTCCCTCCTCTTCTGCAGTTTGGGAGTTTTAACTCTTATTACTCAAGTACAAGTTCTGAGGAAATTACTAAGAGAAAGGTTTAAAAATAGATAATTAAATCAGTACCTTTGAAAATAATGATGTAGTATCTTTTTTGAATATTTATTTTTTTATTTTTTATTGACACCTTCTATATTTACATACAAAAACATATGATATTTCCCTCCCCTCCCCCCATTCCACTTTAGAACACAAATCTCCATCATATCCCCTCCCTGTCTCCATTAGTCTTTCTTTTAATTTGATGTCATCACCTTTTTCTTCTATTTTGAGGGTCTTGTGATGGTATTGCTAGGCACTTCAAGGTCATGGATATCGAGGCCAATTTCTGTCTGGGCAGTTGCATTGTAAGAAGTCATACCCTTCCTTTGGCTCTTCCATTCTATCTGCCCCCTCTTCCGCAATGGTCCCTGAGCCTTGGAGGGTGTGACAGAGGTGTTTCAGTGCTGGGTACTCCTCTGTCCCTTCTTCTCAGCACTATGTTGCCTTTTGGTGATCCCAGTGGTCATCACCATCTGAAAAGAGAAGCTTCTCTAACCAGAAGTGAGAGTAGCGTTAATATGTGAACATGAACATTAAGTGTAGTGCCCCAGGGCAGCTTGGTGGGAATAATATATACATTTAGTCAGACAAGAGCAGGCTTTATACCCCTAAGGCTCAATGACCTCACCTGCCATAGACTTTTGTTTAGGTTTTTCAGTAGCAGGCATGTATTCCCTCCCGTAGAGAGGGACTTCAGTCCAATTATGGAGCAGTTGGTTACCCCAAGAGTAGACATGCCACTATTGCACCCATTCAGTCATTGGGCCTGTATGGCCAAACTCGAATATTCAGTGTCCACTGTTTTCATTGCTGATGACTGCTGACTGCCATACAGCTGCATGCAGTGCAGCTTTTTCCAGCTTTCAGTTGGATGGTCTACAAGGAGAAGGTTTTCTGCTCTGCACCAGCTTGCTTTCTCAGTGACCTTGCCTCTCAGGCAAGAGATGTCTTCAGCAATAGGGTCTTGCTATCTGTTTCTCAAGGGAAACCAAGGGCTTTGGCAAAAGCCTCTAGTGTTTTGGAGGCTACCGGGGCCTCCTTGGCCAACAACTCACTGGAAGGTATCCCATCCCAGGCACTGAAAATTTTCTAGTAACAGTCTATAGCTTCTAGATGTGCCATTATTCAAAAAAGTAGGTTTACATAAGTCTTATTCACAATATCTTGAATTTAGATTGACCCTCCCCCTGTCCTTCTTTTACGCATTCTCTTCCCATGGCCTTGCTTAGGCCATTCCCCTCCCTGTAATCTGTTCTTCTACTTATATATGTGCAAGACCATACACTTAAGTCCTTCCCTTTCCTCCCTCCCTTATAGCCTTTTACCAGCTTACTGGTTTCTGGTACCTGTTTTTGGTTCCAGTTCACACACAAGTTTATACATTTGTAGTTATGATCCACATATGAGAGAAAACATGTGACATTTGGCTTTCTGAGCCTGGGTTACCTCACTTAGTATAATCCTTTCTTAAGTATCTTAAGAATAAACATTAAATATGTGATTGTTGTTCAATTTTAAAGTTACTTAATGGTAATAGCTAACTTTTTACCATCCCTAAATTTTAAGTGAAATTGTGCAATATACCCACAGGCTATGGTAATAAACTAATGTTGGAGCTCATCTAATATTGTAACAGGAAATATTATTCATAGAGCAAAATTTAATGCAAAACGCTAACATTTCATGTAGAAAGAAGATCTTTGTCAATATGAATACATTTATAAAGAGAAAACTATACATTAGGCAATTATGGGGGGAAACCCGATAAAGATTTTTAAATGAATAATTCAAAACTTTATTGAATGCCTACTGAAGCCTGGTATTTGTGATAGGCATAGTTTCACCAAAATAACTGTAACAGTGCAAAACCATCATTCCACATCATCCATTCACTATCATGCTTCTCTTCCTCCATCTCTGCCCTCATGCATGCACTCCAACAGTTCCCAGCTCATCAGCCAATGAGCGTATGGCTTCTGTTCCCACAGTTTCAAGCATTCTCCTGATGAATGTCGGAGCAACCGCAACTAAGCAGACACTCAGGACTTCATATTATTCAGTTTATGCATAGGCACGTATGACATCCTCTATTTTTTTGATTGTCAGGACACCATCCTCTCCCAGTTTTCCACTCATGCCTTTACTTAGTCCTCCTAATACTTCTCAGGGTTCCCCTTTCATTCAGGCCCAAAGAAGTGATCTTTGGAACCCTCCTCTTCTGAGTCCCAGTGCTTTTCCAGGGAGGCCCTGCTTCTTCATTGCTATCTTCATGATTCCCAGTGTGTCATTTCCAACATTGTCTTCTCAACTATAGACTAATATGTTTATTTGGCAACTTCCTGGACCTCCTTAGCGCTAGTCCTATCCATCTCCTCCTACTGTACTACGACATCATAGACCTTGAAGTTACCCTTTCTTTTCCCTCTGCAGTTAACAATCACTGAGCCATATTTGTACTCGGGGGTCTTACGTTTTTATCCTTTTCTCCATCTGATGCCATGGTCCTCTGTCTCTGATCTTACTGCAAACTGTTCTCTAGGACTGCTAAAATGTTCTTCTGAAGTCTGATTATTTCTCTCCCTAGTTTATAACCTTACCATGTTCCACTAAGTGATTGTGCTTTTTAACATGGCATGGAAGACTGTTTTCACTTGTACTTACAATTTCTTCCTCTCCCGTTTCTATTCCCCTCCACTCTTAGCACTGCCCACCCCTAAAAATACCCAAACACCCAGACCACATGGAAACGTTTGCACTTTCTTGACTGCAAGACATTCATCCATTTATTCTCCTTCTCCCTCCTCTTTCCCAACTACTCCTGCCCTGTATCTGTTTTTATCTAGAAACTCATAACTCTGGGTTTAGCTCAAACACCACCATTTTCCTGTCCACTCCTTCCCCATTCTAGTCTTAGTGCTCCAGGCAGCAGCATTGTGTGAGTATCTCTATGAGAAAATATTGTGGTTATTCATTTACACACCTGTTGTTCCTCTAAGCTTTTTGCCAATGTCTGATGCACCTATATATTCTCGGCCCTACAAGAAAAGCAAATCCACACTAGGCACTATTAAAAATGCATGGTATAAGCCGGACAGGGTGGCACATGCCTTTGGTCTCAGCACCACACAGTGATGTCTGAGGTATGAAGATCCCTATGAGTTTGTAGCTTGGAGCTACAGAGTGAGTTAGTTCCATGTCATCCTGGGCTAGAGTGAGTCCCCGCCTTAAAGGGAAAAACAAGAGAGTAAAGGAGTAAAACAAGAGAGAAATAAAATAGCACTTTATTGTTGATATCTGGGTCCTTTTTTGCTCAAATTTCAAATTATAGAATCAGAAGTCATACTATGTCAATATTAAGTTACCACAGTAATTTTATTAGCAGATTTAATTATATTTCAAAGACTAGAAGAAGCACTAGGAGTCCAGCAATGTAAAATAAATGGTAAAAATCTCTTCCTGGGATTCCTGAAATTCTAGAAAATGGAAATTAACTCTTTGCTATGATTTCTGCAGCAAAGTTTTGCTTTCTATGGAGAGAAGTAGCCAGAGGTGTTTCACATAATGGGGAAATCACTGTCTGAGCCTGCTGACTTTTATGTCCTTGGTGTGCTCTGCTCACTTCAAAGCTCCACGATGGTCTTGGAGACATGTGTTTCATGCCCTATACTGTCCCTGTGTCACTGACATTTCTACCTCTGCTCAGACCCTATTTTCAGATTTACTTTCTGTGTCTACTAAAATTCCTAATAAAGGAGTGTTCTTTCATACATGTGGAACATTTCTATGAAGTATATAGATACAACTATAAACCTACATTGTGTCACAAAATATTAAACTCTAAATGTTTATTTCCAAAAGAACAATGGGCAGTGGAGGAATTAAAGATGCATCCAAAAACTGAGACATTAGGGTGAGAGAGAGTCAAATCAGACTGATGGAAAGTTGTTTTTTTTTTTTTTTTTTAAATCACATTCTACATGAATTTTTCTAAAAATATGATTTCTGTATCACCTAGTGGCTGACAATTCAAACAAATGAATATTGCATTCTTCCAGTGTGCCCAGGAGTGCTGTGCACAGTATATAGATAAAAACTGAGTAACATGTATCACGGTCCAGGAAAGGAGCAGAGAAAACAAGTAGGGTATGTTGTAAGTGTTGTAGTGTCTACTAGAGTTCAGAGCGCACAAGAACAATCCAGTGAGTGAGACGAAGGAGAAAGACCACCAGGCAAGTATGTGACCTAGAGTGGTCAGAGCAGAGGACAGGTGATAATGGCTGTCCTCTACATCATCTTTAGTAGTAGTACTTTTATTTTAACAGGAGTATTTTTAACATATTCATTTAGGTTTTTTTTTTTGTTGTTGTTGTTTTTGTTTTTTTTTTTTTTTGGTTTTTCGAGGTAGGGTCTCACTCTAGCTCAGGCTGACCTGGAATTCACTCTGTAGTCTCAGGGTGGCCTTGAACTCACAATGATCCTCCTACCTCTGCCTCCCGAGTGCTGGGATTAAAGGCATGCACTACTATGCCCGGCAAAAGGATGCTGTCTCATTTAGTTTTTTAAACATATACTGGAAGTCTTCAAAAGGAAAGGAAGTCCCAAAGGACTGATAAGTCCAATGCTTGCATTACCTTTTTAATACAAGAATGATAAATTGTGCAGATAGGCCAAGACGGAGGGGGAAGCTAAAGGAAGATAAGTATTACTTTAAGTTTGTAAGGCCTGTTTTAGCCTAATCTCCAGTCTCTTTTGATAAGAATGTCCTCATGCCGGGAGGGAGTCTTTTTCATGGGAGGTTTTATGACCTGATTTATGTAGAAAGGGGGAGGTCAGAGACTACTTTCTTATCTTATGCTGTTTTTCTAGTGCCTTTAAGCTTAAGATATTCAGTGTGCTGCTAAAACAGCATATTTTGAGGTGACACATTCTGTATTTTGTTATTTCTGTTTTTATTCTGTATTATCCCTGTATTGCTATATTATTCATATAATTATTCCATAGTTTTTCCATTTTGGAAAACCATACAGTCACAGCTAACCATCTCCTTTTTCTAATGAATAACTTACAAAGATTAATTAATTGCTCATTTGTAACATAATGTGAATAACCATTATTTTTCTGTCCTCATTGTCACTAGTTCATTCATTCTCAAAACAGGGCGTAGACATCTTGGGGATCTAACATTTCCACATCCTCTTCATCACCAGCTGCTTTGTTTTGTTTTGTTTTGTTTTGTTTTGTTTTGTTTTGTTTTGTTTTGTTTTGTTTTGTTTTGTTTTTCAAGGTAGGGTCTCATTCTAGCCCAGGCTGACCTGGAATCCACTCTGTAGTCTCAGGGTGGCCCTGAACTCATGGTGATCCTCCTACCTCTGCCCCCCAAGTGCTTACCAGCTTCTTTTGATCTTGCATTTTGTACATATCTTTTGATTCAACCTTTCTTTCTTTTTAACTTGCCCAAATCAAGGTTTTATTGCCTCACTAAGACTCTTGCAGTGCTCTCAAAACTGTCTCTTTGGGCTGGAGAGATGGCTCATTGGTTAAGGTGTTTGCCTGCAAAGCCTAACAACCCATGTTCAATTCCCTAGTACCACATAAAGCCAAATGCGCAGTGGCACATGCATCTGAAGTTTGTTTGCAGTATCTAGAGGCCCTGACACTCCCATTGTCTTTCCCCCCTCCCCCCCTCTCTCTCGCAAATAAATATTTTTTAAACTGTCTCTTTGTCGCTAACCTGTCCATTAATGAGAAGGAGTCATCTTGCCAAAACTAAAGTGGGAAACTTTAGGCAGTAGGGTGATTTACAGCGCATCTGACACTAGCAGAAGCCATCCATCCATTATCTGAGGGGTGCTTGGCTTTCAGAGGTGTAATTATATGTTTATTTCAGGAGATCCAGGTGGTACCGGGCCATATTGGCAAGAAGGCTGGCATTCTTCACAGAAAATTACTAGGGGTGTGGCGGGGGGGGGGGACATTTATAGACTGACCAATGGCATTTTACATGCTTCCTGTTACATTTTTCATTTATGCTTCAGTATCTTGAGTTCTTTTCCTTCTTTCCTTACAATTATTAATATTATTATTTGTGTTTGTTTGAGTGTTTTGTTAGGGATTGAACACAGTCCCTCATATATGCATGCTAGGTAAGCATTCTTCGTCTGAGCTATTCCTTTAGCCCGTTTATACTGAGTCTTTTTTTAAATTTTGTTTTGTTTTTGTTTTTTCAAGGTAAGGTCTCATTCCAGCCCAGGGTGACCTGCAACTCACTCTGTAGTTCCAGGCTGGCCTCAAACTCATAACAATCCTCCTACCTTTGCTTCCTGAGTGCTGGGATTAAAGGCATGCACCACCATGACCAGCTTACACTGATAGAGTCTTAAGTAAAGTTGGTGAAAAACACACTTCTAGAGTCCCCCTATTTTAGAGGATATGGGCTAGGGAGCAGCAGTTCTTTCTGATCCTCCCACATCCCTACCCCATCCTCCGAGTCACACTTCTGTGGACTTCAAGAAGTATTTTATAAGTAGAAGTAAAGGAGCTAGAGAAGAAAGGAATAAAGAAAAAGAAGAAGAAAAAGAAAAGGGAATGTAGGGGAGGTGTGAGGTAGGAGAGAATAGAGGAGGAAAGGAATAGCTGTAGCTGGGAAGAGGCACAAAGATTTTATGGCATTCAAGTTGTCTTGAATTGAACGGATAAGAATTAGGGGAAAAAAAACAGTGTTTAGACAAAAGTTGGAAGTGTGACATGGTTAGAGGTGTGGGTAATAAATCAAAGGAGAGTTGAAAGCAGGTTTAGGATACAAGAAATGTAGTCAGACTAGGGTCAGAATGCGTGCCCTAGCTGGAAAGATGGCTCAGTGGTTAAGATGCTTGCATGCAAAGCCTAAGGACCTGGGTTCAGTTCCCAAGAATGTGTGCCCTGTCTTGGACTTTCCACAGAGAATAACTGTGGAAAACCTTGTTGAGAATGTCTTCATTCAGTTTAAGAATTATTTTTAATGATCAAATTGGCCAACTGGGAGTAAACGCTGAGCCTCAAGAAAATGAAAGATTGGGAATGGGATTATGTGTGTATTATGTAAACTGAAGATGGGAAACAAACTTTTCCTTGGTTGTTTGTAGATTCATGAGGTGTCTCTAAAAAAAAACAACCAATCAACAATCACATCCCCCCCACACACACCCCATTAAGCAGAACATTGTTCTTATGTTGTGAATCAACTTTTTATTAGGTAAAACATCTGGAAGGGGGCTGTAGAGAGCTCAGTGGGTAAAGCACCTGCTGACCTGAGTTTAGATCCCCAGCACTCACACAAAAGCCAGGTGTACCATTGTGCACCTATAATCCCAGTGCCAGGGAGACAGAAACAGAAGGATTTCTGGCACTTGATGGCCAGCTGGTCTAGCCTAATGGGTAAATTCCAGGTACAATGAGAGTCACTGTCTCAAAAAATAAGGTGGGACTGGGGAGATGGTTCAATGGTTAAGGTGGCCATCTGCAAAGCCTAACAACCTGGGTCTAACTCCCCAGTACCCACATGAAGCTGGATGCACAAAGTGATGCATGCATCTGGAGTTTGTTTGCAGTGTCTAGAGGCCCTGGTGTGCCCATTCTCCCTTTGCCTGTCTGTGCTTGCAAATAAATAAATAAAAATATTTTTAAAAAATAAGGTGGAGAGTGGACTGGAGAGATGGCTTAAAGGTTAAGACATTTGCCTGAAAAGCTTAAGGACCCATGTTTGACTCTCCAGGTACCACATAAGCCAGATGCACAAGGTGACACAAGCGCACAAGGTCGCATATGTGCACAAGGTAGCACACATGTCTGTAGTTCAATTGCAGTGGCTGGAGGCCCGGGCACACCAATTCTCTCTTTCTCCCTCTCACACACACAAAAAATAATAATAATAATAATGAAGCCAGGCATGGTGGCGCACGCCTTTAATCCCAGCACTCAGGAGGCAGAGGTAGGAGGATTGCCATGAGTTTGAGGCCACCCTGAGACTACATAGTGAATTCCAGATTAGCCTGAGATAGAGTGAGACCCTACCTTCAAAAACCAAAAATAATAATAATTAGTAGTAGTAGTAGTAGTATAAGGTGGAGAGTAATTGAGGAAGACATCTAGCATTGATCTCTGGCCTTCACATGCACCCAAACATACACATGCCCACCCCCCCACACACACACCACACTTAGCCTACTGGATTGTAAAGACTTAAAGTTGCCATTGAGAGGTTTAGGATTAAGATTTCTTTGTAAAGCCATCTGACTCCATGAATGTGAAGAATTTTCATCTCTTACAAGGCATATTTAGGGCTGGGAATGTAACTCACTTGGTCTTACCTAGTATGCATGGGACACTGGGTGTGATCCCCAGCACTGCATATAAAGCCTGGTGTGGTGTAATCCAGCATTTGGGAGATGGAGGCAGGAAGATCCAGACCAGTATGAGCATGTCTGGAGTATTTCTGCCACTTGCTCCCGATACTCTCTCATCTCAGATGCTGCTGTTTCTCTGAAGAAAAAACAGGGCTCATATCTTCTAAGTGCTTCCTGAAGAGAATCAGCTTGGTAGGCAAGATGGTGCAGGTTTGGAAACTCATTGAATCTGTGACTGTTTGTCTAGGAATGCAGACATGGAGATGACCCTGGAGCGAGCAGTAAGTATGCTTGATGCAGACCACATGCCACCATCCAGGATCTCTGCTGCAGCCACTTTCATACAGCACGAGTGCTTCCAAAAATCTGAAGCACGGAAAAGGGTGAGTATCCTCTAAGCCTCATGCAACACCCAGAGCCATGTAGTCCAGAGCCATGTATATGTGTGAATTCTTAATAATTTTCATTGGTTGTTTTAAGTGTAAAAGGAATATATATTAATCACAGAAAAGTAAGTCACTACATAAGCCTTACTCTTAGCTTATGTCCCCTAGACTCTCCATTTAGAACCAACCCAGAGGCAGTTGTTGCCAATAGTCTGTATGCTTTCAGATTTTTCTTTTATTTATTTTTATTTATCTATTTATATGCAAAGACACAGAGAGAAAAAGAATAGATGCACTAGGGTCTCTAATCATTGCAAATGAACTCCAGATACATGTGCCACTTTGTGCATCTATCTTTACATGAGTACTAGGGAGTTGAACCCAAGTCATTAAGCTTTTCAAGCAAATGCCTTAACTGCTGAGCCATTTCTCCAGCCCATGCTTTCAGATTTTTCTAAGCATTAATTTTAAGCTATTGCTTTCTATAAATACATATATATATGGAGCTGGGCATGGTGATGCATGCTTTTGCTCCCAGCACTCAGGAAAGTGATGTAGGAGGATCACTGTAAGTTTGAAGCCAGCCTGGGACTAGAATGAGTTCCACCTCAGCCTGAGCTAGAGTGAGACCCTGCCTTGAAAAAATCCTTTCTTCCCCCACCCCCAGTCAATTTTGGGGTGTGTTTCCAGAGAAATTTTGTGCATGTAGAAACAATTGTTAGAACAGATTGAATGGGTGACTAACCTTTTTAGTTTAAAACAAAATCACAAATGGAACCTTGCATGGTGGGCATGCCTATAATCCTATCACTTTGGAGGCTGAAGCAAGATATTACAAGTTGGAAGGCATCCTGGACTACATAGTGAGTTTGAGGCCAGCCTGGATTATATAATGAGACCCTGTATAAAAAATTAAAAAGAAATAAAAATTAGGTACAGCGGCACACACCTTTAATCCCAGTACTCAGAAGCTGAGGTAGGAGGATCACCATGAGTTTGAAGCTAGCTTTGCCCATAGAGTGAGTTTCAGGTCATTCTGGGCTAGAGTAAGACCCTGCCTCAAACAAACAAGTGAACAAAATCACAAATGGTAGCATACTACCTTCATTTTTTTCATTTAACATATTTTACAATTCTTGGATTACCTCATTCTTTAAAACTGTTGCATTGATTTCAGTTGCCTCAACATGTTTTATTGGTTCATTTTTAGCAGCTTTATTGTGGTTTGATTTGACATGTTTTGACACTATAAAGACATTATCATAATCAAGATAATAAGCATATACATGACCTCCAGAGTCTTCTTATGTCCCTTTGTAATCCATATACCCCACTCCTTTCCCATCAGCTTCCATCCCTGCAAGACAGCCTACTTTCTGTACTTACAGATTGGATCGAGTGTTCTGGAATTTTACATGTATAGAATTATATAGTAGATAGGATTTTGGGGGGATCTGAATTTTTTAGACAGTTTGTCTTTTGAGATTCATCTATTTGGTGTGCAGTGTGTGGTGGATTGCAAACGTTTTTGGCTATTATATGTAAAGATACTATAAACATTGCTGTATAAGTTTTCATGCTCTCATTTCTCTTGAATAAATACCTACGAATGGATGATATGCTAGGTGTGGTGGTTTGATTCAGGTGTCCCCCATAAACTTAGGTGTCCTGAATGCTAGGTTCCCAGCTGATAGAGATTTTGGAATTAACGCCTCCTGGAGGCAGTTGTATTGTTGGAGGCAGGCTTATCAGTATTGTAGCCAATTTCCCCTTGCCAGTGTTTGGTGCGCACTCCTGCTGATGTAGTCAGCTGATGTTGGCCAGGAGGTGATGTCCACCCTCAGCTCATGTCATCATTTTACCCTGCCATCATGTGGCTTCCCCTTGAGCCAAAATAAACCCTTTTTTTTAAAATATATATTTTTTTTTATTTATATTATTTTGATTTTACATTCATAGTAAAGGTTCCATTGTCCTCCTCCCTGTCCTCCCTCTTTCAAAGGGATCCTTCTCAATGGGGAATGTGGGTCAAGCATTGTGAGGTTAGTTAAGAGTTCTGGGGGGTTGGCCCCAGTCTCTGTGCATAATGCCCCAACTATGACTCTAACAATCTTTCCGCCCCCTCTTCCTCAAGTTTCCCTGAGCCACATTGGGGTCATTTTAGTTCTGCTTCAGTGATGCGGTTTCGGGAGCCTCTGTGTCTCTGGATATCTGGCTTAGTTGGAGTTGGATGTTCTCTGTGTTTATCTCCTTCGGCCTTTTGCTGGTGTCATGATTGCCATGAATACTGAACTCTTGCCCTTCCCCTGCATTGTTCTATGGTTTCAGCTGGGGCCCTGGTGAAGTGTGGTTAGCTGATGCTCCCTTCAGGTTCGATGTCCACCTGAAAAAAGATAAGCAAATTCTCCATCGGAGAGAAAAGTTAGTACTAGGTAGAAGGGATGACCATCTATGTTTTGGAGGGAAATTTATATGCGTTGGCTCTCTTCTAGCCCACATTTGGTGGTATCTTGATCTTGGAGACTGAGCTCATTTTTTGTTCCTGGTTTTGACTTATTTCTCAGTTCCAGCAATGAGTTCCATTCCACTGAGTGGATCTATTAGCCAAAACAAGAGCAGTTGGTTACCCACCATGGCTGATTGCCACTACTGCACTTGTATGAGCATTACGTCAAGTTGTTTCCTGCTGGGTATCTTAGACTGCCAGTTATTTGGACAGATGTCGGTCATTTTCCCCCAGTTGCTTGTATAGCACCCTCTGGTACTAGACTAGCTAACTGTCTGGGGACTGACCCTCTTCCAGATTCTGAACATATCTCTCCGTGTTTGGTCTCACACACGTAAGCTGTCTTCAACAGTAGGGTCTTGTCATTAAACTTTGGTGGGTCACCAAGAACTCTGACAGAAGTCTGTCTATTTTGGGAAACCTTGTAGGTGTTTCAGATCAACAGCTCATTGTAGAAGTTCACCCCATGCTGGCACTGGGAGTTATAAGTCTGCACCTAGGAAGGTGAGGGAAGAAAAAGATAATATAGAGGAGAAAGTGAGTATAGAGAGGGGAGGGAGAGAGAATGAGAGAGAGAGAGAGAGAAGAGAGAGAGAAGCAGGACAAGATTAAGGTTGGCCTTCATGATGCTCTCTCCAGGTTCCTGTGGTTCGGGTGTTCCCTCTGCGGGCCTGCTGAAGGATCAATGTTTTAACCTGTTGTTCAGAATAAAGGGTTTTATAGTATCTTTTCCTTTTGGGTCCCAATTTGTATCCCCCCCTTGTTCTCCCTCCCACCCTTACTCTCCCTCCCTCCCACCCTTACCCTCCCTCCCTCCCACCCTCCCTTTTGTCTGGGCTTCAGAGTGTTTATTTGGTTTGGCCACCTGCCACATGTTTTCAGGTTAGGAGCGACAGATAAATGAGACCATGCGACGATTATCTTTTTGTGCTTGGGTGAGCTCACTGAGGATGATCTGTTCCATGTTTGACCATTTTTTTTCAAATTTCCTTATTTCATCTTTCCTTACTGCTACGTAGAATTCCATAGTATAGATATACCACATCTTTATTATCCATTCATCTAGTGATGGACACCTGGGTTGATTCCAGCTCTTTGCTATTATGAATTGAGCAGCTATAAACATGGTTGAGCAAATGTCTCTGATCTGAGGCTTGGGGCCTTTAGGGTATATGCCCAATAAGGGAATAACTGGGTCCATTGGTAGGTCTATGGTCATCCTTTTCAGGAGTCTCCATATAGCTTTCCATAGTGGTTGAACCATTTTACATTCCCACCAGCAGTGAAAGGTTGTTCCTATTTTTCCACAGCCTCGCCAGCATTTGTTTTCATTACAAAATAAACCCTTTTTTTTCCCCTCAAGCTGCTCTTGGTTGGGTGTTTTCTGCCAGCAATGTGAACCTGACTGCAGCAGTAGGTATATGTTTTTTAAAAAATATTTTTACTTACTTATTTTTATTTATTTGTAAGACAGACAGAGAGAATGTGCACTCTTGGGCCTCCAGCCACTACAAATGAACTCCAGATGCATGTGCCACTATGGCTTTATGTGGGTACTGGGGAATCGAACCCAGGTCATTAGGCTTTGCAGCAATGCCTTAACCACTGGGCCATCTCTCCAGTCCAGGTATATGTATGTTTGTTTGTTTATGTGTTTGTTTGTTTGTTTGTTTGTTTTTTCAAAGTAAGGTCTTGTTCTAGCTCAGACTGACCTAGAATTCACTATGCAGTCCCAGGCTAGCCTTGAACTCCAGCGATTCTCCTACCTCAGCCTCCCAAATGCTGGGATTAATGGCATGTGCCACCATGCCTGGCACAGGCATATGTTTTTAATATATAGTTGCTGAACTGTTTTACAAGGTAACTGCTATTTGACATTTCCAACAGAAATATAGAATGTACTTGCTGTTGTCAGCTTTAACTCTGAATTATAAATATGCAGTAATTTTATTGTGGTGTTATATTTATATATGTATCCTTGCAGGATGGGGGATCGAACCTAGGACATTCTGTATGCAAGACACTTGCTCTACCAGAGTGACATCCCCAATCCCCAGGCCTTACTTTTTGTTTGTTTGTTGCTTTTTTTGAGGTAAGGTCTCACTGTAGCCTAGACTGACCTGAAACTCACTATGTAAGCCCAGGCTGGCCTCAAACCCATAGCAATCCTCCTACCTCTGCTTCCCAAATGCTGGGATTAAAGTCACTTGGTTTTAATACATGTATTCCTAATAATTAATGAGATTCAACATCTTTTCATGTGCTTATTTGGCATATGTATATCTTCTTTGATGTGTTTGATTCTTTTGCCAATCTCTTAATTTTTTTGTTTTGTTTTGTTGAACTTTTTTTCAGTGCTAAAGATTGAACCTAGGCCCTCATGCATCCTAAGCAAGCCTCACACAACTGAGCTGCATCCCCATCCCTTCTTAGTGAATTTTGAAGGTTTTATTTTGTTTTCATATAGTCTGTGTATATAAGCTTTTTAAAAAATATATTTGAGATAGACAGACTGTGGGTACGCCAGAGTCTTGCCGCTGCAAAGGAACTTCAGAACTCCAAACATATACTCCAATTTGTGCTTCTGGCTTAATAAAGGGTTGAACCTGAGCCAGCAGGACTTGCAAATGAGTGCCTTTAACCACTAAGACATCTCCCCAGCCCTAATTAAGCTTTTTGTTTGTTTGTTTGTTTGTTTGTTTGTTTGTTTGTTTGTTATATTTGTTTTTGTTTCTGGAGGTAGGGTCTTGCTCTAGCACAGGCTAACCTGGCATTCACCATGTAGTCTCAGGCTGGCCTGGAACTCATGGCAGTCCTCCTACCTCTGCCTCCCAAATGCTGGGATTAAAAGCCTGTGCCATCATGCCTGGCTCCTATATAAGTTTTTTTTTTCAAATCTATGATTTGGAAGTATTTTTCCTAGTTATACTTTGTTTTTCAGTCTCTTCATAGGTTTTCATTTCAATAGAGTAAATCTTCTTTCTATATTTCTTTTTGCTAACTTGGTACTTACTCTGTAGCCCAGGCTTGCCTCAGACTCCACTTCAGTCTCCCAATTGCTGGGATTTAAGGTATAAGCTACCACACCCATGTGAATGGCTTCTCTTAAGTGTTCTTACTCCAATCTACAATAAAAGAATGGAAAATGTACTTCAGTAAGATATGAAAAACTTGAAGTCTGGCTTGGGTAAAATGTGAATGAGTTTAAAGTCCAGAGAAGGAACTAACAGCCACTTGTAGTTTTCATCTCTGAGTTACACCTGAGTCTAATGTATATCTTCTGTGTCCCTACTTATGTTTATGTTCTGTTCTTGCTCAAGATATTTGAACATGTGAGTAAAAGTTAAAATTGCTACCTCAATGGCCTTGTCTGCTAATTATGGAATCTATGCATTTGGTGGGTTTTGATTGAGATTTATAGCTTTCTTCTTTGTGTCACTGTCAGTGTTCTGATTGGATGCCAGGCATTGTAAACTTTATTTTGTTAGATGCTGCTTATTTTTATATTTCTTTAAATGGACTTTGTTGTGGGATGCAGTTGATAAACCTTGAGTTTATCAAATCTTGATTTTCAGATTTAGGTGAGACTTCATAAGTGTTCATTCTATAACTAATTGGTCTCACTTTTTTTTTTCTTTTGGTTCCACTTCTTAAGGCAAGACATTGCTGCAAATTCTACATTGTTTTTCTTGCTGGCTCATGAGAAATTATTCTTTTTAACCTGTTTGAGCATGAGGAGGTAGTTCTATAAATCTTTTGTAGAGGTTATTTCCCTGGCCTCATGCAGTGTCTTTACATGCATCCACAATTACTTCTCTACTCATTTCTAGAAACACCAGTTCCTGTGGTCCTCCTCTGGGGTCTGCCACCTTAGCTCTGCATCTTGAATTATGTGGTTTTCTCTCATGGTCTGCCCTCATAGCCCGGTAACTCCATTAAGACAATGATTTGAAGCAGTAGAGAACCCTCCTTATTAATTTTCCATTTCACAGATACTACTTTCCATCATTTATTCAATCTCGAGGGTTGAAAACATTGTATTTTTTATTTAGTTTTTAATTTTTTCACAAAGAAAGTAATTTGAGTCATTTTTAATTTTTAAATTTGATAAAGAATTTTCCCACAACACGTACATGTTAATACTTTAGCCAACATTGTGTCAAAGTGCCCATTTTCATGCATCATTGACTACAAGATACTTAATTCTTTTTGTGTTTATCTGATAAGCAAAAAACACTATAAAAATTTATTCTTTTGGGGTTTATCTGGTAAGCAAAAAAAAACCTTTTATCATGGGATAAATCTTTTTTCTGAAATAGCACTATTGTTAATAAGCTTAATCAAAGAGAATTAGAGGAAATTTTTGTTTGCTTGCTTGTTTGAGACACAGTTTTGCTCTGTAGTAAGGCTGGCCTCAAACTTGAGGCAATTCTCTTGCCCCAGCCAGGAGTGCTTGTATTACAGATATGAACTGCCACATCCAGCCTGAAGAAACCTTCTTTAAAATTACACACAAAAACACTTCATAGTTAGTCACTGCCTTTCATGTGCATACTGTGCTGCTACCTATTTTCTTCCTATTTTAGAATACGTTTCTTTAAAATAGAAGAAAAATTTAATGGCACTAATTAACCTAAGCTCAAATCCTTACTTTTTTCCCAGATTTTTTACATTCCTTTTATTTTATAATTTATTACAGTTTTTGAAAATCTCTTCACCTCTATCTAATATTTTAAAAATATTCAAATTAGTTTTTAGAGAATCAGAACTGTTTGAATGCTTATATTCCATCCCTGTGCAGAGTATGTAAATGAATTACATAATTATAGTTGGTACTGTTGTCATAAATGCAGAGGGAAACAAAACCAACCTGCTCTTTGTTTAAAAAAATACTATATTTATTTGAGAGTAGAGAGAGAATGTGTGTGTGTGTGAGAGAGAGTGAGTATGGGTGTGTCAGGACCTCTTGCCACTGCAAACTCTAGATACATGTACCACTTTGTGCATCTGACTTTATGTGGGTACCGAGGAATCCAACCTGAGACAGCAGGCTTTTCAAGCAGGTGTCTTTAACCACTGAGCAATCTGCCCATCCTTCAAGTTACTCTTGATAAACATGTACATCCACTAGTAAAAATAGGAAGTAGAGACCACATAGGATAACCTTAGAACCCAAGCCTTCCCTCTGCTGTCATACCACATCAATCAGCACAGACTTCTATGACCTCAGAAGGATTTCTCCCTGTCAGCAATCCATGCTGCAGCATACACAAGTCATTTCTTCTAATTTACTTCACTTCTGATATTATCTGCTGGGAGACAGTATTGGCTCCCACTGGTTCAGGACTTCTCCCCACTTCTGAAGCCAATCTCAAGCTGCAAGGTATTTTACTTTGTGTTTCTGATAACTGTATGAATCAGGGTTCCTGCATCCTTCTGATTCAATTAACTTGCTAGAATACCTCACAAACTAAGGGAAGCACACTGTCCTGTTTCTTATAAAGGATATTACAAAGGATACAGATGAAGAGAGTGAGGTATAGAGGAAGGGGTATGCACCTTCTATTCCCTCTCTGATATGCCACCCTCCAGAAATGTCCATGTGTTCAGTTCTGGAGAAGCTTTCTGAACTGGCAAATCCTTTTGATTTTTTTTAATGTAGGATTCATTACTTAGTATGAAATCATTGACCATTGGTAATCAGCTTAATATTCAGCCTCTATGCCCCCCACCCCAGGGAGTGGGAGTCTCAAAATCTAATCCTGTAATGACCAATCCTCAGGCCTGTAGCTACCTTGAGACAGCCAGCTAGCAGTTCATCAGCAGCCAGAGTCTCATTTATTTTTTGTTTATTTTTTTTATTTTGAAACAGGGTCTTACTCTAGAACTGGCTGACCTAGAACTCACTATAGCCCAGGCTGGCCCCAAATTCACTGGAATCCTCCTACCTTAGACTTCTGAGAGCCAGGGTTAAAGGCATGTGCCACTGTGGTTGGCAAAAATGTCATTTATTTTAGGGAGTCCAAGGATTTTAGGAATTATATGCCAGGACCAAATATATATTTCACAATATTTCAATACCTTACTGGCTTTGATAGTACTCTGAAAATCAGTTAGTTCAGTTTCACAGAAGGAAAACAATGTGTCTAACCCTAATCAATTAAATGTCTGACCAAAGAACTTTACTGATTTTTTTTAAATTTGGATTTCTTTAATCAAGTTGAACATGTTTTAGTTCATTTTTTTACCTTGTTATTTCTTCTATGAAATGTCATTTTATTTATTCATTTGAGAGAGAGGTACACAGAGAGAGAGAGAGGGAGAGAATGGGTGCGCCAGGGCCTCAAACCACTGCAAACAAACTTCAGACGCATGCACCACCTTGGGCATCTGGCTTTATGTGGGTACTTGGGAATCAGACTTAGGTCATTAGGCTTTGTAGGCAAACACCTTAACCACTGAGCCATCTCTCCAGTCCCTCAAATGTTACTTTTAAACCTACTGCTGATTTCTCATTATGCTAAGATGTGTTTTTATTTTTCTTTTAATGCATGTGTGAACATGTGTTCATGTGTATGTGTAGATAGATTTACATGTGTGCAGATGCATGTAGAGTGCATAAGACAACCTCAGGTGTTACAGAAATGCCATCCACCTTTTTAGAGATAGGATAAGAGTCCTTGGTGTGCTCATACATACTCTCTCTCTTTCTCTCTCTCTAAATATATATATACATATCTGTATATGTATATACTCCTCACAAATAAATATTTTTAAAATAAATAAATAAAATAGAGATCACATTCATGATGCATGTCTTTATCACTCCTCCCAAATCATGTAATCTCATTCTTTGTGTGTACTTATGAATATCAATACAAAGATGTTTTATTCCATTTTGAAACAATACTATATCCTAAGCACTTTATCATAACAGTATTTAATAAATCTCATTTTAATGGTAGCACTGTAATAGTGGGTATTGCATCTGTGACTGCCAATCTTACACATTTTCATCTGACCAATGGGAGAACTGTATGACTAATAAAACATATATCAGTTAAATCACTCTGTCCACTGGAGATGTGACACTTAGCAACTCATGTTCTCCCATTGTCAACTATGTATGTTTCTTCATTTTTCATCATAATAAACACTGTTGTTACTGTGTTTGTATGTTTGTTTTTGAGACAGAGTCTCATATAGCCCAGGTTGGCTCCAGACTCTTGATGTGGCCAAGGATAACTTTGAACTCCTGATCTTCTCTCAGTGCTCTAATAATATGCCTAGCTTTGTAGTTGTTATTTTTAAAAAATATTTTATTTTATTTATTTATTTGAGAGAGAAAAAAAAGCAGATAGAGAGGGAGAGAATGGACATGCCAGGGCCTCTAGCCCTGCAAACAATTTCCAGAGGCATGTGCCATCTTCTGCATCTGGCTTACACGGTTCCTAAGAATAGAACTTGGGTTCTTTGGCTTTGCAGGCAAGTGCCTTAACCACTAAGCCATCTCTCCAGACCTGTAGTTGCTATTTTCAGGTGTTACTTTATGTCTACATTTTAAATTATTTCCTAAGAAGGTTTTTAGCATGAATATTTTAAGTGTTGACATATTTTCAATTGCCTTCATGAAAGGTTAAATTAATTTCCAGAGAGTGATTAATTCTAATGGGAGGGAAAGGAAGGAGTGACATTTGAGCTGGATCATGAAGGATGAATATGGCTTTGCCAGAAGAGATGCAGAGTGGGTAGAACATTACAGATAAGAAGGAAGCAAAAGGAAAAACACTCATGCTGCATAGACCCTGAGAGCCTTTCCCTCAGCAGAGTCTGATACATCCTTATGCCTTTTGCCACTTGAAACTCTCATCATTTGCTGATATCATAGTTGACAGGGAAGAGAGTCAGCATAAAGCAAAAGAAGATGTTAGGTTCTAATATGTGATTCTGCCCATTCGTAAACTTAGAAATTGTCTCAAATGAAAGCTTTTCTGAAGTTATAAGACATCTGTGTATGTCTATTTCTTTTTTCTTTTCTCACAGGGGAAAGTCCTCTGAGAATTTTTTATAACTAGGAACCTCATCAATCTCTCTGACCCCAGCTGAGTCAAACTGAATTATAAGAAACAAGAGCAGCACATTGTACACTGATCCTTATGTATGCAGGATTCATTCCCTACCACCCTCTAGTGAAGTGTGAGGAGAACTCCTTACTTTCTTACTAAGACTTATATCCATTTGCTTGGTAAAATGGACAAAAGTGACTGTGATAGCTAATCGTGATTATCAATTTGATAAGACTTAATATCCACCATAAAACAAACATCTGATCATGTCTGGAGGGTCAGAGTAGGTAGAAATGCCTCCTAGGAGTAAATATGTATCATTCTATGGGCAGGGTGGGAATCCTAGACTTAATAAAAAGGAGAAGGCGGGCTGAACAGTATTGTTCATCACTCTCTGCTTCCTTACTGGATGTAGTGTGACCACCTGCCTCAAGCTCCTGCTACCATGCCTCCCCTGCCATCATGGGCTTCACCCTTAAATTGTGAGTCAAAATTAACTCTTCTTTCCCATAGTTGCTTCTGTCAAAGTATTATTTCACATCAATGAGAAGTAACCAATAGAGTAACCACTGTCTATTTTTAAACCTGGATAAGTGCCAGACACTGAGGAGTCTGATTACATGGTTGGCCGAGCAGTGGCCAGGTTTCCAGCTTTATCTGTGTCTAGCACGTTTTTTTTGTGCACTGGAATGTCTTCAGAGCTCTTTCTAGACTGGAGCAAGTGCTGAAAGCAGAGGTTAAAAATAAAGGAATGGGGCAAGGGAACCTTTCAGAGCCAGGCTCCTGTGCCACTTCTCACTAACCCTGTCAGGACAGCTTGAAATGCAGTGTGCTCCATAAAACATTTCACATCAGATTTTGAAGATGGCAACCTATAAAATAGTAAAATATTTGTAAAGCAGCCAGAGTGCATCAGAACAAATGGGATTTTCTCTTTGCATCTGATGTGCATGAAGATTTGGTCGTGACAACGTCTATGAAGTTCATGAAGTATGAATTTAACTACTTTAAACTGTGAAATAAAAACCAAGAGTATTAGAGTAACCTTGTTTTATGATAAATTACTGCTCTGTTGCTCTTTTTAAAAATATTTTTATTTCTTTGAAAGAGAGAGTGTATAGGTGTGCCACTGCAAACAAACTCCAGATACATGTGACACATTGTATTTCTAGCTTTACATGGGTACTGGGAAATGAATGCCAGGCCCAAAGGCTTTGCAAGCAAGTGCCTCTAATTGCTGATCCATATCCCCAACCCTGCTCTGTTACTGTTAAGGAAATATAATAAGGGATATAGATGAAATTGTCAAATAGACACCTTGTTGTAAGAGGTTTTGTTGACAGGTAAGAAATCTCTATCATTAGCATTCATAGGTGAATATATGTATTTTTAATATATTTTATCTATTTAAGAGAGAGGCAGATAGAGAGACAATAGGCATGCCAGGGCCTTTACCCACAGGGTAATACTAGGGAATTGAATCTCAGTTCTTTGGCTTTGCATGCAAATGCCTTAACTGCTAAGCCATCTCTCCAGCCCTCATAAGTGAATATATTAATCTGGCTTTAGTTGTAGCCCAACAAAAATTGCTTTGGCCAGTCTTCATCTGCCTCGTTTTCTGCTGATGTCACTTCTGAACATAGCCAGTAAATAGCCAGTAATCATTCCTTATTCTGTTACTGTCAAGCATTAAAGGTATGAAACATCATGTGGTATTCCAGTGATATCTATAATTTCTATGTTTATTCTACCTACATATGTTTTTAGTTTATTTTTAAAACTAGTGTACAAAGTAAGATAAAATAGTTGTCTGAGACTGGCTTAATTTTAGTCATATGAGTATCTTATTAGTTTTATTAGTTGCACCATTTTCCTGCACATGGCATCATTTTGTTCATCTTAATGGCTAACAAAATTCTTTAGTGCTATATACCACATTTCTTCTATTCCAGTGATCTACATGTCTGGTTTTGTGCCACTACCAAACTGGTATTTTTTCTTTGTTTTTTTTTAAACATTTATTTAATTATTTACAATCTTTAATTAATTATTTGCAATATTTAGTATTGAAGAGAGCAAAAATGGGCACGCCAGGACCTCTAGCCACTGCAAACAAACTCCAGACACATGCACCACTTTGTGCATCTGGCTTTATGTGGGTACTGGGGAATCGAACCTGGGTCATTAAGCTTTGCAGGCAAGCACCTTAACTGCTGAGCCATCTCACCAGCCCCCAAACTATTTTATTACTATGGCTTTGAAATATAACTGAAAATCAAGTATGGTGATACCTCTGGCAGTATTCTTTTTGCTCAGCATTGCTTTGGCTATCCAAAATCTTTTTAAGATTTTTTTTTTCTATTTCTGTAAACAATACATTAGAAGTTTGATGAGGATTGCATTGAATATGTAAACTGCTTTTGTTAAAACAGATAGAGCTATACATAAAGACAGACTTTAGCAATAGCAATTCTTCCAATCCATGAGCATGGGAGATCTTCCTGTATCTTCTTCAATTTCTTCCTTGAGTGTTTGAAGTGTTCATTGTAGAAGTGTTTCACTTCCTTGGTTAGGTTTATTCCAAAGAATTTTATGGTTATTTTTTAATTAGGCAATTTTGAATAGAATTGTTTCCCTGATTTCTTTTTCAGCATGTTTGTTATTGGTATGCCTGTAGATGTGACTTGATTTTTTTTTTAATATTTTTATTTATTTGCAAGGAGAGAATGAGCATGTCAGGGCCTCTTTCCCCTGCAAACTCCAGATGTCCTACTTTATGCATCTGCTTAACATGGATACTGGGGAATTGAACCTAGGCCCATAGGCCTGCAACAATCACCTTTAACTGATAAGCCAACTCCCCAACCCCTGATTCGGTGTTTGTTTTGCTGCTTTGTATTGTCAATTTTAGTATATGTGCTGCTTAGAATATCTTTTCATTGTTCTATATATTTAGCATTATAACTACAATATGACATAGGAGAGTTCTTTTCTGCTATAATTTGGTATTCTAAAGGACCCCTATATCTGGATGGACAGATTTCTCACTAATTTTGGGAAACTTTCTGCTATAATCTTATTAAAAATGGTTTTATGTATTTAGAATGAAATTATTCTCATATGCCCATGGTTCCTAAATTTGATCTTTTCTCAATATCCCACGTATCTTGAAAGTACTGCTCATATTCCTTATTAATTTATCTTTGTCTAAATGTTCCATTTCCTCTACCTTGTCATCCAGCCCTGATATTCTGCCCTCCCTATTGGTAAGGCTTTCCATAGAGTGTTTTGTTTTATTGTACTCATCATTTCTAGTAATTGGTTTTTCTTTAGTGTTCCTCCCTCCCTCCCTCCCTCCCTCCCTCCCTCCTCCTCCTCCTCTCCTCTCCTCTCCCCTCACCTCCCTCTCTCTCTCTCTTTCTATGTGTGTGTATATATATATAAAATCTGTGTGTATTGCATGTATGCGTATGTTGCAGTCAGGTTCGCATTGATGGCAGAAAAACACCCAATCAAGAGCAGTTTGTGGGAAAAAGGGGTTTATTTTGGCTTACAGACTCAAGGGGGAGCTCCATGATGGCAGGGGAAAATGATGGCATGAGCAGAGGATGGACATCACCTCCTGGCCAACATCAGATAGACAATAGCAACAGGAGAGTATGCCAAATACTGGCAAGAGGAACCTGGCTGTAACACCCATAAGCCCACCCCCAACAATTCACTGCCTCCAGGAGGTGTTAATTCCCAAATTGCCATCAGCTGGGGACCTAGCATTCAGAACATCTAAGTTTATGGAGGACACCTGAATCAAACCACCACAGTGTATGTACATGTGGATGCATGTGTATGTGAATATACTTGCACATGTGTGTGCTTGTGGAGGCCAGAGGTTGACTGTGGGTGTCTTCCTCAATCACTTTCCCCTTTACTAAGGCAGGGTCTCTCATGTGAGCCCAGAGCTTGCCAATTCAGCTAGTCTAGCTAGCTTGCCTTAGGATTCCCTATCTCTACCTCCTTCATACTAGGATTACAGGTAGCCACCACACCCAAAAAATTTTATTTGTGTCCAGTTTGATTTCTTTGAACATTTTGTGCAAAAAACTCAGGTAGTCTGTTCCCTCTCAAGCTCTTGTGCTTTTTGCAGGAAACACAATCACTGAACCATCTCTCCAGTCCCTTTGAACATATTTATAATCATTCTTTTGAATCCATTTCAGGGATTTCATCTAATTCAGTCTTGTTGGCAGACATTTTTATGGGATTAGTGATTTTTGGAGGAATAATGTTGCCTTGGTATTCCATGTTTCTTGTGTTTTTGTACTGGAACTTGTACATCTGGGATCATTGTTAACTTTTTTTTAATCACCCTTATTTGTCACTGGAAATTCTTTCAGTGTTTAAGAAAGGCTATGTCATGGTAGGATTGAGGTGTTCTCTTCCTCCTCTAGTCTGATGTTTGGGGGTACAAGGCTTGATTCCTCCATAGTGCCCTGAAATTAAAATACTGTCTACAAAAACAATCACTACCAAAACTTAGGCCCAGTATGAAAATACAGTAATGGTCAAATAAAAAACAATAGTCCCTTAGGTGCCAATCATTTGTGGGTGTAGTACTGACAGGACTGTGTGCATCAATATATTAGTTACTTGGATGTGAGTGGAAAGGAGAAAGACAAAATGAGACTAGTGATTAGTATTGGGCTGGCAGAGAAAAAGTAGAGGAGAGAGATTTAAATAGAAGGGAGAGTAGTTAGACAAAATGTAGGGAGAAATAAGGCAGTTTGAGCTAATGGTAAAGTTAAAAGGGAGAGTAAAGAAATAATCAGTTGGCAAAGTGCATGTTGTAAACCTGAATTCAAATGTACATAACTGCTGGACATGGGTATAGGATTACACATACCTGTCATCCCAGCACTTAAAAGGTGGAGACAGGCAGAGCCCTGGGCAAACTGGCTAGCTAGACTACCTGAATTGATGAAGTTTTGATTCATGAGAGCCCTTATCTCAATAAATAGGATGAAGGGCTGAGACATTCCTTAGTGGTTAAAGCATTTGCTGGCAAAGCCAAAGGACCCAAGTTCAACTCCCTTGGGACCCATGTAAACCAGATGTACAAAGTGGCACATGCATCTGGTCTTAGTTTGTAGCAGCTGGAAGCCCTGACATGCCCATTCTCTCCCTCTCTCTCAAATAAATAAAATATTTTTTAAAATAAAAATAATTAGGATGGAGAGTAATTAAGAAAGATACCTGAGCCAAGTGTGTGGTGCATGCCTTTAATCCCAGCACTCGGAGGCAGAGGTAAGAGGATCACCATAAGTTCAAACCCACCCTGAGACTACATAGTGAATTCCAGGTCAGCCTGGGCTAGAGTGAGACCTTACCTTGAAAAAATGAAAAAAAAAAAAAAAAGGAAGGAAGGAAGGAAGGGAAGAAGGGAGGGAGGGAAAAAGAAAGAAGACATCAACTTCTAGCCTATGCATGCATAGTACACACATACATATACAAAAAATAAAGAAATATAAATTTTAAAAAAGAAATATTGTCAGATAGCACAGTCCCATCTCTTAGGGGGCTAAGATACAGATATCCCACGTATCAGTTACTTACTGCTGTTAATAAATAACTGACCAGGAGCAACTTAAGAGGAAAAGATTTATTTTTGGCTTATAGTTTAAGAAGGAGCAAGAAACCAGCTAGTGACATAGGAAAGAAGCAGAGGATGAACAGGAAGTAAGGCCAGCCTACAAAACCTCAAACTCACCCCCAGTGACCCACTTCCTCCAGGAAGGCTCCACCTCCTAAAGGTTCCACAATTTTCTGAAAGAGTACCTTCATGGGCCTATGGGGGACATTTTACATTCTAACCACAGCATCCCACAAACCAGGTCAGCCTATTTTTGGGAAAGCCTATGTAATGGAAATGAGAAAACATAAGGAGAAACAATGTAGACATAAGTAGAGGATAACAGAGCAAAACAGTTGGTCTGCTGAATTGATGTTGAAGAAACAAATGAAGGGAAGCAAGATGATTGGATGTCTAAAGTATGAATGCTGTTGGGCCTGTGAGTTTCAGACTGGAGACTCTGGACATTCTTTCCTGGGCTCCCTGAGTATTCCTTTGGGAGGTCTGACCACTGATGCTGGTCATATTTCTGAGCAAGGTTTCAAGGGATGTATTCAGAGTATTGGCTCCACCTCAGGGCATTCCTTCTTGAGGTGTGTCCTCTCTTCAGGGCTCAGATTGCAGATGTACAGTCCTTCCTGCTGTCCATAGCACCACTTGGAACATGAGCCCCCAGCAGACTAGTTCTGACCAGAATTCTCCCTTGATGATTGCATGATTCAAAGATCCTTTCTTACAGTCTAGAGGTATTCTACTGGCCAAATTTCAATATATATCCCCATGACACTTCCTCTGAGTTTCCAAGAGTGTGGAGGAATAGACAGAGGCAGTCTAATCACTGTTCCAGTAGGGGTCTTTTTAAAATGTTACCCAACAGCTGCCCTGGTGACTGCCAGGAACAGAGAATTTTCCCAGCACTTTTTAACCTCTGCCAGTGTTATTTCTGCATCCCTTCTGTCTGACTGGCTTCTTTTTTTTTTTTTCTGATATTTAATATGTCCATTACTGAAAATCCAGTGCAGATTTTTGAGCTTCTGTTTAAATCATAGCTCCCATCAATCTGCTATTGGGATTCCCTCTCATACAGAGTGGGGAACTCCCCAATCTAAGCCCATCCTTCCAGGAAGGGCTTTAGACTGTCTCTCCTGTTCTGTAAAGTTCTCTATATTATTTTGTTATGAAGGCTGGAGGTATTCAGGGCATCACTCACCTTTTCTGATAGCTGTTATCCAACTTTCTCCAGTCTGTTCCCTGGAGATTCTACCCAGCAGTGCTTATATGCTATTTGCCATCTTCTTTCCCTGCTTTTTTGTTTTGTTTTGTTTTGTTTTGTCCTGGTATTTAGTCCATTTTTTGCTTCCAGCTGAGGTATATGAGATGATTCCATCTCACAGAAGTCCTCACTGGAGGACAGATGTTAAAGTTGTAGTCCCAGATCTGGCCCAACAATCTCCAGCCAAGCACTCAAACAACTCCTACCCAAACTTTGTTTCTATGTAGACATTTTTAAAAAAATAATTATTTGAGAGAGAGAGAGTATGGGTGCACCAAGGCCTCTTGCCACTGCAAATGAACTCCAGGTGTACACTTGGTGTGTCTGGCTTTAGGTGGGTACTAGGGAGGTGAACATGGGCCATCAGGCTTTGCAGGCAAGTGCCTTTAACCACTGAGCCATCTCTCCACCCCTAGCCTGTTTTTTGTTTGTTGGTTGGTTGGTTGGTTGGTTGGTCGGTCGGTCGGTCGGTCGGTCGGTACAGTCTCTCTAACCCAGACTGAGCTGGAACCCACTCTGTAGTTCTAGGCTGGCCTCAAACTCACGGTGATCCTCCCACCTCTTCCAAGTGCTGGGATTAAAGGAATGCACCACCATGCCCCAGCTCCCCTAGTTGGTTTTTTTGTTTGTTTTGTTTTGTTTTGTTTTGTTTTGTTTTGTTTTGTTTTGTTTTGTTTTGCAAGGTAGGGTCTCACTCTGATCCAGGCTGACCTGGAACTAACTATGTAGTATCAGGGTGGCCTCGAACTCTCGGCAATCCTCCTACCGCTGCCTCCCGAGTGCTGGGATTAAAGGCGTGCGCCACCACGCCTGGCTTTAATTTTATTTTTATTTATTTATTTATTTATTAGAGACACAGAGAGAGAGTGAAAATGGGTACACCATGGCTTCTAGCCACTGCAGATGAACTCCACATGCATGTGCCACCATCTGCATCTGGCTTACATGGGACCTGGAAAATCGAACCTGGGTCCTTAGGTTTTGCAGGCATGTGCCTTAACCACTAAGCCATCTCTCCAGCCCCCTATTTGTTTTTTTAAAAAGTACTTACCCCTTAAAGTGTTGTCAGTCCCTGTTACTTGTAGGCAAGAGATCTCCAAACTGGGCCAATTCCTCCTGGAAGGCATCCAGACGTTCTCCCTGTTTTCCTAACTATTAACTAGATAATGCATATGAAACTCAACACTATGCTGGCATCTCTTATGATATATAAGTGGAGGAGAATGCTATTAACTAGATAACCTATATGAAATTTGTTAGCATGGCTTTATTGTTATTGTGGTAATCATTGTGATTGTTATTTCATTATTTATGTTATTTTCTAGCTCTGGCTTTTATTCCTGACTTGCTAGTCTTTCTCTTAATCCTAACAAAGAAAATGTGAGGTTGAAAGACTGTATAATACTATTGATCTGAAAGGAAGAGTGGCTGGGGTTTGGTATATAAGAAATATACATAGCCCGGCGTGGTGGCGCATGCTTTTAATCACAGCACTCGGGAGGCAGAGGTAGGAGGATAACCATGAGTTCAAAGCCACCCTGAAACTACATAATGATTTCCAGGTCAGCCTGGGATAGAGTGAGACCCTACCTTGAAAAACCAGAAAAAAAAAAAAAAAGAAATATACAAAGAAAAATATAAAGACAAAAAAAAAAAAAAGAAAGAAAAAATACATAAATGTGCCATCACCACAAAGTAGGCGTATGCAGACTCCTGACAATCAGGCATTCTTCATTACCTGGAAGCCTCATTTGAAAGGGAACATTTGTAAGTGCCCATTTGTAAAAACTTAATCTCCTAATAACATTTGCATTAAGATAAAAATAACCAAGATCTCTACCAAAAAGCTCTTACCACCTTGAAAAATTCAAAGTCAGATGTGAGTGGAAGCCAACAAAAAGGAAAACTAAGACTACAGCTGCCATTTCAGCACACTAGTACTGCGCCCACCACTTGGTTCCTTTTGATGGTATTCACAACCTAAAACACTAGATCACTTTGCTCAAATTGACATTATTTGGTTTATTTTAATCAACCATAATTTCTGTACCTAACCCATCTATTATTTGATTTATTTATTATTTATTTATTTGGAGGTAAGGTCTCACTATGTAGCCCAAGCTGGCTTCAAATTCACCATCCTCCTGCTTCAAACCTCCTGAGTGCTAGTACAGGCATATGCCATCCCATCCGGCTAAACCATGTGTTTTCTTTCTCTTCCTTATTTTGACCCTTTCTCTAACAGACAGCATGTTCCTTCTTGTATATTTGAATGTTTTTTTCAAATGGCATATCAAATAGTTTTTTTACTCACATACTTTATGTAAATCTTTTTAAATACTCAGAGCCATTGATCCAAAAAAAAATAACTTGGAGTTAGTTGGCAAAGCTCCTAAGATTGCCATTATAAATGAATTTTTGTTTCTACTACTGATGATGATTTCTATTCATTTAAAAAAAATCTGTGTATGTCACTCGGGAGGCAGAGGTAGGGGGATCACCATGAGTTTGAGGCCACCCTGGGACTACATAGTGAATTTCAGGTCAGCCTGGGCTAGAGAAAGACTCTACCTTGAAAAAAAAAATCTGTGTATATGGTATGCATGTGGTGTGTGTGTGTGTGTACCAGAGATTGATGTTGTGCTGCACCTGCCTTTTACATGGGTGCTTGGGATCAAAACACACATCCCCAGGCTTTGCACAGCAAGCACTTTACTGACTGAGCCATTCCCCCAGCCCTCTCTATTTATTTGTTACTGACTATAAAGCTTTATCCTGAATAAAGCACTCATGTAAGTTTGTTTTCTTCCATAGAACTTCTTTTAGTTCCCAAATCCATTTTTATTCTACTTTTTAATATTTTTATTTATTTGCATGTGTGAGGGGTTTGGGTGTTGCCAGGGTCTCTTGCCACTGCAAACGAATGCCAGATGTTTGAGCTACTTTTTTTCATCTGGCTTTATATAGGTGCTAGGGACTCAACCCCAGGCATACAGGCTTTGCAAGCAAGCACCTTTAACCACTGAACCATCTCTCCAGCCCCTATTCTATTTTTTTTATTATATTCCAAGCTTTTGTTACTTAACTCTTTCTACTTAACTACCCATTATCTACCCTCTAGTGCTTAACCTTCCCTCCTTGAAACCTTGATAACAGGTCCTGCCTTACAGGAGAGTTGTGTGGGTCAGGGTGATTCATTGTGCCACATGTAGTTGTTGACAGATAAGTATTACATATCAATATGCATGAACTTCATATGTTCATAGGAGATTGAATGTCTTAATGCTACATTAAAATTAATCAATATTGGATAAATGCATCCACTTCTTCCCCAGGTCAATCAACTTCGTGGCATCCCTAAACTCCTGCAGCTGCTGAAAGTTCAGAGTGAAGACATTCAGCGAGCTGTGTGTGGAGCCTTGAGAAACTTGATGTTTGAAGACAATGACAACAAGTTGGAGGTGGCTGAATTGAACGGGGTCCCTCGGCTACTCCAAGTGCTGAAGCAAACCAGAGATTTGGAGACCAAGAAGCAGATAACAGGTAATACTCAGTGACCATTCAAGTGCCTAGTAGTGCAGAGCCCAGCCAGATGTGTTATGTCATGTGTTTTTCTTGTTTACTGGAGCAGATGGTGGATGGGCTCATTGTTAGCCAAACAGATGGTTTTAAATGAACATTATTACCTGTTGGCTCAGAGCCTAGAATCAAACTATGTTTGAACTCCCTTTTTCTGGAGAAAAATATTCTGAAGCTTTAACTTAATATTTTAAGCTGGAAATTCTGTGTACTTATGGTTATATGTCTTTAAAACAACTTTTTAGCAGGACTTTCTGCATAAACTCACCAACAACCAGCTATGTACTTGAAAAATGTGTGGAGTTCTGATGTTATCCCAGGTATTCTAAGCATTCTAAAGGAAAAGTACAAGAACCACACTCAAGTCTTTATTCAATAGTCAGTTTGCTGGATTTGCATAAGGGAAGTGGAGAGTTCAATAATTTTCCATTGTAAAGGAACAGTTTAATGAAATTGTTCAAAATGTAAGAAATTGTATTTCCCATCTTTCTAACTTGTGGACCCCCTTAATGCTACCATGCTAACTCACCTGTTCCTCAACCACTGAAACACAGTTTAAAATAATGGTTGGAAAGAGGGCTCAGTGGTTAAAGGCCCTTGCTTGCAAACCCTGATGGCCTGGGCTTAATTCTCCAGTGCCCATGTAAAGCCAGACGCACAAAGTGGTGCATGTATCTGGACTTTGTTTTCAGTGGCAAGAAACCCTGGCATTTCATGTTTGTGTTTTCATTCTCTCTCTTCTTCCCCTCCCCCTCTCTCAAATACGTACTTTTTTTAATTTAAGAGAGACAAAGAGGAAGAGGCAGAGAAAGAATGAGCGCTCCAGGGCTTCTCAGCTGCTGTGAATGAACTCCAGACATGTGTGCGCTCTTGTTTGCATGTGCGACATGATGTGCTTGTATCACTTTTGCATCTGGCTAAATGTGGAACCTGGAGATTCAAATGAGCGTTCCTAGGCTTTGCAGGCAGGTACCTTAATCGCTAAGCCATCTCTCCAGCCCTCAAATACACATTTTTAAAAAAGAGCTAAAAAGAAAAGCTAGCTGGATATATTTTTCAGCTCTTTACCTCCTATTTCTGTTCAAACATGGATTTTTTTTTTTAATGTGGTCAATAGCCTTTTTTTTCCCTTTCTGAGAATTTAACAATGAAAACCATGTATCTCAGTAACATATAACAGTGTAGTAAGGATAACTTCTATTTGTAAGTGTATGCTTACATATAATTTTATACTCTTTTGGTGCCTATATTTTTCTCTGAGACTGTTAATCACAAAAATAACAATCTTTACAACATTTAACAAGTAATATGAGTTTGTTTGAATGCATTTAGGTTGGAAGACATCTGTGCAAAGTCACCGTACTTTAGACTTGTGTTTGTAAAATTGTGAACATCTTCATGAAGAAGCAGAACTTTAAATCTTAGATGATATACCAGTCAAATGTATATTTTATTCAAGTCTAATCCACCAAATTAAATTTAGCAACATAAACAAGTTTTCCTTTTATTGATCTCATTAACATTGTTTTGGTTCAAACATGGATTTGAATGAATAAAATCTTCGTTTCTTCCCAATGACTTGGAAAGATGGATATTCAGATAGAATTGAAGCAGTGGTTTCAGGAATGTGTGTCTATGAAACATGGAGAAAGGGAGTTCATTTCAGTTCATGAATTGTATGTGAATATGGGCATGCTAGGGCCTCTTACCACTGCAAATGAGAGCTAGATGCACAAAGTGGCACATGCATCTGGAGCTCTCATTTGCAGTGGTAAGAGGCCCTAGCATACCCATATTCATTCTTTCTCCTTCTCTCAAATAAATAGAAATACCTTTTAAAAAATTTTAAAGGGCTGGAGAGATGGCTTAGCTGTTAATGCGCCTGCCAGCTAAGCCTAGGAACTTCAGTTCCAATCTCCAGGTCCCACATTTAGCCAGATGCAGTGACACAAGGGCACAATTCTGCACTTGCCCACAAGGAGGTGCACACATCTGGAGTTCATTCACAGTGGCTGAGAGGCTGCTGGCTGCCCATTTTCTATCTGTCTTCCTCTCCCTCTCTCTCTCTCTGTGTCTCTCAAAAAAAAAATCAAAGTATAATTATCACAAAGAAACTTGTGCTTTGTGATGTGAGGTATTAATTTCAGTTAAGGAAATGAGGACTTAAAGAAGGTAATGCTTTTGAACATATCTAACTTTTTTTTAAAAATTAATAATAGTTGACAGTGTTCTGATAAATAATTTTACTTCTATTTTTTTCTGTACCATGGATTTGCACATGTTAAACTTGTGTGCTACCTCTTAGCTATGCTCCAGCTCCTACTCTGATATATAAGTTGTATAAAACTATATGAGGACTGAAGAGATGGCTTAGTAGTTAAAGCATTTGCCTGCAAAGCCTAAGGACCCAGGTTCAATTCCCCAGTACTCACGTAAGCCAGATGCACAAGGTGGCATATGCATCTAGAGTTTTTTGCAGTGGATAGAGGCCCTGACACACCCATTCATTCTCTCTTTCTCTCTCTCTCTCTCTCTCTCTCTCTCTCTCTCTGCCTCTTCCTCTCCCTCAAATAAATAAATAAATAATGGGGTTTTTTTTGAGGTAGGGTTTCACATTAGCCTAGGCTGACCTGGAACTCACTATGAAGTCTCAGGGTGGCCTCGAACTCACTGCAATCCTCTTACCTCTGCCTCCCAAGTGCTGGAATTAAAGCCATGTGCTACCATGCCCAGCAAAATAAAATATTTTTTAAAAATATATATGAGGGTCTGGGGAGGGAGCTCAGTGGGTATAAAACTTGTCACAAAAGCTTGAGGGGGGGCTGGAGAAATGGCTTAGCAGTTAAGGCGCCTGCCTCTTAAGCCTAAGAACGCTGGTTCCTATCTCCAGCAGTTCCAATCTCCAGGTCCCACGTTTAGCCAGATGCAAAGTGATGCAAGTATGCAAGGCCACACTTGACCACAAGGGGGCGCAAGCATCTGGATTTCATTCGCAGCAGCTGAGAAGGCTGCTGGCACGCCCATCTCTATCTGTCTTCTTCTCCCTCTCTCTGTCTCTCTCCCTCTCTCTCTCTGTCTCAAAAAAAAAAAAAAAAAAAAAAAAAAAAAAAGCTTTGAGGGCCTGATTTCAGCTCCCCAGCATCCATTTAAAAAGTCAGACATGGAGACACATTCCTATAATCCCAGAACTAGGGAAGCAAAGACAACAGGATTTGTAAGGCTCCCTGGCTAGCTAATCTAGACAAATCTGTGAGCTTTAGGTTCAATGAGATACCCTATCTCAAAAAAATCAGGTGAAGAGAAACTGAGAAAGGTGTCAACCTTTGGCCCCTACATGAGCTCATGCATGTGCGCCCACACACACATATGCACCTGTGCTCATGCAGACATCAACACACATGCACGTGCATACACATGCAAAAAAACTACAGGAAGCCAGGTGTGACGGTGCACACCTTTAATCCCAGCACTCGGGAGGCAGAGAGAGGTAAGAGGATCACCATTAGTTCCTTGCCACCCTGAGACTACATAGTGAATTCCAGGTTAGCAAGACCCTACCTCAAAACAAACAAACAAACAAAAAACTACAGGAAGAGTCATACCATACTGCCCTTATGTCAGCCTACTATGTGTCCCACAAGTGATTTCCTTTCATTATCCATCACACACATTAAAATATCTGCAGAAATTAAATATGGTGTCCTTTATCCTGCCAATACTGACAGCAACTCTTGGGTATCAGGCACTGAGACTCATGGCCTAGAGAGCTGTTTTGTTTTTCTGTCTGCTAAAATATGAATGATTATGTGATAAAAAACCAAACCATAAATTTGGAACCCAACATTGTCTTAAGTAAAATGTAGTAATGAGCCACAAGATAAACAAACATATTCTCCTATTTAACAGGGTCTTAAAAAGGGAACAGAACTTTGAATTGTTGTTTTGAAGGAGAATAAAAGTTGTTACCTGCAAAGTGAACATCAGTGGAAAGACACTTCTGGCATTATGAAGGAACCCCAGAAAATAAAGTGGAGTTAGAGTTATGTAGGTAGAGAATGTATGGAGTAGAGTTAGTTATATAGAGAAGTTTGGAAACAGGTTGTTGCAACAGAATAATGCATTCAACCACCCTTCCCTTCTCTTATGCGGGGGTTAGGAAACTAAAGTCAGCACATTCTGTGGTGGTAGTACCATAGAAACCACTCAGCATCACGGGGGAATCTGTAGAACTGATTAAAGGAGGTTGATTATGCAAGCCAAACCTCCCTACCAGAAGGCATTGATAACATGGTAATTGAACTGAACTGATATTTTGACATTTGATACAAATCCTTCTAAATTACCCCCTTTAGTTATACAAATGGAACAACTAAGTGCTGAGCCTCAGAAGTAAATTGTTGATGAAATATAGACACATTTGTGTCTTTAGAAGCATAAAGCAAGTAACCATATATGTGCATTGTTTTTATTGTCTGTTTCTTAACTTTTTCAAAAAGGTTTTTTTTATTATTTCTTTCTTTATTTATTTATTTGAGAGTGACAGACAGAGAGAGAAGGAGAGAGAGATAATGGGCACACCAGGACATCCAGCCACTGCAAATGAACTCTAGATACATGGGGCACCTTGTGCATCTGGCTTACATGGGTACTGGGGAATCAAGCCTCGAACCAGAGTCCTTAGACTTCACAGGCAAGCACTTAACCGCTAAGCCATTTCTCCAGCCCTGTTTCTTAAACTTTTAATTGAGCTCTTCTCTCATTAGTTGTCCTTGTCACAATGTCATTTACTTCTCACTGAAGATGGTGATTCACTCAATATAAAATTTATTAAATTTTGCTATGTAAAAATTAAAGCAGATTTAGTAAAATAACTGTATTTCCTTTCCTAGTGAACAGTATTAGTAAAATACATGGTTTTTATAACTGTAAGATCCAGTTAATATTGTTTTTATGATGCCACAGTTGACTTTTTTTTTACTAGAATGAGAACATAGTAGCAGAAAATACCAAGCAGACTTGCTTAAAAAAAAAAAAAAAAAAAAACACTAAACACCAGTAACACTATATTGAGAGAAACTTGGGTGCTATGAGTAAACTGTGCAGAAGTTAAAAATAAGACAAATGAAGACCTAACCCCTAAATATTCTATTAGTGAATATAGAATCTGATAATTGAGAGTGACATCTGTTCAGAGTCATTTAGTCCATTGGTTTCCTAGTGGCAAAAATTTGGGAGCTATAGTGAGGAGCATTTTCTCTTATTTTTATTTTTAGAATATTTTATTTATTTATATATCTTCAAGCAAAGAGATACAGAGAGAGAAAGAATATGGGTATGTCAGGGCCTCTAGCCCCTGCAAAGGAACTCCAGATGAATGTGCCACCCTGTGCATATGGTATGTGGGTACTGGGGAATCAAACTCGGGTCATTAGGCTTTTCAGACAAGCACCCTAACCAATGAGCCGTCTCTCTAGCCCTTGTGTCTATATATATATACTGGCTACACAATGTAGTCCACACTGGGCTTGAACTAATAATCTTCCTGCCTCATCCTTTCAAATGATGGGATTAGAAGTGTATACCAGGGCTGGAGAGATGGCTTAGTGGTTAAACGCTTGCCTGTGAAGGCTAAGGACCCTAGTTCGAGCCTCGATTCTCCAGGACCCACATAAGTCAGGTGCACAAGGGGCGCACACATCTGGAGTTCATTTGCAGTGGCTGGGAGGCCCTGGCGCACCCATTCTCTTTCTACCTGCCTATTTCTATATCTCTCTTTTTTTTGGTTTTTCGAGGTAGGGTCTCAATCTGGCTCAGGCTGACCTGGAATTCACTGTGTAGTCTCAAGGCGGCCTTGAACTCATGGTGATCTTCCTACCTCTGCCTCCCAAGTGCTGGGATTAAAGGCGTGTGCCACCATGCCCGGCTTAGAATTTTTAAACATAAATTCCCATAATCCATCCTGAGGTTCTGGCACAGTAAATCTGGGGCATTGTTACTGAAGGCTCTGAACCTTTGCCCTGGCAGCCCTAACAAGCTAAGCTCTGCCACTTCTACCCAATAAGCCAATTAAGAGTCAAATTAATGATGAAAAGCAGAAAAGAGAGATATATTCAGTGCTAACCACATTGGAAAGAACAGAGTGGTCCAGGGACATCCCTCCCTGACCCCCTGAGTTTGTCTTCAGGGTCCTGACATGAGTGTTTAAATAGAAGGCAAGAAATATGCACAGCTAAACAATCTCAGTCAAGCTGTTGTCCCATCCATCCCCTTGTCTGAATTCTAGCCTCTCTCCTGAAAGGTCATCAGAATTTTCCCAAAAGCATGTTCCTTTAGGGCTGGCACCAGACTTCAGCCCTTTTCTTTCACAGCATAAGATGCCTGGGGAAATTCCAATTTTTGGGGGTCCATTGTTTCAGTAGTCTGATAGCTAAGAGAAGGCACAAATGTATCTTCTTCCTGCCAGGCCAGTGTGACCCAAGGCTTTGATTCTGATTTGTCACTGCTTCCTTTAGGGACTGCTACTGTAAAGCTAACTTCAGGATAGGATCTTGTCATATTTTGGAAAAGGGCAAGCTAATTTTCACCCACCCAAGTGCTAATGCAACAACCAAACAAAAACAGCTCTCCTCTCATCTGGGCCATAGTCACTCACATTTGGCTCTAGAATATCTTTTTATTCTTTTTATTCTAGAGCTAAAAGTGAGTGACTATGACCCAGAGACACAGATCGAGGCTATACAAAATTCCACAATCCAGCATGGTAACAGTTTCCTGAAATTGTTTTTTTATAATGTCATTTACTTCTCACTGAAGATGGTGATTCACTCAATATAAAATTTATTAAATTTTGCTATGTAAAAATTAAAGCAGATTTAGTAAAATAACTGTATTTCCTTTCCTAGTGAACAGTATTAGTAAAATACATGGTTTTTATAACTGTAAGATCCAGTTAATATTGTTTTTATGATGCCACAGTTGACTTTTTTTTTACTAGAATGAGAACATAGTAGCAGAAAATACCAAGCAGACTTGCTTAAAAAAAAAAAAAAAAAAACACACTAAACACCAGTAACACTATATTGAGAGAAACTTGGGTGCTATGAGTAAACTGTGCAGAAGTTAAAAATAAGACAAATGAAGACCTAACCCCTAAATATTCTATTAGTGAATATAGAATCTGATAATTGAGAGTGACATCTGTTCAGAGTCATTTAGTCCATTGGTTTCCTAGTGGCAAAAATTTGGGAGCTATAGTGAGGAGCATTTTCTCTTATTTTTTATTTTTTAGAATATTTTATTTATTTATATATCTTCAAGCAAAGAGATACAGAGAGAGAAAGAATATGGGTATGTCAGGGCCTCTAGCCCCTGCAAAGGAACTCCAGATGAATGTGCCACCCTGTGCATATGGTATGTGGGTACTGGGGAATCAAACTCGGGTCATTAGGCTTTTCAGACAAGCACCCTAACCAATGAGCCGTCTCTCTAGCCCTTGTGTCTATATATATATACTGGCTACACAATGTAGTCCACACTGGGCTTGAACTAATAATCTTCCTGCCTCATCCTTTCAAATGATGGGATTAGAAGTGTATACCAGGGCTGGAGAGATGGCTTAGTGGTTAAACGCTTGCCTGTGAAGGCTAAGGACCCTAGTTCGAGCCTCGATTCTCCAGGACCCACATAAGTCAGGTGCACAAGGGGCGCACACATCTGGAGTTCATTTGCAGTGGCTGGGAGGCCCTGGCGCACCCATTCTCTTTCTACCTGCCTATTTCTATATCTCTCTTTTTTTTGGTTTTTCGAGGTAGGGTCTCAATCTGGCTCAGGCTGACCTGGAATTCACTGTGTAGTCTCAAGGCGGCCTTGAACTCATGGTGATCTTCCTACCTCTGCCTCCCAAGTGCTGGGATTAAAGGCGTGTGCCACCATGCCCGGCTTAGAATTTTTAAACATAAATTCCCATAATCCATCCTGAGGTTCTGGCACAGTAAATCTGGGGCATTGTTACTGAAGGCTCTGAACCTTTGCCCTGGCAGCCCTAACAAGCTAAGCTCTGCCACTTCTACCCAATAAGCCAATTAAGAGTCAAATTAATGATGAAAAGCAGAAAAGAGAGATATATTCAGTGCTAACCACATTGGAAAGAACAGAGTGGTCCAGGGACATCCCTCCCTGACCCCCTGAGTTTGTCTTCAGGGTCCTGACATGAGTGTTTAAATAGAAGGCAAGAAATATGCACAGCTAAACAATCTCAGTCAAGCTGTTGTCCCATCCATCCCCTTGTCTGAATTCTAGCCTCTCTCCTGAAAGGTCATCAGAATTTTCCCAAAAGCATGTTCCTTTTAGGGCTGGCACCAGACTTCAGCCCTTTTCTTTCACAGCATAAGATGCCTGGGGAAATTCCAATTTTTGGGGGTCCATTGTTTCAGTAGTCTGATAGCTAAGAGAAGGCACAAATGTATCTTCTTCCTGCCAGGCCAGTGTGACCCAAGGCTTTGATTCTGATTTGTCACTGCTTCCTTTAGGGACTGCTACTGTAAAGCTAACTTCAGGATAGGATCTTGTCATATTTTGGAAAAAGGGCAAGCTAATTTTCACCCACCCAAGTGCTAATGCAACAACCAAACAAAAAACAGCTCTCCTCTCATCCTGGGCCATAGTCACTCACATTTGGCTCTAGAATATCTTTTTATTCTTTTTATTCTAGAGCTAAAAGTGAGTGACTATGACCCAGAGACACAGATCGAGGCTATACAAAATTCCACAATCCAGCATGGTAACAGTTTCCTGAAATTGTTTTTTTTATTATTTAATTATTAATTTTTATTGACACCTTCTATATTTACATACAAAAAACATATGATATTTCCCTCCTCTCCCCCCATTCCACTTTAGAACACAAATCTCCATCATAGCCCCTCCCTCTCTCCATTAGTCTGTCTTTTAATTTGATGTCATCATCTTTTTCTTCTATTTTGCAATGGTATTGTTAGGCACTGCAAGGTCATGGATATCGAGGCCAATTTCTGTCTGGGCAGTTGCATTGTAAGAAGTCATACCCTTCCTTTGGCTCTTCCATTCTATCCGCCCCCTCTTCTGCAATGGTCCCTGAGCCTTGGAGGGTGTGAAAGAGGTGTTTCAGTGCTGGGCACTCCTCTATCCCTTCTTCTCAGCATTATGTTGCCTTTTGGTGATCCCAGTGGTCATCGCCATCTGAAAAGAGAAGCTTCTCTAACCAGAAGTGAGAGTAGCGTTAATATGTGAACATGAACATTAAGTGTAGTGCCCCAGGGCAGCTTGGTGGGAATAATATATACATTTAGTCAGACAAGAGCAGGCTTTATACCCCTAAGGCTCATGACCTCACCTGCCATAGACTTTTGCTTAGGTTTTTCAGTAGCAGGCATGTATTCCCTCCAGTAGAGAGGGCCTTCAGTCCAATTATGGAGCAGTTGGTTACCCCAAGAGTAGACATGCCACTATTGCACCCGTTCAGTCATTGGGCCTGTATGGCCAAACTTGAATATTCAGTGTCCACTGTTTTCACTGTCCTGAAGTTTTTATAGTAATACAACCAAGAATGTCACAAATCAAAACAGTTTTCCAAAACATTGGTACAATGTGGGAAAGTATATACTATAGGCCTCAGATGCTATATAATAATATTCTTAGCTTGAGGTTGGTAGTGAAAGATCAATCCAGGGACTCCCCGGGCTCTGTCTCGGGAAAGGCGGCACCCCAATTCACTCACGAGAAACAGTCTTGATGCAAATAGCAAGAGGATTTTTATTCCAAGCGCGCTGGGGCCCACAGTCGTACGCCACGCAGGGGTAGAGGACTGGAGCCCCGAGTGCGGAATCAGGACAGCTTTTATAGGATTATAACAAAGCCCATGCATTGTGAACCAATCATTTCACATCATCAGAAGCCTGCGAAATGTTGACCAATTCTTTCGTGACACTCTATAGTTCTTGGGCCAATCATTTCAAATTGTTCTAGCCCGCGCACTGTGGACCAATTAATTTGTAACACAGCATGATCTTCTTCCTATAGTCTCAGAGGTCCGCATTTGCGCGGGCTCCTGGGTGGGGGTGACAAACTACAGTTAGGTTAGGTCACTAGGGCTTAAGTTCAACCAGGGGTCTCTGTGTGTAACCTTTCCTTTTATGGCGCAAGCAGTTCACAGAAGCCAGATAAGCAGTTAGTTAGCTCATTTCCCGTTATCTCATTAGGCCAGAGTCACGTACTCAAAGCCTGTTGTTTTTACTTAGGTTCATGCAGGAAGCAGGCTCTGAACCAGCAAGAAGGGTGACCTTTTACCTATTTGTTGGCAGAGAGCCGGGTCTGGAATTTGATGCATTTATAGCTTTTTCCATCCTTTCAGTAGAAATGTCAAAGTCTCAGAACTCTACCTGCCCCCACACTACCACCACCTGGCCAGTCTAGGATCTGGGACTGCCCTCTGGTATGGAAATTGAGAATACCTCTGGACCCAAAGCACATACCACCTCAGGGAAGTCACCTCCTCCTGGAGGAAAGATATAAGCCCCCAGTCATTTTCTCTTTCTGACCCTCCTCCTTGGAAGTACATGTGTGCTATCTCTGGCTGTCTATCTCTGACTCATTCTCTCGGTCTCAGCTTTCAACACACGCACCTTTCCTCTATCTTGTCTCTCTCAGAATTTCTCTTTCTCACTCTCTCCTTTTCTCTCTTCCCTGACTTCCAGGATCATATCTTGCCCCCCTCTACCTGTCTTCCATTAGCCCATCCCAGCTTTTCTCTACTACCAGTGATCTGAGCCAGTTCTCCCTCTCCCACTCCTCCTTCTTCACCTCTTAAACTGTGCCCCTCTGAGCCAATAGTAAAATACATTCTTACATCCCAACAAAGGTGTGTTCCCAGAACCTCTGGTTTCAGACTTGTGACAGGAAGCTAGGAGTCTGTTCCTACATTCCAAAAGGACTTATCTAATAGTCACATGATGGTAGGTCAGAGATGGACAATAAATAGCCATGTAAGGTGCTACGATAGCCACAATAAATTATCTCTGCAACACTCCATATCCCCACAATCACTGAAGTTCTAATCAGCCAGTCTACTCTGAAGAATGCTCAGTGTACACACAGCTTCTTTCCAGGAACCTGAGTTTATACCAGTGATAAAGCTGCATATTACAAAAAGTGAGCCCAAAACTCCCTCTTTAGAATGTTCACTTGGTGGTTCTGGCTTTGTCTGTGAAAATCACAGAAAGTGATCTTTAGCTATTTAAATTGATCTTCCCTTACTTCCTAGACAATGTGCATCCCTATTTATATTAACCCTAATGTCTTTTAGTTTTGTGTTAATTCTTTCCTTATTTCTAGATGGTTACCTACTGAGGGTGGGTGGGTGGGTGGGTGTTTAGGGGTATATACTTATTAATAGATTTTTTTTGTAGCCTCATACCATCTAGAAATTTGGCCATAACTTTTCTATAGAGTATAGTAAGTTAAGAATTCAAAAATTATGCCAAACTTCCCAAACCACATTCTTTTGTAAAAATAATGTAGTATGCCAAGCTGAAAAGGATACTGAACTATTAAAGGAAAATTCATTACCTTTGTTGAAATGAACCTCTCTGGTTATTATTGTAAAATGAACTTTGCTGTGTGGTTCTTTTCAAGAAAAGGAAAATTATGCCTCATATTTTTAAGCCTTTTGTATACAGATTATTAATTTGTATAGAAATCAAGGAAGCTTTCTTTATCCCTCTCTCCTTTCCTTCCTTTCTTTCTTTTGTAGTTTAATAATCAGAACTCAGCCTCAGGCTTGGTTGAATTGTCTCTATCCACCTTCTGAGTTTTATTCTGTCCCCCTTCCAGGGCCACTTAAATTAATGAAATGGAAGGAATGAAGTCATTATATTACATAAACCTATGGCCAAGAGACAATACTTATTACTAATTCAAGGTGCTATTTTGATCAGTGAAAGACTTCTTGAAACCTAGAAATGCAGCTGTCACCTAACACAAATCTCACTGTCACCATATCTCATGGAAGATTATGTGAAGGATGTATGGAAATTTGGTTTCAATTTCAAAAAGTTAGTTACTGTACCAAAGCAAAGCAAACTGTTTAAGCCTGAAACCTTAGGCCTAAAGTGTTCTCCATGACTGGGCTAAATACAAGTAGGATTGGATAATTACCAGGCTTTAACTGTGCAGACCATTTTTTTTAGTCATGAAAATCAAGGAAGAATCAGAGAAGATGATATCACCCCTTAATTCAGCCAAGTCTTCCCTGCTTGCTTTGTTCATAAATAAGTTGTCCTGTATACTTTGTGCTTACTCTCCCCTTGGAACAGACAGTGCAGTTCAACACAGTTATGAAATAGAAATTACTGACTGGGCAATAGGGGAGGGAATAGGGTAGAAGGTGGAGTCATCCTCTCTCTTTCTGCCTTCTTTCTTTCCCCTCCTTTGGTAGTAATGAGTTGGAGCTACCTAACAAGGAGGCGAGTTGACACCTGTGCAGTCATTACTACAAGCAGTAGACATGGTTCTTCCCACTGAATCATAAGTATTTGGACACCAATTTATTTTTATTATTTTTTGTTTGTTTGTTTTTGTTTTTTCGAGGTAGGGTTTCACTCTGGCCCAGGCTGACCTGGAATTAACTATGTAGTCTCAGGGTGACCTCGAACTCACAGCGATCCTCCTACCTCTGCCTCCCGAGTGCTGGGATTAAAGGTGTGCGCCACCACGCCCAGCATTATTTTTTAATCCTAAATGTATATGCCACTTTCTGTACTCTTTAATTACCAAGCTTCAATTTCTGTCTCAGAAATGTCCTGAGAAACCCAGTGTTTTCTTTTCTTAACTTTTTCCTGGTTGCCATCCATGACTTTTCCCTTTCATGTGAGGAAAAGCAAGAGGAAGAGGGGTTCAAAGAGTAAATGTGGCTCTGGTCTTAGACCGTCTGAGTTGCATATACAGAAAATGCAACACTGTCCTTCACTGCCAAACTAGACAAGAAAAACTACAAAGGATAGTATAAACTCCTGGAGACCATACATTCCTTCAGGGAGCAGGAATAGGTAAACATTAACTGGCAATGTTTATCTGCCTACTGACAGGAGACTGGGGGGAAAAGCTTTCCATAGGCCCTTCCTGCTATGAGTAGGAGAGTGGGAGCGAAGTCAGTTGTAGGCAGTAAGAAGGAGGGGCTAGAAACATAGTTTATGATTGGAAAGATGGCTCAGCAGTTAAAGGCACTGCCTGCAAAGCCTGCCAGTTCAGGTTCAGTTGTCCAGCACCAACTTAAAGCCAGATGCAAAAAATGATGCAAACTGTGTTTGTTTATAGTAGCAAGAAACCCTGATGTGCCCATACAAACACAAATAAATTAATAAAAATATGCTTTAAAAAAAGAACCAGGGGCTGGAGAAATGGCTTAGCGGTTAAAGCACTTGCCTGCAAAGCCAATGAACCTCCATTCAATTCCCCAATACCTACGTAATCCAGATGCACAATGGGTTTGCAGTGGCTAGAAGCCCTGGTGCACCCATTCTCTCTCTCTCTCTCTCTCTCTCTCCCCCCCTTTCCCTCTCTTAAATAAATAAATAAAAATAAAAAAGAACCAGTCTCTCTCTTCATGTTTCTACTGGAGGAAAAAAAAAACTCTTTTAGATTGTTGAAATATTAATTACAATAGAACTGCTTCAAACCTCCCTGTTGGTAAGCCAAGTTTATGACACCTGTGAGGTCAGCTTTGTGGAAGGATCTTTCAAAGAAACAGCAATAACGACTTAAGTATGTGTTACTGCTTTTCTTGTTGCTGAGACAAAATGCCTGACAGGAGCATCTTTTTTTTTTTTTTCTTTTTTGCAAAGTAGGGTCTCACTCTGGTCCAGGCTGACCTGGAATTAACTATGTAGTCTCAGGGTGGCCTCGAACTCTTGGCGATCCTCCTACTTCTGCATCCCAAGTGCTGGGATTAAAGGCATGCGCCACCACGCCTGGCTGATCAGGAGCATCTTAAAGGAGGAGAGGTTTATTTCTGCTCATGATTCCAGAAGACACAGTCCATCATGGGGACAGAATGGTGAAGCACTATTGACTGTGGCAGTGGGCTCTCACAGCTACTGCTCCTTCACATGGCAGCAGGTACACTCGGGAGGCAGTGTGACAGGAAGAAGCCAGGGTTAATAGACCCCTAAGGACCTGCTCCCTGTTACCTACTTGTTCCAGTTAGGTCCTACCTCTTGGTTTCAGTCTCAAAATAGCACTACTAACTGGGGAACAATGTTCAAAAAATGAGCCTGTGGGAACATTTTAGGTTCAAACCATAACACAATATTTCTAGCTTTCATTCACACTTCTGATTAACTTAAATCTGTATAATTTTATCTATGAAGCAGTGTACGTTTGTTTGTAGGATCAGCTTCTATTACCATCAACTGAGCTCACACCCAGTTTTCTTCCATTTTTTCATAACTAGTCATAGTCCTGGAATTGATGGCCGCAGCTGGACTTTTCAGCAGTGGTTGTGACCCCACCCTGCATGGTTCTCATAGCCACTCTGCTTTTCTAGGTCTGCTGTGGAATTTGTCCTCCAATGACAAACTCAAGAATCTCATGATCACAGAAGCCTTGTTCACACTGACAGAGAATATCATCATTCCCTTCTCGGGGTGGCCTGAAGGAGACTACCCCAAGGCAAATGGTCTGCTCGATTTTGACATATTCTACAATGTCACTGGATGCTTAAGGTAATGCCCCTGCAGGTCCCCACCTACCCAGATGGAAGGTATAGTCAAATAAGGTACCCCAAAATGCATTCTACTTCCGTTCCTTTCTCTACTTACACAGTTTATTCATTTTTCAAGGTTTACTTTTTGGGGTAATTAAGGGATTTATTATGATAGAATGTTTATTTTATCTCAACTTAATCACACAATAATTCATATCAAATACCACTTTTAGGGATGGAGAGATGGCTTAGCAGTTAAGGTGTTTGCCTGTGAAGCCTAAGGACCCTGGTTCGATTCTCCAAATCCCATATAAGCCAGATGCACATGGTGGCCCATGCATCTGGAGTTCATTTGAAGTGGCTAGAGGCCCTGCCGTGCCCATTCTCAATCTCTTTCTCTCTCCCTCTCTCTCTCTCTCTCTCTCTCTCTCTCAGACATAAATTAATAAAAATAAATGGCATTTGGCATTGTACCCATAGAATTCAGACTAGCGAAGTCACAAGGAAATGAGGGCTGCCTAACCAGCCACATGATGACTGGCTGGACTGACTGTTCAGAATGCTTTAAAGCAGAAATAAAGGGTTTTCTCCTCCCCCACCTTTTAGTCTTTTGATAGGTAAAAGATTTTGATATATATTTTCTTATATTTTGATATTGTTGTTGCTTTGAGGCAGGGTCTTATTCAGGCTGACCTGTAACTCACTCTGTAGCCAGGCTGGTATTGAACTCGTGTGATCCTCCAACCTCAGCCTCCTGAGTGTTGGGATTATAGGGTCACCACACCCACCTTAGTTAATATTGTTCTTAAAGGAGCAAGATGTGTAATTCATGGATTTTGCTCCACCTCTCAGTGTTGCTTCTGTTTGCAGACTGAACAGTTGCTTTGGCTGATGTTTGCTGATACCTTCAGGAACTGCTGCTAATTTTGCAGTAACAGCCCCTTCTTTTGGCATAGAGTGTTCTTCTGCCAGTTCAAATGAGGTTCCCCTTTTGTTGTGGGCAACCACAAGCTGCCTACTGCTGTCTCTTGGCTAGTCCCACACAAGGGACACTGTTTGATAGGTATCAATTGAAAGTTAAGTGAAAGCCTAGACCTAAATTTCAAATGGCAAGAGGAGGCTGTTGTCTTATAAAGTGCCTCTATAGGTCTTGGAATGAATTCTGCCACTGCCTACCAAGCACTCTGGTCCCTCTTGGAGCTTACTATGGTTCACAATGCATGGGATGAGGAAGCCTGCACCAATAGCCACCAAGCCTTGGATATAGTGCCCACATAGAAACCACACCATTATCAAGTAGAAATGGCCCTATTTTAAAAAAAAGAAAGAAAGATTGATGAGGGTCTGGGATGATTGCTCAGTGGTAAAAGACACTTACCTGCAAAACCTGCTAGCCCAAGTTCAATTACCAAGCCACCCACATAAGCCAGATACAAAAAGTGGCTGAACACTCCACTGTCACTTCTCAGCACTATGGTATGTTTTGTCCAAGGCACTTTTCAAGTACATTGGTGTAAACATCAGGTAGATGGGTTACAGCAAAGGAGGAAAATCTCTAAGCTTCAGATGCTATTTGATGAGCTCCAGAGGTGCAGTCAGTTAATGCTTTGCACTGTATGTATATAGATGCTATTTGATGACACTTGGGTTGGTGGAAGCTAATGATCTGTTAGTATATTCCAAAAAAATTTCACCTGATAACCTGGTAGTTACAAGAATGTTAGATCAAACACAGAGGTAGGCAATAAATGGCCATTAAGAGGACTAAAGATAATTTGCCTCGGACCCTGTACTGTTCCATCTCTCCACAATCACAGAAGAGCTGTTAGCTGATCACTCTTGTAAGATGTTTGAAGTATGTGCAGCTGCTTTTTGGAAATTTGAGTTCACAGTTCCCCCTGTTGGCCAAACATCACCTTTTTGTGCATTCAGAGGTCAAATATTTTGTGTCTCCCGTTGCTAAGAAGGGTCATTCTTAGGATCTGAACTAGATGGAAGGTGAGTAGTAGGTAGGAAAATAGTCTTGAGGAGAGAGGAATAGCTGGGAAATAGACAGTAAGGAAGAAAATCCTGGATCATGTCAAATCTACTAACCCTCATGATCCAGATGTGATTATTTTTCTTTTTTTTTTTTTTTGTCCTCTGCATCTGATATAACATCTACACATGATATATAATAGGAATATTATGCAATTAAAATAATCATAAACACAGGTCAAATGCAGGGAACACAGCAAATGTGGGAAACAGGTTTTTGTTTTTGTTTTTTACTTTAGAGAAATAGAGAGGTGGCACAACAGGTCAAACTCCAGACACTTGCACCACCTAGCGGGCATGTGCAACCTTGCACTTGCCTCACCTTTGTGCATCTGGCTTATGCGGGATCTGGAGATTCAAGCATGGGTCCTTTTCAGGGAAGTACCTTAACTGCTAAGCCACCTCTCCAGCCCAGTATTTTAACTAAGGAAAAGCTCACGCTCTCTCTCTCTCTCTCTCTCTCTCTCTCTTGCACACACACACACACGTAATTATGTATATATTTAAAACTAGATTGACTATTTGTTTCCCCTTGTATATACACTTACTTGTACTTTATTTGATGTTTGGGATAGTGATTTAAAAGAAATTAGGAGGGCTGGAGAGCTGGCTTAGTGGTTAAGGCACCTGCCTCCTAAGCCTAAGAACGCTGGTTCCAATCTCCAGCGGTTCCAATCTCCAGCGGTTCCAATCTCCAGGTCCCACATTTAGCCAGATGCAAAATGATGCAAGGGCGCGCACACATCTGGATTTCATTCACAGCAGCTAAGAGGCTGCTGGCGCACCCATTTCTATCTGTCTTCCTCTCCCTCTCTATCTCTCTGTCTCTCTCTCCAAAAAAAAAGAAAAGAAATTAGGAGGGCTGGGGAGATAACTCAGTGGCTAAATATGCTTGCTTACCTGTTGGCCTGTGCTGGACTCCCCAGGTAAAGCCAGATGCACAAAGTGGTGCATGCCTTTGGAGTTTATTTTCAACAGCAAGAGGCCCTGATGCACCCACACACATTCATTTTCTCTGTCTCTCTCCCTCTCTCTTGCAAATAACTAAAAATATTAAAAGAAATTAGGTATAACGCTGAATAATTTTTTAAAAGATGTATAACTGAAGTGTTCACAGATTTAGCTATTTAGTTCTTTCTTAGGATGAAAGACACATTGTAAAAGAATAAATTCTGTCCATGAGTGGTCATTTTAATGCTCTGTTCCCACAAACTTAAAAGTATTGGAAAACACTTTATGGTGAATATCATTTTACATAAATTAGAGTGGTATGAGGAAAGCATCTTTGCATAGGTGAGGTTATATAGAATAATCTACCCTATATTTCTGGGAATTTGAGTAAGGAGGGAAATATTTTTGGTATGCAGGAGTTAATACTGAAGCAGTAGGGTTTCATGCACTTTCTGTCAGCAAAGATATCAACTGCCAGAAACCCCTGATAAGTTCCATTTTAAACAGTGGAGTGTGGATGATAGCAGACTTCAAGACAACAGTTGCTATGTGTGAACTGGCAGTTCTGCCACATGGAACTCCCATCCTAACCAAAGTAAATAGGCTGAAGTTAAAGATAAGTCCCCATCTGCAAGGTATCTAGTGGATTTAGCTAGTGGGCAAAACAGAACTTTTGATTTATCAGAACAATTTTAAACTGCTGCTTAGCTAAGCCAGAGATTGAAAAGGTCAAAGAGAAGCTTGTGGTTACATAACTGGCCTGGCAAGAGGGAAAACAGACTGGAGACCTCGTTGATCTTCTTTCCAACTTGGCCACAACTGATTAAATCTCCTTTTTCTATTTTTCATTACTGCTTGTTTAATTGGCTTAATAATGACAGATGGCCAAAACTAGCTTGTTAGAGGGATGTTAGGGATCAAGCTCTGTTCCCAATAGTTCTTACTGGTAACAATTTGGATGTACTATTACAGAAGAAAAAGACACATTTTGAGGTATCAGCCACTCAGCAAGTTAACCTCCAGATGGAGAACTACTGAAGGGTCTCCAAGTACCTGGAATAAAATTATTTCCAGAGACTTTTTCTTATCTTCCCACTTAAGCCAGCATTAGCTCCTTTATTTGGTGAAGTGGAAAAACAGGTATTTGGACTTTGTTTGGGATCCTGTAGAAAGTTTGGCCCTTGGTCAGTTTCTTCCTGACCTGTGCACATTGGAGTTTGCCTTCCTGTTTGTTTTGGGGCTCCTTTGAACTGTTTTGTGGGTTCTTTTTTGTTTTGTTTTGTTTGTTTGTTTTGTTTTTGTCTTTTTGGTTTTTTGAGGTCGGGTCTCACTCTGGTCCAGGCTGACCTGGAATTCACCATGTAGTCTCAGGGTGGCCTCAAACTCATGGCGATCCTCCTACCCTGCCTCCCGAGTGCTGGGATTAAAGGCATGCATCACCACGCCCGGCTATTGTGGGTTCTTTTAAAACCATTTCTGTTTTTTTTTAAACCATGGTTTGGTGATTCAGGTTTGGGCTATCGTGCCATTTGTATTACAGGCATTAAAATATTTGACTCTCTGCTGTATGGCAGGGAAGGTTTGGGGAGCTCTGTGGATGAGTCATTAGGGTTTTGTTGAACCATTTGTACTAGAGAAACAAGGGCGTGTGTGTGTGTGTGTGTGTGTGTGTGTGTGTGTGTGTGTGTGTGTAAAATAAATGTGACTTTGGGGGATGATTTTTGGAAAAGGCAAAAGTTTAGAGAATTTGAACTTAAATGGAGGGTTTCTACAGGGCTTAGACACACACAAGCCTATCTCAAATGTTAGTCATTCATTCTAAGAACTTGTTTGCTTTTGGCTTTGGGTTTTTTTTTTCCCTTCATCTTCATTTGAAAATTCAGCTAACTAATCTTGAAGTGGCTTGAGTCTGGTGCTTTCAAACATTAATTCTAGAAACTGAGTCAAATATATCTTGTTACAGTACTTAAGGAGAGATAAGCTAAAAGATTATTTAAAATATGCTTTTAAGAAATGCTTAGAAAATTTCTGAACTTCTTTTTGCTAGACAGACTTAAAATGTAAATTTAAAAGATTAATTTTCAGATTGACCTGTATGTAGAGATACTTTTACATGGTCTTTGGACTGTATGAAATGCACATGCATTTTGTTGATGTTGAGATGGACTGATTTTACTATTGGGATAATTGCTGTTAGACTTTGTTGTAAATAATGTTATTTACATATTAATGAAATTGTGTATGTTAGTTTCTAAAAATATTACCAGGAAATCAGGGTTCCCTGATGTAGAATTTGGAAACAACTCAGGCAGAAGTTCAAGAACTGTTTTGTTGGAGTTACAGAGAAAGGCAATGCGGCAGAAAGGCTGGAAGGCTGCATACCAGGAGGGTGATGGAGAAAAAAAAGTCATGCCTTTTGAGTTAAGATCCGAGAAAGCTGGTAGGCTCAGTGATGGAGCTTGATACAAGTCAGGAAGTTGTCAGAATCAAAATGAAGGCTCCCTGGGCATAGTAGCCCTTGCCTGTAATCCTAGCATTTGAGAAGCTACAACGGGAGGATTAAAAGTGAGAGATGGCTTCCCTGTGAAGCCTAAGGACCCAGGTTTGACTCTACAGACCCTACATAAAGCCACACAAAGGTGAGACAAGCACAAGGTTGCACATGCATACAAGGTGGTGCAAGCATCTGAGTTCGAGTGCAGTGGATGAGGCCCTGGCGCGCCAATTCTCTATCTCATTCTCACTTTCTAAAATAAAATAAAAATTTTAAAGTGGGGCTGGAGGGATTGCTTAGTGGTTAAGGCATTTGCTTGCAAAGCCAAAGGACCCAGGTTCAATTCCCCAGGACCCACATTAGCCAGATGAACAAGGGGACGCATATGTCTGAAGTTCATTTGCAGTGGCTGGAGGCCCTGGCACACCCATTCATTCTCTCTCTCTCTCTCTCTAATAAATAAATATTTTTAAAAATTTAAAGTGAAGCCAGCTCAGCTTCATGGTGGGACCCTGTCTCAAACCAACAAGGTGGAGTTGTGCTGACACTCACCAAAATAACTAAAGCCAAGACATTAAGGAGCAGTGGTTCTTAAGCATGGTTACTTGACACTAGCTATATGTGTTCTAACCTTGCTTCCTACCTGTGTCTTCTTATAACTCTCTCAGAACCAGGCTCATTGCACTTCTAGATTGAGATATTAGAGGGTGAAATATAACCCACCTGGCAGAGAGGAAGGCAGCCTGAGGGGAGTGGTCACTGTACCTCTTTGTTCTTCTTCCCAATGTGGCCATATTGAATATATCTCCTTTTTTGCTTTTTACTGCTACTTGTTTGTTTAATTAGATTATTGAGGACAGATTGTCCAACCTGGCTTATTGGGACCTATTAGGGCTTAGGATCTGACCCTAATAACTCTCAATAACCAAAATACATTGACTGAGCAAATGTCTGATTGAATAAATGTTACTTAAAATTTGCTCTCTTCTGGACCACTCTGGGAAGAGAATAAAGATGAGTCCTTTTATCCCAGCTTTATCACTAATTTGCTGTCTCCAGGAAAATTAAGTTAAAATCTTTGGAGTTCATATTCTTCTTCTTTCTTTCTTTCTTTCTTTCTTCTTTTTTTTTTTTTTTTTTTTTTGAGAGTCAGAGAGAGACAGACAGAGAATAGGTGCACCAGTGGCCTGTCAGCCACTGTAAATGAACTCTAGATGTGTGTGCCCCTTGTGGGAAAGTATGGCATTGCACCCTTGCATCACTTTGCATCTGGCTAAATGTGGGACCTGGAGAATCGAACGGGCATTCTTAGGCTTAGCAGGCAGGCACCTTAACCACTAAGCTATCTCTCCAGCCCCATATTCCTTTTTTTTAACTTGGAAAAGAGAATGGGTGCATCAAGGCCTCCTGCCACTGCAAATGAGCTTCAGATGCATGTGCCACTTTGTGCATCTGGGTTTACGTGGGTACTGAGGATTTGAACCTTGTCCTTGAGGCAAGCAAGTTCCTTTAACCACTGAGCAATCTCCCTAGCCCAGATTTGATATTCTTTATACATAAAATTGGAAGGCACCTGGCTGGAAAAATGGCTCAGCAATTAAAGGCACTTGCTTACAAAGCCTGAAAGCTTAGCAGTTAAGGTGCTTGCCTGCAAAGCCAAAGGACCTCAGTTCAATTCCCCAGAACCCACGTAAGCCAGATGCATAAGGTGGCTCATGTATCTGGAGTTTGTTTGCAGTGGCTGGAGGCCATTTTCCTGCTCTCCCGCTCATGCTCGCTCGCTTGTGCTCTCTTTCTCCCTCTCTCTCCCTCTCTCTCTCTCTCTCTCTCTCTCTCTCTCTCTCGTCTTTCAAATAAATAGAGACAAATAAAATATTTTTTAAAGATTTTTTTCAATTTCTGTCAATTTGCTTATGATCCCATGATTTTTAAAAGGTTGAAAGAATAGATAAAACACGTTTGTTAAGATGATCATTTCTTATGAAATGCCATAGTCAAAGTGGTTTTAGCTCCACTTAATTAAATCCATTCATTATTTGTGTGTGTGTGTGTGTGTGTGTGTGTGTGTGTGTGTGTGTGTGTGTGTATGTGTGATTTGATAATGGTTGTAAGCTATGTGGTATACGTACATGTGTGTACAAATGAAGGCTTCTCATGTGTGTACAGAAGGTGGCCTTCTCTTATCTCTCATTCACATATTTCCTTGAGACAGGAACTCTCCCTCAACCTGGAGCTACTGTCTATCAGCAATCCCCAGTGATTCTCTGGTCTCCCAACCCCCAGCCCACTGCAGACTGGGGGTAGAGACATGTGGTACCATGCCCAGATTTTTACATGGAGTCTGGGGAGTCAAACCTGGCAGTTTCTTTGGTACAGAAGGCCTTCATGCTTCAGCAGCAAGCACTCTTAATCATTAAGCAATCATCCCAGCCCTCATATCTTTGTATTAAATGGACATGGTGTCAAAGTTTTTGAGGTCGTAACCCTTTAGAAGAATCAAATTAGGACCAAAGTGTAGAAGGACTTTTATTAAGGTCAAATTTTTCATTGTATCATTTCAACAACCATTCAATTGTTAGTATGGCCTTAATGTTTAGTGTATTAGTCTTATCTCCTCCACTGAGTCAGGAAAATGCCATTTTTGTGGACTAAAAACAGCCAAAGTATTGTTAGTTTCATAGAGTTCAACCTATATAAGAGCACTCTGTAGCAGCAATATGCCCTCCATTTCCTTTAGTTCTTAATATGATCCTGGGCACATTTATTCCTTTGAAAGCTGTATTTGAGGGCTGAAATGCCTTTTGAAATCAATGTAATTATCTTATGTTAAATATGAAGAAAATAAAATCTCAGCAATCCTCAAAGTGTTAGTTCTCTTTGATGTTCAGAATGATACTGTGATATTATATGGAAAAACTCTTGAATCCATTTTGGATATTCTGCTTAGCAATAAAAGAATTTGGTCTGATACATTTTATAGGACTATTTTTCTTATCAAAGTTAACAAAAGAGAATAAAAGTTGTTCTCAAATTCCAAAACCTAAAGACAATATGCTTATGGTTCTTGTTGAGAAAGCTATTAACATTTTACAGAAAAAAAATTTAATGGTTAATGCTAAAACTTATTGTAAAGGAGTGTAGTGGCAATAATGTCAGAATATAACCATGATCTGAATCTTCAATGTAATCACCAAATAATAGGCTTCATTTCACTATATGGAAGAAATTTGTGGTCATGGCTTAACAAAACTAGCAAAAGACTAAGCCCAAAGTTATTTGTAGGTCGTGTTTCTGACATGATAGACTCTGGAAACTGTTTTCTAAGGCAGTTCTCGGGGAGCTTATCACATTGTAGAGCATCTGATTTGCTATGTGTCAATGACAGTTCATGGAGACCTGCAAGACTCCAAAATAATAATCATAGCCCAACACACTGCCTTTACAGTGAGAAAAACAAGACCCAGAACAACTTTAAGCTATTCAGAGTTATGACATGAAGCAAATTGGCACTTGGACACCCAATGTATTGCTATGTCTAAACTTGCCTCATATTTTCCCTTTCAGAAAAAGCAGGGAAAATTGAGTAAATCTAGCATTTATTCTGGAATGAGGAAGAAGACCTATTAATGTGATCATGTGTTGGTCACTACATTAGAAAATGCTTCCAGAAGTGATGACAAGATGTGAAGCAGATGATGGTTTATTGGTCTAAGAATGAGTTCTCACACTTTGTTTGTTTGTTTGTTTGTTTGTTTGTTTGTTTGTTTGTTTGTTTGTTTGTTTGTTTGAGATAGGGTCTCACTCTGGCCCAGGCTGACCTAGAATTCACTATGTAGTCTTAGGATGGCTTCAAACTCACAGCGATTCTCCCACTTCTGCCTCCCAAGTGCTGGGATTAAAGGCATGCGCCACCATGCCCAGCAAGTTCTCACACTTTTATAAACTTGCCAGTTTCCAGAGACCTAGAAGGAGTCTCAAGTAAATTTTAAATGAAGCCTAAGTCTTGTTGGCTTTTGCTTGTTTTCCCTCATAGAAACATAAGCTCAGCTGGCCCTGAGGGGAGGAGGGTGATGAGAAAATGTGATGGCCTTATCGATTCACTGGTCCACTATGTCAGAGGAACCATCGCAGACTACCAGCCAGATGACAAGGTAACCCAAAAGTCAAAAACCTCACCAAATTTCCTAGTATGGCTTCCTAAGGTGCTTCAGAGTATTCTTAAAATCATCACTTGGGTTTAGGTTTACTCACTGATTTATTTGCCAAGTCTAATATTTTCCGTACATGTCTAGACATTTTACAATTACATAGGGCCAGATGTTTTCTAGGCCCAAATTTCTAACAACCTGTTTAACAACTCAGTGTGGATATGTATCAGGAAGAAATATTGCACATTCAGTGATAAACTTAAGTTCATTTCTTCCCTTATCTCCATACTTGCTCCCCCTCTGTTGAACTTTTTAATAATTAGCACCACCCAGGACTGGTAATATTAGCTTAGTGGTGGAGCATTTGCTAGCATCTATAAAGCCTTGGGTTCTAGCCCAAGAATCATATACACAATGACTGAATGAGTAAGTGAGTGAATGAATGAACAAGTAAGTAAGTAAACACTTTATCACCGTTCCCCTTCAGAAGATTGAAATCTGAATGAGCTTGGGCTGCTTCCCTTCCTTCACATTCATATGTACTGGACAGTGCACCACAAACATTCACCTCTTAGTTCACCCACTCTCCCCTGATACTGTTGCCCCTTCTATTTGTTCATCTTTTGAGCTGGTGGGGATAGTTGCCTCCTATTGGATATTGTAAACAACCCTACCCTGTTTTCCAGCTAGGATGGCTACTAAACTGTATATCTAAAATATGACATTGTTCTAGACATACTCTTCAAAAGAGAGACTAGAGGTGTAGTTCAGTGGCAAACACTTCTCTAGTTTTCACAAGACCAGGATTCAATCATCAACAATACAAAAGAAGAGGAGGCTCCCCATGATTTTAAGAAACTTGGATTCTACATTTTAGTATTATATTCATGGCCATTTATAGTCTAGCCCTAGCCTTTCCAGCTATCCTTAGCAATTCCATTTATCCTGGATATCCCGTCATCCAAACACACCTAATTGCATACAATAAGGCTTATCAGAGCTGAAACCTCGACATCCTTGTGATACCTCATTTGAAAGGGATATATATATGACCAGTATCCATGTCTTGTTTCCTCAGGCCACAGAGAACTGTGTGTGTATTCTTCATAACCTCTCCTACCAGCTAGAGACAGAGTTCCCAGAGAAATACTCCCAGAGTAACTATCTTCAAAACCGGAATATCCAGACTGACACTAACAAAAGCATTGGGTGTTTTGGCAGTCGAAGTAGGAAAGTGAAAGAGGTGCGTTGGGAGGTCTTTCCAAGACAGTAGGGGTGCAGGTGGGGCTGAAGGGAGAATGTATGTGTGGGATGGTTTCTGAGTATATGTCAGGCACCATTTTAAATTATTTCGGTTTTCAAATTCATTCTCTTATGAAGGTTTACCAATAAGGAAACAGAGGTATACAAGTTTATTAATTTTCCAAAATTAATTCAGCAAATGAGTAAAAAGATAGAATTTATTTCCTGGTAATATAATTCCAGATTTGCACACTTGTTATTAAACCACATTGTTCTGTGTCCTGTATGTTAGGAAATAAACAATATGAAAAATACTATAAGCATTATTTAAATATTAAATGTAGTACTGGCTGGGCTTGGTGGTGCACGCCTTTAATCCCAGCACTCGGGAGGCAGAGGTAAGAGGACTGCCATGAGTTCGAGGCCACCCTGAGACTACATAGTGAATTCCATGTCATCCTGAGCTAGAGTGATACCCTACCTTGAAAAACCAAAAGTAAATAAATAAAAATAAAAAATAAATGTAGAACTGGCATTTAGCTTTGAGCATATTGAAAACAAACTTTGAACACATTAAAAGCAAACAACATAGGAACAATATATTGACAGAGAAAGTGAAAAAATATGAGCCACCTTATTCCTCTTAGTATCATGCTACTCATGAACTTGGAGAATAGGTGGTAAATTTAGAACACTATTAACTATCCTGGACAGCTTTATAAGCCTCTGAAGGAGCAGGCCTGTTTTTCTTACCTTCAGAGTAGTGGTGACTAAATTAGCCTTTAGCTTAACATAGCCTGAAAAACCATTCTAGAAAGGGAGCACCTATGCTTAATTCTCTGAATGCTCTCTCACTGTGAAATGTAGTGTTAGAGAGTGCAGGGTTTTAGAAATAATTACTGCAAGTTAAAAGTTAAATAATTAGAAATCTTATCTATTGGTTTTTTGATTTCTATGTCAAGGATTTATGTACATTGTTAGACTTTCTAGACAGTATTTCTGGTCTGTTGGTATGAGTGTAGAATTGTAGACATCACTTGAAAATGCACTAACTCCGGATTCCCTTGTGTTCATGGCTAGCAATACCAAGACATGCCACTGCTAGAGGAAAAGAGCAACCCCAAGGGTGTGGAGTGGCTGTGGCACTCCATTGTGATAAGGATGTATTTGTCCTTAATTGCCAAGAGTGTCCGAAACTACACGCAGGAAGCATCCTTAGGAGCTCTTCAGAATCTCACAGCAGGAAGTGGACCAGTGAGTATCAATTGTATAACCTTTTCTGCTTTGCAGAATAATGGCATTGTAGATGAAGAGATGAATCGGTGAAGTCAGCAAGTTTCCTAGCCAGCCAAGACAGTTTTCAGGAATTAACCTGCCTTCCATGACTTGCAGTGTTAGGTTCTGTGAAACCACATTAAACTCCAAATACCACATGAGTTTTTATATTGCCTAGTTCTTATTCCATTACAGGTCTCAAGCTAAGTCAAGAAAAAGAATAGAGAGAGGGAAAGGGAAGAAAGAGAGAGAGGAGAAAGGAATAGATCAACATATAATTCCAGAAGGTTGGGGTGGGTCTCCTTCCTCTCCTGACTAGACTTAGGTACCTCTCTCCACCTCTGGGATCTGTTTTCTTGTATGTGTTTTGCTCTCAGAGGCTCTGCTCATAGGGTAACAGCGATAGCCAGGAATTACTTCAAGTTTACATTTTTACCATCCCAGTGTCCTCATATGAAAAAACTATTTTTAAAATAGTGCTATTAAGAACTACTAAGTTAAGCCGGGCGTGGTGGCGCATGCCTTTAATCCCAGCACTCGGGAGGCAGAGGTAGGAGGATCACCGAGAGTTCGAGGCCACCCTGAGACTACATAGTTAATTCCAGGTCAGCCTGGACCAGAGTGAGACCCTACCTCGAAAAACCAAAAAAAAAAAAAAAAAAGAACTACTAAGTGGTGCTGGAGAGATGGCTGGATAGTGGTCAAGGCACTTGCCTGTGAAGCCTAAGGAACCAGGTTCAAATCCCCAGTACCCACATAAGCCAGATGCACAAGGTGGTACATGCATCTGGAGTTCATTTGCAGTGGCTAGAGGCCTCAGCACACCCATCCTCTCTCATATCTCTCTATCTTTATCTGCATCTTTCTCTCAAATATAAATAAATTTTTTTTTTAAAAAAGTACTACTACTGGAGAGAATGCTTAGTGGTTAAGGCACATGCCTGCAAAGCCTAAGGACCCCAGTTCAATTCTCCAGGTACCACATAAGCCAGATGCACAAGGGGGCGCACGTGTTTGGCGTTCGTTTGCAGTGGCTAGAGGCCCTGGCAAGTCCATTCTCACTCTCCCTCTCTCTCTTTCTCTCTCTCTGTCTCTAATAAATAAAGAAAGAACTACTATGTGTCTCACTGGCCTGATCAGGGTTTATTCAACAGGGGTCTGGTTAGAAGGTCATAATGTTGATTGGCCTGGTATGAATAATGTGCCAGGATCATAGGTATGAGTGGGCAAAGGCCACAAGTTTTTGTACTGCCTGGCAAAGGAGTGGCTTCCTAATGGAAAAAATGTTCTTAACAAAAGGAGAAATAAATGCTGGGTTGTCAAAAACAACAGATGTCTACTGCAGTATGAAATTAGAAAGGACATCTGCTCTGTGTGTGTGTGTATGCACACATGCATGCACATATGTGTACATTTTGTTTGTGTGAGAGTGCTGGCGCATGCATGCCATGCTCACGTGTGGAGATGAGAGAACAACTTTCAGGTTGGTCCCCACCTTTCCACCTAATTTGAATTAGGATTTCTCTGTCTGGATGTCACTCTGCTGTTCTTTGCCGTGCTCAGTGGGAGCTTCTGGAACATTTTTTTTTCTTTGCCTCCCATCTTGCTTTTGCTTGGATTACAGAAACCCAACGTTCCTTTCTACTTTTTTTAACCTGGAGTCTCGGTATTGACCAGTGAGCAGTTTATCCTGAGTCATCTCTGACCACAACAACTACGCTTTTGTAACCTGGAAATTCAACCACAAAACAGAGTTGATTCTCCTTCCTGATATGATTACCTGATTACCTTACCTGAAGGCATAAAATAGCAAAGATGTGTGTTTCCCATGTGTTTAAGTGTGAGCATGCATATCAGGGCCTCTTACCCTACAAACGAATACCAGACACAATTGCACCACTTTTTACCTCAGGTTTATGTGAGTGGCTTGGAAGTTGACACCATGCTGGAAAGTACCTTTAACTACTGTGCCATCTTTTCAGGATTGAAGCAAGATTTCTAGTCTAGGCTGGCCTGGAATTCATGGTGATCCTCCTACCTCACCCTCTAGAATGTTGGGTTAAAAGATGTATGCCACCATACTCAGCTGTCTTTTTTAATTTATTTTATTTATTTATTTATTTATTTATTTATTTATTTATTTATTTATTTATTAGAAAGAGAGAAAATGGGTGCACCACAGCCTCTTGCTGATACAACAAATTCCAAATGTATACATTTTGCATCTGGCTTTATGTGGGTACTGGGGAATCAAACCCAAGCCAACAGGCTTTATAAATGTCAAATAGAAGTCTAATACGATGTCACAGACACAAGCTAGGGCCATTGTACTAGAGATCTCTTGATGTTAAAAAGAGACATCTTTGGTTTAATCCCAGCACTGGGGAGGCAGAGGTAGGAGGATCGCCGAGAGTTCGAGGCCACCCTGAGACTACATAGTGAATTCCAGGTCAGCCTGGACCTGAGTGAGACCCTACCTCGAAAAACCAAAAAAAAAAAAAAAAAAAAAAAAAAAAAAAAAGAGACATCTTTGGGCTGGAGAGATGGCTTAGCAGTTAAATGCTTGCCTGTGAAGCCTAAGGACCCCGGTTCGAGGCTCGATTCTCCAGTACCCATGTAAGCCAGATGCACAAGGGGGTGCATGCATCTGGAGTTCGTTTGCAGTGGCTGGAGGCCCTGGCGCACCCATTCTCTCTTTCTACCTGCCTATTTCTGTATCTCTCTCTCCTTCTCAAATGTATAAATAAAAAATTAAATTGAAAAAAAAGAGACATCTTTTATCATACTTTCTTGCCACAGTTGGCTGTCAGGTAAATATAGACTAGGTCACCATGGAAGTGACTGACTGACTGTATGGCCAAATTCTGCCAAGCCCACAAAGATGAGCTTATTGTTCTTATAGGAATAGCTCAAGATGATAGAAAAAAAAAAAACACTATCCAACTAATTTTATATAACTGAAACTTTGATTTTAAAAGTGCAGTATAGGCTAGAGAGATAACTCAGTTGTTAAAAGTACTTGTTTGCAAAGCCTGCCAGCCTAGGTTCAATTCCCCAGTACCCATGTAAAGCCAGATACACAAAGTGGTGCATGTGTCTGGAGTTTGCAGTGGCAGGAGGCCCTGGCAGTCCATTTTCTCTCTGTTGTGCTCTCTCCCTCTCTCTGCTTGCCTCTCTGTTTCTCCCTCTCTCTCAAATAAATAAAGATTTCTTTTTTATTGCAACACAGAGGCTGGAGAGATGGCTCAGTGGCTAAGGAGCTTGACTGCAAAACATCTGGAGTTCATCAGTGGCTAGAGGCACTGGCATGCCCATATTCATTCATTCACTCTCTCTCTCTCTCTCTCTCTCTCTCTCTCTCCCTAGCAGATAAATATATATATATATATATTTTTTTTTTTTTTTTTTTTTTTTTTCAAGGTAGGGTCTCACTGTAGCCCAAGCTGACCTGGAATTCACTGTGTAGTCTCAGGGTGGCCTCAAACTCATGGCAATCCTCCTACTTCTGCCTCCCAAATGCTGGGGTTAAAGGCATGAGCCACCATACCTGGCTAAAAGAAAGATTTTTTTAAAACTACAGTACAGCCTGATGTGGTGGTACACACCTTTAATCTCAGCATTTGGGAGGCAGAGGTAGGAGGATTGCCATGAGTTCAAGGCTACCCTGAGACTACATAGTGAATTGCAGGTCAGCCTGGGCTAGAGTGAGTCCCAACCTCGAAAAACCAAAACAAACAAAAAAAAGTCAGACTCATTTTACTTGTAAGCATAGATATAAGAAGTAATAGCTAGCCAAATTTGAGAAAGCTGGGCACAGTGCCTTTAATCCCAGCACTCAGGAGGCAGAGGTAGGAGGAATGCCATGAATTCAAGGCCATCCTGAGACTACATAGTGAATTCCAGGTCAGCATGGGCTAAAACAAAAACCCTACCTCGAAAAACCAAAATAAAATAAAAAATAAAAATGTTGAGAAATTAGTTTTATCTAGCAATTATGTTGAAACCCTAAAAGAATTTTAAGGAAAATATCTGTAGTGTGGTTTCATTATAGTACTACTTTTGTTGTTGTTGTTGTTGTTATTTTTGGAGGCTGGCATCAAACTCACAGCAATCCTCCTACCTCTACCTCCTGAGTGCTAGGATTAAAGGCATGTACCACCATGCCTGACTACATTACTAGCTTTTAAAATATCTTCCCTCAACCTCAGGAATCTACAGAAAGCTTACTATTTCCCTATAACCAAATGTGTTAGCACTTATGGGACATGTCTACAATAGATGCCGACATCAGTAGCTCAGACGATTGTCCAGAAGGAAAACGGCCTTCAGCACATCCGAAAGATGCTACACATTGGGGATCCCAGTGTGAAAAAGACGGCAGTCTCCCTGCTGAGGAATTTGTCACGAAATCTTTCTCTGCAAAATGAAATTGGTGAGTCAGTCTGAGTGTCTACATGTGATAGGTGCATATTGAAAATACAGTGTAGGGGTTGGGAAGATGGTCCAATGGTTAAAGGTACTTGCTTGCAAAGCCTGTGAGCCTGGGTTCAGTTCCCAAGCAACACTTGTAAACCAGATGCAAAAAGTCATGCAAGCATCTGGCTCTAGTTCACAATACCAAGAGGTCCTAGCATACCCATAAACACACACACATAACATTTTTTTTAAAAAGCCAAGCTGGAGAGATGCCTTAGCAGTTAAGGCATTTGCCTGCCTAAGGACCCTGGTTCGGCTCCCCCATAAGCCAGATGCACAAGGGGGCGTATGCATCTGGAGTTCGTTTGCAGTGGCTAGAAGCCTTGGTGCACCCATTCTCTCCCTCTCTCTCTCTCCCTCTCTCTCTCTCTCTCTCTCTCTCTCTCTCTCTCTCTCTCTGTGCCTTTCTCGCTCTCTCTCTCTCTCAAATAAATAAATAATTTTTTTAAAAAAGAATATGGGTCCATGATGTGGGTGTAGTGGCTCACACCCGTATGTCATCTGAGCACCCAGGAAAAAAAAGAAGCCAAATACAAGTGCAGTAAAACTTAGTCCTCTCACTTCTTGCAATGATGAGCTAGTGATGTCAGTTGATGATCAGATCTGGCTTTTGTTCCATGGGGCATCAAGGGCAGGCAGGGTGGATCTCATGTGGGGTTATTCTTATGTCTAGCTCTTTGTTTTAATTACTTACAGCGGTGAAATCTTGGACAATAGTAACAGTTAACAAGATAAATAATCTGTGTGACACTTCCCATCCTTCAACCATGCCACTGAGTAGAGTCTTTTTAATCTATATGGCTGTCATTCAGAATGTGCCCTGCTTAAGGCACCATTGTTCTAGAACATTAAGAGCATGTGCAGCAATTATTTATTTGACAAGCCTAGACATGGATAATCACAAGAAAAAGATAAACAGAGCTATTAAATATAGCACATTTGGCATAGCTGGTTTTTACAATAAATATGATAAAACATTAAAACATTCTCACTTTTTTGCTTGTTTTTTGGAGATACAATTCTGCTTATAGAGCATAGGCTAGTTTTGAACTCGGTCTTTCTGCCTCAGCCTTCCTAGAGCTGGGCAGGCATGTACCACACCACCATGCTTGATTCATATTTGCCTCTTTAGGAGACACTGTATTTTTGATAAAGGTGATAACTACAGTACATTAGTAAATTTGCTTATACCAAGAAGTGTCTGATAAATGTTTGTTGAATTAAGTCAAAAACTTTGAGATAATAGGAAGGTAATGCTAAATGCTTCTTAATGCTCCATAAATTGATCATTTCTAACCATGTAAATTTAGTGTTCTACCAAATTCCATTAAATCTACAAACAAATGTTGGTTTCTTTTAATGGTTGGATTTTGTGATTTACACACAGCAACAGAGATGCCAGGGGCTGTCATTCTCTTTTAGTTATGCCATCTTCCCTATTCCACAGTATATTTGACAGATGGTTTAATAAAGTAGTTTCAGGCCCTTTATAAATACTGGGAGAACCTGGAGCTATTTCAGTGAATCTAAAAGAAACTTTACCATGGGCTTTTGTACAAACTTCAACAGAAGTGTATTACCCTGTAACTGTTTTATTTTTTTTTTCCCAAAATGAAATGTTGACTCTATCTTTACAACATCCCTCAGGTAAATAACTGCACCATGTGCATGTCCCTTCAGGTCAGAAATGTTGTTTCCAGTCCTGTGTTCCCTGGCAGTTGAATGATGTAGCTGTAACCCTGTGATTTAAGTACGAGGTTGCTCTAAACATCACTTAAAGGGCAACAAGAAAAAAAAGCTTCAGCAATATAACTGCAATCTTAAAATTCCAAATTTACTTTTTTTGTCCAATCATAACTTATGTGGTAGGACCCATCTTGATTCTGAGTTTTTGTTGTTTCTATAATATTTATTTATTTGCAAGCAAAGAGAGAGAGAACAGAGACAGACAGAGAGAATGGGCATGCCAGGGCCTCCAGCCACTGCCAAGGAATGCCAGATGCATGCACCACCCTGTGCATCTGGCTTTATGTAGGTACTGGGGAATCAAACCAGGGTCATTAGGTTTTGTAGGCAAGCACCTTAACAGCTGAGCCATCTCTCCAGCCCAATTCTGAGTTTTTTTATTCATTTATTTATTTACAAGCAGAGAGAGGTAGAAGAAAGACAGAGAGAAGGTGCAAATGAACTCCAGACGTATGTGCCACTTTTTGCATCTGGCTTTAGGTGCATGGGTACTGGAGAATAGAACCCAGGTCGTTGGGCTTTTCAGGCAAGCACCTTAACCATCTCTCCAGCCCCCGATTCTGAGTTTTAATACCCAGGAATATGTTTTATGTTTCTTATAAGATTTCTATGCCAGGTAACTTTCCATATGCTGATCTGGAATGAAATCGTCACATTTTATTCTCATGTACAGAAATATACTTGAAATATACTTCCTAAAAAACTTGAAGATTGATAACATGGCATGGTGATATAATAACACTCAGGATTTTATTTATTTTTTATGCTCAATGAACAAGCTGAATTCTTTTTTAATATTTTTTTTTTTTGAGATTGAGAGAGAGAGAGAGAGAGAGACAAAGAGGCATACAGCGAGAAGGTGATTATGGGTACACCAGGACCACTGCACACAAACTCCAGACATATGTACCACTTTGTGCATCTGGCTTTACCTGGGTACTGAGGAATCAATCATACCAAGGCCATCGGGCTTTGCAAACTTGTGCCTTTAACCACTGAGATGTCTCTCCATCCCTTGATAGGATTTTAAACATCTAGGAGACATAGCCTGTGGTGTTCATCTAGAGAATCTTGCCTAATACACATGGCAGAAATTGTAGTATTATTTATTCATTTTAAAAAAACTTTGGGGGCTGGAGAGATGGCTTAGCGGTTAAGGCGCCTGCCTCCTAAGCCTAAGAACGCTGGTTCCAATCTCCAGCGGTTCCAATCTCCAGGTCCCACGTTTAGCCAGATGCAAAGTGACACAAGGGCACAATGCTGCACTTGCCCACAAGGGGACGAACACATCTGGGTTTCATTCACAGCGACTGAGAGACTGCTGGTGCGCCCATATCTGTCTCCCTCTCCCTCTCCCTCTCCATCTGTGTCTCTCTGTCTCTCTCTCCAAAAATAAATAAAATAATAAAAAAATTAACATAAAACAGTTTTGGTGTGATGGAGCAATGCTGGAAATTGAACTCAGGATCTTGCACATTTTAGTCACATGCTCTACCACTGAGCTACATCACAGTCATGTACGCATTTTCTTGACATTCATCATAGATATGTTGTGGAATACATAATGTGTTTTGCAATTGTATTTTAGTTAATTAAGCATTCCTGTGAGAAATTTGGGCTTTTATGATTTTTCACTTACATGTGATTCTGTCAGAAAGATCTCTGTACAAAGCTTTTCCATTTTTTTAAATTTGTATGTATGTGTGCATTCATGCATGTGGGTGTCCTCACATACATGCATACATGTGCCACAGAGCATGGGGAAATCAGAGAACAACCTCAGGGTGCTTGTCCTATCCTTCCATCTCATTTCAAGTCAAGGTCTCTCTTTGTCTTTTTACACTGTGTGAGCCAGTCTACCTGGTATGTGAACCTCTGGATTCTCAAGGGTCCACCCCGTTTGTTTATAATTGCCATCAGTCACATTGGGGTTATAGATGTATGTGCTACTTTGGTTTACATGGGTTGCTGGGGAAGATCAAACTCAGGTCAGCATGCTTGCAAACAATCCCAGCACCCAAGCTTTTCCATTTTTAAAATGATGGCTTTAGGGCTGGAGAGATGCCTTAGTGGTTAAGACGCTTGCCTGTGAAGCCTAAGGACCCATGTTCTACTCTCCAGATATCCCACATTCTATTCTCCAGGTATCACGTTAGCCAGATGCACAAAGGTGAGGCAAGCACAAAGTCACATACGCCCACTAGGTGGCACAAACATCTGGAGTTTGATTACAGTGGCTGAGGCCCTGCCAAGGCCAGTTCTCTCTTTCTGTGTCTCCCCCTGTCTCTGTCTCTCTAAAAATAAATGAAAATTAAAAATGTATTTTAAAAAATGATGACTTTAAAGTGTATTGCCAAAATGGAATTGTTGTATTGAAGAACATGAAAATGTTTAAATTCTTGACATTTATATCAACTTGCTCTATGAAAAGTTTTCATTGTACTGAGTACAGAGCAGCTCCTTTTTTTTTGTTTGTTTTGTTTTTTCAAGGTAGGGTCTCACTCTAGCCCAGGCTGACCTGGAATTAACTATGGAGTCTCAGGGTGGCCTTGAACTCATGGCAATCCTCCTGTCTCTACCTCCCAAGGGCTGGGATTAAAGGCATGTACCACCATGCCTGACCAAAGCATCTTCTTCACATGATCTTTTTTCAGATTTCATTGCTGGAGAATCTGCACCTTTACATATACTTCTTAAATCAAATGTGCTTCTTTTTTGAAATGTCCTTTATCAAAAGTGTTGAGATGTTTAGATTAAGAAAAATCTTTGGTGGGGGGAGGGGAGGGAAAAATACGCACCTTTGGTATGTAAGTATGTTTTGTTGTCAATAAATATTAAAAAAATAAAAATAAAAAAATTAAAAAAAAAATCTTTGGGCATGGAGAGATGGTTCAGAAGTTAAAGGTGCTAATTTGCAAAGCCTGCCAGCACAGGTTCAATTCCTAACACCCATATTAAGCCAGGTGCAAAACATGGTACATGCATCTGATCTGTTTGCAGTGCAAGAGACCCTAGCATGCCCATACACACACAATAAAAACATTTTTTTAAAGCCAGGCATGGTGGTGCATGCCTTTAATACCAGCACTTGGGAGGCAGATGTAGGCAGATTACTGTGAGTTCCAGGTCAGTCTGAGACTACATAGTGAATTCCAGGTCAGCCTGGGCTAGAGTGAGACCCTAACCTTGAAAAAAAAAATTTTTTTAAGAAAAATCTTTCTAATTGTTATTCTTTTCTTTTATAGCCAGAGAAACGCTACCAGATTTGGTTTCCATAATTCCTGACACAGTTCCCAGTACTGACCTTCTCATTGAAACAACAGCCTCTGCCTGTTACACACTGAACAATGTAATACAAAATAGTTATCAGAATGCAAGGGACCTCCTGAATACTGGAGGCCTGCAGAAAATTATGACCATCAGCACAGATGATACGTAAGTCCTTAGTATCTGCCATCACTCTCTCTCTTTCCCCGATACCACTGCAGTATAAATAATTGTAAATGCATGTCACTGAGTTCCATGAGCCATGTGCCCACAAACATGATTGAAAACATAAGGCAGACATGGTCTAGTCCTTGGTGAAAGACTGTCAACCAAGACACATAATAAATAGCTGGGCATGGACATCCACCTTTACCCCCAGTCCTGTGAGGAGCAGAGACCTGAGAATGACTAAAGCTCACTGGTCAGCCAGTCTGACCAAAAATAGCACTTGGGCTCAGTGAAAGATTCTCTCTCAAGGAAATAAAGTAGAACATTCTAACATTCTCCTCTGGCCTCCATATATGTGTACATGAGGCATGTGCATCTGCATATACATATATCTACATACCACATCACATACTACTACACACTTGCAAAACAACTGCTTGACTTCTGTGTCAATAGGATGCCTGAGTCTCAGAGGCATGTACATTTTCAGTTGAGCTTTCCTGCATTGTAATCTATAAATAAACATTATAAATATATAAATGTATAGTATGTTCTAGAAGTAAACTCAAGGAATTATATGTGTTCCTATTAAATATCAGGGATATTCTTATAGCTCATGTATTTATTAGCACTTTTCTAATAATATTTAAAGATTTCTGTTTTAAAAATGGGCTCTGGGGCTGGAGAAGTGGCTTAGCAATTAAGGTGCTTGCCTGCAAAGCCAAAGGACCTAGGTTCAATTCCCCAGGACCCATGTGGTGCATGCATCTGGAGTTCATTTGCAGTGGCTGGAGGCCCTGGTGCACCCGTTCTTTCTCCCTCTTTATCTATCAAATAAATAAAATATTTCTTAAAAATTTTTAAAAGTGGGCTCTGACTTTGGAGGCCGCTCCTCAACCTGTCCTGCACGACATGGTAGTGGCTGCTAAAGCAGCAAGGAGGGGTGGTGTCAGAGGCCCATGCATTCTCTCTGATAGGGTGTGCCCTTTTCTCTCCAGCTACATCCCCAACAAGGCCAGCAAAGCTGCCTCTGTTCTTCTGTATTCTCTGTGGGCCCACACAGAGCTTCATAACGCCTACAAAAAGGTAAGAATGGAACTGGGAATAAGGTAATAGTGGCCCACTTGACATGACACTGGTGAGAAGTCACGAAACAACTGTGTTTGTTATATGAGAATTTCATTAGCTTTCACGTCTTTGTCTGCTTCTTTCAAAGGCTCAATTTAAGAAGACAGATTTTGTCAACAGCCGGACTGCCAAAGCCTACCACTCCCTTAAAGACTAAGGAGAGTGAAAACAGACTCTCATACTCCCACTGCATAGTACTCCACTATGTAACACCCTCACCCCCAAGGAAAACACCTCTTTTTCTACTACCAAGCTCAAGAAACCTCAAAAGGCATGACTTGTTTCTATGTCCATGGTCCTCAAAATCCAGAAAATGAATAATCAGAACATAACTTTGTTAGGCTTGAAGAAGAGTTAGGCAAATTTGCCACCATTAGATACTGGCAACTTTTACCCTTTTTTAGAGTCTCTTCATCTGGGCTTATGGTGCACAGCCTGGAACCAACATGTAAATTTACATGGAATGAACATTAAAAGAATACATGAAGAAAGAAGCTAGTTAAAGCCAGGCATGGTGGCACACACCTTTCATCTCATCACTAGAGAGGCAGAGGTAGGAGGATTGCCTTGAGTTCGAGGCCACCCTGAGACTACATAGTGAGTTCCAGGTCAGCCTGGGCTAGTGTGAAACTCTACCTCGAAAAAGAAAAAAAAAAAAAAAAAAGAAGCTAGTTACAGCACTAGACTTTTAAAGTTTGAATTACTTTTCTATTCCTTTCCTGGTTTCTTTTCTGCACATTAGTTCACCATTGAGCTGCAAGTATATTGTCCTATGGTGTTGAAGCAGGACAGAAGTTACAAGAAATATTTACGGAGTTGTCCAGAAGAAAGTCCAACGGCAAAATTGTTTCACTTTGTGTTTTGTTCGGAGTTTTTCTTCCTCTGGTTATAAAAGAGATTTAAGAGAGCTTCATATAAGAAAAGGAGATTGAGAAGTGGTCACAAATTTAAGTACCTTTTCTACATAGAAAGACAGCTATTATAAAATTCCATGTTCTTCCTAAACACTGTGTGAGTGGGATTTTTACTCAGTGACATTCAATGTAATCCATTTCCTGACTTTTCCATACCCTGCTTTAGAATGGTAGAAGAATAGACTGCTCTTTGCTCCACGAGGATCCAAGGGCCTCTTAGACTGGTATGTCAGTGCTGGCGCACTGAAAGCAGCTTGTTTCAATGAGTCAGTGTCTAGCAGCCCAACTTTGTCAATCTTTAAAGAACTAACAGAGCCACTAAACAACATGAGCTCTTCCTCAGTGTAAGTCAAGGAAGCTCTAAAGAAGAGGGAAGAAGTCATGTTGAGCAAGGTTGGATGGAGGTAGCAAGGCCCTTCAGAAGCTACATGAGAAGGACTGACCTATGGAAGGTGATATTATCTAGGGAGGAGAATTTGTGTGAAATGGAGGCTAGGCTATAATTAAGCCATTTAGAGTTAGTCCTGTCAACTCCAATTCAGTTCTTCTTGCTTCCTTAAGGTCTAACAGTGTTTGTAACAAACTATGAGAAGAGGAGGAAGAATCTTCCAGCTCTTTTGGTCAGAAAAAATATAATAGACAATAAATTCCAATTTCCAATTTAAATGTGTACTTAATTCTGTTTTATATTTGGAACTTGAAAGTGTTTACCACTAGTGAGCTTAAGTTACTAACCTAGGTCAACATGAAATTATTTAGATATGGGTTTTGTAAATACTAAAGAGAGAATCTGTATCCTTTACCAGATTTCTAACAATAAGTACTTAGGGTTCATTTATTTCTCCAGATAAGTGATATGTTTAAAAGTTTGTGAAGTATATTGTTTGTTTCCATTTCTGTGCATTTTTATTTGATTCATTTATTTGCATGTGTGTGGTGCACCACAGTCTCTTGCTGCTGCAAATGAACACCAGAATGAACATCAGACACATGAGCCACTTTTTGCATCTGTCTTTATGTAGGTGCTAGGGAATTGAACCCAGGCCAGTAGGCTTTGCAAGCAAGCACCTTTAACCACTACGCCATTTCCCCAGCCTTCTCTACGTTTTTAAGACATTAAGAGAGCCTTAAATTGTTTTAGGCACAAAATGAGGTAAAAGTAATACTGCCTGCACTAGTATCTTCATATGTGTATTTGTTGGTATATTTAACATGCCATATGATGGATATGAGGATTTGATCACAAGTCAATTTTTTATTTATCAATTTATTTGAGAGTGACAGAGAAAGAGGCAGATAGATAGAGAACGGGCATGCCAGGGTCTCCAGCCCCTGCACACGAACTCCAGATGCATGCACCACCTTGTGCATCTGGCTTAAGTGGGTCCTGGAGAATCAAGCCTCAAACCAGGGTCCTTAGGCTTCACAGACAAGCGCTTAACCACTAAGCCATCCCTCCAGGCCCCACAAGTCAAATTTTAACTTCATTTACTAAGCATTTAAAGTTCCTTCCCAAATTAAAGTACTAAAGTCTTTACCAAGAAACATTTCCTATGTGATGAAAGCATATAAAAATGGAGAAACAGACAACTGGGTACATTCTTATTATGTTTATTATATTAAACAGACCTGTGCCCATGAGCCAATTAGCTGTGTTTGACCCTCATGTCCTGCTTTATCCCTTTGTAAACATTTCTACTGTACTCCTTGTGAGCACATCTGGGGAGGCCTTTGTTTGAATGAATATCAGTTTTGACCACAAGCATGCATGGTAGGAGCCTTCCTTCTCTTTACTCCATGTGTCTCACTGCTCCCTTGCCATGAAAGGCACCGGTCTTTTCATTTATTTGTGCTAAGAGCTCCAAGGTCCACTCCTCTGTGAAGAATTCTAAATGGTCTTCTGGAATATGGAAGGTTTCTGCAGTTTCCATTACTGGAGCATTTGTTTATACCTTGTGAAAATGACTAAAGGGTTATCTGACAAGGTAAGTAGGGGGTTTTCAAGGGGAGAATAAGCAGCCAGAGTAGGCACACCACTATAAGAACAAAGTAGATCACATTCCCTTACAAGAAAATGGAAAATAGGATATGTTGTAATTTTATATATTTACTATGGATCATAAGATTTCCCCTTATCAAATATGTAATAAACTCATTACATTGGAATGAGGACTTTGGTATGTGTGTACTTTGAACACCATTTGCAGTATGTGCCTCAAATCACTTGATCTCAGTATCAAGAGGGAATTTAGTTATTTTTTGGTTTTTCCAAGGCAGGGACTTGCTCTACCTCAGGCTAACCTGGAATTCACTATGTAGTCTCAGGGTGGCCTCCAACTCACGGCAATCCTCCTACCTCTGCCTCCCAAGTGCTGGGATTAAAGACGTGTACCACCACTCCTGGCTCAAGAGAGAATTTAGAAGGCATCTTATTCAAGTGCTCCAAGTGCCTTCTTGGATCAAAACTGAGCCCTGATTAATTTAACAACAGAAAATATGTAGTCATTCACCCCAACTAATGCCTGGTATGACCTCTAATGGGCTCAGTTAAAGGCTCAGTAACTGTGGCGTCAAATGTTGTGGGAGGAAAAATAAACAATGAAGCAATCTCACAGTAAAATCTTGCTTTAAGGTTAACACTTCAGTTTACAGTGGTGCTTACGAAATAGCCTTTTAAAGACTGTGTGAAAGACACTCTGATAATGTGTTCAGGAAAGACATCAGAATACTACATATTGACATAAGAGCTATTTAAAATATGGGCAGATGGAGTTGAATTCGAAAGCTCCTCCCTGTTGACTAGCCAGCAGAATGCTGGAAAGAGCTATGCAGCAAACAGGCTTTTGGGGTAAAAAAAGTTATCAAAGGTGTTAAACAGCAGTGGACCCTACAAGCCTTACAGCTGGCCAACCAGACCAAATGTGCCAACTGGAACAATAGTGGTATGCCTACTATGGGGGAAACCAACTGCTCTCTGATTGGAATGTAGACCTGCTCCATGGGGGGGAATGCATGCCTAGTACTGAACATCTAACCAAAATCCTATATACCTGGGCAGATCATAAACCTCAGGGAAGTAACTGCTATTGTCTGGCTAAATGCATATATTTTGCCTACCAACCTGCCCTGTAAACACTTATATTTATGTCCATATATTATTATTATTGTTTTATTGAGAGAGAGGAAGAGGCAGAGAGAGAGAATGGGCGAACCAGCGGCCTCTCAGCCACTGTGAACGAATTCCAGATGCATATGCCCCCTTGTGGGCAAGTGTGGCATTGCGCGCTTGCGTCCCTTTACATCTGGCTAAATGTGGGACCTAGAGATCGAACGGGTGTTCTTAGGCTTGGCAGGCAGGTGCCTTAACCACTACTAAGCCATCTCTCCAGCCCTATGTCCATATATTAATGCTACCCTCACTTTTGGTTAGAGAAGCTTTCTTTTCAGATGGCAGTGACCACTAGGGAGACTCAAAAGTCACCATAGTGCTAAGAAGAAGTGACAGTGGAGTGTTCAGCACTGTGAGACATCCCTATCACACCCTCCAAGGCTCAGGGACCATTAGGAAAGAGATGGCAGAAAGAATATAAGAGCCAAAGGAAGGAGCTGTCTGCTTACAATGCTGTCATCCAGACGCAAAGTGGCCTTGATATTCATGACCTCACAGTGGCTGAGACTACCTACACAAGACCTACATGATAAGAGGGGAGAAAATGATAGCATCGAAATAGAAGAGACTAGTTAGAAAGAACAAAGGATTCAGTGGAGAGAAGTCTGGGAGGGTAAAAACGGTGGTGAAAAGGATATCTGATCATGGTATATTGTCTCTATTTATGGAAGTTGTCAATAAATAGTTTAAAAAAGAAATAAGAACAAACACCAAAAACAATAAAATATGAGCAGAAGGGAAATTCTGAAGGCCATAAACCTGGAGACTCAGTTTAAAAATCCATTTAGGTATTAAAAATAGCTATTTAGCCGGGTGTGGTGGCTCACGCCTTTAATCCCAGCACTCGGGAGGCAGAGGTAGGAGGATTGCCGTGAGTTCGAGGCCACCCTGAGACTACATAGTGAATTCCAGGTCAGCCTGAACTAGAGTGAGACCCTACCTCAAACCCCCCAAAAAAAAATAGCTATTTAGCTGAGAGAAGGGCATCATTTTACCTCTGAGTATTTGAAAGACTAGAATAGTTCAGAAGACAACCAGGTCAGTAGGTGGAAGCTATCAACAAGATAATAATGGACAAATGCCCTCACAGCCTCCTCAAGCTATGTTTGCTTGGTTTTTTGTTGTTTTTTGTTTGTTTGTTTGTTTTTGTTTTTTTAATGCATGAGAAAATCTGAAGCAGAGAGTAAATCACATCTCAAAGTTACAGTAAAGAGTAGTGAGGGCTACATAGTGAATTCCAGGTCAGCCTGGACTACAGTGAGACCCTACCTCAAAAAAAAAAAAAAATAAAATAAAATAAAATACAGGCAAATGGTTCTGAATGTCTGTTCTGTTCTTGGCTGCAGACCTCTCAAAAGCCCCCATGTACTGACAGACATTGTGACATTTTTTTCTCACGATCAGGTCTGATCTCTCACTGCACATCTGTTGTAAATACTGAGCCAGAGGCAAGAGGATAAATGGTGTTAATTTGGTTCAGAGACCAGTTCATAAGGTTAAATAAATTCTCAGTGACTAGCAAGCCATAATTGGGATTGGTTCTGAACAGTCAGGGAAATCTGAAAACCAGTAACTTCAATAGATTAAGAACCATTTTCTAAACATTTCATTTTATGTGCACCTAGAAGATAGTCACTTGCCCAGAGAAGCAAGTTGAGGCAACACAGACATTCCTACTGGTTAATCAGACTTTCTCCATAAACCTCACATCAATAAGCAGTTAAAAATCTCAGCAGCCAGAATTCTTCCTGTAAGTTGTTAATGCACAATACATCTGGCAATAAATAAAAAAACAAGTCCAAACTTTGCTATTTTATTACAACCATACAAAGATGTCTTTCATACAAACTAATCCTTTGGGTGCCTGGTATGTGGCAGGGGCAGGGTAAGACAAAAGTTAAGGACTTCCATGTTTGACATACATGTTCTGCCTTGATCTGGTCCTACAGCTGAGGACTGGTGAGATGCACCTACAGATGTGCCTACAGATCTTACTGAGACTGGCTTCAGTGTGATGTATAATGTTCCAGTTCCTACAGTGTCCTTGACTTCACCCAAGAATGAGTCAGCAGTCAGCAACTGTGAGCTGAGGTCTAGAAGATGTGGCTCACCTAGAATAGGTCTTCCTCATAAACAAGAAACGGTGAGTTTGTGAAGCAAGGGTTTTTAAGACACCTTCATTGCTAGAAGTAAGTAGTTAAGTCAGAATTAACAATAAAACTTGTAAGGAAGGGCAAATTCCAAGCCAGACATTACAGTGCATGCCTGTGATACCAACATTGGGATGCTGAGGCAGGAGGATTATGAGTATCAGGCCAGCCGAGGCTACATAGTGAAACCCTATATCAAAAGAAAAAGAGGGGAGGAATGGACACGTTTTCTTAGCCACTTTTGCTTCACTTTTCTCCTGATCTAATGGTAGGTTTTTGAAGTCCTAATTTTAAAAAATAGAAGTAATCTATTTTAATGGTGTTCCTTTAACAACTCTGTATAAAAATTACACGTAAATTAAGTAACACATTTCCTCCTAAAGTGACACAATTCCTCACCTCATTCTTTTTCTCCTTAGTTTATCACTTAGGATACTTCATTTGCATTTGGTCAAAAAAGATCAAAGCTTTTAGCTTATGTATCTACCTGTAAGACCAAGGTTAGTCTTAGGCTTGGTTATTTCAACAGTCTATTGAAGTCATCAAGAATCCAGGTCCCACACAATGGTGGCGCATGCCTATATTTCTAGCACATGAATGGAGGAGTCAAGAAGACCGCATCAGATTTAAAGACAGCCTGCTGTACACAGTTCCAGGCCAGTCAGAGCTACATAGTGAGACCATGTTTGAAAAACTACAATTAAAATAGAAGCCAGGTCCCTAGGCTAGGGGTCGAATGCTTGCCCAGCATGTACAATGCCCTAGATTTCATTCCTGGCACCACTAAATAAGATCTAAGCTTCCTCTTTCTACCTTGCCATCCTTAATATGTTGGCATTTGCCCCCTTGTTGATGTCTTCATATTTGCAAAGTGGTGCACAGCAGCTCTAAACATCCCATCCTCAGAGAATCGTATCCAGAGGCTAGAAGAGTAAAAATTCCTTTCTTATATCCTTTGTTAAATAAATTATTTTAAAATTTCCTCTCACATTTTTTTCTAAAATCCGTATCTGGTCTCATGGACTCCTGAGCTACACATGGCCCACATGGGCATTTGGCTCCAAATGGTATACTTCTCTCTAGATTTTGTTTCGCCCTACCTCTCAGCCTTCCCCTTTGTGCACATCTTTGTAAAATCTGAATAAAATGTGGTTTTTTTGGTCGGTTGGTTGGTTGGTTGGTTGGTTGGTTTTTCAAGGTAGACTCACTCTGGCCCAGGCTGACCCGGAATTCACTCTGTAGTCTCAGGGTGGCCTTGAACTCAAGGTGATCCTCCTACCTCTGCCTCCTGAGTGCTGGGATTAAAGGCGTGTGCCACCATGAGAGAATGATTTTTAAAATACCACATTTTGCCAGGCGTGGTGGCGCCTTTAATCCAAGCACTCAGGAGGAAGAGGTAGGAGGATCACCTTGAGTTCAAGGCCACCCTGAGACTACAGAGTGAATTCCGGGTCAGCCTGGGCCAGAGTGAGAGCCTACCTTAAAAAAACAGGGGGAAAAAATCATTCTATTTAATCTGGAATTGCCAATTCTTTGGTTAGCTTGCAGATATGAACTCAGGGCTTGGGGCTCCAGGAAACACCCCAGAACCTGAATTTCCCTGTTATAGAATGGAGGTCTCATTGAGAGATCTTGAGAATGTAGTCTCACACTGAGAGAGATAGAAACTGAACAGAAATCAGATTTATGGTTTGCATTTTGCTTCCCCACTCCCTCTCTCTCTCTCTACACTAATGCTTGGCCTGGCCTGTTCCATCCTGCTGAGATCAGAGCCCTATTGCAATGCGCTATCACCTGAGGCCAAACTCCTATAGCAACAGGTGGAGCTCTTTTATAAAGGTGACAACTTTTGTAGGGGATGCACTGGGTTGCACTTCTCAGACCTCAAGTCTAAACTCCTCCAGAGCTTGGGAGCTGATTCTGCTGAGCTGGAGGGAGGGTGGGGCTCATGGCCACATGAAGGCTCCAGGAACCAAAGACCCCTGACCTAAATGTCTTCTAGGATTTTTTTTTCTTTTTCCATTACAAGCCACTGTGCCACAAGACACATGGCCACCTGTGGGGGATGGAAGGATGGAGCTCCAACTCCTGCTCTGGGCCCCACCCATCCAGCTAGGGCCTCTACCCAATTCAACTGAAGATTTGAGACCTCACTTCTGGAGGGGAGGGAGACCCCAGGCAAAGACTGTGGGTCTCTGGCTCCCTAAATGACGGGGAGACTGAAAACACTCCAGCCAAGCCCAGAACCTAAGATCTTGGCTGGAAAGGGTTTTTTAACAGGCCTGGGTCCTGACCACATGCCTCCTTCCCCCTATGGAGATGAGGCCTGCAGCTGTGTCCACCAGGTGGGGGAGATGACCACACTATCTCTCAGAAAATACAGACACAATGGGAATGACATGCCTGGTGGTGCTTACTGCCTCCCATGATTTTCTGCCAAAGGTATTTTTATATAACTGTAAATCATTCATGCGTGTATTATAAAGAGTAAAATGAGCTAGGACTATTATCCTAGCTACTTGGGAAGCTGAGACAGGAAGATCACAAATGACAGCCTAACTCCACATTTTTAAACCACGTGACTTAAATTGCTTGGTTAAAAACAAGCGTATCATTTTAATTTGAACCGTGTCTGATATTTTCTCTTTTGTTGGGCTTTAAACAAGTAAGATGTTATTAAGATGTTGTTTAAAGACATCTTTTGGTGTACGGTTTGGGAGTGACCAAGACCACGCAGACCACTCTGAGGCAAAGATGGAAGCTTGTACTCAGGAAAAGCACGAGCTGCCAGGACTGATTCTCAAGAGAGGAGCACAGCCAACCTTGAGTTTGCAGTTAGTGGGCTTTAAAGGGCTTCTTCAGTTGGGGGAAGGTGAGGAAGGGAAAGAGCTGAATAAGAAAGGTTCCTTTAGGGGAGATGTAGGATAGCCAGGGTGTGACACCAGAACAGTGACCAGGTGACTTACAGGATAAGGGGACAGGAAACCATGATTTGGGGGCACTGTAGGCAAGGAAGGGATAAGGGCTGGGCAGTTTCTTGAGGAATGTGGATAACCTACTTCCTTATGTCTCTGTTGCCCTTCTGCTGTCCTTGGTGACTCCATTTTGGGAGCCTCTCCTGATCTAACATTTGGTTTCTTAATACAAATAGTCCAACAAGTCTCTGCTAAAGTTTTTGTTGGCACTTGATTTATTTCAAGGGTTTTTTTGGTTTTTGTCTTTAAAGTTAGATTTAACTAAAGCCTATGGTGAACTGATAAATATAATTACTGAGTTTATGTTTTAGGTCAACTTCAACTCACATAGAGGATTATTGAAAACAACAAAATTCTCTCTGAGGTGGTGACTCATAATTTACCAGGTATTTTAAAAGATTGTAATGACCTGTTACTTAAAAGGAGGAGGCAACTGGCCTGAGTTCTAGGCCAGCCTGCCTCAAGACAGAAACAAAAATTTGCCTTAGTTACTCCTAATAAATACATTAACAAGTTTGTTACAGGTATTTGTAGGGCACAGTTGAAGGCCCCTGGGCTACTGGAGGCAGGCCTGAGCTGTCAGGCATGACTAAGGGCCCGGGACCCCAGAGGTTTCAGCATGCCTAGACAACAACAATCTTACCTCAAGACTGGCAGGAGTGAGGCCACTCCCTCCCCCTAGAAGTTGCAGCAAGCTTAGGCTCCAACAATCATGCCTCAAGACTGGCAGGAGTGAGGCTGCTCCCTTCCCCCAGCCCGGGGCACTTGGACATCCTGATAAACTTAGGTTTTGCTTTCCCAGAGCCTTGTTTTTCCTCTTATGTCCCTATATGTTAATAAGGTATCAGCCCGCAGCCTTTGCACAGCCAATTCCCCTATGACCCAAACCCTATACCTTTTCCCACCACTACTTAGACCATGTGACCCTTTCCCACTCACCCAAAGTCCCTACATGCTAATTAGGCACCAATAATCTCCTTATGACCCTTGCCTCTTCCTGCTCTTTCAAACTTATAAACTCATTCCCTGACAATAAATGAGCTGCCCTCTGATGCTGCCTCTGGGTGTTTCTTCCCATTGCACTCATGGCCACTCAAGACCCTGCTCCACAGTTGCCTGGATGTCTCCAAGGAACCGTGGCCATGGGGACCCCAGGAACTACAGGTATTGATAAAGATTATCCCTAAAATTGTCATGTTTTGCATGTATTCATAGACTTATAATTTATAAGTGTATTTTGTGGATTTTATTAATAAAAGACATCTCAAATTAATAAGTTATATGAAATCTATAGGTATATATACTGGTTTTATTAAAGAAGTCTGGTTGTCAAGTAGAGATTTTTGGTGACATAAGTACTAAGGAAGTTATAAGTTTTTCTGCTAAGGCTTTCTCTACAAATTTCCAACAATAAGGTGGTTAACTCTTTGAAGCTAGACTACTTTCTTCTTTGTTGGTGAGTAATAGGATTAATCAATTTGGTGTAGTTTCTCTTAATAGTCTTATAAGAAAGATGATTAATTATGGGTTGAAATGAGATGATTGAAGAAACTTGGAAGGAATTTTTCGATGTTGGACATAGATTGCTTGTTAAAAATGCTTTTTGAGTCGAACTTAGATCAGAATGTTTATGTGGATGAAGGTGTGCACTTGTAAGAAATAGGATATAGGAGATCTAAAAAGACCAAATTTTGCCTAAATTAATTTCCTTTTAAGGAATAAAAAGGTAATTTTCAGACTGAACATAGAAGTTTATATAGGGATATAGACTTAATGTAAATTCAGTTTATGTCCTATGCTAGGTGGGTCACAAAGTCATAAGCACAGATGAAATTCATATTATTTGGAGGTCTAACCAGGTTAAACTTAGACAAGACCCTATCACTTTGTGTATTACAAATGGGTAAAATAAATTTCCTAGGTAAAAATAAACAACTTCAGAGTAAGACAAAGAATGTCAGGATGCTTAGCTCTCTGCTCTGTCATTTCCTTTTGCTCTTGCTTACTGTTATATAGTATTTAAAGTCACGGCATGCTGGACTCTGGAGAAAGGGATGATGCCCCCTTTATCTAAGACTCGATGCAAGTTTAAGCCATGTGTCCCCCAGACCCTTTCTAGAGACAAAATGACCACTTGTCTCTGACACGAAAAAGAAAATGACAAACAGCATATAACTTTGTTTCTCTTTATAGTTCTTCTCTTTTGAAAACCTAAAGTCAACTCTATCAAATGAGAATTCTTACTAGACAAAAAGGTTAAATAGGTAAGCTGAGTCAAGGTACTTGATCAAGTTACAAACTCCTTACATAAGACAAACGTCAGACTTACCTAAAATCAGGGTATAAACAGATATGATAAAAGGATATCAAGTAAATGATGGCTTAGCAGTTAAGGTGCTTGCCTGGGAAGCCTAAAAACCTAGGCTTGATTCTTCAGCACCCATGTAAACCAGATGCACATGATGGCACATGTGTCTTAAGTTTGTTTGCAGCAGCTAGAAACCCTGGCATGCGTTCTCTCTCTCCCTCTCTCTCTCTCTCTCTCTCTCACACACACACACACACACACACACACACACACACACACACACACACAAAAGGGTAGTGTGATGGTTAAGTTTGTGTCAACTTGATCTGTTTAGGAATCCATAGACATTCCTCATAAGTGTGTCTCTGAGGTTGTCTCTAGGAAGGATTAACTAAAGGAAGAATCCTTCCTCCAGGGTGAGCCCTTCCACCAGAGTGGGCAGAGGAGGGGCAGGTTTATCTAAAGAAGTTCTGGGAAAGAAAGTATCCCCTCCTCCCACCTGGCAGCTGGTTCTACTCGCTGTTCTCTGCTTGCTGCTTGGTGCTTGCTGCTTTCCAGCATGGACTGAAGAGCAGCATCTCTCCAGGAAGGCCCCAGGCCTTCAGTGTTGGATTGGGACTGCTGAGGCATCCAGCCTCGTGGACCAAGCAGCTACCAGGTTCCTTGACTCTCAGGCCTGTAACCTGCTATTGCTGGACTGTTGTAAACTAATCCAATAAATTCTCTTTTAATACAATTCATTCTATCAGTTTTGTTCCTCTAGAGAACCCTGACTAATACAGGTAGGATCCCTATATTTAAGGTAATAAAACCAAAGATGACCTTTAAAACAATCTTTAGCCTCTAGACCATTCTGAAGCACTCACAAATGGGGGTACCCATATCCCAGGCTCCCACAGGGCAAAGAAGGGAAAGTGGTCCCAGGAAACCCCTTCTCCCAGAAGGACATATAGGCTATCAAGACAGGAGTAGATGTGGAAATCTCCACACATGAGCCTATCTTGCCAATGACACTGCTTATATGCCATGATGTAAGATACATGCAGGGCTAGGGGAATGCTGGAGGTACTCAGCTTGGATGCTGTCCAGACAAGATGAGCATGGCTTGCTCACCCTTGTTCCCAGAAGCACATAGACCACACTGTGTCCCCGTTTGGTTGGAGAGAAAACAGGGAAATTTGGGTGAGGACTCCTCTAAAGCCCTAATTTCTTCTCCCAAATCTGGTCCAGAGGGATGCCCCCTTCCTTCATCAAGAAGATGCAAGTCAGGATTGGGCATAACCTGACTCTAAACTCTTCACTTCCCTTCACTTTGTTTCAGATGGGACAATCAGCTTCCAAGATATCCCAAAAGTCTCTTCTAGCCTGTCTCCTTAAAACGGCTCATTTAGATAATACAGGGGAGAAGGGAAATTGTCCGTTCCTCCTCTCCAGAGACTCAAAGAGACAATTAGAAATCATACTAATGTAACTCCTGACCCCATTGAGAAGGAAATTAAATTCTTAAATTCTTGTAATATGTTCTATTTATTTGAGAGAGAGGAAGAGAATGGGTGTGCCAGGGCCTCCAGCCACTGCAAACAAACTCCAGATGGTGTTGCATACCTTAATCTCAGCACTCGGGAGGCAGAGGTAGGAGGATTTCCGTGAGCTCAAGGCTACCTGAGACCTCATAGTGAATTTCAGGTCAGCCTGGGCTAGAGCGGGACCTTACCTCAAAAAACAAAAAACAAAAAACAAAAGATAGCTTTCTGTTTTATTTATGCTAATTCTATTGAATGATCATCACTAGGTTTAATCACATAAGTTTAAATTATTTAACTTCAGTAACAAAAATTTTTCATCTTCCTGTTAGGTAAAATATGTTAGCTTGCCTAAGCTTTATCAATTTTAAGTCATGGGTAAAACATAAAATTGTTTTATATTAATAAAAATTTCTATGGTACATAAATTGCTATCAAGATTAAACACATTGGTTATCAAATGGTATTTTCTCTTTCACAAAACAAATTTGTCAAGGGTTGTATTAGAGCTTAACTGTTTTGGCTCAACAATGACCAGATTATGCTCTATTATATGTAAAGTAACTGTCTCATTTCTGACATCTCAAGTCCAGTACTTATAACAAAATTAACTCTTTTTAAAATATATTTTATTTATTTACTATATAGAGAGAGGGAGAGACTGGGGGCTTGTCAGGACCTCCAGGCACTGCAAACAAACTCCAGATGTGTGTGCCCCCTTGTGCATCTGGCTTACATGGGTCCTGGAGAATCAAACTGGGATCCTTTGGCTTTACAGGCAAACACCTTAACTGCTAAGCCCCAACAAAATTCACTCTTAAGACATATTCCTTACTTTAATGTACAGCCTTATGCAGCAGCGTCTTCAGACAGATTAAGAGGTCTTTCCCACCCGACAGCCATGATGGGGTGGGAAGAGACACCTTTTTCCTTTTATTACCATCTTCACTTTAGACTTCTTAAAAGCACACATTATTTTAAAATTCCCTCTCAAGTTTTTTCTAAAATCCATATCTGGTCACATGAACTCCTGAACTACATGTGGCCCATATGGGCTTTTGGGGTCCATGTGGGCTCCCCACTTTGTTTCCCCTTACTTCTCAGCCTTCCCTTTCTGCACTCCTTTTTAAAATCTGAATAAAATGTGGTATTTAAAAAATCATTCTCTTGAATCTGGAATTGCCAATTCTTTAGTTAGTTTGAAGATATGAACTTAGGGCTTGGGGTTCCAGGAAGCACCCCAAAACCCATTTCCCCATTACAATATCCTTTGTTAAATTTCCATAGGCTCTACCAGCAGCTTGCCTACAAACTCATCTCTCATTTTATTGCCCAGAACTACATTACATGTCCACTCTTGTTTTTAAGGTGCTAAGAATTGAACCCAGGGCCTACTACTTGCTAGGTAAATGCTCTACCACTAAACTACACCTCCAACCCACACATACATTCAGAACCTTGTTTTTGGCAAGAAAGATAAAACTACAATTCCCAGAAGCCAATTTCCAGAAAGCACATTTCAACAAAGGCCCATGGATGGTGAATGCTTAAATATTGAGTGGAATTGAACAATGGGAAAAAAAACGGCTGCAGAGTAGTTAACTAATATCAGAGAAGAACTCAACAATTTTTAGAAAATAGATTTCATCTGTACAATAAGAAAAGCATGTCCTTTCAAACACTTGAAGTGTTTCAAGTGCAACTTTTTCTGCTATGGTTGTTGAACTGTATTGAGGACAGAGCCTATGGAAGTTTGTGGAAAGGTGATAGAAGATCAGGAACTGCACTTAGCCTGACTAATGAACAAGGATAATAAAACGGGCTCACTTGAAAAATAGAAAGTGGAATGAAGAAAGAGGCTTCTATACTTTTTCTTAACATCCATCCACCATTCCTCGCCTTTAATAACTGCAGAACAGGAGATTACCCCTCATTGTCAGAATTGTTACAAGAAAGGGGACCCATTCCTGAGTCTGTAGTCTCTAGTTCCCTCCCTGAGACAGCAGGTTTGGGAGCAGGTTATCCCAGTAGGGAGAGCATGGGTTTGAAATGTGACTTTGTGTGTGGCACTGGGGAGTTAACCCTACCTCACTGCTCCATAGGATTGTTGAGAATTAAATGAGGTAATCGTTTTCACAAGGCCTGGCCTAGCTTCTCAGTGAAAGGCAGTGATCCTGTCTTCTTTCTTGTAGATCTGTCAGCTTCCACAAAGCCTAGGCTTCACCTCTGCCTCTGCCACTTCTGCCCTAGTCTCAGATTTTCATAGGAGCCCAGGAATCATCTTAAAGCAGGAAGCAAATTCCACAGTGGGGAAACAAGTGATAAGAGACAAAGGGAAAGTTCCCTGATGAATCATGTCCCCGTTAGCCTGCCTCATGGATACACATTTTAGTCACTTTACCTCTGATTTGCTAGGGACACCCCAGAGTCCTCCATCTAAGCACATCTAAACTCATGGAGAGCCTAAGTCAGGGGAATACAGAGTGCAGCAGGAGACACTGCCCTTGCTAATCCAGCCGGAAGCCTTAAATGTGTTTTCTTATTTAAAAAACTCTCAGAAGGTGGTGACCACTGGAGTGACTTAAAAGATACATCAGTGGAGTGTTCAGCACTCAGACATCTCTACCACACCCTCCAAGGCTCAGGGACTGTTGCAGAAGAGGCCGCAAAAGAATATAAGAGCCAAAGGAAGGAGTGTTTTGCAATACTATCTTCTAGATACAAAGTGGCTGTGACACTTGACTTCACAATGTCTGACACTACCTATAAAAGACCTTTATAACGGGGCTGGAGAGATGGCTTAGCTGTTAAGGTATATGACTGCAAAGCCTGAGACCCCAGTTTGATTCTCCAGATCCCACGTAAGCCAGATGCACATGGTGGTGCATACATCTGGAGTTCATTTGCAGTGGCTAGAGGCCCTGGCACACCCATTCTCTCTGTCTCTCCCTCTCTCTCTCTCTCTCTCTCTCTCCCTCTTTCCCTCTCTCCCTCCCTCTCTGCCTCCCTCTCCCTCTCTCTGTCTCAAATAAATAAATTAAATTAAATCTTTTTTTAAAAAAGACCTGCATAATAGGAGGGGGGAATGATGACATCAAATAAGATTAGTTGGAAAGAAAGGACTCAGTGGAGGGGGGGACTTAGGAGAGGGGAAAAGGAGTGGTGAGAGGGGATTATAATCATGGTATATTGTCTATATTTATGGACTTTTTTTTTTTTTTTTTTTTTTTTTTTGGTTTTTCAAGGTAGGGTCTCACTCTAGCTCAGGCTGACCTGGAATTCACTATGTAGTCTCAGAATGGCCTCGAACTCATGGCAATCCTCTTACCTCTGCCTTCCAAGTGCTGGGATTAAAGGCATGTGCCACCACGCCCAGCTTTTATGGACGTTTTCAATGAAAAGTTTAAAGGAATCATTTGTACTACCCATAGCAAACAATGGATTAGTTCTGCCCAACAGTAAGATTGGTTTCCTTTTGTTTTTATGACAATATCCCATGGTACTTCCTTCCCTCCCTCCACCCACTTTCCCCTTTGAAACTCCACTCTCCATCATATCCCCTCTTCCTCCCCCTCTCAATCAGTCTCTCTTTTAATTATGATGGTCTTGTGTAGGTAGTTTGAGGCACTGCAAGTTCATGGATGTCCAAGTCATTTTGTATCTGGAGGAGCATGTTGTAAGGAGTCATACCCTTCCTTTGGCTCTTATATTCTTTCTGCCACCTCTTCCACAATGGGCCCTGAGCCTTGGATGGTGTGTTAGAGATGCTAAGCACTCCTCTGTCCCTTATTCTCAGCACCATGGTGCCTTCAGAGTCTTCCTAAGGTCACCACCATCTGAAAAGAGAAGCTTCTCTAACCAAAAGTGAGAGTAGCATTAATATATGGGTGTAGACATTAAGAGAAGTGCTTACTGGGCAGTTTGGTGAGCATAGTATATACATTTAGCCAGACACCAGCAGATGTTACACCCCTAGAGCTCATGACTACCCCTGTTGTAGGTTTCAGTATCAGGGATGTATTCCCTCCCATGGAGCGGGCCTCCAGTCCAATTAGAGAGTGGTTGGTTTCCCCCATAAAAGACATGCCACTATTGCACCCATTGGCTCATTTGGCCTGGCTGGCCAAATTTAAAGCTTGTAGTGTCTACTGTTGAGTATCTTCACTAGTGTTTTCTCTCTCTCCTGCTGACCTGCATGCAGCATAGCTTTTGCCAGCTTTCTGTCAGCTGGTTCACAGGGAGGAAGCTTTCAGCTCTGCTCCAGCAGGATTTCTCAGTGACCTTGCAGCCCAAGTATGTGGAGTTTTCAGCAATAGGGTCTTACCATCTACTCCTGGTGGGAAACCAAGGGCCTTGGCAATGGCCTATAATGTTTTGGGAGTATCTGTGACCTCCCTGGCCAACAACTCACTGGAAGGTATCCCATCTCTAGCACTGAAAATCTTCTAGTAACAATCTATGGCTTCTGAGTGTTCCATTGTCCAGAAAATCAGGTTTCTATATGACTTATTTATATCCTCTTAGATTTTGATTAGTCCTCCCTCCACCTTTCCTTTACTCAATCTCTTCCCCTGACCTCACTTAGGCCTTTTCACCCCATTAATCTGTTCTTCTACTTACATATATATAATACCTTCCTATTAAGTCCCCCCTACCTCCCTTTCTATTCCCTTTATATCCCCTTTCTAGATTACTGGCTTCTGCTACTGAGTTTTATTCCTACTTACATAGAAATCCAATCATTTTAGCTAGGATCCACATATGAGAGAGAACATGTGACATTTGGCTTTCTGGGCCTGGGTTACCTCACTAAGTATAATCCTTTCCAGATCCATCCATTTTCCAGCAAATTTCATAACTTCATTTTTCTTTACCGCTGAGTAGAACTCCATTGTGTAAATGTGCCACATCTTCATTATTCACCCATCAATTGAGGGACATCTAGGCTGGTTCCATTTCCTAGTTATTGTGAATACAGTGGCAATAAACATGGTCAAGCAAGTATCTCTAAGGTAGTGAGATGAGTCGTTAGGAGATATGCCTAGCAGTGGTATAGCTGGGTCATAAGGGAGATCTATTTTTAGCTGTCTCAGGAACATCCACACTGATTTCCACAATGGCTGGACCACATCACATCACATTCTACACCAACAGTGTAGAAGGGTTTCTCTTTTTCCACATCCTTGCCATCATTTGTGGTCATTTGTTTCCATGATGGTAGCCAATTTGACAGGAGTGAGATGGAATATTAATGTAGTTTTAATCTGCAAGCAGTGAACAGCAAGCCACACTGACAGCCAGTGGGGAGGAAAGAGCTTTCCTTCCCAGAGCTTCCTTTGATAAAGTCCCCCTTCAGAGTGTGGAAGTGGGGATGCAACTGCCACCAAAGGAGGGGAAGCCACATCTCATGCAAAACAACTTCTTCAGAATGTGAGAGTTCAATGTCCCCAGATTCTTCAGGGTCTTCCCACACATCTCCATCCCAAGTCATAGGATCCCACTCTTCTCCAATCAGTGCCCTCACTTTAACTTCTGATAGCCTGTGAGGCTGGGAATTGAGCTTATGCTGCAAGTTAACCAATCTTACAATGAAAGCTTGGGTTTGGTTTTCTGCAATTTGAACCCTGTTCTGGCTAGAGAGGAGATTTTCCTCCAGGGCACCCTTAGAAACCTTCAGATCGTGTATGTGGATCTTAAGCTTGGAATCTTCCTTATGGAGCTTCTACTTTTCTCCCAATAGTTTATCCAGCAGTGCTAGAAGTAACCATCCAGCAGCATCATTCATCTTACTTTTCCACAAATTTTCAAATGTTCTAGATACAGAGTCACTAAATTCCTTGCTCTTCACAAGACATGATTTGGGATCACCAAATACATCTATCTCATAAAGTTCTTTAAATAGTTCACGCCATGGATTATTAGTGCCCTCCTTATTACTAGCAGAGCCTTTAGTGGCACTGAAGTTGGAGAACCAACCTCAGAGAGCACCAATCCCACTAGGGAAATCCATCCTTACAGTTCTGTTTCTCTAGAACCACTCCTGGTACCACAATCTGTATTAGTCAGGGTTCTCTAGAGGAACAGAACTGATAGAATGAATTGTATTAAAAGGGAATTTATTGGGATTATTTTAAGGCAGTCCAACAATAGCAGATTGCAGGCCAGAGAGTTAAGGAACCCCAGTAGCTGCTCAGTCCATGAGGGTGGATGCCTCAGCAGTCCCAATCCAGCACTGAAGGTCTGGAGGCGTCCTGGAGAGACGCTGCTCTTCAGTCCATGCTGGTCTTCAGTCTACACTGAAAAGTAGCAAACAGAAAGCACCAAGCAGCAAACAGCAAGCAGCATCAACAGCCAGAGGGAGGAAAGAGAGCTTTCCTTCCCAGAGCTTCCTCATATAACGTCCCCCTCCGAGGGGCCACCTACTCTGGAGGAAGGGCTCACCCTGAGGGAAGGATTCTTCCTTACTTAATCCTTCCTAGAAGCAACCTCAGAGTCACTTATGAGGAATATCTCTGGATTACTAAATAGACCAAGTTGACACAAACTTAACCACCACAACCACTAAGCCATCTCTCCAGCCTGAAGGATCCTGCTTTTTAACCCAGTCTGCAAACCTGTCTTTTGGTTGGGGCATTTGGGCTGTTGATATTAAAAGTTATTATTGAAAGGTGTATATTTATTTTTGTCATTTTTCTTGTTTCACAGTTCTTCTGGTTTTACCTTTGCTGTCTTGTATTAACTAGTATTTAAGTATGGTTTGTTCTTTCCAAGTTCCTTATGTGTGTGCTTTTCTTTCTTTTCAGCATGGAGGATCCTTTAAAGTATTTTCTGTAGAGCTGGTTTTGTCTGCAAATATTCCTTTAGCCTGCTTTTGTTGTGGAATGTCCTTATTTCTCCACCTATTTGAATGGATAGCTTTGCAGAATAAAGCAACCTTGGTTGACAGTTGTTATCTTTCAGAACTTTGAATACATCACTCCAAGCCCTTCTGGCTTTTAAAGTTTGTGTTGAGTAATCTGCTGTGATCCTGATGGGCTTGCCTTTGTATGTGATTTGAATTTTCTCTAACTCTTTTCAATATATTTTCTTTGGTTTGTATGTTTGGTAGTTTAATTATAATATGGCAGAGAGAGGTTCTTTCCAGGTTTTGTCTGTTTGGTATTCTAAAGGCTTCCTGTATCTGCATTGGCATTTCTTTCCCAATTTGGGGGAAGTTTTCTTTTATGATTTTGTTGAAAATACCTGCTATGCCTTTGGAGTGAAATTCTTCTCCTTCTACTATACCCTGAATTCTTATGTTTGATTTCTTCATAGTGTCCTGAATATCTTGAATTCCCATTCATACCTTCCTATTAGTTTGTCTTTCTCTTTGTTGGACTGTATTAGATCTGCCACTTGGGCTTCTAGTTTAGATATTCTGTTCTCTCCTTCATCCATTCTACTGGAGAGATTTTCTAGAGTTTTTTATTTCACTGACTGTGTTCTTCATTGCTAGTATTTCTAACTAGGTTTTCTTTATTGTTTCTATTTCCTTATTTATGTCTTGTATTGTGTTCTTTGTATTGTGTGTTCTTTGATTCCTTTGATTTACTCTTTGAATTCTTTGAACATATTTATAATCATTTGTTTGAAATCTTTCTCAGGTATTTCCTCTAAATCAGTCTCACTGGAGGTCATTTCTGATGCCTTAATACTTTTTGGTGGATTTATATTGTTTTGACCTTTTGTGTTTCTTATATTATAATGTAGAGATTTATGGATTAATTATCTGCAGCATTATTAGATGTATGAATCAATCTGATGTTATATATCTTCAGGGTAGGAGTTTAAGGTGCTAGGTGCGGCTCTTAAGACTCTCAGAGTAATCACAAAAGTGACCCTGGGTATTGGGTTTGCCTGCTATGAGAATATTCAGGTAGGCTGAGTGGAATAAAATACAGACAAATTCTAAAATTTTAACTAAACAATGTACATATTCAATGAAAAGCAGCACAGAGTATTTATGCAAGAATAGGTATTATTACAAACAGATCCTCTAACAATGTCACAGTCCCTATGGGTATGTGTTGTCCCACACCCTTAATCCTATCAACTGGGAGGTTAATATTTCTGGTCTGTAGAGGGTTCCAAGGTCAGCTTGTAACCGAATGAGACCCCTTCCCCGGGGAACACCAGAAGAGAAAACAAAGGCACTATAAATCAGGAAGCAACCAACAACAGGCCCCAAATATAGCTTATGTGGGAATGACAAATCCAACCATTCATCAAATTTAACATATAATTTACCCTGACATGGATGGTGCAATTAGCACTTCCACTGTAAGGCTATATATCAGGCTTATTTGGCAGGTACTGACCTGGCATAATCCCAGTTACCTTTTGGGATGGCTTTGACCTCAGCTGTGCTGCACAGCCACTTGGTTCCCTCTTTGCTGTGCTGTGGGCTCAGGTAGGCTGGCTGGGTTTGTGGGCCTCTGCTCTGATTGCCTGTGCCGGGTGCTGTGTAGGTGAGCTCCCTTCCCCAGGTCTCTGGTGCTTGCTGGCACTTGTGCTGGTGGTGGGGGAGGGGAGGCTGTAGATGGTGGCTGAAGTCCTCCTGCTGGTCCTCACGACCCATTTCCTCACAAGCTGCTCCATTGGTCTCTGCCATCCTCCTCCCACATTTCTTGAGTTTGCAAGGAGGCTGGTGTGAGTGGAAAAATCCCCTTACCTGGCTTTAAAATCCTGCAGCTCAGGCTGAGCCTGGCAGCTGTGGCCACATGGAACTGGTGCCGCCACTGCTGCAGCCGCTTCTGCCTGCTTCTGTGGGCTCTAGACACTCTGGATCACTCTTACTTCTCTTCTGCAGTTGATAATTTAATATACACCTCACTTTTTAGTAAAAGAGTGTATTTTGCTGTTTTTTTTTTTTTTTTCTCCCCTAGACTGTTTTGGCATGGTTCCTACACCACTATCTTAACCAGAAGTCTCCCCTGTATTTTTTATTTATTTGAAAACAGAGAGGGACAGAGAGACAAATGGAGAGAGAGAGAGAATGAGTATGCCAGGGCCTTGAGCTGCTGCAAAGGAATTCCAGATACATGTCTGATCTGGTTTTACTTGGGTACTGAGGAATTGAACCCAGGCCACCAGACTTTTCAAGCAAGCACTTTAACCACTTAGCAATCTCTCCAGCCCAATGCCAATTATTTTAAGGAATAAGAGAATATTATCAGTATTGCATGTACCAATATATTATTGTGGGTTTGTGAGGGGAGAAAAATACAAAATGGAAAAAATACTTCACAGAACAAGTGGTTAGTGTTGGGTTGATATCAGGAAAGTGATAGAGAGGAACATGAGTAGAAGGTGGAACTGTAGTATCAAAAGAGAAAAAGCAGGGAGGATGGGAGAATTTTGGTTCAAGATAGACTGAAGAGAAGAGATGAAGGTATGCTAACAGCTGATGTGGAACAGTTCTGTCTCTCAGGAAACTGAAGCTCAGAGTTCCTACCAACCAGAACAGATGATTCTGTGGGAGAAGAAGATATAGAAGGAAAGAGTAAGGAGAAAAAAGAAAAGAAAAAGAAAGCTGAACAATATACAGAAAATAAAATAATGTACAAATACCTCCCCTGTGACTCACATGTACACAGAGGAAACAATAGAGGGAAAAGTAGGGTGCCAAGCTGGCTTGCTAAGATGACAATAGTTAATGGAAACCAGATAGGTATAGAGAGAGAAAGGGCTGGGATTGCACACTCACCCACCTGACAGCTGACTCTTGTCTGGACTTCTGCAGCTCCTGAAATGAGGACTTCTCCCCTGGGGTTTCCTCTCTTGCCTGGGATGGGCTATTCATTTGTAGTCTTTGTTCTGAGGTCAGGCCACTGTACAGACTTGCAACATTCCCTGTCTCTGGAACCCAGTCCATGGGCAGTTCCCTGATTATTCCTTGCTGGAGTGGTCTCTTACTGTATTGAGCCATTTCTTCAGTCTGGAGACCTAGGTGCCCGGGGCTCTGAGGTGCCTAGAAGTTCCTTTCTCCTCAGGACTGTAGTAGGACAGGATAGGGGGAGGAGGGTTGTGTATACTTGTAGTCTTAATTTCAACCTTCCTGGCACCACATCTGGTGCTTGCCTGCCCTCTCCTGGGGACCTTTCAACTTCAGACTTGTGTTCTAGTAACGAGTCCCAGGCAGTGTCCTCTGAGGCCAGAGAGCTTAGAACTGTTGGTGAGGGCAGGCTGGGTCTACCTGGTGTGGCCCACTTGCATTTTCTAAAAATTGGAAAGATTGACTTCCTAAAAAAGTCTACTTCAGATCCTGGTGTGGTGGTGCATACCTTTAACCCCAGCACAGGTAGGAGGATCGCTGTGAGTTCGAGGCCAGCCTGTGATTACATAGTGAACTCCAGGTCAGCCTGGGCTAGAGTGAAACTCTACCTTGAAAAAACAAACAAAAAAAGTTATTTGCAAGCAGAAAGAGGAAATATGCCTGCCAGGGCCTCTTACTATTGCAGACGAACTCCAGATGGCATGCACCCCTTGTTCAGCTGACTTTATATGGGTACTAGGGAATTGAACCCAAGGCATCAGGTTTTGTCTTTAACTGCTAAGCTATCTCTCCAGCTCATGTTTCTTAAATATTAAGTCCAACTTAAAATCCATTACAAATTAAATATAGTGATTTTTTTCTCATAAGTAATAAATTTTACCAAGTAATTACACCAAATAGTCAATATCTTAGTAGATTAAATTCAATTGGGCATTTTAAACTACAATTACAAAATTTCATTATGTCTCAAGGTCTCCATTTAGATAGACTCCAACTTTTTTTTGAGACAGGGTGTAACTGTAGCCCAGGATGACCTAGACTAGAACTCACTCTGTAGCCCAGGTTGGCCTGTTGCTCATGATGATCCTTCTACCTTAGCCTCTCACATGCAGGGATTACAGGTGTGAGCCATCATGCTTGGCAACACCAACATTTAACAGACTTTTCTAACACACTTAGATGGTGTGTACAGATCTAAGAAACCTGAGTATGGAAATTTAACACATCTAACTCCTTTAAACATTTAATTATTACCTTTTCTTTTTCTTTTAGGCCCAGACTGGCCGCAGACTCATTGCGTAGCTTAGGATGACCTTAAACTTCTAGTATTCCTGATTCCACTCCTGAGTGCTAGGATATAGGTATGTGTCACCATGCCAGTGTATACAGTGCTGGTAATCAGAACCAGGACCTTGTGCATGCTAGACAAGCATTCTACCAGCTGAGCTACATCCCTAGCCATCAAAATAAATCAAATACCTTTCTTATAACAACATGAGATTAATATTAAACATTTCAAATTAAAAATCAGATTCTGTGGGGCTGGAGAAATGACTTAGTGGTTAAGGTATTTGCCTGTGAAGCCAAAGGATCCCGGTTTGATTCTCCAGGACCCATGTAAGCCAGATGCACAAGAGGCACATGCATCTGGAGTTCATTTTCAGTGGCTAGAGGCCCTGGCATGCCCATTCTGCCTGTGTCTGTCTCTCTTCTCTCTTCTCTCTTCTCTCTTCTCTCTTCTCTCTTCTCTCTCTCTCTCTCTCTCTCTCTCTCTCTCTCTCTCTCTCTCTCTCTGCTTGCAAATAAATAAATAAATTTTTTTTAAATATCAGATTCTGGAGCCAGGTGTCATGCCTCATGCCTTTAATCCCAGCACTCAAGAGGCAGAGGTAGGAGGATCACTATGAGTTCAAGGCCACCCTGAGACTACATAGTGAATTCCAGGTCATCCTGGGCCAGAGTGAGACCCTCCCTCAAAAAAACAAAAAAAAAAAAAAAGTCAGATTCTGAGCTGGGGAGATGGCTTGGTGGTTAAAGGCACATGCTTGCAAAACCTTCTGGCCTGAGTTCAATTCCCCAGTATTCACATAAAGCCAGATGCACAAAGTGGTACATACATCTGAGTTTGTTTGTAGTGGCAAGAGGCCCAGAAAAACCTATGTATTCTCTTTCTCTCTCTCTCTCTCTGTCTGTCTTTCTCCTGTCATATAAAAAGTGAAAACGGAAGGAACACTTGCCTGATACTGAAAACCTATAATGGGGAAGTCCTGAGCCCTAGGGGTGTAACACCTGCTGGTGTCTGGTTAAATGCATATATTATGCTCACCAAACTGCCTGGTAAGCACTTTTCTTAATGTTCATGCCCATATATTAATACTACTCTCACTTTTGGTTAGAGAAGCTTATCTTTTCAGATGGTAATGATCTCTGGGATGATTCAAAAGGCATCATAGTGCTGAGAAGAAGTGACAGAGGAGTGCTCAGCACTGAAACATCTCTATCACTTTCCAAAGCTCAGGGTCCATTGCGGAAGAAGTGGTAGAAAGAATGTAAAAGCCAAAGGAAGGATAAGACTCCTTACAATGCACTCCTCCAGATACAAAATGGCCTGGATATCCATAACCTCGCAGTACCTGGCACTGCCTATAGAAGACCATCATAAAAGGAAAAGATGATGACATCAAAAAAAGGCGAGACTGATTGAGATGGGGAGGGGATATGATGGAGAGTGGAGTTGTGAAGGGAAAAGGGAGGGAGGAAGGGAGGGGATTATCATGGTTTATTTTCTATAATTATGGAAGTTGTCAATAATAAAAAAGTGAAGATATGAAAATAAAATAAAAATCAGATTCTGTCTTTGCCGAACATATCTGTACCTGAAGCACTATGATGTTGGCAGGGGACAGATGAATGGCATTCTGTTTAAAGAGAACAAGTGTGTTTGGGCACACCTGCATTGCCTGCTGAATATATTTTCCATTCCCTCCTCATTTGTCACTAAGTGTGTTTCACTAGTTCAAAGCACCTGGGAAAAATTCTCAATTGAATAAACTTCCAGATGCACAGTGAAAAAAATCAGATTCTGCAGGGCATGGTGGTGCATGCCTTTGATCCCACTCACGAGGCAGAGGTAGAAGGATCACTGTGAGTTCAAGGCCAGCCTTGGACTACCATAATGAATTACAGAGCAAGACACTACCTCAAAACAACAACAACAACAAAAATCTGGGCGTGGTAACACACACCTTTAATCCCAGCACTTGGGAGGCAGAGGTAGGAGGATCACTGGGAGTTTGAGGCCACCCTGAGACTACATAGTGAATTCCAGGTCAGCCTGGGCTAGAGTGAAACCCTACCTCCAAAAAAAAAAAAAAAAAAAAAGAAGCGAAAATAGAGTGGAATGCATATGTCAGGAAAGAAGAAGAAGTGACTACTTGGTAGCAAGAAGGGGACCAGTAACAGGGGTCATGGAAAACTGGTGTGCCAGTGAAGGAGGGGGTGCAAAAGAACAAAGTATGGCATGTATGTGTGGAAATGCCATAATAAAACCTATTCGAGGCCAGCCTGGGGCTACATAGTGAGCTCCAGGTCAACCTGGACTAACAATAAAGAAAAAAAGAAGAAAGAAAGAAATATAAGCATACAAATAAATTGAATATATCTTTACACACACACACACACCCCCTGTTTTGCCAGGCTTTTCCTGTACTGCCTCCTTTGAAGTTCACCTACTGCCCAGTAGGTGGTCTTCAGTATCCTCCAGATGAAAGTATTTGGGCTGTAAATGAAATCTTCTTGGATGCCTAGTGCTCTGAAGAGTTCGGAAGTAAAAACACACCAAGGCCAAGGAGTAAGCAATGGTGCCCTAGGTGGTGTGTGAGCGGCAAACCTCAGCGCTAGAGCACGAATGGATTGTGAGGGAAGCATGTATATGTCCTGTTTGCATATTTCTCCATACATGGGGGAGTGCTTGTCTTGTCTCTGTGAGAACCACAGAAACTCTGCAAAGGATCAAGCCACTGCTCTGCAGAACTGTGCTTTGCTCCAAGAACTAAACCATGGCCTTGATAGTGTTCACACACATGTCAATGCAGCTTAAAGCGAGAACAGAAGACAGAGCATCTTATCCCGGGGTGATGTGTCTGCTCTGCCACGTGTTACTGTTTTGTAGGATCTTTTTTTCTCTTTTGTTTTTTCATGGTAGGGTCTCCCTCTATCCCAGGCTGACCTGGAATTCACTATGTAGTGTCAGGCTGGCCTCAAACTCACAGCAATCCTCTTACCTCTACTTCCTGAGTGCTAGGATTAAAGGTGTGCACCACCACACCCAGCACATCTTCCATTTTTTTAAAAAAAAAATGTATTCATTTCTGTGTGTGGCTATGTCAGAGCTTCTTGGTGCTGCAAAAAAAAAAAAAAAAAAAAAAAAACACACTTGTGCCAGTGTTTGCATCCATCCATCCATCCATCCATCCATCCATCCATCCGCTAACATGGGTAACTTGGGAATTTAACCTCGGCCAACAACCCTTGCAAGCAAGCACTCTAACCTCTTAACAATCTAGCCAGCCCCAATAATCTTCTATTTTTAAAGCCTCCATTGTGTTGATTCTGATTTGAACATGTCTAGCATCTTTGGCAAAGGCTGGGCGGTTTAGGACACTCTTATTATTCCCCATCCTGAAGCCACCTTTAACATAGGCTAGTTTTCTCTTCTAAACAATGAAGATGGTGGTGGCCTTGATGACGTTTTTACCCTCCAACAGACCAACAGAAACATTCTTTTTCTTGTCCTCTGATATGACAGGCTTGTGGACTCTTCATGATCCTGAATAAAAAGATGAAAGTGGTCTTCAAAGCCCCATCAATAAATAAACATATTATCATTCCCATGCATGTTGTCATTCTAATATTGTCTGGCTAATTTCAATGCTTATGTTCTAAATGACCACTTATCCTAAAAATTTGACTGGCTAGTCAATTTATTTCTGAAAATCCTTCACAAAACATATTAAAAATACTTAGCTCAAAAAAGGGGATGGGCTAAAGAGATTGCTTAGTGGTTAAAGTGCTTGCCTGTGAAGCCTAAGGACCCAGGTTCAATTCCCCAGTACCCACATAGGCCAGATGCACAAGGTGGGGCATGCATCTGGAGTTTGCAGTAGCTAAAGTCCCCAGGGCACCCATTCTCTCTGTGTCTGCCTGTCTCTCCGGTCTCTCTCTCTCTCTCTCTCTCTCTCTCTCGTAAATAATTAATTAATTTAAAAAATAAGAGCTGGGCTGGAGAGATGGCTTAGCGGTTAAGGCGCTTGCCTGAGAAGCCTAAGAACACATCAAATCTCTAGGTCCCACATAGCCAGACACACAGTGACACAAGCATGAAATGTCACACATATACACAAGGGGGTGCATGTTTCTAGAGGTTGTTCACAGCAGCTGAAAGGTCCTGGCACGCCCATTCTCATTCTTTTTCTCTCTCTCTCTCTCTCTTTGCCTCTCTCTCTCTCTCTCTGTCTCTCTCTAAAATAAAACTAATAAATAAATAAAAGCCTAGCATAGTGGCACATGCCTTTAATCCCAGCACTTGGGAGGCAAAGGTAGGAGGATTGCTGTGAGTTCAAGACCACCCTGAGACTACATAATGAATTCCAGGTCAGCGTGAACTAGAGTGAGACCCTATCTCAAAAATTAATTAATTAATTAATTAATTAATTAATTAAAATTAAAGCCAAGCAATGACTGTAACCCCAGCACTTGGGGAGGCTGAGGTAAAAGGATTACTATGAATTTGAGGACTACATTTGGGTTACATAGTATGACCCTGGCTCAAAACAGAAATACATGGCAACCTACTTTTTTTCTAGCTAAATAATGTATTTGTAAAAAAAAAGGGGGGGGGTGTACAAAAGTACCCTGTAGGGGTGGATAATGCTATGCCCAGAATCTACAGGTTGTTATAAGAAAATTTCAGTGTCCAGGATGGGATACCTTCCAGTGAGTTGTTGGTCAGAGAGATTCCCAGTGCCCTCAAAACATTATAGGCTATTGCCAAGACTCTTGGTTGCCTAACAGAACTAGATAATAAGAGCCTATTGCTGAAGACACCATGTGTTGGACTGCAGGTCACTGAGAAATCAAGCTGGAGCTCTAACATTCTTTCCAGCTCTTCTTACACAGTGTTCCTGGCTGAGAACAAATAAATACCTGACCCCAAGAAACTTATGGAAGGAAACGGGTATAATTCCGTTTACAGCTGCACAGGATAGAATCTATCACTGCAGGGATGGCCTGGCAAGCTGGAGCAGGAAGCTATAGTCCTCCTGGAAAACAAGAAGCAGAGGGAAGAACAGCAGGGGGGAGCTGGACTGTAAAACCTCAGGACCCAGGTGGGTGTGGTGGAGAGACAGAGGTTGGAGGATCGCCATGAATTTGAGGCCACCCCAAGAGTACATAGTGAATTCCAGGTCAGCCTGGGCTAAAACGAGACTCTATCTTGAAAAACACAAGAACAAAACAATAATTCAGATTCTAGCCAAATATGGTGACACACACCTTTAATCCCAACACTCAGGAGGCTGAGGTATGAGGATCACAATGAGTTTGAGGCCAGCCTAGGCAAGAATGAGACCCTGTCTTGAAAACAACAAGAATTCGGAATCCTACTTTGAAAAAAGATCAATGACCATATTCCCCAAAATAAATTACCTAGAAATAAGGCCCACCAAAGGATATGAAAGACCTCTACAAATAAAAACTTAAGAAACTGAAAAAAGGGACTGGATAGATGGCTTAACAATTAGCTTGCCTGAAAAGCCTAAGGACCTCGGTTCGATTCCCCAGTACCCACGTAAGCCAGATGCACAAGGTGGCGCATGTATATGGAGTTCGTTTGCAATGACTGGAAGCCCTGGTGTGCCCATTCTCTCAATCTCTCTCTCTGCCTCTTTCCCTCTCATAAATAAATAAAAGTAAAATATTTATTTAAAAAAACTGAAAATAAAAGAAAATACCACTTTAGTGGTGCATGCCATTAATCCCAGCACTTGGAAGGCAGAGTTAAAAAGATTGCCATGAGTTCAAATCCAGCCTAGGAATACATGGTGAATTCCAGGTCAGCCTGGGGTCTTGTCAAACACAGGCTGGAACTGTGAGGAAGCTGGCCTGGGCTGTTGGACATGGCTGGGGACCTTGGGCTGTGGGGGTTGCAGCAGGCCTTATTGTAGGGAACCCACTCTGGCACCGGGGCTGGCTGATCCTTTTTCATGAGATTGTAGCATTACTCATTCTAGCCCAGAGGCTCCTATGGAAACAGAACAGATGGGCCACTCCCCTCCCTCCCCACCAGATCACCTGAATATTCCATAGCATAAGGTTCTGCTTTCCCCACAGTTCCCTAACCTTGTGGCCAGCTACCCAAGAGACCCTTATATGGTAGTAAACAGTCTCCCTGCAGCTGCAGCCATCCGATATGTGACTTCAGTCACATAGCTTTTCCTCCACTTCTCCTATCTCCCACCTTTACAACTTCTGCCTCCCAATACCAGCCAATTAGATAGTGACCCATAAACCTATGTATCCAATCACCTTATGATCTGTATGTGCCTTCTGAACCTTTCTCAAGTGTTTATAAACCCATTCCCCTTTTGAATAAATGAGTGCTGTCCATCAGACGGTCTCCCAGGTGGTTCATTGCCTGTTGCACTGCTCCCCTTAGCTCCTCCTGCACCCAGGACATTGGTGGCCAATGACCCCTGGTCCAAGCTTGATCAGGCCATGATATCAACTACCAACAGCCTCGAGTCTCTTCAGAAACTCTCTCACAGGTGTGGTACTCCAAAACCGTAGAGCCTTAGACCTCATGGGGGGAGAAGAATGTTGCTTTTTTTTCTCTTGGGAGACATGTCTTAGGAGAAGAATGTTGCTTTTTTGTCAATGAATCAAAAGTTGTTGAAAAAAGTTAAAACTCAAAAAACTCCACAAGGAGCTACTTGACCACTATAAATCTGACGACCCCACCACCTGGTTCTCTAACCCCTTAGTCACTTGGCTTCTCCCCTTCCTTGGCCCCTCCTGGCTATAGGAACCCTGTTACTTATGGCCCCCTGCCTTATCAAATTTCTCAGACAACAAATAACTAATATTGCTAAGGTTGCTACCAGACATGTCCTCATGCACTAAGCACCTCGTGCTTAGTGGTTAAAGCACTTGTTTGCAAAGCCTAAGGACCCTGGTTTGGTTCTCCATAACCCATGTAAGCCAGATGCACAAGGTGGGGCATGCATCTGGAGTTTGTTTGCAGTATCTGGAGGCCCTGTCATGCCTATTTTCTTATCTGTCTCTCCCCCCTTTCTCTCCCTCTCTCTCTCAAATAAAAAAATAAAGTTAAATATTTTTAAAATGGTCTAATAGCTGGGCATGGTGGTACATGTTTTTAATCCCATTACTCAGTAGGCAGAGGTAGGACGATCACCATGCATTGGAGGCCAGCCTAAGACTACCTAATAAATTTAGGTCAGCCTGTACTAGAGTGAGACCCTATCTCAAAAAAAAAATGGTCTAATGAAATGAACATTTTTCAAAAGATGACATGCAGGGCTGGAGAGATTGCATAGTGGTTAAAGCACTTGCCTTTGAAGCCTAAGGACCCATGTTCAACTCTCCAGATCCCATGTAAGCCAGACACACAAAGGTAAGCAAATGCAAGGTTGCACATGTCCACTAGGCGGCACAAGCATCTGGAGTTTGATTTCAGTGACTGAGGCTTTGGTGTACCAATAATTCCTCTCTCTCTCTCTTTCTCTCTCTCTCTCTCTCTCAAATAAAAAAAGAGAAGGCAGGGCTGGAGAGATGGCTTAGGGGTTAAGGCGCCTGCCTCCTAAGCCTAAGAACACTGGTTCCAATCTCCAGCGGTTCCAATCTCCAGGTCCCATGTTTAGCCAGATGCAAAGTGACACAAGGGTGCAATGCCGCACTTGACCACAAGGGGCTGGACACATCTGGATTTTGTTCGCAGCAGCTGAGACACTGCTGGCGCTCCCATCTCTGTCTTCCTCTCCCTCTTCCTCTCCCTCTCTCTCTCTGTCTCTCTCTGTGTCTCTCTCCAAAAAAATAATAAAAAAAAAAAGAGAAGGCAAAGCCGGGCGTGGTGGCACATGCCTTTAATCCCAGCACTCGGGAGGCAGAGGTAGGAGGATCACCCTGAGTTCAAGGCCACCCTAAACTACATAGTTAATTCCAGGTCAGCCTGGGCCAGAGTGAGACCCTACCTCGAAAAACAAAAAAAAAAAAAAAAAAAAAAAAAGAGAGAGAAGAGAGAGAGAGAAGGCACACAAATGAACAACCATTTTTTTAAAGTTATTCAACATTCTTAGCTATCAGAGAAATGCAAATTCAAACTACTTTGAGATTTCAGTTCACCCCAACCAGAATAGCAATCATCAAGAAAACTAATGAAGCCGGGCATGGTGGTGCACGCCTTTAATCCCAGCACTTGGGAGGCAGAGGTAGGAAGATCACCGAGAGTTCGAGGCCACCCTGAGACTACATAGTGAATTCCAGGTCAGCCTGGACCAGAGAAAAAAGAAAAAAGAAAAAAGAAAGAAAACTAATGCTGCTGAGATTGTGGAAAGAAATATGCCATATTTTCATTATTCACTCATCAGTTGATGAACATCTAGGCTGATATCCTTTCCTAGCTATTGTGAATGGATCAGCAACAAACATGGCTGAGCAAGTACTTCTGTGGCAAAGTGCAGAGTCCTTAGGAGATATATTTATATTAAGGAGTGGTATAGCTGGGTCATATGGTAGATCTAGTTTTCCCTTTTTGAGAAACCACCACACTGATTTGCATACAGGCTGCTCCAGTTTATACTTCCATCAACAGTGAGTAAGTGTTCCTCTTTCCTTTTCTTACACCTTCACCAGAGTTTGCTTTTGTTTTTTGACATAGCTATTCTGTCTGGGGTGAGATGGAGTCTCAAAGTAGTTTTAATTTGCATTTTCCTGATAGCTAAAAAAAGGTAACAGAGCTTACTTATGCGAAGTCAGGTACATAGGCCTGCACTGGAAGTTCTAATCCCACCTTCCCTGTTAAGGCAGGTTCAAAGAAGAAAATAAACTCCTGAAGGAATCCCAAGAGAACACAATAAACCAACTTAATGAAATAGGACATGAGTAAGGAAATAGAAATAATGAAAAAATACTACAGAAATACTAGAAATGCAAAACAGAGTAAGTCAAATAGAAAACTCTGTAGAAAGTCTCACCAGTAGAATGGATCAAGGAGAGGAAAGAATATCTAAACTAGAAGACATGATGGCAAATCTAATTCAGTCCCAAAAACAGAAGCACAAAATCCTTATTTATGTACTCCTTATCTTTTACTCTAGTCATTTCAGAGTCTCGGCTCTTATATTGAGACCCTCAATCTACTTGGAATTGATTTTTGTGTAGGGTGAGAAAAAAATGACTTTCTTCTACATTTTTTATGCTTCTACATATGCTTCTACATATTCCAGTTTTCACAGCAACATTTGTTAAAAGATACTATCTGCTGGCTAGAAAGATGCCTTAGTGCTTAAGGTAGTTACATGGGAAGCCTAAGGACCTGTGTTTGATCTCTCTCCAGATCCCATGTAAGCCAGAGACACAAAGGGGACACAAGCACAAGGCTGCACATGTGCACTAGGTGGCACACATGTCTGGAGTTTGATTGCAATGGCTGAGGCCCTGGTACGTCAATTCTCTCTCTCTCTCTCTTTTTATTCTCTCACTTGCTCTGTCTCTAGGAAAAAAAGAAGATATTATCTGTTCTCCAGTGTACATTTTTGTGTCTTTGTAAAAAGGACTGATATCTGAATCCCCTATTCTGGTCCATTGACCTATGTGTCCATATTTGTGCCAATGTTATGATGTTTTTATTACTATGGCTCTGTAGTGTAACTTGAAATCAGGCATGGTGATATCACCAGCTATATTATTTTATTTTATTTGCAATGCTGGAGATTGTACCCATGGCCTTGCATATTTGGCAAGTGATCCACCACTGAAGTATGCCCTAGACCTAGCACTATTCTTTTTGCCAAAGATTTATTTGGCTATCCAGAGTCTTTTGTGCTTCCATAAGAATTTTAGTATTTTTTTCTATTTCTTGTGAAGAATCATGCTGAAATTTTGATTGGGATTGTACAGAATCTGTAGGCTCCTTTTGGTAGCATGGCCATTTTATATATTTGCAAGGAGAGAGAGAATGAACATATGGGAATGCCTCTCCAGTCGCTAGTGCCACGTTATGCATCTGGCTTTATGTGGGCACCGGGGAATCAAACCCAGGATGGCAGGCTTTAGTACTTTAGTAGTAAGCACCTTTAACTACTGAGCTATCTCCCCAGCCCAGCATGGCCATTTTCACGTACTGATGCTTCTGCTCAATGAGCACAAAGGTCTTTGCATCTTCTTGTTTTTGTGGGGTCCTGTGTTGCACAGGCAAGGCCACAGACTCACAGAATGCTGGGTAGGAGCCGATGCATCAGGACTATACCCTAGAGGTAGGGATCTCTGAGTGCAACCCCAAACTGCTCAGAAAGTCAGCTTTTATTGGAGAAAACTCCAACATGTTCACTGAGAAAACAGGATGGAAGTTAAACCACAAAGTTACTGTTAAATGAGGGGGTATTACAAAAAATAATCACAAGGTATTCATTACATAGGTCACACAGGCAGAACTGAGGCAAGAAACATTCTATGGTATGTAATCACAAAGATATTTACATACGGGGGGTCATGTTACATTGCACAGAGGGGTCATTCCATTCCTTATATGGTGTAGATAACAGGAAACACCTGCATTTTGCAATAAGGCCTGAGGTAATGATTCCTGAAACTTCTTTATCTTTCAAGAAGATCACCTTGGGTAGTGACCTCCATTATGTGTGCCTAAAGGCAATGTTTAACCAGGTCTATTGTGTCCCTTTACATTCCACTTGTCTTCCTCAGTTTCTTTCTTTCACTGAAGAGCTCTTTCACATCCTCCTACATTTATTGAAAACTAATTTTGAGGTGATTGTGAATAGAATTGTTTTCCTGATTTCTTTTTTGGTATGTTTGTCTTTGCCCTACAGGAAAGCTATGGATTTTCATATGTTAATTTTGTATCCTTCTACTTTACTGAAAATGTTTTTCAGCTCTTGGAATTTTCTGGTGGAGTCTTTAGAATCTTATACAGAATTATATCATCTCCAAATAAGGATATTTTAACTTTATCCTTTCCTATTTCTGTCCCTTATGTTTCCTTTTCTTATTCCTTTGCTCAAACTTCAAACACTGTGTTGAACAAGAGTGTAGAGTGGACACCCTCCTCTTCATGGGAAGGCTTTAAGTTTTTCTCTACTTAGTATGTTGTTGGTTATAGATTTGTCATCCCCGTATCTTTGGAATGAAGCCCAGTTGATAATGGTTAGCAATTTTCTTGGTGTGTTCTTGAATTCAGTTTGCAAGCACTTTCTTGAGAATTGTTTCATCAAAAATATTTGTCGGGCTGGAGAGATGGCTTAGCGGCTAAGGCGCCTGCCTGCTAAGCCTAAGAATGCTGGTTCCAATGTCCAGCAGTTCCAATCTCCAGGTCCCACGTTTAGCCAGATGCAAAGTGACGCAAGGGCGCAATGCCGCACTGGACCACAAGGGGGTGCACACATCTGGATTTCGTTCACAGCAGCTGAGAGACTGCTGGTGCACCTATCTCTGTCTCCCTCTCCCTCTCTGTCTCTCTCTCTCTGTCTCTCTCTCCAAAAATAAATAAAAAATAAAAAAATTAAAAAAATATATTTGTCAATCAGGCATGTTGGTGCATGCCTGAGTGAGACCCTACCTTGAAAAAATATATATACTTGTCTATAGCCAGATGTGGTGAAGCACTCCTTTAATTCCAGCACTTGGGAGGCAGATGTAGGAGAATCGCCATGAGTTCAAGGCCACCCTGAGACTATATAGTGAATTCCATGTCAGCTGGAGCTAGAGTGACACCCTACCTTGAAAAACCAAAAAAAAAATTGTTTATAATTTCCTTTAAAAAAATATTTATTTTTATTTATTTGAGAGAGAGAGAAAGATGGAGAGAGAGAGAGAGAGAGGGAGAGAATGGGTGTACCAAGGCCTTTAGCCACTGCAAATAAACTCCAGATGCATGCATGTACCACCTTGTGCATCTGGCTTACATGGGTTCTGGGGAATTGAACCTGGGTCTTTGGCTTTGCAGGCAAGTGCTTTAACCACCAAGCCATCTCTCCAGGCCCAGTTTCCTTTTTTTATTGTTGTTGTTGTTGTGTCTTTATCTAGCTTTGTTATCAGGGTAATGGTGGCTCTATGAAATGAGCTCAGTAGTTTTCTTTTACTTTTTAAAAATTTTTTTAATTATTAATTTTTTATTGACACCTTCTATACTTACATACAAAAAACATATGATATTTCCCTCCTCTCCCCCCATTCCACTTTAGAACACCAATCTCCATCATATCCCCTCCCTCTCTCCATTAGTCTTTCTTTTTTTTTAACTTTTTTTTTTAAATTATTTTTTTGGAGAGAGACAGAGAGAGAGAGAGAGAGAGAGAGAGAGAGAGAGAGAGAGAGGAAGACAGAGATGGGCGCGCCAGCAGTGTCTCAGCTGCTGCGAATGAAATCCAGATGTGTGCACCCCCTTGTGGTCAAGTGCGGCATTGCGCCTTGCCTCACTTTGCATCTGGCTAAACGTGGAACCTGGAGATTGGAACCGCTGGAGATTGGAACCAGTGTTCTTAGGCTTAGGAGGCAGGCGCCTTAACCCCTAAGCCATCTCTCCAGCCCTAGTCTTTCTTTTAATTTGATGTCATCATCTTTTTCTTCTATTTTGAGGGTCTTGTGGTGGTATTGCTAGGCACTGCAAGGTCATGGATATCGAGGCCAATTTCTGTCTGGGCAGTTGCATTGTAAGAAGTCTTACCCTTCCTTTTGCTCTTACATTCTATCCACCTCTTCCGCAATGGTCCCTGAGCCTTGGAGGGTGTAACAGAGGTGTTTCAGTGCTGGGCACTCCTCTATCCCTTCTTCTCAGCACTATGTTGCCTTTTGGTGATCCCAGTGGTCATTGCCATCTGAAAAGACAAGCTTCTCTAACCAGAAGTGATAGTAGCGTTAATATGTGAACATGAACATTAAGTGTAGTGCCCCCAGGGCAGCTTGGTGGGAATAATATATACATTTAGTCAGACAAGAGCAGGCTTTATACCCCTAAGGCTCATGACCTCACCTGCCATAGACTTTTGCTTAGGGTTTTCAGTACCAGGCATGTATTCCCTCTGGTAGAGAGGGCCTTCAGTCTAATTATGGAGCAGTTGGTTACCCCAAGAGTAGACATGCCACTATTGCACCCGTTCAGTCATTGGGCCTGTATGGCCAAACTGGAATATTCAGTGTCCACTATTTTCACTGCTGATGACTTCTGTCTCCCATATGGCTGCATGCAGTGCAGCTTTTTCCAGCTTTCAGTTGGCTGGTCTACAGGGAGAAGGTTTTCTGCTCAGCACCAGCTTGCTTTCTCAGTGACCTTGCCTCTCAGGCAAGAGATGTCTTCAGCAATAGGGTCTTACTACTTTCTGTTTCTTAAGGGAAACCAAGGGCTTTGGCAAAAGCCTCTAATGTTTTGGAGGCTACCTGGACCTCCTTGGCCAACAACTCACTGGAAGGTATCCCGTCCCAGGCACTGAAAATTTTCTAGTAACAGTCTACAGCTTCTAGATGTGCCTTTATTCAAAAAAGTAGGTTTACATAAGTCTTATTCACAATATCTTGAATTTAGATTGACCCTCCCCCTGCCCTTCTTTCACGCATTCTCTTCCCATGGCCTCACTTAGGCCATTCCCCTCCCTGTAATCTGTTCTTCTACTTACATATGTGCAATACCATACACTTAAGTCCTTCCCTTTCCTCCCTCCCTTATAGCCTTTTACCAGCTTACTGATTTCTGGTACCTATTTTTCCAGTTCACACACATACATTTGTAGTTAGGATCCACATATGAGAGAGAACATGTGACGTTTGGCTTTCTGAGCCTGGGCTACCTCACTTAGTATAAACTTTTTTTTTGAGATAGGATTTCACTCTAGCCCAGGCTGACCTGGAATTAGTCTCAGGGTGGCTTCGAACTCAAGGCAATCCTCCTACTTCTACCTCCCAAGTGCTGTTATTAAAGGCCTGTGCCACCAGGCCTGGCTGGTCTTTGTTTTTTTTGTTTGTTTGTTTTTTTGTCATATCAATGTCATGCATTAGAAACTAACTACAAAAGAAAGCAGAAATATAATCCAAAACTCTTTTTAATAGGAAATTTAATTCATACTTTCTATTCATAAAACTATGAAGTTTCTCGGCACTATTTATTTCTAATTAATCAAATGTTTATTACAAATCCTTAAAGAGTGCTGGGATTAAAGGTGTGTGCCATCACATCTGGCTTGCTTAATTTTTTGAGTTCTTTGTAAATTCCAGATATTAAACCTCTATCAGATGTATAGAGCAGGTGAAGATTTTCTTCCATTCTGTAGATTGTCTATCGACCCTGTTAATGGTTTGCTTAACCGTACAATAACTTTTTAGTTTCACAAGTTCCCAGTGGTTGAGTGTTTGCCTAATTCTCTGAACTACTTGGGTCTTATTCAGAAAGTCTTTCCCTGTGCCTGTTGGACATAGCTAAAAACGGGCTGGGACTGTGAGGAAGCTGGTCTTGGCTGTTGGACATGGCTGGGGACCTTGGGCTGTGGGGGTGTTGCAGCTGGCCTTATCCTCGGAAACCCACTGGGGCAACCGTGACTAGCCCTCCCTGCCCTCGGGCAAGGTTTTCGTATGCCCTGTCATCGCCCAGAGTGGGCAGAACTGGCGAGGCCCTCCTCCCTTTGATCCCAAAAGCATCTGACCATTCCATAGTCAGGCTTTGGCCGCCCTTCTGCCAGTTCCTGACCTTGTGGCTAGCTGCCCAAGAGACCCTTATGTGGCTGAAGTCCTGTAGCTTTACCCACCACTTCAGTTATCTCCCTTGCAGCTCGTCCCTCGCAACTCTGAAGTCAAGTAGCTTTTCCTGCCTTGCAACTTCTGCCTTCCAACACTAGCCAATTAGATAGCAACCCATAAACTATCCAATTGCCATATAGTCTATATGTGCCCTCTCAACCTTTCTTAAGTGTTTATAAACCCACTCCCTTTGTGAATAAACGAAAGCATGCTATCCATCAGACTGCCTCCAGGGTGTTATTGCCCATCGCACTCACCCACTCCAGGACCCTGCTTCTTCCCCCCAAATTCCTCCTGCGCCCAGGAAGTCAGTGGCCAACGACCCCCAAGGATAGTGAGGACCCACATGTGCCTATATCTTGGAGTATTCTTTGTACTACTTCTTGTCATTTTAGAGGTTCACATCTTATATTGAAGTCCTTAATCCATTTGGAGTTGATTTTTATGCAAGGTGATAGAAGAGAGTCTAGATTCATTCTTCTACATGTAGTTACCCAGTTTCTCCAGCATCATTTGTTGAAAATGCTGTCTTTTGTGTATTTTTGGCCTTTTCATCAAAGATAAGGTAGCTGCTGTTTTTAGAACTTGCATCTTGATCTTTTTTTTTTTTTTTCTTTTCTTGAGGTAGGGTCTTACTCTAGCTCAGGCTGACCTGGAATTCACCATGTTGAGTCTTGAACTCACAGTGATCCTCCTACCTCTGCCTCCCAAGTGCTGGAATTAAAGGCATGTGCCACCACTCCTGGCTCTTGATCTTTTATTTTACTCCATTGATCTATGTGTCTGATTTTGTGCCAGTACCATGCTGCTTTTTTAATTTTTTTTTTTTTTTTTTTTTTTTTTTTTCGAGGTAGGGTCTCACTCTGGCTCAGGCTGACCTGGAATTCACAATGTAGTCTCAGGGTGGCCTCGAACTCACGGCGATCCTCCTACCTCTGCCTCCCGAGTGCTGGGATTAAAGGCGTGCGCCACCACGCCCGGCCTGCTTTTTTAAATTTTTATTTATTTATTTGAGAGAGAGAGAGAGAGACAGCCAGCCAGCCAGCCAGCCAGACAAAATGGGTGCACTAGGGCCTTCAGCCACTACAAACGAACTCCAGATGCATGCTCCACCTTGTGTATCTGGCTTACGTGGGTCCTGGGGAATCAAACCTGGGTCCTTTGGCTTTGCAGGCAAGTGCCTTAACCACTAAGCCATCCCTCCAGCCCCCATGCTGTTTTTAATACTATAGCTTTGAAGTATATCTTGAAATAAGGTATGGTGATGACATCAGTAATAATGTTTTTACTGGGGACACTTCTGGCTAAGGACTTTTGTCCTTCCATATGAATTTTAAGACTATCTTTTGTATTTCTGTGAAGACTGGTGCTGTAACTTTGATTGGAAGTAGGAGGATCACTGTGACGTGAGGTCAGTCTGAGGCTATAGAGTAAGTTCCAAGTCAGCTTGGGCTAGAGTGAGAGGCTACCTTGAATATATGCACACAAAAAACACCAACCAATATAAATCAAAAGCAGCTGATAAGAGGAAAGTTTTTACTTTACCTTTAAGTTTCAGGGGAAAGCTTCAAGATGCCTGGAGACAGCATGGCATAAGCAGAGACTAGACATCACCTCTGCCACAGCAGGTGGAAAACAGCAGTGGAGAATGACACTATCTCTAGCAAGGGAAGCCGGCTATAACACCCATAAGTCCATCCTCAACAGCACACTTCCTGCAGGAAGGTTCTACCTTCCAAATTACGATCAGATAGAGATCAAGTATTCAAAACACATGAGTTTATGGGGGGGGGGATTCAAACCACCACAATCAGTTAGCTTTTATCAAGTCTCATGTAGCACCTGCTTTTATGCTACTTTGAATGCCAGACTTGTTACCATTTATGAAATACAATACTTAAGACAAAACAGCCTGGCCTGGAACTCATTATGCAATGTAGCCTTGATCTCTCAATCCTCCTTGCTCTGCCTCATAAATTCTGAGATTATAAGTGTGAGTCTCTTCTCCATATCTACTTTTTTTTTTTTTTTTTTTGGTTTTGCAAGGTAGGGTCTCACTCTGGTCCAGGCTGACCTGGAATTAACTATGTAGTCTGAGGGTGGCCTCGAACTCTTGGCGATCCTCCTACCTCTGCCTCCCGAGTGCCAAATCTACTTTTTATGATGACTTGAAGGGATTGTAGAGGTGGATCCGTGCATAAAGCACTCGTGGCTCAAGCTGGACTACCTGAGTTCAATTCCCTCACCCCACATAAAAGCTGGAAGTCACTGTGGACTTCTGTAATCCCAGCATGCTGATGCTGATGCTAATGGTGAAATGGAAGGCAGAGATAACAGAACTTCTTGGAAGCTTGAATGTGATCCCAGCAAAGAACAGTATAAAGAGAATTCAGAGTGAGAAACCCTGCCTCAAATGAGGTGGACAGGTAAAGTCCAACCTGAAAGTGGTCCTCTGATCTCCACATATGCACCATGGCACATGCACTCCTGCATTTACACACAAACGTGTGTGCATGCACACACGTAACACAAAATAAAAAGTTAAAGACTTTAAAACAAAATTTAGTCTTCAATAGAAATTTAATTTTTCATCATCTATAAAAGTTCTTCATTAAGTATAGGCCATCAAATAACACTGACATGGGTTTACACTTCTGTAAAGAGCAGCAGAATTTCCTGAAGTAAAGAATATGAAGTCATGCCATCTCCCAGCCTCATGGCAGTAAAAAACAAATTAAACCAAAGCCTGGGAAGATGGCATTGTGGTTAAAGGCACTGGCTTGCAAAGCATGCTAGCCTGGATTTAATTTTCTAGTGCTCAAGTAAAGCCAGATGCACAAAGTGGAACATGCATCTGGGGTTCATTTTCAGTGCACCAAGTCCTCTTGCCACTGAAAATGAACTCCTGATGCATGTTTTTTCTCTTCTCTGGAGGCATCCCACATGTAATTACTAGTCAATAAGTGGATATAATGGCCTGTCTTCTTGCTTCAGTTTAGATGCTTGTGGAAGGAAACCTCAAGTCCAGAGCATCCATGTGTTCAGTCTCTCCTTCTCCCCACCCTTACCCTCCCCCTCTCTCTGCCTCACACTGCTTCTTTCTATTGCAAGTGCTGTCCACAAATGGCATATGTCAGCCACCCTTTTGCACACAAAGAAAGTGTGATCAAAGAATGTGATAGTTTAAAACTTACAATAAATTCACCATTTTTCAGAGTTAAATATAGTAAAAAGTTTTTTTTTTTTTAATGTTCTCATAAATAAGCTTCTATAATGAAACTTTGGAGCAGGGCCATTTGCCCTGGTGTAGTTCTCATAGCACCTGCCATCCTGGCATGCTGTGGCGAAGTAATTACTGATTGGGATGAATTCTTGCTTGTTAGGCTGTGTTCTAGTTTAAGTACACAAACATAGGGAGTTATGCATTTAATGTAGTGTGTTGACTTTTCTCTCGTCATAGCTTGGACGAGAATCACACCACCATGAGAAATAAACGTGGAGGCTGAGGCCATCATACACTCCCTATTACTAATTTGTCACAACCTGTGTGAAAAACTTCGATAGCCCCAGGCCTTAAAAGACAGCTAACGTTTGTACAGCTGTTACCACGGGTCAAGTGTTTTCCCTCTTAATCCTCACAATGGGGCTGGAGAGATGACCTAACGGTTAAGGCGCTTGGACTGCAAAGCCTAAGGACCGAGGTTCCATTTCTCAGAACCTACGTAAGCCAGATGCACAAGGTGGCCCATGCGTCCAGTCGGAGTTGGTTTGCAGTGGTTAGAGGCCTGCCCCTCTCTCTCCCCCCTCACAAACAAACAAACAAACAAACAAACAAACAAACAAACAAACAAACAAACAAACAAACTCACAATAGCCCTGCGAGACATGCATTACTATAATGATACCCACATTGACAAAGAAGAAAGGACGCTTCAAAGAACATGGGGTGGCTGTGAGGTGGAATCGATGAAGTCGGAACTCTAAGGACTGCAGATACCAGAGATCCGTAGCTCAGAAATCGCCTCCTGCCCTGCTCGAGCATGCGCAGAAAGACGATTCGCGGCCCGGCTCGGAGGACCCACAATGCTCTTCGCCGCTGAAGATGGCGGCGCCCTTGCTGCGCGGCTGGTCCCTGGGCAGGCGGTCCGTGGCCGGGGGCTCGCTGCGGGTCAGGCCCCGGGGGTTGCGGGGGGCGCACTCAAGCGCCCGGGGTTTGCTGGTGACCCTGAAGGCCCGGGGTCTGTTCAAGGACTTCTTCCCCCAGAGCGGCACGAAGGTGGAGCTCCCCGAGCTCTTCGAGCGCGGCAGGGCGGGCTGCTCCCCGCAGACCGTGTACTGCGGCTTCGACCCCACGGGTGATTCGCTGCACGTGGGGCATCTGCTGGCGCTGCTGGGCCTGTTCCACTTCCAGCGAGCTGGCCACAACGTGATCGCGCTGGTGGGCGGTGCCACGGCGCTCGTGGGCGACCCAAGCGGTCGGGCCCAGGAGCGCGAGGCGCAGCGCGCTGACCGCGTCCGCGCCCACGCACACACCCTGCGCCTGGGCCTCGAGGCCCTGGCCGCCAACCACGAGCGGCTCTGCGCGGAGCGGCGCGCCTGGGGCACCTTCACGGTCCTCGACAACTCCACCTGGTACGACACGCAGCACCTGGTGGACTTTTTGGCCACGGTGGGCAGACACTTCCGCATGGGCACGCTGCTGAGCCGACTGAGCGTGCAGACCAGACTCAAGAGCCCCGAGGGCATGAGCTTGACCGAGTTCTTCTACCAGGTGCTCCAGGCCTACGACTTCTACTACCTGTTCCAGCGTTACGGATGCCGCGTCCAGCTAGGCGGGTCTGATCAGTTGGGCAACATCGTGTCTGGATACGAGTACATCCACAAGTAAGCGATTTAGACCCCGTGGAAACCAAGGACCAATAATTTGCACACCAGTAGTCTGTGCTCCTCCCTCCGATCCCCAGTGTGCCGTGGACTGACCCCCAAGAGCTCTTCTACTGAGCTAAATTCCCAACCCTGCCTGTGATTCTTCATTAAGAATGTACGATACTGACTCGTTCAGTCCCTTGTTCAGGTTTTTTCTTTCAGTGACACTGGCGAACGAGCAATAAGAGGCCCAATTAAGGGCATAATGTGGAACTCTACTGAAAATAGACCAACTAGTCCATATTTGGATTTCTGGGTTTCCCTAAGTTACTTCTCTAACTTGAGAAATTTCTGTTGTTTCCGTCTGCAGGTAACTGGCCACTGTTCAGTGGTCCTTTCGTCAGTTTAGCTTATCACCTTCGATGAAACTAGCTTTAGTGCCCAGTTGGCTTCTCTTTGTTTTTGGCAACTCCACGTGTTTGCCAAGCAGTGTAGATTTTTGTTGTTGTTGTTACGTTTTGGTTTTTTCGAGGTAGGTCTCGCCCTAGCCCAGGCTGACCTGGAATTAACTATATAGTCTCAGTGGCCTCAGACTCACAGCGATCCTGCTACCTCTGCCTCCTGAGTGCTGGGATTAAAGGCGTGTGCCACCACACCCAGCTAGCAGTGTAAATTTTAATGGCGTTTAATGACATTTGTGTAATGGGGTACAGGGCTCTCAAGAGCCATAAAGCAAAACTCATTTTTTTAAACTTTTTAATTCTTACTTATTAGAAAAAGAACTCCAGACATATGGGCCACCATGTGCATCTGACTTATGTGGGTACTGGGGAGTCAAACCTGGGTCTTTGGGCTGCATAGGCAAGCATCTTAACTGCTAAGCCATTCTCCAGTGTGCAAAACTCATTTTTAAGAATCTCTTAAAAATAATCCCTTAAATGTTTCTGGTGCCTCTTCACGCAGTTTTGTCTCTTCCCACCTGACTTCAAGAATCACTTGTGTTTGGTTTGCCTAGAAGCATTCATGCAGTTCAGGGTGACAAATAGGACTATAAAGTGAGGGTTGTTTCAGCATATAAGGGTGGAATCCAGATTTAGGTGGGGAAGGGAGTTTCCATGCAGAAAGTGACCAGACTCAAATCCAGATGCTGAATAGTGACATTGCTTGTGCTTTCAGCATGTCGTGAATGTCTTTAGGTTGACTGGAGAAGATGTGTTTGGAATCACTGTCCCTCTGATTACGAGTACAACTGGAGCCAAGCTGGGAAAGTCTGCTGGCAATGCTGTTTGGCTGAACAGAGAGAAAACGTCTCCATTTGAATTGTATCAGTTCTTTGTCAGACAGCAAGATGATGCTGTGGAAAGGTGAGTTTTTAATTATTGGCTGAGAAAATACAGGGTTATGATACAGTTTTTGACATGGAATCTTGTTTTTTCCACTTATGTTCTGTTTAAGGCATATAAATCTGTGTGTCACAGAATGTTGTAATTCAACTCTATGTTACAAAAAGGTGGGGTGGGGGCAGTACTAGGAATTGAACCCAGAGCTCGCTCATGCTAGGCAGGTGTTCTATCATTGAGCTACACCTTAGCCCTTTACATTTTTTGTTGTTGTTTTCGTTTTGGAGCCAGGCGGTTTTTAAAAACTGTCTTGGCCAGTCTTAACTCTTTCCATGTAAATCTTCAAATGAGCTTGTCAAGTTCTACCAGAAAGAAAAAAAAAAAAGGCTTGAATTCCATTAGGCTAACTTATGTTTTGTTTTGTTAAATTTTCGTTTAGGGTTTTTTTTTTTTTGGAGGGGAGGAAGAGTCAGGGTCTCCCATTAACCCAGGCTGACCTGGATCCCCCTCTATAGTCTAGGCTGGCCTCTATCTCACAAGGATACTCCTATCTTAGCCTACCGAGTACTGGGATTAAAAACACGCAGCTATAATTAAGTATACAAATTAAATATAATTAAATATTAGAAATTGTTGCGGTCCCCCCCAAGGCCAGCTCAGGAGGGATGGTAGGGTCTCTACTGAGTTGGGGTGAACAGTTCAGAGTCACGACACAGACTCCGGGAGTTGGGTGAAAGCGGAAGCGAGACTCCGCAAAACTCGTTTATTTAGCACAATGCACATAGGGTTTAAGGGGCTGCTAATCCTTGTATGGGGTGGTCCCCTTTTTGTGACCAACAGCCTTACCACTTCATTTACAAAAGGAAATACCTTTAAAATAAATCAGCTTGTATAGTTTTATTTACCTGTTAACTTTGCTGAATCTTTAAACCATTTTGTAGGGCCAGGGAGATGGCTGAGCAGGTAAGAGTGCTTGCTACACAAACATGGGGCCTTGAGACAGCATGAGTTTAATTCCCAGTACCCATATAAAAAGCCAGAGTGCCCTAATGAGGGCAGAGACCAGCGATGGGGCTTGCCAGTCTGACAAAGAGTGGCGGCTCTGAGTTCAGTGAGACACTCTTTGTCAAGGAAATAGCATGGAAGAACGGTAGAAGAGCAGGACACCCACCACCCTCCTCTGGCCTCCACACACATCTATATGAGGTGTGCACACGTGCATATGCTATACATACACACAACACATCAACAGCAAAATAAAATCAACCTTGTTGTAAAATCACATCCTTTGAGCAATATAATTTAGAAAGCCACAGAAGCCATTGTGAAACACCTAATTGTGTCCCTTTCATTAGTACCTGCATTTGAGTCTAAAGCATGGAGTCTCCCTTGATCTTGATAAACTCACTCACTTTACTTCATTCTGGTGCATCCTGAAATCTCTAGGTGTAGTCAGTGATCTGGCTTAAGTGGAGGTCCTTAAAGGGGAAGGCTGCTTGGCGGCTGTGTCAGGCTGTCTCCTGCGCCACTCTGTTGACAGTGCCAAGTGTTGGTAAACTTACAGATCTCCTCTGAAAGGATGCATATAAATTTAATAATTATCTCTTGTCAAGGAAGGGTTGTGATGGGGATGAAGCCTTCATATATATATTTGTACCATTTTGTTGCTTTAAAAAAATATTTGAGGCAGGGCGTGGTGGCATACACCTTTAATCCCAGAACTTGGGAGGCAGAGGTAGGAGTATCGCCTTGAGTTCAAAGCGACCCTGAGACTACATAGTGAGAGAGAAAGAAGGTATGAGCACACCAGAGCCTCCTGCCATTGCAAGTGAACAAATGCACTACTTTGGCATCTGAGTGTATGTTTTAAGTACATTCTACATGTTTTCATATTTACAAATAAACTTAAAAGTGGGATTTTTTTTAAAGGGTAAAGGAGCTGGAAATACAGGTATATGATGCAAATGTGACACTTTATTTCTTGTCCCAAAGGTACCTGAAGCTCTTCACTTTTCTGCCCCTTCCAGAGATTGACAGCCTTATGCAGCTGCATGCCAAAGAACCAGAAAAGCGGATTCCTCAGAAGCGACTTGCTGCGGAAGTAACAAAACTTGTGCATGGACGAGAAGGGCTGGATTCTGCTAAAAGGTAACCTGTAGAACAGTTAGTATTTCATGAAGTTTAAGTTGATAGACCCAGGACAATTTAGGATGTTTTTGGATTTTCATGTCCATTACTACAAACAAAGATTAATATTTGGTGTAAGTACTTTACTAGTGCTTATTTATTAGGAAGGTTATCTTGGATTTTGTGAATTATACAAAATAGATGTTGTTCCTAAACTCTGCAGATTGGACAGTGGGCACTGTATTTGGTTAGTAGGTAATAGAACATGTATGTCATTAAGCACTCATATGATGTGGCTTATCAAATGTTTTCCAGGTGTACACAAGCCCTGTATCATAGTAGCATAGATGCACTTGAGCTCATGTCTGATCAAGAGTTAAAAGAATTATTTAAAGAAGCTTCATTTTCTGAATTAGTTCTTGATCCTGGAACAAGTGTCCTAGATACATGTCGCAAAGCAAATGCCATTCCAGATGGTCCCCGAGGGTAAGATTTAACTTTCTGATTCTTAATTAATTCACCATGAAATGTTATAGTTCACAGCATGTTTCCAGAGAGGGTGTTTTCTTGGTAATAATTTAAGGACTTCTCCTTGTTTGCAGAAGCTAGGTTAGTTCAAGAACAAAGTAAAACCTAGAATAATTATTATGAAAGTATTTTAAACTTGTTATAATGTCCAGTACTTCCTGGACTAGAACTTGGTTAAGATGGTATTTTCCTAGCATTAGAAGTCTTGCGAGACTGTTCATTAAATGTACTAAAATCAGTCAGCTCATAGATTTGGTTACATACATGAAAAGATCTACATATCTCTTTCAAACTCAAGCTGTAGCCTCTTTATTTTGGAGGACATGAGAAATTAATCTATTAAAACTACTAATTGAAGCCAGGCATGGTGGTGTACAAGAGGCAGAGATAGGATCACTATTGAGTTCAAGGCCACCCTGAGACTACATAGGGAATTCCAGGTCAGCCTGAGCTAGAGCAAGACCCCTACCTTGGAAAAAAAAAAGTTAATAATAATAGTTGAATTTCTGAAAAAAAAAATGAGTATAAAACTTAGATGCGCAATGAACATAGGCTTATAGACTCTACAGTACTCCCCTAAGGAACTGTGCTTTTCTTACAAAGTACATAGAATATTGTAATCCCTTAATTCTGCTGAATTACAAGGACACTTTTGCTCCACAAGAAGTAATTTGACATGTAATTGACATCGTGTTTTTAAATGTTTGTTTTAATTAGAGACACACAGAGAGAATAAGTGCACCAGGGCCTCTAGCCACTGCAAACAAACTCCAGATGCATGTACCACCATGTGCATCTGGCTTACATGGGACCTGGAGAATCAAACCTAGGTCCTTAGACTTTACAGGCAAGCACCTTGACCACTAAGCCAACATTTATCCATTTTTAACTGAACGAACTATCCCTGTACCTCTTTGGAACTCTGTGCACAAAAGCATACCATCATTTGCCTGTGGTAGTTAGGAATGGCGATTGCTGTAGCTGCTGTTCCTCCTCTTGTCTTGGGTTCTTTGCCTCTGCCCTAATGAGCTTTAGGTTCTTGGTGTAAAGAGATGCCATCGTCCCCTTTGAATCACCTGCCATCCCATTTGATTAATCCCTGATAAGATGGATTACTTGAAATACACTAAATTTGAGGCCAAAGTTATATACTTCCTAACAGGGAGTCACTGGTTTTAAGAATTTTCTTCTGAACTTGCCGTGTGTGTTTGCTGCTTAATTAACCCAGATTCAGCCAGGGTTCTAAGTAATACTCATTATATTTTTCATATTATATAAACTAAATAGTATTGTTCTGTATATGTGAAGAAGATATAATAGTTGTAAAAGCCTACATTAACTTCTGCTTGTGAAGGGTACTGCTCCAATGATAAAGCACTAGTATTTTATCAGTGTTCATTTATATGTCATTATCTTTGTGACAGTATTTATATTCAGCACATAGTAAATAAAAACTTTATTGAATACATTGGATAAGCAACAGTAAACATAAACCAACTACTGATTTTCCATTTATGAAATCAACCGATTTTATTATTTTTTGATTTTTTTTTTTCTGGGTAGGGTCTCACTCTAGCCCAGGCTGACCTGGAATTCACTATGTAGTCTCAGGGTGGCCTCAAACTCACAGTGATCCTCCTATCTCTGCACCACCACACCTGGCCTATTTTTTCTTTTAAAGCTATCTGCATAATCTCTGAATGTGGTAATTTGCTAGGATTTTCCAGGTTTGTAATCAAGTTTCCTAAAGATTCTAAAGTATGGTTAGTACCTGTCTCATGGGTAGCGTAATTTTAAAAGCAGCATTGCTCGTTTATTTCTAGAAGTTACTATTCTGTGACTTTTTATCCCTATGTTGAGTAAGAAATTCGCAAGACAGTGAACTTCATCATCATTTCTAAATCCACAGCCAACTGAGTAGTTCTGTTAAGAGTGGAGATAGCTGAGCCTGGTGGTACAAACCTATAATCCTAGCTACTCATGAGGTTAAGGCAGGAGGAATGTAAGTTTAAAGAGCCTGTCTGAGCTACAGAGTGAGTTTAAGACCAGCCTGGGCAATTTAGTTGAGACCCTATCTCAAATAACAAGAGAGCTGGGCATGCTGGTGTACACACCTTTAATCCCAACACTTGGGAGGCGGGGGTGGGAAGACTACATAGTCAATTCCAGATCAGGCTGGGCTAGATCAAGATCCTACCTAGAGAGAGAGAAAAGGAAGGGAGAAGAGGGCTTGGGTCTACAGCTCAATGTTACAGTGCTTGCTTAGCGTGCATGAGGAGGCCTGAGAGTCAATCCCCAGGAAAAGGAGAGGGCTTTGAAGGAGACAAAAGACCAATAAGATCGCAGCTCCTTATTTGACAGGAAATGTCCTAATGCTTTACATCTGTTTCCTTGGAAAAGCATTAAAGGGAAGCAAAACCTTTGTGAACATGAAGGTAACACTTCATTGCTAAATGCTTTCAGTTGGAGTCTGAAATCTAAGTCAGTGTATGTTCTTGGCTGCGGGGGATGGGGAACAGTAAGTCAACGAAGATTGAATCTCTAGTTAGAAACATCTCTTTTTTTTCAGGTATCGGATGATAACAGAAGGTGGAGTCAGTATAAATCACAGACAGGTAACAAATCCTGAGAGTGTTTTAGTTATTGGACAACATATTCTCAAGAATGGACTTTCCTTACTTAAAATAGGGAAAAGGAATTTTTACATTATAAAATGGCTTCAGTTGTGAAAACTTTGTTCAAAATTTGTCATTCATTCTCAAAACCTGCAAGGTTGGTAAAAAAAAGTATGATGTACACACACTAAGCTTCCTCAGTGTAATTATGTTTAAGTTAATAAATAAGGTGCTATTAAGTTGTGGCTTATTTCTTCATAAAATAACTGTTTTTCCTGTCCTATCCTTCTTGCTTCAGTTGATGAGAAAAGTACAATGAAAACAAGTAAGTAAGCCGGGCTCATGCCTATAGTCTCAGTATTTGGGAGTGTGAAATAAGAGGAACACCATGAGTTCAAGGCCAGCTTTGGCTACAGTGAGACCCTGCCACAAAGAACTAAAAAGGAAAAGAAGGAAATCTAAGGCATTATGGGTACTTTCAGGGCACTAGTGTTACAGTTATTAAGAAACAGCTGCCTGTATCTCTACTGTCCGCATTAGAGATGGGAAAGCTTTTGGAAACATACATTTTAGACTTATCTAAGAAGCAAATAAGAGTTCTCAGAAAGGGAAAAAGGGAAACTGAGGATATAGCTCACTGAGCAAATGTGCTTGCTATGCAAGCATGAAGGCCCGAGTTTGAGCTTCAACACCTAAAGGCTGGGTGTGAGGGCTGGAGAGATGGCTCAGTAGTTAAGGTGCTTGCTTGCAAAGCCTGACAGCCCAGGTTTGATTCCCCAGTACCCATGTAGTGATACATGTGTCTGGATCTTGTTTTAGTGCCAGAGGCCCTGACAGGTCCATTCTCATTCTCTGTCTCTCCCTTTTTCTCAAATAGATAGATTAAAAAAAAAAAAAAGCCTGGGTGTGGCACACCTTTAAACCATCTTGTAGGGAGCAAAAAATTACTGGGGTTTGTTGACCAGCCAGTGTGGTCAGAAATGGCAGTTCTGGGCTAGAGAGATGGCTTAGTGGTTAAGGCGCTTGGCTGCAAAGCCTAAGGACTCAATGTTTGACTCTCCAGGTCCCAAGTAAGCCAGAAGCACAGTGGCGTAAGCATGCAGGGTCACACATGCACACGGGGTGCACACTTTTGCAGTTCTGATTGCAGTGGCTGGAGGTCCTGGCATGCCAATTTTCTCATACTCTTGCTCTCTCTCACTCGCATTTTTTTAAAAGGCAATCTGTTGTGCTTGCCTCAAAAAAAATTGAAGGAAAAAAAAAAGGAAATGGCAGTTATAAGGTCAATGAAACTCTCTTAAGGAAATAAAGCACTAGAGAGAGAAGATAACTGACCACCTTTGATCTCACATTGGGTGTGCAAATCTGGATACACACACACCAAAATAAATTTAAAAAACAAACATTTGATGAGGTTGTTGCCATTTGAACTCAGAGGAACTGGAAAGGTGCTTAGCAGTTAAAGGTGCTGCCAAGCCTACCTGCTCAGGTTCAAATCCTTAGCCACCCATGTAAATCTGGACAGGCATTCATTTGCAGTGGCAAAAGACCTGGCACACACACGTGTAAATAAATAAGAATTTAAAAAAATTATAGAAAACATCAAAGAAAATAGCCTTTAATCCCAGCATTTGGGAGGCAGAGGTAGGAGGATCACCATGAGTTCAAGGTCACCCTGAGACTACATAGTAAATTCCAGGTCAGCCTGGGCTACAGCAAGACCCTACGTCAAAAAAGAAAAGCAAATAAATACTATTTTTAGTCCCTTTGCTTGTGTTTTAATACTGTTTATTCAGCCTCTTTTTCTGCTTTATGGATCATTTTTTGTCAGTGGATTCATAAGGTAGCAATATTTTTCTAAGTTGAGAAACTTTGTTAGTTTCAACCTCTGTTCCCAAGTAGATTGTAATGAGGTAAACTCAATTAAGGAATCAGGGCTGGAGATGGCTCAGCAGTTAAAGGCACTGGCTTGAAATGACTGACAACCTGGGTTCAATACCCCAGTACCCATGTACAGACAGGTGCACAAAGTGGTGCATGTGTCTGGAGTTCATTTGCAGTGACAGAAGGTCCTGACCTACCCATCCAATACCTCTTTCAAATAAATAAATATTTGTAAAGTTAAGGAACCAGGGGCTGGAGAGGTGGCTTAGCAGTTAGGGTGCTTGCCTACAAAGCCAAAGGACCCCAGTTCAATTTCCCCAGGACTCACACAAGCCATATGTACAAGGTGGAGCATGCATCTGGAATTTGTGTCCAGTGGCTGGAGGCCCTAGCGTGCCCATTCTCTCTCTCTCTCAAATATGTTTTTTTAAGTTAAGGAACCAAATAAAGGAAGACATTTTAAAATATGTAATTATGAAAACTCAAAAGGCTGGAGAGATGGCTCAAGAGATGGCAAATCCTGACAGCCTAGGTTTGGTTCTCTAGTGCCCAGGTAAAGCCAGATGCACAAGGTGATACTTAAGTCTGGGGTTCATTTGCAGTGACAAGAGGCCCTCGTGTGCATATCCCTCACTCTCACCCTTTCCTTGCAAATAAATATTTTTTAAAGGAAAAATTTCAGGCTAAATATAAAGACTTTGGAATCAAGACTGAGTTCAGCTTTACATACATTAGGCAAGTAAGCAATTCTCCAAAATTGTTTCTAAATCTGAAAAATCAAGTAGTATCCTCTCTCTGAAAATCAAGTGAAAGACATGAAATGATTGATCAGGGGCTGAAGCCATGCATCAGTGATTAAGTGCACTTCCTGTGCAGACATGGGAGATTGAGGCCTGAGATCATCCACATTTGAATCTCCAGTATCCAGTAAACAGCTGGGCATAGCCATGCTTATCAGTAACCCAAATCCTGTTGGGGGACAGAGACTACAGGAAAGTCTGTAGGGTTGGAGAAATGGCTCAGCTGTTTAAAGGCACTTGCTTGCAAAGCCTGGTAGCCTAGGTTCAGTTCCCCCGTACCCACATAAAGCCAGATGCACAAAGTGGTGCATGTATCTGAAGTTCATCTGCAGTGGCTAGAGCCCTAGCATACCCATTCCCTCTCATCCATCTCCCACCACCACCAACTGTTCTTTTTCCCACTCTGCTTGCAAATAAATAAAATGAATGAATTAAATAAAGCATTAAAAAATAATAGCAATCACTGGATTCAGTGAAGACTCATTACAAGGAAAAACTGGAGGGGAAGTAATGGAGGGGAGGGCTGTCTAATGTTTTCTGGCTCCCACAGGCAAGCTTATAGGGCACTGCATCAGTACACACATGTGCACACACCATTCATACACACTAGCTTATAAAAACCTTATAGGCAGCAAAGTGTGGCTTTAGTGTTCAAATTTTAGTCACTACAAGGATTATTTGCAGCAAATTGCTGTCTTTATATGTAGAAATAGATTTACAGTGATTTACAGTGAATTGTGATAATCTAATAAAAATATCATTAAACTTTTGGTTCAGTACAAGCTAAATTGTTAAATTCTGAAGTAGATTCGGATTTTAAAAGATCTAATTATTTAAACCTTTTTCTGAGGCAAGTTAGGAAGAATTCATTTATTGATAAACTTCCATTTCATATCAGCAGCTTTATTTACACATAAAGAACACACAGGTGTCTATTATAAATATGCCAGCAGTATCTCCACATTTCAGAACATCACTCAGTCTAAAAGCCTGCAAGGAAGGCTTTCTTTTCATAAGTTTCTTGCATTTCTTTGTACAAAGTGTGGTACTAGCAAGTGCATTATTGTAACATTTTCAGTTTAAAATCTATTTGATATGTTGGAGAAAGGTGCATTGGAACACTTTTCCTTACAAATCCAAAAGGCTACAAACAATGGCAGTCACCTGCCTGAAACAAAATCATACATGGCTAATGTTGATGCCGCAGGGTCATTTTTCTTGAAAGCGTGTTAAACTCCTTGGCAGGAAGGTACTATTAGCAGATTGAAAGTACTACTGTATCATGGCAGATTGATTTAGGGCCTCTTATGTTTGAAAGTGTTCAAACTTGTTTCTTTATAAGTGGGTACCATCAGCTAAAATTAAGTAAGATATTCTTATTTTTCCTGCCCATAATCTTTGATAAATACCTGGCCATAACAAAAAGAAAAATTTAGTATTTGTAACATGTACTTGACTTACTGTGTTTATTGTCTGTTAAAGATGAAACTATCTCAAAAGATTTCTACCCATGTGAAAAATTTTTAAGGTTGTAGTTTATTGCCTGGGTAATTTTCACAAAATATGTTGTAAACATCACCTCAACCCCTGAATGCAATTTAATCAATAGTCTGTAATATAGCTTTTAGGAGTATGTGTGCCTACATATTTTTCTTTAAATAACAAAGACCAGTATTTTCACACCACCATTCTCATGTACTGTGTTGGTGTGGAGCTTAAGTAACTATTACAACTACTAAGCACAATGATTTATTAAAGTCCACTTCACAGTGGATATTGAGCTCAATGCAGTGCTCCACTCAAGGGATGTCCTGAATTGCTACTGGTATATTTACAAACTAAAGGAAATTTAGGTCATCATTGGATCTTTGAAAACTAAAAGAACTGGTCATTGTTATCAAGTCTTGCTAAATTTTTAATTCAGGAAATCATAATTCATGTTTTTAGGTTTAAGTGTCAATCAAAGTATTTTAATTTTTGCTACACTTGGCCATGTGGCTCCCAAGTAGAAGGGCTGTGTGACACAGTATGCACCTCACATCTTCTGTCAGCTTTTCAGATCCTCTTGTGCAGCCAGCATTCTTCCTATCAGGGCCAAGCCTGCTGAGATACTTTAAAACTACAAACTGATGGACAGGTGGAATACAGTGATTATGTGAGGAACTTGCCAACCTACATCTTCCAAAAACCTAGGTCAGCTTATATAGTGCATGCATTAGTCATGAAATGTCTTGCTTCCTTCCTGAGGACTATGGCAGCAGCTTGAAGACTACTACAAAGATTACACAGGTCATCTTCCACAGGCAGACTGCTTTGTACAACTACAACATCAATAGTTCTCTGTAAATTCAATTGAAACTGTCACAAGACAGACTTGTATACACAGATACTGAGAAACTTTAGAGACAGCATTATTGGGATTAAATGTGTGATTTGTTCTGTAACGCAGAGTACACTTTTCAGTTTACAGCCAGTCCTCATATGAGCAGATTCATAGCACTGCAATACACAGGTGTTCATAAATAAAATTCTACCCAGATAGACGGTAACTAGCAGGTATCAAGTCAACAAAGTCTCAGCATTAAACAGTTCTCTTCACCACAGATGAGTCTCTCGGATTTCAGCAATAATTTGACTAGCTCCTTGTAGTGCCTGCATTAAAGAAAATAAAACCTTAAGTTATAGTATTAGTCTAACTTATGAAAAGAAAATTCACTTTCTATATATTTAACCATTATCTTCTCTGGAGTTTGAATCTAAACAAGTATGGAGGGGGCTGCACAACTATAAATATCCAAAGATCAGAATACATTTATGTACACTTTTAGTTTGGAAAAAAAAACTTTTTAATCATTACCTTGAGCATATCAGCTGCTTCTTTCCTGCGCTGTGCCATGTCCTCAGATTCTGTGAGAAGATCATCCAATAAGGATGATTTATACAGTTGTCCTACTAACTCACTCTGAAGAGTGTCTTTCACATGATTAACCAAAAAATGCATTACTGCCTTTGGCACACTGCAAAACAAAACCAAATTATGAAGTGTTAGTAATAATTCTGCTGTCGGACTGGGAAAATGGCTAGCGGTTAAGGCGTTTGCCTGTGAAGCCTAAGGACTCTGGTTCGATTCCCTAGGACCCACATAAGCCAGATGCACAAGAGGGCATATGTGTCTGGAGTTCGTTTGCAGTGGCTAGAGGCCCTGGCATGCTCATTCTCTCTTTCTATCTGCCTCTTCCTCTCAAGCGAAAAAAAAAATTCTGTCAAAAATTTGGACTTAGATTGTAGCCTCATAAAATAATACTGAAACTTATTGGCTAATTCCATAATGGCATAGTCACCCTTCAAATTTCACTTTTAAAAAACCGTAATTCTTGACATTTTGACTTTGACCTCATTTTACCATTATCCCATACAGTGAGCATTATTCTTAGCAAAAAATGTGAAAAACTCACACATCCATAATTTGATAGATACACAGGATAATAGCATAACTATGTAATCTAGGATCATAATCAGCTACAAAAATGATGTATCCTATAATATGAAAGGGCCTTAAAAACACCAGGGGCTGAATAGATGTCTCAACAATTAAGACACTTGCTTGCAAAGCCTAATGGTCTATATTTAATTCCCCAGTACCCACATAAAGCCAGATGTACAAAGTGGTGCATACATCTGGAGTTTGTCTGCAGAGACAGGAGGCCCTTGTGCTCCTATACTCATGTGCCTCTTCTCCCCACCCTCGAAAAAGAGCACCAACAAGAAGACAGGTACAAAAGTTCACATTGGTGTGTTTCCTCTTATAAGAAAAGTCCAAAATAGGTGATGTCAAGAGGCAGGTTACTTACTAGCAGAGAAGTGGGGCAAAAGAGGAAAAAGTCACTTCTGGTACAGTGTTTAGATACAGGGTAATGAAGGGGTTATAGAATTAGCATTATGCACATTTGTGAATATACTAAAACACCAGAAAGTACACCTACAATGGTGAGTTTTGTGATTTTACTGTGTGTGTATGATAGCTTAATAAAATTAAAAACTAAAACCTTTAGAGGCTAGAGCAATGAGGGAAGTAAAAACTAGAGCCCACAAGTTTTTCTGTCTGGTCACATGGGGTAAAACAAAAAAAATTTTTTTTAACCACAAGCTGTAAGTTACAAGGTTCTAGAGAGGAAAGAATAACTGATTCTGCAGACAAAAGTCACTGCTTTCAATATAAAGTATCAGACTATCTGATTTTACTTCTGTGGACAGTAAAATATCTACTAACAGATCACCATATGTTGAATAGAATGTTTTCTAAAAAGTTCCTTTACACAGCCTTAAACAGTCAACACGAAGAAGAAGGAACATTTAGGCAATAAAACATACAAGGTACTTATTTCAGACAACCAAGTCAACTAATTAAAAAGGCACCTCTGGGCTGGAGAGATGGCTTAGCGGTAAAGGCACCTGCCTGCAAAGCCTAAGGACCCAGGTTCAATTCCCCAGTACCTACATAACCCAGATGCACATGGCATATGCATTTGGAGCTCATCTGCAGTGGCTAGAGGCCAATTGTGCACCCATTCTCTTTCTCTCGCCCTTTCTCAAATAAATACATTTTTTAAAAAGCACCTCAAGTGCTGGGGCTATAGCTCAGTTGTACGATGCTTGCCTAGCTGAGGGCCTTGAGTTCAATCCTCACCTTGCAAAAAAAGAAAGATTTAAAAAAAAAAAAAAAAAAACCTGAGACAGGAGTGGTGGAACATAGCTTTAATCCTTGTACTCAGGAAGCTAAGGTAGGAGGATTGCTGTGAGTTCGAGGCCAGCCTGAGACTACATAGTAAATTCCAGGTCAGCCTGGGCTAGAGCAACCCCCACCCTTGAAAAAACAAACAAAAGGTAATTAAATTAAAATTTAGAAAAATCACCAGGGTGAATGAAGGTGCATGCTCATAGTCCCAACACTCAGGAGGCTGGAGGATTTTTTTTTTTTTCGAGGTAGGGTCTCACTCTGGCCCAGGCTGACCTGGAATTAACTATGTAGTCTCAGGAGGGTGGCCTTGAACTCACGGCGATCCTCCTACCTCTGCCTCCCGAGTGCTGGGATTAAAGGCGTGCGCCACCACGCCCGGCTTGGAGAAGGATTTTTAAGACGAAGGACAGCCTGGGTCCTTTAGTGTTTTCTTGCCTGCATGCTACCACAGCTCATATAGCCCAGGGTCGCCTCAAACTCACAATGTATCTGAGGATGACTCTGAACTCTGGATCATCCTGCCACTATACTGATGTAGTGCTGGGGATCAAATCCAAACCCAGGGCTTCACGCATGCTAGCTAAGCACAACTGAGCTATATTATTGCCTTGTGTTTTAGGAAAGACATGAAAAAAAAATTAGAATGAAAGAATATTTACTTAGTATATTGTTAGGGATTGAACCAATGCTTCATGAATACTAAGGCAAAAGCTCTATGCTACTAAGGCACACTCCCAGCTCCCTCCCTGCTTTTCCTTTTTTAAATTTATTTTTTAATATTTTTATTTATTTACTTGAGAAAGAGGAAGGTGGAGAGAGAGAGAGAGAGAGAGAGAGAGATGTATGTGCCACCATGTGCATCTGGCTTATGTGGGTCCTGGAGAACTGAACTGGGATCCTTTGGCTTTGCAGGCAAACACCTTAGCTGCTAAGCCATCTCTCCAGCCCTCATTTTTATTTATATAAGAGACAGAAAGAGAGAAAGAGGCAGCTAGGGAGACAGAATGTGCATGCCAGGGTATCTAGCCACTGCAAACGAACTCCAGACGCATGCACCACCAAGGCTTACGTGGATCCTGGGGAATTGAACCTGAGTCTACTTAGGCTTTGCAGGCAAGTGCCTTAGCCACTAAGCAATCTCTCCAGCCCTGCTTCTTGGGCCAGCCTAGCCTTAAACTCATGATCCTCCTGCTTCAGCCTCCCTAGAGCTGGGATTCCAGACCCATCTTATATGTGTGGGGGTGTGTGTATTTTTTTGAGGCAAGTCCAACAGATTGGCTTTTTAAAACAAATATATATATTTTATTTATTTATTTGAGAAAGAGAGGGAGAGAATGGGCACACCAGGGTCTCCAGCCACTGCAAACGAACTCCAGACGCATGCACCCCCTTGTGCATCTGGCTTATGTGGGTCCTGGAGAACTGAACTGGGATCCTTTGGCTTTGCAGGCAAACACCTTAACTGCTAAGCCATCTCTTCAGCCCTTATTTTTATTTATATAAGAGACAGGAAGAGAGAAAGAGGCAGCAAGAGAGAGAGAATGTGCATGCCAGGGTATCCAGCCACTGCAAATGAACTCTAGACGCATGTGCTACCATGGTTTACGTGGATCCTGGGGAATTGAACCTGGGTCTACTTAGGCTTTGCAGGCAGGTGCCTTAACCACTAAACAGTCTCTCCAGCCCTGCTTCTTAGGCCAGCCTGGCCTTAAACTCATGATCCTCCTGCTTCAGCCTCCCTAGAGCTGGGATTTCAGACCACTCGTGTGTGTGTGTGTGTGTGTGTGTGTGTGTGTGTGTGTGTGTGTTGAGGGGCAAGTCCAAGAGACTGGCTTTTTTTTTCTATGCAAGAGAAAGTGGGAGAGAGAACTGATGCACAAGGGCCTCCAGCCACTACAATCCAACTCCAGACGCATGTGCCACCTTGTGGAAATGTGCGACCTTGCACACTTGTGTCACTGTGCGCCTGGCTTACGTGGGATCAGAAGAGTTGAACCTGAGTCCTCAGGCTTCACGGGCAAGCCCTTTAACCACTAAGCCTTCTCTCTAGCCCTATAGTTCCCCCCCACCCAAACTGATAAATAAGGACCTAAGTCTTACTGTCACAGCTACCCAAAATCTATCAAGAGAATGCATTTGAGGACTGGGAAGATGGTTCAGTAGTTAAAAACACTTGTTTGCAAAGCCCGACACAAAAAGTAGCACAAGTGTCCATTCTTCCAATTGTAGTGGCAAAAGACCTTTGCATACCCGTACACACACGTGTGTGCAAATATTTTAAAAATGTTTAAAAGTGCATTTGATTTATAATAAAAACTAAAAAATTTAAATATGTGATTTTAAAAACATGACTGATCCAGCAGGATTGTTTTTAGCAGTATTGTTTATATTATATAGTACTAACCTGTCTTGGATATTTTTTCTGACAATTAGAAAATATGATTTGATGAGTCGTTCAATAACCTCACAGTCTCGCTGTTCGCGGGCAGATAGTTTTCGTGCAACTGGAACTGGCTAGATGGGATAAGGAGGAAAAATATTACTTTTGCACCATTTTGAAATGGCAGTACTTAGCATTTAAAAATTAAACTGTTAGTCTTAGTTCCCTTTGATTTTCAGAGTATTTTCCTACTAATTTTTTGTTTGTTTGTTTTTGTTTTTTCAAGGTAAGGTCTCACTTCAGCTCAGGCTGACCTGGAATTCGCTCTGTAGTCTCAGGGCAGCCTTGAACTCACTCCCGAGTGCTGGGATTAAAGGCGTTTGCCACCACACCTGGCTTTTCCTACTAATTTTGTTGTAAGTCTAAACCAATTTTTCATGGCTTACCACATCCAGCAAATTGACAGCATGGCCCTTCTGTGGACTGGCTGGCATAATTGGAATTGGTTTTGATTTTTCTTCAGCTAGTAATTCCTCAGCTTTGGAAGTTTTCAGCATTCCTCTCCAGTTGCCTGTTGTTGGTTCCTGACCAACATCTCCAACTCCGCCACCTCCAGATGCAACCTGAAACACATGTTCCAAAAATCTATACCAACTAACATTAAATAAAGTTCATTTTCTTTGATGACAATAGAGAGAACACATCTAATACCTATCTGGAATTTAGTCAGGCAGATAATGATGCCAGAGAAAGATGGTAGGTGACAGATGTGACTGGAAACCTGAGAGATTGTGTTCTTAGCTCTCTATAAGCCCAGAGCCATTTCAGGACCTATTTAGTTCCTTTTTATTTGTTATTAGCTGGCTTTCCAGAATTTTGCAGCATTTGTGACTCTTCAACCACTGGACTGTGGGAAAAATATCAGATGCCCTTGCAAGTAAACCCTCCTGTTACTCAATTCAATCTCATTGAATCTCACACATAGTCTATTAAACTATGATCTCTCACAGCTGGTGTTTCTAAAGTTAATTTATATTCCTAATAGTCAACAAAAAGACATAAAGAAATGACAACATTCCCTATTCTAAGCTGATAGCCACCTTAATGATAGGAATATATCCTAAACATAAGTTCCCTTAAGGTCTATTCTCCTGAGAATGGATCCAGTAAAAAAAAAATTTATTGTTACCACTCATCCCAACTGTTCCTGCAACCTTGTTTTCTGGGGTAGTAACCCTTGACTTTTGAGAGAAAAAAGTGGCTATTACAACAGTGAGAAAAACAAAGTACATCAACATTCCAGGTGTTTTATAGACTCTATGATCTAATTATCTAAAAATAGATTGTACAAATCTAAAAGGTAACTGTCACAGCTTTGGATATCACTGCAAACTGAAACACTAGCCAAAAGTTTGTCTACAAAAAAAAAAGTTTGTCTCCAATATGTAAAAGTAAGCTACATCTGTATGTAGACACAAATTATATAATTTTAAATTTTAACTTGTGGGTTATGATATTTTAAAAAGCTTGTTAAGGGGGGGTAGGGACTTGGCTCAGCAGTTAATGGTACTTATTTGCAAAGCCTGCTGGCCCAAGTTCAATTCCCCAGTAACCATTTAACAGCCAAACCCAGAAAGTGGTACAAGCATCTGGCATTCCATTTGCAGTGGCAAGAGGTCCTGTTGTGCCCATACTGTCTGTGTCTGTCTCACTCGCACACATAAACACATACACACACAGAAATATTTTTTAAAGCTGAAGTATGCATAAATTGTGATAAATGAGTGAAATGGAATTTCAGGATTTAGATGGTTCTCAATGTATGAGCACAGTGGGCTGAAAGAAGTTAGAACCTTAAACATGGAAAATAGGTAATGACAGAAAACTAGAAATACAGAAATGGGTCTGAATAATTACGCATATAATTTTCTGTTAAAAAGGTTATGAAGGGGCCAGACATAATAGCACATGCTTTAATCCCAGCACTACTTGGGAGGCTGAGGTAGGAGGATCATTCAAGGGAGCCTGGGCAAGAGTGAGACCTTGCCTCAAAATAAAAAAAGACAAAGGATTAAAAAAGTAATCCAGAATTGCCAATTCTTAATCTCTCACAGCCTTCCTTGTTTAGAATTTGCTTAGGCTTGCTTTAGAGTGACACACACACACTAACTAAAGAGAAGCATCCTAGCATTATTCATTAGTCTAGGTCACTCAGAATCTTTAATGTCCCGAAGTGCAATGTTATAGGCTTACTACCAAAACAGAGAATTCAAAAGTCATCTTGAAGGAAAAAACAGTAGGAAAGCCTATGATTGTTAGCTAAAATTAGAAATGAATATTGCCTGTATTTTCAGAGGTTAGAGAAAAGGAACATGAATACAATACAAACAACAGCCACCACTGTACAAACAGAAATGAGTTAAAGACAGTTTCAGTGAGAACCAAAGATACCAACATTTTCATTCTGAGACAAGAGACTCACATTTTTAGTTTCTCTTCTGCTGTCTTGAATTAACTGTTAAAAGATATGTTAAAACATGCAATTATCAAGCAAGATTTAAATCTCAGTGGCTTGAAATTCAAAGAGTGAAGGATAATTCCTCTTTAAATTACTTTTTTTCTGTGTGTATCTTCGATAGTGCAAGCAAAAAAAGCATGTCAACAGTATTTATGAAGAATACATCATCACATAATTTAAATTTTGATTAGATTAAAATGATCTGACCTTAACACCATATCCCATATTAATATTCTTCTATTCAGTGTTTTGTCTCCACAGTAGGCATGCAGGCTTAGATAAGAATCAGAACAGACCTTGCCATCAGCCTCAGCAGAAGCAGCAGGGGAGGGCTCCTGGGAGGCAGGTGCCAAAGCACTTGGAACTTTAGAGGACTAAAAGCAAAAATGCAGGGGGGAAAAAAAATCAAGGATACCAAAAATGCATTCTGAAACATTTTATAAATGTTAATTTCTTCCCCAGTGTAACAAAAGCATAAAATAACATAAAAAAACAAAGTAGTCATGGAAGATGAAGGTGCATGTTCTGCCTTATTTCTTCTTAGGCCACTGTCACCTTTTTTACATGTTTTCTTCGGATGAATGAATAGGAAAAATCCAAAAGCTTCGTGTTTCCTTTTAGCACTTAATCAGATCTTTTCTGGCAAAGAATTCAAGGTAACATTTTTTTTTAAATACATACATTTGAATATATCAGCTAACAAGGAAACCACTGGTAATTAAAACCTGTTGGTGCATCCTGTTGCCTTTCTTCTTCACAAAACCCTAGAAGTCACTAATACACAAACCTGATAGTCACTGACTGCATCTTACAAAAAAAAACCCTTGACACCAAAAAGCCACCTTTAAATTTATTCCAGTGTACTCAACAGTATTATCTTGGATATATTTACTTTATCAGTTCTAACAAGGTATTAAAGATAGAAGAAAAAATATCACATCTACAACTAAGTAATATTATGAAGTTTACCAGTCTGTCTTTAAGAACTGGGAATATGCTTTAAGGGGCTGGAGAGATTACTCAATGGTTAAAGGTGCTTGCTTGCAAAGCATGATGGCCCAGGTTCAATTCGCAAATACCCACGTAAAGCCAGATGCACGAAAAGGCACATGCATCTGGAGTTCATTTGGAGCAGCAAGAGGCCCTGGTATACCCATATTCTCTGTTTGTCTCTCTCTCAAATAAAAAAAAAATATTTTAAAAAAGTAAACAAAGGAACATGCTTTAAAAACATTTTTTTTACCTTGTCCCGTGATGTAGATGAAGGCAGTTCTCTTGCTAGCCTGTTTCTTCTTTGTTCCTATAATGTAACCAGGAAAGCAAAAGAAGTTATCACTGGTGGGATTCAGGCCAACTACAATGATCTTATTAAAAAGTGTAGAGAAAATAACTTACATGCAGATATACTCTCTCACTGTTGGGACTCAGGCCATAGTTATATTTTAAAACAAATCATTTAACTAATGTTTTTCAATCATCTCCCTCTGCCCTGAGGGACACATCAGTTGTAGTAGTTCTCTACCAGGAATTCTCAAATGGAGGGCTTAAAACAAAGACCTTTGCATGTGTGGTATCCAAGTATGTGTATTTGTGTTCATATGGATGTACATGTGTGTGCAGCCAAGTATGCATGCAGATGTGGAGGCCAGAGGTCAATGTTAGGAGTCTTTCTCTATTGTTCACTATCTTATTTTAAGACAGGTCTCTCACTGAACCCAGAGCTAGCTCTGCCTTCCCAGGATGGGGACTACAAGGGTGTACCACCAAGTCACATTTTATGTGGGTGCTGGGGATCCAAACTTAGGTACTAATTGGCCAGCTGTTCTCAAAGGGAACAGTAGGAGGGGCCTGAAGAAAAAGGAATGAAGGAGCTTTCCAGTTTTTCAAAGTCACCTCTATTTCCCCAATCCCAACCTGGATTGACAAATTTGGTAGCCACTGGATCTGCAACTATAACAAATACAGGAAAGAGAGGGTCAATGGATTTGCAACAGTTTTTTTAAAAAATATTTGCTTGAGAGGAGAGGGGAAGAAAGGGAAGGAGGGAGGAAGGGAGATGTGTGCCAGCTCATTTGCTCACTGCTTCCTGCCATAATGAAGTTTACCTTCAAAATTATAAGCTGCAATAAAACCTTTCCTCCTATATGATGATTTTGCTCAGATGCTTCACATCCCAGCAAACAATGGCTCTGCTCTGCAGCTAAAGACTATGCTTGCAAAGCCTGCCAACCAGTTTTAATTCTCAAGTCACCCATGTAAAACTGGACATACAAAGTGGTGCAACAGTGACGCAAGCGCACAATGTCACCCATGCACACAAGGGGGCACACACGTCTGGAGTTTGTTCACAACAGCTGAAAGCCCTGGTGTGCCCATTCTCTCTCTTTCTCTCCCTCTTTCTTTTTTTCTCTCTCTCAAAATAAAAAATTTTAAAATATTTTCTTTAAAAAAGTGGCGAAAGCCATCTGGTGATCATTTGCAGGGCAAGCAGCCCTAGTGTGCCTGTACACACACACATGCATGCAAAATAAAATGTTCTTTTCTTAACCTTATACTACTTCCTTAAAATAGTGTTCATAACTGACATATCTTTCTGTAACCTGACAGCATAGCACAATGGTCAACTGCCCATCTTTTATTATCAAACTTTGTCACAAAACAATAGAAACTGTTCAATTCAACAAGAAAATGAGCCCCTACTAGAGCCAAGCAACATGATGGCTGTAAGACTGTGTAGACATAGAAGAACACAGATAATGATGGTAATGGGTCTTTTATAGGAAGGATCAAAGAAGCATTTAGGTTAAAGCAAATCAAATCACTCCTAAAAGGAAAGCATTTCATGAACACTCAAGCTTGGAAAGAACTGTAAATTTACAAAGCTTCAGAATGAAGTCTTCAGTGTACATTATTTTTTAATGGAAATCTGAACCATTTTCATTTTTTCATGGGTTATTCAGTGCTAAAACAAGATAGTACTACATGGATTTTGATACTTTTCAGAAGAGTCAGAGGTTAAATTATTCACTTCGAGAATGACACAGAACAAGGATAGGAATCTGGAGGATGAGAATGTTAACTGTAGTCGGGTAATCAGCCAATATAGGCTTAGCTAGCTCAGGATGCCATCAATGTGGCTCACCTGCCTTTTCCTAAACTTTGCTTTCCTAATCTGTTAACATTATCAGTCAAAGGGTGGAATAAAGATTAAATGGTAATATACACAATTTTTTTGGCATTAGAACGAGAGGCTTATTATTCAAATACTGATGTGAGACCATGCATATATGACTTTTCCAGTATAAAAACACTACTCCCCACTATTCTATGAAGTTGTTTTCAAAAGTACAAGAAGTAAGTGTTACCTAATCAATTCCTGAATACTTTAGAGAGCTTCCCTGTATGCATTTTGGAAATTTTTGTTAATAAGAAAAACATCATGTAGCTGAAAAGCTGTTCCTTGAAACTACTAAAGAGAGGTACTTGATAGAAACATCAGTGCTCTTGTGTTGTTTTAATCAGAGATGAAACTGAAAACCCAGGGTCCTTTCCAGTTCTCAAATTCCATGCTTAAAATGTTCTCTACTTATAAGCAGAAGAGAAAATTTGATATGGAAGAGGAATTCAGGTCATACTATCTTAGGAATAACTTACTCTTCCTGGAGAAGTGGCAAAATTGGGGGAAAAATATTTAAGGCACCTGGATTTGGCTTCATCTGTGTCATACAGCCTGCTCCATTACTATCAGATGGTAGGTAAGAAAGAATCTATGATATATGGTGAAGAGTGCACCCCTTTTCAAATTATAAGAAGTTAGGTAATTCTTGGAATGCTTTCTTTACAGTTTTTAGAGCCAAATAACAGAAATTATAAACATTCACTTTGCTTTTCTGGTTTCTTGCTGGGGAGAAAGCAGGATCTCACTCTAGCCCAGGCTGACCTGAAACTCACTGTGTAGCCCAGGCTGGCCTTGAACTCATGGTGATCCTCCTGCCTCAGCCTCCCAAGGACTGGGACTAAAGGCGTGCGCCACCACACCCAGCTTCATTCACTCTGTTTAATGCACTTCAACCTGAAATTGATCCAGACCAATTTCAACACTAAATCACTAAATCCCAGAAAGAGAAAACTGTCCCAAGTAATTTTGAGAATTAAATTTAAGAAAGCAAGGTAATGATCTTGGCTTATTTCCTAGACAATACAACAGGTGCTAACATAGTACATGTATTATTAGAGTTACCTCATGCTAAGTCTGAGATAGGCTGCAGCAGATTTCATCTGTAATAAGACCACTGGTACTTACTTCTATGTTATTGTTCATCAGCCCACAAGCGTCAGCAAAGTCAGGATGTTTTGTGTTGATGTAAGCCAGTTCAATTGCCACTAAGTTATGGACCTAGAAAAAAGTAAAATTAGGGGCTGGAGAGATGGCTTAGCAGTTAAGGCGTTTGCCTGCAAAGCCAAAGGACCCAGGTTCAACTCCCAAGAACCCACGTAAGCCAGATGCACAAGAGGGCACATGCATCTGTAGTTCATCTGCAGTGGCTGGAAGCCCTGATGTGCCCATTCTCTATCTGCCTCTTTCTCTCTCTCTCAAATAAATAAATAAATGAAAAAAAGTAAAATTAGGCTAATATAAAATGATATGTCACCCTAACTTTGAGATATTTACATATAAAACAAATTATTAAGACAAAACTGAAAAAGTATATAAGAAACTCATTTTTTTTTCCCAAGGTAGGGTTTCACTCTACCCCAGACTGACCTCAAAATTCACTATGTAGTCTCGGGGTGGCCCTGAACTCATGGAAATCCGCCTACCTCTGCCTCCCAAGTGCTGGGATTAAAGGTGTAAGCCACCATGCCCTGCTGAAACTCATTCTTTTTTTTTTTGTTTTTTTGTTTTTTCTAGGTAGGGTCTCACTCTGGCCCAGGCTGACCTGGAATTAACTATGTAGTCTCAGGGTGGCCTCGAACTCACAGTGATCCTCCTACCTCTGCCTCCCAAGTGTTGAGATTAAAGACATGCACCACCACGCCTGGAGGCTGAAACTCATTCTTAAATAAATACTTGAAAATGATCATCTATGCCAAATAATAAACTACTTTATTTTCATTTTAGCATTCAAAGTTGCATTTCTAGGGCTGGAGAGATGGCTTAGTGGTTAAGGCACCTGCCTCCTAAGCCTAAGAACCCGGTTCCAATCTCCAGGTCCCACGTTTAACCAGATGCAAAGTGACGCAAGGGCGCAATGCCGCACTTGGCCACAAGGGGGCACACGCATCTGTATTATGTTCACAGCAGCTGAGAGACTGCTGGTGCACCCATTCTCTGTCTCCCTCTCCCTCTGTCTGTCTCTCTCTGTGTCTCTCTCCAAAAATAAATAAAATAATAAAAAAATTTTTTAAAAAGTTGCATTTCTAAGGAGGCAAAACTAATTTTAAGAAAGCTTCAAGCTAATATACGGTTTGTGGCAAAGCATTATCTACCAGATGCAAATCTACATTCCAAGGCTTTAATAAGGAACTCTGCTATTCAAACTTCATCCATTACCCTTCTTAAAGTTGGAGTTCAATTTCAGTAAGAAAACAGTTCATAATTAGACATAAGTTAAAGATGTTACTTTATTTGGATAAAGTATACATTTAGATCCGAGGTAGTAACCACTTAGCTTAGGTCTGAAGTAGATCTATGCAGTTACTGGGTGTGGTTCATGAGTTCAAGGCCACCCTGAGACTACATAGTAAATTACAGGTCACCCTGGGCAAGAGTGAGACCCTACCTCGAAAAAAAACAAAAACAAAAACAAAAAAAACTCTATGCAGTTAAAAACCTAATGGCAGCTGGACGTGATGCCACATGCCATTAATCCTAGCACTCAGGAGGCAGAGGTAGGAGGATCACCATGAGTTCAATGCCACCCTGAGACTACAAATCTGAGCTAGAGTGAGACCCTACCTCAAAACACCAAAAAACAAGCAACAAACAAAAACCCTGATGGGGCAGTAATCAAATGGAAAAATGAAAATTACAGAATTCCTAAGGCTTACAGCAAATAAAGTTAATTTTTTTCTATATTATTATTATTTTCTTTACTTTTTCCAACTTTTTAAATTAACAACTTCCATAATTACCAAAAATAAACCAGTTGAAAGTAACTATTGATAAATCTATTAAATGGTCAATGAACAAACAAACTATAGAAGAGGCCAAAATACCCTGATGTACTTCATAGTTAAGGTCTGCTATAAAGGCTCAATACTGAGGGTAGACATAGATCACTCCATTAGTAGTTGTATTTACAACCTTCAACAATTCTTCAACCTCATGAAAACTTATGGCTCTAGGCTATTAATGATTGAAATCTGAACAAAAATGTACTTTATACTAGAATTAGTGAACATTTTCTTTGAAATAAGCTTAAAACACTTTCAAGTCACAACATGCTGGGAAACATGCCTAAATTCTAGACTAACCATAATGCTTTATATATATATGTTATATATATATATCAGCCAAATTAAAATTTAAGCTTTTCCTAATAGTAATTACAATTATATAGTAGCTCACCATCTCATTTGTAACAGGCAACCTTTTCCGAAGAAGACAAGTCACTACTTCAACTATGGCATCATGAAGCTTAGGAAACCTTAGCAATTCCTATGTACAATAGAGAAATTAAAATATTTAATGGAAAATTAAATAATCACTGGAGTACTGCATGAAATTTATAAGTTACATTTAAGAATACCACATCAAATTATTTTAGATAAGGTATTGACAAGTTTTACTGAGTTAGCGCTCATCTTTCATCATTTCTTCCCACCCTGTGAAACTACCGCAAGTCTTTTTCTGGTTCTTCTGAACCTTGCCACATCTCCCTTAGTTACCTGTGTACTGTAATTGCTACAGTGCTGAATGATTCTCTGCATTTCTTCATGAACGAGTTCCACACAGCGGAGGCTGGGCTCTTCTAGACGTTTGATTTGCCGTTTGACCAATAACTCAAAGGAAACCTCAGGCACAAACAAGGCAGGTCGAGGACCCTGAAAAAACAAAACTTAGAGCCCTTATTATAACGACATGTAACCTCAGTTTTTCTCAAAGGTAAAAATTAATCCTGCTTTTTGTTTTTCATGAAAAGAGCTTCAACTATGAGCAAAATGAACTGCTCAATTTTAAAATAAGACATAGTTCATGAGTAAACAAGTAAAGCTTTAATCTCAATTTTAAAAGTCTAAAAGTGAAGCATACTCACAGTAGCATTTCTAATGGCAGTCAAAATATCAATAGTGTTAAGGCCACCTAGTGGGTCAACAGATTCTAAGGTTCGCCCAAAAGTCTCATGGAAAATATAACAAATTCTAGCACCACCACATCTGAAAGGTAATGGGTTATATGGTTACTTGCATTTCTGGAGGGAAAAAAAAGCTACAAATTACAAGTCTTTCTATAAGCTTTAAGCTTCATTTTTCTGAGAAAGCCTAAAAAGCACTACATTTCATTCATTCCCACTTCCATGTGTTCTCAACTCAATCTCACATACCAGTTTCTCTATTTTTAAATGTGAGTAATTTCATCATTATATATATACTATATACTTGATATATAACAATTATCTAAAATATCAGTTAACCTTAAAGACAGAAAACAATGCCTCATTTTAGTTGATTCACAAAATCTAGAAATCAGCAAATTATCCTGAAAAGGCCAATAGTAATTATGTAGGCTTTTCAGTATCTGTTATAGCTACTCAATTCTGCTTGTAGGTACAAAAGCAGCCATAGACAGTATGTAAACAATGAACTGAGCCCTAGTACCATGTAACTCATAAACACTAGCATTCAATTTTACACAATTTCCAAATGTGAAAAACCAACTTTTTTCATTTTTACACTTAAAAAGTTGGTATTAGCTGGGTGTGGTGGTGCATGCCTTTGATCCCAGCGCTCTGGAGGTCAAGGTAGAAGGACTGCCGAGAATTCAAGGCCACCCTGAGACTACATAGTGAGTTCCAAGTCAGCCTGGGGTAGAGCAAGACCCTTCCTCAAAAAAAAAAAAAAAAAAAAAAAAAAAAAAAAAAAAGGTTGATATTTACAAACGTTAAGTCATTCTTAACTTATGGCCTGTTGTTTACCTGTCTACCCCAGAAAAACTAAATCTCTCCATCTCCATACAAAGCATCTTCTATTTCCTACCTCACTTAAGAACTGGAACATCTAAAATACCCTTTGTGTTTTTATTCAGGTCCAGCTGAATTCTACATAAACCTATATGTCTTCCTAAATCATCCCTTTCTTCTATATTTTTAACCACCATTATGCAATAATTTTTTTTTGGTAACAACAGAAAGCTCTGGCATGCCCATTCATTCTCTCTCTCTCTCTCTCTCTCAAATAAACCAAATATGTATTTCTAAAAAGCATGAATGTATGTTGTGGTTGGACTGAAAAAGACAGTGTTGATAAATTAGACATTTTTAAGTACTGCTAGCAGTAAAATGTTGTCAGTATAAATAAATGAGACTTGGTATAATCCTTGTCAGTCATCCACTAAGGATCTTGGAATACATCCCTGGAGACAGAAGGAAACTTCTCTAACTGTAAATAAACTATCCAATAGTAGAGTGAGACTAGTTCAACAAATGAGGATATATTTAAAAAGAAAACAATAATGTGCATCTTTAGACTGATAATTCCACGTAGATTACAAAGTTACAGCATGCTGATTTAAAGAAATAAACCCAAGGGGGATGGGAGAGATAGCTTAGTGGTTAAGGTGCTTGTCAGGCAAAGTCAAAGGACTCAAGTTCGATTCTCCAAGGCCCACATAAGCACCATGTACAAGGTGGTGCATGCATCTGGAGTTCATTTGCAGCAACTGGAGGCCCTGGCACATCCATTACCAGTCTTTCTCCCTCTCTCTTAAATAAATAAAAATTAAAATAAATATTTTTAAATGAAATAACCCCAAGGTAGCATGTTTATCCCTTGATTTTTAGTTTGTTTTTAAATTTAATATATTTTATTTATTTATTTATTTACTTATTTATTTAAGAGAAAGAGGCAGAGAGAGAGAGAGAATGGGCACACCAGGGCCTCCAGCCACTGCAAACGAACTCCAGATGTATGTGCCCTCTTGTGCATCTGGCTTATGTGGGTCCTGAAGAATTGAGCCAGGGTCCTTTGACTTTGCAGGCAAATGCCTTAACCACTAAGCCTTCTCTACAGTCCTATCCTGATTTTTAAGTAGGCATTATGTAATAGGCATTTATATATTACACACAGGTGAAAAGACAAATATCTAGGTTAATATCAAACAAGAGAAGTTATCTCTAGTTGGTGAAATTAAGAGTAATTTTATTTTATTTTCATGTTTTATCTTAACTTTTCTAATTTTTCATTAATTATGATAACTGTGTTAAAGAAACTATGCTGGGTTATTGTATTTTCACAATTTGTATTATTAGATTTTATATTATTATTTTACATTATTATAGCTCAGTGGTTGAGCACTTACCTAAACAGCAACCAAAATACATTTTTAATTTTTTTTAAATTAAATTAAGAAATATTTTTAGAGCCTGGGATCATGGCACACTCTTATAATCCTAGCTATTCAGGAGCTGAGGCAGGAGGATCTTGAGTTAAAGATAACTTGGGCAACACACTGGGATATATCAAAAATCAAACCTTTTAAATACTTATCAAGTATTACATTAAAATATATATATGCATCTGCTGAAGAGACATTAGCTAGAGCACTTCCTGTGTAAGCATGAGGGCCCAAGACTATGAGTTCAATCCCTAGAGCCAACATAAAACAGCTGGGTGTGACCCGACATGAACTCTGGTCATCACGGGCAAGCGCATGTGCCACAGGAGCACTACACATCACACCACACAAATGCATCACATTCCTCACACACACAAGCAAAAAAAATATACATATGCTTTTTACATGTTTTACACACAGCTAAAAGTATTTTAATTTTACATCAGTCATTCCATCGTGTCTACAAAACTATATTTATTTTATTGAAATTTATCACCACCAGATGGTCTCAGTCACTTTAACAAAAGATAAAGTGACCTAACAATTCAGGTAAGCAAATCTTTACAAAAATGTCTTACTTACAACTCTGAAGTTTCAATATATTTTGCAGTTCCTTCAATAGTGTTACAGTATTCTGTGGCAAATTTGGTAATGAGCTGGAGTAAAGTTGCACTTTTATCATCCACAGGTTCACCATAACTATTCAGAAGAGACTGGTACTGAGCAGCTAGAACGTTTATCCTTGTTTTCAGCTCTGGCAAGCAATCTCTGATGTGATGCATAAGTAACCTAGTGATGATTAGAAAAGCAGGACTTCATGTAAAACTGTGTGATGCTCCAAACTTGTCAAATAATTTATCTTGGAAGATATGTGTTGTGAAATACACATGTGGTCTTCCATCCTCATTTCCTGATACTCTCAGGCTGACTTGGGATCCTAAAGAGCTACAGATAGGCCAGTTACTAGAAAGACGTGGAAGTAACTAAAGAATTGGGATTGATGAGCTGGGCATGGTGGCACATGCCTTTAATCCCAGCCCTCAGGAGGCAGAGGTAGGAGGATTGTTTTGAGTTCAAGGCCACCCTGAGACTACATACATAGTGAATTCCAGGTCAGCCTGGGCTAGAGTTAGACCCTATCTCAAAAAAACCAAAAAAAAAAAAAATTGGGACTGACAGTCAGTCCCTACATCTCTAATCAATTCAAAGTAGAGACAGATTAAAAGATGAATTGATCAACAGTGGCCATTGATACCTTCAACTACTTCTATGTAATGACACTTCCAGGAAAACTAAAAAGGACCCTAGGATTCAGGAAGCTCAACAGAGAGGATACAGAATAGTCCATATGCCTTGCCTCACACCCATTTCTGCAAACCAGCTCATCTGTATCCTTTGTAGTAATCTTTTATAATGAACAAGAAAACATAAGTAAAGTGTTTGTTCCCTGAGGCCCATGACCCACTCTAATGGGAAGCAAACTTGATATAGCCAGTCAGTCAGAAGTGCAGGTCAGCTTTACTGGCAATGGATGTGAAGTGGAAGGCCAACCTGTGGATCTGATGCTATCTCTAGAGAAGTAGTATCAGAATTGAACTGAGTTAGAGGATTTCAACTGCAAAACTACCAAAGAACTGCTTACATGGTGTACAGGAAAAAACATACCACACACTGGTATTAGAAGTAGTCTCTGTTTTATTGAGTAACAAACAGTGTGAGTACAGAAGAAAACAAACCAATTCACTTGATTTTTTTTCTATATCACAAAAAAAAAAAAAAAAAAAAAAAAAAGAAAGAAAGCAATCTTAAATTAGATCAGGTATACTTAGTCTGAAAAAGTTCTGGTCAATGCTTTTTTAAAAATAATTTTATTTGTGTGTGCATGCACACTCATGTATATTATGTGTATGCCAGAGTCTCTTTTCACTGCAAATTAACACCAGACACATGTACCACTTTATTGTGTCCAGCTTTACATAGGTGCTTGGGAATTGAACTCAGGCCGGCAGGCTTTGCAAGCAAGTGACTTTAACCACTGTGCCATCTTCCCAGCCCTGGTCAACACCTTTGGCATCTGCCTTTAACTAATCAAATTCTAGTAATTGCTAAAAAACTAAATAGAAAACTAACGTAATGCAAATTCATATGGCAATTACCACAAGGAAAGAAAGCTACTCAGTCCAATTGTACCTACAATTTTAGTTCCATCAACTTATCTTAAATAGGTACTCAGCATATATAAATCTGTTTTATCAGGATGCACATGCATAAGAGAAAATGGTTTTCACTCTGGTCATAATCTCTAGAAAGGTCTTATAGTTCCTAAAACATCAACCAATAAGTGTTCAGAAAAAAAGTGTAGAACTTCCATTATGAGTAGCAACAGATAAGTCATATAAAAACTGAAATTTTTAATTAAATTACAGAAATCCAACATGTTTTGACATCATCTGATATCGTAACTAAATTAAAAAAAACTTCACGGGCTGGGGAGATGGCTTGGAGGTTAAAGGTGCTTGTTTGCAAAGCCTGATGGCCTGGGTTTGATTCCTCAGTACCCACATAAAGCCAGATACACAAAGTGGTGCATGTGTCTGGAGTCTGTATGCAGGAGACAAGAGGCAGGAGATCTTGGCGCACCCACACCTACTGCCTCCCACCCCCGTGTATGCACAAATAAAAATATTTTTTAAGGGAGGCAATTAAAGGTTATTTAATGCAACAAAGAAATTCACACCTTTTTTACATTTTTCTTGAATTTTATAAATGTGACATCAACATAAAATTGATACTGAAAGAATTCTTTGGACTCCAGCAAAATGCTTCTCTGTACTTTCTTCTTTCTCGCAAGTTCCTAAGGATTAAACCCAGTGTTTCATACAAGCTAGGCAAGTGCTCTACTACTAGATTGCATCCTCAGGCTCCCTTAGGTATTATTTGGTTTGATGCCTACTTTACTCTGCTCTGTTCAATTTTGGATCATGAAATACACTGCTCACTATAGACACTGGAACCTTTCTTTGCAAATTTTTCCCTGTGCTTTCTCAACAACATAAAAATTGAAGTCAAACTTCCTTGTTGTGACAAGATATCTGACATACACAAGGTAAGAGGGGAAAGATGTGACTTGGCTCACAGTGTCAGAGGCTATTAGTCATGGTTGCTTAACCTTGTATACTTGGCCAGAGAGCATCACTATGCTGAGACTGTGAAGCAGAGGACCTTCTTCATTCACCTGAAGTACCCAGACAATGTAGGAAGAATATACAGCCCCCAAGGACAACCATCTCCAGTGACTTACTTCTTCCATCTATGTCCTATATGGCACAATGCAGGTCTGGCCCTAGCCAGGTCACCTGCTAGTATACATGGCACATAGCAGGTAGGGCCCTAGCCAGGCCGCCTGCTAGAAGAAACCAGGAAGTGGCTTCTGTGGACGTGGCATTCTGCACAGGCCTGGCATGACAACAGCTACAGCCCCATGCCCGTGAGCAACCTGCTGTGAGATGATCTGCCCGGAGACAGGATGTCATTGGTCCCAAGAAGGGAACCACCCCATACAACGATTGGCCAGCCAAACCCATTAAAAACCCTTACACTTCCTTGAATAAACAAGTTTGCAGCAACTTGCCCTCTGCCTGCTTCCACCCAACTTCCGCGCCTCTAACCCCCTACTTGGCAGAGACCCTGCCTTCCCTCCTGGGCTGACCCTAGGAGGGACCCCAACAATGTCCCACCTCCTACTTTTCACCAACTTCCAACAATGTCATCATGTAACTCATGGCACCTCACAACCCTAAGGAACCCATCTCTTCCCAAAAGCCCATGAGGTAGCAACCAAGCTCCACATACATGAGTCTGTGATAGACATTTCATAAACTATAACATATTACAATTAATTATGAAGCTTTAAAAGCTTCATGATTAGCCAGTCATGGTAGTCTTTAGTTCTAGCACTCAGGAGGATGAGGTAAAATATTACCACGAGTTCAAGGTCACCTGGGGTTATAGAGTAAACTCAAGGTCAGTCTGAACTAGAGTGTGATTCTGCCTCCAAAAAAAATTACATAATTAAGAGTTGGGGATGGGGGGAGGGAAGAAAATAACATGGGATATTGTCTATAATTAAAGAAGTTGTCAATAAAAAAATTTTTTTAAAGAGTTGGGGAGAGCTATTGGTCAGTAAAGTGCATGCCATACAAACATGAGGACTTGAATTAGGGTTGCCAGCTCCCACATGCACCTGGAATCTGAGCACTCAGTGGGCAGAGACAGGTAAATCCCCGAGGCAAACCAACTGCCTAGACCTGCAGTATCAGCAAGCTCTAGATTCAGTGAGAGACACTGTCTTAATAAAGAAGGTGGAGAGCGACTATGGAAGACATCTGATGTTGCCCTCTGACCTCCACGCACATGTGTAAACACATATACACACACACATGAATTAAGACAATTTAAAATCCATGTGAACATGCATTCTAAACTATGTTAATTTAATGTCAACCATCCCAAGAAAAACAGAACCTACTTTAAAGAAACCCAAAGTGAAGCTGGTAGGAGCAGTAAAAACATATGGAACTGAGCAGTCTTGATATCTTTGGTAAAACAAAAACACCTCCTTTTCAAAAGGTGAAAAATGTTACCTGTTTAGAGTCCTAGCAAGATACTTTGTTCCATTTCTGTTGGCCAGAGATGGGTATTTCTTTTGAAGAAAAGCATATTCATCCCGGATGGAATCAACCACACTCTTCTTGTTGTTAATGTCGAGCTGGCTCCTAGGAAACATAATGAAGTCATTCAGCAAAGCCAGTTTCCTTTCTCTGCTCTAGACAGTGATGGAGATGGTGTTAGCACCAGCATTGCTCCCTAACTTCTAACATGGAAAGTTTCTATTGAATTCTCACAATAATTCTACATGCTGGTATTCTATTTTATATCAAGAAACTGATGTTTCTATAGGTTAACTTACCCAAGGAAGGTCACATATTAAGTAGCACATCCTAGATTTGAACTATACAATTTAGAAATACGTAAAGCCTGACAAATATAGACTTCATTATTACTGTTAGCTATAAAAAGTTGCAGCCAGGCAGAAAAATCTAACTGCATCTTAACTAACTATAGTAACTCATTTCTACCCAAAATAATAAAGTTAACTTGAAGAACCATCCACAAATATGAGAAGTCAGTACTCCTGATCCTGAAAAGATAGTTGAAACTTTATTGTAAGTGGCAACAGGAGTGGGATGGAAGAACCGATGAATAGAAGCAGAAAAGTGAAATAGACCTCAGATATCATTTAGTAAAACATTTAAAAAATTTTTTCCAAGACTAGAAATCCAAAGATGTGACTTAAACCCATAGTCTATATCTAGTCTGTATAAGAACTGTAATCAGAACAAAGGTCTGTTGAGATTCGCAGAGAGAGACTACCGTCAGAACCTAGCTATACCTTTCACTAGCCATGTTACTTTAGTAAAATGTGTAACCTGAGCTTTTGGATTATAAAATGAGCACTAACATGCATCTCACCATATGTGAGAATTCCATGGACACCATTTGCAAATTGCTCACCACAGAGTACCTAAAACAAAAACTGGGAACTAAGTAATAGCTGCATTTTTACAGATTTTAATATTAGCTATTTCAATTATGTATGTCAGTATGTGCACATGCATGCATACATGTGTCCAAATCAATCCTGGCAAATTATAAGCCATCATTAATACTAGAGGCAACTAATCTACCAAAATCTCACCATGTAAACCTAAAACTTTCTTAATTGGGTGCAAATTAGATGATATCATTTTCTTTCTTTTTTTTTTTTTTTTTTTTTTTTTTTGGTTTTTCAAGGTAAGGTCTCACTGTAGCCCAGGCTGACCTGGAATTTACTATGTAATCTCAGGGTGGCCTAGAACTATCAGTAATCTTTCTACCTCTGTTTCCTGCATGCTGGGATTAAAGGCGCCACCACACCAACCTATGAAGGGTTTTTTTTGTCATGACCCAATGTTCTTTCCCTTTGTGTGAGGATTGGGGTCCCTCTCCCTCATAAACACAAACCCAAATTGTGACACACATATCACCTGTCTCTAATAACACCACACAGAGGGGGAACTTTTCCTCTCCTACCCTGACTCCAATCAACGAATCTCTGAGAGGCTGCGGCATGGGAAGCACCATACAAGTGTCAAGAACTCCAAGGTGAGTGAATCAGACCCAGAGTACTTCCAAACCTTGCCTTATCAACTATTTACTCAGATTATGTGGTGTGGAAAAGCACTCAAAATAAAAATCACCCAAGGTCACTGATTTTATTTGTGTCACCAAGCAAGTTAATGGATGTTTTTGTTTTTCAAAGTAGGGTCTCTCTAGCCCAGGCTGACCTGGAATTCGCTCTGTAGTCTCAGACTGGCCTCAAACTCACAACGATCCTCCTATCTCTGCCTCCCAAGTGCTGACATGAAAGGTGTGCTCCACCCCACCTGGCAAATATCTTTTTCCCCCTTTACCCAGTATCCTTTCTCATACAACAGCTTAAATAGAAGGCCAAAAATTCTTAAAGCCTGGCTATTGAATTATATTCCATTTGTAACACTGACTACTTTAGAAACATTTTCTGTAAGCAATGGCTACAAGACTTTGGTGAATCTCTTCTTTTCAGCAATAACAACAGAAAGGGGAAGAAGATATTATCACATTTTAGACAATTTTAGAAAATAAGACTTGCAGACTGTGGAGGTGGGTCAGTGGTTAAAGGTGCTTGCTTACTAAGCCTACAGGTACAGGCTTAATTTCCCAGTAACCACGTAAAACCAGATGCACAAAATGGTGCATGCATCGGGAAGAAGAAATTCAGGGGCTTTGACCTCTCCCACCCTTTTATGGGCAGGAAGTCTTTATATTCTCTCATTTTTCCTTCTCTCTTTTTTTTTTTAAAAAAAAAAAAAACCTTTAATTTGATAGACAGTAAGAGTGAGAAAGAAAGAGAGAGCAAGAGAGAGAGAATGGGAGCACCAGGGCCTCCAACCACTGCAAACGAACTCCAGATGCATGTGCCACCCTTGTGCATCTAGCTTGGGTCCTGGGGAATAGAGCCTTGAACCAGAGCCCTTGGGCTTCAAAGGCAAGCACTTAACCACTAAGCCATCTCTCCAGCCCCTCCTTTTTCCTTCTCTTAATCTAATAAAGTCTCCCTAAACTTTAAAAAGTAAAAATAAAAATAAATTCAGACTTGAAAATGTGAATACTGCAATTATTATCCCATTCTTAATTACCAACCTGTTAACTACTCCAATTATTCCAAGCTTGACTGGAATGACCCTTCCCATCAATACATCCATGGCATCAGTACCCGCATCCATGAGATCAAGTTTGGTGATGACAGCCAGGGTTCTGCGACCTGACAAATGTCAGATGAATGAAAGAGAAGGGAAGAAGGGGAAGGAAGAGAGACATCAAGATACCCATAAAATAAAGCCATTAAGTTTAATAAAGTACAATCATCTATGATTCTACCTAACACACATTGACTCTTTCATCATTTTGGTAATACTTTTTGAAACAATTTTTTAAACGTTTTACTCCTTTTATATTTTATTTACAAGAGAGAAAGGGAGAGAATGTATACAAAAGGGCCTCTTGCCACTGCAACAAACTCCAGACCCATGCACCACTTTGTGCATCTGGCTTTATGTAGAGTACTAGGGAATCAAACCCTGGATTTCAGGCATTACAAGCAAACACCTTTAACCACTGAGCCACTCTCCACACCTTAAAACATAATTTTAAATACCACATACAAATTTAGAATGTTTTCACAGGTAAATTCTTAGTTCTTAGGAAAAGCTTTTCTAAGCATTTTACATTTTCTTTGACTTTTTGGAATACAGTTTTTTGGTTTGTTGTTGCCTGGGAGAGAGGTAGTGCTAGAGGTCAAACCTAGGGCCTCTAGCATGATAAGCAATCACATCAACACTTAGCTACATCCCTAGACCCTAGTCCTATTATTTTTCACAAGTACACTTCCACAATAAGACAGAATACTTCTATCACTCTACTGCCTAGTTGTGCCTTTTTAAGAATAATATATAAATGAAATTATATTGTATGTGGACTTTGAGTTTGGCTTCTTTCACACAGCATAACTCATTTAAGAGCCATCCATTTTGTAATTTTGTTTATTTCTGAGTGTTCCATTTTAATAATATGCAGCTTTGGTTGTTCATTTCCTATTTGAAAAACATTTGAGCTGTTTCTAGTTTGATGAAACTATGAATAAATCTGCTATAAAAAGTTGTATAAAGATCCAGGCATGGTGGCGCACACCTTTGATCCAAGCACTTGGGAGGCAGAGGCAGGAGGACTGCTGTGAGTTCAAGGCCACCCTGAGACTACACAATGAATTCCAGGTTATCCTGGGCTAGAGTGAAACCCTACATCAAAAAGCGAAACAAGGAAGTCAGGCATGGTGGTGCACATATTTAATCCCAGCACTCAGGGGGCAGAGGTAGGAGGATCGCCGTGAGTTCAAGGCTGCCCTGAGATGCAAAAGAAAATTTCAGGTCAGCCTAAACTAGAGTGAGATCCTACCTCAAAAAACCAAAAAACAGCAAAACAAGGGCTGGAGAAATGGCATAGTAGTTAAGGCGCATGCCTGAGAAGCCTAAGAACCCAAGTTCAATTCTCCAGGTCCCAAGTAAGCCAGATGCACATGGTGGCACATGCATCTGGAGTTTGTTTGCAGTGGCTAGAGGCCCTGGCATGCCCATCTCACTCACTCTCTATCTCTCTCACTCTCTTTGTCTCTTATAAATAAATAAGTTAAAATAAAATCTTTAAACACACACACACACACACACACACACACAATTTGTATAGAGTTTTATCTTGAGCCAGGCATGATGGCACATGCCTTTAAAATCCTAGCACTCGGGAGGCAACAATACGAGAATCACTGTGAGTTTGAGGCCAGCCTAAGACTACATAGTGAGTTCCAGGTCAGCTTGGGCTAGAGCCGAGACCCTACCTCAAAAAAAAAAAAAAAAACCAGAATTTTATCTTGTTTTTATTTTTTAATATAATATTTTATTTTTATTTATTCGACAGAGAGGGAGAGAAAGAGAGAATGGGTGTGCCAGGGCCTCTAGCCACTGCAAATGAACTCCAGATACACGAGCCCCCTTATGCATCAGGCTAACGTGGATCCTGGGGAATTGAACCTGGGTCCTTTGGCTTTGCAGGCAAATGGCTTAACTGCTAAGCCAACCCTCCAGCCCTTATCTTGTTTTTAGAGACAAGGTCTCTATGTTGCCTGGACTAACCTGGAACTTCTGCCTAATGAAATCTCCTGGGTGCTGGGATTACAATAATCAACCATGCACAGCTTCACACAAGGTTTTCTGTTTTGTTTTGTTTTTTTAAATTTATTTTATTTTACTTTATTTTTTTAAATTATTTTATTTATTTTTGGAGAAAGACACAGAGAGAGACAGACAGAGGGAGAGGAGACAGATAGAGAATGGGTGCGCCAGCAGTCTCTCAGCTGCTGTGAACGAAATCCAGATGCGTGCGCCCCCTTGTGGGCAAGTGCGGCATTGCGCCCTTGCGTCACTGCATCTGGCTAAACGTGAGACCTGGAAATTGGAACCAGGTTCTTAGGCTTAGCAGGCAGGCGCCTTAACCGCTAAGCCATCTCTCCAGCCCTAATTTATTTTTTATTTTTTTATTTATTTACTTGAGAGAGAGAGAGAAAAAGAGAGAGGCAGACAGAGAGAGAGATGGGTGTGCCAAGGCCTCCAGCCACTGCAAACGAACTCCAGACACATGCACCACCTTGCTTACATGGGTCCTAGGAAATTGAACTGAGGTCCTTTGGCTTTGCAGGCAAACACCTTAATGGCTGAGCCATCTTTTCCAGACCAGGTTTTCTATGTTTTTGTTTGTTTGTTTGTCTGTCTGTTTGTTTGTTTGTTTGTCTGTCTGTTTGAGGTAGGGTCTCATTCTAGCCCAGACTGACCTGGAACTTACTCTGTAGTTCCAGGCTGGTGTCAAAGTCACAGCAATCTTTCCCACCTCTGCCTCCTGAGTGCTGGGATTAAAGGCATGAGCCACCACACCCTGTTCTCATACAAGTTTTCTTTTTGTTGTTTTTGTTTTTCAAGGTAGGGTCTTACTCTAGCCCAGGCTGATCTGGAACTCACAGCAATATCCTACCTTTGCCTACTGAGTGCTGGAATTAAAGGCATTAGCCACCACATCCAGCTTACATACAAGTTTTTTTTTTTTTTTTTTTTTAGGTAGGGTCTCACTCTAGCTCAAATGACCTGTAATTCACCCAGGTTTGATTCCCCAGGACCAATCCTCCCACCTCTGCCTCCCGAAGCTGGAATTAAAGGAGTGCGCAAGGTGGCTCAACATGTTTTTACAGGAGTTTGTTTCACTGATGTGCAGTGGCAGATGGCCTGGAGCACCCTTTTGTTCTAAATCTCATCCTCTTAGTGATCTCATGCCTATCTTTATTTCTTTTGTTTCGCAAAATAAATAAATAAAATAAAAATACCAGAAGTCTTAAAACATTATCCTCCTATGTATCCTCAGTGCTGGGATTAAAGCTAGGCCACCACTCCCGCCTTTTATTTCATCCCAGCACTGGTGAGACTGAGAAAGGATTGGGGCAGGCATGGTGTTCATGCCTTTAGTCCCACCACTGGGAGAGAGGTAGGAGGATAGTGAGTGAGCTCCAGACTCCCCCGAGACAACAGCCTGCGCTAGAGCAAAACCCTACCTCAAAAACTAAAAAAAATAAATAAAAATAATTTTTAAAAAAAAAAATTACTGGAGCTGGAAAGATGGCTTAGCAGTTATTGGGTAACTGCTAGAAGGACCCAGGTTTGAGTCCCTTACCCACGTAAAACCAGCTATTTTGGCACATGCATCAGGAGTTCCTTTAGTGGCTCAGATCCTGGGATATAATGTTCTTTCCTCTGCCTCAATTTCTAGTTTAAATTTTAAAAATACTGGGGGCTGGAAGGATGGTTTAATTTTAAGGTGTTGCCTGCAAAGCCTGAGGACCCAGGTTTGATAGGACCTAAGTTTTTAAAAAGGTGGCAATGTGTCTGGAGTTTGTTTTGTGGCTAGGGGCCTGGAGCACCCATTTACCTTTCTGTCTGCCTCAAGCATCTCATTAAATAAATAAATAAAATAAAAAATACCAGAAGTCTTAAAACATTATATATATGTATATATTGGGTTGAAGCTAGGCACAAGCCTTTCATCCCAGCACTGGAGAGACTGAGATAGGAGGACCGTCATGAGTTCAAGGCCACCCTGAGACTACATAGTGAATTCCAGGTCAGCCTGGGCTAGAGTAAGACCCTACCTCAAAAAATCAAAAAACAAAAACAAAAAAAATCTGGGTTGTATTTTGAAGTAGTCATTGGGTAACTGCTAGAAGTGTAGACTTTACGTGAAATATTTTCCTTACCCTTTATACCAGCTTAATAAATATTGCCCATCACAATTTCTAGTTTAAATTATAAAGGATTGTTTTTGAACCTTTTTAAAAATTAAATTTCTTTTTTGAGGGTAGATTTACCATTCTAAGTCAAGCATCTCATTAAATATTAACATCTGATCTTACCATCTGGATCCACCTCTCTGGAAATTTTAAGTGCTTCTGAAGTTGCCATATCTGTATTAGCAGCAGTGACAGCGAGGATAATGGAATTGGGATTGCTGATGAACCGAAGGATGAGCTCTCTGATCTGAAGCTCAATATCCTTAGGTTGATCACCTACAGGCACCTAAACCAGATAGAGATGAACAAGGAACTGATAATAAAAACAATTCATCCCCCTTCATTTAATCCACAGAACATAGGTATAATAAATAAAATAAGTTAATAATGCACGGCAATATTTATGAATTTGATAATGTACAAAGTCTCAAAATATAACTCTTTCAAATATGAAAATTAACTTTTGCATAAATATTTACTGAACAACCCTATGGTAAGGATTGGTACTAACTTCATAGAGACAAATTTCTTCATTTATTAAGCATCTACTGATAGCATGTGGCACTCTTCGATATATTTGAGATTATATCACAGTAGTGAAATTAAAGGACAAAATTCCTGTATTCCTAGATTTTGTTTCAGTGATAACTGCAAAAAGTAAACACATTTGGGTTATGCAAGTGGTAGCAAGGGCTATCAAAAAAATAAAACAGAACAGAAAGCCAGGGAAGGATAGGAAAGGACTATTTTTTTAAAGTTATTGCTTTATTTTTTGTTTTTTATTTTATTTTTTTCAGGTAGGGTCTCACTCTAGCCTGAACTGACCTGGAGCTCACTTGTAGTCCCTGGCTTACCTCAAACTCAAGGCAATCATCCTACTACCTCTGCCTCCCAAGTGCGGGGATTAAAGGCATGCACCACCATTCAAAGCTAAATTACTGCTTTTTAGTATGTTTTTTCTTTCTTTCCTTTCCTTCCTTCCTTCCTTCCTTCCTTCCTTCCTTCCTTCCTTCCTTCCTTCCTTCCTTCCTTCCTTCCTTCCTTCCTTCCTTCCTTCCTTTCTTTCTTTTTTTGGTTTTCTGAGGAAGGGTTTCACTCTATCCCAGACTGACCTGAAATTCACTATGTAGTCTCAGGATGGCCTCAAAATCACAGGGATCCTCCTAACTCTGCTTCCCGTGCGCTGGGATTAAAGACCTGCATCACCACACCTGGCTAAATTATATTATAGTTTTAAAAAACATCATCATGGAAGACCTCACAGAGACAATGGAATTGAGAAATTAAGTAAAGCTAAAGGCACAAAAGAAGAGGTATATAAGATATCTGAGGGAAGAACATTACAGGAAGGAACCTAGAGCAGAAGTTAGACAAGAATAAAACAAACTGGGCACACCTGTAATCCCAGCACTCTGGAGGAGGAGGCAGGACCACTAGGAGTTCAGGTCATCTTTGGCTACATAGGGAATTTGAGGCCTGCAAGAAGGAGGTGGGTAAAGGTAGAGGGAGAAGGAGTGGGAGGGAGGGAAATGAGAATATGGACATATCAAATAGGTATATGTGGCCGGGCATAGTAGCACACACCTGTAATCACAGCATTCAGGAGACAGAGGTACAAGGATCACTGTGAGTTCCAGACCAGCCTGGGACTACAGAATGAGTGCTTCAAAAAACAAACAAGTAGCACTCGGGAGGCAGAGGTAGGAGAATCACTGAGAGTTCGAGGCCACCCTGAGACTACAGAGTGAATTCCAGGTCAGCCTGAGCCAGAGTGAGACCCTACCTTGAAAACCAAAAAAAAAAAAAAAACAAACAAACAAACAAACAAAAAAACAAGTATATGTAAAAACTGAGGCTTATAGTTTCAGGAAGTGGGAAGTCACTGAAGAAACTTTTAAGACAAGAAATGACACACCTAATTTTCACTTCAACAGAACCACTGTGGTGAGTGTTACTTATCCTGTCACCTATCTCTGCACCAATCTAAGTGATATGGCAGCTCAGCAGACACAACACAGCCAAGAAAATTTCTAAAAACAAGTGGGATGAAAGGTAAAGAACTGTCAAGGATGCTGTAAGGTTTTTGGCTAAGCAATTGGTAGAATGGGGTTGCCATTTATTGAGACAGGGAAAACTACAGAGAGATCAGGTCTACTTGAAGTGTACGTAATAAATTTGGTATCAAACACATCAAATTTGAAATGCTCATTAGACACTTCAGTGTGTATATAAAGCAGATAGTTAGATGTACAAGTGTCAAGGTGATTTGAATGTCATCAGCGTATTAACGCTCATATATTTAAAACTATACAACCTGATGAACTATGAACTGATGAACTAACAAGGGATTAAAGTTCACCCAAAGCAGATAAAAGATCCAATAATTGAGTCTAAGGAATTTAACTGCTTAGACCTTGGTGTGATGAATGGAAAGTAACAAAATCACCACAAAGCAAGAGAACTGCAAGATGGTCTCTTGGGATATGGTAAAGCACATTTCAAGAAGAAAGGAGGACTCAACTAAAGAAAAAAAAATGCTGTAATATAAAGCCAAGTGTGGTGGTGCACACCTTTAATCCCAGCACTTGGGAGGCAGAAGTAGGAGGATCACCATGAGTTCAAGACCTCCCTGAGACTACATAGTAAATTCCAGGTCAGCCTGAGCTGAGCTAGAGCTAGAGCTACTTCAAAAAACAAAAAAACAAAAAAAAAAAAAAAAAAAAACCCAAACAAACAAAAAACCAAACGAAACAAAAACCAAAAAGCAAAACAAAACAAAACAAAAAATATAATTGGAAAGGACAGCGGATTACTCCCCCTAAGGAGTTTAGGGGGAAAATACACATTTTCAAATGAAAACATAAACATATCCACAATGAATTAAGAAGTGCTCCTCACCTTGGTCATTCCTGGTAAGTCCACAAGTGTCAGATTGACAACATTGGGTGAAAAAATCTTCAGATGAATTGGTTCAGGGCTTACTCCCTAAATATAAGTTAAAACATATATTAAAATCACATTAAAATTTCAAAAAGTAGTATGAGTAAAATGCTCAAGTAAACTTAATTTTAAGTATACAAACTGTAGATACTTCTAAATATGAATTGAACTATGATTCCTAAAAATTTTCAAACATCAGGGCTGGAGAAATGGCTTTGCAGTTAAGGCCCTTGCCTGCAAAGCCAAAGGACCCTGGTTCAATCCCTAGGACCCACATAAGCCAGATGCACAAAGTGGTACATGTGTCTGGAGTTTGTTTACAGTGGCTATAGGCCCAGGCATGCCCATTCTCTGTCCCTGTCTCTCTCTCTCAAATAAATTTTCAATAATCAAAATCTAATGAAACACAGAAGGCTCCCAACCATATAACATGTTATCTAACCCCATATCATTAACATTAACACTTTCTTTTCCCTATAGTATTTCACAATCTTTTTTTTTGTTTGTTTGTTTTTTGTTTTTCAAGGTAGGGTCTCACTCTAGCTCAGGCTGACCTGGAATTCACTGTGTAGTCTCAGGGTGGCCTTGACCTCATGGTGATCCTCCTACTTCTGCCTCCTGGGGTGCTAGGATTAAAGGTGTACACTACCACTCCTGGCTTATTTCACAATCTTTTGTTTAAACTTTTTTTTACTTTATTTATTTATTTGCAAACAGAGAGAGAAAGAGAGAATGGACATGCCAGGCAGGGTCTCTTGCCACTGCAAACAAAATTCACATGCATGTGTTATTTTGTTTATCTGGCTTTACTGAGTACTGGGGAACTGGACTGGGCCATCAGGTTTTGCAAGCAAGCACCTTTAAGCACTGTGCCATCTCTCTAACCCCTATTTTATATTCTTTTTTCTTGATTCTATGCATATATATTTGTGTGTGTGTGTTTTTAACAGACGTGATGCTGAACAAAGGAGCAGTTTATTCTCACTATCCAAATTTATGATGTTCCCAAATGAAAGTAAAAGAAAAGCTATTCAAATCAACTTGGTTCCCGATTTTTGAATCAAACTGGGGTCCTTAGGCTTTGCAAGAAAGCACCTTAACAGCTGAACCATCTCTCCAGCTCTGAATAAAATTTTTTATTAGAGTCTAGCATGGTGGCGCATGCCTTTAATGCCAGTACTCAGGAGGCAGAGGCAGGAGAATGCCAAGAGTTCAAGGCCACCCTAAGACTACAGAGTGAATTCCAGGTCAGCCTGGGATAGAGTGAGACCCTCCCTCAGGGGGCAAAAAATATTAGCTCACAAAAAAATTAGGTTTCATTATGCTGTTTTTATACTAATTGCAAAAAAAATTACTGTGAAAATACTCCATTTGTTTCAAAAAAATCCAGATTATAAATTTACAAGCAAATTTACAAGGCTTAGTGCCATAGACCTGTAATCCTAATGTCTTGGGAAACTGATGCAGGAGACTCTCAAGTTCATGGCCAACACAGACAATTCAGTGAGAGCATGTCTTAAAATAAATAAATAAATAAATAAAAAATAAATAAATAAATAAATAAAACAAAAGGCTCTAGATAGAACTCAGCAGCAGAACACTTCTAGTAGCAAAAGGCCCCATATTCCCTCCCTAGTACCACAAACATCATGAATTTACAATATACTCTAGCATTTTATATACAGAGAACCCTCAATGATACATCTACTGCTGTTGAAAAGGATGCCTACCTTGTTACTTCCTGAAATTCTTTCTGTTTCATTTTCAATTTCTTGTCGAATTTCATCAAAATCTGTATAAAGCTAAAAAATATTGAAACAAAAAGCACCATATTAAAAAAAAACATCAAAACTTCTTAAATGAGGGGGTTGAAGGTTACATTTCAAGAACACCTATGAATATAGAAAATTAGTATACAGATTCCAAAATATGTGTGTGTGTGTGTGTGTGTGTGTGTGTGTGTGTGTGTGTGCGCGCACGCGCGCACATGCACATATGAAAGAGAGAGAGATTTGTTTTAAAGTTGCCTGAAATCACAATGCTTAAAAATGTCGAAATTAGAGCTGGGTGTGGTGGCGCACACACTCCCAGCACTTGGGAGGCAGAGGTAGGAGGATTGCCTTGAGTTCAAGGCCACACTGAGACTACATAGTTAATTCCAGGTCAGCCTGGGCCAGAGTGAGACCCTACCTCGAAAAACCATAAAAAAAAAAAAAAAAAAAAAGAATGTCGAAATTAGAATCAGGCTCCATGTAGATTCCCATACTTAGAAACATCTCTGAAACAAGTTTTACTTTAAAGAAACCACTACTTCCAAACAACCTAACACATTGTCAAAAGAAACTCCAGTATCTGCTTTTGAAAAATGGTATTTTTAAGTGCTGTTTCTTCATTATCGTCTTGAGTGATTACCTTATTTTTGGTGTGAAGAAATTTACCCCATTCTTCTGCTTCTACTCCTAGAAAGAAGAGAAAAATCATTTCTTGAAAACTACTTTTTACAGTCAGAGATTTAAAAAGACACACAACACACTGTTTTGGCACTAACTGTAAGTTAAGTGTTTAAGACCTGCCACATATACATTTTACATTTTATTTCAGAAGCATGATTAACTTCAAGTAGAATTGTTCACAGGTCTTCCTACCACTGAAATCTAAAATTTTACAGATAAAATTGCTCACTTCCTATTTTATTTATAATTATATTATAGTGAAAGGTAAATGTTTAAGCATCTTATATATCAAAGCACTTTAAACAATGAAAACACTGAAAGTAGTGGCTAAGAAGAAAAATTCTTAAGAATCCCAATGAGTAATGTGAAAAGCAAATGTAACAAATTTGTACATATAACTCAAGGTGAAATTTACAATATATTAATAAAATAGCTAATTTTTCTATTTTTTTAAATTTGATTTCCTATTAGCTACTTACAAGTCACAATTTACTGCTCTTTTAAAGAGCTCTCTTACTAATAAGATGCTAGCTGTTTTATAATACACTATAAAGGTGATTTCTCCAAAGTCAAGTCTATATTTTCCCTTGGAACTATAGGAAACAAGTGAAGAAAAACAAACAGAAAAAGTATATATTGTATGACTTGACATTCTCCATTAGCCTCTAGTCCTCCTGGCACCTCAAGCACACTTGTTTTGCTTTTGCCAAATTTGGAGACAGTTAAAATGTCTTTAATGATTAAAGTATTAACTACCTGTAATCAAAATTAAAATGACTTTAAGCTATTCATATATTTATTGAGAAAAGATAGATGGTTTCTTTGGTGGAATAAAGGTAAGTCAAGTGAGACCCTCTTTGCAAGTAAATGCTTATCTACTTGAAGCTTAGTACCTTCTTCTAAGAAGTCTCTTTGGAGAGGAACACAACTCACCAAGGCAGTGCTACACACCAAGAGGGCCTACCTTCACAAGCACAGTTTTAAAATAAAAATGAAATACATCCACCATCTAAAGTGCCTGCATTTTGATGCAGTGCCCAAAAGATGACAAGTATCATTAAAACCTGTGATCAATACAGATAGGCAAATAAAAATAGAGGAAAAAAGAGGCGCATAGCCTGTATATAAGTACACATGCAGGCATAATAGAAAAAAAAAGGGGTCTAAAAACAAATGGATAAAGGAAACCTTTGGAAAGGTGTCTTGAGTTTTTCCATGTAGCAGGGTCTGTAGTTAAAGAGAAACAGCACAAAGTAAGTTTAGTGCCTATCCCTAAAACTTTAAACCTTTTATTAAAAAAACAAATGTATAGAAACATGACCACATTTCAAATGCACACAGCATTTAATTATTCAAAATATACAATTATAATTACATGGATGTATGTGTATGTATGTATGTGTATATATATACACACATATATATATATACAAAAGCATACTGTGTGCCATGCTTTAGCATTTTTAGAAAATGAATTTTCCAATATAATTATGTCATTTCTGTTTCTAAGTGTATTACAATTAGCCCACTAATACAAAATTTGCCTGAAATATTTGATAACATACTGTGGGAAAAGATTAAACTGTCGGATAAAAAAAAAAAAAGAACCTTGGGCTGGAGAGATGGCTAGTGGTTAAGGCACTTGCCTACAAAGCCAAAGAACCCAGATTCAATTCTCCAGGACCCATGTAAGCCAGATGCACAGGGTGGCACACATGTCTGGAGTTCATTTGCAATGTCTGGAGACCCTGGTGAGCCCTCTCTCTCTCTCTCTCTCTCTCTCTCTCTGCCCCCTCTCTCAAATAATAAATAAAAATATTATTTGAAAAAAACCTACAAGATATATTATATATATCTTTTAAAACCTTAAGAATTAATAAGTATATGCAACTGTTTACCCTACTAGTGAAGACTGAGGAGGAAATTTTTATAAAATATATATTACATTTAGGAGAATTCATGAGCTCAACCCAAAATGAGTCTTCTACTTGTACCACAGCCTCTAATGCAGGACAATTGGCCTAATTTTTATCTTTCATTTTTTGCCGCTTTGGAGAAACAACTAATTGCTTTTATAAATGGGTAGCTAAATAAGGGTAAAAATTCAAATTTAAATTCAAATTTAATCTTAGTACTTGGAAGGCAGAGGTAGGATTGCCATGAGTTCAAGGCCACCCTGAGACTACATAGTGAATGCCAGGTCACCTTGAGCTAGAGTGAGACCTTACCTCGAAAAAAAAAATTCAAATTATACCCATATTTTTATGCATTCTACAAAGCATATGTGTTTGCATTAAAAAACAATAACCTCATCATTTTCCACTGACATTGTGCAGTATAATACATGGCACAATTTTGGCATTATTAAATTGTATTATAATTTCATATGTAATTATATAAAATATATAATGCTATAAAAGTTTACATATTACATTGGAACATTCTACTTTGGGATTTAATCTAAAAGAAAATGTAGTAAAAGTCTGACTTCTTATAAAAGAATGATAAATAAACTGGGGCAATGCTTAGCAGATAACGGCATTTGTTTGAAAGATAATTGTTGAGTTCAAGGTTCAAACTACATCATTCCACCCTAATACAATTTAATTTTGTTCATTTATTTAATTTTTTTTCACATGTGTGTATGTATGTGCATTTGTTTGTGGGTGCAAGTATGTGTGTGCATGTGTGTGACATCAGGTGTCTTCCACGATCACTTTCCACTTTATTTACTGAGGCAGTCAGTGTCTCTCACTTGAATCCACAGCTGGTCAATCTGGTGAATCTAGCTTGCCATAGCCAGCTATCTCTGTAGTGCAGGGACTAGAGTTAGGCAAGGACATCCATCAGGCATTTCTGCGAGTGCTGGAGATCCAAACACCAGTCTTTACACTTGTGCAGCCATGTTTTATCCACTGAGTAGTCATCTCCCCAATCCTTAATTTTCTTCTTAGTAAGACTTTAACAGAAGGGCTGAGGAGATGGCTCAGAGATTTGAAGGTGTTTGCTTACAAAGGCTACCTGCCTGAATTCAGTTCCCCAGAACCTACATAAAACTGGATGCAAAGTCACACATGCATCTGTGATTCCACACATCTACAACAACGGGAGGCAGAGCCAAGAGAACCCATAGCTCACAGCCAGCTAGAAGGTGGAGCACAGATAACCTCAGTTATCTTCTGACCTCCACATGTGCATCATGGCACGTGTAACCACTTACTTTAAAAAAATAATTTAATAGCCAGGCGTGGTAGCACACGCCTTTAATCCCAGCATTTGGGAGGCAGAGGTAGGAGGATCACCATGAGTTCGAGGCCACCCTGAGACTACATAGTTAATTCCAGGTCAGCCTGAGCCAGAGTGAGACCCTACCTCAAAAAAAAAAAAAAAAAAAAAAAGAAAGAAAGAAAGAAAGAAAGAAAGAAAGAAAGAAATAATAATTGAACAGAAAATTCTTTCTGAGGCATAAGTCAGAGGAAGAGAGAAATCTGAGAATTCTTTAAATTGGCATCTGTTATGTCACATAGCAAAATAAAGACTATTATGATGCTAAGTAAAATCTCCTGATTATTAAATTACATATTATATTACACTGTACCAGTTTTGATAGACCTACATTTAAAATTACACTTCTTGGACTGGAGAGATGGCTTAGCAGTGAGGGTGTTTGCCTGAGAAGCTAAAGGACCCAAGTTCAATTCCCCAGAAGCCAGATGCACAAGATAGTGCGTGCATCTGGAGTTTCTTTGCATCAGCTGAAGGCCCTGGCATGCCCATTCTCTTTCTCCCTCTAAACATAAAATTCAGTACTCAAATTTATGAAATCTATTTCCTAAAGTAGCTGACTTGTCATTTGAAGTGTGAGGAGATTTGTTGTTTACATATATTTGCACACATGTATAAAATAAGCACTAAGCTTGGAAAAAATACATGTGCAGGTAAGATATGCAGCTTTATTAACCCACCACCAGGAAGAGACATCAACAATATACACGTGTATGCCAAGGAGCTAACATGCTATAATTGAAATGTATTCCCTTTGTTAACAAGAAAAATTTTATCTGAGGAAACACTGCCCACATCTACAACAGTGTCTGAGAGCTATCTACCCTTTCAAAGTGGCTGAAGAAAACAAACAAGTTAAAGAGATGGAATACACACAGTTCTCTGAAAGTCTTGGTATAAGGAGTTTGACAGACTCCGTGGGGATAAAATTCTTAAAATGTTATTTTAGATATTTGAGGCTGAGCCATAGGGTTAGGCCACAATGACTACATTCAAGGTTCAAATTTCCAGTAATAGGACAGGCATGGTGTTGCACACCTATAACACCACAACTGCGGAGACAGAGCAGGAAGATCACCCCACGTTGGAGGCCAGCCTTGTGTACACAGAAAGCTTCAAGCCAACTAGGACCATTTCTTTAGGAAGACTATCTCAAAAGAAAAACAAAACAAAAAAACCCAACCTGAGACTGCACAGCAAAATCTAGGTCAGCCTGGGCTAGAGTGAGACCTTACCTCAAAGAAAAAGAAAAAAAAAGAACTTTAATAATAAACATCATGAAAATACAAACTAATTATTAATATACTAAAAAGATACCTAATATGACTGAAAGGTCCCTTCATATCTCCTGTAGTCTATGCTAAAATACTACATGTTAGTAACTATGACTTCACTAACGTGCTTCAGAGGTCACTGCTGTAGAGTCATAGTAGATGCATGTAAAAGGACCCCACTCCTCACACACACACACTTTATGATAAAAATAAAATGATCACCACCAAAGCTCCTATAATAAATGAAGGAAAAATATCAGATCCAGGATCAACTACACTGAAAACAGATCTTTGAAGGTAAGAAATAGACATGGTGGTACTCTGCTCTAAAAGCCGTTTAATAATTGGAGGAAATTTTTTTTTTTTCGAGGTAGAGTCTTGCTCTAGCCCAGGCTGACCTCGAACTCACAATGATCCTCCTACCTCTGTCTCCGGAGTGGTGAGATTACAGCAACTGGGCAATTTTACAGGCTTTTACAAGACAAACTCTGAGTAAAAGACTGAACTAAGTAAGAATACTGAATATATGTGTGATAGTTTGAATTGATGGCCCTCAATATATGGTGTTTTATTAGTTTGTAGTTTGCATCTACCTAGCTGGAAGCAGTGTCACTGGGTGGATCTTAGGGTCCAGCCCTAAGGTGTGGTGGTGGGTTTGAGATTTCAATCTAAAAATATACAAAGTGTGCCTGGCTGGAATTCCTGAAGTATGCTGTGCTGTGCTGTGTGGTTTTGGCTTTCTCTCTCTTGCCTGGTCCTGTAAGAGCAGGCCAGCTTCTTCTGCCATTATAGAACTTCCCCTAGATCTGTAAGCTTCAATAAATCCCTCTCTTCCATAACCGTGCCTGGTCTGGAAGTTTATCTCAGTGAACCTGAGACTGTCTGGGACAGAAATTGTTACCAAGAATGGGGTGATATGAACCTGACCATGTGGATTTTGGTCTTTTGGAACCTTTGTTTTGGAGGAACAGGCATGGACTTAGTGCTTGCAACTGAAGATGCCTTCTGGAGTGGTAAGGCAAGTTTTATGGACTATTCTGATGAGAGTTTGAGAATGTTAAGTGCAGACAGTATTGAACTTCGAGGCTTGGCTTATGAGCTTTCTAAGGGGAAGGAAAGACTGCAAGGACTCTGTTGGAACTGGGCTACTGTAATAAGGACTGGCGGCGTTCTGCTGCCCAGGCCCAGAGAATTTAATCAAGGTTAAATTTGTAATGGATTGATGTGCTTGGCTAAAGATACTAGACTGAAAGATTTAAGATTTTAAGTTGGAAAACCTCAAGTTAAAATTAGAGGCACTGAGACTGGTTTTAGGTTACTGAAGCTGCTATTGTCAAACACATTAGCAATCTTAAGGAAGATGGCCCAACTGCTTTACATTAAAACAATGGAGAGGATGCCTGAGGAAAGACTATGATAGAAATGCAAATCAACTGGGCATGGTGGTGCATGCCTTTAATCCCAGCACTTGGAGGCAGAGGTAGGAGGATCACAGTGAGTTCAAGGCCACCCTGAGACTGAGAGTACATAGTATATTCCAGCAGCCTGGACTGGACTAGAGTGAACCTTACCTGGAAAACCAAAAAAAAAAAAAAAAAAAAAAAAAAAGAAATTAAGAAAGAAATGCAAATTCTTTTGGGAAGGAGCTGAATGGAGAAGGAACCTGGTTTCAAGGTTATGATTTATTTCGTCCCTGAATTAAGAATATGGCTGTGTCCTGCACACCTGGTATTAGTTTTGGAAACAGGAAAAATGTGTGGAATGGTCATGAATTGCACATGGTTCCAAGAGCTGCTCCTGAGGTGTGGCATGAGGCAGGCATGGCATGATACCTGGGTTGAAGAGCCTTTGGAAGATAAACCATGGTTTGTGTGGAGACCTAAAAACGTTTTGGATATACCAGGACTGTTCAAGGGCTACCATGGAGTGCACTATTGACAGAGGATAAAAGTTTTCCCTGACTTCTCTGCCCAACTGGAGGGGCAAAATTGGAAAACCTGGAGACTCTCAGTTTCTAGTTATATTGAACTTGAACTACAAAAGTTTGATGACTGCTTGATGGTGGTTTAGTTTACATTGTTCTAGTCTCTCCTTGCTATGCCTTATACCAGTAAAAATGTTTACTCTGCCTTTATATGTTAAAAGTATTTAACTTGTTTGCTTTTACAGGACTCACTATCTTAAGTTGGTCAAGACTATGGGGACCTTTGAAATTGGACTGAATACAATTTACAATATGTGATGGTTTTAAATCTATTGGGGGCCAGGGGCTTCCGGAATGTGGTGGTTTGAATTGATGGCCCCCAATATATTCAGTGTTTTATTAGTTTGTAGTTTGCATCTGCAGTCACCTGCCTAGTGTCAGTGTCACTGGGTGGATCTTAGGGTCCAGCCCTAAAATGTGGTGATGGGTTTGAGATTTCAATCTAAAAATATACAAAGTATGCCTAGCTGGAGTTCCTGAAGTGTGCTATGTGGCTTTTGGCTTTCTCTCTCTCTTGCCTGGTCTTGTAAGAGCAGGTCAGCTTCTTCTGCCATTATGGAACTTCCCCTACATCTGTAACCTTCAATAAATCCCTTCCTCCCTAACTGTGCCTGGTCTGGAAGTTCATCTCAGTGAATCTAAAGCTGTCTGCTACAATATGATTCTCCCCAAACATTTCAAATCTCACTAACATGATTAATATTATATATACATAAAACAAGCAACTTAAAATCTGATAATAAAGAGCATTTCATAAAATATTTTATTTATTCATTCATTTATTTTTGGTTTTTCAAGGTAGGGTTTCACTGTAGCTCAGGCTGACTTGGAATTCGCTATGTAGTCTCAGGGTGGCCTTGAACTCATGGTGATTCTCCTACCTCTGCCTCCCAAGTGGTGGGATTAAAAGCATGCGCCACCATGCCCAGCTAAATATTTTATTTTTAAAAAACCTGTTATATATAACACTATATATTTTCATATTCGACTTATTATTCATATAATCCATTAAAATATAACCTAACTAGTTTAGCTAGAGTCTAAGCCTAGCAAAACAGTACAGGGTATGTTGGCACACACCTTTACTTCTAGGATGCAGGAGGCAGAATAGGAGGATCACAATGAGTTCAAGACAGCCCAGGGCTACAGAGTGAGTTCCAGGTCAGCCTGAGCTACCATGAGACCTTACCTTGAAAAAAAAAATTGTCAAAATTATATATGTTATAGAAGTAAACCTTAGTATTAGGAAAATAAAAATTAGTAACAATTTTAAAAATTACAATTCTATAGCTAGGCATGGTGGTGCATGCCTGTAACCTCAGCCCTTAGGAAGTAGAGGCAAGAGAATCAGGAGTTCAAGGTCATCCTTGAACATGAGGCACTATCTCAAGAAACCCTCTTTGAGGGAGAGAGAATCAAAATTAGCAAACACATAGTGAAACCAGAAAAAAGAAAAGGGAAATATCAAGCTAAGAAAATCATTTTAAATTTATTTAAAATAAAACCTTTCAACTAGAATCTAAATGGTTTAAATTTTCAATCAAAATCAAAAAAATAAAAATAGAAATAAAAACACAATAATTAAAACTATGATACATATTCTTAAAGCACACCAAAAGACACTTTAAAACTTTGGGGGGGAGGAGAGGCTGGAGAGATGTCTTAACCATCAGGCACTTGCCTATGAAGCCAAAGGGCTTAGATTCGATTCCCCAGAACCCATGTAAGCCAGATGCACATGGTGGCGCACGCATCTGGAGTTCCTCTGTAGTGGCTGGAGACCCTGGCATATCCAACCCCTCTCTCTCTTTCTCATGAATGAATAAATAAATAAATAAATAAAATATTTTAAAAAAACAGCCAGGCATGGTGGCACACGCCTTTAATCCCAGCACTCAGGAGGCAGAAGTAGGAGGATTGCCATGAGTTCAAGGCCAACCTGAGACTACATAGTGAATTCCAGGTCAGTCTGAGCTAGAGAGAGACCCTACCTCGAAACCTCTCTCCCCCCCAAAAAAAACTTGGGCTAGAGAAATGGCTTAGTGGTTAAGGTGCTTGCCTGCAAAGCCTAGGGAACCATGTAAGCCAGACGCACAGGGTGGCACATGCATCTGAAGTTTGGCACATGCATCTGGAATTTACAGTAGCTGGAGGCCGTGGCACGCATGTGCCTGCTCTCTCTCCCTCTCAAAAAAAGTAAAATATTAAAATAAATAAACAAAACACTTTCTTAAACCAGGCATGGTGGATGGTATCTGTAATGCCAACACTAAGGAGGAGACTGAGACAAAGAGGATCTCTGTGAGTTCCAGGCTTGCCTGGACTACGGAGTCAGTGCCAGGTCAGTCTGAGCTAGAGTGAGACCCTGCTTCAAAAAAACCAAAGCAAACAATTTTCTTGCCAGACATGGTGGTAATGCTTGTGGTCCAAGCACTCAGGAGGCTGAAACAAGAATCTTAAGTTCAAGGCCTGCCTGTAATACGGAGAGATTCTGCCTTAAAATGCCAAGCACTGAGGTTGTGACTCAGTTGGCAGAGCATTTTCCAAGCAAGACCCTGGGCTTGATGCCTAGTACCACAAAATAAATAATGATTAAACAACCTTTTTTCCTTTAATAACTGATTACTATTTAATGAAGGTCTCATTGGAGCCTCTACTAAATACTACTAGTGATGTTAACAAAAATTTGCTAAACTAAATTACTCAAAAGGGACTACTCCTAACAACTTTACTCATAGCCCTACAAAACAACAACAACAAAAAAACTTTTTTGTACATTAAAGAAAATGCTTGCTATTTTGCACAGGATTTCTGATTTTGCTACAGCCACTAATTTCTCATTTTTCATCAGCCATATCTTAGAATGTAGCAGAAATGAATAATACCATTAAGTCTGTCTGATCCCCAGTTCTGAAATTTACCATTTTCTTCTCCTGTTGTTTTTCGTTTATCTTCTGGTGAAACGTGGACCAGCTGCAGAATGAGAGGTCTCCGAGTGACAATGCCAGTACCTCTTGGAAGCAGGTCCCTGCCCACTAGGCTTTCAAGCACTGAGCTCTTTCCACTGCTCTGAAAACAGAACACAGAAGAACAAAATGAATCTTTCTTTCTGTTAACAGATTGCATTTACAAAGAAAATACCGAGAAATTAAAGAAAACATTAGTAGACTTTTAAAATAAATTTAGTTATATTTTCTATTATTATACCTCTATTTCTTTATAAACAATTAAAAATAAAAGCCTACTCAAAAAACAAAAACAAACAAGGCCAGACATGATGGCACATACCTTTAGTCCCAGCACTTGGGAGGCTGAGGTAGAAGGATCACCATGAGTTTGAGGCTGATCTGGGCTGGAGTGAGTTCCAGGTCAGACTGGACAAGAGTGAGGCCCTGCTTCAAAACAAAACATTACATTCTTGCTGGGCATGGTGGTGCACGCCTTTAATCCCAGCACTTGGGAGGCAGAGGTAAGAAGGATCACCATCAGTTTTAGGCCACCCTGAGACTACATAGTTAATTCCAGGTCAGCCTGGGCTGGAGTGAGACTCTACCTTGAAAAAAACAACAAAAAAAATTACATTCTTTTTATTTGAGGTCAAGTATCCTTTTGTTTAAGGACTTTCTGTAGTTCTTTTGTGATCTGTTTTTTTTTTTTTTCAAATGCCAGTGTTTATATTTGTTATTATTTTATCCATACTCGTCTTCTGTGCCATAACCACCTCTGATTTTTTGAGATAGGGTCTCATTTAGGCAGCCCAAACTGACCTTGAACTCATTAGGATGCTAAAACTGGCTTTGAACTTCTAATCCTCTTGCCTCTACCTTCCAAACACTGGCACCACAGGTAAGCACAACCACACTCATCTAACAAAGGCATCTTCTATATTAACCACAATATAATGATCATACTCAGGAAATCTGACATATATAACAGCAACAATTCACAATAAATAGTAACATAAATGTTTATTACACATTTAAATGTGGCCACTCTTAAGAGACCCAGCAGCAAGAACTGAGACAACCTCAAATTATGACTTTACTCTCTTACGTGCCTTCCTGCCTCCCCACAACTCCTAAGCCTGAAGCCAGCAGGGGGGAGAACAGTCCCTCCTACTTAGAGAACTTAGGACCAGAGACCTTTAGCAACCACTTTCTCCTCTACTGCTTCGGCGGCTTCTCTCATACCTCTCACGTAGATTGGGCCCAGCCACACAACTCCTCCCCTCAAAACTCATAAAAAGGACCACATCACTTTGTTCTCTGACTTCAGACTCCATCATGCACCAGTAATATGATGCTATAACACTCCCAATAAAGCTTTCATTCTAAAAATTCATTTTCTCTTGGTGCCGCTCATTAAACCAGATTGTTCTCATACTATTCTTTTTTTTTTAAATATATTTTATTTATTTATTTATTTATTTGAGAGAGAGAAACAGGGAGAGGGAGAGAGAGAGGGAGAAAATGGGTACACTAGAGCATCCAGCCACTGCAGACAAACTCCAGATGCATGCGCCCCCTTGTGCATCTGGCTTACGTGGGTCCTGGAGAGTCAAACCTGGATCCTTTGGCTTTGCAGGCAAACGCCTTAACCGCTAAGCCATCTCTCCAGCCCTCAAACTATTCTTAAATCTCTCTATCCCATTAAAATTTTCTATGCTCCCTTGTACTGGCGGTACAATGATGCACACGGTCTCAGTCTCGGGAGAGATAAAATGAAAGATCAAGGGATGGGGAGCTTCATCCATTCTCCCATGCAGACGTGGGAAGGTCCCTGTTCTCGTTACCTTCTTGTTTCTGGGATAAAACACCAGATTAAAAACAGCTGGTGGAGGAACTTTTTTTCTTATAGTCTCAAGAGGAAATGCCATGATGGCAGCAGGGGAAAGGATGGCATGAGCAAAGATTTGATATCGCCTCTGCCACAGAGGTAGAAAACAACAGCAGGAAACTGAGCCAATCTCTATCCAGGAGAAGCTGGCTGTAACACTCCTAAACCTACCCCCAACAACACACCTTCTCCAGCAAGGCTCTTCTTCCCAAATTAACAATCAGCTGGGAACCAAGCATTCAAAACACATCAGTTTATAGGGGACACCTAATTCAAACTACCACATTCCACCCCTGGCCCCCACAAACGTACAATTATCCATGATGTAAAATGCAAGGCATTCAGTCCAACTTTAAAAGTGCCCATAGTTTTTACCAACACTGCTCAAATATCCCCATAGCCCAAAGTCTCTTAACTATGAGCTGCAAAATCCAAAACGCATAAATGGCACAAAGTAAACATTAACACTGCAAAAAAAAAAAAAAAACAGCATTACGATAAAAGATTGAACCAATGCAAGATCCAAAACAAACAAACAAATAAACAAACAAACAAACAACAGGGAAAACATCAAATCCTATAGCTCCAAGTCCAACATGCTTAAGCAGTGATAAACTCTCTTGAGTTTCCAATTCTACACCTCTAGCTGGGCTGCTCACAGCCTAGAGAACAATTCATCCCAAACCAACTGCTCTCCTTGGCAGCCACACTACAGTCTTGGTATCTCAAAAAGTGCTAGAGTCTCCACTGCAACCCACAGTTCCATTCTCATGGCTCCACTGGGCCTCCATGCAGGTACTCCTAGTGGCCATCACTAACAAACTATATTGAACATGCAATGACCCTTTCTTTCCTGCATTTGTCATACTCCCATAATACCAGGTGGGCTACCAAATTTCTTAATCCAGGAGGGAACAAAGCCAACTTTGAAGAACAGGATACTCCTTCAACATTCAAGCATTTCAAAAGAGTCATTAGTCTTTCAGCTGTCCCAACACAAAACAGCTGGCCCAATCTCAATGGTGGTAATTTCTCAAATATGTGTAGCTGAAGTAGCTGTAGTCTTCAGCATGAATTTTCATTCTTTCTGTGCCATAGCCACCTGCTCACACCAGTCCAATTCTTCTAAACTCAACCCTACACAAGTTCTCAGGACACAGGAAGAGCACAACTAGCCTCACACAAACTGCCTGTAGCCCAGACAAAGCTCTTTCTTCCCCTCATAAACCAAGTCTACACAATCCATAATCTTTCTGCATTTAGGTCCCTCAAATTCTACCACAATGGTCCATCAAACTCTGCTTACAGCACTGCAAAGCATCTCTTAAGCTAAGGTCCACATACCTCTCACAAATCAGTTCCAAAAGACCAAAAGCCAGTCAGGTTTCCAGCAGCAACAATCCCACTTCTGGTACCAATTTTCTGTTGCTACTCATTACCTTCTAGGTGCTAGGATAAAGCACCTGACCAAAAGCAGTTGATGGGAGGGGAAAGAATGGCATGAACAGAGTGTTGACATCACAGGTAGAAAACAGCAGCAGGAGAGTGAGCCTATCTCTAGCAAGGAAGAGTTGGCTATAAACCCCTAAACCCACCCCCAACCACATTTCCTCAAACAAGGCTCTACCTCCCAAATTACCATCAGCTGGGAGCCAAGTATTCAAAACACATGAGTTTATGGGGGACATCTGATTCAAACTATCATAGTCATCATCCATGCTATGGTTATTTTGGGGGTTCCATGCTCCTATAAGTAACCCCTCACCCATGCTCTGTAAGGAAGCCAAATAAACTCACTGGTTTGCCAGGGTAAAAATAATTCTAAATTTGTCATTTTTCTTTGTAATATACTGTTTTTCTAGATTTTTTTTTTCCTGTACTACTTTTTTAGTCAAAATTAGTACATCCTTGAACATTTTCTTTTTTGGTTTTTTGAGGTAGGGTCTCACTCTAGGCCAGGCTGATCTGGAATTAACTATGTAGGCTCAGGGTGGCCTCAAACCCACAGCAATCCTCTTGCCTCTGCCTCCCAAGTGCTGGGATTAAAGGCATGCACCACTACACCCAGCTTCCTTTGAACATTTTCTACAAATACAAAAATCCTAATTTTATCTGCTAAATCAGAAAGTGTTTACAGAAATCAATATAGCCCATACAAACTGGTTAATTTAAGGAGACTTTATTTACAAAGGGACTGTTTACAAACATGTAGGTCACACTTAGGGGAATAAGGGATACTATAGTACTCCAAGCTATTAAAAAAGAGACGGGGCTGGAGAGATGGTTTAGCAGTTAAGATGCTTGCCAGGAAGGCCTGGCAACTCAGTTTGGATTCCCCAGTACCCAAGTAAAGCCAGATGGACAAAGTGGCGCATACATTTGGAGTTCATTTGTAGTGGTTAGAGGCCCTGGTGCACCCATATTCATATTCTCTCTCTCTGCAAGTAAACAAATAGCCCCTATATACAGGAGTATGAGACAGTAGAATAATTTTTAAACTTCTGTCTTTTCCTTTCTCCAAATCTCTGCTGGGTCTTCCAATGTCCAAATCCAATCAGAATCCAGAAGACACAGAAGCATGTCTACATTGTGCAGAAAATCCCAGTGCTGGAGAACAGGCATACCGAGTGAATGTGGAAGGTCAGATCTGTGACTATATGGCTCATCTGTGAAAGTGGACTTGGGTACTACTGGGTTTTGGTGTCCATGTTTACTGCCTCTCACCCAGCAAAGTGGAGGGTTTTCAGTCATTTCCTTTCTGTGCTCAAAATAATTTAAAGAGCTGGGCATGGTGGCTAACTCGGGAGGCAGAAGTAGAAGGATCACTGTGAATTCAAGGCCACCCTGAGACTACATAGTGAATTCCAGGTCAGCCTGGACTAGAGTGAAACCCTACCTCAAAAAAAACAAAAAATAAATATATAAATAAATAAATAATTTAAAGAGAAAGTTTCAAAAAACTTGTCCATGTACTCATACATACACACAAAAATCATCTAATTCTTTTTGGACTCAAATGGATAGGCAGAACTTCTAATAATATTCTTGGAATTTGTTAAGTTTTTCTTACTCCTGTTATTTTTACAAAATATTTTTTTTAGGGCTGGAGAGATGGTTTAGTGGTTAAGGTGCCTGCCTGCTAAGCATAAGAATGCCGGTTTGATTCTTCAGGTCCCACGGTTTGGCAGACATAAAGTGACACAAGGGTGCAATGCCACACTTGCCCACAAGGGGGCGAACATGTCTGGAGTTCGTTCATAGCTGCTGAGAGGCTGCTGATGTGCCCATTCTCTGTCTAGTCTGTCTGTCTCTCCCCCCCAAAATATTGTTTTAATTTAATTTTATTTATTTATTTAAGACAGAGAAAGGGAGAAAGAATGAAAATGGGTGTGCCAGGGCCTCCAGCCACTGCAAACGAACTCTAGATGCATGTGTCATCATATGCATCTGGCTTATGTGGGACCTGGAGAATCAAACCTAGGTCCTAAGGCTTTGCAGACATGTGCCTTAACAGCTAAGGCATCTCTCCAGCCCTACAAAATATTTTTATGTATTTAAGAGAGGAAGAAGAGAGAATGGGCACACTAGAACCTCCTGCCCCAAATATAAAATTCAGATGCATGTACCAATTTGTTTATCTGGCTTTATGTGGGTACTGGGGAAATGAACCTAGACCAGCAAGCTTTGCAAGTAAGTGCCATTAACTGCTGAGCCATTTCCTCAGTTAATTTTTTTTTTCATCATTTTTCTGGCCAGACTTTCCAACTGATTATCTGTTAGTTTTTAGGAGGATCATGAGTTCGAGGCCACCCTGAGACTACATAGTGAATTCCAGGTCACCCTGAGGTAGAGTGAGACCTTACCTCAAAAAAACAAAAACAAAACAAAACAAAACAAAAAATCTGTCTTTTATTGATTTTGTTTGCTAATATTTTTGTTTTATTTCTTCCAGGTAGCATCTCACTCTACTCCAGACTGACATATAATTCACTATGTAGCCTCAGACTGGCATCAAACGGTAGGGTGAAACTCTAGCCCAGGCTGGCCTGGAACTCACTATGTAGTCTCAGGGTGGCCTCAAACTCATGGCAATCCTCCAAGGGAACTAGTGCTTTGGGATGACTGGACCTAAGAGGCTCAAGCAGATTCACAACTGCCTGAGGCTGACTCTAAGAGAGGCACAGATCCTACCTGGGGTTGCTGTGTCTTAAACAGGATCAGCTACTCAGGTGGGAGGGAACTGGATACTCAGCCTCCACAGGTCCTAATGACTCCTCTCTGCCTAATGTCCTCTATTTTGTTTTGACTGGAACAGAATACTCTTTCCTGTGTTTCAACATGGTAACTTGTAACATGACTCTCTAAATCCAGGCAGCTTGACACATGTCCCTCTTTAAATAGGAAACTCACCTGAATGCTACCATGCTTTCGCCCATATGGAGAAATATAATATGCACTGGCAGAATAAATCCAAGAGAAGAGCGAATGATAGTATTTTATAAAAATACAAGAGACCCAACACACAATGGTACCTAAGCCCTTACTGTCTCAGTAATTATTAGAAATTTGATTTCCTTGACACAAAAGGCTCAATATTTACTACAGGGATTTTTTTTTTTTTTTGCCAGTACTGCCTTAGTGGTTGGGACATTTTCAGGCATGTAACTGAGACATGCCATAGGCATAAGTCCAGAGGGATGTGCAAGAAACCTCTAGTGCAGAGAGTTCATCAACTCAGAAAGAGATCAGTCATGGAATTATTCTGAGAGCAGGAATTATAAGTCCTGCACAGGCAGGGTAAGATCATCCAGGCAAAAGGCAAGAGTTCATCTAGTTACAAAATATAAAGAGGTATATTGAATCACAGTGATAAGAGAACTGGTCTGAAGGCTCCACCACCTCTCACTGTTGCTAACGGGGGGAGGGGGGAGAACAAGATATAGAGAACCCAGACCATATTGGTGAGAATTAGTCCAAATAGGTCTCAGGCTTTTCTATGTGAAAGAGAAAATGGGGGGGGGGGAGTGTCTCCAGAGGATGCTCTGAGAAGAAAGCAAAAAAGATATGGATGACAATATATTATCTTTCACAAATTGGTAATCATGCATATCCAGCATGAGCTCCCATTGCTGTATCTTACTCACTGGGATCTCTTTGATGCACAGAAAAATGGCCTCCAGAAGAAGAATTAATTTTAATATGATTTCACAAATTTGAAAGGAAAATGGTCTAACGAGTGCTTTTACATGCAGGCTTTCTTATTTTATTTATGTTTTGTTTTTGCTTTTCGAGGTAGGGTCTCACTCTAGTCCAGGCTAACCTGGAATTCACTATACAGCCTCAGGGTAACCTCGAACTCACGGCAATCCTCCTACCTCTGCCTGTGCTTTGGACTAAAGGTGTGCGCCATCATGCCCGGCTAGACTTTCTTTATTCTAAGAGACAACCCAGACTTAGGCAGGGAATGTATATCACCTCAGCAACTCTTGGCTTCCATGGGATCATGGACTTCCAGCTGGGGACATGATTCAGAGGTCCTAAGGCACTTGCTTTGCTAACTAAATGACAGTGCCACATGACTATTGACTTTAAATCAGGGTTAAATATTGAGATTAGAGAGTATGTTTTCACTTGCTTTTTCTTGCTCACTGTAATGTAAATTATATTAATAAATTGTCACCTGCTGTAGCAGACAGCTTCAGGTTCACTGAGATGAACTTCCAGACCAGGCACAGTTATGGAGGAAGGGATATTATTTATTGAAGCTTACAGATCCAGGGGAAGTTCCATAATGGCAGAAGAAGCTGGCCTGCCTTCACAGGGCCAAGCAGAGAGAAAAAAACCACCAGCCCCACACCACAGCACACTTTAGGAACTCCTATTAGGCACACTTTGCACATCTTTACAATGGAATCTCAAACCACCACCATCACACCTTAAGATCTGCCCAATGACATTGCCTCCAGCAAGGTGGCTGCAGATGCAAACTATAAACTAATAAAACATTGAATATATTGAGGGACATATATTCAAACTACCACACCTACTGTTGAAATTTGTTGAGAGCTGATTGAGACAGGTTAAGCTCCCCTATTTCAGATCCAAGAAGAATTATCTCATGTGTTCTCCAAAACCCTTGTCCTGGGATAGGCTGGCCCCCTGGCTCTATGTCAGAAAGAACAACAACCCAAGGTTTGCACAGGTATATGTATGTATTTTAAGATGATGTTAAATTACTAGAAAGTTTACAATATTTAAATTAATTCATCTCTGTGCTTTTAGCTGTAAAATGAAAACGCTTGTTCATGGTTGCTGCAACAGTACGCAGATGTTCCTAATGATGAGCAAAAAATGCCAAACTTCAACCCTTTTGTTTTTAAAAAAAAAAAGGTTTTTTTTTTTTTTTTTTTTTATTTGAGAGGGGGAGAGGAAAAGAAAGGGGCAGATAAGAGAATGGGCAAGCCAAGGCCTCCATAAATGCATATGAACTCCAGACACATGTGCTACCTTGTGCATCTGGCTTTATGTGAGTGTTGGGGAATAAGACCTGGGTCCTTTGGCCTTGCAGGCAAGCGCCTTAACCACTAAGCCATCTCTCTAGACCAACCTGCCTTTCTTCCTTCCCTTCTTCCTTCCTTTCCAAGCAGAGAGAAGAGAGAGACAGAAATAGAGAGAGAATATGAATGGGTGTGCCATGGCCTCTAGCTGCTACAAATTCCAGATACATGTGCTACTTAGTGCATCTGGCTTTACATAGGTACTGGGGAATCGAACCTGGGTCATGAGGCTTTGCAGGCAAATGCCTTAATTGCTGAGCCATCTCTTCAGCCCTCAACCCTGCTTTTTTAAAGAGGGTTATACTCTTATATCCCCTCTCTTCAGCCCACATTCTACCGAAGGTCCTCTCCCAGTGGGTCTTAAAGGCCTGTTAGCCACCCTGAGGCTCTTACAATCTTTCCACCCCTTCTTCCATAATGTTCCCTAAGCCTTGGTGGGCAAGTTAGAGATCTGATTTAGTGTAGCCTGTGGATCTCTGTTTTGATGAGGTATGAGTGGCCACAGTGTCTGTTGCCATCTTCGTGGAATTGGCTTTCAGGCGAGCATGGGAGCAGTTCTCATGTCACCATTTCCTTTGCAATGACTTCTGGGCCTGCAGATGTGGTGGAGGTGACTTGTATCATGGTAGACGGCTGGCTACCTATTCTTGATGTAGTGATGTATCCTGATTCTCCTCAGTATTCTCCACCATCTGTAAGATAAAACAGATTCTCCAACCAAAAGTAAGAGTAAATTGGATTAAAAGGGATAAGTCTAGTTATAGACTTACTGATATATATGCCTATTCTTCTTAGCCAAAGAGCAGTGGAGGTTCTGTTGGTTTCCTATCCTAGAGAATCTGGCTTGGTTCCCAGAACTAGATACGAGTTTTCCCCAATTGAGTGGGTCTTGCATCCAATCTGTGAGCAGCTGATTACCCACATAGGCTGTGTGCCACTATGGCACAAGTGTAACTTCTTGCTTGGCTGGTTGATTTCATATCTGGAAGGATCTCCTGCTTATTCAATCTATTGGCAATTGTTATTCCCCAGCAGCTCTCACAGCACATTCTAGCACTTTCAGGGCTAACTGGGAGGGAACTAGTTTCCCTCTCAGATCCAGCATGGTCTTTTGATGTCCTGGGACTGAAGGCTGTAGTGTTTCAGCAATAAGGTTTTACCTTTTAGCTCTGGAAGGTAAATCAAGGTCAGACATTTATGCCAGCCGCTTTTTGGATCTGGTCTATGTGAGTAGCTTGAGAATTGAACCAGGGTCATAAGGCTTTGCAAGCAAGCACCTTTAACCATCTTCTTAGCCCCAAAAGGGTCTTTTTAAAAATCCAAATAATGGGGGGTGGAGAAATGGCTTGGTGATTAAGACACTTGCCTGCAAAGCCAAAGGACCTAGGTTCAATTCCCCAGGACCCCTGTAAGCCAGATGCACAAGAGGACACTTGCATCTGGAGTTCGTTTGCAGTGGCTGGAGGCCCTGGCACGCCCATTCCCCTCCTTAAGTAAATAAAGAAAAATAAAAAATTTTTTTAAAAAATCCAAATAATGGACAAGTGTGGTGGTGCATGCCTTTAATCCTAGCACTCAGGAGGCAGATAGGAGGATTGCTGTGAGTTTGAGGCCAGCCTGGGACTAGAGTAAGATTCAGATCAGCCTAGTGCTAGAGTGAGACCCTACCTCAAAACAAACAAAACAAAAAGCCCTATAATCCAAATAACATAATGTCCTAAATGTAACTCATATTGAACTCCTTTTATGTTTATGATATGAAGGTTACACTTCAATCACTGATATTGATCTGAAAATAGCAGGCCACCCTTTGGGTCCTGCTGTTCAGATAAGAACTTGTTTCTCACTATATCTGGCCACCTTCTTCCAACAAGGAGGAAGAAGCCCAAAACATGGCTGTAAAAAAGCAATCTTCCCACAGAAGATCTTTAAAGAGACATCCTTTAAAAACCCAAATCTACCTGGGCGTGGTGGCACACACCTTTAATCCCAGTACTTGGGAGGCAGAGGTAGGAGGATCACTGTAAATTCGAGGCCAGCTTGAGACTACATAGTGAATTCCACGTCAGCCTGAGCTAGATTGAGACCCTCACTCAGTAAATAAAAATAAATAAATAAATACCCAAACCAGACTCTTATTTACAGATGAAAGTTCCTTCAAAGAACAGGGAATTCACACTAGTTACCCTCAATGACACAATTAAAAGTGCATCCCTCCCTCCACGCACTAGTGCTCAGCAAGCAGAACTGGTGAGTCTAATCAAAGGGTCAACATTTTTACCTATTCTAAACATACCTTCCTGGTCATCCATGTTCATGCCACAGTTTAAAAAGAGACATATCCCGCAATCTTTCTTCCTTTTTTTTTTTTTTTTTGGTTTTGCGAGGTAGGGTCTCACTCTGGTCCAGGCTGACCTGGAATTAACTATGTAGTCTCAGGGTGGCCTCGAACTCTTGGCAATCCTCCTACTTCTGCCTCCCGAGTGCTGGGATTAAAGGCGTGCGCCACTACGCCCGGCTCTTTCTTCCTTTTGAAGTTGTAGTAATCCACTGCATAGGGTATCAGAGGAGCCTTAGATGAACCCTCAGTGGGGAAAGGTTGGCTGATAAGGCCACCAAGGCTACTGCTGAGTCCCCTCCCCAGAGATAGCTGAGACCCCTAGTTTGAGAACCAAGAGCAGTAACAAATATATCCTGTATTGTTTTGGGGGTCTCAAGGGTCTCCCTGACCATCAACTCAGTGGGAGATTTCCCATCTCTGGCATTCGGATTTTCTGTTATAACCTAGGGCTTCTCCGCTCAGAGTTCTCCTACTCTTATTTTTGTTATATTTTTAAATTAACAAAGAGTTAAGTTTCCATATATCTTTTTCGTCCATCATTAGTTTTGGTTAAGCCTCTTCTCTTCAATTCCCTTCCCCTATCCCCACTTAAATCTTTTCACTGCCAGTGTTCTGCCCTTCTACTTTCATATCTCGTGTTTTCTACCACACCTCCCCTTAAGAACACCTTCCCCACCATGGCCCCTCTCTAGCTTCCTGCCTCTCCTGACAATCACTCCAACTTACATACAAATCTAAAAGTTCAAAGCTAGGATCCACTTATGAAAGACCATGTGGCATTTTTCTTTCATTATCTTACTTTTAGTATAGTATTGTCCAGTCCCATCCATTTTTTGCACATTTCATAATTTAACTTTTGCAGCTAAATAAAACTCCACTGTGTATATGTACCACATCTACACTATCTACTTAGTCCCATTATCAACTGATGGACATCTAGGCTGATTCCATTTCAGAGCGACTGTGAATAGAGAGCAATAAATATGGATGAGCCAGTGTCTCTGTAGTAGAGTGTACAGTCTTTGAAGTATGCCCAGGAGTGGTCCAACTGGATAATATGGTAGATCTATTTTTAGCTTTTTTGGTGGTTGTTGTTTTTCAAGGTACGGTCTCACTCTAGCCGAGGCTGACCTGGAATTCACTCTGTATTCTCAGGGTGGCCGCAAACTCATGGCGATCCTCCTACCTCTCCCTCCCAAGCTGGGATTAAAGGCTTGCACCACCACCACCACCACCACCACCACCACCACCACCACCACCACCACCCCGCTTTCTTTTTAGCTTCTTGAGAAGCCACACAGATTTCCATGATGGCTATACCAGTTGCATTCTACCAACAATGGAAAAGAGCTCCTCTTTCTGCACATCTTGCTAGCATTTGCTGTCATTTGATTTCTTGATGGTAGTCATCCTGGGAGGGAGGGATTAGATGGAATATCAAAGAAATTTAAATCTGCATTTCTCTGGTGAATAAGGAGGCTGGACACCTTTTAAAATATTTAATGACCATTTGTATTTCTTCTTTTGAGAACTCTGTTCAGGTCGATGGCCATTCTGCTTGATTTCCCCCCTCTCTTTTGACAGTTTTCACATGTGGACATAATATATTTTGATTATAATCCTAATCCCTTCCCTCTGTTTGACTACTTCCCTTGTTTGACTACTGTTTCTTTTCTAATCTGCTTCAAGTATTCTTATCCAACCATGGGACTGTGGCTCTCTTAACTCTCACCTTCAAGTCTCCCATCTCTCACCAAGTCCACAACTTATAAAATACCAAGTTACTTTTCTATATCACAAACTAGGCTTTTAGCAATTTCAGCAACTACTGTTTCTCAGACATTTTGTTCCTCCCTTTTAAATTACATGGGTTGTTTTTGTTGTTGTTGTTTCCCCAGTTTTTCAAGGTAGGGTTTCACTCTAGCCCAGGCTTGACCTTGGAATTCACTATGTAGTCTCAGGGTGGCCTTGAACTCACAGCAATCCAGGTACTCTGCCTCCCGGGAGAGCTGGGATTAAAGGTGTGCACCACCATGCTCGGCTTTACAGAACATACATTTTAAGTTCTCTTTTAATTCTACATAAACCGAATCTTATCACTGGGCTCTCTTCCTATTTGGCTCCTGATTTTCAGTTGTACTGAGCTCTCTTCTTTGTTAACTGGTCACTTACTTTCATTGTGGAATCTACTGCCAGGTGGCTCTTCTCCACTCCAAGTCCATGACTCACACTGACCACACTGCTCTCCACATTTGAGAGAACATAATAGAATTTCAGTATAATTCTAAACTGACTTCTCCCACAAATCTGAAGTTCACCGATTTGACTAGACTAATTTAACTAAATCATGCAGTTCCCCTGTTTCCATCTTTCCAGGCATCTCCTCACACCTCTTTTTAAATTTTTGACTAATAGGAAAAAATGAGTAGTTGCTTAAAGAACATAACTGAAATGTTTTCTGTCATTAACTCATATTCTTAAGACAGGTTATTATGTGTCTCTCTAAACTTCCTATTTTGAAGCCCACATAGCATGTCAGAATGTGGCTGCATTTGAAGACAAGGCCTCTGATTGGGTGATTAAGTTAAAACAAGACTATCATGGCAGGACTTAATACATCCAAACTACTGTCCTTATAAGAAAAGGTAATTAGCTGGTTGTGATGGCACATACCTATAATTCCAGCACTTTGGAGGTAGAAGGATCATGAGTTCAAAGCCAGCCTCAGCTACATAAACAATTTGATGCTAACTCGGGTTACACAAGACCCTGTCTCCCCACTCCCTAAAAAGGAAAAAATTTGGACACATAGAAGTCACCAAAGAGGCCAGGCGTGGTGGCGCACACCTTTAATCCCAGCATTTGGGAGGCAGAGGTAGAAGGATCACCGTAAGTTTGAGGCCGTCCTGAGACTACATAATGAATTACAGGTCAGCCTGATCTACAGTGAGACCCTACTTCAAAAAACCAAAAAAAAAAGAAGTCAACAACGAGGTCCTGACACACTGAAAGAAGGCACCCTCCTACAGCCCAAATGGGCCCCAAAGAAAGCAAACCTGACGGCAACCCAGCCTTTGCTCTCCAGCCTCCCTCCTTAACTGCAAGAAAGTCAGCCTCTGTCACTTAAGCTACCCAGTGTACAGCATTTTGTGATGTTAGCTTTAGCAAACAAGGACACGGCACAAATTCGGTCACACAGGCAATGATTTCAATGAACCCACATTTTGGTCAAAATATCAAGCACAGTGTCAACAGTAAAGTGAAGGTTTTAAAATGCCATCAGATTATGTTCCTGACATTTTGTTTGCATATCCAGGGTTAAGAATAGTGCAGGACTAGAGGGATGGCTAAGTGGTTAAGGTACTTGCTTGCAAAGCCAAAGGACCCAGGTTTGATTCCCCAGGACCCATGTAAGCCAGATGCATAAGGTGGCCCATGTGTCTGGAGTTCATTTGCAGTGTCTGGAGGTCCTGGCATACCAGTTCATTCTCTCTCTCTCAATCTGTCAAATAAATAAATAAATTAAATTAAATATGTTTAAAAAACAGTCCAGAGGGAGAGTACTTACTTAGAATTCACAAGGCCCTAGGTGTTATCTGCTCCAGAAATGCTGTCATTTTTTAAAACTGTATGGCCACCTTAATCAGCCTTAATTCACTAATATTTACTGACCATATTATACATAAACACCACCATTTCAAGTGATTAACCTCAGTTAATTTGAATACCTTGGGCTAGAGAGATGGCTCAATGGTTAAAGGTGCTTGCTTGCAAAGCCTGACTGCCCAGGTTTAATTCCCCAGTACCCATGTAAAACCAGATGCACAAAGTAGTACATGTGTCTGGAGTTTGTCTGCAGTGGCTGGAGGCCCTAGTGCACCAATACTTACTCGCTCAAATAAATAAACCTCATTCACTCTCAAGTAAATAATTTTTTTTTAATTTGAATACTTTGGTAAGATAGTTGCTATTTATTCTCATTTTATAGTTGAATACACTGAGTTGTAGAAAAAGTAACCATGCAACCAGGCATGGTGGCACACACCTATAATCCCTGAACTTGGAAGGCTAAGTCAGGAGAAATCCAAGTTCTAGGTCATAGGCTACCCACCCCAAAAAAGAAAAGAAAAATTATATCACTTGCCCAGTCATACTCAGAGAACAAGTAGAGCAGGGCTGAACTCTTAACAGCATTCTGAATCTTCCCCTTTGTGCACAGGGGTGCATATGTATTGTATCTGCATGTGCATGTGCAGTCACATGCACTCTGTGTGGTCAGAGCAGGACATCAGGTGATTTTCTTTGTGGCTCTTCCACATTGCTTCCTTGAGTCTTACACTGACTGGAGCTGCCAGTTTGAGGCCAGTCTGACTGACGGGTGAGCCCCGGCAATTTTCGTATCTCCACTTCCCTGAGGAGTGAGGTTACAGGCATGGGTGGCAACACCCCAACTTTTTAAATGAATGCCGGGGGGAGGGGGCTGGAGAGATGGCTTAGCAGTTAAGGCATTTGCCTGAAAAGCCAAAGGACCTCAATTCGATTCCCCAGGACCCATGTAAGCCAGATGCACAAGGTGGCACAATCGTCTGGCGTTCGTTTACAGTGGCTGGAGGCCCTGGAGCACCCATTGTGTGTGTGTGTGTGTGCCTGTCTGTCTCCATCTTTCTCTCTTGCTCTCTCAAGTAAGTAAAATTAAATTAGAAATGAGTGCTGGGAATCAAACATAGATCCTCATGCTTGCATGGCAAGCACTCTTACCTCTGAGTCATCGACCCAGTCCCAGAATTTTTCCATTTTTAATACAGATGTAGAAACAGAGAATATTTCATTACTCTCTTAACACTATAAAAAATAAAACATAGTGGGGCTGGGAGGTATCTAAGTGATTAAAGTGCTTGCTTGTAAAGCCTACTGGCTTGGGTTCAATTCCCCAGTCACCTTTGTAAAAGTCAGATAGGTATTCATTTACAGTTGCAAGAAACCCTAGTGTATACACAGGTATGCATGCACACACAAACTCATGCACATACAAATAAATATAATTTTTTAAAAACAGAAAACACCTAAGCCGGGCATGGTGGTGCACGTCTTTAATCCCAGCACTTGGGAGGCAGAGATGGGAGGATTGCTGTGAATTCATGGCCATCCTGAGACTACATAGTGAGTTCCAGGTCAGCCTGAACTAGAGTGAGACCCTACCTCAAAAACCAAAAACAAACAAACAAACAAACAAACAAACAAACAAACAGAAAACACCTATGTGGTGATAAATGGTAACAAAGCAGGTAAATAGAAACAGCAGTAGCTATTGCTCACATCCACTCAGAATCTGGCCTCATTATCAGATTTCTGATTTTTTTTTTAAGCAAAGCCCAGAAATCTGGGTCTTTCAACTATCCATAACTTTTAAACATTGGCAATTCACTTATTTTTAATTATATCTATATACACACACATATATATATACACATACACACACACACACACACACACACACACACATGGTCAAACAAAACATGCCTGTAAGCTCCCAGATTTTTTTTCTCACCTAGACTTCATATTAAAATAGTACTGGCTTCTTCAACATTGGCTAGGTAAGTGCTTGTTTCTCCCTGTTCATTCTTTTTCTAGAAGTTACTATAAATTAGTACAGCTTTTTAAGTTCCAAAGTAACACAAGTCACAGCTGGCTTGCTCTGAAAACAGGATTCTACTGGCACCCAGTTTTTGCTGCCTTCAAATATTTTCAAAGTTGATCCCATATCCTACATAATACTTAGGAGCTAAAGATTTGTGTGCCTGCTCTCAGACTCATTTTATAGTTTCTTCCAAATTGTACTGCATTGGGATTGGATTTTTTTTTCAATTCTATTTTGAGATGTGCCCTTTCGCTGAAAAGGTTTTGTGTTATTTTCAGATCTTTTCCCCAATAACTAGTGTCAATCAGGGATGAATAATTTCAATGTTCATCCATGCTACATTTACCAAAGCTGATTCATATTTTAATTTGTAAGCATTTTTCAATATGTAATTCAGGGGCTGGAGAGATGGCTTAGCAGCTAAGGCGTTTGCCTGCAAAGTCAAAGGATCCTGATTCAACTCTCCAGGACCGACATAAGCCAGATGCACATGGTGGTGCATGCGTCTGGAGTTAGTTTGCAGTGGCTAGAGGCCCTAGTGCACCCATTCTCACTCTCTATTTCTCTCTCCCTCTCTCTGTCTCTAATAAATAAATAAATAAATAAAATCTTTAAAAATTTGACAAAAATATGTAATTTAGATTTATTAAGTTTCTATTTTGATATTACTATAGCTGATTAATATGTGCTTCACTTATATTTTGAACCAATTTTCAGAAGATCTCCTTAACATTTTCTTGTTTAAATATTTCTCCTCACAGTACTCTTAAAAATATTCTTATCGGGGCTGGAAAGATGGCTTAGCAGTTAAGGCTTTTGCTTGCAAAGCCAAAGGATCCTGGTTCGATTCTCCAGGACCCACGTAAGCCAGATGCACAAGGGGGCGCATGCATCTAGAGCTCATTTGCAATGGCTGGAGGCCCTGGCATGCCCATTCTCCTCTCTCTCCCTCCCTCCCTCCCTCTTTCTCTCTCTCAAATAAATAAATAAAATTTATTTTAAAAAATATTCTTATCACATAAAGATAGTTAAATGAATTATGAAAATGACTTCTGAAAGTAATATCTATAAAACATCTCCACTTTAGCAGAGTGTGGTGGTGTACACTTTTAATCCCAATACTATAGAGGCTGCAGTAGGAGCATCACATGAGCTCTAGGCCAACCTGGACTAAGCAAGTTCCAGGTCACCTGGGCTAGAATAAGAACCTACATCAAAAAAAAAAAAAAAAAAAAAAAAAATCCCACCTTTGTGGGCCTTGAGGTGTACCTAACTGGCAGAGCATATGCTTGGCATGTACAAGACATTGGGTTCAATGCCAGCGCCTCCCCCCCCCACACACACAGAGCAAGAGAGACAGACAGACAGAAAGCACAAGATAAGTGACATGGATCAACACAAGAAGTTCAATGAACTCCAAGTAGAAAAAACACAAAGCAACCCATATTTTGTGGAATTACAATTTATTCATTGAAGGATAAAAAATATTGAAATCAGTAAAAGCAGAGAAGAGACTCATCTATCACGTACAGGATATCAGATAGATCAATAGTGGATAAAGTGGATTTTTCATCAGAAACCATGGGGAGAGGGGTTTATGGGGAGGAGATAGTAAAGGGAAAGGGGTGAGGGGATGTAATTAATCAAAATGAAATACCTTATGACAAACCCATATGGAAATTTTCCTCTCAGGCAATTTTAAAATATAATATTTAGGGTTATGAAGATGGCCCAGCAGTTAAAGGTACTTGCTTGCAAAGCCTGCCAGTCTGGGTTCGACTGCCCAGTACCCATGTAAAGCCAGATGCACAAAGTTACACATGCATCTGAAGTTCGTGTGCAACAAGAGGCCCTGGTGCACCCATTCATTCATTCATTCATTCATTCCCCCATCTCTCTCAAAATAACATGAAAAAAAATTTTTTTTTTGGAGAGACAGAGAGGGAGAGGAAGACAGAGATGGGCGCGCCAGCAGCCTCTCAGTTGATGCGAACAAAATCCAGATGTGTACACCCCCTTGTGGTCAAGTGCAGCATTGCGCCCTTGCATCACTGCATCTGGCTAAACGTGGGACCTGGAGATTGGAACCGCTGGAGATTGGAACCAGTGTTCTTAGGCTTAGGAGGCAGGCACCTTAACTGCTAAACCATCTCTCCAGTCTGAAATTATTTTAATAGTAAAATAGCCGGGCGTGCTGGCACACGTCTTTAATCCAAGCACTCGGGAGGCAGAGGAAGGAGGATCACTGTGAGTTCAAGGCCACCCTGAGAATACAGAGTGAATTCTAGGTCAGCCTGAACAAGAGTGAGACCCTACCTTGAAAAACAATCAAACAAACAAACTATATATATATATATATATATATATATATATATATACATATATATATATGTATGTATTTATTATAATAAAATAGTAAAATAAATTTTTGAAAAGGAAGAAAAAGTGTGTTTAGGCAGTAGTACCCTGTGGGTAGGAAACACTGTGCCCAGAATTCACAAGTTGTTACAGGAAAATCGTAGTGCCAGGATACCTCTCAGTGTGTTGTTGGTCAAGGAGTCCTCCGATGGCCCCCAAACAGTAGAGGCTTTGTCACTGTTCTTGGTTGCCCACCAGAATTAGACAGTAGATCCCACTGCTGAAAACACCACATGTCTTTGTTGCAAAACACTGAGAAATCAAGCTGGAACTGAGTTGGAAGCTTCTTCCCTGCTGACTAGCTGTCACAGTGCTGGAAGGTGCTATGAGGCTGCTGGGAGAGAAAAGTCATCAACAGTCTTGACCAGTCATGGACTCTGTGGCTATACAACAAGCCAGCCAAGAAAGATATGCCCACCAGCGTAATAGTGGCAGAATTGTTATAGAGGTAGATGAAGCCCACTCCAGGGAAGGGAGCTCATGTCTGGTATTGAAAACCTAATCAAAAGCCTATGGCACCCTATTATGGTGGTTCACATCTATAATTCTAGCACTGGGGAGGATGAGATAGAAGGAACACAATGAGTTCAAGGCCAACCTAGGCTATAGAGTGAGCTCTAGGGGCCAGCCTGGGCTAGAGTAAGATTCTAGGGGGAAAAAAGCCTATAGCAGGCCTAGAAAGAAGGCTCAATGGTTAAAAGCACTTGCCTGCAAAGCCTGCTGGCCAGTGTTCAATTCCCAAGTCACCTATGTAAGCCAGAGGCAAAAAACGGTACAAACATCTGGTGTGTGGCCCTGGCAAGCCCATACACACACACACACACACACACACACACACACACACACATATGCGCGGGCGCAAGCACACACACACACCCATGTACACATACATGCATGCACATAAACAAAAATATTGTTTTTAAAAGGCTTATGGCTGAGGAAATCATAAATCCTAAGAGGAAGCTACTACTATAGTTTGGCTGCACAGATATGTTGTGCCCAAACCTCTCTCTAAATATTTATGTTTATGCCCATACATAAAAGCTGCTTAGCTTGTCACAGAAGCTTCTTTTTGCATTCGTCAGTGACTACCAGAGAACTTCAAAACTTGTCAAAGTGCTGAGAATAAGTGACAGTTGCATGCTCACCACTAAATGAGACATCTCTATCACCCCATTTAAGCTCAGGGACATTGTAGAAGAAGGGGCAGAAAGAATGTAAGGATCAGAGACTGGGGAAGACAGTTTTAATGCTGTCTTCCAGACATGAAGTAGTCGCCGCATTTGTAACTTGACAGCAGACCTAACTCAGGAAGTGAAAAGACAATCTACAGGAAAGGAGGAAATATTTCCAAACCATACACTGTTAAGACTATAATATCTACAATTTACAAAGAACTCTTGCAACTCAACAATAAAAGAAAAAGCACATAAAAAGATATGCAGGATCATTAGTCACTAGGAAAAGGCAAAGTACAACCACAATAATATAACATTTCATACCCATTACATGGCTAAGAGAAATAAATGCTAATGAGGATATAGAAACTCTGGGCTAAACAGATGGCTCAACAGTTCAAGGTGCTTGCTTGTAAAGCCAGACAGCCTGGGTGCAATTCTCCAATACCCACATAAAGTCAGATACACTAAGCGGCACATGCATATGGAGTATGTTTGCAGTGGCAAAAGGCCCTGGTGTGTTCTCTCTCTCTCTCTCTCTATCCCCCTCACAAGTAAATTTTAAAAACTTTTTTAAAAAACCCCAAAACAAAGCCGGGTGTGGTGGCGCATGCCTTTAATCCCAGCACTCGGGAGGCAGAGGTAGGAGGATCGCTGTGAGTTCGAGGCCACCCTGAGACTACACAGTTAATTCCAGGTCAGCCTGGGCCAGAGTGAGATCCTACCTTGAAAAAGCAAAATAAATAAATAAATACACAAAACAAAATTTAAAAATCTTAAACATAAAAGTGACTATATGATCCAATAAGCCCACTCCTAGTAAAAAGGGAACTAAAAATACACTACACACACAAAAAACGTCCTAACAAATGTTCACAGCAGCATTATTGATAAGAGCCAGACAGTAACAACACAGTAGCTACGAACTGCTGATGGCTAATCAAGTTGTGGTAAATCTACATAATGGAGTAGTATTCAGCCATAAAAAGGAATGAAATAAGGGTTGAATATCCTTTAACTGAAATGCCTGGGACTGAATGAAGCATTTCAAATTTGGGATCCTTTCAGACTTTAGAATATTTGCATGGAAATAATGGGCTATCTTGAGGATGGGGGTTAAAATCTAAACACATGATTCAGGTACTAGGGAAGATACATGACCACCACCACTGGGAAGGTCACTAGTCAGAACCAGGTACAGAATATTTACATGTACACATGACTGGAACTCACTGTGCATACTCCACTAAATAAGAATGTGAACTGTATGCTGCTATTTTTGTTTTACAACATCACAGAGTAAAAATGGCACAAATGACAAAGCAGTCAGTGTAGTAACTATAACAAAAGAAAGTTTCTAGTCTGTATTTCTTCAGTACTAGAATAATAAAGTACTGGAGTAAGAAGATGGACAGAAATGAACTTCATCAAGTCAAAAACCGCAAAAGTTCAAACATCAGCATGAAGATGTGGCCATGTAACTGTCACCACCAGGATGGTTTTTCTTATATGTTTCTGGATTTGTTAAGACTGGGTCTCACTCTATCCCAGGCTGAGGTGGCACTCACTCTTTAGTACGCTGGCCTCGAACTCATGGTGATGTGCCTCCTACCTCAGCCTCCCCAGTGATGGGATTGCAGATGTGAGCCACCCCAGCCAGTTGGTATATGTTAAGGATTTGCAAAAGGATCCAATCTCTACCCCTCATCTTGCTAGCTAACAGGTTTACTGACTAAAATAAACACTTTTGCATATGAAAAATCTTGACTTTTAACCATTTATGCTGATACACTATAGCCCTGATTCTTTTACTTTCATGCTTATAAGGAACTGAAAATTTCTTACAAGTATACGGAAAGTTTCCAGGCTTCAGGTACGCAACAATTACAAATTACTACCAAAGAGAATGTAACTTATATCATCTTCACCAATTTTATTTACAAAAAAAAACAGTGTTTTAAAATATTATCTAGTTACAATGAGCAAAATATTCAGAGTATCACATAAACCAAAATGAACAAAATACCCTAAAGAACAATATTGTCCACAGGAGAGGGCTCAGTGGTCGTAGTAAGAACACTTGTTTGCAAGCATGAGGACCTGAGTTTCATCTCAGGCTCCCATGCAAAAAAATAAATAAATAAATAAATAAAACAGGTGTGGCCATGTGCGCCTACAACCACATCGAGGACGGAAGTGACAGAGTCTGGCCGCGGGACTCACTGGTCAGTCAGACACCAGTCTGACAGAAGAATGTCAGCTCCAGACTCAGTGAGACTCAAGGGAACAATGTAGAAAAGAGCTAGAGGAGGATAGTTGATGGCTTCCTGACCTGCACACGTGCACAGTGTTCATCTGTATGCACACACATGCACATGCACACCATGCACATGGTTTAGTGTTTGATGATTCAGTCTCCAATCATCACAAGCATTGTTACAATATGAGAATATGCAGGCAGGACTGAACAGAATCTATACTAATTCTGAAAAAGGCAAAAGAAGTACTTCAAAAATAATTTCTATTGCTTTAACTACTGAAATAAACAATAAGTACAGGAGGTCTGTGGTTTCCAAGGTTTACAGTATTTATCCAAATACTGTTTTAACATTAAATTCCTTCTCTTAGTATTTATGCTATAAACTCCCATCATTCCCTGAGGAGTTAATTAGCAGTCAATGATTGCTGGGGGAACAAGAGACATTTTCTTGGGTTGTATAGCCACTGGTAAGTTATGTGCTATGGTAAGTAACCCCCGCCTATGCTCACGCAAGCAATCCTAATTAAATTCAGTGGTTCACAATAAAATGTCATCAAAGTAGAAGAGGGACTAGTTGGGAAGAGTTTTAGTGGAAGGGACATGAGAGAGAAGGTAATGGGATTGTGATTTAAATACATTACATTCATGTGTAAAAAAATGTTAAATAAAATTCTGAAATTGGGCATAGTGAAGCAAGCTTTGGGTCCTAGCAGTGAGTTCGAGGCAAGCCTGGGCTAGAGTGAGACCCTACCTCAGAAAACAAACAAAAAAGATTATATATAGTAAGCAATATCTAAAGCACATTTGTCTGAACTCAAAAAGACCTGTAATTCTTTGTAGTCAAGAAAAGCAGGGATAAAAAAATGAAACTTATACTTTATACTACTCCGTCATCCTAAATAAATTTCTCAACATTTCTTGCATTAAAAAAAGTATTACTCATCAGCAATAGTACCCAGCATTAAAAGGCCAGAGAACCTACCTTTAGCCAGATTTAGGTCACAACTACCAAACAGTGAATACAAACATCAGAGTACACACAAACACTTGGTATTTCTTCCCCAGGCCCACAGAACTCCAAGTACAAGCGGGATTTTTGGAAAAGCTGTCTGATTTTTGTGTTCTGGCGCTGCTTCGTCGTTTCCGAAGGAGGAACCTGGAGGCACGACTTTACGGGGCAGGAAACGCCCGGCCTCGGCGGCGGCGATGGCAGGACTCGCCGGCGCTCCGCAGCCCAGCGCGGGAGGACGCGGGCCCGACGCCCGCAGGCCTGAGCTGAGCCGCTCCGCGCCGCGCCGCGCCGCCCAGGCCGCCCTCGCGTCCCCCAGGCGCCCTTGGAGCGGCCGCGCGTGTCCCACGCACTCGGGCTCCGCCCGCCTGCCCAGCCGGCCGAGCCCGCCGCTCCGCCCCGTCCGCGCGCCGGGCCGCAGCTCGGCTCCCGCGGCAGCAGCCGGGGCGGGCGGAGGACGGGCCCGCACAGCCCCCGGGCCCATCCCGGCTCTCCGCCCAGGCCGCCGGGATGGCCCGGCCTGCCCGCAGCTCGGCTCTCACCTGCGTCCCAACGACCACGATCTGCGGCAGCTGGATGATGTCGGCGCCCACCGTGTTGAAGACGTCCTGGAGCTTGTTGATGACAGGAATCAGCGCCTCCATGACTCCGAAGGCACAGGACCCCAGCCAAGCAGGCCACGGCAATGAATGGGGACCCGACCCAGAATCCACCTCCTTCCTCTTCTCCTCCGCCCTCTCCCAGGGAGCCCGCGCCCATTGGACCTAGCTGCGGCTTGCTGCCCGCTCCCGACAAGCCATGCGCCACGAGAGAGTGGGGTGACGCAAAGCCTTCTGGGAAGTGTAGTTCTGGCCTTGATGGCCTGCCGTTGCGTATGGCGCATGCGTGGAGCTTCACGGAAACCGTGGCACGCCCCCCCATAAACAAACAAATGCGCGGGCGCACAGATATTCACACGCACGCACACAGACACACGCAAATAAGTTTTTTAATTTTTTAATTTTAATTTTTAATTTTTAATTTTAACTTTATTTTAGAGACAGACAGAATTGGCGTGCCAGAGCCTCAGCCACTGCAATCGAACGCCAAAGGCTTGCGCCACCTATTTTGGGCATGTGTAACCTTGAGCTTGCCTCACCTTTGTGCGTCTGGCTTATGTGGGACTTGGAGAGTCGAACATGGGCTCTTAGGCTTCCCAGGCAAGCACCTGAACAGCTGAGCCATCTCTCCAGTTCTAAGTTGTTTTATTTATTTGCAAGCGTAGGAATAGAAGAGAGACAGAACGGACACACCATGGCCTGCTGTTGCCAAGGACTTTAGATGCAAGCGCCACCCTGTGCATCTGGCTTTACATGGGTACTGGAGAATTGAACACAGGTGATTAAGTTTTGTAGGCAGGCACCTTAACCACTAAGCCATCTCTCCAGCCCAGTATCTTTTTTTAAAAAGGCTAAAAGAGCCAGGTGTGGTGGCACATGCTTTTAATCCCAGCACTGGAGAAGCTGAGGTGGAGGACAGCCATGAGTTGAAGGCCAGCCTGGGCTACAGTGAGATCCTGCTTCAAAAACAACAGAAAAAAAAAAAAAGGCCAAATACCCTCTCTTTCTTAAATTGCTTTTGATCAGGCACTTGTTCACATCAACAATAAAGTAACTTAATACATCAAGCCTGCAAAGATTTCCTATGTGAAAGTTTAAAAGGATGATATTTGAGCATAGACCCAAAGCAGGTGAGGAAAAAGCATCCTCATTTTTCTTTGTAGTGCTTTTGTCCTTTCTCTTTGTTTCCTGTGCTTTCTTTCTTTTTTCAGAGGAAAGGGACACTTGACTCCTGATTGATGCATCCCTAGTCCTAGAAAATGACAGAATAGTCACAGCCTCAGTCCCTTCTAAGCTTACCCTCTAACACAGGAGATGGGTGATAACTGCTATAAATAAGGTGTGATACCTATTTCACACAGCATGCACTAGGAGCACACTTTACACGACTTTTAGAAGTTCCTACATTTAATCTCCATGAAAGCAGTGACCACTTGTCATGAAAGCTGTATTCCACAATTGCAGTTGGTATCATTCACCTGCCAGGTGTACACTGTAGTCCTATGGAACAGGCTTGACTTGTTTAGTGGAGCAAATGATGAGTGCTTAATAAATATTTTTTGACAAGCAAATGAAATATGATAAAATCTGAGATTTAATAGTGCTATTTGGGGGCTGGAGAGATTGCTCAGTGGTTAAAGCACTTGAATGCAAAGCCTAAGGACCTGAGTTAAATTCCCCAGTACCCACGTAAAGCCAGATGCACCAAGTTGTGAATGCATCTGGAGTTCATTTGCAGGAGCTAGAGACCCTAGTGTGCCCATTCTGTCTCTCTATGTGCCTCTTTGTCTCTCATACTCTCAAATAAATAAATAAATAACATATTTGTTTATTTGTTTGTAAGCAGAGAGAGAGAGAAGAGAGACAGACAATGGGCATGCCAGGGCCTGTAGCAATTGCAAGCAAACTCCAGACACTGTGCCCCTTGTGCATCTGGCTTATGTGGGTCCTAAGGAATTGAAACTGGGTCCTTTGGCTTCACAGGCAAATGCCTTAACCACTAAGCCATCTCTCCAGCCCATAAATAACATATCTCTTTAAAGTCATATTTAGGTATCTTGTCAGATTTTGTGAACATCTCCTCTTTTTCCTAAAAACAAAAGTCTCAAAGAAAATGTGACTCAGAAATGTCAGAACCCAAAGTTGAGTGTGGTAGCATACATCTGTAGCATCAGAACTGGAGAGGCAGAGGCAGGAAGAACACTTCAAATTCCAGCCCAGCCATTGAGCTTCTGCCTCAAAAGAAAATCAAAACTAGCAAAAAGCTATCCTTTTGTTACAAGTTACATTATTTTCTACTAAAAACCATATTACATAACAGTCAAGTGCCACCCACTTGGCTTCTCAGCCCTCTGTTGAGAGGACGTTTGTTCCTTTCTATAAGGAAGAGAAAAAGCTAACCAGGCTCTTCTAACAAGAAAGGGCAAACAAGGAAAGAGTTGACTCAGTGTTAACTGCTGTAAAGGGTCAAAGTGCCCTAGGACAGAAATGAATGCAATTACATCAATTTTTTCCCTTGTTTGGGGCAACCAAGAAGCATGATATTTTCCTATTTGTTAATGATGAAACCAGAAGACTAGGCACACATGTATTTTAGAAGGCAAAATATCATAGATGAGGGCTAGAGAGATGGCTTAGCAGTTAAGGCACCTGCCTCCTAAGCCTAAGAATGCTGGTTCCAATCTCCAGGTCCCACCTTTAGCCAGATGCAGTGATGCAAGGGCGCAATGCCGCACTTGCCCACAAGGGGGCGGACACATCTGGATTTTGTTCCCAGCAGCTGAGAGACTGCTGGTGCGCCCATCTCTATCTGTCTTCCTCTCCCTCTCTCTCTCTCTCTGTCTCTCTCTGTTGCTCTCCAAAAAAAAAAAAATCATAGATTAAGGGGTATTGTATATTTCTATTTAAATTATGTTTTCCCTTGGAAGCCAGGCATGGTGGCTCACAACTTTAATCACAGCACTCAGGAGGCAGAGGCAGGGGGATCACTGTAAATTCAAATCCAATGCCAACCTAGGACTACAGAGTGAGTTTCAGGTCAGCCTGGGCTAGAGAGACCCTATCTCAAAAAAGAAAGAGGAGGGATGGAGAGATGGCTTAGCAGTTAAGGCACCTGCCTCCTAAGCCTAAGAACGCTGGTTCCAATCTCCAGGTCCCACGTTTAGCCAGATGCAAGGGCACAATGACACATGTGACCACAAGGGGGCGTACTCATCTGGATTTTGTTGGCAGCAGCTGAGAGGCTGCTGGCGCACCCATCTCTGTCTTCCTCTCCCTCTCTCTGTCTCTGTGTCTCTCTCCAAAAAAAAAAAAAAAAAAGAAAGAAAGAAAGAAAAGAAAAGAAAAGAAAAGAGGAAAAGAAAGGCTTTTTCTTGGAAATGAACATCAACATGCATCTGTCTGCAGAAGGAAAAAAGAGCTTATGGCCAGTGTTTAAAAATAAAAACATGAAGCCGGGCGTGGTGGCGCACGCCTTTAATCCCAGCACTCGGGAGGCAGAGGTAGGAGGATCGCCGAGAGTTCGAGGCCACCCTGAGACTACATAGTTAATTCCAGGTCAGCCTGGACCAGAGTGAGACCCTACCTTGAAAAACCAAAAAAATAAAAAAATAAATAAAAAAAATAAAATAAAATAAAAACATGTCTTCCTAATCCCAGCACTTGGGAGGCAGAGGTAGAAGGATTACCATGAGTTTAAGGCCACCCTGAGACCACATAGTGAATTCTAGGTTAGCCTGGGCTAGAGTGAGCACCTGCTTTGAATTCCTCCCCCTCAAAAAAAGAAGAAGGAAAAAGAATCTTCCTGTGGCTATGGTGAAAGGCACTTGATGGCAAAGCCTACAGACCCAAGTTCAATTCCTCAGTCTCCCACATAAAGCCAGACACCAAAAAAAGTAGTTCTAGGTAAGATGGTGGTATAGAAGTCACTGGGGTGTAGGGCAGGATATGCAGAAAAACAGCAAAATACACTTTTTTTTACAAAAAAGGGAAGGTGTATGAGGAATTATCAACCTCAGCAGAGAAGCAGGAGAGACCTAGAACTTCTAACAAGCACAGAACCAGCCAGAATCAGTTCCCACTGCAGCACTGGTCTATGCAGCCACCAGACTCTGCCTGAAGCCAGGTGAAAGGAGTTGCCAGTCACACCAGTCTCCTCACAAAGTAAAGAAACCTGAAGGAGAACACAGCAAGGACTAGCTGAGCAGCTAGTGAGGAAGACGATCACAGGAACCAGCTCTACAGCTCCAGTACAATGCCAGCACCCTCCACAGCCTCCCCTCCCCCAAGCTCCAGTGCTGACAACCACTGGAGACCTGGGGAAGGGAGATCAGCTACACAGCACCCAGCACAGGTGATCAGAGCAGTGGACCCACTGACCCAGCAAGCTGAGCCCACAGCACAATAAAGAGGGATCCAAGAAGGCATGCAGCATAGATGATACCAAAACCATCCCCCAAAGTAACAGCTGAGGTTGATAATTCCTCATACACCAGGATATACAAAGAACTCAAAAAAACTAAATAATAAGAAATCAAATAATCCAATCAAAAAATGGGCTATGGAGCTAAATAGAAAGTTCTCAAAAGCAGAAATACACATGGCATATAAATATCTAAAAACATGTTCTACATCCTTAGCCATCAGGGAAATGCAAATTAAAACTACTTTGAAGGCTGGAGAGATGGCTTAGCAGTTAAGGCATTTGCCTGCAAAGCCAAAGGATCCTGGTTCGATTCTTCAGGACCCACATAAGCCAGATGCACAAAGGGGCTCATGCATCTGGAGTTTGTTTGCAGTGGCTGTAGGCCCTGGTGTGCGCATTCTCTCTCTCTTTCTCTTAAATAAATAAATAAATAAATAAATAAATAAATAAATAAATAAAAACTACTTGGAGATTTTAGCTCACTCCTGTCAGAATGGCTATCATCAAGAAAACAAATGACAATAAATGGTGGTGAGGATGTGATGGAAAAGGAACCCTTCTACACTGTGGGTGGGAATGTAAACTGGTATAGCCATTGTGGAAATCAGTGTGAAGGTTCCTGAGACAGCTAAAAATAGATTTACCATATGACCCAACTACACCACTCCCAGGCATATATTCTAAGGATTCATCTCACTACCTTGGAAATACTTGCTCAACCATGTTTATTGCTGCTCTATTTACAATAGCTAGGAAATGGAACCAGCCTAGATGTCCTCAACTGATGAGTGGATAATGAAGACGTGGTTCATTTATACAAGGAGTTCTACTCAGTGGTAAAGAAATTATGAAATTTTCAGGGAAATAGATGGATCTGGAAAAGATTACACTAAGTAACTTAACCCAGGCCCAGAAAGCCAAACACCACATGTTCTCTTTCATATGTGGATCCTTGCTACAAATGTTTAGATTAGTATGTGAGTTGTAATAAAAATCAGTAGCAGAGGCCAGTAAGCTAGAAAGGGGCTATAAGAGAGGGAGGAGAGGGGAGGACTTAAGGAAATGATATTCCATATATTTAAGTAGATGAACAGATTACTGGGGGTGCAATGGCCTAAGTGTGGTCACGAGAAGAGACTGAGTAAAAGAAGGGTGGGGAAAGGGTTAATCAAAATTCAAGATGTTGGGCTGGAGAGATGGCTTAGTGGTTAAGGTGCCTGCCTGCCAAGCCTAAGAACGCTGGGTTCTCCAGGTCCCACGTTTAGCCAGATGCAAAAGTGATGCAAGTGTGCAATGCTGCACTTGCCTACAAGGTGGTGCATGCATCTGGAGTTTGTTCACAGCGGCTGAGAAGCCACTAGCACGCCCATTCTCTCTCTCTCTCTGACTCTTCTTCTCTGTCTCTCTCAAATAATAAAACAAAAAAAATTCAAGATGTTGGGCTAGAGAGATGGCTTGGCAGTTCAGGTACTTGCCTGAAAAGCCAAAGGACCCAGGTTTGATTTCCCCAGGACCCACATAAGCCAGATGCACAAGGTAGCACTTGCATCTGGAGTTCATTTGCAGTGGCTGGAGGCCCTGGTGTGCTTATTCTCTCTTTGTCTGCCTCCCTTTCCCTGTCAAATAAATAAACATAAAAATAATGAAAAAAATTAAATATTTATTATTTTATTTTTATTAGTTATTTTAGAAAGGAGAGAAGCAGATAGAAAGAGAAAAAAAAAATAGTATGCCAGGTTGTCCACCCACTGCAAATGAACTCTAGATGCATGCATCTCTTGTGCATCTGGCTTTCATGGGTCCTAGGGAATTGAACCTGGGTCCTTTGGTTTTGCAGGCAAGAGCCTTAATTGATAAGCTATCTCTCCAGCCCGTGAAAAAATATTTTTAAAAATTCAAGATGTAATCGCCGGGCGTGGTGGCGCATGCCTTTAATCCCAGCACTTGGGAGGCAGAGGTGTGGTGGCGCACGCCTTTAATCCCAGCACTCAGGAGGCAGAGGTGGGAGGATCGCCAGAGTTCGAGGCCATCCTGAGACTACATAGTTAATTCCAGGTCAGCCTGGACCAGAGTGAGACCGTACCTTGCAAAACCAAAAAAAAAAAAAAAATCAAGATGTGGGCTGGAGAGATGACTTGGTGGTTAAGCAGTTGCCTGTGAAGCCTAAAGACCCAGGTTCAAGGCTCAACTCCCCAGTACCCACATAAGCCAGATGCACAAGTTGGCACATGCATCTGGAATTCGTTTGCAGTGGCTAGAGGCCCTGGTATGCCCATTCTCTCTCTCACCTCGTTCTCTCTCTGTCTGTTGCTAAAAAATAAATAAAAATAAAAAAATTCAAGATGTTATGAATAAACCATATGGAAACTTACTTTTTTGGATAATGGCTCACTTAGAAGACATAGACTGTTACCAGAAAAATTTCAGTGCCAGGGATGGGACACCGTCCAGTGAGTTGTTGGCCTGGAAGGTCCCTGACGACTCCAAACCATTATAGGCCATTGCCAAGGCTCTTAAGTTCCCACCAGAAATAGATGGTGGTAAGACCACACTGCTGAAGGTAAGACCCTATTGCTGAAGGCTGCACATGCTTAGGCTGCAAGGTCACTGAGAAATCAAGCTGGAGCTGAGCTGAAAACCTTCTCCCTGTAGACCAGCTGACAGAAAGTTGGAAAAAGCTACTCTGCATGCAGCCCTACGGGAGAGGGAAGTCATTGTCAGTGATACCAGTGGACACTGCAAGACTTAAGTTTGGCCAGCCAGGCCAAATGACTGAATGGGTACAATAGTAGCATGTCTGTCATGGGGGAAACCAGCTGCTCTCTAATTGGACTGGAGGCCCACTCCATGGGAGGGAATAAATGCCTGGTACTGAAAACCTAATCAAAAGCTTACGGTGGGGGCTGGAGAAATGGCTTAGTGGTTAAGGTATTTGCCTCTGAAGCCAAAGGATCCTGGTTCAATTCTCCAGGACCCACGTAAGCCAGATGCACAAGGGGCACATGCATCGAGTTCGTTTGCAGTGGCTAGAGGCCCTGGCTTGCCCATTCTCTCTCTGTCTGCCTCTCTTCTATCTCTCTCTGCTTGCAAATAAATAAAGTTTGTTTTTTTTTTTTAAAAAAAAAGCCTATGGTGGGTGAGACCATGAGCCCTCTTGTCTAGCTAAATGCATATATTATCCTCCCCAAACTGCCCTGTAAGCACTTTTCTTAATGTTCATAACCATATATTAATGCTACTCTCACACTTGGCTAGAGAAGCTTCTTTTTTCAGATGGCAGTGACCTTGGGATGATTCAGAAGGTACCATAGTACTGAAAAGAAGTGACAGAGCTCAGGGCTCTGTCCAAGGCTCAGGGTCCATTGTGGAAGATGTGTTGGAAAGAATGTAAGAGCCAAAGGAAAGGTGGGACTGCTTACAATGCACTCTTCCAGACAAACTGGCCTTGACATCCATGATCTCGCAGTGTCATGCACTACCTTCGCAAGACCATCATAATAGGAGGAAAAGATGATGACATCAACATAAAAGAAAGAATAACTGAGAGAGGGAGGAGGTGAGATGGAAGGTGGATTTGTGAAGGTGAAAGTGGGGGAGGGAAGGGGATTACTATGGCTTATTATCTATAATATATGGAAGTTGTCAATAAAAGTTTAAAAATAAATAAAATATATTTTTTAATTTTTTGTTTATTTATTAGCAACAGACAGAGAGAAAGAGGTGTGTGTGGGGGGGGAGAGAATGGGCACACCAGGGCCTCTAGCCACTGCAAATGAACTCTAGATGCATGCCCCACCTTGTGCATCGGGCTTACGTGGGTACTGGGGAATCGAGCCTCGAACCAGGGTCCTTAAGCTTCACAGGCAAGTGCTTAACTGCTAAGCCATCTCGCCCACCCCAAATAAAATATTTTTTAAAAAGTGGTGCTGTTAGCATAGTATACAGATATTACTTGCACACACACACACACACACACACACACACACAAATAAATGAATGAATAATTTTTTTCTTTGGTTTTTCAATGTAGGGTCTCACTCTAGGCCAGGCTGACTTGGAATACACTATGTAGTCTCAGATCAGCTTCAAATTTATAGCAATCCCCCTACATCAGCCTCCTGAGTGCTGGGATTAATGATGTGTACCACCATGCCCGGCACGAATAATTTTTTAAAAATCTTCCTATCACTTAGCCATCACTCAGAATTATGCAGAGCAAGCAGGGCATAGTGGCACACGTCTTAATCCCAGCACTCGGGAGGCAGAGGTAGGAGGATTGCTGTGAGTTGAGACCACCCTGAGACTACATGGTAAATTTCAGGTCAGCCTGGGCTAGAATGAAACCCTACTTCAAATGAAAAACAAAAAACAAAAAAGCAAAACAAAACAAAAAAAGAATTATCGCAAACAATGAGTTCATCAAGCACAGAGGGAGAGAAACAGGAAGTGATGAAGCCTTGGAACAGAACAGTTCTAACTAGATAACTTTTTTGAAACATTAGACAGGATACTCTGTATGCCATGTGTTTCACCAGAGGAAGAAAGCAGACCGATTTGGATTGTCACAGTTTAAGTGCAAAACATGCTTGCTGTGTGCAAACCATTTAGCTAATAAAAATATGTTTTTCTTGGCTGGAGAGATGGCTTAGCCATTAAGGCATTTGCCTGGAAAGCCAAAAGATTTTGGTTGACTCTCCAGGACCCATGTAAGCCAGATGCACAAGGGGGTGCATGCATCTGGAGTTAGTTTGCAGAGGCTAGAGGCCCTGGCATGCCCATTCAATCTCTCTCTCTCTCTCTCTCTCTCCCTCAAATAAATAAATAAATAAATAAAATATATTTTTTTCAAAAAATATGTCTTTCTTGCTGGATGTGGTAGCACAAGCCTTTAATCCCAGCACTTGGGAGGCAAAGTTAGGAGGATTGCCAAGAGTTTGAGGCCACCCTGAGACGAAATAGTGATTTCCACGTCATCCTGAACTAGAGTGAGACCCTACCTCAAAAAACCAAAATAACAACTACACACACACACACACACACACACACACACACACACACACAGAGTCTTTCCTCATTAAAATAAGGGAGTGTTGCCAGGTGTATTGCACAAATTTGTAATCCTAGCACTTGGGAGACTCTGGCAGGAGGATTATGAACTCTAGGCCAGCCTGGGCAACATAGGTAGAAGAATCAGAGAAAGAAGGGAGACACACACTAGAGACAGAGAGGGACAGAGGGAGAGAGGAGAGAATGAACTCTGGAATGGAGCACATAGAGCCATATCATGTTGCTGTGAGTATGCTATGTCAGAAATTTAGGCGGACATCTTGTGTCTTTCTACAATGTCATAATTTACTGAATAAACTCTCAAGCTATGCTACTTTCACTGACCACAATTTACCAAGTAATCCTGATTTCCCTTGATAGCATGGTAGTTAGCAAACACAAGGTGTTTTGTTTGGTTGATTGATTGATTTTGCTTTTTAAAAATTTTATTTGTTTATTTATTTGGTTTTTTTGAGGTAGGGTTTTACTCTAGCCCAGCCATGAACCACCACACCCAGCTCTGATTTTGCTTTTAGTTGGCATGCAAACTAATGGATTTCTATTGTGATATTACAGTATGATATATACATATATAATATTGGGTTGGTAATTTAAGTCAGTGGTAGAGCTCTTGCCTAGCAAGAAATATATATAAAGATCAGCCAGGCGTGATGGCACATGCCTTTAATCCCAGCACTTGGGAGGCAGAGGTAGGAGGATCACTGTGAGTTCGAGGCCACCCTGAGAGTACATAGTGAATTCTAGGTCAGCCTGAGCTAGAGTGAGACTCTAACTTGGAAAAGCAAACAAATTTTTTTTAATTAAAAAAATATATATATATGAAGATCATACTTTATTCCTTTTCCCTCTATTGTCTTTTGTCCCACTCCCTCTTTCTTGTCCTCTTTATCCTCCCCCCGCCATAATCCGTCCTTCTGTATTCACATTACAGGTTCTTTTGTTACAACCCTAATTACTATTTTTAATGCTGAGATCACACATTATACTTCAGATACATAAATAGATGATACATTACATAGATAGTTAGATAAGTCTGGATGTAGGATACAGAATTGCTAATAGCTACAAAAGGATTAAAGATATAGCAGAACCCTGGAGAAGAGACAGGAGGATTTCCTAGGGCTTGCTGGCTATCTAGTCTAAGCCCAGCAAGAGACTCTGTCTTGAGTTGGTCTTGGTGGTTCATGCGTATAATAGTTCTAGAACTCAGGATGCTGAGATAAGATTGCCATGGACTTGAAGCCAGTCCAGGCTACAGAATGAATTCTAGGTCAGCCTGGTTTACAGTGAAACCGTACCTCAAAAGAGAGCTAAGCATGGTGGTATACTCCATTAATCCCAGCACTCGGGAGGCAGAGGTAGGAGGATTGCCCAGAGTCCAAGGCCAGCCTGAGACTACATAGTGAATTCCAGGTTAGCCTGAGCTAGAGTGAGACCCCACCTCAAAAAACCAAAAGAGAAATCGAGAGAAACTGCAAGAGAGGCTAAAAGTAAGAGTAGAGAGTAACTGAGAGAGACTACTGACATCCAACTCTGGTCTCCACACACAAGCACATACACCAGCACACACTTATCCCCACAAACATATGAACACACATACATACACAAAAATAAATAAAATACAATAAAACGCTGCAGGGTTCAAAGAAGCTTCAGTGAAGGTCAAGGCAGAAAGCTGGTAGAGATGTGACAGTTCAGTGCAGGTGGTCACTTGGTGCTGCTGAAGGTATGCAGAGCACAGCCTGCAGAGCTGGGCTGAACCAATTGTCTTGAGGACTACTGCACACATGGGAAGAGCTATTTCCTTGTTTTGCCTGAATCCTATGGGCCATTCATTGTTGGTTACCTCCTTCCAACACATTCAAATCTAGTGACGACACCTCTCCTTGTTTTTTTTTTGTTTGTTTATTTATCTATCTATTTATTTTGGTTTTTGGAGGTAGAATCTCACTCTAGCCCAGGCTGACCTGGAATTCACTATGTAGTCTCAAGCTGGCCTTGGACTCTGGGCGATCCTCCTACCTCTGCCTCCAGAGTGCTGGGATGAAAGGTGTGTATCACTATGCCCCATTTTTTATTTTGTTTTTTGTTTTCCTTTTTGAGACAGGGTCTCACTTTAGCCCAGGCTGAATTCACAGCAGTCCAGCCTCAGTATCTCAGATGCTAACATTATAGGCTTGAGTCACCACACCTGGTGTGTCATGCCTCTTTAGCACTTCTTTCATCAACCCTTTCTCTAACCACAGCCAGTAAAGTTCTTTGCTTTTAAGAGCTTATGGTTTATTTGAACTGAACTACCCATTCAAGGGTCTAAAGCTGCAGTCTTACCTGCAGAGTCTTTAATGCCACTTAAAGTGTCCCAGGACACTTGGACATGAACATGTTTGAAGGTTCATGCTTTTTGGAGGGGAGTGGGGGGGGGGTTCAAGGTAGGGTCTCACTCTAGCCCAGGCTGATCTGGAATTCACTATGTAGTCTCAGGGAAGCCTTGAATATGGCAGTCCTCCTACCTCTGCCTCCCGAGTGCTGGGATGAAAGGTGTGCGCCGCCATGCCTGGCTTGATTTTCTTTTTGTCTGAAAGAGAGTATCATGTATGCCAGGCTAGCCTCAGAATTGCTATGTAGCTGAAGATGACCTTGAACTTCTGATCTTTTGGATTCCATGTATATTTTATTTATTATATATTTATTTATATTTATTTTTTCGAGGTAGGCTCTCACTCTAGCCCAGGCTGACCTGACACTCACTCTGTTATCCCAGGCTAGCCTTGAACTCACAGCTATCCTCCTACCTCTGCCTCTCAAGTGCTGGGATTGAAGTTGTGTGCCCCCATGTCAGGCTCCATGCACATTTTTGCAATGCTGAGGATGAAACTCAGGATTTCATGTATGTTTTACCAACTTTACCAACTGAGCCACATCCAAGCCCAAAACATGACCTTTTAAAGTCATTCCCTGAGGATTTCCTAACTTTAGTTTGAACACAAATACTTCTCTGTCTGGTTATGGAATTGTAAGGAAGTGAGTCACTGTCCCTAGAGAGAGAGAGTGAGAGATCATGTTTCCAAACACATGGAATAAATTGGTTTGAGACAGTGAACCTTACAATTTTCTCTCAAGTTGTGTAATTGTCCTACATTTTAAAATATACAGATAAAGTACATAATCTAAGAATTATAGTCTCCAAAATATTTCTTCTCTCTATAATTTATCTGTTTTTGTTTTCACATAACATCATTAGATTATTATTTACTGAGTGTTTATTGTATGTGGACACTTACCTAAGCATGTCATAATAGCACTGTGGGGCAGTTTCATAGGTGTGGAAACTGAGGCTCCATGAACTTAAGTGGCAAATTTTAGAGCTAGTGTGGGGCAGATCAGAGATTAAATTAATTATTTCACAAACTCTTAACTTCTATACATACTGTATTGTTTCTTCATTCCTTCATTTATTTAACTTATGTCCATCAGGTGCATATTTGGTATATGGACTTTGCTGGAGGGCAGGGAGGATTGTATATAAGAGTAGAATGCCCTTCCCCAATAGTGAGCTCAATAAGAGCACAACTGTTGCCATATTTAGCTGGTTTCCCCCATTTCTAGCATCATACTTGTTCCGTAATGCCAGTCTACTGGACTTGGCTTCTCTTTTCTTGGGAAACTCTGGAATAATAATGTAAGCGGCTCTGAATTGGAACAATTGCAATCAGGATTTTCCATTAAACCCAGCCAATACACTAGCCATGGTTGGTATAGGATTCCTCATCAGAATAGCTGCCAAATGACTGAGGGAGGGAATTGGATGGCTTTGTTCTAAATTAAAGTCTCTAATAAATGGAAGTGTATTGGAATCAAATTAATAACTAGACACAGTTCTTAAAAGGTAATTCAGACTATCTTATAGCAAGTATCAAATATCATTTTATTCCACCATTTTTACCATCAGTCATAACTAAGCTACCATTATCCAATGTTAATATAAAACATACAACTCTGGGGCTGGAGAGATGGCTCAGCGGTTAAGGCGGTAGCTTGCAACAACCCAGGTTTGAGTCCTTAGTACCCATGTAAAGCCAGATGCACAAAGTGGAGCATGCATCTGGAGTTCATTTGCAGTGGCTAGAAGCCCTGGCATGCCCATTCTCTCTCTCCCGCTCCCTCCTTGCAAATAAATAAATAAAATATATAGAACTCTGATGTGTACGACTCTATCAAACTTTGGTATCTATCCTTATTCTGTAAAACAGTAAATAGTTTGAAACAACTTGCACTACACTCACTGTAAGCCTCAAGCTTACAATGCAAGAAATTAACTGTTGCCTGATTCAGAAGCCAGAAACTGAATCTGGAGAAATAGTAGCAGCCCATTAGAGGGCAGTGTGACAACATAATTAAGAGAAAAGGACAGATCTAGCCTTTCTTATCTCCCTTGACTTTGCTCCAAACCCTGTCACCAATAGTACTTAGCCCTTTTAATACCGCTACTCTAAAGGTTTATAATTGTTTCACTTTTTGAGACAATCAGGATTTTATATCACAGCACACTTTGGGAAACCCTGGAGCTATGTTGAGAGTACAATGTCCCAAAATGGTCTTCCCTCAGCCTGGGTCCACAAGGATTTTAGAAGAGAGTCATCTGAGCTTGGTGTGGTGGTGCACACCTTTAATCCCAGCACTTGGTAGGCAGAGGAAGGAGGATCGTAGTGAGTTCAAGGTCACTTTGAGACTACATAGTGAATTCCAGGACAGCCTGGGCTAGAGTCCTGCCTAAAAAAAAAAAGAGAGAGAGAGTCATCTGCCAAAACCTATGAGGCATGTAATGTGACCAGGGAATACAGCTTTGCAGTGGAAAGAAACAGCTTCTGGAGTTAGTCTGTCATCGTTAATTATCATCGTTACAACAAGTGCTTCACCTGCTACCTCACCCTGATGGATACAATAATGAAAAAGTTCTTACCCTGGAGTATGGTGGTTCAGTTGGTGTCCTGAAGTGGGGCTTATTTATTTTTTATTTTATTTTATTTTCTGAAGTGGGGCTTTTAAAAGCACCTACTTGGGGCTGGAGATATAGCTAAGTGGTGAGAGGCACTTGCTTGCAAAGCCTACCAATCTTTGTTCAAATCCACAGTAATCACATAAAGCCAGATGCACAAAGTGTCGCATGCATCTGGAGTTTGTTTGCAGCAGCAAGAGGCCCTGGCATGCCCATACTCTCCTCTCTCTTTCTGTTCATCTTTCTCTGCTCATAATAAATAAAAATATAATTTTTAAAGCATCTACTTAAACATGTCTCTTTTGGAGGTGCAAATGATGATTTAGTGGTTAAAGGCACTTGTTTGTAAATCCTGATGGCCTAGGTTCAATTCCCCAGCCACCATGTGAAGTCAGACAAAAAAAAAAAGTGGCACTAGAATCTGGCATTCATTTGCAGCAGGAAGAGACAACACACACACACACACACACACACACACACACACGAATGAAATTCTCCTTCCAACAAATAATATTCAAGGGCAAGAATCTAAAACTCCCTGTACATCTGGTAGTCTGTTCGTCATTACATAAGAAGACAACAGCCTGAGTATCTTTTTTTTTTAATATAAATATATTTATTTATTTATTTGACAGAGAGAGAGGGAGAGAGAGAGAAAGAGAATGGGCATGCCAGGGCCTTCAGCCACTGCAAACGAACTCCAGATGCATGTGCCCCCTTGTGCATCTGGCGAATGTGGGTCCTGCGGAATCGAACCTGGGTCCTTTGGCTTTGCAGGCAAACACCTTAACTGCTAAGCCATCCCTTCAGCCCCAGCCTGGGTATCTTAAACAACAGATATTTTCTCTCAAGTTTAGAGACTGGAAGTTCAAGGTCAAGGTTCCAGCAGGTTTGCTTGCTGGTGAGGCCTCTTTCTCACTATAGATGTCATTCCTTTGCATGTACATGCAGAGCAAGTGATCATGGGTGTCAAGGGGTTGGAAAATTAGCTCAGTCTATAACATATTTAAATGAATAATGTAAAATACGGAAAGTTCCTCAGCCCCAATCACACTCCAAGTAGAAACCAACATTAAATGTTTTTCACTTTTCACTATTCAGACTGTGAACTAAAGCTAATGGAAAGAAGCAGCATATACAAGGATGATTGATTAGAATTTCAGTGATTGTGGAGAGATTGGAAAGCTGCAGGTCCACAGCCAAATTATCTTACATAGCTATTTATTGGTCACCTCTGTATATGACAGAACATTCTATGACTATCATGTAAATCCTTTGGAATGTATGAACAGACCTCTAGCTTTAACAAACCCAAAAGCTAAGACTGACAACTGATAGCATCTGGGGGTCTATATCAGAGATTTCCCCCACTTTTCTGTAACCCACCTTCTTCCTGAGGTACCCACCATGTATTTGAAAAATGTTTTTAAAAATATTTTTATTTATTTATTTGCAGAGAGAGAGAGAGATGAGAGGGAGAGAATTAGAGAGAAAGAGAGAAAGGGAGAACCAGGGCCTCTAGCCGCTACAAAGGAACTCCAGACGCATATGCCACTTTCTGCATCTGGCTTTATGTGGGTACTGGGGAATTTGACCTGGGTTATTAGGCTTTGCAGGCAAGTGCTTTAACCACTGATCCATCTTTCCAGCCCCAAAAAGTGTTTTTTGATTTATAAATTTGTTCTGTTACTAAAAAGTAATTCATGAAACTGTTACCATATTGGAACATGGAATTTGAGGTAACATAAATGTGTGTTTCCAGGCCACAGTCACTCATATTTGGCTCCAGAATAATTGATCTCTTACTGTAAGATAAGAACTGTGGGTTTTTTTTTTTTTTTTTGCATGCATTGACAGTTATGGTACCCAACAACACTTTCACTGGAGAAATTAATAAGATTGGCACCAAGTACCAGCATGAGTCTGTTGTGTCCAATCATCTCCTCGGGTATATGTTGGTAAATTCTTTTTAGCACTTAAATGCCCCCCTGGATTTGGCTGTTACACACACACACACACACACAGAGAGAGAGAGAGAGAGAGAGAGAGAGAGAGAGAGAGAGAGAGAGAGAGAATGGGCACACCAGGGCCTCCAGCCACTGCAAACAAACTCCAGACGCATGCGCCCCTTGTGTATCTGGCTAATGTGGGTCCTAGGGAATCGAACCAGGGTCCTTTGGCTTTGCAGGCAAATGCCTTAACAGCTAAGCCATCCCTCCAGCCCCACTTGTACTTATTTTGAGAACTGTCCAGTTTATTTTCTCATTTACTGAATGTATTTTAGTACTTTATTCTGGATATTATTCTCTGGTCAAATGAATCGTTGGCAAAGATTTTCTCTATTGTCTATCTCTTTACTCTTTTCCTTGTGAAGCTTTATAACTGTACACAAATCCACTGGTCAATTTTTGCTATTATTTTCTGGGCTACTGAAGTCCTATTCAGTAGGTCCTTAGTTATGCCTACATCTTAACGTGTTTTCCATGTGAGGAATTTCTTTAAACCACATATTTCTAGAGCCCATTCCAAGGGCATAACTGAATACTCTGGTTTTTCTTCAGATCATATAAATCTTTTGCTTTTTACTAAAGATTTCCATGGAGAGGAACAACTCTAAGTCTAAAGCCATTTTTTTGAGGCCTTGTGAAAGCAAGGCTAAAAAAACAAAACAAAACAAAAAAAAAACTAGAGCTGAGGGCAGGACATCAGTTGGGTTAAGTACTGAGCAGATGACTTTAATGTCCTGTCAGGGTGGAAGACTTTTGTTTCAACTAAAGTACCTTGAATATTAGCAATTATAAGCCAAATGTCTCAGATGGGCCAAGCAACACACTGTTGACTCACTAACATCCTGCCATACTTTAAGGAAGAGTTTATGACTGAAGTTATAACAATAAGTGGCAGAAGCAAGGATTTCTAGCCAGAAAGTCCTTTGTACTCTAGTGATGGTTGGGGAGCAGCCACCTAGGACCAGAACTGTAGTTCTAACATCAAAGATCCACTAAGCCACACACAATCTGTATTATTATTATTTTTGGTATTTTGAGGTAGGGTCTCACTCTAGTCCAGGCTGACCTGGAATTCACTCTGTATTTTCAGGGTGTCCTCGAACTCTTGGCAATCCTCCTACCTCTGCCTCCCAAGTGCTGGGATTAAAGAAGTGCACCACCATGCCCAGCTCACAATCTGCATTGTAACAATATTCCCCTGATGATCCCTGAGTGTATTAGTCTGAGAAGCATTATGAAGCACTGTGCTCTCTATCTAGGAAAAATGCGGACCTAGACAAGCAATATGGGTTAACCCATGGCTATGTTTATTACAAGGAAGCCTTTAGCTGAGGGCAACTGCTTTTGTGTGTCATTTGATAAATTCTGAATTAGGTTTCTATATTAGTTCTTCTTGGCTTAAAAAAGCTAGTAAATGTGTAAAGAGGATTACTTCTAGAAATTTTTACTGATGACATTATACTTGAAAGTCTCTTAGAATTCCTTTTTAGTTTTTTGGTGATTGAGTGCAGAAGTGTCAGTACCCTGTTGGAGTAACCCTTTTCTGATCACAAAATAAAAATCACTGTGAACCGAATCACCTTAGCTGAAATAACACCTAAGGCTCTAGAAGTGATTTAAAGATGTGTTTATTTACAAGGTATAAATGTTCCATATTTAGAATTAAAGGGCTTAATTTTACAATGTTTTCAATTATATGCCTTTATGATCAAATATACAGATGTTACACCATATATACACTATGTCCAAATAGTTTATAGCTGGAAAATACTTTTTCACATTAGAGTCAATTGTAAAATTCTGACTTACTCTTTCAAACTCAGTCAACAAATCAAAAAAAATCAAGATGATACTTATTTTTAAACATAAATATCAGTTCATTGTCACCCACAAGATGAAATGCCAATCTGGTTTTATATTAAATGATTATCTGCTAATGACCCCCACAATACCTTCTAATACCCACATACTGTAATGTACAATGCAATTCTATCTTAATGCTTGTTCCCAAACCTATATTTCACTTATTAAAATATACTAAAATTCCTTGATTCAACTTTTCATCAAATTGACCACAATGAATATTTCTTAGAAAAGGATGACTTTCAATAACCTTTAGTGACCCCAACAAGTCAATTAGCATGTGCTATTTCATCTTGAAACACAGCATCTGGCCAAATGCTCAGTTCAGAAAGTAGAAGACCACAATTAGTTTTAGAGGGATGTTTTGCCTCAACAAACATGGCAGAACACAGTCTAAAGAATGAAACCAATTTTTGCAAGCCTAAAGGAAGAAAAAGCAAGGATAAGAGATGTTGTCTATAACTTAGAGGTTAAGGTCAAAGTGTGGACGCAAAGATCACATTAGCAAGTATATAGACTGGTGAGGTTATGTCCCTTGCACAGTTTAGAATTTTCCTTCTAACGTACTTTGCTTTGTCCTGAAGAACATTAGTCTTTCTATTCACTCATTTCCCTCCATTCCTGCTGGTCTCAGTTTCTAAACGCATCCTTGTCTACCCTGCCTATAACAAAAGCTACATTAGCTTCCTGTGACTACACATGATTAAGGAGCATGTATAAGAATGAGCCATACATTAAATAGCCACATAAATAATTTATGTTAAAATACTTAACTTAAAAATTCTATAAAAATTTTATTCCTGTGGAGAGAATTGAAAATTAACAATTTTTACATTTGTACAAACACATATAAATTCAGAGAAAGGGTTTTTAAATAGACTAGTGGTCTCTCTAATAGTCACACCTTCTAAATCTCAAGAGGCCACAGGTGGATAGTAGTATGAAAATAAAAAATAGTTTGACTTCAATAAAGCTGGATAAGAATGAAGTAAATTATCCACTAGAGATGACAACACAATTCTAACAGGATCTCATTAGCTACAGTTCTTATATTCACACATTCCTCAAGCTTACAACATTTAAAATGAAAATACTAAGAGCTTTGCTTTTCAAAATTTAGCTTATAATAGCATGTGCTTATCTTAGATCTACTCTAACCTTCTACTCTGTATGACAGCAAGGATACCTGTTAAAAATAAGACCCATGCTCCCTAGACGTTACTGGTTGGTGCCCATATGTCAGGATAATGCACACTGCTGAAAGATCACGATCATAGTGAATTCCAGGTCAGCGAGGGCTAGAGGAAACCCTACCTTGAAATCTGTGCCCCCCAAAAGAATCCCCCCCCAAAATCCTACAGGGTACACTTACAAGTCATTCCTATAATTAAAAAAAATTGGGACAGTTTATCCAATGAAGATAGTATTCCAGCCTTTATGTTTGCATTTAATTTTGGAAAAAAAATGTAACTTGATAAAATAGTGCAGATGAGGTTAACTGCTTCACATAGAAATCTCTGTCAAAGTAAAATTCAGTAGATAGCATTTGCATCTGTGGAATGATGCCTCCCCTATTCCATTATTTCCCTCGGCAATTTAAATTATCACATCACATCTACAAGTTACTTCTCTATATGCTTGTGGTTCAGGGATTTCATATTCGCCTTGTAGTATAAAACCATATCTGGAGAGTTTTATTGCTTGGCATTATTACAAAAGTGGTTGTGGGCATTTTCATTATTGAACCTGATTTAAAATCTCAAGATAAAATGTGTATCATAACTCACACCAAGTGATAGACTTACAACAAAAGCAAAATTTAAGTTTAAAAACATGAAATGTTTCTAATAAATAATAGTTAAGAGTAGTGTTTATTTTGGAGAAAGGACACTTTTCTTAAAGATGAGTATTGATAGCACCGAATCACATCATACCAAATTATAACAAATAAAAAACTATAAAGAATATTGATTTGAATAAGAAAGCAACTGATTTTTTTAGGTTCAATATGTCATGAAAGTTCAGGTAACTCAGAAAGGGCAAGACTAATCTGATAGCATTTTGCATTAGTCTTCATTAATTGTTATTTTATATGTATAAGTATGCACACGCTATGGTGCATGTGCAGAGAACAGAGGACAACCTTGAAGTATTGGTTCTTTCCTTTCACATGTTTGCTGCTGAGATGGCCAGACTAGCTGGCCTGTAAGGTTCAGGATTTGCCTGACTGCCTCCCATTGCCACAGGCACAATTGGGATGACAGACACATGTTCCATTTTTGTGTCTGGCTTTTTAGGGGCACTGGAAATTTGAACTCTGGCTGGAAGGATTGTAACAAGTGCCTTTAACCACTGAGCTATCTCTCCAGCCCAAGTTCAGTTTTTAATCAGTGGCTAAGATTCTTCTATTACATTTCTTTCTCCAAGTAAAAGTATTAGTGATTCTCTAACAAGAGAGAGAGAAGTCACTCTTGTGGTTGCTCTTTGTGCTTGGCTCAAGAATGAGGAGTGAGAAGTAAAGATGGTAACTGGAGAGCCACAGATCTTTATATGGTATTACTCTTCCTCAGATTAAAAAAGTTAATGATCAGTAAGACAGCATGGCCATATTTTTATGAGCACTGTTTCACTAATCTAAGTTAGACAACACTGAATATGTCCATGTTACTTCAATTTCAGAATGGCAGGAAAAGTGTTAGACTTCTTGCTGTTCAAACAGTTTTAAAAAATAATCTGACATAAATCTTCTAACTGGGACCTACATCCATTATTCTACCCATATTTATAAAAATCACCTTCCTCTCATAATCACTCTACAGTTTTATTGCTTCTCTTTTTTTGAGATTAAAAAAACTAAAATATCTATATCTAAATTTTAATTTTGTAATTAACTACCCTGAACATGTCTCTTCTTTCTCCTCAAACACAACTACCACAGTTGGCACGAGAAGACAAAATTTCTTAGTTTGGCCCTGGTTGAATAGAGTTTAACAAGTTCCCTCCCTCCCTCCCTCCCTCCCTCCCCCCTCCTTCCTTCCCTCTCTCCCTTCCTTCCTTTCTTCCTCCAAGTAGTTGGTTTAATGTTAAGAATCACTGCGGAGGGCTGGAGAGATGGCTTAATGATTAAGGCATATGCCTGCAAAGCCAAAGGATCCCGGTTCGACTCTCCAGGGCCCACTTAAGCTAGATGCACAAGGGGGCGCATGCATCTGGAGTTCGTTTGCAGTGGCTGGAGGCCCTGGCATGCCCATTCTCTCTTTCTCTCTCTGCCTCTTTCTCTCTCTTAAATAAAAAAATAAAATATATTAAAAAAAAAAAGAATCACTGCGGAGATGGCTCAGATTTTAAAGGTGCTTCCTTACAAAGCTTGCTGACCCAGTTTTGATTCCCCAGTACTCACATAAAGCTGGTTGCACAAAGTGGCTCATGTGTCTGAAGTTCATTTGCAGCAAGCAGCAAGAAGCCCTAATATACCCACTATCTCTTTCCCCCTCCCCACTCTCTCATATAAACTTTAAAACATTTTAAAAAATTTAAAAAGAATCATGGCTGATACTACTTTCACGTAGGAAGAAAACCTTATTATGTCAGTCATAAATTGGGTCACGTGCTCTGTTGGAGTAGGGGAAAAAAGAGACCTTTCTATTTTGTTTGTGTGTGTGGTGAAAGTGGTACGTGTATGTATATGTGCCCATGAGATACCCCATGAGCTCACCTCTGGTGGCTGGAGTGGAATGTCATGTGTCCTGCTCCATTGCTGTTATACTCAGTCTCTTACTGGATGTTATTATTGTCCCCACCCTGACCCTCTTGTTATGAGCTCTAGCAATTCTTGTGTCTCTGCTTCCCTATGGCACTGGGGTTACAGGCATGTGAAGCTACATCCAGCTGTTTATGTGGGTCCTGAGGACTGAACTCAAGTGGTCTCTCTGGCCTCCTCAAGCCTTTGTGCTTGCACAGAAGTGTTCTTAATGGCTGAGACATCTCTGCAGCCCAAGAGATATTATTAAGCAACAGGGACTGTTTAAGTGTGTGGTGGTCTCAAATTCTGAATAACTATTCTACATTACTGAGGATAGAAGGGTCATTCCTATAGATTTCTAGCAAACACGTGATAAACAAGTGATAATGTTTGGGGTATGATAGGAAAAAAATGTAATTTGATAAAAATATTAAGTTAATTAACTCAGTGTGAAACTTTTAAATTTTTTGTAGTTTTTTAAATTTGCACGTGTGTGTGTGTGTGTGTGTGTGTGTGTGTGTGTGTGTGTGTGTGTGTGTGTGTGTGGGCACACCAGGGCCTTTTGCTACTGCACACAAATGTCCATCTGGCTTTATGTGGGTGGCTGGAGAATTGAACCTGAATCAGCAGGTTCTGTAAGCAAGTGCTTTTAACCACTGAGCCATCTCCCCAGCCCCTTAAAGTGAGATTTTTCATCCCAAGTATAAGATAATAAAGAGCAGCAATTGTGATAAGAATTTATAATTTGTCTACAGAAATTCCATGGGGAACAAAAGGGAGAAATAATTCTTATACTTTCTATAATCATTCATACCTCCTGAAAACCTGCCATTAAAATACTGCTTTAGCAATATTGGTTTTTGCACTGTTTTCTAGTGAAGTGATCAGACATGATTTCCTTTATTACATATCTACCAACTCCTTCCCCCAAATATAAGTTGGGATGTATGTTGTTTTATATTCAACAAGGAATGGTCTCACATAATTAAATATTCTTTATATATATTTTTCATTTAACCATGTGTGACAGTTTTATGGACCAAAAAAAAAAAAAAAAAAAAAAAAAAAAAAAAAAAAAAAAACCACACCAAAAAACCAAAATGATAAATGCAGATTCCACATGTCCCAGTTCTGTGTAAGGTCAAGTGTCTTACATGGTTAAAGTTTTGGTACAACTTTGTACATGCTGATGTTAAACAACTGTAATAATTATATTCTAATAAAAGGTAAAATAATCTGTATGATTTTTGACTATCCCAGTGACTAAGATGCATTTTAATTTCAGGATAATCAGAATAACTAAAATAATGTTTAATCAATAAACATTAACTAAATTTTCATCGTTTAATAGGTATTAATAGCACCTTCTAAGAGAGGCACTGCTTTAAATAGGCACAGAACGAAAACAGATAGTACTCAAAAATACTGCTGGATTTCACTAATATAGCCCATGCCACATAAATTACTGCCTTTTCTTACTATAAAAACATCAATACACTTGGATGCTATCACTAAAACATGAACCACCAAAATATTTAAGTTTAGAACACTGATCAGTTCTGAGATAAAGCAGTCTTTTATATATTTAAAAAGTGAATCCAAGATGAATCTGAGCCTAAAGCTGAAAAGCATGTATAATATATATTTATATTTAATATTGTGTATAGATAATTGCTATATACTTTAGGTATTTTATTCTTAGGAGAATTTCTACAAATACAAGGATTATCTTAAGCCAAAATCTGAACACCAACAATTTGTCTTCTTTTGTGTTTTAAGAGAACACACAACTTGTGCAACTAGAGATTTATAAACAAAATAAATTAATATAATACCCTAAACTGTCCCTGCATTTTTTTAAACCATAGAACTATTTTGGCCACGTGGAGGTATATTTTTAAAACTGTTACAGGTCCTACACATGAGAAAAAAAAAATCAAAGGATTTCTTAAACAGAAGGCTTATTTTAACCTGATAAAGATATAATCAATTGACACCATTTTCTTCAACACAAATGTACATATTTAAGAAATCAAAAATGCTCCATTTTTCACATTATTCCAAACCTTCATTAGAAGAATGGCTCTGCACACTAATATTAAGAGCATACAAATTATGAAAAGTCTCCAAAAGATCCATTTTTATGAGCATATATTTGTCAACATAAAGTGCTAAGAGGTGAGGAAGGAATGCTGGGAATGTCATGCATGAGCCAGTCGTCGTGCTGGGAACCCAACTCCGGCTGATCCTGGACTTCAGCATTCTGATTTTCTCTTGAGTTCAGAATGATCATCCAACGTGGCTAGATGCTCATTTGGGCCATCTGGTGTCTCCCCTGCGACAGCCAGGAGGATGATTCTCAGCCACTTCTGCTTTAGTTCCTCACTGTCTGCCGCAAAGCTGTGCACAGACTTCGACTGGGTCAGTCTGAAACTGTGTGGCAGGTCCACACTCCTAGGCATGTCATCCACAATGTAGCCTAGTAGTGGAATGGTAGCCTGGGCTCTGACATCCTAAACAAAGGACATCGTACACAAAAGTGTAAGACACGCTAGCTTGTTACATGTGGCCTTACTTCCTATAAAACTACTGGGACCATTTCCCATACAGACTCACACTGAGTCTCCCTGGACAGAGAGGGTGATTCCAGTTGCTATTCCTGAGGCCAGTGATAATGTCAGCTGAATAAACGAGTGAATGAGAGCCAGGATCCACCATGCTGAAGCTGCTCTTTGTAGAGGAGCTCATTCAAAGCTCATGGAGTTCTCCATTCAGTGAAAAAGGAGGGGAAAATGATAGGCATCTTACTGTCTAAACAGCAAGCATTAATAAGGATTAATAATGCTAATTTATTTGGTTACTCATTCAATTTATATCTGGACAAGAAAAGGGTATAGGAAAAACAAAATTGAATAAAAACATACACCATGGCATCTTAAAAGTATTTCTAAGCTGGGTATGGTGGCCCATGCCTTTAATCCCAGCACTCAGGAGGCAGATGTAGAGAAGATCACTGTGAGTTCAAGACCAGCCTGGGGACTATAGAATGAGCTCCAGGTCATCATGGGGAAGAGTGAGACTCTACCTCAAAAGAAAAAAAAAATCCCCCCAAACCAAAACCCAAAACAAACAGTATTTCTAAAGTAATTAATTTTACTAGTTCTAGTGTAGATGCAGATTAAAATATGACACATTTATATTTCAACGTTTTTCAAGTGCAGCAAATAATTGGTTTAAGTGTTTTTTATTTATAAAGCAAAACACAACCTTGCAGATCTTACTAGAAGCCAAATCTTGCTGGGCGTGGTGAGGCATGCCTTTAATCCCAGAACTTAGGTGGCAAGAGGTAGAAGGATCACTGTGAGTTCGAGGATACCCTCAGACTACATAATGAATTCCAGGTCAGCTTGGGCTAGAGTGAGACCCTACTTCAAAATATATATATAAAAGATCATAGAAGCAGCCAGGTATGGTAGCTCATGCCTTTAATCCCAGCACTCAGGAGGCAGAAGTAGGAGGATTGCCGTGAGTTCGAGGCCCCCCTGAGACTACATAATGAATTCCAGGTCAGCCTGGGCCAGAGTGAGACCCTACCTCAAAAAAATCAAAAAGTTCATAGAAGCCAAATCTGCATATCAGTTGGCCCCAGAGATCTAGCTTAGGTGTGTATATGGTTCACAAAAACCTGTTAGTGGTTGACACTAATCTAAGATCAATTAAAATTTCCCCTCAAGCTACTGTCTATTTAGGTACACAGACACTGGGCAGTAAACACAATACTGCCCCCCTACAATCTTTTAAGAAATATTGTATTTTATTTGAGAGAGAGGAAAAAAATGGGTGTGCCCAGGGTCTCCTGCTGCTGCAAATGAACTTCACATGGTGCTCCATTTTGAGCATATGGCTTTATGTAGGTATTGGGGAACCCAACCCAGGCCAGCAGGCTTTGCAAGGAATCACATTTAACCACTGAACTATCTCCTCAGCCCCTCCTCAAATCTTAATGTTTTCTACTAGTAAAAAAAAAAAAAAAAAAAAAAGGCTCATTCTCCTCTCTTGCTTCTTTCTTTGCTTTACCTATTCACACTTCCTACTAATTTCTCAAATCCACTACGAGGAATGGGAGGCACAAAGAGGACATGATTGACCAGGTGAATAAAAAGACAATTACAAAATGAGCTGCTCTGCTTAAACAACAATTGACTTGAGCTCCTCATTATTTTTCTATGTCAGTGAGACACAGAGCTCTCTTGTTCTGCTGAGGAACAAAGGAAGGGTTCTGAGTTTGTTTCCACACACCTCCCCCTCCATCAATAGGGGCACCTGCCCCTTCAAACACACGTGGCTTTACTTACCTGGGGGGCACCATACATATACAGGACAAGGGGATCCTGCTTGGGGATCACACACCATGCTTTCTGCCAAGGTTTTGACTTCTCCATGTATTGAAGAAAGCTGCAGACTTCACTGTTTCCTGAGACTTCTGCTGATTCGATCTAGAAAGGAGAAAAATAATGAATACAACAAACCAGACAGAGAAGTAACACAACACAAGGGTACTTATTTTTATTTATAGCTCATTTGCAGTTGTGGTTTTTAAAATTTTTTAAAACTTATTTGTAAGCAGAGATATAGAGATAGAATAGCAATAGCAAGAGAGAGGGAGAGAGAAGGGGTGCTCCAGGGTGTCTTGCTGCTCCAAACGAACTCCAGATGCATGTGCCACTCTGTGTATCTGGCTTTGGGATTGTATAGTCTAGTCGGCTTGCTAGCCAGCTCACTCTCTCGCCTACCTCTCTGCTGATGCGGAGATGTGACACTTGGCTTTCTGCTCTTGCTATGCTTTCCCTGCCATGATGAAACTTTCCCTCAAAACCGTAAATGGAAATAAACCTTTTCTTTCCATGAGCTGCTGGTTGGGTGTTCTGTCCCAGCAATGAGAAGGTACCTATACTTTAACTTCAAATGGATGTTGAAGGGTTTTGTTGTTGTTGTTTTTGTTATTGATGCAGGATCTCTAGCTCAGCCTGTCCTTGAACTCACACCAATCCTCCTACATTAGTCCTCCAAGTTCTGGGATTGAAGATGTGAGCCACTACACCTGGCCAGACCTTGAAGTTTATGCCTTTTCAATTAATAGAAATGCCCTTTGCATATTTACTTGTAAATGCTCAGTAAAGTTATTGACTTTAGAAAGTCTCAATTTCGCATGCAAAGAACTTTAATCCTATTTCCAGGCTCCTTGAATTTATTGCCACAAAGGCCTTATTGCATAAATTATTCCTTATTATGTCACCATCTTTGGACATGAAATCCATTTCAGATACAAGTTACACTAGAGTTCCTATGTAAGGAGTCTGAACTTTAGAGGAAGTTAGGTAGCTTTGTTAGGTAGTTTAGGGCAGAAATGTCCTTAAGTCTGCTCTTGCAATGTCCACTTTACAAGAGATCACAGAAGGATCTCTCCTTTCCTTATCTCTTGACTAAAGGAGTTACCTAGATCTGTTTTTCCATAAATAAACTGAACCCCTTCTGGGAGGGAGTTCACCTTTCCTATAATTTCAGTCTGATCCTGGCATTGTGGTTGGTTAAGCTCAGCCCCAAAACTTGGCATCGTGGCTGGCCTCTTTTTGAGTCAGCCCCTAGCCCAGACCTGGCTCACCTGAGCTAGAAAGTAAGGCTCACCACAATAAAGTTAAAAGTAGATGCTTACCAGGTGGGAAGGTCTCTCTCTCTCTCTCTTTTTTTTTTTTTTTTGGTTTTTCGAGGTAGGGTCTCACTCTGGCCCAGGCTGACCTGGAATTCACTATGTAGTCTCAGGGTGGCCTCGAACTCATGACGATCCTCCTACCTCTGCCTCCCGAGTGCTGGGATTAAAGGCGTGTGCCACCACGCCCGGCGGGAAGGTCTCTCTTTTTGCTGGCTCTCCATCTCTCCTGAACTTCTAGGTCCTGGTAAACTTCCCCTACTATCACATGGGCTTTATACCCTCTCTTGCCCACTACAGGGTAGGAGTTCTCTGAATGTTCTTCTCTAAATCCCTTTTCATGGTTCAGAACCATGCTCACTTCCCACATGGGCTCTCAGACCGTATGGGTGTATCCACTTTCCCTCCACGGTTCACAGACTCTCCCTCTCCTCATATATTCCTGAATACATGTCATGATTTAAGTATCTTTTTCAGTCTTTATCTCAATTCTTTGGGTAACCCCTCCAAACCTATTACAAATTTACTTTAAAATAGCAAATTTACTTGGGAAATACTTTAAGAATAATTGAGACTACTGTGGCATATATATATATATATATATATATATATATATATATATATATATATATATATATGCCTATTTTTAAAAAAATTATTTATTTTATTTGAGAGAAAGGGAGGGAATGGGTGCTTCAGGGCCTTCAGCCACTACAAACAAACTCCAGACACATGCACCACCTTGTGCATCTGGCTTATGTGGGTCTTGGGGAGTCGAACCTGGGTCCTTTGGCTTTGCAGGCAAGCGCCTTAACTACTAAGCCATCTCTCCAGCCCGTCAACTTAATGTGAAAGCTGAAGTGTACCTGCTAGATTAATTTATGTAACCAAATAATTCCAGTCCATAAGTGGGACATGAACTGGTATGTGCTCTAGAATATTAATTAAATTTTCTAGACAAGGCCCAGAGAAAGTATTCTTTGCAGGCCAAGAGGCCAAACGAAGAATACTATACAGGGATACCAGATAATAAATCTTTAATCTAAATTTGAAAAATTTCATGTAGTGGTTTGCAAAGCCAATATGATGAAACTGAAAGAAAAGATTTCCTATAAAGAAAATATAGCACAATTTGGGCACATAAGATATGCCAATTAATCCACTAATATTTGGGTATGGTTTCCACCATAAAACTAACCATTACACCTTCCTATATAAGCAACCAGAATTCCAAAAGTCAATTAAATAAATAAAAATATAATCTTTGCTTAATGTTATTCCACATACTAAATCCTAAAAAAAAAAACCTAATGCTAAGAAAATACTAAGAAAATTGCTAAATGCTAAGAAAAAGAAAATACATTTGCATTCCTTATGGTGAAGAGATTCTATGTTGTCTAAAAATACCTAAATAAACCCAATATTTAATATTTCATACCTCTAAAATTCCTTTTCTTTTCTTTTCTTCACTGTCTGTGAATCCACTTATTATTTGAAAACAGTCTTTACAAACTTTGCTCAGTTTTCCACCATCATACTCAAGTTGAGCTTTGTAGTCAGAACACTTCCAACAAACCACCTTGAATTTAAATAATATATTACAATGATATTTAAGGGTCAATAAGGCTTAAGCAGTAATAAACATTGCTCTCAAGAAACAAGAAAAGGTTAAATATAAATAGGCAGATTTTTATTAAACTAAGAACATCTCAAAAAATATTGTGTGTGTGTGTGTGTGTGTGTGTGTGTGTATGTGTCTGCTCATCTCTTTTGGCCTCTAAATATATCTCCTACCCTAGATGTATCACACCATTCTTGTCAACCTGTCCCCCTCTCAGTCTTGCCTCTCACACGAAATAGTACAGTCATCTAAATAGTCCTAGCCAACAGGAATCATGCAAGCCATTTTCAGTGCCTCTCTACCCACTGCCACAGATTACTACATTACTTTCTCACTTTACCTTCTCAGTATTTCTTTAATTTACCTTATGATCACTCAAGTCTAAACTATCAGCACTCATTTTAACTCTTTTATAGCTACCTGACTGGTCCTTATAGCATTCTTACCATCTTCCAGGCCTTTATACTAACACTCCATAACAAGTTATTTCCCAAACAGTGGACAGATGCACTCTTTAAGATGTGAGTCTGGTATGGTCCTTTCCTTGTTAAAAATATTTTGGTCTTTTCTTTGCTCTTGGTTAAAGAATAAATTGTTAATTCTAGTCTATAAAGTACTGTTTTATTGGAATTTCTTCCTCTTCCTCCGAGTCTTCAATGATACTGGCTTCTTATAGCCCTAGAAGTACCATGTCCCCTTCCTATTCCAGGAAGAAGTACCAAGTTTTCTTCTTCTTGGAGGAAAGCTCTTCCAACTTCTATGCCAAAACCTGATGTTTATAACTCTGCCACTAAAGTTGCCTTTTAGTCACATCACCGATTAGTTTTTAATTATATATTTGTGTGATTCTTTGGCTGTCTATTTCCTTTCAAGCATAAACCTTGACGAGATATTTTCCTTGAATATTTTGCTTACCAGGCAATCTCACAGAAGGAACAAGCTCTCTCTTGGCACAGACTCTCACTGTGTGTTCAGCTCCACCTGCCTCCCTTTCTAGATGACTTCTTTCTCACCTCTTAGCCATCAGAATATTTATCAATTCCTAACACATGCCTTCTTTTTTTCTAATTATAATTGGTTCCACATCTTCTCTTATTACTAAAACTCTCCATTTTAACTTCCTGGTTGCTTTCTTAGTCCATTCATAATAATTTACAATTCTTGTCCATTTTCTCATTTACAATGTAAACTTCATGAAGCCAAGGTTTATTTTGTCCACTGTGTTTTTTTCCAATGGCCCATTTTGCATATAACTGGCTCCAAAATAGGCTTATTGATCAAGTGACTGTTAATAATTTCTTTGTTCTTTTCCAAGGGGGTGATTATCCCTTATATATTACTAGCAACCTTAATGACTAAGAAATCTCACTTACATGTCCACATGCTCGACAGTGATGCCGCCTTCTTGTCAGTGCATTGAAAGATTCTTTGCATTTCATACACATTGTCACTTCATTATCTCGGATCCATCTTGGGGCTCTTTTTCCCAGCTCAGCAGTCTAAAAGGGAAAGAGAAATGATTTTAATATGAAAAACCTTAAAATTCCCTTTTAAAATATTGCACTTTTTTAATTTACTTATTTGAGATATAGAAAGGAGAAAGAGAGAGAGAGAGAGAGAGAGAGAGAGAGAGAGAGGGAGAGAATGGGCACACCATGGCCTCTAGCCACTGCAAATGAACTCCAGATGCATGTGTCATTTTGTGCATCTGGCTTTATGTGGGTACTGGTGAGTTGTACCCAGGTTGTTAGGCTTTTCAGGCAAATGCCTTAATCACTGAGCCATCTCTCCAGCCCCAATCTTTATTATTTCTTCTTAAAAGCTTCTCCTCCTCCTCTCTTTCTCTCTCTCCCTTTTGACTTTTTCTTGATAGGGTCTCACCATAGACGAAGCTGATCTGGAACTCACTCTGTAGACCCAGGCTGGCTGGCCAGCCTCAAAGTGCCTGGGGAATCCTCCTACCTCTGCCTCCCAAGTGCTGGGGTTAAAGATGTGCACCACCATGCCCAGTAAAAGCATTTTTAATAATGCTATTTAAAATTCAAGACCCAGGGAAAAAAGACAAAGTTTCAAAGTACTTCAAGATGCTATTATATACATCTAAGAAGGAATCATATCTTGAAAATAGCCACTTTTGATATTGCAAGGGAAAAGGCTGGTTAGTGACATGATTATACACTACTTTTGCAACTACAAAGAGATAAGATCTTAAAGTTAAGAACTTAATACAACTTACAGAAACTTCCAAGTGAATGTCATTATCCTTGGCAATTGCATTTCTAAAGGTTTCGTGCCTTTGATGAAAGGCGTCTATAGTTTCCTGAAGGGCCTGAAAGAAAAGAAATCCAAAGCAGAAAATATCATAAATACATGACACATATACTTTATTAAATAAATATTTATGATGGGAATAATCTTTAAAATTAAATGGACTTGTTCTGAGACTATGTATAAAAAAAATCAGAGCAGTATGTGTACATTCCTGTATGAACAGAGGTTCCACAAAGCCAAAAATGAAAGTAGAAGTCAGGGTTACCTTGATCCATTCTTCTTTGTCCTGCTCAGAACTAAAAACAAAACAAAACAAAAGTATAGTGAGTGCCAAGGCCCTTTATGAATTATAGCTGGCAGATCAAACTATGTTTTAATATTGTTCCAACTTCCTGGAAAATCCAGGAATGGCCTGGATGGAATGACTGCAGTAATTAGAGCGTCTTTGTGATAACTGAACAAACATTCTTCTTTTTTTAAAAAAGTTTTTTAAATATTTATTTTAATTTATTTATTAGAGACAGACAGAGAGAGAAAGAGAATGTGTATGCCTCTAGCCACTGCAAACGAACTCCAGATGCATGCACTACCTTGTGCATCTGGCTTATGTGGGACTGGAGAATCGAACCAGGATCCTTAGGCTTTGCAGGCAAGCGCCTTAACTGCTAAGCCATCTCCCCAGCCCAAACATTCTTCTTAACACGGCATTAGTCTACCTACTAACTTTGGTACCCACACATTTGGGTGAGTGAGCAAGGTTCAACTTCATAAGTAAACTTCTATGACATTAACAAGTATCATCTAACTATATCAGGAGATTCTGTACATTGTCTAACATACTGGATACTCAACAACTAATATTGTAAGTTTCTAAAACACACCAAGGACCATCATGGAAAAGGTTAAAATTATTTTGAAATGCCTTCTATTATTTTAAAATCATCTTTGAAAGGTTCCGAGGAGCTACTTAACATTTCCTTTGACAGTATTATTTACTCTCCCTAAGAGCCTCAGGGGGTACATATCATTACAGATAAAACCAAACTTTTTTTTTTTTTTTTTTTTTTTTTTTGTGGAGAGAGACACACAGAGAGACAGAGACAGAGGGAGAGGAAGACAGAGATGGGTGCGCCAGCAGCCTCTCAGCTGAGAACGAAATCCAGATGTGTGTGCCCCCTTTTGGTCAAGTGCAGCATTGCGTCCTTGTGTCACTGCATCTGGCTAAACGTGGGACCTGGAGATTGGAACCAGTGTTCTTAGGCTTAGGAGGCAGGCGCCTTAACTGCTAAGCCATCTCTCCAGCCCAAAACCGAACATTTTAAAAGTAGGAGATTAAGGCCATGGGAAGAGAATGAGTAAAAGAAGGGCAGGTGGAGGGCCAATCAAAATTCAAGATAGTGTGAATAAGACTTATGTAAACCTACTTTTAAAAATAATGGCATGTCCAGAAGCTTTAGACTAGTACTAGAAAATTTTCAGTGCCTGGGATGGGATACTTTCCAGTGAGTTGTTGACCAAGGAGGTCCTGGTAGCCTCCAAAACATTAAAGGCTTTTGCCAAAGCCCTTGGTTTCCCTTGAGAAACAGATAGTAAGACCCTATTGCTGAAGACATCTCTTGCCTGAGAGGCAAGGTCACTGAGAAAGCAAGCTGGTACAGAGCAGAAAACCTTCTCCCTGTAGACCAGCCAACTGAAAGCTGGAAAAAAAGCTGGACTGCACGCAGCTGTATGGGACACAGAAGTCATCAGCAGTGAAAACAGTGGACACTGAATATTCGAGTTTGGCCATACAGGCCCAATGAATGAACGGGTGCAATAGTGGCATGTCTACTCTTGGGGTAACCAACTGCTCCATAATTGGACTGAAGGCCCTCTCTATGGGAGGGAATACATACCTGGATACCTGGTACTGAAAAACCTAAGCAAAAGTCTATGGCAGGTGAGGTCATGAGCCTGCTCTTGTCTGACTAAATGTATATATTATTCCCACCAAGCTACCCTGAAATTACTATACTTAATGTTCATATTCACATATTAACGTTACTCTCACTTCTGGTTAGAGAAGCTTTCAGATGGCGATGACCACTGGGATGACCCAAAAGGCAACATAGTGCTGAGAAGAAGGGATGGAGGAGTGCCCAGCACTGAAACACCTCTGTCACACCCTCCAAGGCTCAGGGACCATTGCAGAAGAGAGGGTGGATAGAATGGAAGAGCCAAAGGAAGGGTATGACTCCTTACAATGCAACTGCCCAGACAGAAATTGGCCTCAATATCCATGACCTTGCAGTGCCTAGCAATACATTCGCAAGACCCTCATAATAGAAGGAAAAGATGATGACATCAAATTAAAAGAGAGATTAATGGAGAGAGGGAGGGAATACGATGGAGAATGGAGTTCTAAAGGGGAATGGGGGGAGGGAAGGGAAATATGTTTTTTGTATGTAAGTATAGAAGTTGTCAATTAAAAAAAAAAGAAAAATGGGAAAAAAAGTAGGAGATTAATGGAGTGCAGGGCTTAATAATTTTCCTCAGAAGGAGAAAATTTCCTTGCTATAGTCAAGTTCTCTTTTGTCTATTAGGATACATTTTCTTTATTTCCTCTCTTTTGTAGGTAGCTTATATTGTATTTGGAAAATTTATTTGAGTGGACTCTGAATTAGGCCTGATTTTTATTGAGGGATTTTGAAGAGTATTAAATAGTGGTTTTGTTTGCATATTTGGTAGGTTGGGGTCAAGTCCTCATTTCCACAGGAATAAAACATGCATGAGATTAGCCAGGGACAGTCCTATGACAGCATCCATCTTTCCAGCATCTAATTTTATGAGTAATGTGACATGTCAGGAATGCCAGTGGAATCTATGTGAGCCACATGGAAGACTTTTCTTCATTTCCCACCTGGGTGCTTCAATCCTGTCCCTTAGAAACAAAAACTCCCTACTGCCCTGCTATGTGCTCATAGTTCTGTTGCTTACAAATAAGCATTATTTGTTAGTGTCTGAAATGCAACAAAGAGCCTGATGAGATTTTAATGCCTTTTCTTTTACTTTTCTTTAGTTGTGGCAGATTTATTTTTTGCCCTTTGGTTTACTTATAATACTCTAACTTTTTACTTAGCAATAGATAAATATTACTTAATACTATGTAAACCAGTACTTTTTAATCCCCTTTGTATTATAAACCATATTAAAGATACAAAGTGCTAACTAAACAAATGAAGAATGCATAATCACTGTTGCTCAGTGAATTCCAGTAAATTTAACAACTGGTCCACTTAGAAATTCATCTTATTGAGTCTTTTCTCTTTGAGATTGGTCAGTATTTTTACTGTAATTAAGGTAATTTGTTGGACTTTTCAGTGTCCACCATCATGTTTGAGCCAGTTTTCATTAAGCATAAATTATAAAGAGGTGTGTGAACTGAAGTTCCTGGCCCCCACCCAAAGGCACACATATGTTAGAGTATTCTATAAGGCTGATTGAATTATTAGAGCTTCTATGACAGGGATAAGGTGATCTTTACCCCTCTAAATAGCCATATTGAAGAAGAAACAGGAGCAAGAAAGCTTTTTTAAAATAGGCAATTGGTCAGAAGCAGAGGCCCAAAGAAAGAACAAAGAGATGCCACCCCACCTGCCCTGGCAAAACTAGAATTCCATGTCTGATTCAAGTCTCATCCAAGATGGCTACAAGCAATTTCCTGTCTAGCACAACACCCCACAAGTCAGCTCCTTGAGTCCATGAACCAATCAAGTCTCTCCCTCAAACACCTGAGTCTGGTGTTAAGGTCTATCCTAATTGGATACCTGGGTCGTAAAAACCATGTGTATGCTCTCTCAATCTCTCTCCCATCCCCACTTTGGCCCCCCTGTCCAGTGGTTTTTTTCACCTGAACACCAGTGTGTAAGTCCCTTCTCTCTTTCCCAGCTCTTCCTATTTGCCTGGGTATTTTCCTGCTTGCTTCTTAGAGGTATTTTGTTTCCAATGCTTTCTCACTTTGCTGCATTTATGATTTCCCTCTAAACTCTGGATCTGCTACATGTGAAATAATCTTGGCTATATCCTAAGGCACTGGACTCTCCTGACTCCTATTTTGGGAAGCTCCTTTCCTTTTGGAAAAGAATTTGGAAAAAGAATTTCTTTGGAGCCGGGTGTGGTGGCGCATGCCTTTAATCCCAGCACTCGGGAGGCAGAGGTAGGAGGATCACCATGAGTTCAAGGCCACCCTGAGACTACATAGTGAATTCCAGGTCAGCCTGGACTAGAGTGAGACCCTACCTCGAAAAACAAAACAAAACAAAACAAAACAAAAAAATAAAAAAGAATTCAGGCTGGAGAGATGGCTTAGCGGTTAAACGCTTACCTGTGAAGCCTCAGGACCCCAGTTTGAGAGTTTGAGGCTTGATTCTCCAGGAGCTACCTAAGCCAGATGCACAAGGGGGTGCACGCATCTGGAGTTTCTTTGCAGTGGCTGGAGGCCATGGCACACCCATTCTCTCTCTCTCTACCTACCTATATCTGTATCTCCCTCTCTCAAATAAATAAATAAAATATAAAAAAAAAAAGAATTTCTTCTCCTTTGGACACTTTGTCTTGGCTCTGGGTGTTTTCCCTTTCTGCTACATGCATGATCTTTCTTTGATTGCTGAACCCTCTCTCTCTTCTTTCTTTTCTTTCTTTCTGTCTCTCTCCCTCCCTCCCTCCCTTTCTCTCTCTCGTTTGTTTTTCAAGGTTGGCTTTGCTTTAGCTCAGGTTGACCTGGAATTCACTATGTAGTCTCAGGGTGACCTTGAACTCATGGTGATCCTCCTACCTCTGCCTCCTGAGTGCTGGGATTAAAGGCATGAACCACCACTGCTGGGTTCCCTTTTCTTTTCTTTTCTTTTCTTTTCTTTTCTTTTCTTTTCTTTTCTTTTCTTTTCTTTTCTTTTCTTTTCTTTTCTTTTCTTTTCTTTTCTTTTCTTTTCTTTTCTTTTCTTTTCTTTTCTTTTCTTTTCTTTTTTAATGGTTTTCTGAGGTAGGGTCTCACTCTAGTCTAGGCTGACCTGGAATTTACTATGTACTCTCAGAGTGGCCTTGAACTCACAGCAATCCTCCTACCTCTGCCTCCCAAGTGAGTTGTATGGCACAATGCAGGTCTGGCCCTAGCCAGACCGCATGTCAGAAGAAACCCGGAAGTGGCTTCTGTGAACGTGGCATCCTACCCAGGCCTGGCATGACAACAGCTACAGTCCCATGCTCGTGAGACACACGTTACGAGATAATCTGCCCGGAGACACGCTGTCACTGGTCAGAAAAAGGGGACCACCCCATACAATGATTGGCCAGCCAAATCCCTTAAAACCTCCTACACTTCCTTGAATAAACGAGTTTGCTGCAGTTCGCCTTCTGCCGGCTTTCACCCAACTCCTGGAGTCTGTGTCATGATTCTGCGCTTCTCACCCCCAACTCGGTCTCTGCTGTCCCTCCTGGGCTGGCCCCAGGGGGACCCCAACAGTGCGCCACCACTCCTGGCCTTTCACCATTACTTAATGGACTCTGGTCTTTTATGTGAAGGGGACTTTAGGTTCTTTTGCTGTGCCTTCCATATAGGAATGCAGGTGCCTCCTCCAGAGCCTTTTGCCCAGGGAGATCTCTCTGTGATGGGGATTCTCTAGTTTCTTCTCTCTTTTCCTAGTCAGGCAAGGAGAAGAATTCTCCCGGGCTTGAGTCTTTCAGCCAGCCTCCTCCATGGTTATTAATTCCCGCTACATAAAACTCATAATTTCTCCCTAATTAAACTTAATAAGCCATAATTTATCCTTTTCAGAGTTTATTTTCTCAATTCTTTGTTAAATGGCCAAGAACCCAAAGGTTGAGGTTCACAGGCCTGGGGACCCCTCTGAATCTCCAAATCCTACATCAGTATTGTCTATCTTTGTGTGACCTAATATCCTTGTGACTATAAGGTAAAATCCTTTTTAGAGAGTACAAACAGGGGCTAGGGAGATGGCTCAGTGGTTAAAGGCACTTGTTTGTAAAGCCTGCCTGCCTGGGTTCAGTTCCCCGGTATCCAAGTAAAGCCAGACACACAAAGTGGTGCATGTGTCTGGAATTCATTGCAGAAGTAAAAACGTTGGTATGGCCATCCTCTCTCTCTCTCTTTCACTCAAATAAATGAACTAAAAAAATTTTTTTAAAGTATAAACAGGGGCTGGAGAGATGGCTTAGCGGTTAAGGTTTGCCTGTAAAGCCAAAGGACCTTTGTTCAAGTCCCCAGGACACACATAAGCCAGATGTACAAGGTGGTACATGCATCTGGAGTTAGTTTGCAATGGCTGGAGGCCCTGGTATGCCCATTCTCTCTCTCTCTCTATCTGCCTGCCCCTCTTTCTCTCAAATAAATAAATAAATAAATAATAATTTTTTTTTTAAAGTATAAACAGACCCCTTAGCTTCTAGTAATCCAAAGACTAGGAATGTCATCAGATAGCATCTGCGGCCTGCAGTAGAGATTTCCCTGTTTTACTATGTGGTCGTTTGAATGTCAAACGTCTCATAGCCTCAAGTGTTTGTAATGAAGCCTAACTTAGTGCTCAGCTACTGGATTTAGGAAAGTAGCCTGGCTGGAGGTGGCGTGTCACTGGGGTTGGGCCTTGAGGTCCAGCCCACTCCATGTTTAAGCTGGCTTGCTCTTGCTGTTCTATTTTGCTGCTAATGTATGAAGATGCGAACCTGGTTCTGTTTTTGTTTTCCCCACCATTATAAAGCTTCACTTTGAAATTATAAGCCAAAATAAACCCTTTCCTCTCATCAGCTGTGTCTGGTTGGGTGTCTTATCCAAGCCATGAGAGGATAACTGCTACATTCTGTAATCTACCTACTTGTTTCCTTTTTCTTTTTCTTTCATTGGTTTTTGGAGGTAGTGTTTTGCTCTAACCCAGGTTGACCTGAAATTCACTATGTAATCTTAGGCTGACCTTGAACTAATGGCAATCTTCCTACCTCTGCCTCCTGAGTACAGGGATTAAAGGTGTGCCCCACCATGGCCGGCCCTGTTGTTTTCATCATTGTATTTTTAAAAAATTAATTAGTTAATTTACTTGAGAGAGAGACAGAGAGAATGGGTGCACCAGGGCCTCTAGCTATTGCAAACAAACTCCAGAAACATGTGACACCTTGTGCACGTGGGTCCTGGGGAATCAAACCTGGGTCTTTGGCTTCATAGGCAAGTGCCTTACTTCCTAAGCAATTTCTCCAGCCCTTAAATTTTTTTTAATTTGAATTTTATTTTATCAAAAATTTTTTTGTTTTGTTTTGTTTTTTTTTTTGTTTTCTGAGGTGGTATCTCACTCTAGCCTAGGCCAACCTGGAGTTCACTCTGTATTCTCAGGGTGGCCTCGAACTCATGGTGATCTCCTACCTCTGCCTCCCAAGTGCTGAGATTAAAGGCGTGTGCCACCACACTCGGCTATCAATGCATTTTTAAACATGCCTTGATTTCTAACTTTCTTTGTTCTGCTACTATAGAAATTTAATGAAACTGTTAAGATGTTGGAACATGGTATTTGCACTAACTATGGGGCATAGTCACTCAAGTCTGACTCCAGAGTAAAGTACCTCTTACTTATTTAAGGTGAGAGTTGTGATGTTACATGTTTGCAGACATTAATCTTAAAATTTCAACTGTTGATTCTTTCCAATTAGACCATCTGTTTTTATCCAACACAAACCTGGGTAGGACCATAAATATTCATCCCATATGTCAGAGGTGCCAACAAGTTCTGCATGAGCTTACCTTATGACAAGTTCTACTGTGACAAAGTGTCAAATGTTTTAACTGATATCCCACAATCTCAGATAATTTCAGGAAATGCAAAACTAAGTTTATTGTTGAAAAAATTATAAACATATTCAAACTTCAGTGACACTAATCCAGTTGCTACTGAATATAGACAGATGGAATTATACTGCTTATAAAAAGTTGTTCTTATTTAAAGTACAATTTGGCTCTTCTCTCATAATACCAACTGTAATATGAGGTGCATGTTATATAGCAGCCCTTTCAATTTTATTTAGGCTGTTTAAAATCAGTAGGCTATCAGATTTACTTTCTTTTTTCTAAATATTTATATTAGTTATTTGATGACAGAGAGAAAGAGGCAGACAGAAAGGGTGTGCACGTGCATGTCAAGGCCTCTTGCTGCTGCAAATGAACTGCAGACACATGTGCTACTTACTCCATACAGCTTCACATGGGCACTGAGAAACTGAACATGGGCCATCAGGCTTTGCCAGCAAGTACCTTCAACCACTAAGCCATCTCTATCCCCAGATCACTTTCTTCCCAAAGAAACCCAAGAGGGAACACTTGGTATCAATAGGTGAGAAGGGAAATTAAGTGTTATCAGATTTAAGAGTAAGACAGAAACAAGGAACAAAATAGCCACAATTATTTATTAAGACATCACATATTAGAAAGAAGCAAAAGAACTCAGCAAGCCTTCTTTCTTTTCTTTTCTTTTTTCTTTTCTTTTTCCTTCTGATTTTTGGAGGTATTTTCTCACTCTAGCCCAGGCTGACCTGGAATTCACTATGCAGTTTCAGGTTGGCCTCAAACTCACAGCAATCCTTCTACCTCTGCCTCCTGAGTGCTGGCTCAGGAAGCTTTCTTAAAGAATGTAGCAGGCTGGAGAGATGGCTTAGCAGTTAAGGAGCCTGCCTGCTAAGCCTAAGAACCTGGTTCCAATCTCCAGGTCCCACGTTTAGCCAGATGCAAAGTGATGCAAGGGCACAATGCCGCGCTTGACTACAAGGGGGCACACACATCTGGATTTCGTTCACAGCAGCTGAGAGACTGCTGGCCCGCCCATTCTCTATCTGTCTCCCTCTCCCTCTCTCTCTGTTTGTCTCTCTCTGTGTCTCTCCAAAAATAAAACAAACTCCAGACACATGTGCCACCTTGTACATCTGGCTTAAGTGGGTCCTGAGGAATCAAACCTGGGTCCTTAGACTTTGCAGGTAAGCGCCTTAACTGCTAAGCCATCTCTCTTGCCTGCATTTTTCTTTTTTTTGAGGCAGCGTCTCACTCTAAGCTCAGGCTGACCTGGAACTCACTCTACCCTAGTCTAGCCTTGAACTCACTATGATTCTCCTACCTCAGCCTCCAGAGTACTGGAATTATAGGTGTATACTGAAGTCAATGCATTTTAAAGACTGCAAACTTCAAAGTTTATAATGGGACTCTAAATATTTTACAGTATGTGGTAGTTTGAATATATGTCCCCCAATATATTCAGTGTTTTATTAGTTTTAGTTTGCATCTTCATTCACCTTGCTAGAGGCAAGGTCACTGGGGGCCAGTCTTAAGGTGTGGGTTTGAGATTCCATTGTAAAGATATGCAAATGTGCCTAGCAGGAGTTCCTGAAGTGTGCTGTGTGACCTTTTGGCTGTAGTTTTGCTCTGTGTGCTGTGGTGGCTGGTTGGCTTTTGCTCTCTCTGCTTGGCCCTGTGGAGAGCAGGTCGCTTCTCTTGCCTTTATGGAACTTCCCCTGGATCTGTAAGCTTCAATAAATAATATCCCTTCCTCCATAACTGTGCCTGGTCTGGAAGTTCATCTCAGCGAACCTGAAGCTGTCTGCTACACAGTAATTTATATCATAAATAGGAATTAAGTGCTGGGCTTAAAGGTAAGTGCCACCACACCTGGCCTACAGTCATGCTTTTAAGCAATTTTGCCCTAAGGCCTCACATTTTGAATCAAGCAAGGAAGCAAAGTCTATCATTGAAGGAATGTGTGGAGTGTTCAGGAATATCAAGAATCTAACACAGGGCTGGAGAGATGGCTCAGCACTTAAAGGAGCTTGTTTGCAAAGCCTGATGGCTGGGGTTTGATTCCCCAGTACTGAATAGAATACTTCACATGGAAGAGAAGGAGAAACATATTCAAGAGGGTACAAGAGGGAAAACAATAAATGTGCTAGAACAGTTGTTAAGCAAATGAAGGTAAAGAAAAAACCCAACACCACAAAAATCATCAACATGACAAGAATAACTCACACCATTCAATAATAACTCTGAATATCAATGATCTCAGCTCCCCAGTCAAATGCCATGGACTTAACAGGCTAGAGCAGAGAAGAAGGTCCATCCTTTTACTGTCTTCAAGAAATGTGCCTCACCATTAAACCCAGATATTAACTGAGGATGAATAGAACTAGAAAACAAACAGGTGTTGCTATTGCAATACCTGACAAAATAGAGTTCAAAGCAAAATTAATAAGAAGAGATAAAGAAGGTCACTTAATACTAGTCAAGGGAACAATCCACCAAGAGAACATTATAATTCTAAACATACATGCACCAAACACAGGAGCACCTAATTTTATAAATCAAATTCTACTAGATATAAATTCAGAGATGAATCCCAACACAATAATAGTCAGCACCTTCAATACCCAAGTGTCTCCAACAGGCAGGCTATCTAGACAAAAATAAGCAGTGAAACATTGGAGTTAAATAACCCCACAGATCAAATGACCCTAAAACATTGACAGAACATTCCATCCAAACACTATAGAACATACATTCTTCTCAGCATGCAATGGAACTTTCTCTAAAATAAAGTACATAATAGGACACAACAAGTCTTAACAAATTTAGGAAAATGGAAATAATTCATTGTATTTTGGTTGACTATGATGCAATAAAGCTAGAAATTTAACAACAAGAAAAAGTATAATAAATACCCAAACTCTTGGAGATTAAAAAAAAAATCATTGAATAATGGATTGGTCATTGAAGAAATCAAGAGGAAAATTAAAAAGTTCTGAGAACTGAATGAAACTTAAAGTATAACATACCAAGACCTAACAGGGAAGGTGATAACAATAAATGCCTATATTACAAAAACAGAGAGACCTCAAATAAATAACTTAATGAAGGCCTTGGAAAAAAAAATAAGAACAAAGTAAACCCAAAAGGACAGGAATAGAAGAAATAATTGAGATCATGGCAGAAAGCAAAGACATAGGAAAAAAAAATTGAAATCAAGAGTTGGTTTTTTGAAAAGATAAACCCACCTTGAAAAAACAAAACAAAACCCACAAAAATACCACATTTCACCAAATTGTAACATTTAAAAGTGTGAGATCTAAGAAATTAAGATATTGCCTTTAGCTTCTGTAACTCCGCTTGCTAGCGCTCCAGCTTGACAGTAGTACTGCCATTTTTAAGCAGATAGCCATTATAGCAAAACAGACTGCCATCTGAAATAAAAAAGCCCAGGCCTGACTCAAATGAGAAACTAGCGGGCTAATGTACTGACCTTTGCTTCTTTCCCAACCCCCTCCCTCTCTCTTATTGTTCATTCCTGGGAAGTCTTAGGACATCCCGGAGGTAATAAAGGATCTGCAAACAAGTGGCTGATCCTAGATAAGCAGCTCAAAATGTTCCCGCGCGTGCGCTTTTTGAACCAACCATTTCAAATGTTGCAATATGATGTAACTGCTGTATCCCTTCTCTATATAAACCCTTTCCCCCAAGAGTGGGGGCTCTCTCTCACACTCCCACTGCGTTGGTTTGTGTGGACAGAGTCCCAGTCTAGGCTTGGTAATAAAGAATTCCATGTAATTGCAGTCGAGCTTCTCGGTCTTGTTGTCTCACTGGGTGACTCCCAAGGACCCCAACCCACATTTGGGGGTCCTGGCACTACAAAAGAAATGGACAAATTTCTAGATGAACATAACTTACCAAAATTAAAGAGATGAGACAACTATTTTAACCAGATTTTTGATAAGCACCAACATTCATGTGGTGCAAAAAAAATTTCCCAGAGGCAGAGAAGATGGCTCAGTGGTTCAAGGTGTTTGCATACAAAACTTGTTACCTGGGTTCAATTCCCAAGCCATTTACATAAGCCAGATGCAGAAAGTGACATGAGTGTCTGGTGTTTATTCAAAGGGGCAACGGCCTTGTTGTATATCCATGTGTACACACACAAATGAAATTTAAAAAAATCTCCGAGGCAAAAAAATTCCAGGTCCAGCCAGGCATGGTGGCACACGCCTTGAATCCCAGCACTTGGGAGGCAGAGATAGGAGGATCGCCATGAGGATCGCCACCCTGAGACTACATAGTGAATTCCAGGTCAGCCTGAGCTAGAGTGAGACCCTACCTCAAAAAAAAAAAAAAAAAAAAAAAAAAAAAAAAAAAAAAAAACCCAAAAATTCCAGGTCCATTTAGGTTCTCTGCATTATTGTATCACAGCTTTAAAGAACTGAAGCCACTGCTTCTCAAATTATTCTATTAAATAAAAGGGAGGGAGTGTTCCTTAACTCTATCCTCCAAACTAGCAGTACAGTAATAAAATGACCAGATAGAGATACTACAAGAATAAAAACCTACAGATCAATCTCTCTTATCAACATAAAGGCAAAAATTCTCAATAAAAAACTTGCAAACCCAATTCAAGAACCTATCAAAGCTGGGCATGGTGGCACACGCCTTTAAGCCCAGCACTCAGGAGGCAGAAGTAAGAGGATCACCATGAGTTTAAAAAAAAAAAAAAAAAAAAAGAACCTATCAAAATGATCCTTCATCTTGCTGGGTGTAGTGGCACACACGTTAATCCCAGCATTTGGGAGGCAGAGGTAGGAGGATCACCATGAGTTTGAGGCCACCCTGAGACGACATAGTGAATTCCAGGTCAGCCTGAGCTAGAGTGAGACCTTACCTCAGAAAAACAAAAACCAGGGCTGGAGAGATGGCTTAGCGGTTAAGGTGCCTGCCTCCTAAGCCTAAGAACACTGGTTCCAATCTCCAGGTCCCATGTTTAGCCAGATGCAAAGTGACGCAAGGGCGCAATGCCGCACTTGACCATAAGGGGGCACACACATCTGGAATTTGTTCGCAGCAGCTGAGAGGCTGGTGTGCCCATCTCTATCTGTCTTCCTCTCCCTCTCTCTCTGTCTCTCTCAAAACAAAACAAAACCAAAAAACAAAAAACAAACAAACAAAAATCTTTATTTTGACATCTTGATCAAGTAGGCTTTCTTCCAAAGATGCAGGGATGGTTTAACATATACTTCCTTGCCAGGCCTGACAGCCCAGATTCAATTCCCCAGCCACCCATGTAAAGCCAGATGCGAAAACAACCCCATGTGTCTGGTGTGTTTTTGCAGTGGCAAAAGGCCCTGGTAGGCATGTATGTGTATATGCACACACATATAAATAATTTTTTTTACGATTTTCTTTTTTTTCATATAAATAATTTTTTATTTTAAAAGTTATCATATAAATAGATTCAAGGGCAGAAATCACATGACTATCTCAATAGATGCAGAAAAGACCTCTGACAATATCCAACATCCCTTCATGATAAAACCAATGGAGAGATTAGGAAGAGAGGGAGCATAAATGAATACTATATATATAGTCTTTGGTTATGGATGTTTCAAAGTATCTAATTTTTTGTGTATATTGTGAATGGGACTGTTTTCCTAATTTTGTCGTAGGCATGTCATTGGTATATAAGAATGCTACTGATTTTTCTGTTAATTTTGTTTCTTTCTACTTTGCTGAAAGTATTAGCACTAGGAGTTTTCTGATGGGGTCTTTAGGGTCTCATATATAGAATCATGCCATGTGCAAATAAGGATCTGAGACTCAAGGTAGTCTTTTAACTATGAGCCCTATAATAGCAAAACACAAGTTACATATTTCTAACATATACTGGCATAGAGTAAATCTTCCCATTCAAAAATGAAGGAATGGAGGCTGTTACAGTCAGGGTTTGCATTGCTGACAGAAACCACCCAACCAAGAGCAGCTTGTGGAAAATAAGAGGTTTATTTTGGCTTATAGCCTCGAGGGGGAAGCTCCATGATGGCAGGGGAAAATGATGGCATGAGCAGAGGGTGGACATCAACCCCTGGTCAACATAAGGTGGACAATAGCAACAGAAGAGTGTGTCAAACACTGGCAAGGGGAAACTGGCTATAATACCCATAAGCCTGCCCCAACAATACACTGTCTCCAGGAGGTGTTAATTCTCAAATATCTATCAGCTGGGGAACCTAGCATTCAGAACACCTAACTTTGTGGGGGTCACCTGAATCAAACCACCACAGGGGCATAACAAGGAAATATTGGATCAATCCAAGACTGAAAGCCAGCAGGGAAAATATCAAATTCTGTAGCTCTATGTCCGGTAACTGAGACTCATGGTGAAATCATTAGGGCTCCAAAAGGCTTGGGTAAATCCACCTCTGCAGCTGTGATGTCTGTATCCTCTCTGGGGAGAATCTGCACTGAACCTGCAGCTTTTCCTGGTAGTCGTCCCATGGTCCTGGTGTCTGAATAATATCCTGAGATCTCCATCATAACTTATGGCTCATCTCCACAGCTTCACACAGTGGCCTCTCATAGCCTTCGTGCATGGACTCGTTCCCTGACTCACAATGTTTAGCTTCAGGGGCTCTCTGGAAATGTGGTGAAATACTCAAATGACTCCCCACATCTTGCAGTTTTCATTTTTCTTCTTTTAAAAAATATTTTTATTTATTCATTTGAGAGAAAGAAAGGAGGAGAGACTGACGGTGGGCATGCCAGGTTCTCTTGCTGCTATAAACAAACTACAGATGCATGTGCCACTTTGTGCATTAGACTTTATATAGGTACCAGAGAACTGAATCCAGGCCAGCAGGCTTTGCAAGCAAACACCTTTAGCTGTTGGATCATCTACCTAGCTCCTATCTTCATTCTTCTAAAACCAATTCCATGTGGGCAATGCTGCCTAGTTCTGCTGTTAGATTGAGATGAAGCATGGCCTTGGACCACAATTGTAACAGCCTCTGTATGCTGACCTTGTAAAAGAGAGAGCTCCTTCAGTAGTCTTCCTTCAGGCCTTTTCCTTTCAAAAGAATCTGTATTCTTCCTTTCTTGAGTCTTCCATGGGTTGGGTCTTGCCCAGTGCACAGCAGTATATTTCCCCATAATGGTGGTAACCTTAACTACAATAAAAGTAGTTACAGTCTCTGGATCTGGGACTTTAAATTTGCTTACATTTCTTCCCATGTCAAACTTTGTGTTTTTCATATCTTTCAGCTCTCTAGTTTTTCTCTTTCATTGTGGATCTGAATCAGGACAAGTGAAACCATGTCACAGACTCAATACTTTTCCTTTCCTCCTTTGTTTGTTTTTTCTTTCTTCTTTCCTTCCTTCCTTCCTCCCTCCCTCCCTCCCTCCCCCCCCCTCTCTCCCTTTCCCTTTCTTTCTTTCTTTCTTTCTTTCTTTCTTTCTTTGTCTCTCTCTTTTCTTCTTTCTTTCTCTTTCTTTCTTTCTTTCTTTCTTTCTTTCTTTCTTTCTTTCTTTCTTTCTTTCTTTCTTTCTTTCTTTCTTTCTTTCTTTCTTTGCTGGGTCTCACTCTAGCCCAAGCTGACCTGGGATTCATTCAAACTTAAAGTGATCTTCCTACCTCAGCCTCCAGAGTTCTGGATTGAAGGCAATGCACCACCATTCCTGTCCTGGTCCATTACATTAAATTTCAACTATGTTCAAGTTCTCAGGACATGGGTAGAATGCAACCAGTTTCTTTGCCAGAACATCAGTTGAATTGCCTCTAGCCTAGTTTCCAGTAAAATCTCTTTTTTTCCTCCCTGAACCTCAAGAGTTGAGCAGTCTTCTAGCCTTCCAAACTCCAACCAGAATGGCCCATTTTGCTTATAGCATTATAAAGTTTCTTTAGTCCAAAGTTCCAAATCTTTCCATATTCTTCTTAGAAACCAATTTCAAAAGACTAAGAACCACATGGTCAGATTTATTTAAGCAATGACCTCACTTTCTGGTACCATTTTTTTTTCTTCCTTTTTTGAAGTAGGGTTTCACTCTAGCTCAGGCTGACCTGGAATTCACCATGCAGTCTTAGGCTCACAGCAATCCTCCTACCTCTGCCTCCCAAGTGCTGGGATTAAAGGCGTGCACCATCACATCCAGCTCCATTTTTTTAAAAATCAGTTACTTCTCTTGTTGCTGAGGCAAAACACCCAACAAGAAACAGCTTAGGGAAGGAGTTTGTTTCAGCTTACTATTCTAGAGGATGCAGTCTATCATTGCAGGGAAAGCATGGCAGAAGCAGGAAATTGGCATCACACTGTCATATCCACAGGGAGGAAGGAGAACAAGAGAAGGGGGGAGGGAGAGCAGTAGTGGGGTTGGACTATAAAACCTCAAGTCCCAGTGACACACTTCCTCCAGCAAAGTTCTAGTGCCTAAAGGCCACAACCTTTCAGTACAGTGCTACCAGCTGGGGACCAAGTATTCAAACACATGAGCCTATGGAGGACATTACTGTTAGTGATGACTGCCTGTACTTGCTAATGAGCCACATCCTGAAAAGCAAATAGCCCTATCTGTTAATGGAGGCTGAAGTCTTCATTTAGGCAACTCAAGAAACCTCAGGTTGGACATGCCTATAATCCTAGCACTCATGAAGAAGGGGTAAGAGAGCTTTAAGTTTAAGGCCAGCTTGGGCTATGATGCAAAACCTTGTTTCAAAAAAAAAAAAAAAAAAAAAAAAAGAAATCCAGAGATGTATGATTGCCCAGTAGTTAAAGGCTTTGCTTATGAAGCCTGTCAGCCCAGGTTTGATTCTCCAGTACCTACATAAAGCCAGACGTATTAGGAGGCACACGTGTGAGGTGTTTGTCCACAGTGGCAGGAGGCACTGGTGCATGCAGGCTCAGTCTCCATCCCACCCTCTAAAATAAGTGAATAAGAATATTTTTAAAAATAAAAACAAAATCACATATCATAGAGGTATCTCTCCCCTACTATTACACATCTCTTGGGCTTGAAGATTTAGATATACATTGAAAACGAAGAGCCATCAGAAGCCTAATGAAGATTTCTATGATGATCACAACTACAGATGAGTGCTTCCTGCTCCCAGTGTAATGAGACACCTCTAGCAGAGCACTGTCCTGGGTGGTTCTGAGTGGTTTGGCCCAGCACTTATTATGAGGTAAGATAAACAAGACTTTCAAAACCAAGTCCTTGACTTCTTTTTAGAAATATTTATTTCTTTAATTATTTGAGAGAGAGAGAGAGAACATGGGCACACCAGGACTTCTAGCCACTGCGAATGAACTCCAGATGTGTACGCCTCCTTCCTTGTGCATCTGGCTTACGTTGGTCCTGGGGAATTGAACCTGGGTCCTTTGGCTTTGCAGACAAGTGCCTTAACCATTAAGCTATCTCTGCAGGCCAGTCCTTGACTTCTTTAACTCTGGCTGGAAATACAACCTGTTAATGTTCGGAGTAGTTCCCTGATTTCCCCTTGGGCAATGGGGAGGTCAATGTACATTCTTTGTAAAAGATCAAAGAACTGGCTGTTCAAGATTTCTGTTTGCCATGTCCATCATTCCCAACAAAATGATCTATTCTTTTTTGAAAGTCTGAACATTCAGCTCTGATGAATTAAACTGAATAAGTAGAACCATATGCCACTGAGGAAAGGAACAGCTTGTTTCCTATCTGCTCATGGACTCAAGGTTCTGACATTATTAACTCTTGGGTTGGTACTTTACAGTGAGCTGTGCCTTCTGTATTCCAGTTTTCATCATGCTAGGCCTCTGCAGCTATGGAAATGACTGTCTTCTAAAGCAGATCATTTCAAACCCTGGCAGCACTTGGTCTTCTATACATCCATGTACAAGGTAGCCAGCTGTGATATGTAATGGTTCTTTCTTTATATTCTGCCCCCCGCCATGGTGGAACATTAGCCCAGATACAACCTTTTATGTCCCACTCAATAAGGTATAGAAGTAGATATATTCCAGAACTGTTAATTACCAAAAATTAACCCAAATTTTTATTTTTTTATTTATACATTAAATATGGCCTCCCTTCACGAATCCTACAGCTATGGCAGAAAAATCATTACCTTCACCATTCTTCTAAACATTACTTTGGTTCAAAGTATTCATAAATGTCAAGAATTCAGAGCTTTTGAAAGACTCCTGGTTTACCATAGAATAGTAAGTATCAAATAAATACCTGTGGACCAGAAAAAGGGATGATAGAAGAATCATTCCTACAAGTCTCAAGAGTATAACTTGTTGTAGCAACTTCATCCTTTGAGTACGCTCCCATTCTGCAGTCAACTGACTGAGGCTTGCATCTACATACCTCTTTTCTACACATTACAGGGATCAGAGAGAAGACACGATGTTTGTCTTCCAACAGCTCTCCACTTACCTCCAATCACTTTCTCAGAGAGGCTTGGGGTATTCATTTGTTGGAAAACAAACCAACCAACCAACCTAGCTACCTCAGAACCATTCAGTCCTATAACTTATTCTGTTTTCAGAAAGCTGTGCTGGGACAGAGCTCTCACCTGGCCTGCAGTTCCAGTGTTCTCTCTTTCCCAGACACCTGGAAAGTGTGTGGATATTCTTCATTGTGAGTTTCCACTATTTTCATCCCGTCAAGGCCAACCCTGGTCCGCACAGTGAATTTTGAGCCCACCAAGCTGAATCTGGGCACACAGTATAGCAGCATGTTGTTGAACTACAGAGAAGCAGAACAAATGCCAATAAGTCGAAAAATAAAGAAGAGAAAAACTGATGTATATTAGAAGTAGCTCTGGCCAGAAATGCCACAGAAAAATCAGAGTATATGGTACCCTTCTTCTCACTATGAACTTGCAATCCTCCTGCTATAGATTCCTGAATATACATATACATTACCATGCTGGGATGTTTTTGTTTTAGTTACAGTGCTGGAGATCAGACCCAGGGTTTGGGCATGCTATGTAAGTACCCTACCACTGAGAGACAGCGCAGCACTGACCTAACATTCTTTATTTTTTTTAAAATTTATATTTGTTTTTATTTGAGACAGAGAGGAGGAGAGAGAGAGAATATGGGTGCACCAGGGCCTCTAGCCACTGCAAACAAATTCCAGATTCATGCACCACCTTGTGCATCTGGCTTACATGGGACCTGGAGAATCAAACCTGGGTCCTTAAGCTTCACAGGCAAGCACCTTAACTGCTAAGCCACCTCTCTAGCCCTGACCTAACATTCTTGATATTGGAAGCTGAAGTCCTTATGCACGAGTTTCTAATTACTGTGCCTTAGAACACCAGTTTAAAATAGCTTGCAAAGGGTAATATTTAGGAATTATTTTTTATAATCAGTGTTTCTTAATATTGCTTTTTGTGTGTGTGTATGTTAGGTATAGTCTCACTCTAGACAAGCATGACCTGGAATTCACTAAGTCTTCTTACATTGGCCTCAAACTCAGAGTGATCCTTCCACCTCTGAATACTGAGTGCTAGGATTAAAGGCATGTGCCATCGCATATGGCTTAATTTTTTTTTTTTATTGTTTTTTTTTGGAGGCGGAGGCACAGAGAGAGACAGAGAGAGAGAGAGGGAGTGGGAGAGGAAGACAGAGATGGGCACGCCAGCAGTGTCTCAGCTGCTGCGAACAAAATCCAGATGTGTGTGCCCCCTTGTGGTCAAGTGTGGCATTGTGCCCTTGTGTCACTTTGCATCTGGCTAAACATGGGACCTGGAGATTGGAACCGCTGGAGATTGGAACCAGTGTTCTTAGGCTTAGGAGGCAGGCGCCTTAACCCCTAACCCATCTCTCCAGCCCTTAATATTGTTTTTTAAATAGTAAATCACACTAAACATTATATGCAAAGAAAGTCATATGGCCAAGATCTTGATTCATTTTTGGCCTCAGTCTTCTTTAACAATATGGTACTAGGAACATTTGAGTAGTATCAATGGTCTTTAAGTGTATAAGACACACTTTTAAAATGAAGAACTCTGTTTTGAAACTCATCAATCATGTACAATGCCTCAATTCCAGTCAATATCTAATAGGCCTTACTAACTAGGGCCATGAAAAATGTTAATAGGCTAACAGAATATAAATACATTTTCAATGATTTTGTAAAAGAACTTTTGAATATATTAAAACAAATGTATAAATAAAAATCTAATATTTGGGTTAATTTTTGGCCAAATTCTTAAAAACATTTTTTTTCTAAGACAAGAGTAATTATGAACTAAAGAAATTATCTTAAACTGGGCATGGTGTTGCATGCCTTTAATCCCAGCACTCAGGAGTTTGAGGCCAGTGTAAGACTACTTAGTGAATTCCTGGAGGGTAGGGTCTCACTGTAGCTCAGGCTGACCTGGAATCCACTATGTAGTCTCAGTGTGCCCTTGAACTCAAGGCAATCCTCCTACCTCTGTCTCCTGAGTGCTGGGATTAAAGGCGAACACCACCATGCCCGGCTCTTTTTTTTTTTTTTTTTTTTTTTTTTTTAATGCGAGCGATCGAGAGAGAGAGAGAGAGAGAGAGAGAGAGAGAATAAGTTGGTACACCAGGGCCTCCAGCCACTGCAATCAAACTACAGACATATGAGCCCCCTTGTACACACATGCGACCTTGCATCACAGTGCATCTGGCTTATGTGGGACCTGGAGAGTTAAACGTGAGTTCTTAGGCTTTGCAGGCAAGCACCTTAACTGCTAAGCCATCTCTCTAGCCCAAGAAATTATGTTTTCATATTGACTTTTCCTCTGCAATGAGTGACACTGATTATTATATTTTAAAAAATATTTTTATTTTTATTTATTTATTTGAGAGAAACAGAGAGACAATATGGGCATGCCAGGGCCTCCAGATGTTGCAAACAAACTCCAGACGAATGTGCCACCTTATGCATCTGGTTTAAATGGTTCCTGGGGAATCAAACCTGGGTCCTTTGGCTTTGTAGGCAAGCTCCTTAATTGCTAAACCATCTCTTCAACAAATGATTTACTTTCAGTGGCCTATAATTGCTTCAGTGGTAGGAACTAAATCTTACTTAGGTTTGTCTCCCTAGTTCATAATCTGTGACAGGCAAACCTTGAAAGAGAATCATAAAGTTATTTTAAAAATAAAAGGTTTACTTTATTTATTTATTTATTTAATTTGAGAGAAAGAGGCAGATAGAGAAAAAGAGACAGACAGAATGGGCATGTCGGGACCTCTTGCCACTGCAAAAGATCTCTAGATGCATGTGCCACCTTGTGCATCTGGTTTATGTGAGTACTGGGGAATTGAACCAAGTTTCTTAGGCTTTGCAGGCAAGCACCTTAACAGCTAAGCCATTACTCCAGTACCAAGATTTACTTTTCAAAAAAGAATATTTTTATTTATTTGTGCTAGGCGTGGTGGCGCATGCCTTTAATCCCAGCCCTCGGGAGGCAGAGGCAGAGGCAGGAGGATCATCATGAGTTTAAAGCCAGCCTGAGATTACATAGTGAATCCAGGTCAGCCTGGGCTAGAGTGAGACCCTATCTTGAAAAAAGCAAAGCAAAACAAAAGAATACTTTTATTTATTTGCAAGCAGAGGAAGACAGAGAGAAGAGAGACAGAGAGTAAGAGAAAATGTGCACACCAGGACTTCTAGCCACTCCAAACAAACTCCAGATGCATGTGCCATCTTGTGCATCTGGCTTCATGTGGGTATTGGGGAATCAAACCAGGGTTCTTTGGCTTTGAAGGCAAGTGCCTTAACTGCTCAGCCATCTTTCTTGCCCAGATTTACTTTCCTAGTAACATGTGCTCTAAATTCCACCATGATGTTAATTTATTTGCTTTATCAAAGTTTCTCAATTTATCTTTCAAATTTTCCCTAGGATTTCACTCTAAGAGAAATTTCTACTGAGGACTACTCATCGGTCTAATTCAGACCAACCTGCAAGGGTTCTGGCTCCCTGTTTACAAGGAAGAAGCTGTGTCCCACCCCATGTTTCAGAATTATTATTTGCAAAAGACACATATGCTGAGATGATTAAATGAGGGAACAAACATGAAGTGTTCAGAACAGTGTTTTCCACATGAGAAGTGCTTAAACATTTCTTATTTTATGCCCTTTTGGAGTGTGATTCTAGATCTTTCCTGCCAGGTCCAAGCCCTCTGCCTGGCTCCATACTATCCACCAACACAAGAAATACCAATGGATATTTAAAACATCCAAACATGTTTACGTGTCATAGTCTATCATATTTATTCTGAAAGTACATTTTTTAAACCAATTGCTTTTTGTTTATCATTCTGTAACTTCCTGTAACCACTGCCATAAATTTCAGTTCCTCAATGGAGACTAAAAATAAAAGGGTGCACTGCCTATGGTTTAGATATACCTCAGTGTCATTTCTGGAAGAGGATTTAAGCTTTATCATTAACTATCCACTATATTCTGAATGTGGACACTGTTGTCTCAATGTAGTACACAGGACTCAGGCATGTGAAAAACAACTCTCAGGGCTGTAGAGATGACTTAGTGGTAAAGGTATTTGCCTGTGAAGCCTAAGGACCCAGGTTTGATTCCCCAGAACCCACATAAGCACATGGTGGCGTATGTGTCTAGAGTTTGTTTGCAGTGGCTAGAGTCCCTGGTGCACCCATTCTCTCTCTCAATAAATAAACAAACACACAAACCTCCCAGAAGTTCTCATTGTCATCAATGGCAAATATAACTTTAAAACATAAAATTTCCTAGGTATTTGATACATCTGCACTTTGCTTTACAAGACTTGCTATTCTACAAATAAATCTTTAGCATCTTATCAATAAGTGTGTTTCTCTCTCTCTCTCTTTCATACTTCCAGGACTTAATCCCCTTTTGTAGGGATTTCATGTTTTAAATTGTCAAAAACTATATAACAAGGAATTTTAATAACAATCTATTTATTGTTAGTCAATAAGTTCTTTCATTTCTACAGATGAGTGAGAACTCTTAGAAGATATAAAAAAACTGTTTCCAAAGAATAAGATGCCATGCTCATAAAGAAAGCAGATCGCTGGTCCTATTCCCTCTGTAAACCTTGTTCCTATGGCAAAAGCCATCATCACCTTCACAAAGTGAATCACTTCTCCCTGGGTTTCCCCTTATACTGAAAAAGTTGTATCACCTACAGCCCAACCACATCCACTTTCCCTTTCATTGTAGGGCAATCCCTTTTTTCCATGCCAATAGCTCAAAAGTGGTGGTCAGAAAGAAAACTCAAACTGGCAAGATAGCATCTAGAAGTCCCAGGTCACAACAAAACTCAAGCAAGTTTTATACAATATTATATATGTTAAAAATAGGGCTCGCTCTCCTTTCTTGATCTGTGGTGTTCAAGTATTATTTATTTATTTATTTATTTATTTAGGTTTTTCGAGGTCGGGTCTCACTCTAGTCCAGGCTGACCTGGAATTCACTATGTAGTCTCAGGGTGGCTTTGAACTCATGGTGATCCTCCTACCTCTGCCTCCTGAGTGCTGGGATTCAAGGCATGCGTCACCACGCCCGGCTTCAAGTATTATTAAAGCTTTCATTATATGTTTACTTCACTGAATTTTCAATGTCACAATCTTTGTTTTTTTTTTTTTTTTTTCCAATGTAGGGTCTCACTCTAGCCCAGGCTGACCTGGAATTCACTATGTAGTCTCAGGGTGCCCTCGAACTCATGGCAATCCACTTACCTCTACCTCCTGAGTGCTAGGATTAACGGCGTGCACCACCACACCCAGCATTTTTTTTTTTTTTTTTGGTTTTTTGAGGTAGGGTCTCACTCTGGTCCAGGCTGACCTGGAATTAACTATGTAGTCTCAGGGTGACCTCGAACTCCCGGCGATCCTCCTACCTCTGCCTCCTGAGTGCTGGGATTAAAGGCATGCGCCACCACGCCCGGCCACACCCAGCATTTTTTTCCAGTGTTATATTCTTTATTTTAATTTTTAAAAATATATTTATCTGAGAATGGTAAATACAGAGGGAGAGAGGGAATGGACACTACAGGGCCTCTAGCTGCTGCAAACGAACTCCAGATACATGTGCCATGTTGTGCATCTGGCTTATGTGGGTCCTGGGGAATCAAACCTGGGTCCTTTGGCTTTGCAGGCAAGTGTCTTAACTGTTAAGTCATCACTCCAGCCCTCAATGTCACATTCTTTTTGTTTGTTTGTTTGTTTGTTTGTTTGTTTGTTTGTTGAGGTAGGGTCTCACTCCAGCTCAGGCTGACCTGGAATTCACTAGGTAGTCTCAGGGTGGCCTCGAACTTACAGTGATCCTCCTACTTCTGTCTCCCAAGTGCTGGGATTAAAGGTGTGCACCACCATGCCTGGCTTCAATGTCACATTATTAAAAGTAATAATTTCATTAGTTTGTTTATTTAATTTTAATTTATTTTTTATTTATATTATTCTGATTTTACATTCATAGTATTGGTTCCATTATCCTCCTCCCTGTCCTCCCTCTTCCAAAGGGACCCTCATCAATGGGGAATGTGGGTCATACATTGTGGGGGTCGTCAAGAGTTCTGGGGGGTAGGCCCCAGTCTCTGTGCATAATGCCCCAACTTGTGACTCTTAACAATCTTTCCGGCCCCTCTTCCGTGAGTTTCCCTGAGCCACATTGGGGTCATTTTAGCTCTACTTCAGTGATGAGGTTTTGGGAGCCTCTGTGTCTCTGGATATCTGGCTTAGTTGGAGTTGGATGTTCTCTGTGTTTATCTCCTTCAGCCTTTTTCTGGTGTCGTGATCGCCATGAATGCTGTATTCTTGCCCTTCCCCTGTGTTATTCTAATTTTTATTTTTTATTAGTTTGTTTTTGAAAGTACTAATATATTATTGAAAGAAATTTACAATGCCAGGTCGGTATTTAAAGTTTAACTATCTGGGCATGGTGGTACACACCTTTAATCCCAGCACTTGGGAGGCCAAGGTAAGAGGATCGCTGTGAGTTTGATGTCATTCTGAAACTACAGAGTAAATTCTGGGCCAGCCTGAAATCTCAGAGTTTGGGACACAGAGGTAGAGTATTGAAAGTTTGATGCCAGCCTGTGCTATATATAGTGAGATATTGTCTTTAAAAGGGGGAAAGGGAGCTGGAGAGATGGCTCAGAGGTCAAGGTGCTTGCCTGCAAAACCTAATGACCTGGGTTTGATTCCCCAGTACCCACATAAAGTCAGATGCACAAAGTGGCACATGCATCTGAAGTTCATTTACAGTGGCTGGAAGCCCTGGTGTGCCCATTCTCTCTCTCTCTTTTCACTCACTCTCAATTTCTCCTTGAAAATAAATAAATAAATAAATAAATAAATAAATAAATAAATAAATAAATAAATAAATAAAGGAAAAAAAAAGGGTGGGGATGTTGCTCATTGGAGTATTTGCTTAGCATGTACAAGGCCCTGGGTTTCATCACTAGTACTGTTTTAAAAAGGAGATTGAGCTGGGCGTGGTGGCACATGTTTTTAATCCCAGCACACAGGAGGCAGAGGTAGGAGGATTGCTGAGAATTTGAGGACACCCTGAGAGTACATAGTGAATTCCAGGTCAGCCTGGGCTAGAGAGAGACCCTACCTTGAAAAAACAAAACAAAAAGGATGTTAGGGGCTGGAGAGATAGCTTAGTGGCTAAGGCACTTGCCTGCAAAGCCAACGGACCCAGGTTCAGTTCCCTAGGACCCATGTAAGCCAGATGCACAAGGAGGCGCATACTTCTGGAGTTTGTTTGTAGTGGCTGGACTAGTGACAGCACTAGGTTTAATTCCTCACCACCTACATAAAGCCAGATGCTAAAAGTGGCACAAGCAGCTCACATTCATTTGCAGTTGAAAATAACCTAGACTCATACAAATGTGTGCATGTGCACACACACACCCACACACACCCATAAAATAAATAAAATTTTTAAAAAGATGAATGTGGTCTTCCTAAACTTGTTACCCTAATGACTTATCTGGGAGGTAGGGCTGTGCTATGTTTGATAATTGATAGTATGTTTGATAACCATAATAAGATTTTCTTTTTTTTTTTTTTTTGTTTTTTCAAGGTAGGGTCTCACTCTGGCCCAAGGTGACCTGGAATTAACTATGTATTCTTAGGGTGGCCTTGAACTCATGGTGATCCTCCTACCTTTGCCTCCTGAGTGCTTGGGATTAAAGACGTGCACAACCATGCCCAGCTCATAACAAGATTTTCTTTTCCTCAAAATCACTAACCGCGGCATACTCTGTAAGGTTATTTGTCATCTCTCTTACAAATAACAGTTTAAGCTTCATGTGAAAATATTCTTGGCTAGGGAGACGGCACAGTGGTTAAAGGTGCATGTTTGCAAAGCCTGCTAGCCTGGGTTTGATTCTCCAGTACCCATTTAAAGCCAGATGCAAAATGTGGCACATGCATCTCTGTAGTTCGTTTACAGTGTGGCAAGAGGCTCTGGTGTGCCCATTCTGATTCTGTCTCATATATGTGTGTGTGTGTGTGTGTGTGTGTGTATATGCATATATATTTTAAAAATATTTAACCTACAATTATTTTGAAAATAATTCTCAAGTATGAAAATTAAACCAGGGTAATTGTTAAACATAGAACCAGAAGTTTAATAAGAGATGGTATCAATATTGAGGATAGAGAGAAAGAACAAAGACCCAAGACTTATAAGACGGGGCAGATATTGATTCCCCAAGATTTTGCCTAGCAAATCATGGCTTTTTTATTCTATATATCTGATGTGTTGACATATTCAGGCCTTCCTCATACTGAGGGAACAAGCTCTTCCAGGATTACCCAATTCATAGCAATGGGAATGACTCACTTGTGAGCATACCTTTCATATGGAAGACATATGGCCCAGAGGCAAGACTCTATAGGCTCATATTACTAGCTGGACTGCTGTCCTTTCCCCTCATCCTCCCCACTTCCCCAGAGTCTACTGAAATTACTCAAATGAACCACTGAAGCCTTTTACCCTGCCTTTCCTATGGAGACCAGAAAGGCTCCTGCTGTTTGCTACCTGCTTCCTCTGCCTCTCCACTGACCCTGGGGCTTCCCAGGTTTCCCCTCCCCATTGTAGGCATGGTGGCTCCTCTTGCAATGGTTGTTTTTAAAGGCATTATTTTCTTCCCATATCTGAACAATAATGAAACCTATATTTTATAAAAGATTTCTGAATTGGAATCCTGATATGACTATAATATGGTTTTGTTTTATATTTAGCTTTCTGAATAACCAGAAAATGATGATGAACTTCTGACTAACTCAAATGAGGATTTTGTGTTTTGTTTTTTGAGGTAGGGTCTTGCTCTAGCCCAGGATGACCTGGAATTCCCTAGCCTCCCGAGTGCTGGGATTAAAGGTGTGTGTCACCATGCCCAGCTCAGATGAGGATTTTTATAGTTAATTTGGACAATATATTCATATTTTTTCTTAAAATCATTGATTCAAATACCATAAAATTACTTTTTAAAATGTATATAACATGTGATGTTAAGTACAATAGCAAATTGTGCTAGCAACAGCTACAACATTCAGGAGTGTCCAACCCATGGCCCGTGGCTCTGTCAGACCTAGGATAGCTATGAATGCAGCCCAACAGAAAATTACAAACTTCTTAAAATACTATGAGATTTTTTGTTTTGGTAACTCAATTGCACGGTTCTTCAGCATGAACTTTTCAGCTGACAGTGTTTCATTTTAATGCTACAAGGAGGGACACACCTGTTAGGTACTCCCTAAGTACATCCTGTCTATACAACTGTATATTTGGACAGGTATAGCAAGGAAATACTTGACCAATGCAAGATCAAAAGCAAACAGCAACTACCAAATCCTACAGCTCCACGTGCAACATCTGAGCCTTGTGATGAAATAGTCTAGCCTCCAAAAGGTTTGAATAACTTCATCCCTCCAACTGTGCTGCTTGCTTCCAAGGCAGTACACATCTGAACCAACAGCTTTCCTTGATGGCTGTCTCATAGTTCTAGTATCTCCAATTCCTGGGACCTCCATTGCAACCCACAGTTCATCTTTATAGCTCTATGCCATGCTGCCCTCAATGGTCTTTATGCAGAGACTTCAACCCTGCCTCTCATTGTTGTGTACTTCATGACCTTCTATTTATTGCATCTTAATGCTTCCAAAACCAATACCAGGGGCTCTAAAATTTGTTAATCCAGTGGAGGATATAAAACCTGACCCTTTGGCTGGAGAGATGGCTTAGCGGTTAAGGCACCTGCCTCCTAAGCCTAAGAATGCTGGTTCCAATCTCCAGGTCCCATGTTTAGCCAGATGCAAAGTAACACAAGGGAGCAATGCCACACTTGACCACAAGGGGGTGCATGAACCTGGATTTTGTTCATAGCAGCTGAGATGCTGCTGGTGCACCCATCTCTGTCTGTCTTCCTCTCCCTTTCTCTGTGTCTCTCTCCAAAAAAAAAAAACAAAAAAAAAACAAACAAACAAAAAAAAACACCTAACCCTTACAGGCAGAAACTCCATTAGTATTCTTCTTCAAGGTGCTTCCTTTCAAAAGAATCAGAACTTCTATTGTCTCCATGCAGAGCAACTGGTCCATGCTCCATGGTGGAAATCTCTCAAACAGTTGCAGCTCTGGGATCTAGGCCACATCCACAGTTTTTTTTTTTCCTAAGACAAACTTTATATCTTTCATAGCTTTCTGCTCTGTATTTTCCTCTGCCAAACACACCACCCATTACCTTAAATTCACCTTAGCTGAAGGTCTCAGGAATTGGACAGATCACAGCCAACCTCTCCACCAGAAGATCACAAACTGTCTCTATCCCAGTTCGTGATCAAGTCCTCTTTCCCCTCTGAAACCTCAGAAGTCAAGCTTCCACAGTCCATCCACACTTCTCTTTGCATTTTACTTTGGTCTTTCAAACTCTCCCAAGAATGGTCCATTAAGCTTTACTTGTTGCATTGGAAAGCTTCTCCAGAGAAAAGATCCAAATCCTTCCATGTTCCTTCCACAAACCAGTTTCAAAAGATGAAAAATCACATGGTCAGGTTCTTTTTTTGGGGGGTGGGGTTGAGGTAGGGTCTCACTCTGGCCCAGAATTCTGACCTGGAATTCACTGTGTAGTCTCAGGGTGGCCTTAAACTCATGGTGATCTTCCTCTGCCTCCTGAGTGCTGGGATTAAAGGTGTGCACCACTATGCCCAGCTCACATGGTTAGGTTTATTATAGCAACAACCTCACTCTCAGTACTAATTTTCTGTTGCAGTTACCTTCTTGCTGGGACAAAATACCTGATCAGAAGTGGCTATATGGAAACAAAGTGTTTATCTCTAACTTAATGTTTTGAGGGGGAAAGTTCATCATGGCAGGGGAAGCATAGAAAGAGCCAATAGATGGGCACCACATCTCCACATCAGCAGAGAGGGAGCAACAAGAGTGAACAAGCTGGCACTGGCAAGCAGGCCTGGACTATAAAACCCAAGGCTTACCCAAGTGACACACCTCTTCCAGCATGGCTTCACCTCCTAAAGGCTCCACCAGCTGGGATTGAGTATGAGGCTTAATCACACACACACATGAGACTATGGGGGACATTTCACATACAAACCACTATCTCTGGAATGATTTTTAAAAATCAGTGATTATAGTGGATCAGTAGGATTATTATCACAGGAAAATAGTTTGCCAACAATATTTTAAAAATCTAAAAAATGCCATTCATTAGGAAAGTGAAAACCTAAAACAAGCCAAAGGAGAATTTCAGAAAGTATATCACATCCCGCATACACACTGTGGGCTAAAATCATTGAAGTCTATGCAGTAAGTATATAAAAAACCCTTAAATTTCAGATAAATTAGAATATTACCTCATAGAGAATCCTGACAGTGTTGACTAAGCACGACTAGATATAGTTATGTTGGGAGGCAAGCAAGCATCCTACTTTTCAACGATTGATAGAGAAACTTCAGTGAAATGTTCTTACGATTCTGACTGACATTATAATACTCACTAAGAAAAGGTAGCGTTCTTGTGCTGATGTGTTCCGAGCAGCTAGTTTAAGGATCTGTCCTTCTTTTATTAGTTCATTTGAAGGATTTACAATGTCTTCTTCTTCTCCCAACATTTCATAAATCACTAAGAGTTTCTTCAGGTTTTCCTGGGAAATTAAAACAAAATATAGCAAGGTCAAATATATTAGCAAGATCAAGTTAGTGACATGAATAATCCTATGACATCAACTAAAATTTTCATAATATAAAAGGATTGGGAATAAGTGTACATTTTGGTACAAAATGCATCAGTAAAATGAAACCTGAGAGGAAGATTACTCCAGATGACACTAGACATTCTGTCAACATTCTTTTTTGCTAACCTATATTTTATAACTTTTGTCCAAAGCTACAATAGGTATAAGCTATTATCAATAAATATCTAGCCAAAAGGTTCCTGTCTTCACTAAAAACCACTTACCATTTTTCTTATTGCACTATTAGAATGGCTTGCTGCTGTAGATATAATTTCAAGTGATTCTAAATGAGGAAAAAAAGAAAAGTAAATAAATATGCTTTGTCCTAACTGTGCTACTAGGTAATTGAGTAACATAAACTAAGAAAAAAAATCTGAGACCAAAGACAATGAAAGTAGTGGTAGTACCAATTTCCATGAATAAACTGGATACTTTCAAAAGTTCATTTGTAAGTAGACTACTTGAATTTAAAGGATATTTTTCTTATAAAAAAGTCATATATGATATTAGGCTCACAGGTATATTTAATCTATAATACATCTCAAATATCAACAAGCATTTACAATGTACATTAACCAGATTTACAAGGCACTTTAGTGGGTGATTTTATACACACAATTAGACCTTTATTATCTACCAGTTTTCTGTGGTCTAAAAAATATAGAAACTCCCAGAAGTACACAATTCATAAGTTCTCAATATGGTTTATTATAATAGACTGTTAAAATTGTCTCTCTCTCTCTTTTTTTTTTTTTTTTCAAGGTAGGGTCTCATTCTAGCCCAGGCTGACCTGGAATCCACTCTGTAGTCTCAGGGTGGCCTCAAACTCATGGCGATCCTCCTACCTCTGCCTCCCAAGTGCTGGGATTAAAGGTGTGCACCACCACGCCTGGCTCAAAACTGTCCTATTTTATTATGAGTTCTTGTTAACCTCAAACTTTATCACAAGTATGTCTGTTCATGGAATAGAGCAGTTCTGCATGTAGGGTTTGATAGTATCTGCAATTGCAGGTATGCATGGGACATTTTAGAAGGTCTTTCCCAAGAACCAAAATATGACTGTGTATCAATTTCTTTCACCACCATTTGGCATATGAAAGACATGAGGAAGTGATATAATTTGACTAATATCACAAAGAATCAAACGTAGATCTTCTGACTCAAACTTTGGACCCTATCACATTTTAGCAGGTTTTTGGGCAAAGTGATTAGTGAGCTTATATAACCATATTTTCTATGGGAAAACACACTCATGGTTCTAGAAGGAAATCTTCTGAAACCAGTGTTCAAAGTTTTTGTTGATGGGGCAGATGGTGAGAGGTGACAGGCACTATTTGGTGTGGTCTTCATAGGAGCTAGCTCCATAGGTGGTAAAGAACTGTGGGAACAGGCCACGCTGCATCAACCCAGAGAACACCTCTCGGTCTTGAACTATGTCCGGTTTCCACCTCCCATTCTGTCCTGGGAACACTGGCTTGCTCAGTTCTGCTCCAGTAACCCTATTTGCTCTGGCCTACATTTTGTGTTTTTTGCTCTGCTGAATAGAATGTGGTTTTGTTGTGTTCCCTTCAGCTTTCAGGTCTCTCAAGGCTCTCCTTCTGTAATTTCCTTAGACTTTTATTGTAAGTAGCAATGAGAAGCCAAGAAGAGAAACAAAATGTTCTATGTCCACAACTCCTGTTCTGACCTTAGGGGAAGAATAAGTCTGTGGATACAGAAGACTTATATATTCAAGGTATAGCTAGATGTGGACATTTCCTTTTGATATAGGATCCAGAATAGAGGGGGACAAAATAAGATGGGCTGGGTAGTTGTCCAAGAATAAATTCACGAAGATTCCCCTCCTGTTCATCATGAGCTCTGTCACTAATGGCAGAGTTCCCAGGAGGCAGTGGGCCGGGGGTGGGGTGGGTGGGATGAAATTCATGCTGAACTATGGAAGGGAAAAGAAGGAAACTCCTTTGGTCACTGAGCTACATGGATGGTGGGAAAAACATTTTGGAGGCAGCTTATGTTCAAGATTGACACTCCAAGACCAAAGATAATGTTTGGTGCTCCTCAGCTCACACTAATACCCACTTAATAACAGAAGTCAAGAAATTGTGAGGAAAATTTTAAGAGTGTAGGTAACTTGTCAAGTGTAAAGTCATGTCTAGTTCTTAAATTTTCACTTATCTCTATAACTTCTTTTGGGTGTGTAAAGCCATGTCTAGTTCTTAAATTTTCATTTATCTCTATAACTTCCTTTGGGTGGGAGGGTTGAGGTAAGGTCTTGCTGTGGCCCAGACTAACCTGGAATTCACTATGTAGTCTCAGGGTAGCCTCGAACTCAGTGATTCTCTTATCTCTGCCTTCCAATTAAATAAAGGGAGTATTAAAGGCGTGTGCCACCATGCCCGGCTTTCTCTATAACTTTTGAGTGATTTTAAATTTCATTATTTTATGTGTGTGTGTGTGTGTGTGTGTGTGTGTGTGTGTGTGTGTGGTCAGATTGTACATATTTGCCATGGTGCATGTGTGGAAGTCAGAGGACAACTTAAGGGTTGGTCCTGGCTTGTCCACTTCACTTGAGGCAGGATTCTCTCTGGATTCTCCTTGTGCTATTTTTGGCTGTACTAAGGGCTCCTGGGAGCTTCTCTTGAATCTACCTCTCATCTCACCATCGGTGTCAGCACGCTGGGTCTATAGAAGCCCAATATGGCTTCTGTCAAACTCAGGTACTCCATTGCCATTGCTTTATCCAATGAGCCATTACTGCAGCCTCCACTGATGACTTTGAGTGAGTTTTTTTATATTTTTTTGTTTATTTATTTATTTATTTTTCAAACAATTTTTAAATTTTATTTTCATTTGAACAGAGAGAGGGAAAAAGAGAGAGAATGTGTGAGAATGTGCACGCCAGAGCCTTCAGCCACTGCAAACAAGCTCCAGATGCATGTGCCACCTTTGCATCTGGCTTCCGTGGGCACTGGAGAATTGAGCCTCGAACTAGGGTCCTTAGGCTTCACAGGCAAGCACTTAACCACTAAGCCATCTCTCCAGCCCCTTGAGTGAGTTTTTTATTATTATTTTTTTTTTGGAGAGAGACACAGAGAGATAGAGAGGGAGAAGGAGACAGATAGAAAATGGGCACGCCAGCAGTCTCTCAGCTGCTGTGAACGAAATCCAGATGCATGCGCCACCTTGTGGTCAAGTGCGGCAGTGCGTCACTTTGCATCTGGCTAAACGTGAGACCTGGAGATTGGAACCGGGTTCTTAGGCTTAGCAGGCAGGCGCCTTAACTGCTAAGCCATCTCTCTAGCCCTTGAGTGAGTTTTTAAAATTGAAACATGCCTGGGAGTGCAGCACAGTGGTAGGGCATGTGCATATTATCCATTAGAATATGACATGCAATGTCCTGGGTTTAATATCTAGCACCAAAAATAAAAAAAGGCAACAAAACAGGGCTGAAGAGATGGCTTAGTGTTTAAGGCGCCTGCCTGCAAAGCCTAAGAACGTCATTTGAATCTCCAGGTCCCATGTTTAGCCAGACACAAAGGGAATGCACACGTCTGGAGTTCGTTCACAGTGGCTGAGAGGCTGCTGGTGTGCCCATTCTCTCTGTCTCTTCCGCTCTCTCCTCTGTCTCTCTCTCTCTCTCACACACACACAAAAAAGACAACAAACAAAAATACTGCCTGACAAGCTAAAGTATTATGGAAACTCATGAGTTATAAAAAAGTGTTTCATTTTAAGTCTAATGAAATAATTAAAGACAACATACACAAGTAGAATAAAGTTTTCTTGAGGAAAATGTTATGAAACAATAAAACACAAAATTTTCCATATATCTTAGGGTAGGTAAGGCCAACTTTACTTAGACTATTTTTGCATAGTAAAAGTCACCTTAGCTTTTGTGGTAGACATCAGCAGCACTTGTAATTACAAATACTCATGTTCTTTCTGTGGGAAGGTAATTGTGTATTGCTACTCCAATTGGTTCTAAGGTTATATTTTTAGATTTCACAGTTAGTGATTAACATGAACCCATGTGATTTGTATTGCTCTAAACCTGAGATTTTTGGCTCCTAAGCAGCTTGCCCAATTGAGGTGATGATAATTTCCAGTGAGCTTATTAATATTTGACTAAAGTAGCTGTGAGATGTCTCACTTTGGAACTGTAAGACCATCTGGTCATTTCATCATCCTGTTGTAGAGGGGGATAAAAAGCATTTACTTTTTGCATCATTCCAGTCGGGGGAGTCTGGGGGCAGTTTTCTTAGGTAGTCCTTAAGGAGCATCTCGTACCGAGGAATCCGCTGGACAGGTTCTAGCATGTGGTGCTGCAGGGTTAGGCTCCCACAGATCTTCTGTTTCTGTAATAAGCAAGGTTTTAAAAGGAGAATTTACAAATTAGGTTAGCCAGTCTAAAAACTCAGTGTCATACAGAACTTTCACCAATGGCAATATTTTTTTCTGTAAAGTGTAGCAGTGCATACCTGCATTATATATCTGGGGTGATTTGAAAAGTGCAGATTACTGGACCCCATCCAAGTCTATGAAGTCATAATTCTGGGGGAGGGAGCTAGAGAATATTCAATTTAAAATACTTTATACTTTTATAACATTAAAGTTCAAGGACCACTAATTGGGTATAAGAGCAGAAAGGAAAAAAAATCAAGAAGAATTTTAAGCAATGACAAAGCTATGCTGCATGCAGCTCCATGGGAGAGAGAGAAGTTATCAGTGGAGATAAACAACAGTAGACACAGCAAGCTTTAAATTTGGCCAGTCAGGCCAAATGAGCCAATGAAGGCAATAGTGGCATATTTGTTATGGGGGAAACCAACTGTTCTTTAATTGGATTGGAGACCCACTCCACAGGAAGGAATACATGCTTGATACTAAAAATGTATGACAGGGGTAGTCATGAGCCCTAGGGGTGTAACATCTGCTGGTATCTGGATAAATGCTTATATTATGCTCACTAAATTGCCCAGTAAGCACTTTTCTTAATGTCCATACCCATATATTAATGCTACTTTCACTTTTGGCTTCTCTTTTCAGATGGCAGTGACCTCTGGAATGACTCAGAAGGCACCACAGTGTTGAGAAGAAGTGACAGAGGAGTGTCCAGCACTGAAACATCTCTATCACATTTTCCGAGGCTCAGGGTCCATTGCGGAAGTGGTGACGGGAAGAATGGAAGAGTGAAAGAAAGGGTAGGACTCCTTACAATGCATTCCTCCAGACACAAAATGGCCTGGATATCCATGGCCTTGCAGTGCCTGACACTACCTACACAAGACCAGTATAATAGGAGGAAAACATTATGACATCAAAATAAAAGAGAGACTGATGAAGAGGGGGAGGGGTATGATAGAGAATGGAGTTGTGAAGGAGAAGTGGGGGAGAGGGAATTATCATGGTTTATTGTCTATAATTATGGAAGTTGTCAAAATAAAAAGTTTTAAAAATTTTTTAAAAAGAATTTTAAGTAAGACCATTCAAGGTTTCTAGCAACCACTTTAATTAGTCACTGCCAGGGCGTGCAGAGTCACATGATTAAGCTATTCTACAGAGATTTTTTTTCCCAAAAGATGTATCCATCACATTAAGTTATCTGAACATAATTGTACTAAGTGTTTTTGGATTTAGCAGAAACTATTTCATAATAAGGCATTCATAAAAAAGTATTCCAGCCAGGCATGGTGGCGCACGCCTTTAATCCCAGCACTCGGGAAGCAGAGGTAGGAGGATCGCCGTGAGTTCAAGGCCATCTTGAGACTACATAGTTAATTCCAGGTCAGCCTGGGCCAGAGTGAGACCCTACCTCAAAAAAAACCAAAAAAACAAAAAAAAAGTATTCCAAGCCAGGCATGGTGGTACACGCTTTTAATCCCAGCACTCAGGAGGCAGAGATAGGAGGATAGCCATGAGTTTGAGGCCTCCCTGAGACTCCATAGTGAATTCAGGTCAGCCTGAGATACAGTGAGCCCTACCTCAAAAAACAAAATAAAACAAAAACAAAACAAAGTATTCCACAGGGCTGGAGAGATGGCTTAGTGGTTAAGGCACTTGCCTCAAAGCCCAAGGACCCAGGTTCAATTCTTGAGGTCCCACATAAGCCTGATGCACATAGTGCAGCATGTGTCTGGAGTTTGTTTGCAGTGCCTAGAGGCCCATGTGTGCCCATTTATTCTCTCTCTCTCACTGTCTCTAATAAATAAATACAAAATATAAAAAAGAAAAATATTCCATAAAAGTGAATGACAAGATCTAGGCATTCTATTATCTGTCAGAAAAATTTGGATTTATCCTAAGGTTAAGGCATTCTTCTTCAATAGAAACCAAACTTCAGTTCTGATAGCAGATTCAGTCTGTGTTACTTGCTTTTAATAAGCTGTTCAAAGAAAAATAAATATGTCTTTTTCATATTACACAAAACAGAAATCCTTTTAAAATATTTACTGAGAGTTGGAGGAATGGCTCAGCGGTTAAGGTGTTTGCCTGCAATGCCTAACAATTGGAATTTGATTTTCCAGTACCCATGTAAAGCCAGATGCACAAAGTAGCTGCAGCTCCTGGCGAGCTCATTCTAATTGCCTGCCTTCTCTCGATCTCTTTCTACTTGCAAATAAATAAATAAAATTTAAAATAATTAATTAAAAATCTACTGAACTTATATAATGATCAAGGTACTGTAAGACATGAAAGTTTTCTTAGGGTGTGGCACTTTCATTCTAGCAAGCTAGTAACTAAAGGTTTTCCAAGGAAGGGAATGTTCAGTAGCACCCTGATGGGTAAGGCTGTGCTGGGTAGAGTGAGGCAGACTTAGTAAGGAGGTCCAAGAACTGGTCTTGAGAGAACAGGTTCATGAAACATGTGCAGTGAAAGGTGGCCAATAGATTTTCTTGGCAAGCAAGATAGCACTAAGAAAACTGAGGATGAGGAAGAAAAGGCAATATTAGGCAGTCACATCAAGGACTACCAAGTCAGCCAAGCTGACTTTAGAGGTGCTTTGTCAAATGCAGGTTTTTTAAAAATTAATGTATTTATTTTTATTTTTTGTTTTATCAAGGTAGGGTCTTGCTCTAGCCCAGGCTGACCTTGAATTCACTATGTAGTCTCAGGGTGACCTTGAACTCACAATGATCCTCCTACCTCTGCCTCCCACGGATTGAAGGAGTGCGACACCATGACCATGTTAATGCAGGTTTTTATATGGAGATTAACCTACTCAACATGGCTTGTAGGGGAAAAGGCATAAAATTGATACAGAAACAGAGGGACCAACAGCTTACCTTAATATAGTATAAGGCATTAATTCTGTAAGTTTAAGTATATATCTCATTTGATTTCATTCAAATGACCTCATATATATAGTAAAATATTATTGGTGCTAAAATTTTTACATAAAGAAACTGTGGCTCCCAGAAACTGGTGTTTTCTAAGGACTAATGAATGACTAGAAGGACAACTAAAATCTTTTAATTTAATTTAATTTAATTTATTTATTTGAGGGAGAGAGAGAGAAAGAAAGAGAGAGAGAGAATGGATGTATCAGGGCCTTCAACTACTGCAAATGAACTCCAGATGCATGCACCACTATGTGCATCTGGCTTAAGTGGGTTTTGGGGAGTTAAACCTAGGTCCTTAGGCTTCGCAGGCAAGTGCTTTACCCACTAAGCCATCTCTCCAGCCCAGAGAGACTAAATCCTAAACTAAATTAGTAGGGTCCTAATCTACTACTCCTTTCATGTTTGTGTCATTTACTCATAATATGGAGAAGACAGGCACTGCAGAGATAGGACTTACAGTTTGACAAATCAGTAACTACCATCACCATCATCATGAACTGAGTAATCCATTGAGTTCTACACTAAGCACCTTGAATACATTCTCTTACAGGCAAATGAAGTGAGATAACAGAATAAGGAAACATAGAGCCATGTTGTCAAGCTCTAGCAAATGAGAGAAAAATGCTGCCACAAAATCCAGCAATATATCAGAAATATCATCTACTGTGTGTAGGGCACAAAAGTCAGATGGAAAACTTGCCTTGGAGCTAATGATAGAAATGGAACAGATTGTTGATGTTGTTTTCACAAGAATGCCATACAGAGTCAGGTAAATCTCACGTGGTCATTAGCGACTGGAGTTTGGGGGTGGAGGACTAGATTACACATAGCAATCTTGGAAGTATCTGTCATGATGGTTGAGGTATAAACAGATATGATGGCACTGAGGGTACAGAAACAAGGTAGACTCTGAGCTCTGTCCAAATTTAATTTTAGTATTGGCAAGAAGGGCTAGTGAAAGAATAAAAATGCAGACTGTGTTTGAATAGGTAGATGAGCAATCATAAAGAAAAGAAGTGTTGATTTAAAGTGTGGATAAAGAAAGTGTTGAGAAAGACAGTGGAGGGGACAAAGTGGGAGTTTTGGTTATGACTAAGGACTCTGACAAATACTAGAAGAATAACTACCAAGATGCATAAAGTTGCTAGGCATATGGTGGCACATGCCCTTAATCTCAGCACTTACTGAGGTAGGAGGACTGCTGTAAGTTCAAGGCCAGCCTGAGACTACACAGTGAATTTCAGGTCAGCCTGGGCTAACCAGAGTGAGACCCTACCTCAAAAAAATGCATAAAGTTAAAAAAAAAAAACGTTTCATTATTTTAGAAATTGATCAGGGGGATATAACCATCTGAAAGTATTTGTGATTTAAAAACCGTTGAGCTTCAGGAAGTATATTACTTTTTAAATTTTTTAAAAAATTTATTTGCAAGCAGACAGAGAATGAGAGATAGAGGGACAGAGTGAGCATGCCAGGGCCTCCTGCCACTGCAAATGAACTCCACATGTATACATCACCTTGGGCATCTAGTGTCATGTGGGTACTGGAGAATCGAACCCAGGCCATCAGGCTTTGTAATCAAGCACCTTTAAGGTCTGAGTCATCTCTCCAACCCCTTGGTTACTTTCTTGTTGCTGTGATTAGAAGCAATTTAACAAAAGGGGAGAGGTGGCTAAGCAGTTAAAGGTGCTTGCTTACAAAGCTTAATGGCCTGGGTTTGATTCCCCAGTACCCACATAAAGCTGAGTTTGTTTGCAGTGATAAAAGGCCCTTGAGCACCCATTCATTTCTTTTTCTCTCTATGCTTGAGAATAAAAAATATTAAAAAAAAAAATAAAGAGGGCTGGGCATGGTGGTACATGCCTTTAGTCCCAGTACTTGGGAGGCAGAGGTAGGAGGATCGCTGAATTCAAGGCCAGCCTGAGAGTACGCAGTGAATTCCAGGTCAGCCTGGGCTAAAGCAAGACCCTACCTCAAAAAACCAGAAATAAAATAAAATAAAATAAAACAAAATAAAAAAAAGGTTCTGCCTGGGTGGTGGGTGTGGGCTATGCTATGTGGACTAATAGCTTCTGTGCTGAGTTGAGAAGAGCTTGTTCAATCAGTAGAAATGAAGATCTCTAAAGTGGATGTGTGGCTATGTTAGCCTGAAGTTGTGGCTGTGGGTGACACTCATGTACCTGGCTTAGATTATATGAACAATCAACACACAATCGAAGTGAGCACATTTTCCTGAGTGTCCTCAGATTGTTCACATGTGGGCAGAAGACAAGAAATGACCAAGCAGACTGAAGTGTGCACTGATCTTCAAAGGGGACTGGTTACTGCTCTCCGCCAGGTCCATCAGTGAAGGACACAAATTACCAGCTATAGGTAGGTGAGGTATTCTGCAATAGTTACTTGACCATCAACTACTTCAGACATACAGGCAATCACTAGGAAGCCTGGCTCATGAACATAATAATATTCAACAAAAATTTTGAGTGGTGACTTTAGCAACTGTGCATTAGAGAAGAGATTTTACAGATGTAGTCTAAGCAAGTTACTAAGGAAAAGATCAAAAAAAAAAAAAAAAACTAATCACACCATTGGGCGTGGTGGCACACACCTTTAATCCCAGCACTTGGGAGGCAGAGGTAGGTGGATCGCCATGAGTTCAAGGCCACCCTGAGAGTACAGAGTGAATTCCAGGTCTGCCTGGACTAGACTGATACCCTACCTTGAAAAAACAAAAGCAACAACAAAACACACACACACAAAAAACTAATCACAATCATGTTTAGAAGGGAAATTAGAACACACAGGTTATTAGGATAAGTATGACCTAAAGTAGCATCTTCACTGCTGGACATTGTAGACAATGACTTCAATGTAGCTAGTATGAATACGTTCAAGAAAGTGAATGCTTGGAAAATGAAGGAAACTATGAAGCAGTGAATAAATAGCATTTTCAAGTAAATAGCTAGCTAGCTAGACAGACAGGGAGATAGACATGTCAAATGGAATTCTGGAGTTTAAAAATATGACTGAATAAAAAATTTACCATGGGGTTTCAATAACAGATGTGAAATTATAAAGTAATCAAGAAACTTAAAGAAAGATAAATGGAAATTACACAGTGGGCTGGGGATGGCGGCTCATCTCTATAAATTCTAGCACTCAGCAAGCTGAAACGGGATGATTGCCATGACTTCAAAACCAGCCTGGGCTATGTAATGAGCTCTAGGCCAGCCTGAGCCACATTGTGAAACCCTGTTTAAAGAGCAAAAAAGGAACCAACCCATACCAACACCAAAAACAAATCAAATCAAAGGAGGAGTGAGTGAGGATAAACAACTTGTATTTTTGTTTGGGGGGAAGAAAGGGAGCAGGAAGAGGCAGACAGATCATAGGGGAGGGGAAATTAATACCAGCAAAGTCGAATGGCATTTCGAGGACAATGCCGCAGGGAAAGCTATCATTTTGCGGTTCACTTTAATAATTGTTGTGCGTGTTTGATGTGTTGGTGTTTGTTCATGTGTGTGAGTGCAGGCAATGTATGCCACACACAAGTGTAGAGAGACAACTATAGGTGTTGGTTCTTGTCTTTCACGTTGTTTGACACAAGGTCTCTCCTCACCACTATGTTTGCTAGGTTGGATGGCTCGTGAGCTTCTTGGGGGAAATTTGTCTATCTCTGCCTCCCTTCTTGTCACAGTGCATTGGACTACAAATGTTTACACTACAGTGTCCAGCTTTACATGGGTTCTGGGATCTGAATTCAAGTACACATGTTTTCATGATACAGTGCTTTAACCACTGAGTGATCTCCCTAGCTCCACCTTAAATTTTTAAAAAATATTTTTATTTATTTACTTGACACACACACACACAACACACAGAGAGAATGAGTGAGTATGGGGCATGTCAGGGCCTCTTGCCACTGCAAACATACTCTAAACACATGAGCCACATTGTACATCTGGCTTTATGTGGGTACTGAAGACTAGAACCCAGGCCGACAGGTATTGCAGACAAGCACAATAAACCACTAAGCCATCTCCTCAGCCCCAATTAAAAATTTTAATTACAAGTAAAGAACAGCCAAAAGAATGATTAAAGAAAATGAACAGTTTCATAAACATTTGGGAAAACATTTGCATAATAGGAATTACAAGGAGAGAAGAGACAAAAGACAGGGGGCTGGAGAGATGGCTGAGCAGTTAAACATACTTACTTGCAAAGCCTGATGGCCTGGGTTTGATTCCCCAGTACCCACGTAGAGCCAGATGCACAAAGTGATACATGCATGTGGAGTTCATTTGCAGTGGCAAGAGGCCCTGGTGTGCCCATTCTCACACTCTCTCTTTTCACCTCTCTTTCATTGTAAATAAAAAATATGAGAAAAAGGAAATAAAATATATAAAGGAAGAAATAGTGGCTAAAACCACAAAATGATTGAAAAATTATTTACAAATGCAATAAGCTCAAGCTGAACATAGGATCCACAGGAAAAGAGGCATCTAGGTACATCATATTTCAACTGTCAAAAGGCAACACAAGGGAGAAAAGTGTACACCTCAGTTTTAGACCAAGACCATATAATTTGTGTGGAAAAGCTAACTCATAATCATGACAAAATCTGTCCTCTTACCTGAATTTCTTCGATCACTGACTTGAACTGAGGAACACGTTCTGTCATGCATTTAACCAATTCCATTGCATTATCAAATCCCTTCACATATTCTCCATACATCTTAAGGAATGGCGCCAATTTCTGAAGGATATCTCCAATTCTGGGGGTAGTTTCCCTATAGCAAATATAGAAGCTTGTTTTTAAGGTTTCTCATAGAACAAACACATTGATAGGAGTGCAGACGAGGTAATCGCCCCGATACACTCTGCTGGATCAGATCCACTTTGCTCTGTGATGGGCAGAGAGTAAAACAGCCCCTTTTCCATGGGAGGTTGGGAATGGTAGAGAGAGACTACAGAAGTTTCAATGCTCCTGATTACCCTAAAATCTTGTCTTTATCAGTCAAAATAGCATTTGGAGAGCAGAAATGAGACCCTTTTCTGTGAACGTTGAACATGTACTACAACTTCTATCAGTAGTTTTATTATTTTATATCTTTTAAATTTTTATTTCTTTATTAGCAACAGACAGACAGAGACAAAAAAGGCAGACGGAGACAGAGAGAATGGGCATACCAAGGCCTCCAGCCACTGCAAACGAACTCCATGCATGTGTCACCTTGTGCATCTGGCTTACGTGGGTACAGGGAGTCAAGCCTTAAACCGGGGTCCTTAGGCTTCACAGGCAAGTGCTTAACCACTAAGCCATCTCTCCAGCCCCTATCAGTAACTTTTTTTTTTTTTTTGAGGTAGGGTCTCAAGCTAGCCCAGGCTGACCTAGAATTCACTCCATATTCTCAGGGTGGCCTCGAACTCATGGCGATCCGCCTACCTCTGTCTCCTGAGTGCTGGGATTAAAGGCATGCGCCACCATGCCCAGCCCTATCAGTAGTTTAAAATACAAGTTTGGCACAATGTCTAGTTGTAGTGGTATGTACCATCTCTATTTCAATTTAAAAGCTGAAAACCACAGCATCATGGATGCCTTGAACACATCAGTCTTATTCACTCATCTTACCATTCTTGCATTCGTTTCTCCAGCTCTGGCAACAGGAATTTACTATGGAAGGCATTTATTGATGAAATGTTAGAAAATATTTTATTCACCATCTCTGCTGAAAAAGAACCTCGGTTTGCTTCTTCCAATAGTTTGCAATAAAATACCTGAATAAGAGAATAAAACAAACATTACTTCAGCTAACTACCAATTTCTGTGCTAGTCTGTGGTGGGCTCACAATAATGTCTTGTTGAATAAACAGAGAAGTTCATGGCTTGAGAAATCATAATTTGAAATGTAGGAAAGAGTATATGCTTTACTTTGGAAGAAACTTAAATAAGAATTTTTTTAAAAACCTACATTTATTTGTTTGCAAGCAGAGATAGACAGGGAGGGAGAAAGAGAGGGAATGGCTATGGGTATTCTTGTTGCTGCAAATGAACTCCGGATGTATGTACCACTGTGAGAATCTGGCTTTACACAGGTACTGGGAATTGAAATGGGGCCACCAGGATTTACAAGCAAGAACCTTTAATCACTGAGCCATCTTTCCAGCCCCTTAAATAAGAATTATGAAGTTGTATTATAGTCAAAGCTACAAATCTACCTGTAGAATGCTGAAGTAAATAACATAGTTTTTCTGTGCCAGAGAATTTACCCTTTATATAGTAAAGGTGAAAAAACTTTGTTAAGTACATAGACAGTGTGACAGTTTTAATTTTGGATTATGTCTTGCATGGCCTCTTCAGCCAATATTATGCATTTCCCTTACTGTGGTTTTGGTGTGTCACTGTTCCTATTAAAACTGAATATACTTTGGGAAGGGAAGATAGATGATTTAGTAGCCCTAGTAGAACAGGTTCTTAATATCTGGCCAGTGAATAAATAAACCAAAGCAATTTTTAAGTTCTCAAAAGTAAATAATACATGATAATTTCAAATATTGACATGTGTGGGGGAGATCTTTTATACATATTCATAGGATCTTAAAAATAATTAAACAACAAAATACCCTGCATTCTTGGCTATGCTCCACAATACTTCTGTTATACCTTGTTCAAGCTGCTCTGTTAAAGAAGAAAGAGGTTTGTGCCTTTATAATATTAGGATGATTGTTAACTTTCTAAACTGACCTCACTGTAGTTTCTAGGGAAACAAACAAACAAACAAACAAACAAACAAACACAAAAAGTATGTTCTTGTAGACTTCGACAGCTGGGGTATAGTAGTAATTAAGACACTAAAAATTCTAAAGCTCAGCAATGATAGCTAAGTTAATTTGGCATTAAAACACAACTTGCAATTCCTAAGACACTTTAATTACTAGGTTAACGGGATGTACAAGAGCAAAACATAAAGCATTACCTGATCTAGGAGGTCAAGTCTGTTGACATAAGCTCTTTCTGTAAGCAGAAGTTCAGTGGCTATTTTGTGAAGTTTTTGCTCATTAGTTTCCTAAAAATAGAAAAGAGGTTCCCATTTTATAAAAGGTGACTTAGACAATATTTCTCACACAAATAAACACCTGGTCAAATGGTCTGAACAAAGCAGTTTTCTCATGTGTCTCTGGATATCCCCTTCCATCATCAAGGAACATCTAAGCAGAAATTAATGGCTTCTTGGCCTTTGGGCTAAGATCAAGTGTAAGCAGAAATGAACAGAGTGAGGATGGGGCAATCGACCTCCAGCTTCTGTAGCAATTAACACTACCCTCTAACTTTTCCTCAAAGCACACTTTATCTTTCTTGGTTCTCAGAACTATAGTTTCCTCACTGTTACTTGCTTCTCACACAATAAGGTAGCTTGTCTGGTAGCTCTAAGCAAACATTTTGCCTTTTATAATACATTTTATGAAAAGATTTTGTATGTAAAATTTATTTATTTAAGACAGAGAGGCAGAGAGAAAGAGAAAGAGAGAGAATGGGTGCACCAGGGCCTCCAGGCACTGCAAACAAACTCCAGATGTATGCGCCCCCTTGTGCATCTGGCTTATGTGGGTCCTGGAGAATCGAACTGGGATCCTTTGGCTTTGCGGGCAAACGCCTTAACTGCTAAGCCATCTCTCCAGCCCATTTATATATATATGTATATGTATATTCACAGAGAACACAGTAAAGTGCATGCCCAGGTGTCTATCACCTTAAACATATTTGCATAACCTTCTAGTTTCATGGTGATAGGAACATGTTGTTTCTTGCTGGAACCCCACCTACTATTTCTATAATGCTTCAGTGGAAAAACTAGCATTCAATAAACCACTGTGACAGGATGAGTAGCTCTCTCACAGCTACTGCTCTGCACTTACTACTACTTCAGCATGATGCCAAGCCATCTTCTCTGCAGAAGTGACAATCACACTGCAAACGCTGCAATCTTTCCCATCCTGGTATTCATGCCACCCCTTTGACCTTGGTTTGCCCTGTGAAATCTGACAATGATCAAGTCCCACTTTGGGTATGTTATCTCTAGCATTCACTCAAGTTCTTATCACTTCCATGCTGTTTTGCATATCTCCTGTCAAGCTCAAGCCAATCAGAAATTTTCATGTGATCTAATTCCAGCCTATCTGGGGGGGGGGGCGGGGAGGGCTCTAACTCTCCTGTGTTGCTGCAGAGGAATCTTTCTAGAACTTTGCTTTGTACACATAACCTTACTTCCTACAGGAAGAAAAGACCTTAGTTATCCAATTCTCCACTCACTTCCTCAAACTCATTTCTTGCATCTTTTTGAGGGACCCTCGTCTGCAAACTTATCAAAGTAAGAGATGTTTGGCAACCATGGAATCATGTCCTTGGCTGCTGTCATACAGTACTTTCTTCCACCACTGTCTGGCACACCTCCTTGCTGAATCTCTCTAGGTCACTGACACTTTCCCTTTGACCACATGCTAAATTTCCATCCTTTGTTCCATCCCTGCACCCTCCATCTCTGTTCAAAGCTCTTGGGCTTGATCTTATTACAAGGCATTTTACATTTCACACACATCAAGATATGAACTTTTTTATGAACTAGAACTTTGCTGAAATACACTTTCACCATAGGAGATTAAAAGTGTAATAAGAAGGGCTGGCGAGTTAGCTTAGCAGTTAAGGAATCTGCCTGAAAAGCCAAAGAACCCAGGTTTGACTCCCTAATACCCATGTAAGCCAGATGCACAAGTGACACGTGTGTCTGGAGTTTGTTTGCAGTATCTGAAGGCCCTGGTGCACTCATTCTCTCTCCCTCTCTCTCACAACCCCCTCAAATAAACAAAATAAACAAAAATTTTAAAAAGTGTAATAAGGAGTTAAAAAAAACTATAGCAAAGTACATGAATATATTTGGTGTCAGATCTAATTTGGGTATAAATGTTATACTTTATCAATTTATTTTAACCATTAAAAACATTTATTTCCTGATTTTTGTGTGTGCATGTGTGCGCGCATGCACGTGTGTATGTATGTGAGTATGCACCAGATTTCCTGTCACTACAATCAAATATCAGTTGTATCAGCCACTTTTTCATGTGGCTTTATGTGAGTTCTGGGGAACTGAACCTGGGCCAGCAGGCTTTGCAAGCAAGCACCTTTACCCACTGAGCCATCTCTCCAATTGTGCATAAAACGTTTATGTGTGTGAACATATGTGTGAGTGCAGGGACACACATGCATCATGGCAGGCATGTGGATGTCAGAGGAGTTTTGGGTGTTGGTCCTCCCCTCCCTCATTTCAGGCACTGTCTTCTGGTTGCTCACAGCTAGCTGGTCTATGAGCTTCTGGGAAATCATCCTGTCTCTGCCTTTCAAGGTAGGAATGCTGGTACTAAAGAGCCTTGCCACAGCTTCTGGCTTTTATTATGTAGGGTTTGGGGATCCAACTTAGGTACTCACGCATTAGCAGCCTATAAAATGCTTTTCAGTTTACAAAAGTTTCCATGTATTTATGTTATCCACTTCATGCTGTATGTGCAACAGTTTCTAATATGGAAAGTTATCATGTTTCACTTTTTCTTGTTTCTCACCCCTCACCCCCTTTTTCCCCCGAGGTAGGATCTCATTCTAGCCCAGGCTAACCTGGAACTCACAGCAAGCTGCCTACCTCAGCCTTCGGAGTGCTGGGACTAAAGGCATGTACCACCTCACCCACCTTACGTTTCACTTTTAATAAACTTTTTTTTTGGGGGGGGTGTTCCAAGATAGGATTTCACTCTAGCTCAGGCTGACCTGGAACTCACTATGTAGTCTCAGGGTGGCCTTGAACTCATGGTGATCCTCCTACCTCTGCCTCCCAAATGCTGGGATTAAAAGTGTGTGCCACCATGCCCGGCTTTAAAAAACTTTTTATTGACAATTTTCATACATGTATATAATGTGTTTTTCTCATAATCCCTTATTTTACCTTCTTTTGTCTTTCTCTCTTTTCTAAACACTCCCTCTTGTCTTTCCAACTAGTCCTACTCTGGTGTCTTTTTTCTTTTTCTTTTCATCCTCCACCATCCATGATGGAATGTTCATAGGCCCAATATTGTGCAGGTTTTGTGCAATCACTGTGTGGTCATGAATACAACTGTCATGGCCACATCATGTCAGGAAGTGTGTTCCAAAGCACAACTACCTGTCCTTCAGCATATATGTATGTGTGTATGTGTGTGTGTGTGTGTATTTCTTTTTATTATTTTTTGGTTTTTAAGGTAGGGTCTCACTCTAGCTCAGGCTGACCTAGAATTCGCTATGTAGTCTCAGGGTGGCCTTGAACTCACAGCGATCCTCCTACCTCTGCCTCCCAAGTGCTGGGATTAAAGGCATGTGCCACCACTCCTGGCTTTCCAGTTCTTATATTTTTTTCTGGTCTCTCTTCTGAATGACACCTGAGCCTTGGAGGGGGTGATGTAGATGTCTTATTTAGAACAGTCACTTGTTCTCTAATAAGTTTTTATTTATTTATTTATTTTGGTTTTTCAAGGTAAGGCTTCACTCTAGCTCAGGTGGACCAGGAACTCACTATGTAGTCTCAGGGTATCCTTGAACTCATGAAGATCATCCTACCTCTGCCTCCCAAGTACTGGGATTAAAGGCATGCGCCACCAAGCCCGGCTAGTTTTTATTTTTATTTTTTCAATTTATTTGTAAGGAGGGAGGGAGAGAGAGGGGGAGAGGGAGGGGAAGAGAGAGAATGAATGAATATGGGAATGTTAGCAACTCTTGCCACTACAAATGAACTCCAGATGCATGTACCACTTTGTGGATCTGGCTTTACATGAGCACTGGAGAGTCCCTCCTTTCCAACTAGTCTGATGTCAATTATTGTGCATGGATCTAGAGAAAGATCTAGATTTTTTGGGGGGGGGTTGAGGTAGGGGCTTGTTTTAGCCCAGGCTGACCTGAAATTTATTATGTAGTCACTTCAGAGTGGCTTTGAACTCACAGTGATCCTCCTACCTTTACCTACCAAGTGCTGGGATTAAAGGCGTGCACCATGCCCAGCTTAGATTCATTTTTCTACATAGAGATATCCAGCTTTTCCAGCACCATTTGTTAAAGAGGCTGTCTTTTTTCCAATAAGTACTTTTGGCAAGTCTGTCAAAAATCAGATGGCTATAGCTCCCAGGGTTTATATATGCATCTTCTATTCTGTCCCACTATTCAACATACATGGTCCAGGGCCAGTATCATGCTCCTCTTGTTATTATGACTATGTAATATACTTTGAAATCAGGTATGGTGATACCTCAAGCCCCCACCCCAAGCAGGATTGCTTTGGGTGTTTTGTGCTTCCAGTTAAATTTTAAGATTTTCCTCTGCCTATTTTAATGAAATCTGGCATTAGAATTTTGGTGGGGATGGCTTTGGGAAAGTGAGCCATTTCATAATAGTGATTCTTCTAACCCATGAGGGAACATAGGATATTGTTTTATTTCCTAGTGTCTTTTTCAATTATTGACATGTGTTTAAAGTTTTCATTGTAGAGGTCTTTCCCTTTCTTGGTTAGGTTTATTACAGGTGTGCTTATGTGTGTATTTATTCATTTTGAGGAAACTTCAGATGGGACTGTTTCACTGATTTGATGTTCAGCATGTTTGCTACTGTGCTAGTTTTTTTTATCCTGCTACTTTGCAGCCTGGTTGTTTTTAAATTTTAATATTAATTTATTTTATTTGCAAGCAGGGTGGGGGAGAGTAAGAGAGGGAGAGAGAGAATGGGTATACCAGGGCCTGTAGCCACTGCAAACGAACTCCAGATGCACATGCCATTTTGTGCATCTGGCTTTACATGGGTACTGGGGAATCGAACCTGGGTCCTTAGGCTTTGCAGGCAAGCACCTCAAACAATGAGCCATCTCTCCAGGCCCTGGTTGAGCCTTCATGCATGGAATTATGTCATATGGAAATAAGAATTTGATTTATTCTTTTTCTAATTGTATCATTTTTATTTACTCCTTATATTTATTTCTCACTTTATTGCTATATCTAAGACTTCTAGTACATTGCATAAGTGTGATAAAAGTGGACACCTTCATCTTGTTCCTGATTTTAGTGAAAAGACTGAATTTTTATGCTTAGTCCAATGCTGGTGACAGGTTTGTCATATATAGCTGTTATCTTTGAGATATATTTCTTCCATTCTCAGTTTCCTTAGGACATTTATCATGAATATAGAAATCAGAGATAAAACCTTCCCTCACTGTCTTCATTGTATCCCAGAGATTTAGAATGTTGTGTTCATTACCATTTGATTCTAGGAGTTTTTTTATTTCTATGAATCTGTGTACACTCTGCAGTCTCTCTTGCTACTGATTAGTCATTTTATTTAAGCTGTGATCAATAAAACACAAGGAATTATTTCAATTCTCTTATATTAATTAAGATATGTTTTGTGTTGTGATATATGGCCTATTTTAGAAAAAGTTCCACATTGCTGCTAAAGTGAACGTTTTCTACAGTATTATGATGGAAAATGCTCTATAGATTTCTGTAAAGTCCATTTGTTCTATGATGTGATTTAATCCAGAAATTGTGTCTTTGCTTTTTTATCCCTCATGGGCCAGAAGATAGGCTATCCAAGGTTATATTGCCTATAAATACTATGGATGAAGTCACTGCCAAGGACTTCCTGTTTAAACAATGTTTTGCTGACTGCAAAGTAGCATATGTTAGCTGAGCTTGGCAAACTGCAGATACCCTGGTCATGTTTTGCAAAATTCAACGAGGAGGTCAGCAGGTATTTTTTGGTTCGATCTCTGGCCTTGAGAAAGCCCACACAAACATAATGAAAAGTAAGCTTGCCCACATCCTGTTGAATCACTCACTGCACGTGGGTTTACCAAAGAGTTAACTCTTCTGTTGTGGAGATGAGAAAGCCATGAACTCATGGAGCCTTAGTTTGGATTAATGTAACAACAATGTCATCAAGAGAACTGCTAACATTTACTCACTGAGTGATTTTTATATGCCAGGTACTGCTGCTGTAAGTATTGTATATGACCTGAGTGTACTTGACAACACAGACACTGACTTACTCTTATTTTACAGGCAATATACACCTAACTAAACAAAACCTTGACAGAAAGGAGGCTATGTAATTTACCAAAGTCAAAGGTGATTATATCAGACGGCAATTATTAAGGAAAGTCTATGATTTTCTTTTTAAGTCTCACTGTGTAGTCCAGGCTGACCTTGAGCTCACAACACTCCTACCTCAGCCTCCCAAGTGTTGGGATTATATGCATGAACCATGTATAGTTTAAGCCATGACTTTAAGTAACTACTTAGTAGTTTAACTTTCTCCTCTTACTTTTTTTTTCCCTTCTTATATTTTTTGGAAACAAAATAAGACTCTGCTGCAGGCCTAAAAGAGATACAGACACACACACAAAAAAAAAAAAAAAAGGCAAACTATCTGGTAACATTGGTAAACTAGTCTATTTAAAGATGGAATGGGCCGGGCGTGGTGGCGCACGCCTTTAATCCTAGCACTTGGGAGGCAGAGGTAGGAGGATCGCCGAGAGTTCGAGGCCACCCTGAGACTACATGGTGAATTCAAGGTCAGCCTGGACCAGAGTGAGACCCTACCTCGCAAAACCAAAAAAAAAAAAAAAAAAAAGATGGAATGGATGGTGTTACTAGTGCATTTAAAAATTTATACATATATGTCTACATATATATTCCTAAATAAATTAAATTGAAAAGCATTTTAGTAATAATTACTGGGTGTATAAAATCCAGTCATTTTAATGGATAAATATGATATATTCTAAGGTACCACAATATTATCACATAAATTCTTTGGTTTGCAACACAGAACTCCTCAAGGCAGAGAACAAAAACTAGAAATTCTTTCTCCCAAGGCAGATCACAGTTACTTAATCTTCCTCCACCTTTCTGTCCTAGAGCTGGCCGTAAATAAATTTTGACCTGGACTGGGGATATGGCTCAGTGGGGGCTTATTGCTCAAGCTTGAGTACCAAGTTTGACCTTCCTCAAATCCGACAAAAAGAAGGTATGGCAGGCTACTGTAATTCCAGCACACTGATGGTGAGATGGGCAGCAGAGATGGGAGAATTTCCCAGAAACTTGAGGTGAGGGCAGCAAAGACCAACAGAAGAGGAAATATAGAGAAACCTGCCTAAAATGAGGTGGAAAGGGAAAAACTGACCCAAAAGTTGTTCTCTAACCTCCGCACATGTGCCATGGTGTATACATGCCCCTCCACATGAAAGAAATAAAACGAAAAGTGCCATTAAAAAATTAAAAAATAGAAATGTTGACCTATCTGTGTCTAAAAGGTCAGAAAGCCCTTGTCATTCAGAAGGTCTTGTCTCTTTCATACCAGAGAGCTGCAGAGAGGCCAACAAGAGTCTGAAGAGACAGATCCAGGGCTGGAGAGATGGCTTAGTGGTTAAGGCACCTGCCCACTAAGCCTAAGAACGCCAGTTCCAATCTCCAGGTCCCACATTTAGCCAGATGCAAAGTGACGCAAGGGCGCAATACTGCACTTGCCCACAAGGGGGCGCACACATCTGGAGTTTGTTCACAGCAGCTGAGAGGCTGCTGGAGCATCCATTCTCTTTCTTTCTCTGCCCCTCCCTCTCTCTCTGTCTCTCAAAAAAAAAAAAAAAAAGAGAGAGAGAGAGACAGACCCTGCAGGGTTTCTCCATCCAGTCCATTAGCAATGATGCCTACTCATCAAGGACAGGGTTTAGAGGACTTTTGGTTAGCTGAAGACATGGAGGCTCCTGGGAAGCAGTGTCCCTGAGAGGGTGGGGAAGCTCTGAGCCTCTTCGGTCACTCATGCCCTGTGCTTCTCCATCTGCACCGTCTGTAACAGTCTTTGTCATAAACCAGTAAATGTTAGTGTTCCTTCCCTGGGTTCTGTGAGCTACTTAAGTAAAGTCACCTCTGAGAAAGGCACTGTGGAAATTCACTGACCATCGGCTGGCCAGAAGCACGGCCGGGGCTTGTGATTGGCAACTGAGTAGAGGCAACTCAGTCATGGGGACTGAGCCTTCAACCCAAGGAGTAGAGACATTGTCATAACTGAATTAAATTTGAAGATACCCAGCTGGTGTCCTTGTTGCAGTCGACTGTTTGCTTCCTGGTGAGATCACAGAGGTGATCTGTGTTGTGCATGTATATAGGAGCAACTGAGATTGAACTGGGTTTTCCTTAATCGCCAGGATCTATTAGATTTCTGTAAAAATAAGGACATGGTTCCACCCACTTACCCATTTCATAGTGCCGATAGAACCCTTACACATGCTAGGCAAGTATTCAACCACAGAGCCACACCTCAAACCCTGAAGTAATTTTTAAAATTATTGGCAGTGTGTTGTTTATTTGTAAGCAATGAGAGAGAGGGAGGGAGGGAGGGGAGGGAGGCAGGCAGGCAGCAGACACACACACACACACACAGAGAGAGAGAGAGAGAGAGAGAGAGAGAGAAGGGAGGGGGAGAAAAAATAAATGAATGTATGGGTACTCCAGGGCCTCCTGTTGCTGCAAACAAACTCCAGATGCATGTGCCACTTTGAGCATCTGGCTTTACATGAGTACTAGGGAACCAAACCTAGACCAGAAGCCTTTGTAAACAAGTTTCTTTAAGTGCTGAACCATCTCCCCGGTCCCTATTGTTTCTTAATGTTTGCCAAATTCAAAATTACATAATCTCTTCTTTGTCTTTAGCCCTTTAATAAGAAGTCCTTTTTCCTTGTGATCCTTTGAGAAACAGTAATGGTTATATAATATTGACATAAAAAAATCCAGTTTTCTTCTAGTAAAGTCTAACAGGCTTGATTTTGCAAAGTTCATTTTAAAAATTATCAATTATAATTTTAATAAATGGTATTATGAAGTACCTTACATTTGACATCACTTTTAAAGTAAAAGAATAAATACATACATATATATTATATATATATATATTTTGAGGTAGAGTCTTGCTCTAGCCCAGGTTGATCTGGAGTTGATTATGTAGTCTCAGGCTGGCCTTGAACTCATAGGAATCCTTCTACATACCTCAGTCTCCTGAGTGCTGGGATTAAAGGCATGCACCACAACTCTGAGCTTACTTATTTATTAGAGACAGAAGGACAGAGGGAGAAAAAGAAGGAAAGAATGAATAAGAATAGGCATGCCAGCAAATGTACTCTAGATGCATGTGCCACTTTGTGCATCTGGCTTTACATGGGTACTGAAGAATCAAACCCAGGTCAAGCAAACAAGAGCCTTTAACCACTGAGCCATCTCTTCAGCCCAAAAGGAGTCTTTAAAAAATTTATTAATACAGGGACTGAAGAGATGGCTTAGATACACAAGGGCGGCACATGTGTCTGGAGTTTGTTTGCAGTGGCTAGAGGCCCTGACATGCTCATTCTCTCTACCTCCTCTCAAATAAATAAATAAATAAATAAAAAAATTTATAACTACAGCCAGTTGTAGTGGCTGCTGCCTGTAATCCAGCATTCAGGAAGCTAAGGCAGGGATTGCTGTGAGTTTAACGTTAGCCTGTGCTACAGAGACTGTTTCAAGAAAGCATCCTCACCCACTAACAAAACCCCAACAACTTAACTATACATGTTATTATGCTTATATATCGAAAGCTAATACTCAGAGAATTGCCTGAAAACAGGGGTATATTTTATCAAAGCCACTAGAATCAAAAAAGATATACCCCTTACAAAAATAGACTACATAACCAATTTCCTTTCTGCTTAGTGTAGCATGTAGACGATCTCTGCATGCACTTGTGCACCCACTGCCTTCCATGGTTAGGTGCAGCCTCGTTGTGAGTCATGGTCTTGCTGACTCACGCACACAAGTTCAGAGTATTATGTCATCTGCAGATGTTACCAGTTCCTACAGCTCTTTTCAGACCATCTGGCATGACTATACCACATGGCAGGAGCAGGACAAAGAACACCCACTGCAGTTCATGGAGCTCATCAATTGAGTGGGTGTCCATTCTGCCAGGTGTCTTAGCGCCATCATCCTGTCTCATGCCTTGCAGGAGAGCAGACACAATGCTAAGGCACTTCCTAAAGGATGTTTTAAGACAAATCTTTAGTTAGTTTAAACAAATCAGCAATTAAAATCGTGTTTTATAAAGTCTACAATACATGTGCTCATATACAATTTCCTTCAAATCAGGAACTAATTAGGAAGTTTTTTTTTTAAGTTACTCACAATTTCTAAAACTTACTGCAGTTCCCCCATATACTTATTAGGGCTTACCTAAGACATGTATGTAAAAGAGCTATGTAAGTCATTGTGTTCATTAGAACACAAACCACAAAGTGGTTTTCAGTTCTGGGGAATCTCTACCCACATTTGCTGTCAATTCCTAATACTATCCCATGGCAGAGGAGGGGGTGATTTGTGTAGATGCACATATCTCAGTGTCCCTTGCATCCCATTCTCATAAAAAACTTGGCATCAGATGTGGAAATAAACATTTGTTTATTTGTTCTTTATGCACCACAGTTTAGATACATCATTTTAAATGTCTTGCCAGACATTATTCAATATGGCTCCAAATGATAATTTTCAGTTAGATTGTAATGATATTTAAAGGTTACACAATTGGTTTGTCCTCTTATTAAAATCTGGCTTGGGTTAGACACTTTAACTGGGTAATATTCTCAAAGTCAACAGGTTCTTTCTCACTAAAGAACAAAGATAAGATCAGCAGCTATTGGCCACTCCTTTGCTGACCTGGACAAAAGAACTAGCAGTTTAAAAGCACACAGCACTCCATATATGCCAGCACCAGCCATCTTAGAAACTCCATGCTATCCTTGAGACAGCTACACAAAGACACAGCTGACTAGCCTAGTTCTCAAGGCAAAGCTCCAGGCACAATTGTTTGAAATAGTTTGTACCAGATGACTTACTGTCATGAGCCCAGAAAACCACTAGACAACCCTACTGTCATTTCCACCTTGCAAGTGGTGGAGAATTTCTTCAGGTGGAAGGATTATTGATGCTAAGATGTAAGAATACTGTCTATGATTGGTACTAAGAGGCAAGGTTGTGATGGATGCAAAAGAGTAGCTACAATTGGTTTAAATATACTCTGGAAGGCTTTATAAGCAGGTTCACTCGGGGAGTGTGCTGGGAGACACACTTACCCTGCCTCCCTTGGTGTTGAACCATTGGATCCAAATAAAGACTGCTCTCAAGTGCTCATTTTCTATCCTTTAATATAAGTAGTACACTGAGTGATCGATTTTATTATGGCGGTTACACACACCCTGCATTATGTTTTGTTCACTCATTCTCCTCCCTCCTCTTCATGGACCTCTTCCTCCCCTCACTGGTTACCCCTTCTCCTTTCAGGCTGCCTTCCACAATTCTCTTGTATCTCCTTCCCCTGCTTTAAATCTCTTCCTCTTCAATCACAGTATCCTTTATACTTTTGTGTCCTATACACATATGTGTACATGTATGTATAGGTATATTTAAATCTAGATTCTGCAGGAGAGAGAGAACATATGATAGTTGTCTTCCTCAACCTGGCTTGTTTCACTTAAAAATGTCATTATGTCACTGTTGGTGGGTTTTCTCCCCCTTTTCAACGTTGGGGATCAAACCCAGGCCCTTGAGCATGATAGGCAAGCACTCTTCCACCAAACTATATCCTCAGCCCCATGACTTCACTCTTTTTTATGGCTGAATAAAGTACCACTGTGCATATGTCCCATATTTTCCTCATCCATTCATGTATTGATGAATATCTAGGTTGGATGTTTCCTAGTTATTGTGAACAGTGTAGTAATAAGCATGCATATAATCTCTCTGTGGCATAGTGACTTAACAGTCTTTTGAGTGCATATCAAAGAGTGAAACAGCTGGATTGTTCTGTATTTTTTAAAGGAACTTCTGTATTAATTTCTATAGTGGTTATTCTAATTTGCATTTCTGCCAATAGTTCCTCTTTCCTCACATTCTCATCAGTATTTATTGTCATTTGTTTTCTTGATGATAGCAATTTTGATTGGAAAGCAAAGCAGTTAATTTGTATTTTCCTAATGGCTAAGGATGTGTAGCACATTTTCAAACATTTATTGACTATCTCTACTTGTTTCTTGGAGAACTGTCTATTTCATTCATTAACCCATTCATTGGTTGGATGATTATTTTCTGTTGTTCAAATTTTGAAATTCTTTAAGGATTCTAAATATTACTCATGTCTGATGTGTAATTAGCAAAGATTCCCCCACTCTGTAGGCTGTCTTTGATTATTTTCTTCACTTTGCAGAAGCATTAAAATTTAATGCAACCCCATTTATGAATTCTTGGGATTTTTCCTATGCTACTGGAGTCCTTTCTAGAAAAGCCTGCCTACGCTTATATCTTGAAGTGCTCTGCCCATTTTCCTCCAGTAGTTTCAGAGACTCAGACCAAAGCCATTAAATTTTGTGATCTATTTTGAATTGATTTTTGTGCAGAGTGAGAGATGGATTTAGTTTTGTCCATCTACCTGTAGATACCCAGTTTCCCCAGCATCATTTGTTGAAGAGGCTGTTCCTTTTTCCAACGTTTATTTTTGAAACTACTGTAAAAAATTATATGATAATTGTAGGTTTATGAGTGAGTCCCTTATTCAATTCCATTGGTCTGTGTGTCTATTTTTAATGACAGCACTATCTGTTTGTTGTTACTATAGTTTTGTATTATGATTTGAGATTAAGTATATGACACCTTCAACACTTCTTTTCTTAGAACTGCTTTGGCTCTTTGGAGTCTTTTGTGTTTGCATGTGAATAATAAGATTGTTATTATTAGTTCTGTGAGGAATGCAATTGGAATTTTAATGCAGACTGTGTTGAATCTAAAGATCATTTTTGGTTAATACAGACATTCTTGCAATCTTAATTCTGACAATACATGACCATGGGAGGTCTTCTATCATCATCAATTTCTTGCTCCACTGCTAGTCAATTTTCATTGTAGAGGTATTTTACCTCCTTGATTACATTTATTCCTAGGTATTTTGTTTTTCATATTGTTAATGAGATTATTTTCCTGATTTCTTCCTGAGCTAATGCTATGTAGATAAGCTACCAATTTCTGTATGCTTGTTTTGTATCCTCCTATTTGACTGATCTGGTGACATTTTTCTAGAGTCTTATTTTACTTATTTTGTTTTTCAAGATAGGGTTTCACTCTAGCCCAGGCTGGCCTGGAATTCACTATGTAGTCTCAGAGTGGCCTTGAACTCACAGTGATCCTCCTACCTCTGCTTTCCAAGGTGTGCACCATCACATCCAGCTTCTAGAGTCTTTTTTGCATAAGATCACATTGTCTACAAAGGGGATAACCATTTATTTATATCACTTATATTTATGTCTCTTGAATTATTGCTCAAGCTAAAACTTTGAGCATTATGTTGAATAAGAATGAAGAGAATGGGCACCCTTATCTCATTCCAGATTTTGGAGGAAATACTTTCAGATTTTAACTTTTAGTAGAATGTCAGCTATAGGTCTGTCAAATGTAGCCTTCAATATGTTGAGGTATACTTTTTATGCTTCTAGTTTCTTCAGGTTTAAAGTAAAAAAAAATTATTTGAGAGAAATTCAGGGCACACAAGGGTCTTTTTTTTACTGCAGATGCTGAAGTGTGCACCACTTTGTGCATCTGGCTCTACATGAGTACTAGAAAATCTAATCTCGACTGGCAGGCTTTATAGACAAGCACCTTTAACCACTGAGCCATCTGCCCATCCCTTTCTCTGAATTTTGTCAAAAACCTGTATGTACTGAGATGATCATATGATTCCTGTCCTTGAGTAACTGTATGTGAATTTTTATTGATTTGCATACATTGAACCATTCTTGCATCCCTAGACTGAAACCATCTTGGTCAAGGTGTATTTTTCTTCTTCATGATTAATGAATACAATTTACAAGTACTTGAGAATCTTAGCTACAGGCTTCTAGGAAGCCCTTCCATATGGCCAGTGCTGCCCCAGAGTCACTTCACCCACTTTGTTCCCAGTTTCTAGTCATGTCTATGCAGCTTCTCTTGGCTTCCAAGCCCATGTGGGGCTCAAGCATTCAGAACACATGAGTTTATGGGGGCTATCTAATCCAAACCACCTCAACATGTAACACACACACACACACACACACACACACACACACATGCACGCACGCATATACATACGTACACACACCCCACCCACCCAGCAGCAGACAGTAGAGGTGGTGACTGTGACGATAATGAGTACAATAGGGAGGGAAGCAGAGGCAGTTGTGCAAAGCTAGTTAGCCTACAGGATCTGAATGGCCTGTGCCCAGCTTCCTATTCACTGGTTCTGGTCTCCCAGCTTCTGAGTTGTCTTAGCACACTAACTCTCTGGCAGTGCCTGCAGGACCTAGACCTGGATGAAATTTTGCCTGCCAGCAAATCAGATCCATGCCTAAGTGATCCCAAACACACCTGGTGCCAGGTTCCTCCCCAGTAGCAGTGGGTCACCTTATTCCTACCCTGGCTCCTGAACTCAAGCACCCCAGTGTCCACTGACTTATGAAAGCTGCTCTAAAACTGAAGCAGCTAAGCAGATAGATAGGTAACAGGGCAGGCTGAAGAGAAGCAAAAGGAGAGGGAAAGGAGACAGAGGGGAGAGGTAGAGACAAGAACAAGGGACAGGAGAGGACAAGAGCAGGAGAGGGAATTAAATAAGGAAGAAAGGCTGTCAGAGCCAGAAGAGAACCTTCAGGCCCTGTTCAGTAGAGAGTACATGTCGGAGTCTGAACAGAAAACCTTTTCCCTGTAGACCAGCCAACTGAAAGCTGGAAAAAGCTGCACTGCATGCAGCCCTATGGGAGACAGAAGTCATCAGCAGTGAAAACAGTGAACACTGGAAAATTCAAGTTTGGCCAAACAGGCCCAATGACTGAACGGGTACAATAGTGGCATGCCTGCTCTTGGGGTAACCAACTGCTCCATAATTGGACTGAAGGCCCTCTCTATGGGAGGGAATACATACCTGGTACTGAAAAACCTAAGCAAAAGTCTATGGCAGGGGAGGTCATGAGCCTTAGGGGAATGGGTATAAATGGCTAAATGTATATATTATTCCCACCAAGCTGCCCTGAAAGCACCACACTTAATGTTCATATTCACATATTAATGCTACTCTCACTTCTGGTTAAAGAAGCTTCTCTTTTCAGATGGCAATGACCACTGGGATGACCCAAAAGGCAACATAGTGCTGAGAAGAAGGGATGGAGGAGTGCCCAGCACTGAAACACCTCTGTCATACCCTCCAAGGCTCAGGGACCATTGCAGAAGAGGGGGCAGAAAGAATGTAAGAGCCAAAGGAAGGGTACGACTCCTTACAATGCAACTGTCCAGACAGAAATTGGCCTTGATATCCATGACCTTGCAGTGCCTAGCAACACCTTTGTAAGACCCTCACAATAGAAGAAAAAGATGATGACATCAAATTAAAAGAGAGACTAATGGAGAGAGGGAGGGGATATGATGGAGAGTGAAGTTCTAAAGGGGAATGGAGGAGGGGAGGGAAATATGCAATTTTTTTTTTGTATGTAAGTATAGAAGTTGTCAATTAAAAAAAAAAGAATCCTCACCCAGCTGTTTGGTAATAATGACACCATGAGTAGTGGACATTTGTAGGTCATAACCACCATGGCAACTCTAAGTTTTCTCTTTGTCTTTAGTACAGTGCTTGGCCATAGTACATGTGCAATGTAAATTTCCTCTTTTAGATTCATTTACCCAAGTTCACTGAGCTAGTTAGCTGTAACGTCCCAATAAAGGCCTAATTTCCAGGTTAATTAGCTCCTCAGTTCACTTCTACATACTGACCATGTTTTTTCCCCTTAATCTCACCAATGTGTCTGGACTCTCTATTCCCAAGTCTTAGGGTTCTGTGACATTACTTTCTTCTTTTCTATTGTAAACAATTCATTATGTTACCATTTCCACAGTTTGTGCTTTCTAAATCCACTTGCTGTCCCTCCACATCCACTTTAGTAATAATAAAAACCAATATGCACATCCTTTTACATTCTTATCTTCTTTCCTGAGTTCCAGGATCCATGTTTTCACAGGTTTGATATCTCCAATGAATGTCTTATAGGTGCTGTTGATCCAGTGGAGCAAAATCAACCTAAATAGCAACTTATTCTCCTCCTCTGGTTCCCACTATCATTGCATTCCTGTCTGCCATCTCAATGACTTCTTTTAGTAATGTCAGGAAGCCACAGACGGAAGAGTTATGCCAATGTGACATATCTAAGGTCATTTATCTGGTAAGTGATGGAGAAGAGATTTTTAAACTGCAAAATTTGCAAGTTTAATTAATAAAATTTTGCTTCTAGAATATTCCTGGTTTATAGTAAGCATATTCAACTAAATTTCCAGACTCCATCAAATTCAGTATATTGGGCTGTGGAGGTGGCTTAGTGGTTAAAGGTGTTTGTTTGCAAAGCCTGAGGACTTGGCTTCAATTCCCCAGTACCTACGTAAAGCCAGATGCACAATGGGCAGATGCATCATATGGAGTTCATTTGCAGTGGCAAGAGACCCTGGTACACCCATTCATTCTCTGTGCCTCCTCACTCTGTCATCCTTAAAAAAAAAGTCAGTATATTAAATCTACTCTTTTCCCTCCCAAATGTTTCTCCTTCTATCCTCTTATAAGGTATACTAAGCTTGTGAGGATGTCTGAGTGGTCTAAGGTACAGTGTTCAGCTAAAAAGGCATACCATCTTCCAATTCCCCTAAGAGTGGACCTTGATTCATGCATGACAAGTTAACCACAGAATCCTCAACAACCTCATTTCTACCCCTCAGACTCATCAGTGCCTTGATCCTCACATTGGGACAAGTGTTGTTTCTTCCTAACTACACTCCCAGCTCCATCTGTTTTTCATTTTGTCTGACTCACTTTTATAAAATCCAGAAACAGAAACAAACAAAATCCATATTCAAACCTGGTATGGTCATACACTTCTATAAATCCTAGCACTTGCCTATAAATGCCAGAAGTTACAGGCAGGAGGATCAAAAACGCAAAGCTACTCTCACCTACTCGCACAGGGAATTTGAAGCCAGAATGGGCTACATGAGACATGAGACTTTCTCAAAAAAAAAAAAAAAAAAAAAACAAAAAAAAAAAAAAAAAAAAACAGGGCTGGAGAGATGGCTTACTAGTCAAGGTGTTTGCCTGAGAAGCCAAAGGACCCAGGTTTGATTCCTCAGGACCCACATAAGCCAGATGCACAAGGGGCACATGTGTCTGGAGTTTGTTTGCAGTGGCTGAAGACCATAGAGTGCCCATCCTCTCTCTGCCTCTTTCTCTCTCACTGTCAAATAAATAAAATAAATAAAATTTAAAAAACAACACAGAAACAAATTCATTAAACCCACAGATGTACCATCATTCTCACTTCCATGCTTTAAGAAAGTGTCTCTATAACCAGATGATATTACCCTATGGAATTAGTACAGGAAAATGCTCTGTTTATTCCAACAAAACAGGATATACAGCAAGTCAACACCATGGACTGAATAGGCTGTTTTTAAACATTAGCTCATAAAAACAAGCTGGAATGTTAAAGATGCAAGCAGTTCTTTCTTGTAAGCAAAATTATGGGAAGTTTTCATATTTTCTAGGCTTTGTTACATCCTGTTGTTTTCAATGAAGATAAGCTTTTTAATCAGATTTTTAAAACTGTCTATTGTTTTTAGGAAAGAAATACAAGTTCCTAACAGGCATACCAGCCTCTTGCTTTCTACTTATGCTTAGTCCTTAAGCAGGGCATACTGACACAAACCTGTGGTGCCAGCTGCTTAGAAGGATGAAGGTTTATTTCAGCCCAGGAGTTCAAGACCTGCCTATCCAGAAGAGTGAGGTCCCACCTTATAAACAAGCCTAACCTACTACCCACACTCTCAAAGAAGGTAGGTAGACAGACAGATAGATAGGCAGAATAAAAAAATAAGCCAGGCATGGTGGCTCATGCCTTTAATTCCAGCATTTGTAAGGCTGAGAGTTGCAAGTCAGCCTAGACTAGAGTAAGATCCTGCCTTAAACAAATAAAAGAAAAAAAGAAAAAAACTAAGCAATAGGACTTTATCTCTTATATTCAGAGATGTACACAGTTTTCTAATTGTATGGGAATTAAGGATCATGTTTATAATACTCCTTTGCTCCAGAAAATCCCAACTACTGCAATAGAAGCGATATTTGTTAATATTCTCACAGTACTATAAAGAGATAAATAAAATTATAATGAACATCTTATTTGAAGCTTGCTAGTTAGTGGAAAAGCCAGGAGTCTCAAGATTTCCTACTTATGTTTGATCAATAACATATTACTTTTTTAAAAAAGTATTTGTTCACCATTATATTTATTTATTTGAGATGGGGGGAGAGAACAAGTGCACCAGGGCCTCTAGCCACTACAAACAAACTCCAGACACATGTGGCACCATGTGCATTTTATTTACATGGGTCCTGGGGAATCAAATCTGAGTCCTTTGGCTTTGCAGGCAAGCGCCTTAACCACTAAGACATCTCCCCAGTCAGTATTACTTTTTAATTTACTTCTTTTCTTTTTAAGTGTGGTATAATGCATCTAGAAAAATTTACTATTTAACTAAACTCAACTTTACTGAGCATTAATTATGAATGTATTTCCCTAGGCTTATGAGTTCTTCCTTTAAGGACATCTGGTTCATGAATGGAACACCATCCACACTGGCTGCCCTCTTCAGAAAGGATATCAACCTTTATTTCCTCACAGTCTCACCCTTGCCTAGTATAATAATCCTGGATGTGGCAGTTAATGACATTTTTTGCATGTTAACATTTATGCTTGTGATTTGCTGTGCCAGGGACACAACACTGGCCTAAGAATCATGCACAAAGGGTCAGCCATTTTTTAATTGTACATGGCACCATGACCCTGGAAAATCATTTAAAGTTTCTTCAGACTATAAACAGTCTTTATATAAACAGTCTTCTATAATGAATTGGCTAACTAACTGAAATGCTTGCAAAATGGTCTCCTTACTCCAAAATCAAGCCACTTATTATAAAACTGGATATTAGAAAAAGTTTAAAAGCAAGAAACCTGGAAAGAATTAAAATCTGTTATACCAGGTGTGGTGGTACACACCTTTAATCCCAGCACTCAGGAGGCTGAGGTAGGAGGATTGCGGATTGCTTTGAGTTTGAGGCCAGCCTGAGATTACAGGATGAGTTATAGGTGAGCCTTGGCTACAGTGAAATCCTACCTCAAAATACTACTACTACTAATGATGATGATAATTCTTGAATAATTTTTAATACTTCCACATCGATGTCCATAAAAGCAACATCTGCTAGTGGAAAGCACATCCTCCAATTCTATTTTCTGCTAAATAGATGAACATGTAGAGAGATAAACAAAGATGACATGTTTCCCTTGTTTGGTCCATCAGAATCTAGAATCACAAAGAGCATCCACTTCCCATTTAAAGACAGCATGGTTGGGGTTTTCATATACTAAAGTCTCTACATTGTCTGAATCCAGAAACCACACTAGAAAGATTAAGAGAACCTACCAAAGAAGAACTAAAATAGGTCAGAGGGTCAAATGTCTAGCGACTCTGAGAGTTTGCAAATGGTTTAACTGCTGGTGTTGGTCACCTGACACACTCATTTCAGAGGCACTGGGAAACAGGGTTTGAAATGGCCATAGGAAAGGCGGCACTTTCCCTCTGATGAGCTAGTCTCGTGCCTTACCTTCATCTCGTGGTGCAGATCCAGCTGATCCAGTTCCACAGGGCTGTGTCCAGCCTCCCTCTCTTCTACATTGGTTTCCATTTCTGTCCCTCCTTCCTTCAAGAGGAGCACGGGATCAGTATCTGGAGTCCTGTAGGTGCTCTCAGCAGCCTTTCTGTCACAGTCAGTGGTTGTGGGTGGTGCAGCATCTGTGGTGGTTTCACCTCTATCTCCATTTACTAAGTGCGTGTCACCGGAGGCTGCAGGAGTTTGAATAGGTGTATCAAGGCTGAGAGCGGTCACTTTATCCTTTTCACTTTCCATCTGGTTTTGAGTGGCCATTATCCCATTGGCCAGGTGAGTCTCTTTGCCCTGAGTCTGGTCTGCATCATCTTCCTGCTTCTGTGGTGGGTACTGGGACAGGAGCTTTCGTGGTGGTATGGGAGTCAGTCCATGCCATCCTGGGGTTCGAGTACCACTTAGATTCACAGGAGACTCTTTCTTCAAGTCACTATAATGTGATGAGGTGCTAAAAAATAAAATACAAAGCATGAAAATGGTGGCATAAAAAGTTTTAGAAATAGATTCTTGGGAATAATAAATAGCTCCCAATTAAATAAATAGGATGAGCCTGGCTTTTCCTACAGGGCATGAACCATCTTCTTGAGCTGTTAAATGATATAAGTAGTTGGTAAATATATGCAAAAAATGTTTGTATTTAATACGATCATTTTTTCCCAAGAGTTTTACTTCCTTAACATTTAATTTTTTTTATTTATTAGAGACAGAAGGAGAGAAAAAGAGAGAGAATGGGTACATCAGGGCCTCTAGCCACTGCAAACATACTCCAGACACATGTGCCATCTTGGGCATCTGCCTTGCATGGGACCTGGGTCCTTAGGCTTTACAGGCAAGTGCCTTAACTGCTAAGCCATCTCTCCAGCCCTTCCTTAACATTTTAAAAATAAGCACAGGAATCCTTCATTTATGTACTAGTTATAAAACAAAAAAATTATTTTTATGTAGAAAGTAGAACACATTCTAAAAACTTTATCATACCTACTGTAGTTGTCTGCTACCTGTCTCCTAGGGGCTTTTTTCATTTTTACTCTTGATCCTTCTAGTCTCTACAGGTCAGACCCTCTCATGCCTAAGAGTACACTGACATCCTAATGATGTACAAGATCCTACTACCTTCTGATACCCACCCTCCCCACACTGTGCTCTTGCCACACTACTTTTTGTTCCCATTTGCAGGAAGCAAGTGTATGCATGTCAAGATCAGTGACACCACTGTTCTCTGTCCAGGACACCACTATGGCTCATGCCTCTTCATCATTTGGGTCCTACTCTGCACATTTGCAAAAGGCTTTTCACCATCAGTCTATCCAAATGGCACATCTCACCACCCTTCTTTCATTCTTCTTTACAGTCTTTATTATATGTCATCCTAACAGTACTAATGGGACAATGGAGCCACTCCTAAGATATCATAGTGCTCCCCTGGAAACATGGACACAGCATTCGAAGTAAGATGAGCTCAGGGTGAGACAGAGACTGTGTTAGCTTCATCTCTGCTTTGTTCCTATGGCTGAGCACAATGCTTGCTCTGTACAAAGTGCTCAAGAATAAAATGTATGATGGACCATGAACAAGACAGTGAGGTCTGTAGCAATTATGTCACAGCAGATGATATTTATCAAGTCTTCACTAAGTGCCACAAATGATGCTAAGTTTATTGGACTGGTTACTGTGTTTCATTTTAATAACAACTCCCAAAGAAGGCATCCCTGAATAGAGAAACCTTTGTTTAGAAAAATTCCATCCTGTGGCCAATATTATATGCCTATCAAGTGGCATGCCACAGAGTTTTACTTTTTAAATATTATTTATTTGAGAAAGCGTGTGAGCAAGAGACAAAGGTGGGGGGGGAAGGGAGGGAAAGAGAGGGAGAGAAATAGAGAGGGAGAAGAGAATGGATATGAGCATGCCAGAGCCTCTGGCCACTGCAAACGAACTCCAGATGCATGCGCCACTTGTACATCTGGTTTTATGTGGGTACAGGGGAATTGAACCCAAGTCATCAGTCTTCAAAAGGAAGTGCCTTTAACTGCTAAGTTATCTGTCTAGCCATACCCTAAAGTTTAAACCTTGAAGTTCAATTCTAAACCTCATCATAGTCTTCACCCCACAGTATAATATATTGGAGAATCTGGACAGAATGAGGAGCAGGTGAACAAGCTGAAAAGAAAAAGTAGGGACAAAGTCTAGGACAGCTCTACTTCCTCAGTGCTAGAGAGGTGATGGGGTAGGTAAGGATATATGGTTGGACAAGGTCCTGTGTATAATACTGAGGTATATGTTGCCTTCTCTCTTCATCTCAGCCAACCCACACCCTGTCACTGCTGCTGTGGTCTGAACAGAAATGAATGGAATGGAAAACAAGAATAACAATACTTAGCAAGAAAGTAAGAGGGAAGGAAAAAAGACTCAGGCAAAGCCCAACAGAAAAGGTAATAATTAGTAAGAGAAAATGTTTATGCATAAAACAGTTGGAGGTGGTCAATATAAATGCTATTGACATTGCCTTCTCTACAGAGTATAATCGTATCATAGATAATTTTTTACAAACTCCGTGAAGATTTGGGTTATGCTGTCTTGACCACACTGGTGTCTGATGACATGGTAGCATAATCTACAAAGATCCTCTGTACCAAACTTGGGCATGCTCTGGATTTTTACCATTCGTTCATTCTTCCCTTTTTCCTCCCTCCCTCCCTCCTTTCCTTCCTCTCCTTGAGGCCAGAGTGACCTGAAACACATACCGTAGTTCTGTAATTCGAGACTGGCCTTGAACTTACAGTGATTCTGATGCCTCAGCCTCCTGGGTGTTGGCATCATAGCCATGAACCTTGCTGTCCCCCCCCACCCCTTTAGGCAAGGATTTACTCTAACCCAGCTCTGGACTTGTCTGAAAGATTGCTGTAAATTTCCTGCAATAAGTGACATCAAGGGTATATTTGAGGGTGGGAGGAATAAAACGGGAAGGATATAAACAGAGTTGAACTAGTACTCAGAAGTCCTGCTATCTGTCAGATACCAAATACAGGTGGTTACAGATGTCAAATTACATGGTGGGGGCAGTTAAACTAACAATATCATTTGGAAAACCCAATGTTCATGCCTATGTAGTAAATGCTATTCTTAAAATCCTTTGCTGGGCGTGGTGGTGCACACCTTCAACCCCAGCACTCAGGAGGCAGAGGTAGCAGGATCGCCCTGAGTTCAAGGCCACCTTGAGACTACATAGTAAATTCCAGTTCAGCCTGAGCTAGAGTGAAACCCTACCCAAAAAACAAAAAAACAAAAACAAAACAAAACAAAACCAACCAAACAAACAACAACAACAACAAAACATCCTTAAGTATCCCTAAACTAAAAAAGCAGAGGTTTTAACAGCAATGAAACATGGCCATCCTTACCCAAGGGCATACCCATCAACTCCTATGGTAATACAGAGTCTTGTGATCACCTTTAAAAAATTATTGGCATATATATACATACACACACACACACACACACACACACACACACACACACACATATATATATATTTGAGAGAGAAAAAGAGAATGGGCACACCAGAGCCTTCTTGCACTGCAAACAAACGCCAGGACTATGTGCCACTTTGTGTATCTGGCACTGAGAATCAAACCCAGGCCATCAGGCTTTGCAAGGAAACTCCTTTAACTGCTTAGCCAACTCTCCAGCCTCCCCTTTAAATTTTTTTTTTTTTTTTTTTTTTTTTTTTTTTTTTTGCTTTTCAACGTAGGGTTTCACTCTAGCCCAGGCTGACCTGGAATTCACTATGTAGTCTCAGGGTGGCTTTGAACTCACGGTGATCCTCCTACCTCTGGTGCTGGGATTAAAGTCGTGTGCCACTATGCCCAGCTTCTAGCTTCCTCTTTAAAAAAATGTTTATTTATTTATTTGAGAGAGGGGGAGAAAGAAAACAAAGAGGGAGAGAGAATGAGAATGGGCATGCCAGGGTCTCTTGCCAGTGCAAACGAACTCCAGATGCACCTGAAACATTGTGCATCTGGCTTTACATGGGTCCTGGTAACTTGCACCCAGGCTAGCAGGCTAGGCAAGCAAGTGCCTTTAACCACTGAGCCATCTGACCTCCATTTGTTCTAGAAAGTACTAGTTTAGGCTGTGACAACAGGGATTAAAACTGAAAACCCCTGGCTAGGGAAATGATTCTATGGTTAAATAAGCTTGTTTACAAAACCTGGTGGTTCAGTTTCAATCCCCCGGTACCTACACAAAGCCAGACACACTAAGTGGCACATGCCAAAAAAAGATTTTAAAAAGCCCTAAAACTCTCCCTTTACCTGAGATTTGGGGTTAAGATGGCAGAAGGAAGGCTTGCCAAAGAAACCTTGAGGGTGGGAAGGAAGTAAAATAATACACAACAGAAAAAAGAAAAAACAAAACAAAACTGTACAACAGGCTCTTTGCTCTTTTCAGTAAGGAACATACTAAGCCGGGGGAGAATCCACAGAGAAGTTGCAGGGAACAGCTGCTCATCAGGATAGGCTCCAGCCAGCTGATGTCCCAGAGGAGTGCTTTTCCTCATCTTGCCTTGCTGGAGCCAGGATGTCTGGACACCACTGGGAACACTTCTCCACACTCACACTAACCATGCATGACAAATCCAAAGAACCTGAAGAGGATTACTGGGATCAGCTGTGCAGCTTCAGAACACACGTGCCATGGTCTCCCCTTCCTCCTCGTTTTTTTTTTTTTTTTTGAGAGAGAGAGAGACACAGAAGGAGAGAGAGAGATCGATAGAGAATGGGTGCGCCAGCGGCCTCTCAGCCACTGTGAACGAATTCCAGATGTGTGTGCACCCTTGTGGGCAAGTTCAGCATTGTACCCTTACGTCACTTTGTATCTGGCTAAATATGGGACCTGGAGAATCGAACGGGCATTCTTAGGCTTAGCAGGCAGGTGGTCTTAACTGGTAAGCCATCTCTTCAAGCCTCCCCTTCCTCTTAAGCCAGCACCAAGAATACCAGAGATTGCAGGAAGCCAAGGACTTCCACTCAAACTCCTACACACACATAGCACATAGACCATCTGATCTGAACCTAGACAGCTAAGACAAGCCCACAGTGCACCAAGGAGGGAACCAGCTTCACAACTCAAAGTAGGTAAGATAGAAATTCATCCCAATGCACCGAAGAAGTGGCTCATCAGTTAAAAGTTACTTTCTTGCAAAGCCTGTGGCTCAGTTCCATTTCCCAGTACCCACGTAAAGCCAGATGCACAAAGTGGTGGGTGCATCATACATCTGGAGATCTGGAGTTTATCTGCACTGGCAAGAAGCCTTTCATGTCTATTCTCTCTCTCTCACTCTCTCTCACACAAAAAATAAATAAATAAATAAATAAATAAATAAATAAATAAATAAATAAAAATATATTTAAAAAGTAGAGAAAAAGAAATATCTTGAATGCTAACTGGGCTGATTTACACTAGGGCAATACACACTCCCAACTATGTATATAGGTTTGAGTTGGAATTGCTAATCATACCTTCTATATCAGGGTAGGTTGCTAAAGAAACATCACAGAGAGGGAAAGAATTCAGAACAATACTGACTTGCTAGATTTGACATATGTTAAATATACTTTGCCTTTTATAAATGTTTTATTATTTATTTGAGAGAGAGAAAGAGGCAGAGGGAGGGATAGAGGGAGAGAGAGAGAGAATGGGCATGCCAGGGCCTCCAGCTACTGCAAACGAACTCCAGATGCATGCACACTGCATCTGACTTTGCATGGGTACTGGGGAATCTAACCTGGGTCATAAGGCTTCAGGGGCAAGTGCCTTAACTGCTGAGTCATCTCTATAGCCCTTAAGTGTTTTTTTTTTTAATTTGAGAGAGAGAGAGAGAGAGAGAGAGAGAGAGGAAGAGGCAGAGAACGGGCAGGCCAGGGCCTCTCAGCTGCTGTGAACGAACTCCAGACGTGTGCGCCCCCTTGTGTGCATGTGCTACACTGCACGTTTGTGTCACTTTTGTGTCTGGCTAAATGTGGGACCTGGAGATTTGAACAAGTGTTCTTAGGCTTCACAGGCAGGCACTTTAACCATTAAGCCACATCTCCAGCCCTTTTTTGTTTTTTAAAACTCCATTCATGCATATGTAATCCATAATGGTTTTATTTGCAGATTGCTCAGTTGGATTTTGGGTTGGTTTTCTATTTTTCTCTACCAGGTCTACTTGTGATCTTTCATACAGAACTCATACACTCTTCCTCTCTATTAAACCTTTTCTCCAGATGCTCTCCTCCATATCCCTACCTCTTCATTCTCAAACAAAACAACCTTCCATAGCCTCAATAACTTATAAAATCTGTAGAACCTAACACTATTCTAACTTTCCTCATCATTACCCACATTTATCCCTCCCACTTCTTTTTTTTTTTTTTTTTTTTTTTTTTGGTTTTGCGAGGTAGGGTCTCACTCTGGCTCAGGCTGACCTGGAATTAGCTATGTAGTCTCAGGGTGGCCTCGAACTCTCGGCGATCCTCCTACCTCTGCCTCCCGAGTGCTGGGATTAAAGGCGTGCACCACCACGCCCGGCTTATCCCTCCCACTTCTAAGTAACCAGAATCCTAGCAAACCCAGTCACAGCCTTGCTAATCTACCAACCAGCAATTTTTGATGTTAAAAGGACCACTGTTATTTATTCGGTATTAGAACATTCACATAGCAGGTACATCCACCATCTTTAGTCACCTGGGACTGACTAGCATTCTGGGAGTAATATAGAGACCATATCAGGCACCTTGAGCTCCTCACTGACCTACACATCTAAGAAATCAGTTGATATGACAAAAATCCAAGCAATTAACTAATCTGAGATACAAAAAATCTCAATGCAATAAGAAACAAACCAAAAGGGGGGAAAAAATCAAGGCAACACAAGTTCCAAAAACAATGAATTTCACAGTACTTACCTCCAATGAGAGTGAATTAAATAAGTTGTCAGGCAAAGAATTCAAAAAAATAACTAAGAGAATGTTCAAAAGAATCAAAGAAAAAAAAAAAACTCCTAAAGGAATCCCAAGAGAACACTGAATGAATTAAAGATGTCAATATAAAATATGAGTAAGGAAATATAAATTCTGAAGAAATACAAATCTGAAATCACAGCAATGAAAAACACAATAAATCAAATTAAAAAAAAAATCATGGAAAGACTCACCAATAGAAGGAATCAAGGAGTAGACAGCATAGCTGAGCTTAAAGGCAAGGAGGAGGATTTGGGAAATGCCACTAGAGAGTAGGATAAATTAATGAGAAAGTATGAGTGGGAATTCTTAGACATTAGGAACACTAAGAAGAGGTCAAATCTAAGTATCCTGAGCATGGAGCCAGGAGGAGAATTGCAGTCTAAAGGTACCGTAAACATTTTGAACAAAATCACAAAGGAAAATTTTGCAAAATTAGGGAAAGAGATATTAATACCTATCCAGGAGGAATTAAGAACAACAAACAGGGGCTGGAGAGATGGCTTAGTGGTTAAACGCTTGCCTGTGAAACCTAAGGACCCCGGTTCGAGGCTCACTCCAGGACCCACGTAAGCCAAATGCACAAGGGGGCACACACATCTGGAGTTCATTTGCAGTGGCTGGAGGCCCTGGTGTGCCATTCTGTCTCTCTCTGCCTGCCTATTTCTGTATCTTTCTCTCTCAAATAAATAAATAAATAAATAAATAAATAAATAAATAAATAATTTTTTAAAAACGAAAAGAACAACAAACAGGGGCTGGAGAGATGGCTTAGTGGTTAAGTGCTTGCCTGTGAAGCCTTAGGACCCCAGTTTGAGGCTCGATTCCCCAGTACCCACGTAAACCAGATGCATAAGGAGGCACATGTGTCTGGAGTTTGTTTGCAGTGGCTAGAGGCCCTGGCATGCCCATTCTCTCTCTCTTCCTTTCTCTGTCTCTAATAAATAAAAAATTAATAAAGAACAACAAACAAACAAGACTGGAAAAGAGCCTCCCCTCATATTATAACTATTAAATATACAGACTGAAGAAAATATATCAAAAACAGCAAGAGAGGGCTGGAGAGATGGCTTAGTGGTTAAGGCGCCTGCCTGCAAAGCTTAAGAATGCCTGTTCGAATGTCCAGGTCCCATGTTTAACCAGATGCAAAAGTGACGCAAGCATGCAATGCTGCACATGCGCCCAAGGGGGCGCACGTGTATGGAGTTTGTTCACAGCAGCTGAGAGGCTGCTGGTGTGCCCATTCTCCCTCTCTCTCTCTCTCTCTCTCTCTCTCTCTCTCTCTCTCTCCTCTTCCTCTCTTTGTCTCTCTCTAATTAAAAAGAAAAAGCAGGCACTGGAGAGATGGCTTAGCAGTTAAGGAGCCTGCCTCCTAAGCCTAAGAATGCCGGTTCCAATCTCCAGTGGTTCCAATCTCCAGGTCCCACGTTTAGCCAGATGCAGTGTCACAAGGGCGTGATGCCGCACTTGACCACAAGGGGGCACATGCATCTGGATTTCGTCCTCAGCAGCTGAGAGACTGCTGGCGTGTCCATCTCTATCTCTCTTCCTCTCCCTCTGTCTCTGAGTCTCTCTCTCAAAAAAAATGCAGTGCCTAGCAAAACCATCACAAGACCCTCAAAATAGAAGAAAAAGGTGATGACATCAAATTAAAAGAAAGACTAATGGAGAGAGGGAGGGGATATGATGGAGATTTGTGTTCTAAAGTGGAATGGGAGGAGGGAAATATCATATTTTTTTGTATGTAAATATAGAAGGTGTCAATAAAAAAATCAATAATTAAAAAAAAGAAAGAAAAAGCAAGAGAAATGAAATCAAATCACCTATAAAGATAAAGCAAGCCCATCCAAATAACAACAGATTTCTCAACACAAACTTTAAAAGCCAGAAGAGCTTGGCATGATGCATTACAAGTTCTGAATGACAACTGCCAAACCTCACTACTCTACCAGCCAAGTCCTCTGTCACTGAACAAGAAAGAACTTTCCATGATAAAGTGGGTTTAAAGGAATTCATGACCACTAAGTCAGCTCTACTGAAAATACTTGAAGGAATCCTTCAGACTGAAGAGAAGTACAAGCACATACATGAGGTCACAGGAAAGAATCAAACATGCTTGAGTAATAGTTAATGCAGGAGGGGTAAAAGAAAAAAACCAAACACTACACAATCAAGAATGACAGGAGGGCTGGAGAGATGGCTTAGCGGTTAAACGCTTGCCTATGAAGCCTAAGGACCCTGGTTCGAGGCTCGATTCTCCAGGACCCATGTAAGCCAGATGCACAAGGGGGTGCATGCATCTGGAGTTCATTTGCAGTGGCTGGAGGCCCTGGCGCACCCATTCTCTCTCTCTCTCTACCTGCCTATTTCTGTATCTCTCTCTCTCTCTCAAATAAATAAATAAATAATAAAATATTAAAAAAAAAAAGAATGACAGGAATTAATATACACCTGTCAACAAAAACTATGAGCTGGGCATAGTGGCACACACCTTTAATCCCACACTTGGGAGGCAGAGGAAGCCACCCTGAGACTACACAGTGAATTGCAGGTCAGCCTGGGCTAGAGTGAAACCCTACCTTGAAAACCAGCACCCCCCCAAAAAAAACTCTGATTATTAACTTTCTCGATTTCCCAATCGAAAGACACTGACCAAAAAAAATGTATTAAATGGCAGGATCTTCCTTTGGTTGCCTCCACAGTCACCTCTTCCTGGAAGACAGTGTTGCAGAAACATGATCTTAGACAAGCACAATTTGTACTGAGTGAACTTATAGGGAGGATCTAACTGGAGATGCTCACAGCTGAAAGGAGAGATCAGCTGTAATTATGGAAAATACATCTGTTTACTCTCAAGTTTCTAGGTAGTAAGTTCAAGCACATCTGGGGATGGCTTATAAAAGCTAATCATCAAAGGAGTTTAAACATGAAAGAATATGAAGCTTATCCTATCTAAAGGAAAAGACAGGAGTTAGAAGAAGAAATAAAAGAACCTTTCCCCATATAGCATGTGGAGGTGGGAAAGTGATGAGCTACTGACATGGCACAAAGAACAGAAGAGAATGTTCAGAAACCAACACACAAGATTAACGAAGAGTATCTATTGCTGGAAATTAACACTGTGCCACTAAGACATGTATGGGGTGGTTTAAAAGTTCAACTTTAAACCCCAACATACTACATTAGAATGCAAGAATGTAACATTTTATTTCAAGCATACAGACATGACCACAAGCAGGTGTTGCTGCTCCATTATCTGATAGGGTAGACTTCAAATCAACATTAGTCAGAAGAGAGAAAGAAGGTCACTTTGTATGGATTTAGGGAACAATTCAACAATGTACCAAAAACAGGTGCATCTAATTTCATTAAACAGCACTAGATATAAAGTCACAGGTTAAATCCAAGGACAATAGTACTGGGCAACTTCAACACCCCTCTTTCACCAATTACCAGGCTGTGGTGGTTTGAATAGATGTCCCCCAATAGATTTAGGAGTTTATTAAAGCTTCTTGGATTTTCAGCTACCTGGCTGGAGTGTCACTGGGTAGAACTTGAGGTTCAGCTTTAGGATGTTTGTTGCTTTGGATCTGAATTCCAGCCTAAAATATGCAAAGTGCTGAGTTCTCCTGGTGTTCCTGAAGGGTGCTTGGCATATGTTGGTGGTGGTTGCTTTTCTTTCTGTGTGGGGACCTGTGAATGGGGTGTGGTAGTTTGAATAGATGGCTCCCAATATATTCCATGTTTTATTAGTTTGTTGTTTATATCTACATCCACCTGGCTGGAGGCAATGTCACTGGGCGGATCTTAAGGTGTGGTGGTAGGTTTGAGATTTCATTGTAAAGATATGCAAAGTGTGCCTAGCTGGAGTTCCTGAGGTATGTGTGTGGCTTTTGGCTTGTGGCTTTGCTCTCTGTGTTTGGTCCTGTGAAAGCAGGCCGGCTTCTTCTGCCATTATGGAACTTCTCCTGGATCTGTAAGCTTCAATAAATCCTTTCCTCCATAACTGTGCCTCGTCTGGAAGTTCATCTCAGCGAACCTGAAGCTGTCTGATACATGGGGGAGCAGCTTCTCCCCCATTATGGAACTTCTCCTGATCTGTGAACTTCAATAAATTCCCTTCCTTTCATAACTGTGTCTGTTTTGGAAGTTCATCCTAACAATTGAAGCTGACTGCCACACAGGCCATCTCATCAAAAAATAAAGAGAAGCATATAGATTAAACGGTATCATACAAAAAATAAACCTAACAGAAATGTAAAGAACACTCTAGCCACATGCTGAAGAATAAAATACACAGTTTTGCCTGGCACGCCTTTAATCCCAGCACTCGGGAGGCAGAGGCAGAGGCAGGAGGATCACCATGAGTTAGAGGCCACCCTGAGACTACATCGTGAATTCCAGGTCAGCCTGTACCTTGAAAAACAAAACAAAAAAACAAAACAAAACAAAACAAAATACACAGTTCAGCATATAGAACTTTTTCTACATAGATCATTTCTTAGGACACACAAAAAAAATCTTAAACACATGAAAATTGAAATAATTCCTTGTACTTAGTCCAATCACAATAAAATACAGCTTCTAATCAATAGGAAAAACACCTATAGAATGTACACAAATTCATAGAAAATATACAATCAAATGATGAATAATTTATTGAGGAAGCCAACAAGAAAATAAAACCTACGCAATACAAGGTAGACAGTCCTAAAAGGGAAATTTGTAGCTATAAGTGTCTAAACTATAAAGAACTAAATCATGCATCTTAGGGACTGGGAAAAAGAGGAACAAGCCAAACCAAACATCAGTACATGGAAAGAAATGAAGACATCAGGTCAAAAATTAATGAGATAAAAACAAATAATACCAACATAAAAATCAATGAAACAAAGACTTGCTTCTTCAAATAGAAAAACAAAATAATAATAATAATGATAATAACTCTTAGCAAAACTAACCAAAAGAGAGAAGACCCAAATTAACAAAATTAGAGGTCAAAAGGGAGCCATTACAACATATGAACTTCAGAAAATCATAAGGATATACCTTAAAAATGTATACATTGCAAAGTGGAAAATCCAAAAAGAAATGGATGGATTTACAGGTACATATGACCTGCAAAAATTTAACCTAGATCCCAGCACTTGGGAGGCAGAGGTAGGAGGATCGCTACAAGTTCAAGGCCACCCTGAGACTACATAGTGAATTCCAGGTCAGCCTGGGCTAGAGCGAGACCCTACCTCAAAAAAAAAAAAAAATTAAACCAAGATAAGATTAAACTATTTAAACAGATCTATAATAAGCAATGAGATCAAGCAAATATATGTTATATACTCTCCCAATTTAATAAAGTTCAGAACCAGATAGATTCACTGGTGAATTTTACCAGATATTCAAACAACTGATTCCAATAGATTTTTTAATTATTCCATTCAATAGTCAAGGAAGGGGCTGGAGAGATGGCTTAGCAGTTAAGGCGCTTGCCTGCAAAGCCTAAGGACCCACATTCAACTCTCCAGATCCCATGTAAGCCAGAATCACAAAGGTCAGGCAAGCATCTGGAGTTCAACCTCAGTGGCTGAGGTCCTGGCACGCCAATGCTCTCTCTCTCTCTGCCTCTCTACCAAACTCCTTTTTAAAATTTTTCTTCTTCAAGGTAGGGTCTAACTTTAGCCCAAGCTGACCTGAAATTCACCATGTAGTCTCAGGGTAGACTCAGACTCAGTGATCCTTCTACCTCTGCCTCCCTGGTGCTGGGAGTAAAGGTGTACGCCACCATGCCTGGCCCAAACTCATTTTTTGAAGCCAATATTATCCTGATACTAAAATCCCATAAATATACAACAAAAAAAGGCAATTACAGACCAATCTCCTTCATGAACATTGATGCAAACATCCTCAAAAAAAAATAACTGCAAACAAAATACAGGATCACAAGGCCACCCTGAGACTACATAATGAATTCTAGGTCAGCCTGGGCTATAGCAAGAGCCTAAATTAACCATCCTCCCCCCCGCAAAAAATACAGGATCACATCAAAAAGATCATTCACCATGATCAAGAGTTTTATTCTGGAGATTCAGGGATGGTTCAAAATAAGCAAATTGTTAAATGTAATCTACCAATGGACTTAAGGACAAAAATCACAGGATAATTACAATAGATGTAGAAAAGGCACTTGACAAAAATCCAACATCCCTTTATGATAAAAGTTCTAAAGACAGAGAATTGAAGGGACATATCTCAACATATTAAGGGCTATGTATGACAAACCTATAGCCAACACTATACTAAATGAGGAGCAATAATTTAAAACATTTCCCCTAAAATCAAGAATAAGACAAGAATGTTCACATTCTCCACTCTTATTGAAGATAGTACTGGAAGTCTTAGCTACAGCATTAAGACAAGAGACACAAACAAATATGAAAGGAAGAAGTCAAATTATCTTGATTTGTAGATGATATAATTCTATATATGAGACTCCAAAGATTCTATCAGAAAACTGTTAGAGCTGATAAACACTTTGAGCAAAGTAGCAGGATACAAAGTTAGCACACAGAAAGCAGGAGCCTTCTTATATACCAATAACAAATGTGCTAAGCACAAAAACAGAGACACAATTCCATTCACAACTGCTTAAAAAAAAAAAAACAAAAAAAACCTTGAAATGAACCTAACCAAGGAAATGAAAGACCGCGAAAAGAATTTTTTTTCCTGTTTGTTTTTTTGAGGTAGGGTTTCAGTCTAGCCCAGGCTGACCTGGAATTCACTATGTAATCTCAGGGTGGCCTGGAACTCACAGCGATCCTCCTACCTCTGCCTCCCAAGTGCTGGGATTAAAGGGGTACGCCACCATGCCGGGTTCCCAAAAATAAAAAAATTTAAATGCTCAGAGAAACTGAAGAAGACACCAGACAACGGAAAGACACCCATGCTCACAGAATTGAATTAATGTAGTGAAAATGGTTATCTTACCAAAAGCAATCTACAGATTTAATGTAATAACCATCAAAATTCCAATGCCATTCTTCACAGAAATAGAAAAAAATGTCATAAAATTCATTAGAGAGCACAAAAGACCTTGAATACCTAGGAAAATACTGAGGAAAATGGCCAGAGGTATCATCATATGTGATTTCAAAGTATATTACAGAGTCATAGTAACAAAATCAGCATGGTACTGGCACAAATACAGGCATATAGATCTTTAAAAAGAATAGAAGATCCAGGTAGGAAACCATACAAATACAACCATGTAATTTTTTTTTTTCCTTTGAGGTAGTGTGTGGCTCTATCTAGTTCAGGCTGACCTGGAGTTCACTATGTAGTCTCAGACTGGCCTCAAACTCACAGAGATCCTCCTACCTCTGCCTCCCAAGTGCTGGAGTTAATGATGTGTGCCACCACACCTGGCTGAGTTTGGTTTTTAATTTAACTTGGCTTAGTTCTGGGTTTCAGTTTATTTTTAAGATAGAATCTCACTCCATGGCCTAGGATGTCTCTAATTTCTTGATACTCCTGTGCCTCAGCCTCCTGAATCCTAAGATTACAAGCATGACTGGCCTATAAGAGACACTTTGTGCTTTGTCACACTTTACAGGACAGTACAAGCTATGATTTCATTATATAAGTAATAACGAATCCTGAAAACAAAAAGTTGATGTAATAGGAAACTAACCCCCAATGTTATACCTGAATGAATGGAAACATCGGGCTTCAAGGAAGAAAGAAAGATTATACACATTCTGTTTGTACATAGATTTCTAGTGATGGAAATAATACCTTTCTGATAATACTTTTTTTCAAAGTAAAATTCAACTTAAAAGTCAGTGATGGGAATTCTAACAACAACAACAACAACAACAACAACAACAACAAAAACCTCTAAGAAAGACAATTAATGTCTTATAAGTAGAAAAACAACTTATATATTTTTATTTTTATATGAAAAATATACATTTTATCTGCCATTATTTCCCTACCCATTTGGACTAAAAAATATAAAATTCAAAAGAATACATAATTACAAAAAGAATATAGGGCTGAGCAGATGGCTCAGCAGTTACAAGCACTTGCTTATAAATAAAGCCTGACAGCCTGGATAATATCTCTTTGTAACACAATAAGGTGATTAAGCAGAGGGGGAAAATGGTCTGAGAGAGCTTATAGAATACTCCCATTAAATAAAATGGGTCAGAAAGAAGAGTCTAGGAAGAGAAGAGCCCACAGAGGTCATAGTCACAAACCCATGGAGTAAGAAACACAAATTCTAGGGGCCAGCAGAATAGCCTCAGGGAGTGACACAGAGACACGCATGGTCACAGGAAATGAAAGCTAGCTCATCCATACCAAGCAGAAGACCTTATAAACATGGTGGTGGTTTAAGTGGATGTTGACATAAGCAACATCTAGACAGTGACAATTCACATTGGGGCAAGATTAAGTAATTTATTTCAGAAATGCATTTGCTGAAGACCTAATTAACTTAATGAGATGAGATATAATGCTTGTGATTTGGAGAGAAAAAAAACTATGACTATTCTTTTGACAACTCAGTTTTCTTCTTCCCTCTGTCTTCTCCCATTGTAAGTTAACTCTTACCTGCCTCCTTCAAAGTGACTGATGAGATCTGATACCTTACTTGGCTTTTCTTTTGAGACATAAGAAGCAGGGGCGGGGTTAGCTTCCTCCATTCGTGGTTTTGCACTATGTAAAGCTTTATGCCTGGGGGTTTGGTGTATATTGGACGAAGGTGAATTCTGCAGATGTAATGGTTTTGGAGGCACTGTAGAAAAAGAACAGAATTCAATATTTTGCTAATATTTTGTTCTTTAACAATAAAAATTCTGGTACCCTGAGTGTAAAACTCTTCAGCATCAACAAGCTACTTTAAGGGGGTCTGTCAAACTTGAATCTACTTTATCAAGGCATGTCTCACTGAAATCCTGTCTCCAAATATAAGTAATTCTTTTAGTTCTTAAAAATGGCCTTGAAAAATCACCTCTTGGTTAAAAGCACTTACTTAAAAATGGTATTGACAAATACCTAGAAATCTATGTAAGACTATATCACACAAACTCTATGACAGATTGCAGAGGAGTTATTTTTCCAAAGAGAGAAAAGAAGGTGCTAAATTGGAAACTAAGTCCTAGAAATACACTGTTTGCTAAACTAGATACCATAAAAGTCAAGAGAACAGCAAACAACACGATAATGGGTTCACGCATTATCACTTAACGAAAGCACTTTCCCACATTCCATCTCGGATCAGCTTTTACATATTAAAGTCTAGATTCTGTGAGCAGTGCCATCATTCACCTCTTTGTCTCTGAAGGCAGAGCAGTTAGATGACTGGCCCCTAGGCAACATGGCTAATCTGATCTGGTGCCAAGATTCTAGCTTCTTCTATTCGTTCCTTTCCTCACTATAAATCCAGCAAATGGGCTGAAGGGATATAGAAAATGCTCTAATACTACTACCTTCTGGTGCATTGATATAACACCCTCATTTCCTAGAGTAGGAATAGATCATTTACTGACATACTAAGTTTCCTAGCAGATTATAGATTTAAAAAAATACAAGCCAAGCATGGTAGCACACATCTTTAATCCTAGCACTTGGAGGCAGAGGTAGGAGGATCACTGTGAGTTCAAGGCCACCCTGAGACTACATAGTGAATTCCAGGTCAGCCTGGACTACAGCAAGACCCTACCTTGGAAAACTGAAAAACCAAAATACAATGTGTCAATACTGTATACAATACAATATGAACACCAACACTACTTTTTTTCTAAGATTAATATTCAAGATAAACGTTTATAATGTATATCTATTTTTTTCTATAACTAGTTTTACCAGATCAAAGATCAAGTACAATTATATTGTATTTTCTTCTTTAAACCTTTCTGACTTCTGAAAGAAAGGCTAGGAATCATGTTTATTTCTAGCTATATGCCCCATTTTCTCTGTAGTCTTCTACAATGGTTTTCAATTGTTCATCTTTTTTTGCAAGCTCAGCTGGCTGACAGTTGTTGGATGTTCACTGGCCTAGATTTTATCATTTCTGTGCCAGTATCAATTTATTACAGGGAACAAAAAATGTATCACAATGAACTGGGTTAGTTCACTTAGTTCACTTTCAACATAAGATGATCTGAATGAGAAAAATGGCATACTTTGTATGAAGACAATATATATTTTAACACTTTACTGACAATCTACATACATAAAATACAATATGCCATGAACCAAAGAAGACTCTCTCTCTCTCTCTCTCTCTCTCTATCTATATATATATATAGTCTCCCTCTAGCCCAGGCTGACCTGGAATTCATTTTGTAGTCTCAGGGTGGCCTTGAACTCATGACAATCCTCCTACCTCTGCCTCCCGAGTACTGGAATTAAAGGGAAGCATCACCACACCTGGCTTAGTAGACAATATTTTAAAGATATGTTCAGAGAAATAGTGAGTGATATTTACTAGGAAGGAATGGGTTTATAAAAGTGTGAAGTCTTGGGCTGGAGAGTTGGCTTAACAGTTGAGGTACTTGCCTACAAAGCCAAAGGGCTTTGTTTCTATTCCCCAGGACCCACGTAAGCCAGATGCTCAAGGTGGTACATGCATCTGCAGTTCATTTGCAGTGGCTGGAAGCCCTGGCACACCCATTCTCTCTCTCTCTCTGCCTTATTCCCTCTCTCAATAAATAAATAAAAATAAATATAATTTTTTTAAGTGTGAAGTCTATTCATTTTAAGTAAAAAAATTCCTGTGCATAGTAAATACACAACAAAGTAGTAAAACAAAAAATCACTCCCTGACTCATGAACTTTTAACATTAGTAATAAATTCAATGTTCCTAACTGGAATATGGAGGAAGTAAACACTCTGAGGACCAGGCAAGAGGGAGGGTGGGATGGAGGGAGGGTAAGGGTGGGAAGGAACGAAAGGAAAAGATACTATAAAACCCTTTACTCTGAACAACAGGCTAAAATATTGATCCTTCAGTAGGTCCACAGAGGGAACACCCGAACCACAGGAACCTGGAGAGAGCATCATGAATGCCAACCTTAATCTTGTCCTGCTTCTTTTTCTCTTCCTTCTCTCTCTCTCTCTCTCTCTCTCTCTCTCCCTCTCCTCTCTATACTCACTTTCTCTTTTATATTATCTATCTTTTTCCTCCCTCACCTTCCTAGGTACAGACTTATAACTCCCAGTGCCAGCACGGGGTTAACTTCCACAATGAGCTGTTGATCTGAGACACCTACAAGGTTTCCCAAAAAAGACAGACTTCTGTAAGATCCTACTGTTGAAGATAGCATACGTGTGTGAGACCAAACACAGAGACACCTGGCCAGAATCTGGAAGAAGGTCAGTCCCCAGTCAGCTAGTCTAGTACCAGAGGGTGCTACACAAGCAACTGGGGGGAAAATGTCCAACGTTGGTCCAAACAACTTGCAGTCTAAGGTACCCAGCAGGAAACAACTTGACGTAATGCTCATACAAGTGCAGTAGTGGCAAATAGCCATGGTGGGTAACCAACTGCTCTTGATTTGGTTCTTATAATTCTTCATGCCCAAATCATTTATCATCTACTTATAAGTTCATTCATTGATCATTCTTTAGTATCACATGTAAGATACTGTTAGATGTTTGAAAAACTTGAAATGACCCAAAGCAGCCAGTTTCTCATACAGACTCCACTGACTGACTTTCCAGTCTGAACTGTTTTCCACTCTAGATTCCTTTATTGCCTGGGGGCCTATACCCAGGGACTTACAGATACTAAGCTCTCATTCTACCACAGAGCCACATACCTTTCCCTATAACAATCTCTTAAAAATGTCTTTATGACACTGTAAACTTTTCCTCAAAATGTACTGTCAGTTTTATGTAATTGTTAGGTAATTAGAGCTAGGTAATCTCAAATACTAAGAGGATATAGGATATTAAGATTTAAATCATTTCCTCCACAAGTTGGAGGCATTAAGGGTGAGGAACATGATTCTTTGATCACAACTATATTTATGGGGACTTCTTAGAACTTCAGCCAACTTGTGGAATTCATATATAACAAATAAATGTGTCATTTGGAAGTTCATACACTAGTGAGGGAAGAGTTTAGTGATGTTGAAAAAGCAGGTGTTGGTGTACATGTATCTTAGGAGCAGAACTAACTCTTCAAAATGAATAATCAAAGGTACAGTAAATCAGTAATATAACATTTATATAAAATATAAAATTTTAAATAAAAGGGCATAAATGTTACATGGATAGGACAACTGTCTCAAGATGGTATGTGAATAGCCAACGTATCAGAAATGTTTAGAGGAAAATGCTATACTTTTGATTATCATTTTAATATATGTAATAACTACCTTTGCATAGATGTGACCAAAATACATGAAAAAGCAACTTAATAAGGACAGGTCCTTCTTGGTTCCTAGTTTCAGAGAATTCAGTTCATAGTTGCTTGGCCCCATATCATAGTGGGCAAAATATCAAGGTGGCAGGAGCAAGTCAGTGAGGGGGTCTTTTACCTCCAGGCAAACAAGAAGCTGAGAGGAGCCAGAGAGGGCCCAGGATGAGACACAGCCCACAGGAAATGTGACCAATTGCCTATTTCTTTCAGCTAGTTTCTGCCTCCTAAAATTGCCAGGACTTTCCAAAATAATACCAGCTGAGGGTCAACTGTTCAACATATAAGCCTTTTGAGAGATACTTCATATCCAAACCATAATGGTATATTAATAGAATGACATACACTTTGCTTAAATGACCTAAGAAAATTATTCTTTCACCCTTGAAGTTAAGCAACAGTATGGGAACACCTAGTGCAGAATTCAAAGAGAACTATTATCTTGTATATTTTCCACTTAATGATGCTCAAAGGCCAATTATATATAAAAAAACAAAGATCTTGGGGCTGGGGAGATGGCTCAGCAGTTAAAAGTGCTTGCTTGCAAAGCCTGCTGGCCTGGGTTGCCCAACATTCATATAAAGCCAAATACAAAAATGACACATGTATCTGGTGTTCTTTTCCAGGGGCAAGACACCCTGGTTTACTCATAAAACACACACACACACACACACACACATACATACACAGCATGCAGATAAATATTTAAGAACAAAATCAAACCAGGATCTTATGCTTCAGATATTATACATCTAAAGGAAGGAGAGGCAGCAGGATCAAGGAAGGGACAAATACCTCAAATTATGTAAACAAAGTTTCCCTTAGACATGTCTAATTTCTGGGAAACAAACAAGCTTCAGACATTGGTATTTACCTGAAAGGATTCGTTCTTTTCCTTCTCTGCAGGCTAAATATTCTCCAGGAATGGATATGGAGGAATTATTCTCTTTTTACCTCTTCCCCCTTGTAAACACTAGTTATATCAATGCTTTCTGCTACTGTCTCTAAGGGTGGGTTTTTATGTCCCAACTAATCTGCTTCCTATCCCCTTGCTTCTTTCCTCCCTGTCACTCTGTTCATTGCTAATTTTTTACCAGAGGGAGGCATGTGTGTATGGGGGGGGTGGGGGTGGGGTAGCAGTTTCTAAGTTCTCTGGACATCTTATCTTGGGCACCTCATTAGTAATCCCACATTGCTGTGCATAAAACTCAATCTATTACTTCTTTTGGCAAACCAGTGTCTCCAACTATTTTCTCATTCTACTTCTGGTTATATCATTTAGCTTAATTATCATTTGTCAAATGTCTGTTGAACATGAACTATGTACAAAACAATGTTCTGGGCACTGTGACATATGCAAATAGACATGCAGTTCAATGAGGGATACCCCTCTTTCCCTCTATCATTACCCCCTTTATAAAATAATTTACACTTACATAATCTTTGTAAAGACCCTTTCCCACAGTTTCTACTCTAAGGCTTTCTTGTCTCTTACACATCTCTAGTGTTTTCATTCAAAATTCTCTGTACAAAAGAAGCAATACAAATAACTACTATGGTGGCTATTTTATCACTCTATAAAGTGGATTTTTCATATAAACACCCTTTTTTATTTGCACCATTAATTGTTTTTTAGAGGGGGACTATTAGATTAAAAGAAAAAAAGAGAAGGGCTGGAGGGATGGCTTAGTGCTTAAGGCATTTGCCTGCAAGGCCAAAGGACCCAGGTTCGATTCCCCAGGACCCATGTTAGCCAGATGCACAAGGGGGTGCATGTATCTGGAATTTGTTTGCAGTGGCTGGAGGCCCTGGCGTGCCCATTCTCTCTCTCCCTCCCTCTTTCTCTGTCAAATAAATAAATAAATAAAAATAAAATATATAAAAAAGTTTTTATAAAAAAGAAGAAAAGAGGGCTGGAGAGATGGCTTAGGCTTGGCCTCCTAAGCCTAAGAATGCTGGTTCCAATCTCCAGCGGTTCCAATCTCCAGGTCCCACGTTTAGCCAGATGCAAAGTGACACAAGGGCGCAATGCCACACTTGACCACAAGGGGGCGCACACGTCTAGATTTCGTTCACAGCAGCTGAGACACTGCTGGCGCGCCCATCTCTGTCTTCCTCTCCCCCTCTCTCTCTCTCTCTCTCTCTCTGTCTCTCTCTCCAAAAAAATAATAGAAAATAAAAAATAAAAAGTTTTAAAAAAGAAGAAAAGAAGAGAGAGTAGGAAGAGCTCCTGCCCATAAGAAGGCAGTAGGGGGTGAAGCCACCCATTAACTGTTTTTTTTCCAATTTTTATTTGCTTATTTATTTTGAGAGAGAGAGAGAATGGGCACACCAGAGCCTTCAGCCACTATGAACAATCTCTAGACACGTGAGCCTCCTTGTGTGCATGTGCGACATTGCATACTTGCACCACTGTGAGTCTGGCTTTCGTTGGACCTGGAGAATCAAGCATGAGGTCTTAGGCTTCTCAGGCAAGCACTTTAACTGCTAACCCATTTCTCCAGCCCTACCCATTAACTTTTACTAAGAGATGATAACTTTAATTAATTATTAGCATCTAATATGCCCAGAATTAGAAAGATCATATATTATTGGTAAGAGTGTAAGGACACAATTCACTATTACTCTCTAGTACTATGATAACATGAGAATAGAGACTGCTAAACACTACAGTTTCTTTTCTTACTATATCATTTGAGTCTATTGATTTACTTTAGATTCTATATTAGTCAAGGTATAAAAATGTAGCATCAGAAGCAGCTGTCATGTGAATCTGCTGCTCTGCATGCACTGGTGCCCTTCACCTGCTCGTGATGGTATACCATGCCACTGTCATCAAAAGTGAGGCCACCCATGCCCTCCACCTCTGTGCACACCCTGCCCTTGGCTGGCATAACGTGATCCTACACCATCCCTCTCAGCATGCCCCTCCCCTGCTGTGCTGCAGCCACAGATGCCCTGTGTGATTTGCAGGCATTCTCCAGCCATGCTCATCCCTCCTCTGCCTGAACACTACTGTGTGAGGGTCCAGGCATTCTTGTGAAGTCACAGATTAACCCCAACACATATAGAGTCAGTGATTTTAACCCACTACCATCCCCAGAATACAGTTCATCTAGACAAAATAAACACTGGAGCTGAATAATAACACAGTAAAAGCCTAACAGATATGTACAGAACATTCCATCCAAAACTTTTAGAACAAACATTCTTCTAAGCAGTCTATAGGACTTACTCTAAAATAGATCATGTATTAGCATACAGAACAAGTCTCAACAAATACAGGGAAACTGACATAATTTCTTGTATTTTATCCAACCACAGTGCAAGGAAGCTAGAAATTAGCAAGAATAAAAAAAAATACAGAAAATACACAAATTCTTGGAGTTTAAACACACTACTGGATAATGACTAGGTCATTGAAGAAATCTAGAAGGAAGTCAAAAAGTTCCTAGAATCACATGAAAATGAAAACCCAACATACCAAAACCTTTGGGAGACAATGAAGAAACGGCCCTTTAAAAAATCAGAGAAATCTGGGCTAGAGAGATGGCTTAGTGGTTAAGGTGCTTGCTTGCGAAGCCTAAGGACCCATGTTCAACTCTCCAAATCCTATGTAAGCCAGACACACAGGGAGGCAAGTGCAAGGCTGCAATTCCCACTAGGTGGAGCAAGTATCTGGAGTTCACTTTCATTGGCTAAGGCCCTGGCACACTAATTCTCTCTCTCTTAAAAAAATTTAAAAAAAAATTTTTTAAATCAGAGAAATTTTAAGTAAGTTAAGGTATCTGAAGACTTTGGAAAAACAAGAGCAAACTAATTCCAAAAACGTACATGGGAAGCAATAATTAAGGTTAGGACAGAAATTAATGAACTTTTATCAAAGGAAAAAGTCAATGGAATGAATTGGTCCTTTGACAAAAACAAGCAAAAATAGTAATCCCCTGGGCAAATTAACCAAAAGAAAGAGAGAGAAGACCCAAACTAATAAGATCAGAGATGAAAAGGGATATATTACAACAGATACCAACAAAAAGCAAAGATCCAGATGGGTTTGCAGTAGAATTCTACAAGGCCTTTAAAGAAGATCAAAAACCAATACTCCAATTATTCTATAAAATAGAAAGGGAAAGAATACTTCCAGACTCTTTCTATGATGTCAGAATTGCTCTGATAATAAAACCAGATAACAAAACAACAAAATAAAAAGAAAGACCAACTTCCTGAAGAAGAACATAGAAGACCATATTCCATCAATTGAGCTTCATTCCACAGCTGCAGGGATGGTTCAGTATACATAAATCAATAAATCAGCTATCAAATGTTAAATGTCTGGAGCAATAAGAAGTAGCTCCTCTCTTACTGGTAGTCAGTAAGTCCATACACAATGCTTCATCAGGTTCACAGCTCATTTGATCATACCAGAATGTAGTCTAACACACACACACACACACACACACACACACACACACACACACACGCGCACACTCTTGAAGAATGTATTTGAAGTATTAAATAAAGTGGCATTGCAGCAGTACTGTTGCAGCCCTGCCATGTGCTGCGTGAGAGGAAGCAGTAAAACAAAACAAGGAAAATCTGAGTTGAAAGAGCAAAGCACAGTCTGTCAGACTGTAATGACTGAGAAAGATTGTAATGGCTGGTATGAATGTTTCTGTCCTCTGGTAATTCAGGTTGACATCCTCACCCCAAAGTGATGGCATGAGAAGGTGGGGCCTTTGGTAGGTGATTAAGCCATGGGGAGCCTAATTTTCATGAATGACATTAGTGCACCTTCAAAGAGTCTCAGAGAGGCTGGGCATGGTGGTGCACGCCTTTGATCCCAGCACTTGGGAGGCAGAAGTAGGAGGATCACCATGAGTTCGAGGACACCCTGAAATTACAGAGTGAATTCTAGGTCATCCTGGGCTAAAGTGAGACCCTACCTCAAAATAAACAAAAAATAAAATAATAAAAAAATATGTAAAAATAAAAAAGAGTCCCAGAGAGACCACAGGCCACTTCCACTATACAAGGTTAGCGTGAACTGGAGAGTAGGCTCTCTCTGAAAGCAGCCAGTCTCCCAAACTGCGAGAAGTAGATTTCTGTTGCCAGCTAGCCACATGAGAGTATTTTGTTGTAGAAACCCAGACAGACCAAGCCATGGGGAATCTAAAGTGTCAGGGTAAAGAATAGCTTAGAATCTATGCCATGGGTGCAGAGAAGAGCCAACCAATGAGGGAGAGTGCTGCAAAGGAATGCTCTTTGATTTATTCAGTACCTGGAGATGGTCACTGACTATTGTGAATACTTGACTAATATTTAAGATAGGAAGTAAGTAAGTACTGAAATAGCAATGCATTGTCTTTAACATTGTACTACAGGGGCTGGAGAGATGGCTTAGCAGTTAAGGCATTTGCCTGCAAAGCCAAAGGATCCTGGTTCAATTCTCCAGGACCCACGTTAGCCAGATGCACAAGAGGGTGTGTGCATCTGAAGTTCATTTGCAGTGGCTGGAGGCCCTGGTGCGCCCATTCTTTCTCTCTCTCTCTCCCTCTCTCCCTCTCTCAAATAAATAAATAAAATATATCAAAAAATATTGTGCTATAGACAGAAGAGGCCAAGGCACAGTGTTGTCATACTAGAGCACAGGGTTCTGCAGCAAGGGAAGGTTTTCTCAGTACACTGCTATTACAGGCAAGGCAGTGAAATTGTGTATCTTTACACACAAAAATGTTTTTCTGATAGAAAAATTCCTGTTTTTGATCTGGGCAATTCCATAAATTAAAATTGCATTAATTTTTCAGTTTCTCTTCATGTATATTAACTCAGGTCCATTGAGCGAGGTGGATGTTGTATTTTACACATTGATAATGCCGTTTGGCATACCACCATGAATACAGCTAGCAGCAAGAACAAAAAAAGATTCCATAATCTAGTATATTGGATCTTAAATTCATTTTTTTTAAACTAAGCTTTTTTTAAAAAAATATTTTATTATTTATTTATTTATTTATTTGAGAGAGAGAGAGAAAATACAGAAATAGGCAGGTAGAGAGAGAGAAAGAATGGGTGCGCCAGGGCCTCCAGCCACTTCAAACGAATTCCAGATGCATGCACCCCCTTGTGCATCTGGCTTACATGAGTCCTGGAGAATCGAGGCTCGAACCGGGGTCCTTAGGCTTCATAGGCAAGCATTTAACCGCTAAGCCATCTCTCCAGCCCGTTAAATTCATTTTAAAGGTTTATTTCAGAAATACTTTATAAGAAGCATGTTAAAAATAATACTAGTTCTTTTAATAATGTACTCTCTAGTACATTTTTTTTTCTTTCCAACAACAGGAACAAGGCCAAAATAAACAAAATGGAAATTGATTTTCCCAAAACATAGTGATTCTGAAAATAGTATGGTTTCTTGGCTGAATGTTGAGTATTCATTACACATGAAAATCTGTTCAGAAGAAATCACATATTAAGCTATAGTGTAGCTTAGCATTTGTGTTACATTCTAAAAGTCCTAGCTCTCTCTTGTCCAAACCATAATTTCATGCTTCACAAAGTTAATATTAAGTTCACTGGAAATGGCTTTGTAAAAGGAAATGGCTGAGACTGGAGAGATGGCTTAGTGGTCTTTAAGGCACTTGCCTACAAAGCCAAAGGACTCAGGTTTGATTCCCCAGTACCCATGTGAAAACCAGATGCAAAAAGTGGTGTATGGGGCTGGAGAGATGGCTTAGCAGTTAAGGTGCCTGCCTGCTAAGCCTAAGAACACCTGCTCGATTCTCTGGGTCCCACGTTTAGCCAGACACAAAGTGACACAAGGGCGCAATGCTGCACTTGCCCACAAGGGGCGCACACATCTGAAGTTCGTTCACAGTGGCTGAGAGGCTGCTGGCATGCCCATTCTGTCTCTGACTCTCTCCCCCCCCCAAAAAAAAACGTGGTGTATGCATCTGGAGTTCATTTGCAGTGGCTAGGAGGCCCTGGCATGCCCATTCTCTCTCTATCTGCTTCTGCCACTCTCTCTCTCTCTCTCTCTCTTTCTCTCAAATAAATAAAATTTTATAAAAAGGAAAATTATTCAAAAAGGACAAAAAGGAAGAAGATTAAATATTAGTTAAAAATGAACAGAAGCTGGGCGTGGTGGCGCATGCCTTCAATCCCAGCACTTGGGAGGCAGAGGTAGGAGGATCACCATGAGTTCAAGGCCAGCCTGAGCTAGAGTGAGACCCTACCTCGAAAAACCAAAAAAAAAAAAAAAAAAAAAAAGAACAGAAGATTAAAGGTTTTCATCATTTTATATTTTGTTTTCTTTTTCCTGATGGCCAACTAATCCTAAATGTGTATAGTATGTTTATGTTTAGTTGTTATTTCTGTGGGTAACATTCCCAGGAAGGCATTTTCAAGGCCCCATTCCTTAATAGTACATAATCAAGTTCTTGATAAATACGGTAAATGCTCTCTTAGAATAGATCCTCACATCTAACAAGTACATCTTCCCGACAGTAGTTCCAAATACATTGAATACACACATCCACAGAAAGTTATGCCCCACACTACACTGGGCAGAAAATATAAAGAGATCACACTCCTCTGAGGAGACACAAGCAATTTTAGCATCATAATAAACATATATATCTTGTTTTGGGAACAGAGCAAATAATGGGGAAAGTTCATAGCCTGACGCGTCTTTGGATTCTGTGTCCATTGCTCTCAGCAGCCTTGGTTATACCTGGCCTGGTCAGAAGGCCCCATACACATACCTTGTGGCTTTGGACTTGCAGTGGAGTATTTTGCTGGTGTCTTCCCATTTATTCCCTGAGCCTCTGTGGTTGTGCTGTTTGTCATACAAGGCAGACTGACAGTGATGGCGGGACAGGTACTGATGCCTAGGAGTTCAAAGGAGAAGAACAAGTAAATACGGAGACACAACTCGTGTAGGTTACAGTTCTCTTAACCCTCAAATAGTCAGCATTGTAAGACAAAACATGAAGCCCTTCTCGCACATGCACTGTCCTTGAGAAAGAATTGTCCTGGGGAAGATCCAGTTCTGTGTGCTTTAGAGATCCTTTAGTTTATGCTGATGGGAGACTGCTATACACAGACCTGCTTTCCCTGCAAGGCCACAGAAAGGGCAGAATGCAGCTGTTACCAAGTGGGGAAGGGAGGCCCAGCACTAATCTGCTAAAAGCTTTCTTTTCTGGGCTCAGTCAGTTACCAGTCATCAGGCTACTCAGAGGAACAAAGCAGGCAAACACCATGTGACAGCTGACTCAAGGACCCTGAAGAATGGCTTAAATAGAAAGGAATAAATGCACACACTCTCACCTCTAGCATCTATGACAAAGGCTAGGAGTGACCCATATTTTACACACACACACCCCCTCTCACCACCAGCTTATTCATACTCCACATAACATCAAGGACACAGTCAAGGAGTGACCCATGTTTTCCACAGCGTCAGCAGTAGGATTACATAGTTAACACTACACATTTATCTAGAAGTCAAACCCAAAATGTTCTTTAAAACAACTCTGAAATGCACTATGAAACATACAAAGAATACAAGATTAGTCTTTTATTCGATCTCTGCTATAAGAAGTTATATGCTGGGTTCTAGACATTTCAAAAAAAAGGTCATAGGCTAGTGTTTTCTCTTTATACACATACTCAATTTCCCTCTTTTATATGGGACTTGCTGATATTCACAATAGATACATATGCTTAAGAGAAAATATAATTTCTAAAAGGATTTCATTACATCTGAATCAAAACAGACCACTTAAGAAGCTATCTTTTGATAAAGAAAGGAAAAGTTACATTTTTGGAGAATTAAAAACCCTGAAACTATTCAATGCTTTAAAAGCCTTAAAATCATCCAAAACAAGAAAGGCTAATTTGAAAAATCCAATCAACTGAGTCAAGAAGTTCTCCAATAACCCTAATGACCAAACAATGTTGATTCAAAGCTACACTATTTTATTTTCCATACTGCCTTAAAATTTACCTTAGTAAAACAGATTTCAGAAAGTATGAACAGCTCCAAGTATTGTGTGAGACACTGTTATCTAGTGCTAAAGCAAAATTAAATTAAACTGTTGAGAATCTAGAATTCTCTACTCCTTTTCCCCCACCACCTGGCCATGTCAACCCTGAGACTGCCTCCTGATATAGTAACTGAATATACCTCTGGGCTAAGAAAAGGGAAAGTCACCTTCCCCTAACACACCCATCTGCATACCACCCCAAACCTCTCCCTCACAGGGCAGTTTCTCCCTGGCCCTCGCTTGCTCTCTCCTTGGATCTCCTGCTCATGACACTTGCATTCCCACACCACCCCTGCTTTTCTGCCCTTTTCTTTCCCTCCTTTCTCTCTCTCTCCCTCCCTGCCCCCTTCTCTGTCATATGTACCCTCCTTCTTTCCCTTTTCTTTCTCTCTCTGGCCCCCTCCCCTTTCCCCATCCCAATAAAGCCTTAGATTCAAAAAACTGTCTTGGTCCTCCTCTGAGAACCCTGAAATCTAACAGCTTTCAGCAGACATCTTTCTGCTAAAAGAGCACATCTGTCACCTGGATTAAACATTGTTTAACAAAAGCAAGAGCTATGGGGAATCGACGAATACTATTAAAATTCTTAATGGAGCTGGAAGGGATGGTTCAGCATTGAGTGCTTGCCTCTTAAGCATGAGGGTCTCTCCCTAGAACCTATGTAAAAAGCTGAGCATAGCCACATATATCTATAACCACAGTGGAAGAGTTGGGAGGGGGGGAGAGAGAGGAGAAAGGCCTGGAGAATCACTGCAGCTCTCTGAGCTACAGTAGCTCCAGGTTGAGGGTGAAACCCATTTCAACAAAATAGGCAGATAAGTCATAGAAGGACACCCAAGTTCTCCTCTGGCCTTGACACAAACACACATGGGTACACAATGTACATACATATACATATACCATACAACACACACATACTCTACACACACACATACTCTACACACACACACATTTTCTTAACATAAGAAATAAAAGTTCAAATTGTACTTTAAAAATGGTGAAATTGGGGCTGGAGAGATGGCTTAGTAGTTAAGTGCTTGTCTGTGAAGCCTAAGGACCCTGGTTTGAGGCTTGATGCCCTAGGACCCATGTAAGCCAGATGCACAAGGAGGTGCATGCATCTGGAGTTCGTTTGCAGTGGCTGGAGGCCCTAGCGTGCCCATTCTTTTTCCTTCTCTCTCTCTCTCTCTGCTTCTTTTCCTCTCTCAAATAAATAAATAAATAATATTTTTTAAAGGAAAATAATGGTGAAATTGGCAAAGCCTGCCCTTAAAACCCATGGCCCACCAAGCAACCTTTCAGGAGATTCAGATGTATTTTTTTTCACAGTGATTTCAAGAACAGCGTAGCATCCTAAAGACCATCTGCTATAGTATAGTGAAAGGTAGCTTTGGGGAAGAATCTGGGAAAAGCCACAGCACAGCTTTAGTCAATATTTATAAGAGCAAGAAACAACAAACTACAGAAAGAGGTACCTAATTTGCTAAATGAAAAAGGTACAAATTATCTTATATTAATTTGAACACTGAGTGTGATGGCACACACCTTTAATCCTAACACTTGGGAGGCAGAGGTAAGAGAATCACCATGAGTATGAGCCTAGCCTAGGGCTACAGAGTAAGTTCCAGGGTCATCCTAGGCTAAACACCCCAAAACAAATAAATAAATATTAATTTGAAATTGAAAATTAGGCATATTATATAAATAGTAAGTTTACCCAATATGATGGGCTTTACAAATGCCATCTTTCTATAGAACATCTCCCAAGGGTGTGACAAGATGCCTTCAGGAAGAGATCATTTACACATCTATTCACTGACTTCATGATTACAGCTCTTTTGCCATAGCAGAAACTTCATTTCATTGTTTAAAACATGTCTCTGGGGCTGAAGAGATGGCTTAGTATTTAAGGCGTTTGCCTGCAAAATCAAAGGGTCCTGGTTTGATTCTCCAGGACCCACATAAGCCAGATGCACAAGGGGGCATCTAGAGTTCGCTTACAGTGGCTGAAGGCCCTGGCATGCCCATCCTCTCTTTTGCTTTCCCTTTCTCTCTCTCAAATAAGTAAATAAAATATATAAAAAGAAAACAAAACCTGTCTCCAACCTTTAGCCATAATTACAAAACATGAAAAGTATGGAGAAGAACTCAGAGAATAGACATGTATCCCTTTGTGCTTTTGCCTTTACATGGTTATTGGGGAACTGAACCCAGGCAGGCAGGCTTTGCAAGTAAGCACCTTTATCTGCTGGCCCATCTCCCTAGTCTGAACATTGACATTTTTTAAAGGTTATTTAGAAAAAAGACAATGAAAAATATATAATGAGACAAGCCATCTTCCCCCAAATTTACCACCTGGCCAATTACAGGAAGATTCCTTAACACTTGTGTTTCTTATACATATCATGATGAAGACAGTTTGCTAAAACCAGCAACATTTCATTAAACGCAGCATCTGCCAACATCTTGGATACCAGCAATTAAAATAAACTTCTTGCTAACAAGACTGACTCAGCCTAATCACAGTGGGAGAAAGTCCTTATTTGAGTGTTTATTTCATAACAGGGAACTAAAACCAACACGTCTGTCCATCCCTGAGAATATATATCAAGTAAAAAGGGCTCTTAAAATTCCAAGTGACCTATTATGAAACAGCTTTATCACAGGTACAACTAATGAGTGTATGACTGAGCATGAGGGAAGAGTGCCCTGCTCAAGTGCCATCTTTCAAGGACTAGTAGTCATTGTGTATGTGTGTCTGCATGTGTGTGTACGCAGGAACATATGCATGTGTGTGCACTTGCATATGGAGGCCACAGGACAAGGTCGGGCGTCATTCTTCAGGCATCATCCACCTTTTTTTGTTGTTGTTGTTTTGTTTTTTGAGGTAGGATCTCACTCTGGCCCAGGCTGACCTGGAATTAACTATGTATTCTCAGGGTGGCCTTGAACTCTTGGCGCTCCTCCTACCTCTGCCTCCCGAGTGCTGGGATTAAAGGTGTGCACCACCACACCCGGCTTATCATCCACCTTTTAAGAGACAGGGTCTCACACTGGCCTGGAACTTACCAAGAGGGCTGGACTGGCTGGCCAGCAAGCCTTGGCAATCTTCTGTTATTACCTCCTTCCTCTGTTTTGTTTTGTTTCTTCAAGGTAGAGTCTCACCCTAGCTCAGGCTGACCTGGAATTCACTATGTAGTCTCAGGGTGGCCTTGAACTCACAGTGATTCTCCTACCTCTGTCTCCCAAGTGCTGGGATTAAAGGCATGAGCCACAATGCCTGGCTTTCTAGTTTATTTATGAAAGGGAGGGGAGACAGAGAGAGAGAGAAGGAGGGTGAGGGAGAGGGAAAGAGAATTGGCATAACAGGGCCTCCAGATGCTGCAAACATACTTGAGAATGCATGCACCACCTTGTGCAACTGGCTAAGGGGGTCCTGGGGAATCAAACCTGAGTCTTGTGGCTTTGCAGGCAAACACCTTAACCACTAAGCCATCTCTCCAGCCCTCCACTGTGCCTTTTGGGTTTTTCTGTGTGTGCACCCCACCGTGTTGGGCCTGTGTATATATGGGTATGGGTATGTGTGTGTGTGCATATGTGTATGCATGCCTGTATGTGTCATATTGTATGCACATATGTGTGAACACGAGTGTGGAGGTCAGATGTTGATGTTGGGTATTCTCCTCTCCAACTAACTTGTTGAGACAAAGTATCTCATTGAACCAGAAATCACAGATTCAGATTGTCTAACTAGTCAGCTCACCCTGGGTTCTGCCTAAGACTCCCAAGCACTGGGATTACAGGCAAACATCACCACATCCAGCATTTTTGTGGGTGCTGAGGATCCAATGTGTATGCGGAAAAGACACTGACTCAGCCATTGCTCTGGACATAGGCGGTGGCTGCAATTTCTTTCTTTTCTTTCTTTCTTTCTTTCTTTCTTTCTTTCTTTCTTTCTTTCTTTCTTTCTTTCTTTCTTTTTTTTTTTTTTTTTTTTTTTTTGAGGTAGAGTCTTACTCTAGCCCAGGCTGACCTGGAATTCACTCTGTATTCTCAGGGTAGCCTTGAACTCACAGCGATCCTCCTACCTCTACCTCCCGAGTGCTAGGTTTAAAGGCGTTTGTCACCATGCCCCGGCTTCTTCTTCTTCTTCTTCCTCTTCTTCTTCCTCCTCCTCCTCCTTCTTCTAGTCACTATTCTTAACCTATTTTGCAGCCTTTGGATATCTGCCAGTGTTTGCTGGGGCACTGCTTCTGAAGGAATGTTTAGATGGTTAGACATAAGCTAACTGCAGAGCCACAATCCATCCTCATTTTTTTTTTTTTTTTTTGAGGCAGGGTTTTACTCTAGCCCAGGCTGACCTAGAACTCACGCTGTAGCCCAGCCTGGCTTTGAATGCATGGGGATCCTCCTTCCTCAGCCTGCCTAGAAATGAAGGCATGAGTCACCACACCCAGCTTCATCCTCAGTTTTGACTACATAAGTCTCCCTATTGCAATCAGACACATTGTCCCTGTGGTTTCAATTTCACTTATATGTCTTTTTACATTCAATAGTTGTGAAGGTTAAAACTTTTTTCTTTTTGAGAAAGGGTCTCATGCAGCTCAATCTGGCCTTGAACTTGCTATGTAGCTGAGGATGACTTTGAACTTGTTCTCCTGTCTCCACCTCCCAAGCGCTAGCATTACAGGTGTGTGCCACCACCCCCAGTCTTATGTGATGTTGGAGATCAAACACAGGGCCTTGTACATGCTAAGCTCAACCTCAGTCCATATCTTAATGCATCTGAGAGGCAGATATTCCTTCTGAGTGATTACAGTGATTTTGGTCACTATTTGCAAAACATGCATATTGGGCTGTTAGGATTTTCAAAATCTTTTCTGAATGGCTCTTTTACAGTTTTATGTCTGGACTTTGTCTTGGTCACACATTCCCCATGAAAGTTCACCTCCTGCTACAATGGCCATGATTTCAGACCAGATAGAGATTCTTAAGTGGGGTCTCAGATGCAAATTTAAAAATTTTTACATCATTTGTGTTATGGAATTCTGTCAGCAACCCCAAGAAGCTTTGGATCTTGGAGTCTCAGATTTAGAATACACAGATTTGGGGTGTGCAACCTATATGTCCATTACCAGGGATAGAAGTAATACAACATGAAACTAGAAATTAAGCATGAGGATGTGGTGATACAGTGATAGGAATTGCCATGTTTTGTTGGCTATGTTTAAAGCTTTTATAAAGAAAGTGTTTCTGTAGATTAACAACCAGCATTATCATTTGCTTTGTTTGACTAGAATATAAGCAAGCTGTGGAAGGCAGTTGCTTTTACTCTGATGTATCCCCAGGAACACCTCCTGTAACATAGTAGATGTGTGAGAAATGTGCATAACAAATGAATCCTAGAGACCCTAGATGAGCGGGCTTCTTACACTCTCCTGTCTAGTTCATGAGAGATGTTTTCTAAATTCTGACAGTAACAAAATATGTCACTATGTTAGGACTCACTATATATGAAATTTCAAACACTTCCATTTTTATCTAAATTCCAAGACATTCAAGGTTATAGCTCTACAAGTTCTAAATTTTTAAAAGTGGAGGGGGAAGGAATGTGTTTACAACTAAGTAATTTTCTTTGCTTTCCAAAAGCAGATTTGTAAATTTCTGGAATTGTAAGACTACCCAGATGCTTGTCTGGATAAAAATATCAGCAGCAAAAATTCCCAGCAGCTAAATGTTTCATTTTATTATAATCTGTGATTTTTGTTTACAAAGACAATTATGAACCTGCCAGGTGTGGTGGCGCTTGCCTTTAATCCCAGCACTTGGGAGGCAGAGGTAGGAGGATTGCCATAATTTCGAGGCCACCCAGAGACTACATAGTGAATTCCAGGTTGGCCTGAGCGAGAGTGAGACCCTACCTCGGGGGAAAAAAAAAAAAGACAATTATGAACTCAAAATAATCCCTGAAGACAAATAGCTGCAGATACTCAATACCTTTGAAAGTCTCACAGGTGGAAAACCAAATAAAAGGTTGCCTACAAGTAGGGAACCTTTACTATTATGTCTTAAGACTATACAACAATGTTTGCATGCAATTGAAACTAAAACAAAAATGTATAGCATTTAAAACTTCTTTAAAAATAGTGATCAAGTCAGTACAATGCTCCAGAATCTCAGCTGCTGTAAGGTTGAGGCAACAGGATCAATTGAGCACATGAGCTTGGACAACATAAAGATAGATCATCACACAAAAAAAAAATTCAAACTGGTTTTTGGCTAAAAGAGGGGTTACATACATCAAATTCTCCCTAAATTAATAATAATGCTTATCCCATTTGAACTATGCTGACTTCATTCTGATTGAGAATCTGTTCTTCTTTTTCAGAAGGTAGCAAGACTGGAGTAGATAAACTACCCCTCACACTTCAGCCAAGCCACAACTGAAACCACAGAGGAATTGGGGAGATGAGCAAGAGTGCTGCTTCCCTGCTGTTCCTGATAACCAGAGCCAGGGTGACACCTACCAAAGTAGAGATTCAGAGGCTCCTAAGAGTTCATCACTGAAGTAGACTTAAAACTCACCCACCACGGCTCAGGGAATTTTACAGAAGAGGGGGTGGAAAGATTGTAAGAGCCACAGGTTGAGATGTCATGACCCGAGGGATTCCCTCTCCCACCCAAACTACTGACTATTGCTCCAACAACACATAAACCATAACCCCATAGGGAATTCCTGCAACCCCACTGAGGAAGGTCCCCAATGGAATGGAGGCAGGGATGTGGTAAAGGAGGGTACCAACACATGATGTATCCATATGAAATATGTTGCTAATAATAATAAACATAAAAAATTCAAAAGCATTCATATTAGAATTGGCTCAAATATGGCCATAACTATTTACTGATTATTTTGCTATCCTAAAGGGATGAACTCCAGGAGCAAGACACTGGATGCCAAACATACAAGTCACTGTATAATTAATTACTCATCAGTATATGCTTACAGCCCTCTAAACATCCTGCAAGTTACCCTTTTCATATTAGCATCACTTTCCTGAGCTAAAATACTGGCTTTGCCATGTACTGATGACTAATTGGCTCAATCTGCTGGTGGACCAACTTACTTTCTCTATAATTTGATTTCTTCATGTGTTAATGAAAATTTATAGCATTTATAGTAGTAACTACCTCAGAAGGTGTTTTCTAGGATAACATTCACTGGCACATGGCAACTGCTTTATAAGTATTTGTTATAATTTCACTCATATAAATAATAATGCGTGAAGTCCATGGAGTAACTGAGGACCGGATCACTCTGGTTCCCGCCCTCCTGAATCCATAACTCTTCCCTCCTATTTCTGGCCTGTCTGCTTGGGCTTTTTTCCTGTCTAGCGCTTGCTCTCATGCTGACTCACTTCTTAGCACCTCACATTTGTCTCCTGGGTCAGGTTCTCTGCTCTGCGATTATTAAGATACCATTTTGGATAAATCCTGGCAAAACCAAAACTCTTGCAAATTAAGATTTAAAAATGAACAGACATTATACAGTAGGAGTTGCGTATTCAACAAAGATGGTGACAGTACACCAAATGATAAAATAGTGTCCCACATCAGACAAGAGGTAGGATTTGTTACAAAAAACCAAATGACTTAAGCATTATTCTTTTTTTTTTTTTTATTTGAGAGAGACAGGTTGGGGGAGAGACAGAGAGAGAATGGGTGCACCAGGGCCTTTTCAGGTGCTGTGAACGAACTCCAGATGTGTGCGCTCTCTTGTGTGCATGTGTGACATTGCACTCTTGTGTCATTTTAGTGTCTGGCTAAACTTGGGACCTGGAGGTTTGAACAAGCATTCTTAGGCTTTGCAGGCAGAGGCCTTAAGCGCTAAGCCATCTCTCCAGGCCTTAATCATTATTTTTCTTGTTTGCACTTTTATATTACATTGCTGAAAATGTGTCTTTGATTCCATAATTTTTGGTATGTATGTAGCATGTGTGTGATATGTACACATGTGCGTGCAGATGCATGTGCCCACGCACATGCAGTATGGAAGAGGAAGATTTTAGAGTCGTCCTCTATTGCTCTTGCACTTTACTGCCCTGAGACAGTGTCTATCTCTGCCTCCTTCAGCACTGAGATTGCAGGTATGTGTGGCCATGCTCAGCTTTCTCTTTAAATGTCGGTGCTGGCTATCAAACTCAGGTCCCCATGCTGGCACAGCAAGTGCTCTTATCTACTCAGACATCTCCCCAGGCCTGATTCCATAAATTTTTTTTTTGGGGGGGGGAGTTCAAGGTAGGGTCTCACTCTGGCCCATGCTGACCTGGAATAAACTATGTAGTTTCAGGGTGGCCTCGAACTCATGGCAATCCTCCTACCTCTGCCTCCCAAGTGCTGGGATTAAAGACGTGTGATACCACACCCAGCTGATTCAATAAATTTAAAAGAATTTGTTCTTGAGCCAGGCATGATGGCACACACCTTTAGTCCCAGCACATGGGAGGCAGAGATAGGAGGATTACCGTCAGGTCAAGGCCACCCTGAGACGACATAGTGAGTTCTAGGTCAGCCTGGTCTAGAGTGAGACCTTACCTTGGAAAACCAAAAAAAAAAAAAAAAGTTCTTTATTTGTGTGAGAGAGGATGAGTATGGAAGCACCAGGGCCTCTTGCTGATGTACATGAATTCCAGATGCATGTGCTACTTTGTGTATCTGCTTTTACACCATACTGGGGATTTAAACCTGGGCTGGCAAGCTTTGCAAACAAACAGCTGTAACCACTGAGTCATCTCCCCAGCACTCCACAAACTTTTAAAGCTTATCTTTTACTTGGACTGGAGAGATAGCTTAGCGGTTAAGGCACCTGCCTGCTAAGCCTAAGAATGCCCATTTGATTCTCCAGGTCCCATGTTTAGCCAGTCGCAAAGTGATGCAAGGGCTCAATGCCACACTTGCCCACAAGGGGGCGCATGCATCTGGAGTTTGTTCACAGCAGCTGAGAGGCCACTGGTGCACCCATTCTCTATCTGTCTCTCTCTCTCGCTCTGACTCTCTCCAAAAAAATAAAAGCAGCTTATCTTTTACTTGAATGTCTTCACTTGCTACCACAATTGCTGTTTTTTTGTTAATGAGCCACTTTCTGAAAAGCATATTTAAATGCTTATGACCATTTAAAAACCTGAGTATTTAATTTTATTGATCTCATCCTTACGCCTCAAAATTACATACTATTTTTCGTAAGCACTAAGAATATTCAGTAAGAAAAGTAAATTTCTGTTAAATTTCTACTTCTATTTTCCCTTTATTCCATTTTTAAATATACTAAGCAAAAGTATAGTATCAGGTATCCAGCTAGTTCCTAGGAGCAGAAAACAAGCAATCTTTATCTTTGAGTAGTTCATGCTTCAAGGGAGAACAGAGGCATGTGATTCCCCAAGCACATGAGACCCACCATCCTCTAGCTGCCTTCAGTGACAAAACAATAGTACTTGGACAGGATGGGGTGTTGAAAATGTGTAACTGAGGGCTGGAGAGATGGCTCCATGGTTAAGGCACTTTCCTACAAAGTCTAAGGACCAGGGTTCAATTCCCCAGTACCCACATAAGAGCCAGATGCACAAAGTGGCACATGCATCTGGAGTTCATTTGCAGTGGCTGGAGGCCCTGGTATACTCATTCTCTCTGTATCTCTTCTGTGTATCTCTCGCTGCTTGCAAATATATAAATAAAAAAAATTTTTTTAAAGAATGTGTAATTGAGACAATGGTAGGGTGAACCAGACAAGAGTGGCTGTCAGCCCAGTGAGAGTCAAATCAAGAGGAATGAGTTCTAGGAGGCAGAAACAAGGGTAAGAAGGATGCTGCTTGCTTTGTCCGCTTGTTGGCAAGACAAGGAAATGATACTGTTTGTTTCAAGAACACAGGAAGATTTTTTTAAAATTATTTATTTATTTAGGCAGGAACAGAGAGAGACAGGGAGACAGAGAGGGAGAGAATGGGCATGCCAGGGCTTAGTGGTTAAGGTGTTTGCCTGAGAAGCCTAAGGACCCACTGCAAACGAACTCTAGACACATGCACCATCTTGTGCATTTGGGTTTACAAGGGTACCAGGGAATTGAACTCAGGTTCTTGTGCTTTGTAGGAAAGCACCTTAAGTGCTGAGCAATCTCTTCAGCCCAAGGAAGATCTTTTAAACATGTTTTTATACCTTGGTATTTATGTGACTGTACATTTTAAATGAATTTTAAGGGATTTACTTAATATAGATACATGTATTATATACTATGTATAATATTGATATAGGCACACACATGACTCCATGTTATCTGCACATCTATGGCTGTTATAAAAGATAGCTGATTCCTCTCAATTTATTGTGTTGTAGCCTAGCAGTGAGAATACACTACTAATTAAGAACCTTCTTTTATCCTCTTTCTCCCATCCTGAACCGCCTCTTCTTTCCAATGAGCCCCCTTTTTATTTTGACGTCTTTTGTTCCCTTCCTCCATCATCCATGATACATATTGATAAGCCCAATATTGTGCAGGTCTGGCACAGGGAATGGCAGCTGCTAGGATAAGATAAAGCTTTCTAAATGTGACCCCAAATGTCAGACAATGTAAAGAATATGGGAGAAAGATATGCTGGCAAAACAGAAAATGGACTGGAAAATCTAGAAACAGGAAGAACTGATAAAAGGCATCAAAGCCAACCAGGCCAGGGCTCATAACCTATGAAATTATGACAGTGAGAAAACAATCTTAACAGGATTTCCTATGACTGAGTTTTAATGCTCACAACTGCATCCAAAGTTTAAGTATGTGCCTGCCAGCAGTAAAGTTTTCTTAAGAAACATGATGGGGGTTGGAGAGATGGCTTAGTGGTTAGGGTGTTTGCCTGAGAAGCCTAAGAACCCAGGTTCAATTCCACAGGACCCATGTAAGCCAATAAATTTTAAAGTTAAGAAATGAAACATGCCGGGCATGGTGGTGCACGCCTTTAATCCCAGCACTCGGGAGGCAGAGGTAGGAGGATCGCTGAGAGTTCGAGGCCACCCTGAGACTACATAGTTAATTCCAGGTCAGCCTGGACCAGAGTGAGACCCTACCTCGAAAAACTAAAGAAAAAAAAAAAAGAAATGAAACACGACAGGCATGCACTCATGTGTCATTTATGCAACAGTCAGTGAAGCATTGTTGGGTTGTTGTAAGGAAGTCACAGAGAACATGATCTTTTGCTGCTTTTCCAACCTAGTATCTCTGCAGTGGTGACTTTTCCTCCGTGGGACTTCATGACCACACACAAATGGCCGCTAGAGATCCAAACATCAGTCTTCACTGAGAACCAAAGGGAGACCAGTGCACTTGGGAATGGCTGCTGGCTTAAGCCACCATCTGTGACTATCACATGCCACATGATTAATGTATGAAATAGAAAAGAAAAAAAGGACATCTGTTGCAGTAACAATCATCAATCAGCGTTCCTTCCCTTCGTCCCTCCCCTCCCTTCCTTTTCTTTCTCTTTTTCTTGGTGGTACTAGAGATTGAACCTAGGACCTTTCAGCATACTAGACAAGCACTCTACCACTTAGCCATTTCTTTTTCATGACACATGGTTCTACTATGTACTCTAAACTTGTGATCTGTCTTTCTTAGCCTCCTAAATGCTCAGATCTCCAGTGTGGTACACCTCATAAACCTCACTAGCCCAAGAAGGTATATTTCTCTATGCAATCATTTCTGAGACCCTCCAGAATATAAAGTCTGCCTCAATATTCATTTACTGTCATCCCCATAAATCCCACTTGACCTCAATTTTTAATCCCATTGCTAAGATTTCTAGATATAATTCCTTCAACACCCTACAGATCAATGGAATACACAAGAAGCCCCATGTAACCACAGCCACCTAATTTTGACAAAGATGCCAAAAATATGCATCAGATAAAAGATAGCCTCTTCAATGAACAGTGCTGGGAGCTCGACACCCTCATGCAGAAGAAATAAACTAGATTCTCACTCTGTACAAAAATCAATTCTGAAAAGCTGGGCGTGGTGGCGCGTGCCTTTAATCCCAGCACTCAGGAGGCAGAGATAGGGGATGGCTGTGAGCCCGATGCCACCATGAGACTACATAGTGAATTCCAAGTCAGCCTGGGCCAGAGCAAGACCCTACCTCGAAAAACCAAAACAACAACAATAAAAAATCAATTCCAAATGGACCAAAGGCTGGGCATGGTGGTGCACGCCTTTAATCCCAGTACTCTAGAGGCAGAGGTAGGAGGATTGTCAAGAGTTCCAGGCCAGCCTGAGACTACATAGTGAATTCCAGGTCAGCCTGAGCTAGAGTGAGATCCTACCTTGAAAAACAAAGACAAAAAAAACAAATAAACCCCAAATGGAGCAAAGACCTTAATGTAAGACCCCAAAACTCTAAAAAAAATAAGAGTACTTCAAGATACAGGCATAGGTAGAACTTCTTGAGTAGAACTCCAGTTGCTTGAGAAATAATGTCAACAACTGATAAATGGGAACTTGTGAAATTAAAACAAAAAACCTACTGATAGCAAATCAAACAAGTGTTTGAAGGAACACTTCAGTGTGGAAGAAAGTCTGTGTTAAATACACATCTGAGAGAGGATTGGTATCTAGAATATACAAAATCTAAAAAAAAAAAAAAACCTAAATAACAAGTAATCAAACTATAGAATCAATAAATGAGCTAATGAAACAAATAGATGTTTCTCAAAAGATCAAGTGCAAATGGCCAATAAAAACATGAAAACATGTCCAACCCCACAACTCATCAGAGAAATGCAAATTAAAACTACACTGAGAGTCTATGTCACCAGAGTCAGAATGGCAAACATTAAGAAAATAAGTAACTGCAGACAGTGGTGAGGATGAGGACGAAGTGGAATCCTGATCTACTGATAGTGGGAATGGGATCCTGGTCACGTCACTACTGAAATCAGTGTGGAGGCTCCACCAACAAGTAAAAGTAGATCTTCCTCATGACCCAGCTATACCACTAACAGGTATTCTAACCCGTCAACATGTCACCAAGACACTGGCACATCAATGGTCACTACAGTACAATCATACTAAACAAACTGTCTCAGAGAGACAAACACTGGGTATTTCCTCAATATTGCAGATCCTAGGTTTTAAATATATACATAAAACCATGTATGTCTTTGTGACATGAAAATAAAAGGAAACTGGAAACTGTCTAGAGGAACAAAGGGACTAATGGGGGTGAGGTTGATGTGGGCAGAACACACTCCAAGCACAATATATACTTGTATGAAAAGGTCTGTATGTAACCCTGCACCACTTACAATGAATATACAATAATGAAAATAGCATGCATTTTTAAAAGATAAATTTATACTACCACAGAAAAATAGGAGCTTGAAATAGATATTAGAGTGTGAAGGGAGAAGGAGGACCAACTGTACTCAGGCTCTGACCCATTTATTATCTTTTTTTTCTACTTTTGATCCAGTACATATGGGTTAATCATTTGTTGTTCCTCTGAAAAGGAATAATTTCCTTAGTTTAGTTAACAGCACCAACAAATATCAGCAAGTATTACGCAGAAGGGAGAAACAAGCATGTAATAACTTACTGGTTGGTTCCCAGCTTCCTCAGAACAGCGAGTTGACCACTGTGTCATGAAAGTACCAGGATGAAAAAGCCCCTTTTCTTTTAATCTGCAAAACCCTACGATCTAACAAATATGCACAGGCAGGCAATTTACTAACCACAGAAAGTAACAAATATGTACAGGCAGGCAATTTATTAACCACAGAAAAGCTACAATCTTTTAGTTCCTTAATAGAATACATTTGAAAATATCTTGAATGTCACAAAAATATTAATAATCACAATTTGGGATTTCATGTTGTTTTACCACAGTCTGCAAGAAACTGGCTTTCCTTGCTATTCCTATCCTATTCTTACTACAGTTAGCAACATGAACAGTGGCATCTAGCTGTTTATCTCTGAGCCTAGCATGGAGTACATACATCACACCACATGCATTTGCTTCCTTCTAGAAACAGTTAATTTCGCACTATAAAGATGACCCGAAAGAAGTGCTATGTGGAGGGCTGACATCAGATGTCAGATCTACTCTTAGTGTGTGGGCACATCTGGACAGGGACTTGGCTTTTACTCAGCAACTCAGCACATGATTACATCTCCACTCCCTTTTACCCCTTGCCATGGCCTCAGTTTTGGCCAAGACTATGCGGACACAGCTTCTGGAGACCCAGAGTACCAAACAATCCAACTTACCAATCCTAAAAGCAAGCTAAGCCTTGATTTGGGATAGCTCAGCATATGGAGACAGAATTTCACATGACCTGATCTGTTGCCAGTTTTGATCTTCTTTCTCACTTCTTTCAAGTCCTCGGATGCTGTACAACCTTCTCATTCCACTTCTTTCTGATCTCCACTTGCATCTCCCCTCTAAAGATAACAAGGTGTCCCTACTATAGTCTTGGGCATTCTCTCTGGAGACCAGTGCACACTTCTGTAGGTCCCTGAGCTAGCTCAGTTAGCTCACGACTAACTTTCATTGCTCCTCCCTCTGCTACCAAACTCTGTGTTTCCAAGTCAACATGATTGACTTTAGAAACAGGTTCATGATTTGAAGCTGTGGTTCCAGTATTTGAGGAGCTGTGAGAACTGCTTGGTATTTGTTCCATTTTTTCATAAGATTATACTCACCACATATAAGTAAAACAATAATCTTAACTCTAAATAAATTGAAAAATATTGTTTTGAGACACTAACAATATTCACAGAGATTGTTAAACACATCTTACTGTATTATAAAACCAAACTTAAGAGATACCTTGAGATTTTAAATGAAGTCTTAAAGTGTTTTCCAAAATAACAAATGTCTAGAAAGTAAATTTAGATCTCTTAACTCATATCAAGAATTCTGCCAGTGGTCTAGAGAGATGGCTCAGCAGTTAAAGGCACTTGCTTGCAAAGTCTGATGGCCTAGGTTTGATTCTCCAGGACCCATGTAAAAGCCAGATGCACAAAGTGGCACATGTGTCTGGAGTTCAACTGCACTATCAAGAGGCCTTGGTGTACCCCATCTGTTGCAGTCAAGTTTGCAATGCTGGCAGAAATCAACTGACCAAGAGCAACTTTTAGGAAAAAAGGATTTATTTTGGCTTACAGACTCTAGGGGAAGCTCCATGATGGCAGGGGAAAATGATGGCATGAGCAGAGGGTGGACATCACACCCTAGCCAACATAAGGTAGACAATAGCAATAGGAGAGTGTACCAAACACTGACTATAATACCCATAAGCCCACCCCCAACAATATACTGCCTCCAAGAGGCATTAATTCCCAATTGCCATCAGCTGGGGAGACTGGCATTCAGAACACTTAAGTTTATGGGGGACACCTGAATCAAACCACCACATTCCACCCCTGTCCCTCATAAACTGTTAGCCATCCATGATGCAAAATGCAATGCATCCAGCCCAACTTTCTAAGTCCACAATTTTTTTTAATCAATCCTAATGATGTTCAAACATCACCATAATCCAAGGTCTTTTAACTGACCCATAATACCAAAACATCCCCCCTAAACCCATAATGACACAGAATAAACGCTCATACTGCAGAAGATGGCATTGGGCATAGCAAAAAAAATATTCGACCAATACAAGATTTAAGCAGGGCAAACATCAAACTCTGTAGCTCAAAGTCCAACAACTCTAGTCAGTGACAAGTCTCCAAGTCCAAGAATTATAACCAACAACAAGTCTCTGGAGTTCCAATTCTACCCCTCCAGGTAGGCTACTCACAGTCCTGGAAAACTTTATCCAGGGCCAGCAGTTCTCCTTAGCAGCCATCTCATGGTCCTGGCATCTCCACTGGGTCTCCACTGCAACCCACAGTCCATCCTCACAGCTCCATTGGTCTCCATACAGTCATCCAACAAACCTGCTTCACACTGCCCATGGCCATTTCCAAAACACAAGACCATGTTGCAAATTCAATGACCCTCTCTTTCTTGCATTTCTTATACTCCATAATATCAGATAGAGTGCCAATTTGTTAATCCAGGGGGGAATAAAGCAGACTTTGAAGAACAGGACACTCCTTGAGCACTCAGGCCCCTTCAAAAGAGTCTGCATTCTTCCGGTTGTCCCAGTGCAGATCAGCTGGCCCAATCTCAAAGGTTGTAATCTCTCAATTACAGTGAGTGGGCAGCAGTTTGGGCCCAAAGATTTCATTTTTTTCTGTGCCATATCCCTCTGCTCACATCAGTCTGTTTCTACACAAAGCAACCCTGCACAAGTTTCCAGGACATGGACATAACAGCAAGTCTCTCACATAAACTGCTTCTAGCCCAATACCAGCAAAGCTCTTTCTCACCCTCACAAGCCAAACCTCAGAGTCCATAGTTTACTGCATTCAGGTCTTTCAACTCTGACCAGAATAGTTCATCAAGCTGTACTTACAACACTGAAAGGCATCTCTTAGGCCAAGGTTTCAAATCCTTCCACATTCCTCTTGAAAATCAGCTCCAAAAGGCCAAAACCACGCAGTCAGGTGTCTAGCAGCAAATGACCCCACTCTCAGTACCAACATTACTGTTGCAGTCAGGTTCGCAGTGCTGGCAGAAATCACCTGACCAAGAGCAGCTTTTTGGAGAAAAAAGGATTTATTTTGCTTACAGACTCTAGGGGAAGCTTCATGATGGCAGGGGAAAATGATGGCATGAGCAGAGAGTGGACATCACTCCTGGCCAACATAAGGAGGACAACAGCAACAGGAGAGTGTACCAAACACTGACCAGGGGACACTGGCTATAACATCCATAAGCCCGCCCCCAACAATACACTGCCTCCAAGAGGCGTTAATTCCCAATTGCCATCAGCTGGGGAGACTAGCATTCAGTATACTTAAGTTTATGGGGGATACCTGAATCAAACCATCACATCATCTCTCTTCTCTCTCTCCTTGCAAATAAATGATACAAATATTTTTTAAAATTTTTTTATTGACAACTTCTATACTTACATACAAAAATTGCACGGTTTTTCCCTCCCCTCCCCCCATTCCCCTTTAGAACTCCAATCTCCATCATATCCCTTCCCTCTCTCCATTAGTCTCTCTTTTACTTTGATGTCATCATCTTTTTCTTCTATTATGAGGGTCTTGCGAAGGTATTGCTAGGCACTGCAGGGTCATGGATATCAAGGCCAATTTCTGTCTAGACAGTTGCATTGTAAGGAGTCGTACCCTTCCTTTGGCTCTTACATTCTTTCCGCCCCCTCTTCTGCAATGAACCCTGAACCTTGGAGGGTGTGAGAGATATTTCAGTGCTGGGCACTCCTCCATCCCTTCTTCTCAGCACTATGTTGCCTTGTGGATACAAATATTTTTAAAGAAAAAATTTGCCAAAATCCAGTACCACAGACCTCACAACATTTTCTCTCCATAGCTAGAATGTGTGTTAATTTTTTCTCTCATAGAAGAGTTGGATGGTGGGTAAAAAGTTAGGAGTCACAGATCTGCATTAATTTAATACTAGGAATAGAGGCCACTGTAACACGATCAGCAAGTGACAGATTCGTGGATTTGTGAGAGCCGCACCATGCTCAAGGAGATGATCTTCCAACAGCAACAGTCACAGGCCAATTCTAGCCAGTCACCTGCTTTGTGAATCAACAGTCACACTCATTGATATACTTACTGATTTTCACTACACTGGTAATTATAACCTACGTCTTTCCTTTATGGAAAAAGCTCATAGATTTTGACCCAAATAGTAAAAGCAATAAGCTATGAATCAGTGTTACAATTTCCTAATCTTGATTCTGTTCTCAAGTAGCTCCTAACCTTGGGAGAGTAAACCTCTGGGTTTCATGGAACCAGAACTCAGTAGATCTCAAAATGTTACTTTTAGCTGGGCATGGTGGTACACTCAGGAGGCAGAGGTAGGAGGATCGCCATGAGTTCGAGACCACCCTAAGACTACATAGTTAATTCCAGGTCAGCCTGGACAGAGTGAGACCCTACCTCACAACCCCCCCGCCCACCAAAAGTTACTTTTACCCAACTCTAGGATATGTTTTGTAAAATAACAGTGTGACAAGGGTGGTTTTAGTCTTATATTACTCTAAACCCTGTGTTCTTTGCATGCTATCATTCCAATTGCCTTCTGAATATGTTTAGTCAAAAATTCTTCCTTGGATATGTACTGTAAGTGAAGTAGTAAGCCATAGTAATTGAACATCATAAAATTGTACTGTCATAGTTCTCAATGACATCAGAATCACTTGTAGGACTTTAAACAGGAAACTTCTATATTTTGGTTGCACCTAAAATAGTTTCCCTAGAATCTCTGAGATGTGGTTAAGGGACCCAGGTATGAGTGTCTAAAAGCTTCACAGCAGATTCTAATGTAGTCAAGGGTGATAATTATCTCTCAGTATTATAATAGGGTTGGATCAAGTAACAGTGAAAGCTAGTTGAAATTAATTCAATGGTTTTGATCAATTAAGCTAGCTTCACTAAAATTGGAAATGGGGGCACCGTGAAGAGTAACATTTTATAGAAATTATTTTAAGTTCACAGCACCATGTGACTCTTTTTAAGTCAGAGCCAATATTTATATGCCAATCATGAAGCCTTCTTCACAAGTACCTCAGTACCCCATAAAACCACATGCACAAAGTGGGGCATGCACCTGGAGTTTGCAGCGGCTGGAGACCCTGACATGACCATTCTTTTGGTCTTACTTTCTGTGTCTGTTTCTCTCTGCTTATAAGGCAGGAAGACAGGGAGGGAGATAGAAGTGTTCTGTGAAGAGCAAGAGATAGTACTTACTTTGGAAGAAAATTTAAGACATTCCCTGCCTTGTAAAAATGTCATCCAGGCTGGAGATTTAGCTTAGTGGTTAAGGTGTTTGCCTGCAAAGCCAAAGGACCCAGGTTCAATTCCCCAGGACCCATGTAAGCCAGATGCACAAGGTGGTGTGCCCATTCTCTCTCTCTACCTCTTTTTTTCTCTCTCTCAAATAAAATAAATAAATAAATTATAAAAAATATTTGTTAAAAAAATGTCATCCACTGGGGGCTGGAGTGATGGCTTAGCAGTTAAGGTATTTGTCTAAAAAGCCAAAGGATCCCAGTTCAATTCTCCAGGACCCAGATAAGCCAGATGCACAAGGGGATGCATGCATCTGGTGTTCATTTGCAGTGGCTGGATGCCCTGGAATGCCTATTCTCTCTCTCTCTCAAATATATAAATAATAAAATATATTTAAAAGGATGTGTACTTATAAAAAAATGTCATTCACTAGACACTATGATAATTCCAAAGGAGATTATGAGACTTCTGCAGAAATGAAATTTCAACCTTATTTACTTCTTTAGTGTAAATGAAATGAAAACACATCTGGGAAAAGAACTTGAAGGGCAGAAGGATTTTTGTTTGTTTTTTTAAGCACTACTACCAGCTCATGTCTGGTTTATGAATTAACTTGAGTTTTGGCATTGCCTCTTCCTTCTGCCCATTGCCAAAATATTTTCTATTTCTCCACAACAAATTCAGCTACATGACCAGAAAGAAGAGAAAAAAAATCAAACTGCCCAGTGTTCCTTCAGTTTTGATGAGGAAGCTATTAAAACCACTTATTATTGTTTTTAATTGTCTTAATCCCAAGTAGCCAAGAATATGTTACTACTTCCTTGTCCCAAAGAGAAAACATGTCCTCTTTGATGAGCGGATCCTTTCTGACTTTGTTGATTCTCATTAATTTTATACTTGCTCTTCTGGTTAAATTTGCTGAACCTGATTTCTCCAAATGTGATTCTCAGCAGCTGAAATCCTAACCTAGCACTTCTGCACACTCACTTTGACCTGTCAGCCCACTTTCACTCAGAACCTCGCTGGTCCTTTCTAGCACTTCTCAAACCCTTCTCAGATCCAAACTGAACATCACATCACATTGATCCAAATGAACTTAACAAAACTAAGCAGGAAAAACTCCTTGCGGCAATCAAATTCTTCCCTCAAAAATATTTTTTTTCCTGTACTGGAAATCAAACCCAGAGCTGGCACATGTGAGGCAAGCACAGGAACATCGAGCAACTGACTCTGTGTAGTGTACTAGTGCAGTCAGGAAGTGCCAGCCTCCGGAGAAGCCAGACCTGCTCAGAGCAGCAAGGCTTTATGCAAGGCTTTGTTTATCTAGGAAGTCCATGCACTCCCTTAGGAAAAAGTGATGGATTAGTAAAATTAGGGGGTTTAAGGTCAAAATTTTGGCATGATTATTTTGTGACTGTGGGAAAGTACTTACATCCTTAAAAATTAGAATTTTTTTTTTCCGAGGTAGGGTCTCACTCTAGCCCAGGCTGACCTGGAATTAACTCTGTAGTCTCAGGGTGGCCTCGAACTCATGGTGATCCTCCTACCTCTGCCTCCCAAGTGTTGGGATTAAAGGCATGTGCCACCATACCAGGCAGAAAAATGTTTTTAATGCTCTAAGTGACATATGAATTCTGAAATGTGTCACTAGTTGGTCACAGGCAGACAGAAGTCAATTTTGAAGTTATTTTATTGACCCTGGACAATTTATAAAACACTTGAGAGCTGAGGGTCTGAAGGTTAAAATAACATGTACAATGTACACTAAATTTTTTCATATATAACTTAATAGCAATAAAATTACACACAGGATGGGCAAAAAGAGCTAGTTACTTTGTCCAGTTTAAAATTTTTTAAAGGAAGTCATAAGGCCCAAGTTGTTGCAAAAATTGTCTACAGTGTAGTAGTCCCTTAGATATGATATGATAGTTTCCCTAGAGTATCAGCTTGTACTTTCCAGCCTCTTCAGGTTTCAGTTCTAACAGTTCTTCCACTGTCAGAAGGTCTGCTCTTGCCCTAAGAGCTGTCTTCCAGGAGGAAATGCAGATTTACTCCATCGCACCTAACTACCAGGAGATAGAATGCTATGGAACAGAAACAATTCAGGAAAAAAAGAACTTCACTGATGGAGCGAGAGAGTATTTCCCTCTCTTTTGCTTCATTTCTTCTTCTTTTTAAACTTGACCTTTAGAGTATAATGGCAACCCATGGAGAATTTACAGGAAACCTGAACATCACACAAGAATAGCTGGAAGCCAGGCAAAAAAATCTAGCTTCTGGCTGGGGGGAGGAGCAGGGCTAGGCATGGACTTGGCCGCTAGGTCCTTTAGCAGGGATCACAGCCAGCCACAGCTGTGCAGCTGCAGGAGGGGCAGCTCTTCCGCTGCAAGGCTGGGAACAGAATCACCCATGGGCTTCTATATGCAGGGCAGGATTCCCATCCCAAATGAAGGTGAGAGAGTGGTGGGGGATAAGATCACAGCACAGTAAGGGAGTCCTGGCAACTCAAAAGACTGTCAGTTTCAAGTGTCCATTACCAGGGATGTCAGTGTGTATGTTATTCAAGAGAGTGTTATATATCCATACAGAACAATGAGAAAATAGTTGAACAAAATGAACCCATTTCAATGTTTGGAGATAAGATATCATGTAACCCAGGCTGGTCTTAAACTCTGGTCTTGAATTCTTGATCCTCCTACCTCCAAACTCCCGAGATTAAAGGCATGTACCACCATACCTGGGTAAGTTTCAGGGTTTTGTTGTAAATTGTTTGGTTTTTTTTTTTTTCTCCAGGCTGGCCTGGAACTCCATGTGTCCCAGACTGTCTTTGAACCTGAGGTAATGCTCCTGTTTCAGATGCCTCCTCAATGCTGGGATCACAAGTGTGAGCCACCACACCCAGCCTCCCACTTCAGTTTTAAACAATATTATAGCAGATAGTCACTGTCACATGATTACAATTTAACAACATGGTATCATTTCATTTCTATTAGAAAGACTCAAGTTCTTATTAATTTGCTATTTATGGCCATCACCATGATAATATTGCTAACAATTTTGAAATTTTTTATATAAAAAAACAAATATACTCTTCTCTGTACAATGTTATCTTTACCTTAGATAATAAGCAAGGAAGAAAGACTCCCCTGAAGTTCTTTGCCTAAACAAGGATGGGATGTTGGGAATTACAGAACAACACTCTATTCTTATACTGGAAGATGATAAGTGATAAGCATTTCTTAATTTGACTGGCACTGGAAACAGAATAAAAAGAACCTTTGGCTTTCTCTCTTTGCATTCTTTCCCTTCAGTGTTGAATTTTCAAACTTCATGAAATTAGCTGGCTCATACTTATTACCAAACAAATTTGCATTGTGTCAAGCCAGAAGAAGACCTCCTAGAAAAGGCAAAACTTGAAAGTGAAAAACACCGTGAGGCTTATTCTTAACTTTAAATCTGTCATTGCTATTTCCCTGGGATCCATACATTCAGAAAGTAACAGAAAAAAGATATGCCACAAAATGAAACCACTTACCTTGATCAGTAGACATGACTTCCCATATACAGATAATAAGTCTACTCTGGTTTAGTAAGAAATGATTTGTTTTTTTCTGTTCATGTCATAAAATTCCTGGCTTTGAAAGCATTGGGGTGGCTGGAGATCACTGGGGACCAGCCAGGCGTTCTGGCCAGTACACTGTGGACTTTAGTACATTCTCAGATCTCACTGCCCAGAGACAATCCCACGCATAATATGCCACACCTCCTAGGAGGCTGGGCTGCTGCTGTGTGTTCCGAAGCATGAGGATGGAGAGACCTCTATTTATTATGGCAAAATAAACAAAAATGGAGAGGTAGCAAACTTTCAAATGCCAGAGAAAAATACAGTTGGGAACAGGACAGTTTATAAACTAATGCCTGAAGTGTTAGTAATCTTCTAAAAAGAAACTAACAGGAAATCAGTTAGTTTGCCCTTTAATTGTCTTGGACAAAAGATGTCAAAGACTCATGATTCTCAAGCTTAAGAACTAGTATTTCAGTTTGAACAAATTCAAATGCTATTTTGCCACTTGTGGGTTTTGGTATGAGCAGAGCTCAGTGATTGGTTCTGGAAAATGAACAAAGCAAAAGGAACACATATTTCACATCAATTTCCTAAACAAGTTTGGTATATTATTTTAGAATGTAACTGGTGAAGTATTTATTGCTTTATTTTCAAAGAAAGCATTGCATCTATTTCAAACAAGGCTGAATGGACTGATAGAGCTCCTGTGATCATGGAAAGATGGAATGTTGCAGGATCAGAGCCAAATTACCTTGGGATACCTTTAGCCCACCTCTGTGTCTAACTTAACATCCTTGTGACTATCAGGTGATCAGGTAAAACCATTTTGGAATGTACAACAGACCACCAGCTTCCACCAACCCAAAAGCTAAGAATGCCATCAGACAACATCTGAAACCTATAGCAGAGATTCCTCTGCTTTGCGATAACCCTCCTACCTGATGTTGCCACAACCTTTTTGAAAAGTGCCTTGGTTTATGACTCTTTTGTTTTGTAGCTAAAAAACCTGCATGAAATTGTTAATGCATTGGAACATAGAATTTGGGATAACCTGAATCTGTGTTCCCAGGCCATGGACACAGAGAGAGTGAATATAGGCTTCCTGCCACAGCAAATGAACTGCAGATGCACATGCCACTTAGTTCATCTGGTTTTACATGGGTACTGTGGAATTGGACTCTGATCCACAGGCTTTGCAGTACCTTAACTACTAAGCAATCTTTATAGCCCAAGACCTTTTTTTTTTTTTGGTTTTTCGAGGTAGGATCTCACTCTAGCCCAAGCTGACCTGAAATTCACTCTGTAGTCTCAGGGTGCCTCGAACTCATGGCGATCCTCCTACCTCTGCCTCCCAAGTGCTGAGATTAAAGATGTGTGCCACTATGCCCGGCTCCAAGAACTTTTATAACTGTGAAAACCACAGGTTCTCACAGATATGCACATGCGCGCGCATGCGCGCGCGCACACACACACACACACACACAAGGTTCCTATTGAAGTCAGTTTGAACAGCTAATAACAAATTATAACTGAGTAAAGAAATCAAAGAGAAGAAACTTGAACTGTCTTTATAGTTCCCAAATGTTACCCATGTGTATTTAAATCTCATTATGCAGGGAAACAGTTTAGACTTGGTTGTGAGCCCACTCAGCCCTAGCAAGTTTAATCACACTAAAACATGAATGTTCCTCTGTCCCTCCCCACACCCCAACATGTGTGCTTCCTTAGCCTTGCTAGCGATGTTTTGATTACAGTCTTATATTTGGTTTTAAACAAATCCCTTATTACTTCTTACAGTGAACATGTACTCTGTGCAAGGGCCTGGGTTAAGCACTTTCCATGCAGCCGCTCATCAAATCTTCCCTCAGGTAATAACAACTTATCACCATTTTACAGCAGAGAAAACTAGGTTGAAGAGTTTTAAAAGCTTGGCTATTCCCATGAATGAAATGGCAACTCTTAGAATTAAGAAGTTAATTTGTAGAACAACTGAAGACATAATGACATGACTATGACTACTTCTTTATGGATGAAAGACAGAAAACCAAAATATGGTTTGGAATAAGAGGTGACAAAATATAACTAACTGTGGTATCTTATTTCCAAAACAAAACAAAACTGTTACCACTACTACCACCAAAGAAAAAAAATCAACACACTAAAATTAAAAAAAAAAAAAAAAAAAAAAAAAAAAAGCTAGGCATGGTGGCTCACGCCTTTAATCCCAGCACTCGTGAGGCAGAGGTAGGAGGATCACTGTGAGTTCAAGGCCAGCCTGAGACTATATAGTGAATTCCAGGTCAGCCTGAGCTAGAGTGAGACCCTACCTCAAAAAACCAAAAAAAGAAGAAGAAGAAGAAAAGGGCAAGAAGAAGCTGATGGTTTGTCATAGACACTAGAAACCCAAAGCTGAATGATGAATGATGTCAGGTACATCCATGGCCTTTTTCACCTTCAACAATAGATAACCATTTTTTTTTTTTTTTTTTTTTTTTTTTTTTTGAAGGGTCTCACTCTGAATGCTGACCTGAATTAACTATGTAGTCTCAGGGTGGCCTTGAACATGGCCATCCTCCTTCTGCACCTGCTGGGATTAAAGGCGTGCAGCCAGATATGACCATTGATTTTTTTTTTTTTTTTTTTTTTTTATTTATTTGAAAGAGAGAGATACTCAATAACCAGGTCCAGAGAGAGAGAGAGAAAGAGGGAGAATGGGTCTTAGGGGGGCCTCCAGCCACTGCAAACGAACTCCAGATGCTCCCCCCTTGTGCATCTGGCTTACATGGGTCCTGGAGAATCAAGCCTTGAACCGGGTTCCTTAGGCTTCATAGGCAAGCGTTTAACCGCTAAGCCATCTCTCCAGCCCTGACCATTGATTCTTAAGAAATTCTGACAAATATTAAGAAATGAACTGAGGGGTTAGGAAGATGGCTCAGCTGTTAAAGGTACTTGCTTGCAAAGCGTGACAACCTGGGTTCAATTCCCCAATATCCACATAAAGCCAGATGCACAAAGTGGCCCATGTGCCTGGAGTTCCTTTGAAGTAGTAAAGAGGTCCTAGTATGCCCATTCTCTCTCTGCTTTCAAATAAATAGTTTTTTTTTTTAATTAGAGTGAACTCATTGGCACCATATACAAGCCACTATGTATGCTGAAATTTATAATAGCAAAGGAAGTGAATATTCTTAAATAAAAATGCTAAGATATTTATCTAATTTAGAATATTTGTGTATCAGCCCTGGAAAATTCTTATAATTCAGTCTAACCAATACATAGCTATTCACAAAATTCCTTGCCCTCTGAAGTATTAGAAGGCTGTCACCCAGCCCTTTCATCTTAACTTGTTGGAGAGATGCTATTTCTTCACAAATTCCAGTGAATAGGAACTTAGAAAGTTCTGCCAGATGCTAACATAATATTTTATAACAATTTGGTTTTTCCATCATATTGAACTTTGATTCTTTTCAGGGAAAGTTACCTATGTTTTTAAAAATATGCTAATGTTTGTAACGGAAAAGATCTAAAACCAACACTTTTTTTCTACTGCAGTCTGCACTCCCTGAACTAAAATGTATAAATCTACAAGGCTTAAAAGTAGATAGGTGACTAAATTTCTGCCTTACATTATTTAAAATTTTTTTTATTACTTTATATCAGAGAAAGAGATCTAAAGAGAGAGAGAGAGAGAAGGAAAGAGAGAATTGGCGCACCAGGGGCTCCAGCCACTGCAGTTAAACTCCAAATGTGCGTGCCATCTGGTACACATGTGTGACCTTGTGCACTTGCATCACCTTGTGCGTCTGGCTTATGCGGGACCTGAAGAGTTGAACATGAGTCCTTAGGCTTCAACACCAAGTGCCTGAACTACTAAGCCATCTCTCTCCAACCCCACCTTACATTTTTAAAGTAAAACGTAGCAAGTCATCTGTCATATAATTGAAAACTTCCATGTATTAATGACAAGCCTAGCTTTAACAAATTATTCACTAAGCACAATATTTTGGCAACAAAAAGAAAATTATGCCACATGGATATTAGTATTTAGTCTGGTTCACATAGAAAGTAAGAAAAATAATGGAAAGCTTTTGATTTTCACTCATCAATTAAGAAACAAAATCTTCAAATTGATTCTTTAATGTTATTTAACTGGGTGAAATCCTAATTTTCATAGAAGGATCGAATCTGAATCTGAATCCACTTTGTAGGTTATTAGTGTTCTAATACCAACCTAATAAAATCAATTAACAACCTGGTCTTACAATTCTCCACTGTCTTAAAATATCACATCTTACAAATACAACTAACTGATGCCTAATTTCCATTTTGCATATCTATGTACCTTATTAGAGTGAGGCCTGGTCTTTCTGAATGCATGGGAGATAAATCCTGTTGCATGAATGCTTTGTATTAAAATGATTTTGTATAGATGCTCAAAACAAACTTATCCACCAAACTTCCATTATTTTTTTTAATTTTTTTTTTATTTTTGAGAGACAGAGAGAGGGAGAAAGAGGCAAAAGGGGGGAGTGGGAGAGAAAGAAAGAGAGAGAATGGATGTGTCAAGGCCTTTCAGCCATTGAGAATGAACTCCAGATGTGTGTGTTCCCTTGTGCACATGTGTGACATAGCACACTGTGTCACTTTGCATCTGGCTATATGTGGGATCTGGAGATTTGAACAAGCACTCTTAGGCTTCATAGGCAAGTGCCTTAACTGCTAAGCCATCTCTCCAGCCTTTTTTGGGGGAGGGGGTTTGAGGTAAGGTCTTACTCTTGCCCAAGCTGACCTGGAATTCACTATGTAGTCTCGGGGTGGCCTTGAACTCATGGCAATCTTCCTACCTATGCCTCCTGAGTGCTGGGATTAAAGGCATGTGCCACCACACCTAGCTGATTCTTTTATTAAATACAGGTCATAAAAATGCTTTCTTTTTCTAGGTAAGGTCTCACTCTAGCTCAGGCTGACCTGGAATTCACTCTGCAGTCTCAGGATGGCCTTGAACTCACAGCAATTCTACTACCTCTGCCTTCCGAGTGCTGGGATTAAAGGTGTGCAAAAAAAAAAAAAAAAAAAAAAAAAAAACTTTTTTTTTTCTTTTGGTTTGAGAAAGGGTCTTACTTTGGCCCAGACTGAAACTCACTCTGTAGCCCAACTAGCCTCCAACTCATGACATCCTCCTTCCTCAAAAAGATATTCTAAAAATTGTTTTCTATTAATCCTTTAATTATGTTCAGTTAAAGCTGTAATCATAAACTGGGCTTAGTGTGCCCGTGCATGCACACACACGTACACAAGCACGCATGCATGCACAAATAAGAAATAAAGATTGGGGCTGAAAAGATGGCTTAGCAGTTAAGGCACTTGCTTACAAAGCCACAGGTCCCAGATTCGATTCCCCAGTACCCATATAAAACCAGATGTACTAGGTGGCACATGCATCTGGAGTGCATTTGCAGTGGCTAGAGTCCCTGGTGTGCTCATCCTACCCCTTTCCCATTCTCTCTCAAATAAATAAATAAAAATTAAAAAAGAAAAAAGAAAAAGCCGGACATGCTTTTAATCCCAGCACTTGGGAAGCAGAGGTAGGAGGATCACAGAGAGTTCGAGGCCACCCTGAGACTACATAGTGAATTCCAGGTCATCCTGGGCCACAGTGATATCTTACCTTGAAAAACGAACCAGAAAAAAAAAAAAAAAAAGAAAGAAAAAAGAAAACAATTTAATAGATAATTATGGGGGATAAACTAATTCTGGCACCGGGATTTACCAGCAATAGTCTATGATTTTAGGGTAAAGTTTTCTCCACCCTTACAGGGTACTTCTGCCCAAGCTATCCCTTACAATCTATCCATCTTTCATCTATCTAAAGTTTCTAAAGTAATTGACTCATTAGGTTTTGCAGGCAAGCGCCTTAACCTCTAAGTCATTGCTTCAGCCCATCTCTCATTTATTTTCTTTCTTTCTTTCTTTATTTATTTATTTATTTATTTATTTATTTATTTATTTATGAGAGGAAGAGGCAGATAGAGAGAATGGGCACACCTGGGTCTCCAGCGACTACAAACAAACTCCAAATGCTTGCACCACCTTGTGCATCTGGCTTACATGGGTACTGGGGAATTGAACCTGGGTCCTTAGGCTTCACAGGCAAGTGCCTTAAAGCTGAGCCATTTCTCCAGGCCAACCCATCTTTTCTTTAACAAAATGGAAATAGAGGTGTCATGCATATGGCCATCAGTTACAACATTGTGGCCAACAATGAATCACACATACAACAGAGATTTCACCAGATAAAGGATCTGAAAAAAGTTCCAGCAGTGTAGCTGTTGGCATATCACAGTTCAGTGCATCACTCATGGTTTGTGACAATTCTGGTGTAGACCTGGTGCTACCACAAATGATCACAAAAAACTTGGCCACAAATGGATGTTACTGGTTTATGGAATCACTATACAGTACTTTTTAGTCATTTGAATATGCACCCTCTATTTATTAGAGAAAAATGAACTGGAAAAATAGCTCATTGGGTAAAATGGTTGCTATGCAAGCACAAGGACCTGAGCTTCTATCCCCAGTACATATGCAAAGGCTGGGCATGGGTTGAAGAGATGGCTCAGTGATTAAAAGCACTTTCTTGGAAAGCCTGGTGGCCCAGGTTCAATTCCCCAGTACTACCTAAAGCTAGATGCACAAAATGGTGGACATATGTATCTGAAGTTTGTTTACAGGGGCATGAGACCCTGGTGTGTGTCTACATTCTCATTCATATTCTCTCTGTCTCAAATAAAAAAAAATTAAAACTGGTCAGATCTGGGCGTAGTAGCCCATGCCTTCAATCCCAGCACTCAAGAGGCAAAAGTAGTAAGATCACTGAGTTAGGCCACCCTGAGATTATTCAGTAAATTCCAGGTCATCAACCTACTAGAGTGAGACCCTACCTAGAAAAAAAAAAAAAAAACAACTGACCATTCCTGTCATCTCAGCCCTGGGGAAGCAGCAAAGGAGAATCCCCTAGCTTGCTGGATAGCTTGTTTATCTGAATTGGTGAGCTCTGAGTTGAGTGAGAAACCCTGTGTCAAGAAAATAAGGTGGGGGTAATGAGATGGCTCAGCAGTTAAGGTACTTGCCTGTAAAGACTAACTATCTGAGGTTTGATTTGCTAGTACCCACATAAAGCCTGAAACACAAAGAGGCACATGTATCTGGAGTTCATTTGCAGTGGCTGGAGGCCCTGGCACACCCATTCTCTCTGTCCATCTCCTCTCTATCTCTCCCTGCTTGCAAATAAATAAAATATTGTAAAAATATTATTGATTTATTCATTTATTTGGGGGAGAGAGAGAGAGATGCAGATACCAATCCTGAGAATATCCCCTAAAGACAGAGATACTTTACTCATTCATACATTTTGCTGCTCTCTTCACAATAGCTAGGAAATGGAATTAGCCCAGATGCCTAACAACTGATGAATGGATACTGAAGCGTTAAAGAAAAATAAAATTGTCAAGACACTGGATGGACGTGGAATAGATCATACTGAGTGAGGTAATCCTGGCTCAGAAAGACAATTTCTGAATGTTCTCACTCATATGTAGCTATTAGCTTCATATTTTCAGGTTTGTGTTTAAGGTGGAATGAGAGGAGGCAGCGATGAGGAAACTATATAAGAGCCATGAGAGTGGGAAAACAGCTATGGGTTAAGGGGAGGGATGGTAGAGCACACAGGATAAGAAAGTGGAGGAGCAGAAGACAGGAGATATGAAGGTTTAAGTAGGGATAGGTCTACCAGATGGAGAAGATGTAGGAGTAAGGGGAAGGCATATGGAAACCTTCATCTTTGTTAGTTAATTAAAAATGTAGTTTTATAAAAAGCTTGAAAGCCCACCTGAGAAGATAATACTGCTCACAGAAGCCCTAGGTTAGTAAATGAGAATCCCAGGGCCAGTGGTAGGATACCTCCCAGTGAGTTGTTGGTCAGGACAACTGAATCCACCACAGTAATACAGGCTATTGCCAAGGCTCTTGGTTGCCCACAAGAAGTAGATGGTAAGACCTTCTGAAGGTACCACATCCTTGGGTTGCAGGACACAAAGAAATCAAGCTAGAGATGAGCCAGAAATGTTCTCCTTTCTGGCTACCTGTCATAGTGCTCAAAGTTGCTATGCAAGCTGCTGGAAGAAGAAAAAAAAAACATCAACAATCTTACCAAGTGGTGATCTTATAAGCCATACAACCAACCAGCCAGGCAAGATGTGCCCACTAGTGCAATAGTGGCATGACTCTTATAGAGTTAACCAACTCCTGACTGACTGGATGTGAGGCCTGCTCCATGGAAGGAAATTCACACCTGGTACTGAAAACCAAGTCAAAAGCCTATAGAGTAGTGCTGCTCTAAACTTTGGTTAGATCTTTTTGAAATTTTGACTACTGGGGAAGAGTCAGAACTTGACAAGGTGCTGGGAATAAGTGACTATTCAATGCTCAGTGTTAAAGGAGACATCTACATCACTCCATCCAAAGACCAGGGATCACTGTGGAAGAGGGGCAGAAAGAATGCAGGAGCAAGCCAGGCGTGGTGGCGCACGCCTTTAATCCCAGCACTCGGGAGGCAGAGGTAGGAGGATCGCCGAGAGTTCGAGGTCACTCTGAGACTACATAGTTAATTCCAGGTCAGCCTGGACCAGAGTGAGACCCTACCTCGCAAAAAAAAAAAAAAAAAAAAAAAAAAAATGCAGGAGCAGAGGATGGGAGGGGTGCTGCAGAAGGCTGTCTTCTGGACGTGACATGGTTGCCGCATTCATGATCTCACAGCTTCTGCTGTTACCAGCACAAGACCTGCACAACTCTGGGCCCATCAATAATTCATGGATGTTGGAGGAGAGTATGAGACCTCCACCCCTCACTGAGCAGTTACTGTAAGTCAATGCTTACTGGGGAAGGTGGAGAGACAATAGCCAATGGTAAATTGAACAGGCTTTGGTAAATAACCCTGCACCCAGGCTCCAGGCTCATGCAAGGAAATCTAATTAAACTCAGTGGGGCGCACGCATGCACATACGTGCACGTGCTCCCACGACAGAGAGAGAGAGAGAGAGAGATCAAAGTACAAAAGGAACTAGTTTAGATGGAGTTTAGTGGGAGGGGCAGAGGGGACAAGAGAAAGTAAGGGGAAGGGATTATGATCAAAGTGCATTATACATGGGTAGAAAACAACAATAAATAAAATTTGAAAATATTTAAGTATAAGTCTAGGGGCTGGGGAGATGGCTCAACAGTTAAAAGGCACTTGTTTGCAAAGCCTGCCAGACTGGGTTCAATTCCTCAGAAACCCACATAAAGCTGGAGAGGCATTTGTTTGCTGCAAGATATATCTTGTGTGTGTGTGCATGCACACACACACACACACACACACAGATAACTATAGAAATATTTTTAAAAGCAGTATGGTCAATAGTTCCCTACACTTGCCAGATATTTCTGTGGTGAGATTACTAGAATTGGAATCAATAGCTCAATCATATGCAAACTTTAATTTTTTGTTTGTTTTTTTTTTGAGGTAGGGTCTTGCTCTATCCCAGGCTGACCTGGAATTCACTATGTAGTCTCAGGGTGGCCTCGAACTCACAGTGATCCTCCTACCTCTGCCTCCCGAGTGCTGGCTGGGATTAAAGGCATGCGCAACCACACCTGGCTAAGTTTAAATTTTGATAATTTACTAAAAAACATTACCTCCCAGGAGATGAAACCAACATATAAGCCTCTCTTCCCTTCACTATTATACCAGATTATTAATTTGTAAAAGCTTTTTGTTATATTAATATTGAAAATGAAGAATGAATAAAGTTGTAGTGCACTCACATAATGTAGAGCTACTTTCCTGTGATGACAAAGTAACTAGTTACATGTCAATGAAAACCAACCTCATGAACAACGTGAACTGAAAAGAGTTGTGAGACAGGATGATTCCAACTGAGTTTAAAGATATTCCCAAAACTTGAAAAAGAAAAAAAATCCAAAAAGTGTTTGTATGGGCATCTAGCAAGGTGGTTAAAAATCAAAGGAAAAATCAAGGGTACAATAATTACAATCTGCAAGATAAGAGATACCGCTGGTGCCGAGGCAGGTGGAGTAGATAACTAAAGAAGTATGAGGGCTGGAGAGATGGCTCAACCATGGAAGGCACTGCCTTGCAAAGCCTGATGGCTTGGGGTCAATTCCCCAATACCTATCTATATACACAAAGTGGCACAGCATCTGGAGTTTGTTTATAGCAGGAGGCAGCCCTGGTGTGCACATTCTCTCTCAAATAAGTAAATAAACAAACAAATATTTTTTAAAGTATGAAGGTGCTTCAAATGTAGTAATAATATCTTAATTCTTATGTATAACTTGCTTAATTCTTTTTTTTCAAGGTCAACCCAAGCTAACCTAGCACTTACTCTGTAGTCCCAGGTTGGCCTTGAACTCAGAGCCATTTTCCTACTTTTGCTGCTGGAATTAAAGGGATTTGCCACCACACCCAACCCCTGTTTAAATTTTTGTATTTCAAGCAAACCTTAAAACTTTGAATGCACATGTAGATTAAATGCAACAAATATATTCAAAGTTTAGCATGTATAACATATCCATACTAAAATATAACATCTCAGAGCTGGGCATGGTGGTGCACACCTTTAATTGCAGCACTCGGGAGGCAGAGGTAGAAGGATTACTGTGAGTTCTAGGTCACCTTGAGACTACATAGTTAATTCCAGGTCAGCCTGGGCCAGAGTGAGACCCTACCTCAAAAAACAAAAGTAAATAAATAAAATAAAATAAAATAATAAAATATAACATCTCATTTTAAATTTGTGTGTGTGTGTGTGTGTGTGTGTGTGTGTGTGGTGGTAGGGACAGCCTGGGGGGTGGGGGACTGACCTGGGCCATGAATTAGCATGGAACTTCCTGGATAGATGAGAACAGGGGAGAGGGACGAGTCAAGGACACTTGGTCTCCTAGCCTCTTGCCAAGTGGATGACTGTACCCTCATGCAATACCAGGAAAGGAGAGGGAAGGCCAAAGCTGGTGTAGTGGGGGTGGAGTGAGTGGGAGGTACTGGGTTCTCTTTTGCAGAATGTGGGCCTTGGGAAAGGATTAGCCAACCAGCAGGCCAACAAGCCAACCTGTGCCCTCCCTAAGTTCATGGGCCTGTGTCATGTTCCCTTCCCCTCATTCCTCTGGGGCTGGGCCCCTTAGTAAGTTTTTGCCAGCTCAGGACACTAACGTTCATTGACCCTCCACCTCCAGGGGAGGCACCCAGATGAATGAGACCAGTCATCTCCTGAGGTCATCACTGAGATCTGGTTCACAGTCAAATGGACAGGTGATCTAGCCATGGAAGGACAAGCAGAAACTGAAGCCACATGCTGGGGAAAGAGGAAAATGCTAAGGGTCCATGGTTTAAAAGGATGACCATTAAAACCTTCTCAGCTCAAAGATGGCTGTCAGCCCTCACCCAAGCAGGTTTGAAAGAAGAGACTAGTGCAGAGATAGTGACTGGAGGTCTCCTGCTATCTATACAGTGCCTTTAACTTCCCAAGGCATTTCTGCACTCTTTATCTCACTGAGAAATAGACTTTGAAGAGGGTAAACCTAACAGAGGGGAAAAAAGAAAGACTGAGATTAGATGACTTGTGGATGGCCATACCACCTGAATGTGTCGGATTGTGTCTGAGATTCCATGACTTCCCAAAAGTCGAATCACAATAGCAGTGGCCCCGGGCAGCATTTGAACTACAGGGCACTGCAGGCCTCCCTTAAACATCCATGCTCTTTCAAATTTTTGTTTATTAAAATTTTATTCATTTATTAATTTGAGAGAGAGAGAGAGAGAGAGAGGGAGGGAAAGAGAAGCAGACACAGAGTGAGTATGGCCACTGCAAAGGAACTCCAGATGTATGAGGTCACTTAGGGCATCTGGCTTTACATGGGTACTGGGGAATCAAACTCCAGTCCTTAGGCTTTGCAGGCAAGCCATCTCTCTAGCCCTCCTATGCTCTTTTCTATCTCTTTTCAACAGTCATGTGAAAAATGGTTTCTCCATTTTTAGTTTTTACTAGACTTCATAGCCCATAATAGGTTGCAGGCTCTGTTCTGACAAGCAAGACAGCAAGTCATGGCTATATACAAATTGGGGGTCAGAACACTCCTAATTTTGCCTCCCAATTACCGGCTGGGGTTGAATGAAACTGGGTAATTTTATTCAGGATGGATGGCTGGCTTCAAACCCTCCTTTTTTCTCTTGTCTCCTCCCTCCCTCCCTCCCTCCCTCCCTCCCCTCCTCCCTCTCTCCCTCCCTCCCTCCCTCCCTTTCCCTCTTTCTTTCTTCTCTTTCTTTCTTTCTTTCTTTCTTTCTTTCTTTCTTTCTTTCTTTCTTTCTTCCATTCTTCTTTCTTTCAAGGTAGGCTCTCATTCTAGCCCAGGCTGACCTGGGATTAACTATGTAGTCCCTGGCTGGCCTTGAACTCATGGCAACCCTCCTACCTCTGCCTCCTGAGTGCTGAGATTAAAGGCGTGAACAACCATGCCCAGCTCAAAGCCTCCTTTCAACCTACATTATTGACATCATCCATGCTTTCTAGCCTCTGAAAACCTTTGGAGAGGACAACGATGCTGGAAGGGCTGAAATACTTCTTGGTGGATCAAATCATAGCGGCATTTCCAGTTCTGAAATCCATTTAACTACAAAATAGCATGCATTTGACCCAGCCCCTCCCACTGTATGATGTCATGGAACACATCCCATCATGTCATTCATTGCATGGTGACTTCTTAAGAAAGATGCTTTCACTTGTGGGGCAAATACAGACTTGCTTTAGAGCATATAAAATGGTAGCTTTGAAAATGCCTTCAAGACTACCATTTTATTTCTTTAAAAAAAAATGTTTCCACAGCTGTGTGCAAGGGGCTTTGAGGTCCCCCTGAGGAAACTTTAAGAAGGCACCCCCCTCCTACATGGAGAAAAGTCTAAATTTGTATTTTCTTGATCAATAATTTGTATGCTTATTAATGTTTAAAAACCCCTGTGAATTCTGCTATTTTTTTATTACTGATTTTTTACTGAGCTGCAAAAGCCCATCATGAAATCCCATTACATCATGAGTACTGTCTTCAAGTGTGACACATCTCATTACATACTGCTTTCATATTCATCCTTAGTAGTTTATAATTCTAAACAGAGACAAAATTAATGGATAAATGATGGGTTTTCCTTCATTTAACAAAATTCTTGGGCTGGAAAGATGGCAGTTAAGGTGCTTGCCTGCAAAGCCTAAGGACCCAGGTTTGATTCCCCAGTAAGCCATATGCACAAGGGAGCACAGGCATCTGGAGTTCGTTTACAATGGCTAGAGGCCCTGGCATGCCAATTTTTTGTCTGCCCTGCCCCCGGCTCTTTGTCTCAAATAAATAAATAATAAAAATTTTCGGGCTGGAGGGATGGCTAAGTGGTTAAAGCATTTTCCTGCAAAGGTTCGATTCCCCAGGACCCACGTTAGCCAGATGCACAAGGGGGCACATGAGTCTGGAGTTCATCTGCAGTGGCTGGAGGCCCTGGCATGCCCATTATCTCTCTCTCTCTCCCTCTTTCTCTGTCAAATAAATAAATGAATAAAAATAAAATATTTTAATTTAAAATTTTTTCCTACAGGTATATACTGAATACTGAGCATATTCTCCTCTGGCCTGTTCTTTGCCAACCCTCCCTTTCCCATTAACTACTTTGTTTCCTTATGCAATTTCACTTCTACATTCATTTGATACATATATATGTATATATGTTCATGAGACTGTAATCTAGGGGTCACAAGTGAGAGAAAACATATGATATCGGTCTTTCTGAGACTAGCTTAATTCTCTTAATATAATTGTCCCCAGTTGCATGCATTTTCTTGAAGATGATATAACTTCATTCTTCATTACAGCTGTAGATATTGTGTAGATATGCCACATTTTCTTTATCCCTTCTATGTTTGGATACCCAGGTTGGTTCCTAACTTGGTTATTTTTTTTAAATTTAAATATTATTTTTATTATTTTGAGAGAGAATGGGCTTGCTGGGGCTCCATACATTGCAAATGAACTCCAGATGCATGAATAGAACTGAACAGACAAGCAAACTGCCCATCTAAGAAAAGATTGAGGGTTTTTCTAGCTAAATCCCCAGGCTGACCTGGAATTATCTCAGGGTGGCCTCTCAACTCTTGGCAATCCTCCTACCTCTGCCTCCCGAGTGTCCTTAAAGGCGTCTCTGAAAAAGATAAATACCCAGGCTGACCTGTAGTCTCATAACTCATGGTCCCCTTACAACTTGGAAATAGTGCTGCAGTAAACCTAGCTGAGGGGCATAAATCCCTGTCCTATGCTAACTTCAAGTCCTTCTGAATAAATACCCAGGAGTAGTATAACTGGGTCACATGGAACAGCTATTGTTTGATCTCTGCAGAACATCCATACTGATTTCCATAGTAACTGGACTCATTTATATTCCTCTCAACAGTATGAGGGTTCATTTTTGTAGTCACCCTCACCAATAATTGCTGTTTACTTAATGACTGGCATTCTGATTAGAATACAAAATTTCAATATAGTTTTGAATTGTATTTCTCTGACAGTCAGTGTGCTTGAACTTCTTAAAATATGTTTAATAGTCATATGCTTCATCTTTTTTGAATTGTCCACTTCTTTTTTTTTTTTTTTTTTTTTTTTTTTTTTTCAAAGGTAGGGTCTCACTCTGGCTGACTGAAAATTCACTATGTAGTCTCAGGGTGGCCTTGAACTCATGGAGATCCTCCTACCTCTGCCTCCTGAGTGCTGGGATTAAAGGCAAACGTCACCACGCCCGGCTTCGACTGTCCATTTCATGAGCCTATTTATGATTGGGTTTTTGTTTTCTTGTTGCTTAGTTTTGAAAAATATTTTTATTTGGTTGTTGATATGACAGGCCATTAAAGTGCCTGTCCACTAAGCCTAAGAACATCAATTCCAATCTCCAGGGCCCACATTTAGCCAGATACAAAGTGACACTAGGACGCAATGCTGCACTTGCCCACAAGAGGGCGCACGCATCTGGAGTTCATTCGCAGCAGCTGAGAGGCTGCTGGCTTCCCATTCACTATCTGTCTTCCTCTCCCTCTCTCTCTGTCTCTCTATATCTCTCTCCAAAAAGAGAAAAATTTATTTATTTGCAAGCAGAGAGATAGAGAGACAATGAGAGAGAGAATGGGAGTACCAGGGCCTCCAGCAGCTGCAAATGAAGTCCAGATGCATGTGCCACTGTGGGTACTGGAGAATTGAACCCAGGTTATTCAGTTTTTACAAGCAAGCACTTTAACCACAGGGCCATATCCCCAGTCCTAGGTTGTTGTTGTTGTTGTTGTTGTTTTACTTTCTTTGTATGCTCTAGATACAATCCTCTGTTAGGTCTATAACTTACAAAGATTTTCGCCAATTCTATAATCTGCCTCTTCACATGATTAACAATTTTCCAACCAGACATGGTGGCACACACCTTTGATCCCAGCACTCAGGAGACAGAGGTAGGAGGATTGCTCTGAGTTCAAGACAAGCCTGATCAGATCAGCCTGGGCTAGAGTGAGATCATACCTCAAAAAAAAAAAAAAAAAAGATAAGAGCACAGAAAAAGACTTTTTGAAGGCTGGCCAGATGTACCACCATGCCTGACTTGTGTTTGTATTCTGAAATGTTTTTCCCTACTTTCCTCTTCAACAGTTTCAGAGTTTGGGGACTTTTGTTAAATCTTTCTACATCTGGAGTTGATTTTTGTAAGGATGGGAGATAAGGATCTAGAAGTAAAGGATCATTCTTCTCCACACAGAGATCCAGTTTTCCAAACACAATTTGTTACTGAGGCTATCTTTTCTGCAATGCAAATTTATGGTATATTTGTCAAAAATCAGGGGCTGTAACTGTGTAGGTTTATGTCTAGAATTTCTATTCTGTTCTATTGGTCTACATGTCTGTTTTGTGCCAGTACCAGGTTCCTGTGGCTCTATAGTATAACCTAAAATCAGCTATGGTAATACATTTCACATTAATCTTGCTCAGGATTGCTACAGCTATCTAAGATGTGTGTACTTCCACATGAATTTTAAGAATTTCCTATTTCTGTGAAGAATGACATTGGGATTTTAATGCAGCTAGTACTCATGTGTAGGTGCTTTTGTAAGATAGACATTTACACAATATTAATCTTCCAATCCACCCACGTGGAGGCTAGTGTCTTCTTCAGTGTCTTTCTTGAGTATTTTCAGTATAGAGGTCTTTCACTTTCTTGTTCAGATTCAATCTGTTTTTGTAAAGACTGTTTCTCTGATTTCTTCTTCAGCATATTTGTCATTGGTATATAGAAAAGCTACTGACTTTCTGTATGTTAATTCTGTATCCTGACACTTTGCTGAAAGAGCTCATTAGTTCTAAGAATTTTCTGGTCTATTTTTTAGGGTCTCTTATGTATAGAATCATATTATTGTAAGTGAAGATACTTGGACAGCTTCCTTTCCTATCTGCATCCCTTATACTTGCTTCTCTTGTCTTAATGCTATAACTAAGATGTGCAACAAAATTGAACCAAGATACATAACAAGCAACAAGACTGAAGCAGTAATAAAAAAAAAAAAAAAAAAAGCTCCCCAACAGAAAAAGTTCTGACCCAGATGGACTGTAGACTAAATTCTACCAGACCTTCAAGGGATAATTATTATCAATGCATCATGAACTATTCTATAAGAAAGGACAGAGCAGGGCTGGAGAGATGGCTCTGAGGTCAAGGTGCTTGCCTGCAAAATCTCATGACCTGGATTTGATTCTCCAGTGCCCATGTAAAGCCAGATGAATAAAGTGGCACAAGCATCTGGAGTTCATTTGCAGCAGCTGGAGGCCCTGGCATACCTATTCTCCCTGTCTGTCTCTCTTCTTGCAGATAGATTAGATAGATTAGATTAGTAAGATAGATTAGATAGATAGATAGATAGATAGATAGATAGATAGATAGATAGGTAGGTAGGTAGGTAGGTAGGAAGGAAGGAAGGAAGGAAGGAAGGAAGGAAGGAAGGAAGGAAGGAAGGAAGGAAGGAGGAAAGGAAGGAAGGAAGGAAGGGACAGAACACTACCAAACTCTTTATGAAGCCAGTATTATCCTTACACCAAAACCAGATAAAGACATCACAAAGAAAATGACGAGTAGCCAGCAATGGTGGCGCATGCCTTTAATCCCAGCACTTGGGAGGCAGAGGTAGGAGGATTGCTGTGAGTTCAAGGCCACCCTGAAACTACATAGTGAATTCCAGGTCAGCCTGGACTAGAGTGAAACCCTACCTCGAAAAAAAAAAAAAAAAAAAATAAAGAAAATGACGAATCTTCTAGATCAAGTTGTCTTATTCCAGAAAATCAAAGATGGATCAAAATATGAAAATTAACAAGTGTAATATATTGCATAAATGGATTCAAGGACAGAAGTCAAATGATCATCTTAATAGATGCAGGAAAAAAAAGCTTTTAACAAAACCCAGTATTCCTTCATGATAAAGGCCTGAAGAGAAAGGAAGAATAGGTACACATCTCAGCATAAAAAGGCCATATGCAACAAACCTATAGCTAATATCATACTAAATGGAGAAAAATTGAAAACATTTCCACTAATATCAGAAAAGACAAAGGTGTCTAGTTTCTATTCTTATTAAAGATAGCACTGGAAATTGTCTTTCTTTTTTTAGTTTTGAGAAAAGGGTCTTGCCATGCATCTCAGTCCAATATTAAGAATCCTCCTTATGCCTCGACCTCCCCAAATCCTAGAATTACAAGTGAGCACCACTACACCTAGCTCATGATACACAGTTATGCCCATTATTATTTTATAGAAACTTTCTTGGATTCTACTTGATGAAACCTGCAAGCACCAAGTTTTTCTGTGTTCATCATATTCCATTCTACTGTGTGTTTTATCCTTCCTCATTAGACCTTCTGTCTCCCCACTTGCTAGAAGACTGTCACCTTGCAATAGATCACTTCCCCCATCCTGTCCATCCATACTGAGACTGCCATGTAATGCTAGCAAAAAACAAAAACAAAAAAAAAACTGCTGTATATATTTAATGGGTACAGTTAGAGATTAATGGTGGTAATGGTTGTACACATGAGCCACAGAACCACACACCTAAAAATGTTTAAAATGGTATTATCTGGTAAGATGTTTCAAGTGGCAAACTGCTTGCCATACAAACCTAAGGACCTGGGTTCAGATCTCCAGCACCTGCATAAAAGCATGCCTGCAATCCCAGTGCTCGGCATGCAGAGATGGGGGGGGGGGGTCCCCAAGCAAATTCGCTAGGTAGTCTTGCATAATTGATGAGCTCTGAGTTCAGTCAGAGATCCTGTCTAAAAATATGATGGAGGGCTGGAGGGATGGCTTAGTGGTTAAGGCATTTTCCTGCAAAGCCAAAGGACTCAGGTTCGATTCCCCAGGACCCACATAAGCCAGATGTACAGGTGGCACACATGTCTGGAATTTGTGGCTGGAGGCCCTAACATGCCCATTCTCTGTCTGTCTGTCTCCTCTGACACTCTCCAATAAATAAATAAATAAATAAAAAAATTTTAAAAAGTATGATGGGGCTGGAGGGATGGTTTAGCAGTTAAGGCATTTGCCTACAAAGCCAAAGGACCCAGGTTTGATTCCCCAAAACCCACGTAAGCCAGATGCACAAGGGGCACATGCATCTGGAGTTCATTTGCAGTGGCTAGAGGCCCTAGCATGCCCATTCTGTCTGTCTCTCTTTTATCTCCCTCTCTACTTGTAAATAAAAATAAAATAAAATAAAAACTTTTTAAAAAGTCATCTTAAAAAAAAGTATGGACTGATTGAGAGGGACAGGGGATATGATGGAGAGTGAAGTTTCAAAGGGGAAAATGGGGGAAGGGAGGGAAGTACCATGGGATATTGTCTACAATTAAAGAAGTTGTCAATAAAAAAAATTTTTTTTAAAGTACGATGGAGAGCGATCACGGAAGATACCTGATGTCAACCACTGGTTTATATGTGCATGTGTATGCAGGTACACCCACACACATGTGAACATACACAAACACACATACAAAACAATAAACATACATGCACACATATATACCATGTGTATACAAATATACACACATGCACATATACACATGTTAAACACGGAGTAAAAATAAAATACTAATATCACTATGAAGAAGAAATGGTGACTAGACCGTATTCCATCACACACACATGTTCCCCAATATCAGCCATTCTCTCCTTGTTTCTTAAGTAACTGGTGTAAGCTTAGTCAACTTCCAGATCAGATACTGCTTGCCTATTCCTTTCCATTTTCTTTCCTAAGTGTCCCTGGACCACTGAGTGTAGCTACTCCACAATATAGAACATTTCAAAATGTACCAACCTCTCTTTCCCCTCACAAATGTCCAGCTAACTACTTCCATTGATGAAAGGACCTTTGAGGGCTATCTTGAAGGAAATGCAAGATTTTACATCCAGGCAGCAAAAGAAGTGAAAAGATGTAACTTCAGGCTTTGTAGTAAGGGACTTTGTGGCAAGTTTGGATGCCTCATTGTGGCTCACAGTGACACAGTGCCTAGCTGACAAACTTAGTGGCTGTTCAGGGTACTTGGAATAAAGTCAAAACTCCACAAGAGGCTTACCTTTCCACACTTATCATTTTGCCACTTTGCTTTGTAAACATGTTCCTAAGCCATATTCCTGCTATCAATCACTTGGGTTTTGAAAAGAAAGAAAAAAATATTTTCATTAATTTTCACAGGAACCTATTATTTTTAGAACTATGAAATAACCACACAGCTTCCAGAAAAGACTCCTGTATAGCTGTAAGAAAATAACACCTAAGATTTCCCCTTACCAGTGAAACAAAGGGTAAACCTAGGCTTTGCCCTTGCCAGTCAAACAAAGGATAAAGTGGAACCAGTTCCTTGCTACTAGGTTGAGGCATTAAACAGAGAACTTTAATTTCTATAGGTTCTTTGTTGTTGTAATTTTTTTCTGTAAAATAGTCTTTCAATATAATCTTTTATTATTTTATTACATTAAAAATTTTACTTCTAGGATCCAAACAACTGTCTTAGAAAATTTGAAGACATACGCACATAGACTTTAACAAATACAGTAGACTTTATTATAATCCAGCCCTTAAAATCAAGTGCAGTTCTATCAGGACCTTGGAATGTACTCTGCATGCAGTGTCACTTCAACAAAGTTCTACAAAAATATAAAAATTTCTGTAAATGTGACCACCTCAGGGCCAAGCACCACTGGCTTCAAAACAACTGAAGCTCAAGGAATTTCCCAGCAACACAAGCACAGACTTTCCTACAATACAGCAGTATGGTCATTCTGGCCAGGCCTTGAAGACATAAGTACATATACATGGTTTTATGCTGTACCACTAGTATCAAACACAACTCTGACACATATATCATGATACATACTAACAACAGGATACTTTTACACCGAGGTTTATTTACATGACAAACGCTGAGTCTCCAGTGAAGGACAGCCTTGGTCACTGCTGACCCAGGGAAACTCTCCACTTTCCCGCTTGAGTGGTATTATAGGATTCACGGGTAGTACATGTCATGCCTAAAATATGAAACAGGACTGTGGATCGGCCATTACAGTCATTGCAGAGAATATCCACAGTCATGTTCTGATACTCTGAAGGACTGGGTGTCTGGGCTACCTCGTCATCCATATGCTTCTAGTACCTGCGCATATGCACAGCAGAGCGCATGCTCAGTGGACACCCGGAGCTTCTTTCAACATTTCTTCATAACACGGTCTATGTAAAAGATGTCCACATGGCAACACATGAGCAACAACATGGGATGTATGAATATCCACCAAACATATTGGACAGTTCTGCCAAGAAACATTTTCAATACACTTGTGTTTTCCTTGCAGATTCATAGCTAGGCATAAGTTATATGTCAGTGGAAAAAATCTTCCTTTGGACCAATCCTACAAACTCCACAGCTTTCACAATGATACTGCTTCTTATCTTTGTCAAACAGATGACATATACTGCAGTAATACTCTCCAAATAATGTGCTACATTCTTCACAAGTCTGTTGGGCCTTGAGGAGACACCCTCGGTCATCGTGGTTGCAGCCGCATGGGCCTCGCTCTCCGCCCAGGGAGCCATCATCGCCGCATGCAGCCCAGTGCCTCCACCCAGCAAGCAGCGGCCGCCGTCTTCTGTAATTTTTTTTATGAGTGAGGGAATTGGTTCAAGCCACTGCAATCCAATTCCAGACGCATGTGCCACCTTGTGCGCATGTGTGACCTTGAGCACTTTTGTCACCTTATGTGTCTGGCTTATGTGGCACCTGGAGAATCGAACATGGGTCCTTGGGCTTCACAGGCAAGTGCCTCAACCGCTAAGCCATGTCTCCAGCTCTTCTCTAGGTTTTGACCAGTGGTCTGACATTCTGCTAGTTATCCTCTCCCTTCCTTGAGAACCTAACACACAGTTTGCACAGCTACTTAAGCCCTTTGTATTGGCCACAGATTTCTAAAAGGCTAATATCCCAAGATGAAAGGAAACACACCTGAAATGTAACCAGTGCCTTTTTTATTTCTACCTTCCCTCCAACACAACATGATACTTTTAAAATTTGCTTCCTGAGCTATAATCATAGAGCTACATTACAAGAATAAAGAAAGTCACAAAGAATACCCCCATTCCATAAACTTCTACATAACATTTCCCACACCAATGTCTTTGTGGTAGGATTAAGGTCAAGCATCAAAAAGGAAAGGTCAGAGGCTGGAGAAATGGCTCAGCAGTCTTGCCTGCAAAGCCCAACTACCCGAGTTTGGTTCCCCAGCACCCATGTAGAGCCAGATGCACAAAGTGGTGCACACATCTGGAGTTCGTGTGCAGTGGCTAGAGGCCTTAGTGTGCCCAATTATATATTCTCTCTCTCCTCTCCCCTTCCTCCTCCTCTTCTCCCCACCCTCTTCTCTCCCCTTGTCTCTGTCTCTTACCATCAAAGAAATAAATAAAATATTTTAAGAAAATGACAATGTGAGAATTTAAAGTATGATACAAGAAAAAAAATCAAGGGGTCTTTTTTTAAATCTTTCATTTTTCTATAGTCACATTTTATATGTTTTGCAAAAGAGAAGTAAATACAGTTTAACATACTGAAAATTGTATTGATCTTACTAGGCACTTGTAAGTGGTACAAATTTCATGCATAAATCTAAACCAGTTAGATAGAAATTAAACACAGCTTCTCAGTCATCATAGGCTCCAAGTTCATTCCCCTACAGCTGTCCAGTACTAGCTAACACCGCATCCTCTAGAGAGATAGTCAAGCTGGGATCATCGGGCTGTTCTTGATACTTTCCACTCTTCTACCCCCATCCCCATATTCCTTCAGTCACTGAGTCTTAACTGTTCTACTCCTTGAGATTTCTCAGTTCCTTCTTTTTATACAATCCTTGTTCCACTGTCTAAACTCGGAGGACTCATCATCTCTCTCCTTCACCACCTGCTCCTAGTGGAAATACCAAGGCTCCTGAACTTTATGACCGAGGCCCTTCCTCCACAGAGCTGACAAAGCCATAGCTCCAAAATGTCATAGCCAAGGTCATGGCTCCAGAACGAACACAGGACCATGGTATTTACCTGCTTCAATCTCAATAAGCTCTCTCCACCAAATCCTTCTTCCAAGGCATGACTTACACAAACAAAATTTGATATTCTTTCCCTAACAAATCTAACTACCCCAACTCCTATACTCATTCCCAATACTCTAGTTATACCACCATTCTTATATTCCAAATATATATAAATCTCTCCTAGGTTTTAAGATTTTATATATGTAGCCTTGACATGAGACGTTCTCCACCACCTGTCAGGTCTTACATTACCCTTTAGAACCTGTGCGGAGGCATCTCTGAGGTGACTTTTATCTCATTCTCTGGTCCAGGCTATGGATCCTTCCTTGATAACATGCAGGTACAGGGCCTTGCACACATCTTTGTACCATTACCTGAGAACCTCACATCACACCGGTTACTAAAGTGAGATGGTTGAGAGCAAACTAGCTACTGCTCTAGCACACACTCAACATAAGAAGCCATGTAAGCACTTATTAAATAAATATCCAGGCTGTCCACCTAGCTGCCATGAAGACATTCCATCTGATGCTGGATACTGAGAAATCAAGCTGGAACCTTGCTCCCTGCTGGTTGGCTGTCATAATGCTGGAAGGTGCTAGAAGGCTGTTGAAGGAGGAAAATCATCAACTATCTTACTCAGCAGTGGACCCTGCAAGCTGCACAGCCAACCAGCCAGGCAAGATGTGGTCATTGTACAACAATGACATTCTGTCATGGGGTAATAAACTCCTCTCTGATTGGATTTGAGGCCGACTCCATGGAAGGGAATTCATGCCTAATGCTGAAAACCTACTTAAAACCTATGGCTGGGAGATTATAGGCCCTAGGAGGAAAGCAATTACTGTTGTTTGGCTAAATGGACATGTTGTGCCCATCAAAATGCCCTCCAAATATTCCTGGCTTTGCTCATTGATTGGGGCTGCTCTCACCCTTGGTCAGAGAAACTTCTTTTTGTAGTTGGTGGGGATGATTAAGGAAACACAAACACAGGAGTAAAGCCGAGTGCAGTGGTTTAGGGCTATAACTCCAGCACTTGGAAGGAGGATTATTGTGAGTTCAAGGCCAGTCTGGGCTGAATAGTGAGTTCTAGGTCAGTCTAGGATAGAATGAGATCCTGGCTCAACAAAAGGAAAGAAAAAGAGAGGAGAGGACAGGAGGGAGGAAGGGAGGGAGACAGACTCATTAGGGTGCTAAGGATAAATGACTGCTGGATGCCCAGCACTAATGAGACATCTCTATCACACCCGCCAAGGCTCTGGGTACAATGCAGAAGAGGGAGTAGAAAGACTCTAAGAGGTGCATAATAGGGAAATGGGCTATGAAACTGTCATTTTAACATGATATTGGCCACTGCACCCATATCTCATAGCAGTTGGGCTACCTACACAACCTGCACATAGTAAGAGCAGTCAACATTCCCCCCATGGAGGACAGGCGCCCTCCTTGAGGAGCTAATGGTAGTTAATAGGTGGTGGGAGAGGGGAAATCATTCTCTTCAGTGGTATAGCCACTGACAAGTGGTGGGAAGGAGGAATTCAGCTGGAGGGACAAAGGATAAGAGAGGGTAACGGGGTATAATGATCAAAATATAATATAAGCTGGGTGTGGTGGCACAGACTTTAATCCTAGCACTTGGGAGGCAGAGGTAGGAGGATTGTTGAGAGTTCAGTCAATCTGACAGTACATAGTGAATTCCAGGTCAGCCTGGGCTAGAGCGAAACCCTACCTTGAAAAACCAATATAGATATGAAATTATTCAAAAAATAAATGAATAAGGCTTGAAAACAGAGATTCCATTTGATCTATTCAAACACTGTACATTTTGTGCAAGTGCAATGCTCTTCCATTTCCTGCCAATGTTCGTAACAATATAACAGCCTTTTGTTTGTTTGTTGTTTGTTTGTTTCTTTGTTTGTTTCAAGGTAGGGTCTCACTGTAGCCCAGGCTGACCTGGAATTCACTATGTAGTCCCAGGACAACCTTGAACTTGTGGTGATCCTCCTCTCTCTGTCTCTCCAGTGCTGGGATTAAAGGTGTGCACTACCACACCCAGATACAACAGTCTTTCTAGAGTGGCGTCACACCTCTGGGCAAAACTGTGAAGTAGCTACAGCTCTGGGTGGTGAGAATGCATAAATATGGTTAGCTATTTTACAGCTCCAAAGTATCTGACTCTGTCCTGTCCCTTTTCTGTGTCCATCTGGCCAAAATACTCCATCCCCCCTATTGTTGAAATCTGTATGTTACCCCAAGACATTACCTGCTGAACCCTAGACCAGATTTTACAAGGCAGTCAGGCTAAAGGACAGGCTTCCTGCTGGTCTACCTGGTACAGACTTCCTCTAAGAGAAGGTCCTGCTGCTACTCACTCCAGCACTGAGAAAACCTTAATGGAGAACAGACCACGAATCTGGAAAGGTGGGTGTGATGGCTCCAGCCAGTACCAGGGTCAAAGCTATGAACACACTTCTCCTCACAGCCTCCAATGGGCCACAGTTTTGAATTAAGAATGAGGAAAGACATTGTTCGTCTTCACAGAGCTGACTTGGTGTACACAATGATCATAACATGAAAAAGTAATTCAAGAGCCGGGCATGGTGGCGCACGCCATTAATCCCAGCACTTGGGAGGCAGAGGTGTAGGAGGATCGCCATGAGTTCAAGGCCACCCTGAGACTACATAGTTAATTCCAGGTCAGCCTAGACCAAAGTGAAACCCTACCTCAAAAAAAAAAAAAAAAAAAAAAAAAAAAAGAAAAGAAAAGTAATTCAAGAAGGAGCTATGGCATTCATCAACCTCACAGTAATATTGTGTGCTTATTTCATTATTTTTTAAATAGTATTTATTTATTTATTTATTTATTTATTTATTTATTTGCAAGCAGAAATACACAGAAAGACAGAGAGACAGAGAGATTAAAGGAGAAAATCAGCTCTACAGAAACCATTACACTAGGTTTTAAATCCCGAGATCAGCTTAGTCTTTCTGAAATTCAGACTTTTTCCAATGAAGAGAAAGAGTACGACTTCAGTTGAACTTCACTTTAGCAACAAAAATGAGGCAGGAGTACATATCCTTTCTCCAGACTAAAGGTCTTCTTTAATCTTCTGCCAAGTTTAAGGAATTTTAATGTCTGACAGTTAAATAAGTAGGTTGCTTTTACAGTACAGCTGGGAAATGCATCACTTCCATGATTTAACATAACCACTAACACATAAAAATCATGGACCAGGGCTGGGCAAAGGTTCAGTGGATAAAGTGTCCACCACTCAAGCCAGAGTATCTGAATTTGATCCTCAGACCCCACATAAAAAAGCCATAAACCATGGGCTTCTGTAATTCCAACACCCAGATGGTGAGATAGGAGATGGAGACAGAAAATTTTGGGCAGCTCGATAATACATTAGCAAAGAACAATAGCAGAGGGCTGGAGAGATGGCTTAGCAGTTAAGGCGCATGCCTGCAAAGCCTAAGGACCCCGGTTCAATTCTACAGGTCCCACGTAAGCCAGATGCACATGGTGGCGCATGCACCTGGAGTTCATTTGCAGTGGCTAGAGGCCCTGGTGCACCCATTCTCACTTTTTCTCTCTCCCTCTCTCTGTTTCTAATAAATAAATAATTTTTTAAAAAAAATTAAAAAAGAACAATAGCAAAGCAAGATCCAGAGAAAGCCTGTTTCAAACAAGGTAGACTAGGAAGGAACAAATTGAAAGTTGTCTTCTGACCTTCACAAACAAACACACACGTATACACATACAAAATAAAGTAAACTAAATTCATGGCTTATGTGGCAGTTTGACTGTATGTCCCCCATAGACTCAGGTGTTTTATTAAAATTGAGTTTGCAGCTTCAGCCCCTAGCAGGCAGACTCCTGCTGCAGGGGTGGGGAGGACGTGTCACTGGGGATGAATCTGAATTCCATAAAGGTATACAGAGAGGTTTTGAGCTATGGCTGTACTTGCTTGTGCTGGCTGTTTGGTGATGTTGTCCCTCTGTTTGGATTTATGAATGGGAGCCAGCTTCTTCCAACATTTGATGGAACTTCCCCTGGATTTGTAAGCTTGAGATAAATCCCTTCCTCCCATAAACTGTGTCTGGTTTGGAAGTTCATCACAGCAATGTGAAGCTGTCTACTGTGGGTCTTTACCGTTCCCGTTACCTGGGGTCGTTGGCCACCAACGTCCCAGGCGAGGGAGGAAGGAGTTGGGAGGGAAGCAGCAGGGTCCTTCTTGGAGCAGCGGGTGAGTGTGACGATGAACATGACGGGCCATGAACACCCAGGAGACCGTCTGATGGACAGCACTCGTTTATTCAAAAGGGGAATGGGTTTATAAACACTTGGGGAAGGTTGAGATGGCATATACAGGCTATATGGCAATTGGATGCATAATTTATGGGATGTTATCTAGGTGGCAAAAGAACTAGTAACTTCAAAGCTATGGGGGAAGGATAAAGGAAGATAAGGAGAAGGGCAGAACAGAAGGCTGTGACTTCAAAGCTGTAGGAGAGAGAGAGATGGTGAGAAGGCTGTACATGACTTCAGCCACATAAGGGTCTCTTGGGCAGCTAGCCACAAGGTCAGGAACTGTGGGGGCAAAGTCTGACTTATGGAATGGTCAGAGCCTTTTGGGGTCTGGAGGGAGGGCCTCGCCAGTTCTGCCCACTCTGGGTGATGACAGCACACTAAAACCTACAACGTAGGGAAGGCCAATCACCATTGCCAGAGCCTCCTGATGACAGGGCCAGCTGCAGCCCCACAGCCCAGGGTCCCTTGGCCATGTAAAACAGTTCAGGCCAGCCTCCTTACAGTCCCAGCCCATTTCTAGCAAGGCCCAATAGTCTACAATACCTTGTTTTCCTAAAATTTCCTTCTCATACAATATCAAAGGCCATAATCATATTTACTACCTTGGCTCCTCTCTGCTCTCTTATTCAGTGAAAATATTACACCATGTCACCAGAAAATGGCAAGCAATTTCATCATTGTAAAGGTTTGGATAAGAATCCTCATAGGCCATGTTTAAAGTTCCAGCCTGTGGGCTGGAGAAATGGCTTAACAGTTAAAGCACTTGCCTATAAAGCCAAAGGCTCCAAGTTCAAATACCCAGGACTCATTTAAACCAGATACATAAGGTAGCACATGCATCTGGAGTTCATATGCAGCAGCTGGACGTCCTGGCACACCTACTATCTTCCTACCAGCCTCCCTCTCTAGCTGTCTCTCAAATACATTAAAACATTTAAAAAATCTTTAAAAAAAAGAAAAGTTGAGACTAGAGAGATGGCATAGCTGAGACCAAAGCCATCCCAAAAGGTAACTGGAACTACAGCAGGTCAGTACCCACCAAGAAAGCATGGTATATAGGCTTGTATTGGAAGAGCTAATTGCACCTTCCATGTCAGGGTAAATTTTATGTTAAATCAGACAGATGGCTGGATTTGCCATTCTTAAATAAGCTATATTTTGGGCTTGTCACTTGTTGCTTCCTGATTTATAGTGCTTTTGTCTCCTCTCACGTCGTTTGTTGGGGCATTGTCTTACTTGGTCACAAGCTGACATTGGAACACTCTACAAACCAGAAATCTTAGCTTCCCAGTTGACAGGAATAAGGGTGTGGGGTAACACACATCCTTAGAGACTTGACTTTGTTGGAGGATCTGTGTCATAATACCTATTCATGTAAAAATAGTTAGTGTTGGTTTTCATTTGAATATGTATATGGTCAGTTAAATTTTAGAATTTTCCTGTGTTTTGTTCCATTCAGCCTACTAGAATACTCACATAGCAGGCAAATCAAACACCTAGGGTCACTTTTGTGTTTACTCTTAGAGTCTTTTAAGAGCCATACCTAGCACCTTAAGATCCTACATTGAAGATATATAACATGAGAATGATTGACACATCTACTAATGCTGCAGATAATTGGAAAATCCAAGCATTAAATTAATCCAACATGCAAAAATCTCTACATTATAATATAAGAAACACACAAAAAAAAATCAAGACAATATAAATCTACCCAAAATTAAAAATCCATCAGAAATGACCTCCAGTGAGACTGACTTAGAAGAAATGCCTGAGAAAGATTTCAAAAGAATGAGTATAAATATGCTCAAAGAAATCAAAGAGGAAATAAAAGGAATCAAAGAGGACACAGGAAACCAATTTAATGAAATAAGGAGGTCAATACAAGACATGAGTAAGGAAACAGAAATAATAAAGAAAACCCAGTCAGAAATACTAGCATAATGAAAAATACAGTAAGTCAAATTAAAAATTCTATAGAAAGTCTCACCAGTAGAATGGATGGAGAAAACAGAATATCTAAACTAGAAGAACAGGTGGCAGATCTAATACAGTCCAACAGAGAGAAAGACAAACTAATAGGAAGGTATGAATGGGAATTTTAAGATATTCAGAATACTATTAAAAGATCAAAAATAACAATTCAAGCTGGGTGTGGTGGCGCACGCCTTTAATCCCAGTACTCGGGAGGCAGAGGTAGGAGGATCGCTGAGAGTTCGAGGCCACCCTGAGACTACATAGTTAATTCCAGGTCAGCCTGGACCAGAGTGAGACCCTACCTCGCAAAACCAAAAAAAAAAAAAAATTTAAAAAATAACAATTCAGGGTATAGTAGAAGGAGAAGACTTTCACTCCAAAGGCATAGTAGGCATTTTCAACAAAATCATAAAAGAAAACTTCCCCCAAATTGGGAAATAGATGCCAATGCAGACACAGGAAGTCTTTAGAACAACAAACAGACAAAACCTGAAAAGAAACTCTCCTCATCATATTATAATTAAACTATCAAACACACACACAAAAAGAAAATATATTGAAAGCAGTTAGAGAGAAAAATCAAGTGACATACAAAGGCAAGCCAATTAGGATAACAGCAGATAACTCAACACAAACTTTAAAAGCCAGTAGGGCTTAGAATAATGTATTTCATGTTCTGAAAGATAACAATTGTCAACCAAGGTTACTTTATCCTGCAAAGCTATCCATTCAAATAGATGACAAAATAAGGACATTCCACAACAAAAGAAGGCTAAAGGAATATTTGAAGACAAAATCAGCTCTACAGAAAATACTTGAAAGGATCCTCCATGCTGAAGAGAAAGAACATCACACACATAAGGAACCTGGAAAAAACAAACCATACTCAAATACTAGTTAATACAAGACAGCAAAGGTAAAACCAGAAGAACTATAAAACAAGAAAAATGACAAAAATAAATACATACCTTTCAAAAATAACTCTTAATATCAGTGGCCTAAATGTCCAAACCAAAAGACACAGATCTGCAGACTGGGTTAAAAAGTAGGCTCCTTCAATTTGTTGCCTCCAAGAAACTCACCATTCTACAAAAGATGGACACTATCTTAGGGTGAAAGGTTGGAAAGTGGTGTTTCAAGCAAATGGGCCTAGAAAACAAGCAGAGGTCACAATCCTAATATCTGACAGGGTAGACTTCAGACCAACATTAGTTAGGAAAGATAAGGAAGGTCACTTTATATTGATTAAAGGAACACTCCAACAGGAGGACTTTACAATCCTAAATATATATGCACCTAACATGGGGGCTCCCAATTTCATCAAACAAATGCTATTAGAACTAAGGTCACAGATAACACCAAACACAGTTGTAGTGGGTGACTTCAACAACCCACTCTCATCAATTGACAGGTCATCTTGGCAAAAAAGTAAACAGAGATGCATTAAATTAAATGATGAATTAAATGAGGTCATAGAAGAAGTCTACCTAACAAATATCTACAGGACATTTCATCCAAATGCTGCAGAATACACATTCTTTTCAGCAGCACATGGAACATTCTCTAAAATAGACCATATATTAGGACACAAAGCAAATCTTAACAAATACAGGAAAAATGAAATAATCCTTTGCACTCTATCTGATCACATTGGGATCATCAAACTACAAGTCAATAGCAAGAAAAGCTATAGAACATACAAAATCATTGAATCTTAACAGTACACTACTAAATGATGAATGGATCAATGAAGAAATCAAGAAGGAAATTTAAAAATTCATAAAATTAAATGATAATTACAACACAACATGCCAAAACCATTGAGACAGAATGAAGGCCGTGTTAAGAGGGAAATTCATAGCTTCATATGCCTATATTAAGAAATTAGACTCTCTCTCTCTCTGCCTCTTTCTCTCTCTCTTCTCAAATAAATAAATAAAATATATTTAATTTTAAAAAGAAATTAGAAATCGCAAGTAAACAACTTAATGCTTCACCTTAAGGCCTTGGAAAAAGAAGAACAAGGCAAACCAAAAATCAGTAGATGGGAAGAAATAACAACGATTATGGCAAAAATAAAAAAGAAACCACAAAAACAATCCAAAGAATCAATGAAACAAAGAGTTGGTTCTTTGAAAGGATAAGCAAGATTGATAAACCCTTAGCAAATCTGACCAAAAGAAAGAGAGACACAAATTAATAAAATTAAAAATGAAAAAGGCACCATTACAACAGATTCCAGAGAAATTCAAAAAATCATAGAGACATACTATAAGAGTAATACTCCACTGAGTTTGAAAATCTGAAAGAAATGGATGATTTCCTTGATTTATTTGACCTAACTAAATTAAATCAAGATGAGATTAACCATTTAAATAGACCTATAACAAATATGGAAATCCAAGCAGTTATAAAAAAATCTCCCAACTATGCCTGGACTGGTGGCATATACCTTTAATCCCAGAACTCTGGAAGAAGAAGTAGGAATATCGCCGAGTTCAAGGACGCTCTGAGGGTACATTGTTTATTCCAGGTCAGCCTGAGCTAGAGTGAGACCCTACCTTGAAAAGAAAAAAAAAAAAAAAAAAGAAAAATCTCCCAGCTAAAAAAAGTCCAGGCCCAGATGGATTCTCTGGGGAATTTTTACCAGACCTTCATGGAAGAAATAACACCAACGCTTTTCAAAATTTTCCATAAAATAGAAAAGGAAGGAATCCTACCAAACTCCTATGAAGCCAGCATCACCCTGATACCAAAAGCAAACAAAGATAGAACAAAAAAAAAAAAAAGAAAGAAAGAAAATTACAGACCAATCTCCCGCATGAACATAGTTGAAAAAAAATCTCAACAAAATATTGGCAAACAGAATACAAAAATATATCAAAAAGATCATTCACCCTGACCAAGTAGGCTTTATCCCAAAGATGCAGGGATGGTTCAACATACACAAATCAATACATTTAATACATTATATAAATGGACTGAAGGATAAAAATCATGTGATCATCTCATTAGATGCAGAAAAACCATTTGACAAAATCCAACATCACTTCATGATAAAAGTCCTACAGAAACTGGGAATAGAAGGAACATATCTCAACATAATAAAGGCTATGTATGACAAACCTCAGCCAACATAATATTAAATAGAGAAAAACTTGAAGCTTTTCCACTAAAATCAGGCACAAGACAAGGGTGTCCACTGTCCCCACTTTTATTTAATATAGTACTGGAAGTCTTAGCCATAGCAATAAGGCAAGAGACACACATAAAAGGGATACAAATTGGAAAGAAGAGATCAAGTTATCATTATTTGCAGATGACATGAGTCTATACATAAAGGACCCTAAAGACTCTGCCAGCAAACTGTTAGAACTGATAAGCACCTATAGCCATGTAGCAGGATACAAAATAAATGCACAGAAATCAGTCGCTTTCCTATATGCTAACAACAAACACACAGAGGATGAAATTTGTAACTGCCTCAAAAGAGAAAAAAAAAATGTACCTTGGGGTAAACCTAACCATGGAAGTGAAGGATCTCTACAATGAAAACTTTAAAACACTCAAGACAGAAATTGCAGAACTAGGAAAAGGAAAGACATCCCTTGTTCTTGGAATGTAAGTCTCAATATTGTGAAAACGACAATCTTACCAAAAGCAATCTACACATTTAATGCAACCCCCATCAAAATTCCAACGCCATTCTTCATGGATATAGAAAAAAAAATCCAAAAATTCATTTGGAAGCACAAAAATCATTAAATATCTAAAACAATTTTAAGCAACAATAATAAGGCTGGTGGTATCACCATACCTGATTTTAACCTATATTACAGAAGCATAGTAACAAAAACAGCATGGTACTGGCACAAAAACAGACCTGTAGATCAATGGAACAGAATAGAGGACCTAGATGTAAATCTGGGTATACAAGCCTTGTATAAGTCTTGAAAGTCTACAGCCACCTGATCTTCGACAAAAAATGACAAAAATACTCATTGGAGAAAAGATAGCCTCTTCAGCAAATGGTGCTAGGAAAACTGGATATGTATCTGTAGAAGGATGAAAATAAATCTTTATCTTTCTCCATACACAAGAATTAAGTCCAAATGGATCAAAGACCTTAATATCAGCCAGGCATGGTGATGCACACCTTTAATACCAGCACTCAGGAGGCAGAGGTAGGAGGATCGCCATGAGTTCAAGGCCACCCTGAGACTACATAATGAATTCCAGGTCAGCCTGCACTAGAGTGATATCCTTCTTCAAAAAACGAAGAAAGAAAGAAGGGAGGGAGAGAGGGAGGGAGGGAGGGAGGAAGAAAGACCTTAATTTCAGACCTGAAATTCTAAAACTGCTAGAGGAAAAAGTAGGGAAAACCCTTCAACATATTGGTCTTAGCAAAGACTTTCTGAATATAACCCCAATTGCTCAGGAAATATTACAAAGCTTTTGTACAGCAAAGGACTCTGAATAGAGCAAAGAGGCAACCTATAGAATGGGGAAAAAAATCTTTGTCAGCTATATATCTGACAGAGGATTAATATCCAAAATATGCAAAGGACTCAAAAAACTAAATGATAATAAATCAAACAACCCAATTAAAAAATGGGCTATGTAACTGCTCAGCACTCAGGAGGCAGAGGTAGGAGGATTACTGTGAGTTTGAGGCCACCCTGAGACTACTTAGTGAATTCCAGGTCATTCTCAGCTAGCGGAGACTCTATCTTGAAAAACAAAAAAAGGGGGGGGGAGGCTATGAAACTAAATAGAGAGTTCTCAGAAGAAAAAGAAATACAGACGGCATATAAAAATCTAAAAAAAAAAAATGTTCTACATCCCTAGCCATCAGGGAAATGCAGATTAAAACTACATTGAAATTCCATCTTACTCCTGTCAGAATGGCTACCATCTTGAAAACAAATGACCATAAATTCTGGCAAGGATGCAGAAAAAGAGGAACCCTTCTACACTATTGGTGAGAATGCAATATGGTCCAGCCATTGTGGAAATCAGTGTGGAGGTTCCTGAGACAGCTAAAAATAGATCTCCCATATGACCCAGCTATACCACTCCTAGGCATATCTCCTAACGACTCATCTCACTACCTTAGAGATACTTGCTTGACCATGTTTATTGCTATTCTATTCATAATAGCTAGGAAATGGAGCCAGCCTAGATGTCCCTCAACTGATGAGTGGATAATGAAGATGTGGCACATTTATACAATGGAATTCTACTCAGTGGTAAAGAAAAATGAAGTTATGAAATTTGCTGGAAAATGGATGGATCTGGAAAGGATTATACTTAGTGAGGTAAGCCAGGCCCAGAAAGCCAAAAGTCACATATTCTCTCTCATACATGGATCCTAGCTACAAATGATTGGACTTCTATGTGAGTAAAAATAAAACTCAGTAGCAGAAGCCAGTAAGCTAGAAAGGGGATATAAAGGGAATAGAAAGGGAGGGAGGGGGGCTTAATAGGATGGTATTGTATATTTGTAAGTAGAAGAACAGATTAATGGGGGCGAAAAGGCCTAAGTGAGGTCAGGAGAAGAGACTGAGTAAAGGAAAGGTAGGCATGTTAATCAAAATCTAAGAGGAGGGGCTGGAGAGATGGCTCAGGACTTAAGGCACTTGCCTCCAAAGCCTAAGGACCAGAGTTCAATTCCCCAGTACCCACATAAGGCCAGATGCACAAGGTGGTGCATGTATCTGGAGGTTGTTTGCAGTGGCTAGAGGCCCTGGCATGCCCATTCTGTCTGTCTGTATGTCTCTCTTCTATCTCCCTCTGCTTCCAAATAAATAAATAAAAATATTTTTAAAAATTAAAAAAAAATCTAAGAGGATATAAAAAAGTCATATGGAAACCTACTTTTCTGGACAATGGAACACTCAGAAGCAATAGATTGTTACTAGAAAATTTTCAGTGGCAGGGATGGGATACCTTCTAGTGAGTTGTTGGCCAGGGAGGTCACAGATACCCCCAAAACATTACAGGCCATTGCCGAGGCTCTTGATTTCCCACCAGGAATAGATGGTAAGAACCTATTGCTGAAAACTCCACATACTTGGGTGGCAAGTTCACTGAGAAATCCTGCTGGAGCTGAGCTGAAAGTTTCCTCCATGTGGACTAGCTGATAGAAAGCTGGAAATAGCTACATTGCATGCAGTTCAGTGGGAGAGAGAAAAAAACCCCAGTGGAGATACTCAACAGTGGACACTGCAAGCCTTAAATTTGACCAGCCAGGCCAAATGAGCCAACAGGTACAACAGTGGCATGTCTGTTATGGGGGGAACCAACTGCTCTCTAATTGGACTGGAGGCCCGCTCCATGGGAGGCAATACATCCCTGATACTGAAAACCTACAAGAGAGGTAGTCATGAGCCCTAGGGGTATAACATCTGCTGGTGTCTGGCTAAATGTATATACTATGCTCACCAAACTGCCCAGTAAGCACTTCTCCTAATGTTCATACCCATATATTAATGCTATTCTCACTTTTGGTTAGAGGTGCTTCTCATTTCAGATGGCAGTGACCTTGGGATGACTCAGAGGTACCATGGTGCTGAGAAGTAATAGAGGAGTGCTCAGCACTGAAACATCTCTCTCACACCTTCCAAGGCTCAGGGTCCATTGTGGAAGAGGGGGAGAAAGAATGTAAGAGCCAAAAAACGGGTAGGACTCCTTACAACGTGCTCCTAAGACACAAAATGGCCTGGATATTCATGACCTTGCAGTGCCTGACACTACCTACACAAGACCATCATAATAGGAGGAAAAGATGATGACATCAAACTGAAAAGAGAGACTGATTAAGAGGGGGAAGGGTTATGATAGAGAGTCAAGTTTCAGAGGGGAAAGTCGGGGGAGGGAGGGAATTGCCATGGGTTGTCTACAATTATGGAAGTTGTCAATAAAAAAATAAATTAAAAAAAGAAAACTAAAATTAAAACAAGTTCCAGCCTGTGGTGCTATTGAAGGTTGTACATACATGTACATACATATTGGAAGTTTTCATATCACATAAGGCCATAAATTCTAAGGAGATACTGGCTTCTCAGTCCTTCCTCTGTCTCCATTTTTGCTCCCTAGATGCTTCCTCTACCCTGTCCTCCTACCATGACACAGCCCATCAGTGACAGGGCCAGCACATCATGGATGGAACACTCAAATATTATTAGCCAAAATCATCCTTTGTGCCCTTTAAGTTGGTTATCTCGGATATCTGCTACAATAAAATAAATCTGATAAACACTATTCTTTCCCCATAAAGTGCTGAATACTTGCCCTCCCTTAGAGGCCATCACTAACTAGACCATAAAGTGATTCCCCTCACACAATCTAACCTCTACCTTCAAAAAATGACTCAGTGGTCTGGGGAAAATGGCTTGGCAGGCAAGAGCGCTAACCATGCAAGCATGAGGGACTGAGACCATCTAAGTTCAATCCCTAGCATTCACATAAAAAGTTGGGCATGGCCACACATGCCTGGAATCCCAGTGCATGGAGAGCAGAGATAGGAGATTCACTGGGACTTCTTGTCTGCCAGTCTGACAGAAAAACAGCAGCTCCAGGTTGCGTGACAGACTATGTCAAGGAAAAATGTGGAACAATAATAGAAGCCAACAGCCAACATTCTCTAGTCTCCACATGTGTCTCTGCACATGTGTGCACACAATGCATGCATCTACACATACATATGTACATATCACTTTACAAACGTGCCAAAAAAAAAAAAAAAAAAAATGACTCAAATTTATAGTCTACTGCTTAATTCTATAGACTCCAATGAGTCCTGCATGATTCCGTAGCTCTTGACAAAAGTTACATGGCTTATATTAAACATCTTAAAAATAATCTTTCCAGCTGGAGAGATGGCTTAGTGGTTAAGAAATTTGCCGTAGAAGCCTAAGGACCCAGGTTTGATTCCCTAGTACCCATTTAAGACAGATGCACATGGTGGCATGTGTGTCTGGAGTTTGTTTGCAGTGGCTGGAGGCCATCATGCCCATTCCCATTCTCATTCTCTCTCTCTCTCTCTCTCTCTCTCTCTTCCTCCCTCCCTATCTCTGCTTGCAAATAAATAAATAAATAATTTTTTGTTTGTATTTCAAGCTAGGGTCTTGCTTTAGTCCAAACTGACCTGGAATTCACTCTGTAGTCTCAGGGTGACCTTGAACTCACGGCACTCCTCCTACCTCTGCCTCCTGAGTGCTGGGATTAAAGGTATGAGCCACCATACCTAGCATAAATAAAAATATTTTTTTGTTTTTTTTGTTTTTTGTTTTTTTGGTTTTTCGAGGTAGGGTCTCACACTAGCCCAGGCTGACCTGGAATTCACTATGTAGTCTCAGGGTGGCCTCGAACTCACAGCAATCCTCCTACCTTTGCCTCCCAAGTGCTGGGATTAAAGGCGTGTACCACCATGCCCGGCGCATAAATAAAAATATTTTTTAAAAATAACCTTTCCAGAGTAACTTCTGTTTTCATCACATATTAGGGAAGAGAAGGACCATATAAGTTATTTAGTCTCATACACTTATCTGATAGATGAGTCTTTTCTATACCTTTTTTAAGTGTTCATAATTTCTATTTAAATATAATCAGTGGGCTGGAGAGATGGCTTAGCGGTTAAGGCACCTGCCTGCTAAACCTAAGTACCCAGTTCCAATCTCCAGGTCCCACGTTTAGCCAGATGCAAAGTGACGCAAGGGCACAATGCCGCACTTGACCACAAGGGGTGCACACATCTGGATTTTGTTCACAGCAGCTGAGAGACTGCTGGCACGCCCATCTCTATCTGTCTCCCTCTCCCTCTCTGTCTGTCTCTCTCTGTGTCTCTCTCCAAAAATAAATAAAATAATTTAAAATTTTAAATATAATCAGTGAAAATAGTTTTTGAATAGATCATGCCATTTTTAAAAAGTATGATTACTAGGAAATTCACCTTTTACTATATAATATGTAATGAAAATACACAGTAGCCTATAATAGCTACTGTGTCTTCGGACAGGTTTATCTTCCCTACAAAATTTTAACTTGCCTTTTTAATTTTATATTGTTTATCACAAAATTAATTCCTATAAAGCCATTGTTAATTATCCCTTCCTAAGGGATTTCTCAAGGGCTTTTCTGACTGCAAGTTTTACTTTATCTGGTGACTTTAGAGTCTAAATACCAATAATTAGATGACTCCACTTTGTTCTGGTGATGAAAAAAGAAAAGGACTGGGGAAGATGGCTCAACAGTTCAAGGTGCTTCAATTCTCAAGCCATCCATGCAAGCTGGATGCAAAAAGTGACATAAGTGTCTGGTGTTCATTTGCAGTGGCAAGAGGCCCTGGTGCTACCTCCTCCATGCAAGGAAGGAAGAAAGGAAGGAAAGAAAGGAAGGAAGGGAGGGAGGGAGGGAGGGAGGGAGGAGGGAGGGAGAAAGAGAAGTGTATGTGTGTTAAGAAAAAGGATAGTCTGTATGGATGAAGAGGAAGATGAATTCTGGTTGTCATTCAACTTTTCAAAATATAAAATACTTCCCCCACAATGTTTGAAATCTCATTTTTTTAATGGGATAAACATTTCCTTACAACTCAACATGTCCACCCTTTTATCTGCTTCTACCTCAGCTTAAACTCTGCACTGCTCCCAAGTCCACAGGCTCTCGAGGCTACCTCCCCTTGCCTGCCCAGCTGGCTGCCCCCTCCTTGTGCCTCCCTTGCCTGACCATCTGGTTACCCCCCCTTGTGCCCTTCCTGCCCAGCTGGTTATCCCTCCTTGTATCCTGCTTGCCCACCTGGCTGCCCCCTCCTTGGGTCCTGCACTCTTCTTCCACTGTGTCACTGATTATTCTGAATGCATCATACTGTGTGAGCACAGATCCTTTCCTGCTCTTCAACCATGGTCCAAAGAGGCAGACTAACCACTCAGAAAGGGTTTGCTCAACAAATGAAAGACTAATGGGCCTCTCAGGATGTCATGGCCAAGAACTGGCAAATATTTTTAACATCATTGACTTTCTGAACATTACTTCTTTTCACATCCACAGTCAACCCCATAAATTCTAACAGGAAAACCGAGATTAAGAGAAGTTGAGTAACTAGCATAGAGATATCCAGGTAACTAGAATGTGTACTGGACATTTTTTTTCTTTTTTGAGGGGACAGTAAGACATTGTTTTACCCTGTAGCCTGGAACTATGTAGTCCAGGTTGGCCTTGAACTTGCATCAAGCATCCTGCCTTAGCCTCCTGAGTGCTGAGATTAAAAAGTGTGAGCCACCACACCTGGATTTATGCTGGAATTTAAAATGCTGATTATCTTAGCTACTTTTCTGAAATGCCTTCCTATGCATATCTATTAAAATCTGAATTTGAAAGAAACATACTTGGCACTGGGTCCTGAGAGAAAATGTATCATGCAGTGCTCCTTCACTGCACTTTCTAATGGGATTTTTATGTGATCATGATAAGTGCGCCCCCATCTCCTCTCTCCAGACAGTGAGGGCAGCCTCCCCACTTCACAGCACAGGATTTCATTTGATTGGCTTATCACTGAATGCATTACTTTTAAATGAGACCTTCCTAGATAAGCATTTCCTGCCCATCCAATCCAAAGCTTATTGCCCTAAACTCCCTCAATATATCATGTTTGCCTTCACGTAACTGTCACTGTGTGGAAGTAAGTTGGTCAATTATTTCTTTCTTCTTTTGATGTCTTCCCTCTCTATCACATATATTTCACTGAATACCTTTCCACTATGTTCTCCACCAAATCCTTCATACTTGCTATAGTAACAGCAGGAAATAAAGGTTCAGTAAGTATTGTATGAAGGAATGGAAAGTCAGCACAGATGCCAGTACCATTTCCAAAGAAAGAGTGTCTCAACAGTGCGCAGGAGGTTCTGAGAAAGCAGGATACTATGGTTAGAGGGGAACAGAGGAACAGAGGAACTGGAGACCACTGTAGGCACTGGCTCACAACAGGATCCAGAGACAGGTGAACCTTACCATCACCTGGCCAGGGCCCCAGAACAGAATCACGGAGGCCCATTTAGGATCATCCTTTTATTTTTCATACACGTGTGGCTGAAAGGGAGAGAACATGCAAACTAGATACTTGGATGTCTGTTTTGATTGGCAGTTAGTTATGTTTCTTAAAAGATTGACCATTTGTAACAACAAACCTATGTTTCTGGTGAATTTGATAATTAAGGAAATTATTTTTCATATATCCATGTTCCCTTTGGACATACTGAAAATTCTACCTGTGAGATGTTTTTTTTTTTTTTTTTTTTTTTTTGGTATTTCGAGGTAGGGTCTCACTCTAGCCCAGGCTGACCTGGAATTCACTATGTAGTCTCAGGGTGGCCTTGAACTCACAGCAATCTTCCTACCTCTGCCTCCCGAGTGTGGGATTAAAGGCGTGCATCACCACGCCTGGCCTGAGCTTTTTTAAAAATATTTTTTATTTATTTTCAAGGAAAGAGAAAGAGAGAGGGAGGGATAAAGAGGAAGAGAGAGAAAGAGAATGGGCACACCACTCCAGCCGCTGTAGACGAAGTCCAGATGCTTGCGGCACCTTGTGCATCTGGCTTTTATGTGGGAACTGAGGAAGTGAACCTGAATCATTAGGCTTTGAAGGCAAGCACCTTAACCACTGTACCATCTCTCCAGCCTTATCTGTGAGATTTTTAAGCTGACTCCCCTTCCTCATGTTTGCAATAACATAGAAGGTTGGTTGACCTTGTTCTTGTCTTTGTAGTCCACATTCTGTATCTAACATGAGCCATTTCTTCAACTCACAGGTTTTGTGACCTGGGACAAAGTTTTTCATGTTTATGGGCCTCACAGATTCTTCTCTGAAATTAGGTTAAAAACCAGATGATTCTGTTTAAATTGGAACCTTTATATAAATGTAAAAGCAAACATCTAGAGATGTATAACAGAAACTGAAGAAGAAATCCTACAGACTTAGTCTGCCTGCCTTGTATGAAAACACTAAGAATTAAAGAACAATATTATTTCATTAATCTGAGTTAAAGACCAGGAAGTTGGTCAAATAAATACATAACAAAATGGAAAAAAAACAGGACTCAGGCAGGCAAGGAGGAAGGAAAGAAAGGAAGGAACTACATATAGGGGAAGTCAGTAATTCAACACATATGTTACACAAAAACAATTTGCCCCCACAGTAGGGGTTATTTGAAGAAAAAAAAGACACAACTTTTCTAAAAATAAAGTGTTGCTAGACACTTCCTGTAGCTCTAACAAGCTATTCCTGGGATAATGTGATGACAATTGAGTGACAAAGCATCCAGTGCAGCCCACATGGACCTTACTCCTTGTCAACTTGTAGAAAGTGGCATTTCTGCACCAGAGAAGCAGCGGAGTCGTTTTAACAGAAGAGGACAGCTTGGAAGAAAAGTGCACCAAATACAGCCAGATTTGACTCACAGCTTCTGTGTGAGTTTACATCTTTCAGATCTTTCCGTGCAAAATTTTGCTGATATATACAATTCACTCATTCCAAGCATTACTTGCAACCATGGCATTGCAGAATTGTGGGAAAGGGCAAAAGAGAACAATTTTCAGTGCATCCATTTAAAAAAGTCATGAGACATGCTAACAGACAAACCCCCAGAACCTGTGAGCATAACAGCATGAGTTAGCAATGACAGTATACACACATTCTCCACTCTAAATCCCTATCTCATCACCAGAGGCAGCTTAAGCATGACAGAGACCATGGTGGCTCAAAACAAACAGAAGGATTCAATTTAGAAGTTAGATGGAATATGTGTCAACAGAAAAAAGTTGGAAGAAAATAGTACATAATTAACCAGCATTGATTAGCTCTCTGACCTATTTATCTGAACACAAATGAGGTCAGGCAGTAGTTCAGCATCATGTGTCAAAACAAAGTATCGGAAAATGTGACCATGTTGAAGTCATGGTAGGATGATCTGCTCTGACTGCCACTGATTTGAATCACTCTAAGTACTTTTGTTTCCTACTTGTCACCTATATAATACTTTAGTTTATTTATTTATTTACTTATTAGAAACAGAGAAAGGGAGAAAGAGAGAATGGGCACGCCAGGGCCTCTAGCCACTGCAAACGAACTCCAGACGCATGCACCACCATGTGCATCTGGCTTACGTGGGTCCTGGGGAATTGAGCCTCAAACTGGAGTCCTTAGGCTACACAGGCAAGTGCTTAACCACTAAGCCATCTCTCCAGCCCCTACATAATACTTTTACAAGAACTAATGCAGAGTCTTTAAGTATTTACTAACATAAAACACAGGAGGTTCCTTAAGTTGCACTGGAGGATTGAAGAGTATGAGGCCTTGGAGTTGGGGAAGTTGGCAGAAGACTCACAAAAGCCTGAAATCTAGTACCTCCCCCACATGGAAAGATGGGGAGGACCAAAAGCAATGTTCTCAGCAAACCTGAGAATTTCATGCTTTCTCGAGTACCCACCTAAAAATGCCATGCAGCCAGTGTTGGGTGTGGCTGCTGACAATGTTCTGAGTGGACCTGAGCATCTCACCAAGCCCTCAGGCAGAGGGCAGGCACACTATGCAATCCTGTCCTTTGGGCACTAGGACTGGGATGGCAGGTACTCCAGGGACTGACTCTGTAGCTGACTCCTCTTTAATAATCTCAGTACATGGTATCCTCAAGAGCCACTAAGTTTGGCATTAGTTGAAGGAACAAAGATGCCTGAACACATTTTTTTCAATGCTCTATTTCCTTACTTTTTATAGGCCACCAGATACAGGTAGTTTATTAAGTTAAAGAAAATGAAAAGATTTTAACTTGTCATTCACAAAGACAAAATAAAAACCCAATTATAAAATCCTACTTGTCCACAGCTACCTTAGACTTTGAAGAGTCTCGTGCTCTACCAGGTGAACAAGCCTGGACACCTACATGATTCTATCTTGACCCAGAAGCCACTTTCTTTTTCCATGTGCAAATTCATCTAAAAGATTTTATTATATTTTTAAACCTTGTGGTTTTATTACTTTTGGTGCTGGAAACTCAAACAAGGAGCATCTTAATAAATACACTTTCAAGTAAAAGTAAGTACTTGCCAAAATTCATTAGATGCTGGGATTACATGTTCTAACAGACACATTCACTTAAAAATGCAATCTTGTAACTATAACTTAGGAATAGTTTTAAAAATAGCATGCATGTTCACAGACATTGAAGAACTTGTTCAGTATATAACTTTATTTTCCCCTCCTAATTGCCTGAGTAACCACATTCAAGGCACATGAGTGCCACACACTGCACATCCATTCACTGAAAGACTGCTCCAGGCTCCTAAGCTACATGGTAATTAAAGCAACATGAATATTCTAGATGTACATGAGGATTTTTACATAAATCTCATATTGCTTGTAATGACCAATTCTTATGGGGGAAACTGTGTTTCTAATAATACAAGATTAGCTTAAAATTTTTTTAGATATTAAGGAAATTTTCAGGCAGATATGCCTGTTACTGTTGAAAAAGCACACTTCTTAGAACTAATATGCACCTAGATTAATATTACATATTCAGAAACTTAATAATATAAATGAAAAAGACAGAATTTAAAGTTAATTACAGTTTATACCCAGAATCTACACATAAGAGTCAGGACTAAACACCTATTATTGAAGTAGGAACACGGGTCCTTGATCAATACTGGGTTATCTAATTTCATACTCAAGAAACATAAAGTGTAGGTGTCATCAGCAGTGATCTTTCCTAGCCCCCAGGCAGCCCCTGGCCCACTGACACGGATGTCCAACACAAGAACAGCTTCCCAATGAAGGGCTGAACGTGAGCACGGGCAGAGCCTTTCCTTCCAACCTGCTCATAGCCAGTAAAATGGCAGACCAGTCAGGCTCCCAGAGTGCTGGCTCTGTGGGTTAGACGACAGAAAAACTTACACAAAAGAAGTCTCTGGAGTATATAGACGGCACTGTTTTTGTTTTTCACTTTTATATTTTGGGGCACAGTTGTGTGGAAGGGGACACAATGCTGCTTTACAAAGGACACAGAGTCCCTTGTTCAAGCTACCAACCTCTCAGCCACATGGAAAAATGTCAGTCATCCATTTGTTAGAATCGAAATTTCCTTCTACTGCTCACAATATGTGACACACATTTTAAGGGGCTGTTGAAGTACAAAAACAAAGGAAACCCTTGAAACAGAAGTGATCTTCCTAGTTTTGCCCTTCCTTTATCTCCGAGCCTCTGTCACATTGTTTCCACATGCTCAGGTCCTTGAAACTTGTGCAAAAGCATTGCAAAATAAAACTGCATTAACATCACATTTCAACATGACCTACTAATGATCTGTCAGTCATGTGGGCCAGAATAATCCTTAATTAAAGCATAACCTACAAATGCCCCTGACGGGAGGCATTTCTCAGATAAGAACAGACATTGAACATGTGGACATGGGCGTATTTCATTCTGTACTCAGAAACCATAAAAAATGACTGTCCATTTGCCACTTTCAGAGGTCATACAACACTCTCACAGACAGGAAATATTTTTAGAGATAAAGAACAATTCTTTCCTTTTCCAACATCAGCATGGTTGTACGGGTATTACAGAGCTGCCTGAAATCAATAGAACACAAGTGTGTGAGCTCTTCTACAAGGGCTCGGGGTTTCCATTCTGACCACATGGAGATAATGTCCACAACAAATGTAATACAAACTGGATACATAGTACCAGGGTTACTTACCCTAGAAAAGCTGAATTATTCCTTGTGGCTGGAAGTCACAAATGGTCGAAGTACAATTCCCTTTATTTGCTCTTCCAGTGAGCCAAATGGAACCTCCCCATTAACCCAGTCTATTGCAGATAATCCCGCAGCACACAGGCTCCCCTGCCTACCCCAAGTTCCCAGCCCAGCAAGGATAATCACATTCCGGCAGCAGGGAGTGAACAGATGGTGGATTCCATGGTAACCAGCCTTCCTGAGGCGATTGGTAGAAGTGTGTGACTACTGCTTATTGGGTAACAATACCTGCCTTTGTGCTCCAGCCCTGCAAATACTAACGGAAGGAACACACACAGCCACTCACATGGGCAGGGCTTGCCTAGCAGGTGTTTGGCTATTTAAACAAGGCAGAGCAACCCAACTAAAAGCTTTCTGCAAATTCACCCTTTCTGGGACAAAGTCCTAATGTCTCAGAAAGCCTATGCTGCTAGCTCAGGGAGACAGCTCACAGAAGCTTAACTCGGCTAACAGAAAAGAAAATTTTAAGTTAACTTGCAAAGTCTAGAAATCTGAGCTGCATCAGAAAGTTGTTTTCTGATCTATAACCTCCCAGAACTGAAAACTGGTTTTATATATTGCAGAAGTTTTAAAACAAATCTTATTTTGGAAATAAAGCCAAGTTTGAGAATTAGTTCTTTTAGGAAAAAAATGAGTTGATTTTTATTTGTTATTGAATGAGTAGAGGGAAGGGGGCTAAAATTTTAATGAAACAATACCTACAGCCTTACTTGATGATAGGCATGAAATCTCTTGGTTTTGTAATAAATGGGTTTGTTTCTGCATTTCTGAAGATTATGTGCTGATTCAGCAGGACAATAGTTAGCCTACTACTGCTGCTGCTCCCAGCAGAATGGCTAAAAAACTATTCCACACAGATACCAACCATCAGGAATCCACAACTATAGGTACTCAAAATATCATCAGATATAAATTCTTATAGGAGCAAAGATATAAATAATTAGGATAAGCCAGAAAATAATAAAAAACACCTTACTAGGGGCTGGAGAGATGGCTTAGTGGTTAAGGCACTTGCCTATGAAGCCTAAGGACCCAGGTTTGATTCTCCAGGTCCCACGTAAGCCAGATGCACATGGTGGCACATGCATCTGGAGTTTGTTTGCAGTGGTAGAAGCCCTGGAGTGCCCATTCTCTCTCTCTCTTTCTCTCTCTCTCTCTGTCTCTAATAAATAAAAAAATAAATTAATTTAAAAAAATTTTAAAAACACCTTACTATAGCCAAAACTATAGATATCATTGCCTCCATTTTAACCACTCCACTTCTTAAATCTCCAGAGTTCTTTTCTTGGTATGTTCAAGAAATACAAGTATGTGGTAGTTTGAATATATGACCCCAATATATTCAGTGTTTTATTAGTTTATAGTTTGCATCTGCAGCCACCTTGCTGGAGGCAATGTCACTGGGCAGTTCTTAAGGTGTGGTGGTGGGTTTGAGATTCCATTGTAAAGATATGCAAAGGGTGCCCAGTTGGAATTCCTGAAGCATGTTGTGGCTTTTGGCTGTAGTTTTGCTCTGTGTGCTGTGTGACTGGTGGTTTTTCTCTCTCTGCTTGGCCCTGTGAAGGCAGGCCAGCTTCTCCTGCCATTATGGAACTTTCCCTGGATCTGTAAGCTTCAATAAATAATATCCCTTCCTCCATAACTGTGCCTGGTCTGGAAGTTCATCTCAGCGAACCTGAAGCTGTCTGCTACATAGTATTAAAAGAAAAAGATATAATTATTACTTCTGGCTGGTATAATTTTAACCCTACTTAAAAAAAATCACACACACACACACACACACACACACACAAAATCACAAGTATCAAGAAAGATATTATTGGGCTGATGGTGCAGCAGTTAAAGGTGCTTGCTTGCAAAGCCTAATAGCTTGGGTCCATTCCCTACTACCCATGTAAAGGCAGATGCACAAAGTAGCACATGTGTTTGAAGTTCATTTACAGTGGTAGGAGCCCTGGCATGCCCATACTCTGTTTGTCTCCTCACCCACCCCCTGCTCTCTGTCTGTCTGTCTCTCCCTCTGCCTCTTTCTCTCTGTCACAAATAAAAAAATTTTTTTCAGCCCAGCATGGTGGCACATGCCTTTAATCCCAGCACTCCGGAGGTGGAGGTAGGAGGACCATAGTGAATTCCAGATCAGCCTGGGCTACAGCAAAACTCTACTTCAAAAAACAAAACAAAAAATTTCAAAAGAAAAGGATATTGCTTGTAGTATCAGAAAGTAAGTTGCAGTAACCAAACACAAATATCAATACCTTTATAAATGCAAAAATTGTAAGACGAGTTTACTAACAGCAGTAACCAAAAAATGGAAATCTGGTAATAATGCTACCAAGAAATGTGTATGAACAATTTGGAAGGAAAAATGAATGGGAACTGAGGAAATGGTTCAGTGATTAAAGGCACTTGCTTGCAAAGCCTACCAGCCTGGGTTCAATTCCCTAGCACCCAAGTAAAGCTAGATGTACAGAGTTCATTTGTAGCAGCCCTAGCACATTCATATTCATTTATTTCCCCCCTCCAATTAAAAAAAACAAAATTTAAAGAATGAACTTTTATTGCAACCTAATTGAAGAAACAAAATAAAAGAAAAAATAAAGAGCTATTTTAAGGTTTCAAATCAAAACAATCACTTAGTAAAATTTCAACATATTTATAAAAAAGTTTACAGAATAAAGTTTATCACAATATATTTTTAACTTAATTAATTTAATTTTATTTATTTATTTATTATTTGAGAGAGAGAGAAAAGAATGGGCATGCCAGGGCCTCCAGCCACTGCAAACGAACTCCAGATGCATGTGCACCCCCCTTGTGCATCTGGCTTACATGGGTCCTGGAGAATCAAACCAGGAATCCTTTGGCTTTGTAGGCAAATGCAATAACTGCTAAGCCATCTCTCAAGCCCTATCTCTCAATATATTTTTTAAAATTTTTTTGTTTATTTTATTTATTTGAGAGCGACAGACAGAGAAAGAAAGAAACAGGCAGAGAGAGAATGGGTGCACTGCTTTTTGTTTCTAGTTCATTAATCTGTGCCCTACCCTTAATTATTTCTGTCAACGACTTTGGGTTGGGCTTGTTCTTGGTTATTCCAAGGTCTTAAGTTTTATCATTACATCATTTATTTTGAGATTTCAGTGATTTCTTAGCATAGGAACTTGGAGCCATAAAGTTCCACTTTAGGACTGCTTTCATTGAAACCCATAGCTTTTTGGTATGCTGTGCTACTACTATTCAATTCCAGGAATATTTTTTTATTTCTGTATTGATTTCTTCAATGACCTATTCATCATTTCACAGTATATTGTTTCATCTCCATGAGTTTTTTGTTTGTTTGTTTGTTTGTTGTGTGTGTGTGTGTGTGTGTGTGTGTTTGTTTGTTTGTTTGTTTGTTTTTCGAGAAAGGGTCTCTCTTTAGCCCAGGCTGACCTGGAATTCACTATGCAGTCTCAGGGTGGCCTCAAACTCACGGCAATCCTCCTACCTCTCTTCCTGAGTGCTGGGATTAAAGGAGTGCACCACCACACCCGGCTCACCATGAGTTTTTGTATGTTCTATACTTTCTCTTGCTGTTGAGCTATAGTTTTATTCCGTTGTGATCAAATGAACACAATGAATCATTTCAACATTTCTATATAGGAAATACATGATTTATTTTAGAGAACAGTCCATGAGCTGCTGAGAAAACTGTGCATTCTGCAGTGTTTGGGTGATATTTTCTTTGTTTGTTTTGTTTTGTTTTGTTTTGTTTTGTTTTGTTTTTTGAGGTAGGGTCTCACTCTAACTCAGGCTGACTTGGAATTTACTATGTAGTCTCAGGGTGACCTCAAACTCATGGCGATCCTCCTACCTCTGCCTCCCAAGTGCTGGGATTAAAGATGTGTGCCTCACGCCCGGCTAGGGTGATATTTTTTGTAGATCTTTGTTATATCATGTTGAGAGCTGACTCTTGGGATAGGATGAGTCCCTACCCCTATCTCAGACTCAAGCTTGTTTAAGGGCAGCAAACACTATATTCTTAACAATAGCTAGAAGGCAAACCATTGCCCAGGCTGTCTGGCATTCCTGCTTTCACCTGCACCCCTACCTTAAGACTTGAACAGAGGTCACTATTGTTTATCCCATGATACAAAAATGCCTGTGGTAGGAAGTGATCACTGAAGCCTCATCTGAGGGGCAGATACTCTATCCAGGACCATGGATTGATGGAAGACTTCTGGAGATGGTTTGTGAAGGGGCTTTGCCAGTCCTTTCCTCTGGATGTTGGTAAATGCCTGATCTGACCTCCTGCTATTTACCTGCTGCTTACTGTTTGTTTCTTCCACTTTTCAGGGGGACAACTCAGTCATTTCTGCTAGATATTGTTGAATACCCTGCTTGATATTCTGTCCCTTGCCATTTCTTTTACTTTTGCTTACTATGGCCCTAATAAACTCATTCATTTGAACCTAATAGTATAATGATCATAGATCACTTTTCTGGACAAAATATCAGGATACTCTGTCAAGTTTGAGAGTTGGATACTGAAGTCACTCACAACTATTGTACTAGATCCTGTTATGTTATGTTATGTTATGTTATGTTATGTTATGTTATGTTATGTTATGTTATGTTATGTTATGTTATGTTATGTAATGTAAGTAAGGAGCCCATGTCTCTTAGAAATAGGCATGCCAGGTACCAAGGCAAAGACAAATAAAACTCAAGGGAGGGGCAAGAACATGTCCAAGTCCTCTGCCAGGGGAAGCTGACTAAGTCATATTAACTAGGTCCATTCTTCCCCTTAAAATATACTTGGCAAACTAGGCATGGTGGTGCATGCATTTATTCCCAGCACTTGGGAGGCAAAGGTAGGAGGATCGCCATGAGTTCAAAGCCAGCCTGAGACTACATGGTGAATTTCTAGGTCAGTTTGGGCTAGAGCGAAACCCCTACCTCAAAAAAAATTATATGTGTGTGTGTGTGTGTGTGTGTATTTATATATAGACACACACACACACACATACAGATACACACACACACACACATATGTTTCCAAATACCTGCCTCAACCTGACTTGCAAGCCTCTCAGCCTAAATTTGGTAATGTCAACTGCTCTCGGACCTACATCCCTGTGGTACATCCTCCCATCCCTGCTTCCCTATAAATGACCTTTATAGATATTTACTTCTGACCCTGCCATGCTGTTAGCTTTAATAAATCTTTTAGCAGAAAGAAAATTGACTCCATGCCTGAATTAAATGGCACCTCTTGGTGAGGTGTGGTGGCGCACACCTTTAATCCCAGCACTTAGAAGGCAGAGGTAGGAGGATTGCTGTGAGTTTGAGGCTACCCTGAGACTATATAGTGAATTCCAGGTCAGACTGGGCTAGAGCAAGACCCTACATTGAAAAACCAAAAATAAATAAATAAAGAGCACTTCTCCCTAAACCTAACATTTTGGCTCCAAAATCCAAAAGAGGGATCATTGAGGAGGATCATCCTGAAGGGCTCCTATCTTTGCAACAATTCTCTCCTTGCTCAACAGCGGACAGTTGTTCTCTTCTGGTGAGTCTCCTGGATCTTCCAGAACCCCTTGCCCATCCTCCTAACACTACACATAGGCTTATGTCTGTTCCCTCATTCAGACCTACTAAGTCATGGACATCATCCTTGGTCTTGGTCAACATGTACCTCTTCCCTCTGAAAAGTATCTGAGGGACATGGGGACACTTGTCACCTTTCTTCCCTTTCCTCTATGCACCCACTTGACTCACCAGATTCCCTAGTGGAGGTCACTAAAGATTTGCCATCTAAACAGTCTGCCTTCAGCTGCCTTCCCCATAATCTTAAAACTATTTGGGGTGATATTAAACCCAAAATACTGATCTTTTTTGCAATGTGTGGCCACAAGAGAAACTGGATAATGGTAACCAATGGCCTAAGAGCAGTTACCTTTGATTGTTAAATTCTTACAGATATAGACAACTTCAGATAGCATAATGGCTACAAAGGGTACATCTGCCTAGGACACTTGTTTGTTAAAATGTGTGTGTGTGTGCGCGCGCGCACGCGCATGCACACATGCATGCACGTGTGTGTTCATGTGTATGTGTATCATTTGTTTGTTTTTTGAGGCAGGGTTTCACACTAGTCCAAGTGGACTCAGAATTAACTCTGTAGTTCCAGGCTGGCCTCACTCATGTCAATCCACCTACCTCTGCCTCTCAAGTGCTGGTATTAAAGGCATCCACCACCATGTCCAACTGACTATCTATATATTATGTAAATATAAATATATAAATACATATAGATATATAACATATAAACATATATTACAAATATATTTTTCTTTTTTTTTTTTTTTACTCAGTTAACAAGTAGGTTTGCCTATGGTGTTTTCATAATGTCTTCAGTTTTGATTAAAACTGCTTCCATCTCTCTGTCTTCCCTATCTCCTTCCCCTAACCACCATATTACTCACAGTATTCTACCCCTTACTTACATATATACTGTCCTCTCCCCACCCACATAGTTCCTTTCTGGTTTACTGGCCTCTACTGACTCTTACTTCAACTTAACACAGCATTCTCTAAATTCAAAGTTAGGATATACATGTGAGAGAGAAATGTATTCTTTGTCATTCTATGCCTGAGTTACTTCACATAGTACATTATTTTCTAGATTCATCCATTTTTCTAATGAATTATATTATTTCATTTGTCTTTACTGTTAAAAAAAAAACTCTAGGGCTGGAGAGATGGCTTAGTGGTCAAAGCATGTGCCTGCAAAGCTTAAGGACCCACGTTCAACTCTCCAGATCCCACATAAGCCAGACACACAAAGGTGAGGCAAGCACAAGGTTACACATGCCCACTAGGTGGTGCAAGCCTCTGCAGTTCGATTGCAGTGGCTGAAGCCCTAGTGCACCAATTCTCTCTTTCTCTCTCTCTCTCTCAAAAAAAAATTTTTTAAACCTTTATAATGTATATGTCCCACATTCTTATCCATTATCAGTTGATGGTCATTGTGGAAGTTTGAATAAATGTCCCCCAAGATTCAGGAGTTTTATTAAAATTTCTTAGATTTCTAGCTACCTGGCTGGAGGAGATGTCTCTGGGTGGATCTTAGGGTCTAGCCCTAAGGTGTGGTGGTGGATTTGGAATTCCAGTCTAAAGACATGCCAAGTACCTGAGTTCAGCCTGAAATTACTAAGCATGCTTGTGTGTGGTGTAGCTTTTGGGTTTTTTAGCTTGGGGTTTCTCTCTCTCTCTCTCTCTCTCTCTCTCTCTCTCTCTCTGTTTGGTCCTTTAAGAAGGGGGCAACATTTTCTGCCATTATGGAACTTCCCCTGCATCTGTAAGCTTCAATAAATATCCCTTCCTCCATAACTGTGCCTGGTTTAGAAGTTCATCTCAGCGACCTGAAGCTGTCTACTACAGTCATCTAGGCTGATTTAATGTCCTAGCTATTGTGAATAAATCAGTAACAGATTGAGGTGCATATATCTTTATATTAAAGTTTACAGTTCTTAGAGCATATGGCCAGGAGTGGCACAACTGAGTCATTATGGTAGTTTTTTTCTTTTGTAGCTAATTGTGAAATTTCCACACTGGTTTTTATAATGGATGCATTAGTTTAAATTCCCACCAAGAGTGAATAAATGTCCCTCTTTTCCCACACCCTTACCAGCATATGTTATTTGATTTTTTGAAAACCATTCTGACTGGAGTGAGAGAGAACCTCAAAGCAGTCATTTCCTGATGGCTAAAGATGTTGAACACTTTTTAAAATATTTATTGGAGCCGGGCATGGTGGCACACGCCTTTAATCCCAGCACTTGGGAGGCAGAGGTAGGAGGATCACCGTGAGTTCAAGGCCACCCTGAGACTCCACAGTGAATTCCAGGTCAGCCTGAGCTAGAGTGAGACCCTACCTCAAAAAACCAAAATATATATATATATATATATGTGTGTGTGTGTGTGTGTGTGTGTGTGTGTGTGTGTGCGCGCGCGCCACTTGTACTTTCTCTTTCAAGAACTCTGTTCAGATCTATGGCACATTTTTAATATATTTTTTAATATTTTATTTATTTGTTTGAGAGAGAGAGAAAATGGGTGTACCAGGGCCTCCAGCCACTACAAACAAACTCCATATTCATGCACCCCTTTGTGCATCTGGCTTATGTGGGTCCTAAAGAGTCAAACCAGGATCCTTTGGCTCTGCAGGCAAATGCATTAACCGCTAAGCCATCTCTCCAGCCCCCTATGGCACATTTTTGATTGGGTTGTTTGACTTGAGTTCTTTATATGTTCTAGATATTAAGCCTCTGTCTGATGTTTAGTTGGTGAAGATTTTCTCCCATTCTATAGCCTCTTGACTTGGCTGACAGTTTAAGTATACCATAGCTTTTCAGGTTAATGAGGTTGCATTAGTTAATTGTTTGCTTATTTTGTGGACCACTGGAGTCTTATATAAAACATCCTTTTACTGTCCTGTATCTTGACGTGTTCTCCCTGCTTCTTCCTCTATCTGTTTCAGAGTTTCAAGTATTACATTGAGATAATTCAAGTTGAATTTTGTGCAGTATGACTTACATGAAACTTATTCCCTTTCATATTGATGATTTTGTGGTTTTATTTGCTTAACATCTATTCTATCAATGATTATTATTTTTCCCATCTATATCTTCATGACTGTGTTTACCCTTCCTCTTTGATGAGAAGTATTCTGTCCAGAATCCTCTGTGGAGCTGGCTTAGTGCTCATAAATTCCTTCACCCTGTTTTTATCATGGGAAGTTTTTCTTTCCCCTTCTGTTATGAGGGATAATGTTGCTGGGTCTAAGTACTCTGGGTTGCCAGTCATGGTCTTTGAATACTTTAAATACGAGATTCCAAGCCCTTATGACTTGTAGAGTTTCCATTGAGAACTAATGTGCTATTCTGATGGACTTGCCGTTACATGTAACTACATGTTTCACTCGTGTGGCTTTTGGAGCCCTTCCTTTGTTCTGTATTTTAACTCTACTATAATGTGGGGATTTTCTTTGCTGTTCCTATCTACTTGGTGTTCTGTATGTCTCTTGTACCTGGATGGGCATCTCTTTCCCTGGATTTGGGATTTTTTCTTTTATAATATTTTTCAAACATTTTATTTATTTATTTGAGAGAAGAAGAAAGAGAGAAGCAGATAAAGAGACTGGGCACACCAGGGCCTCAAGCTTTATGTGGGTACTGGGGAATCAAAGCTGAGACCTTTGGCTTTGCAGGCAAGCACCTTAACACTAAGCCATATCTCCAGCCCCTCTTATAATTTCATTGAAAATATTCTGTTATTGGTCTGAAGTTCTTCTTCTATAATCATTATTTCAATAATTGGTCCTTTCATGATGTCCCAAATATGTCTTATGTTCTGTTAATGTTTTTAAGCTTCTCCTTTGATTAAGTGATCCAATTTCTCTACACTGTCTTAAAGGCCTGATATTCTGTCTTCCACTTGATCCATTCTATTGGTGAACCTTTCCATAGAACTTTTTTTTTTTTTTTTTTTTTTTTTTTTTTTGTTTTGCGAGGTAGGATCTCACTCTGGTCCAGGCTGACCTGGAATTAACTATGTAGTCTCAGGGTGGCCTCGAACTCTCGGTGATCCTCCTACCTCTGCCTCCCAAGTGCTGGGATTAAAGGTGTGCACCACCACGCCCAGCTCCATAGAACTTTTTATTTGACTTGTTCTACTTTTTTCATTTATAGTTTCATTTCAGTTTGCTTTTCATCAGGATTTCTATCATTTTATTATGTTTCCTTTTCATATCCAGGTGTGGCTTACTCCTCAGTTCATTTAGCTGTTGATAGTGTCTTTGGATTCATTTAAGTGTCTATCTATATCTTTTGTGCAGATTTATGATTATTCTTTTGAATACATTAGCGGGTTTACATCTAAGGTGTTCTCATAGGACTCCTCTACCATGAGCTTGGAAGTTCTTGGATGAAACATATTGCCTTGATTTTTCAAGTTACTCCTTTTGCATTGAGACTTACCCATCTGAATGCAGTGTGTTGGTCTGGTCTTTCTGGTACATCTGAATATAGTGTGTGGGTCAGGCCTTTCTGGCACACTTGTGTTGAGTGAGCACTTAGATTGGTACATGGTGTTTCTCAGGTTCACTTGTCTTTGCTCTGTCTTGTGCTGCTTGGAGTTCAGTCTTAGAGATACTTGTGCTACTTCCTGTACATGGTAACTGAGTATATCTCAGCTCAGTTGAAGCTGTGTCCAAACTCACGAGGGACACCAGCTCCAATTGCAGAACCCTTGTCAGCCCCCTGATATGGGAAAGGAGAACGTTTTGGGGAACTATGTGCCCCAATTAACATAGCATAGGTCCCTCAGTTATAATGGCAAATGCTTTGGCCATCCAAGGATGAGAAGTAAAGTGGCTCAGTGTAGTGTGCCTGAACTAATGAGGATCTGGTCCCCTAGCTCCAATAATAGAAACACCAGCCAGACACCCAGTACAGGGAAGGAAGAATGGCTTTAGGGAACTATATGCACAAACAAAGGCAGAATGGATCCCCCCGGTTCCAATTCTTGGGGCAGAGAAGGGAGAATGAACTAAGGATATTTTCAGACAAGCATAAGCAAGGGCAGTACATAACCACCAACCCAGCACTGCCGAAAATACTTAAAGCAATGCTATTGTCACAGAAGAATGGAAGATGCTTTCAATCATGAGGTCACAAGCAAGAAGAAATTTCATGAGAGCAATATGTGAACAAAAATGAACAAGGCATGTCCAACACAGACAACAGAAAATTTTTCTTAAAAGATTTTTATCTACTTATTTGTGCATGTGTGTGCGTGCATGCATGTGTGCATATGAACACCATGTGCAAACAAATGCAGATGCTTGTACCACTTATGTTGCACCTGGCTTTGCATGGGTGCTGAGGAATTGAACCTGGGCCAGCAAGCTTTGCAAGCAAATGCTTTTTAAAAAAATATATTTTAAGCCGGGCGTGGTGGCGCACGCCTTTAATCCCAGCACTCGGGAGGCAGAGGTAGGAGAATTGCAGTGAGTTCGAGGCCACCCTGAGACTACATAGTTAATTCCAGGTCAGCCTGGACCAGAGTGAGACCCTACCTCGAAAAACCAAAATAAATAAATAAATAAATAAATAAATAAATAAATAGAAATATATATTTTTTATTTTTTTATTTTATTTATTTATTTGACAGAGGAAAGGGAGAGAGAGAGAGAATGGGCACGCCAGGGCCTCCAGCCATTGCAAATGAATTCCAGATACGTGTGCCCCCTTGTGCATCAGGCTAATGTGGGTCCTGAGGGATAAAACCTGGGTCCTTTGGCTTTGCAGGCAAACTCCTTAGCTGCTAAGCCATCCCTTCAGCCCAGCAAGCAAATGCTATTAACTGCTGAGCCATCTCCCTACCCTCTGGAAAAATCATAATAATAATACAGAAGAAAAAAAGAACAAACAGGGGCTGGAGAGATGGATTAGTGGTTAAGCATTTGCCTATGAAGCCTAAGGATCCCGGTTCAAGGCTCAATTCCCCAGTACCCACTTAAGCCAGATGCACAAGGTGGCGCATGCATCTGGAGTTTGTTTGCAGTGGCTAGAGGCCATGATGCCCCTGTTCTCTCCCTCTCTCTCTCTCTCTCTCTCTGCCTCTTTCTGTCTCTGTCTGTTGCCAATTGAAAAAAAAAAAAAGAGCAAACAGTAAGCTCTCTCATAAGAACCACCACCACCATTTTTGTAAGAATTAGGAAAAGTCTCTCAGCAATAACTTTAAATATAACTAGCCTCAATATACCAATGAAAGAGCACAGTCTAGGTAACTGTGCTAGAGAACCAGATCCATGTATCTATTGTCTCAAATAAACACACCTCACTGTCAAAAATAACCATAGTGGACTGGAGAGATGGCTTAGCAGTTCAGGCACTTGCCTGAGAAGCCTAAAAACCCAAGTTCAATTCCCTAGAAGCCACATAAGGCAGATGTTCATGGTTGCACATGATTCTGGAATTCATTTCCAGTGGCTGGAGGCCCTAGCATGCCTATTCTCTCTCTCACTCTCACACAAATAAATAAATAAAAGTTAAAAGTATTTTTAAAAAAATAACAATAGTATAGAAGTGAATTCATCCATCATGTGGAGCTGAAAACCAGGTATTGAGCTTATTCTGATATTTGATAAGGGAGATTTCGGATTAAAACTAGTTAAAAGAGATAAAGAAAGCCAGTACATATTAATAAAAGAAACAACTCATCAAGGAGATATAAGCAGTTGTAAACAAATATGCCCTGAATGTTGGTACCCTAATATCATAAACTAGATAGTAATAGGCATAAAAAATCTAGAAAGATCCATTTATAGACAAAGATGATCAAAATAATTAAAGGGATATAAATTACTTAAGCAGATCCATGCCAATCAAAGCAACTGAAACAGTAGTAAGTCTCTGATGCACTGCCAAATTCTAGCAACCTTTAAATTTTATTTATTTATTTGAGAGAGAGAAAGGAAGAAGCAGATAGAAAGAGAGAGGAAGAGCATGGGTGCACCAGGGTCTCCAGCCACTGCAAATGAACTCCAGACACATGTGTCACTATATGCATCTGGCTTACATGAGTACGGGGGGCAGGGGAATAAAACCTGGGTCCCCAGGTTTCACAGGCAAGTGCTTTAACCACTAAGCCATCCCTCCAGCCCCGCTACCATCCCTAGTGCTTGCCTAAAATGCACAACGTCCTACTATTAAAATTTTCAAAGACAACTTTTTTTTCATCTTATTTCCTCTACTGCATATTTTTTATTTTCACTTCCATTATACTTTCCTTCTATTTGATATTTAATATGCTCTTTCTCTATGGTTATGAGGTAGATGCTTAGACCAATAATTTTAGAACTTTATTTTAAGATAGGCCTAGTGGCTCATATGCTGGGATACAACTGAACACATGCCAATTTTGGTAGTTTGAATAGATGGCCCCCAATATATTCAGTGTTTTATTAGTTTGTACTGTGCATCTGCATCTACCTGGCTGGAAGCAATGTCACTGGGAGGATCTTAAGGTGTGGTGGTGGGTTTGAGATTAATCTAAAAATATGCAAAGTGTGCCTAGCTGGAGTTCCTGAGGTGTACTGTGTTGTGCTGTGTGGCTTTTGGCTTTGGCTTCTCTTTCTCTGCTTGGAACTGTGAAGGCAGGCCAGCCTCTTCTGCCACTATGGAACTTCCCCTAGATCTGTAAGATTCAATAAATATCCCTTCCTCCATAACTGTGCCTGGTCTGGAAGTACATCTCAGCCAACCTGAAGCTGTCTCCTACAGAATGTTCTTTATGGTTATGAGGTAGATGCTTAGAACCAATGATTTTAGAACTTTATTTTAAGATAGGCCTAGTGGCCCATATGCTGAGATACAACTGCAACATATGCCAATTTCATCACTTTTATGGCAAGAAATCTGGCTAGGGAGATGGCTCAGCAATTAAAAGACTCATGTTTGCAAAGCCTGCCAGCTCAGGTTCAATTCCCCAGCAGCCATGGAAAGCCAGAGGCAAGAAGTGGCCCATGGGTCTGACCTTGGTTTGCAACAGACAGAGATCCTGGCATAACTCCCCTCCACATACACACACACACTTGCAAATAAATAAAAATAAAAAAGAAATTTGTTCAATAACTATATATCATGACCAGAACTAAAAGTCTTTAACATAAACTTATTTGTCTTAATATTTATTTAAAGATAATTTTTAAGTTGATTATTGAGGGAAAAGCAATAAAGCTTAACAAGTGAAAAGAAAAATGGTGGTTGCCACATATAGGTTATGTATAGGTTATTAAACACTAAAACGGTGCAGCCAGCAAAGATCTGTAGTGAATGGATGACTGCTTTGATAATTCACAATCCAGGTGGGGGGATGGTGCTCTAAACCTCCATAATCTTGAGTAAAAAATCATTTACAAGCCAGGGGTAGTAGCCTGGCTCTGTAATCCCAGCCCAGAAACTCATGGGCCAGGTCGTCTGGCATAGGCAGCAGTAAGTAACAGAGACCCTGCCTCAAAGTGGAAGACATGGACTAGGACCTGACGCTGGCCACAGGTACACCGTGGAATATGTATGCCCACACTCACAAACACACATACACATTATACACATACACCAAGACAAAAAAGACATTTATAAGAAAACTTCTCCTGGAAAGAACACAGGTATGGCTTCCATTCAGCTATATGAAGCTATTTTGGCTTCCTTCTCCTGCAGATATTTAAAACCCAACTAGTGTCATTTTATTAATAAATAAAACCATCTCATGGCTGACAAATTCTCACATTTCAGTCATGTATTAACACTATATTAGGGGCTGGAGAGATGGCTCATTGGTTAAAGGAGCTTGCTTGCAAAGCCTAGTAGCCTAGATTCAATTTCCCTAGTACCCAAGTAAAATTAGGTGCACAGGGTAGTGCACACAGCTGGAGTTTGTTTGCAGAGGTGAGAGGGTTTAGCATGCCTGTTCTCTCTCTCTCTCTCTCTCTCTCTCTCTCTCTCTCTCACACACACACCTTTAATCCCAGCACATGGGAGGCAGAGGCCACCCTGAGACTACATAGTGAATTCCAGGACAGCGTGAGCTAAAGCAAGGCCCTACCTCAAACACACACACAAACACAAAGAATACTATAGCAGGTGAAATAATATTAAATTAAAAATATGGTCTGTGCTTGAGATAATTTAAATAAAACGACAATAAGACTTTTAGCTAATTTAGTTTATAGAAATGTCAGATGTCTGAATTTTCTGTTAAAACAGTAGAGGTCAGCAAGTTGCCACTGAGCTGGGCATGGTGATACAAGCCTTTAGTCACAGCGTACTCGTGAAAGCCAGATGGTACACAGCCTTGGTAATCTCAGTGCTAGGGAGGCAGAGACAGGAGATGACTGGGGCCTCATGGCCAGCTAGTCTAGCTGAATCAGTTGAGCTCCAGGTTCAAAGAGAGACTACCTGAAAAACAAGGTAGTGGCTGGGCATGGTGGCACACTCCTTTAATCCAGCACTCGAGAGGCAGAGGCCAACTTGGAACTACAGAGGGAGCGACAGGACAGCCTAGGCTTGAATGAGACGCTACCTCAAGAAAACAAGGTGGGGAAGGACTGAGGAAATGGCTCAGTGGATAACACGCTTGCTGCTCAAGCCTTAGTATGCAAATTTGAGCCTAAGACCCCAAGAAAAATGCCAGAAGCTGTGGCAGGCTTCTGGAAGCCCAGCACTCTGACAGAGATGGGAGGCAGAGATGAAATAATTTCCCAGAAGCTTTCTGCAAATGTAACAGAAAGAACAGCAGCAGCAGAGGGAGAGCCAGAGAACCCTAGTTTCAAATGAGGATGGACCTGAAAGTTGTCCTCTGAACTCACTCACACTCACACCCATGAACACATATGCATACGTGTGAACACATATATAAAATTTAAAAATCTTAAGGTGAACACCAACCTCTAGCCTCTACATATTTACATATGTGCAAGATGACCCCCTCCACACACACACAAACAGGCAAATGTGAACATATACCACATACACAAATCAAAATGATACTATTAGACACTGGCTACAATGTTTAAACCCAACATAAAGCTTTGGCAAGTAGGAGGAACAGCTAGATGTTCACACACTCAAGCCATATGGAAAACATTTACACAACAGGTCCTAGAGCTGGAGAAAATGTGGACCATGGTTCAATGGTTCCACCAAAATGAAGGTGGGCAGTGCTAGTGCCTTTCATCAGAACAGAAAATGCCTACCAGCAACAACAGGAAATTAAATCCTATTCACAATGAAAAAAACAAATTAGCACTACAGTGTGCAACACATAGGCTATGAACTTTGGAAAAAAATAAACTTGGCCTTGAATTCTAGTTTTGATACTTTACTACTAACAATGCAGATGTGGGTATAATCTCCTTGAGCTTGCTTTCTCCACCTGAAAAGTAAGATAATGTCACCCATCTTATAAGATTATTTCAAGACAGAAATATTCTAACAAGAACTCAATGAATAGTATCAATTACCAATTGCTTTAATACGTAGTAGACTCTCGTATATAAACTTTCTTCTAGTAAAACAATATTCATCCTAATCTGAAAATAAATCAGTGGCATTTCCGCTACTGAAAGACAAAAGAGGTAAAAATTTTCCACTGATTTTATAATGCAGACTGCCAAGAAAGCTGCATGGAGTAGCATTCCCACTACAAAGTTAAGAGAAGTGCCTGCATAGTGGTTCGTGAAGCTATACAAGAACCAACTGTGACATTATTCAGCTACTGCATGAACACCACATAAAAAGGCAGCTATCAGCCTAATGGCAGAGGATCAAATGAGTAGAAGAGATTAAATAAATGGGCAGGAGAAAAGCCAGCTTATGAAGGTGGTGGACGAAAGTTAAATTGGGACTCCACAGGAGGAAATTCACAGTTGGTACTGAAAACCTAGTCAAAAGCATGTGGCTGGGGAGGTCATAAGCCTCAGGGGAAGTGGGGAAGCTACTATTGCTTTTTTTTTTTTTTTTTTTTTTTTTTCAAGGTAGGGTGTCTCTCTAGCCCAGGCTGACCTGGAATTCACTTGGTAGTCTCAGGGTGGCTTTGAACTTATGGTAATCCTCCTACCTCTGCATCCTGAGTACTGGGATTAAAGGCGTGCACCACCACACCCGGCACTACTATTACTTTTTGACTAAATGGATATATTACACATACCAAATTGTTCTCTAAATATTTATGTTTATGCCCTGTTGCAGTCAGGTTCGCATGCTGGCAGAAAACACCTGACCAAGAGCAGCTTGTGGGAAAAGGGTTTATTTTGGCTTACAGACTCATGATGACAGGTGAAATGGTGGCATGAGCAGAGGGTGGACATCACCTCTTCGCCAACACTGGGTAGACAACACCAACAGGACAATATGCCAAACACTGGCAAGAAGAAGCTGGTTGTAACACCCATGAGCCTGCCCCAACAATACACTGCCTCCAGGGGACTTTAATTTCCAAATTGCCATGAGCAGGGGACCTAGCATTCAGAACACCTAAGGTTACAGGGGATACCTTAATCAAACCACCACATGCCCATATATTAGTACTGCTCTCCCTTTTCACATGGTGATGTCGACTGGAGAGACTCAAACCTCATCAAAGTACTGAGAGGTGACAGGTGAGTGTTCAGCTCTCAATGAGACTTCTCTAGCACATCCTCCAAGGCTCCAGGACCATTACAGAAGAGGTGGCAGAAAAATAATCTAAGAGCCAAATGATAGGAAGGAGTGCTTTGGTACAGTCTTTTATAACCTCACAGTGACTGTCTTTACCTGCACAAGATCTTCACAATACTGTGCCCATCAACATGTCATCACAGATGATGAAGGAGGGCAAAAAAAAAAAATACATCAAAATATAATAGATTAGCTGGAAGGAAGATTCAGTGAAAAGGCGACAAAAGAAAGTAATAGGAGGAATTATGATCAAAATACATCATGTATGTAGATCCACTCAGTGGAATGGAACTCATTGCTGGAACTGGGAAATAAGTCAAAGCCATGTACAAAAATGAGCCCAATCTCCAAGATCAAGCTCCCACCAAATGTGAGCTAGAAGAGGGCCTACGCGTATAAAATTCACTACAAAATAACTATGGCCATTCCATCTATCTAGTTCTCTCTCCGTTGGAGAATTTGCTTATCTTTTTCACATGGACAATGAACCTGAAGGAAGGATCAGCCTTTCGCACCTCACCAGGGCCCCAGCTGAAACCATAGAGTAATGTGGGGAAAGGGCAAGAGTACAGCTTTCTTGGTGAACACAACACCAAAAAAAGGCAGAAGGAGACAAACACAAAGAACGTCCAACTCCTACTGAGCCACATATATATCCAGAGCCACAGAGGCTCCCAAAACCTCACCACTGAAGCAGAACTAAAATGATCCCAATGTGGCTCAGGGAAATTCGCAGAAGAGGGGGCGGAAAGAGTGTTAGAGCACCAAGTTGAGTCATTATGCACATAATTTTTGACTATCCCCACAGTGCAAGACCCACATCCCCCATTCACGAGGGTCCCTTTGGAGGGGGGAGGTCAGGGAGGAGGATAATGGAGTCATCAATATGATTGTAAAATTAGAATAATATAAACAAAGTGATAAATTATTTTTGGGGGGGGAGAGAGAGACAGAGAGAGAGGGAGAGGAGGACAGACAGAGATAAGCGCGCCAGCAGCCTCTCAGCTGCTGAGAACGAAATCCAGATGTGTGCGCCCCCCTTGTGGTCAAGTGTGGCATTGCGCCCTTGCGTCACTTTGCATCTGGCTAAACATGGGACCTGGAGATTGGAACCACTGGCGATTAGAACCAGCATTCTTAGGCTTAGGAGGCAGGCACCTTAACCACTAAGGCATCTCTACAGCCCAATTTTTTTTTTAAATGTAAAAAAAATACATTATGTATTTATGGGGAATTTTCCAAAAAAAGAAATCAGTCCATTTAGTTTGGTTACAAAGCTGAACTTTAGCAAGCTACATTTACTCATGGAAGAGAAACAGAAGAAATACAAGGAGAGCCAGGCATGGTGGCGCATGCCTTTAATCCCAGCACTTGGGAGGCAGAAGTAGGAGAATCACCATGAGTTCAAGGCCACCCTAAGACTACATAGTGATTTCCAGGTCAGCCTGAACTAGAGTGAGACCCTACCTCGAAAAACCAAAAAAAAAAAATTTTTTTAAAGAAAAAAAGAAAAGAAATACAAGGAGGCCAGCACCCAGTACTAATGTGGCTGTCAGTTTATTTCTCAATCTACCTTTTTTTAAAAACTATTTGAGAGAGAGAGACAGAGAGAGAGAGAGAGAGAGGCAAAGAGAGTGAGAGGAAGAGAGAATAGGCACACCAGGGTCTTCAGCCACTATAAACAAACTCCAGATGTGTGTGCCCCTTTGTGCAACGTGTGACATTTCACGCTTGCATCACTGTGCGTCTGGCAATGCAGGACCTCGAGATTCGAATATGTGTTCTTAGGCTTCAAAAGCAAGAGCCTTAACCACTAAGCCATCTGCCCAGTGTTCAAACTACTTTGTAGTCACACATGTCAGAAAATAAATATAGGCACTCTAATAATCCCATTTTGAGGCTTCCAGTTAACATGGCAGTGTAGGAACCACAACAAAGCAGCCTAGGGGAGGAAAAGCAAAAAACCAAACAAAAAAAATAGCAAAATGCACTCTTCTACTAAAAAGTGAAGGTGTATAAGAAATTATCAACCACAGCAGAGAAGAAGGAGAGATGCAAAGCATCTAGAGACCACAGAAGCAGGCAAAAGCAGCTCCAGCAGTGGCAGTACCAGGTCTGTGCAGCCACAGCCACCAAGCTATAAATGGGAATTTCAAGGTATTAAGGACACTATGGAAAGAATTCAGGGTTTAGCAAAAGGAGAAGAATTACACACCAAAGGCATAGTAGGCATTTTCAAAAAAATCATAGAAGAAAACTTCCCTCAAATTGGGAAACAGATGCCAATGTAGATACAGGAAGCCTTTAGGACACAAAACAGACAAAACCTGGAAAGAACCTCTCCTCACCATATTATAATTAAACTACCAAACACACAAACCAAAGAAAATATATTGAAAGCAGTTAGAGGGAAAAATCAAGTTATATAGAAAGGCAAGCCAATTAGGATAACAGCAGATTACTCAACACAAACTTTAAAAGCCAGAAGAGTTTGGAATAATGTATTTCATGTTCTGAAAGATAACAACTGTCAACCAAGGTTACTTATCCTGCAAAGCTATCTATCCAAATTGATGGAGAAATAAGGATATTCCACAACAAAAGCAGGGTAAAGGAATATTTGAAGACAAAACCAGCTCTCCAGAAAATATTTGAAAGGATCCTCCATGCCAAAGAGAAAGAAAAGCACACATATAAGGAACCTGGAAAAAACAAACCATACTCCAATACTAGTTAATACAAGAGAGCAAAGGTAAAACTGGAAGAACTACAAGACAAGAAAAATGACAAAAATAAATACACACCTTTCAATAATAACTTAATATAAATGGCCTGAATGCCCCAACCAAAAGACATAGGTTTGCAGAGTGGGTTAAAAAAGCAGGATCCTTCAATTTGTTGCCTCCAAGAAACTCACCTTTTGAGCCGGGTGTGGTGGCACACGCCTTTGATCCCAGCACTTGGGAGGCAGAGGTAGGAGGATCACCATGAGTTCAAGGCCACCCTGACTTTACAATCTTAAACATATATGCACCTAACATGGTGGCTCCCAGTTTCATCAAACACTATTAGAACTAAGATCAAAGATAACACCAAACACAGTTGTAGAGGATGACTTCAACAATCCACTCTCATTAATTGACAGTTCATCTCGACAAACACTTAACAGAGATGCACCTAGATTAAATGAGGTCATAGAATAAGTAGACCTAACAGATATCTACAGGACATTTCATCCAAATGTTGCAGAATACACATTCTTTTCAGCAGCACATGAAACATTCTCCAAAATAGACCATATATTAGGACACAAAGCAAATCTTAACAAATACAGGAAAATTAAAATAATTCCTTGTACTCTATCTGATCATATTGGGATCAAACTACAAATCAATAGCAAGAAAAGCTATACAGCATACACAAAATCATGGAAACTAAACAATACACTAGTAAGTGATGAATGGGTCAATGAAGAAATCAAGAAGGAAATCAAAAAATTCATAGAATCAAATGACAATGAAAACACAACATACCAAAACCTTTGGGACACAATGAAGGCAGTCATAACAGGGAAATTTATAGCTTTACGTGCCTATATTAAAAAATTAGAAAGGTTGCAAGTCAACAACTTAATGTTTCACCTTAAGGCCCTGGAAAAAGAAGAACAAGGCAAACCGAAAATTGGTAGATGGGAAGAAATAATAAAGATTAGGGCAGAAATTAATGAAATAGAAACAAAAAAAAACAATACAAAGAATCAATGAAACAAAGAATTTGTTCTTTGAAAGGATAAACAAGATTGACAAACCCTTAGAAAATCTGATGAAAAGAGAAGAGACACAATAAAATTAAAGATGAAAAAGGCACTATCACAACAGATATAGAGAAATTCATACTATAAGACCATATACTCCACTAAGTTTAAAAATCTGAAAGAAATGGATGATTTCCTTGATTTATATGACCTATCAAAATTAAATCCAGATGAAATTTAACCACTTAAATAGACCTATAACAAGTATGGAGATGCAAGCAGGTATAAAAAAATCTCCCAACTAAAAAAAGTCCAGGCCCAGATGGATTCACTGCTGAGTTTTACCAGCCCTTCATGGAAGAACTAACACCAATGCTTCTCAAACTTTTCCATAAAATATAAAAGGAAGGAATACTACCAAACTCCTTCTACAAAGCCAACATCACCCTGATACCAAAACCAGACAAAGATAGAACAAAAAAGAAAAATACAGACCAATCTCTTTTATGAACATAGATACAAAAATTCTCAACAAAATATTGGCAAACAGAATACAAGAATATATCAGAAAGATCATTCATACCGACCAAGTAGGCTTTATCCCAGAGATACAGGGATGGTTCAACATACGCAAATCAATAAATGTAACATATTATATAAATGGACTGAAGGACAAAAATCACATGATCATCTCATTAGATGAAGCAAAAGCATTTGACAAAATCCAGCATCCCTTCATGATAAAAGTCCTACCAAGACTGGGAATAGAAGGAACATAGCTCAACATAATAAAGGCTATTTATGACAAACCCACAGCCAACATAATACTAAATGGAGAAAAACTTGAAGCTTTGCCACTAAAATTAGGAATAAGGCAAGGCTGTCCACTGTCCCCACTTTTATTTAATATAGTACTGGAAGTCTTAGCCATAGCAATAAGGCAAGTGAAACATATAAAAGGGATACAAATTGGAAAGGAATACCATGTAAAGAAAGAGCACATCTTCATAGCAAAACATGAAACTTGTGATGTAAAATGTATTGTTTGTGCGCATGAGTGCACATGCATGTGCATGCTAAAGTCCCTTGCTGTTGCAAATAAAAACCGGATGTTTCTGCCACTTTTTGTACCTGGCTTTCTGTGGGTTCTGGGAACAGACCTTGCCCAGCAGGGTTTACACGCAAGCATCTTTAACTGCTGTGTTATATGCCAGTCCCCACAATAATTTTTCAATAATGTAAGAAATTGTTCAGTAACATTTAGTAGTGAACAGACATGTAACAGTGACTCAGCCTACTCTCCTGTATACTCCCCACCCCCACCCCCGAACAAAAGCCCAAATGTTGTATACTGAGATAGTTCAGAAATAGTAGTCAGAAAACTGAAATACTTACAGCACCCCATAAAGGATTCCTTTCCAATAACATGCAACTGTACCTTTTACTCTTCTGAGCAACTTATTTCCTGCTTCTCAAGGAAGAAATTCCATTAGCAAATCTATAGTTGTTCTGCACATAGACAGCAGACACATATACACACTTCTTGTGTTCAACATGTCACTGCTCTAAATAATGGGAAGTACAGAGCTGTTTCATAACTCCCTAGCTGTGAGACTGCCTCAAAAAAGTACGCAAGTAAATGCATTTCAAAATTCCAAGAAAGTATTTCAACATGTGGTCAGAGAGCTCAAGAATATGGTGGGTATAATAAGAAGAATAAAGCTAGCTCCATGTGATTTAACTATAATTACAGCCTTTATGTTATAATAAGCTACTATTTTAAACAGGATTTTTTAATGTATTTATTTATTTTTATTTATGAGAGAGAAAGAGGCAGGTAGAAATAATGGGCATACCAGAGCCTTCAGCCACTGCAAACAAACTCCAGATACATGTGCCACCTTGTGCATCTGGCTTATATGGGTCCTGAAGAATCAAACCTGGGTCCTTTGGTTTTGTAAGCAAGCACCTTAACCAATAAGCCATCCCTCTAGCCCTTAAATGGGTTTTTGGGCTGGGGATGTAGTGCAGTGGCAGAGTGTTTGCCTATCATGCATATGACCCTAGGTACAATCCCCTATCACCATGAAAGGAAGAAAGGAAGGGAGGGAGGAAAGGGTCTCAAAGAATATTGAGAATTTTTTTCATGGCCTTTGGAAGGCTTTAAGAAATGCTATAAAGAAATATTAGATACAGCAACTGCATAAATTCTCTGTGTTCCCAAAGCCCAAGGACCTTGTATTTCCTTCTCAGAAATAGGTATACAGGTCACGTAGCAATACCAAGTAACCTTTTCATTAAAGCACATCAGGATTTTAACTTAAAGATACCATCCTTGTAATAGATAATGAGATTACTGATTAAATGAACATTTTGGTTAATGAATCTCACAACAGATTTATCAAACCTTCTAAAGGTTTGTCACCATGCACACTCAAATTTTATACAATAATCCAAATTCTAATTTCCCTTTCTGTATGATATTTAGACATAATCATCAGAATCAAACTGTTAACACCTTGATTCAGTTCAACTTTCTGATATTATGTCTTCAAATCATTTTTGACAGAATATCAAACTGAAAATTACGCATTACATTAGATATCCTGAGAGCACTTGAGGGAATTTGGTGAATTCAGTAAAATAAGGCTTTAATATTGCTTAAGAACCAAAAAGTAGAAAAAAGAGGAAAGAAATACACACTGAAATTCATTTGTATAAATTTAGAAATATTCCCATTGTTAAGAAAAATGAGTCTCAGACCATTAAGCTAGATACATATTATTATACTGAAATTAGGAAGATATGCTATATACATCTGAGACCTGGTGATACATTTTTTTTTCTCTGAAATCCCCAATGCACTACACATATAATTAGCTCTTTCTTAAGCATCCCATCATTCTGTATAATGCTTCCCTGGGGAGGTGATTTTGAGAGCCAGCCAGGCACCTGCAACCATCACATGTAGTCAGTGAACACACTGATGAGCTTTACAGCTGATTTCCATGCAAAGGAAAGGCACAGTGAGCCGTTGCATATTCACACAGTCCCACCTTTGGCCTGATGCTTACCAAGCTCCACCAGTTCGTCACCATCCTCACCAAGGTTAGCTAACAGCAGGGAGGAGATCTCTGCAGAGTCATGATAAATTTGCTACAGGAAGTGTTGCCAACATGCTCAAGCATGAGTGACACACTGCAATGAGATGTTAGCATTTCTGGTTCCCTTTCTCTAGCTCAGAAATATGGGGCAGGAAATGTCAATCTGTGTTCCATGGTGGAAAGAATCTTCTTTCTTAATCCCCAAAAAAGGATAATTAAAAACATTTTCTTCCAGTCATGGTGGCTCATGCCTTTAATCCCAGCACTCAGGAGGCAGAGGTAGGAGTATCCCGTGAGTTCGAGGCCACCCTGAGACTACATAGTTAATTCCAGGTCTGCCTGAACCAGAGTGAGACCCTACCTCAGAAAATAATTTTTTTTCTTGGCCTGGATGGATGGCTTAGTGGTTAAGGCACTTGCCTGCAAACCCAAAGGACCCAGGTCCAATTCCCCAGGACCAACATAAGCCAGATGCACAAGGTGGTGTGTATGTCTGGAGTTCATTTACAGAGGCTGAAGACCCTGGCATGCCCATTCCCTTCCTCCCTCCCCCTCCCTCTCCCTCTCTCTCTCTTGTCAAATAAATAAATAAAAATAAAGTATTTTTAAAACGTTTTCTTTAGTAACAAAAGACATTTCTCCTATCCAAGTGCTAACTAGCCAACCCTGCTTAGCTTCCAAGATTAGATGAGATGGGGCACTGTTGTAGTCAGTTCAATACTGCTGGGATGAACCTCCAAGCCAGACATAGTTTATGGGAGGAATGGGATTTATTTGAAGCTTACAGATCCAGGAGAAGTTCCATAATGATGAAAGAAGCTGGCCCCCTTTCACAGATTCATGCAGAGAGACACCAAACAGCCAGCACCACACCAAAAGGAAGCAGCAAACCTCAGGGACCCTAGCACTCTGCATACCTTAGGCTGGAATTCAGATCTTCCCCCAGTGACAGCCTCCCCCTGCCCCCCCGCAAGCAGGAGTTTGCCTGCTAGGGGCATACGCTGAAAACTCAATTTTAATAACACCTGAGTCTATAGAGGGACATCACACTACCACGGGCACATTCAGGGTACTATGGGTGTTGACAACAAAAGACATTTCTAAACATGGAAGTATCAGTGGCTCTACCAATAGTCCATGGGGGCTGTGGCTGCCCCTCTGATCACCTCAAGCACCTGCACAAGGTCCAGGAGAAGCCACTGTCTGTGGCACTACTGCCACCCAGGCTAAGCTACCGTGCTCATGGAGCCCCTTCAGAGCCAAGGGAGCTTTGGGGGAGGATCTTAATGAGCGTTCTGGCCTTTATTCTTACTTCTTTTTCAGTCCAGGAAACAAAACATGACTAATGAATTAAAAATTCCAGGCTAGGGCTGGAGAGATGGCTTAGCAGTTAAGCTCTTGCCTGTGAAGCCTAAGGACCCCAGTTCGAGGCTTGCTTCTCCAGGACCCAATTAAGCAAGATGCACAAGGGGGCGCATGCATCTGGAGTTTGTTTGCAGTGGCTGGAGGCCTGGTGCGCCCATTCTCTCTCTCTCTTTACCTGCTCTGCCTGCCTATTTCTGTCTCTCTCTCTCTCTCAAATAAATAAATAAATAACTATATTTTTTTTAATTCCAGGCTAGAGAGATGGCTCAGAGGTTAAGGTTCTTGCCTGCAAAGCCCAAGGACCTGGATTTGATTTCCTAGTACCCATGTAAGCTAGATGCACAAGGTGGCACACACATCTAGAGTTTCTCCCTCTCTCTCTCCTTGCAAATCAATTAATTAATTTTAAAAATATGCTCAGGGCTAGAGAGATAGCTTATATTAAAGCACATTCTGGCAAAGCCAAAGAACCTAGGTTTGATTCCCCAGTACCCACATAAAGCCAGATGCACAAGGTGGTGCATGTATCTGGAGTTTGCAGTGGCTAGAGGCCCTTGTGCACCCATTCTCTGTCCCCCCTTCACCCTGTCTCAAATAAATAAAAATAAAAACTAAAAAAATACACTCACAAGTTTCTTTTAAAAAATTCCTATGGCATATATGATGATATATGATGATAATATTTAGTGGGACTACACATTGGAGATTTTTCATGAATGTTTACAATTAGCTAGGAGCTTTTCATTATTCAGATATTAAATACATATAGCTATCCAAAATACTGCTTCAAAATAAAATCTCTCATAAGTGGGTGGTAGTTTTCTGTTTATAGCTTGTCCTGCTAGACTTATAAACCAGATTTAACTTGGCTTTAAATCAAGTGGTTTGACTAATCATACATGTTTAAATGTCAAAATGGTTTTAGGATCCACACTTTCAGTCAATTTGTGAAGAAGCTAAAATTAATGCCCCACAAAAGTTATGTGGCTAAACATTAAGTTTTTAAAAAGGAGACTAAGGAACACAACTTATTTGATCCTAACACCACCACTCTATTCCATGTCTTCCTAAAATTAACATTACCAGTAATGACAGCTGTGATGCTTGACTAACTGTGTAGCTTCCTCATAACAACCCAAACCAAAGGGTGTCATCAAGCCCATTTTAGAGTGAGTGAAACTGAGACCAGTCATGCATAGCTAAAAATGCTTACCCTATGTCTTCATTTTCCTTGTTGTATTTTCCTATTATGTGCCAAAAACTTTAAACTTTTTATGACTGACAGACTTCCTCTTTCTCCCTCATGTGTTCATCTTCATAACTAAGTTCCCCACAAGTTTATATTTAATCTACTTGTGAGCGAATAGTTTTACAACTCACTCAGAAGAGTGGGGTCTTTTTTAGAATAACACATCTTTATGAATCCTGCAGTCCACTCAGCAAGTTGTTTTTTTTTTTTTTTTTTCTTAATTAGCTGGTTAGTTGTGAGAAAGAATGAGAAGAATAAAATTGTCACTTCCTCGAGATTACTTGGAGCCAGAAATAGATCTTGGGTTTAAGCTCTGTTTTGCTTCCTCTGTGATGGTAAGCCGGTTGCCAAGAAAGAGGACATCAACAAGAAACATGGGATATTTACAGTACCTGCCCAAGTTTATACCTTTTTCCCCTAAAATCTACCTCCTCTATTTTGCCAGACTCCTTTATATGCTATATAATAAGTCAGGGAAAATTATAATGCCTTGGTAGATAAAGAGGAGAAAACCCTCATTTCTCTTTTTAGACATAAGACAAATTGTTTATGTCCTCATTAAAATGTAAGTTACAACCACAAAAATCACAATACTTTCAAAAGTACTCATTAAATCTCTTTCTTCTCTTAAATTTTACTGGAAAAAGTACGTTTTAAAAATATTTTCACATGTGTTATGTATGACCATGCCAGGGTCTCTTGCTACAGCAAATAAACACAAGATGCTTGTGCAATTTTTTTGTGCCTGGCTTGGGACTTGAACCTGGAACAGCAGGCTTTGTAAGCAAGTACCCTTAACCTGCTGAGCCATCTTTCCAGCCCCAAAATAGTAATTTTTTTTGAGGTAGGGTCTTGCTCTAGCTAGCCAACCTGACCTGGAATTAGTCTCAGGCTGGCCTTGAACTCACAGCAATCCTCCTACCCCAGCCTCCCAAGTGCTGGGATTAAAGGCATATACCACCACACCTGGCAAGATTACTTTTTGATTTATAAATCTGAAGCAGTTCACTAACAACTGTCAGGTCCTGTGGGACATGGCAACGTTGTTGGACTGGAGAGATGGCTTAGTGGTTAAGGAGCTTGCCTGCAAAGCCAAAGGACCCAGGTTCGATTCCCCAGGACCCATGTAAGCCAGTTGTACATGGTGGCACAGGGGTCTGGAGTTCATTTGCAGTGGCTGGAGGCTCCGGCATGCCCATTCTTTCTATCTGCCCCCTCTCTCATTCAAACAAACAAAATAAAAGAAGTTTAAAAATAAATATATTAAATTAAATCGTTGTGACTTCAGGAATGTACTTTTAAAAATAAATAAAAAGCTGGGGCATGGTGGCACACACCTTTAATTCCAGGTCAACCTGGGGTAGAGTGAGACCCTACCCTGAAAAAAATAATTAAAAAAAAAATAATAATAATAATAATAATGATAATACCTAAACCAGGCGTGGTGGCGCACGCCTTTAATCCCAGCACTCGGGAGGCAGAGGCAGGAGGATCGTCTTGAGTTCAAGGCCACCCTGAGACTACATAGTTAATTCCAGGTCAGCCTGGGCCAGAGTGAGACCCTACCTCAAAAAAAAAAAAAAAAAAAACTGCCAACTCATAGACCCCTTAACCATCTATAAGTGTAAAATCAAAGACTTCCAAAAACCCAGCTTCTTAGACAATGAGTGAAAACCCCAGAAGTAGTTCCTACTCTGGCAATGGTGAAAAATTTAACAACAAAAGGTTTCTAGGAGCTGGAGAGATGGCTTAGCAGTTAAGGCGCTTGCCTGCAAAGCTAAAGGACCCCAGTTTGATTCTCCAGGACCCACATAACCAGATATACAAGGGGGTGCATGCAACTGAAATTTGTTTGCAGTGGCTGGAAACCCTAGCGTACCCATTCTCATTCTCTCTTTCTGCCTCTTTCCCTCTCTCAAATAAATAAATAAATAAATTTTTAAAGGTTTCTGAGGCCGGACGTGGTGGTGCACACCTTTAATCCCAGCACTTGGGAGGCAGAGGTAGGAGGATCATCGTGAGTTCAAGGCCACCCTGAGACTACATAGTTAATTCCAGGTCAGCCTGGGCCAGAGTGAGATCCTACCTCGAGAGAAAAAAAAAAAAAAAAAAAAAAAAAAAAGGTTTCTGGACATGCACAGACCAAAACTTAACCCCAAATCAAATGTGTAATGAATCTAACAAGCTTCTGTCAATGATCACCTGACTTCATGGCAACCGAGGTTTTGAATACATACCATGTGAACTTTGCATCATACCAACATACCACGCAACACCTGCCAACACTGCCTGAACACCTCAGCTCAGACTGGAGACCTCTGTGTGTTATGAGTTGTAGTGGTACATACAAAGTTTCCTGCTCATTAAGAAACATAATGGTTAAATTGATGTATTTTTTTTTTGTGAGAGCGGGAGAGAGAGAATTGTCATGTCACCTCAGCCATTTGAAATCAAACTCCAGATGTTTGTGCCACTTAGTGGGCATATGCAACCTTTGTGTGTATGGCTTATGTGGGATCTGGAGAGTTGAACAAGGGTCCTTAGGCAAGTACCTTAACCACTAAGCCATCTCTCCAGCCCAAAATGTTTCATTTTAACAATTGCTGTCTGAGTTGCCCACTTGAGTTTCATAAAATATCATTCAACGAAATTTGAATTGTGTGTATGGCTTATGTGGGATCTGGAGAGTTGAACAAGGGTCCTTAGGCAAGTACCTTAACCACTAAGCCATCTCTCCAGCCCAAAATGTTTCATTTTAACAATTGCTGTCTGAGTTGCCCACTTGAGTTTCATAAAATATCATTCAACGAAATTTGACTTGGGATTAGGACAGAATTTCCAACTGGTTCCAAAGTGGCCTTAAACATACTCTGTCATTATTTATACATGTTTATACTGGGCCCTCAGCATGATGATTATAACATCAAGACATTGATCAACTCTAGAAAATAGTAAAGATGCATACATACTCAGACACAAGTGAATGCTTTCTGTAAAAATAAAGAAATTGGCTTCCATTTTTAATAAACAGTAAAAATATATGCATACTAAAGAATTGTTTTAAAATAAATTCATGATTATCAGTAGATGTTTGATTTTAATACCTATTTGATATACCTATTTACTCAGGGTCATGTAAAAATCTCTCAGGCAAAAAGTCAGGCATGAGTGGAGTTGGGGAGATGGCTCACAGTTAAAGGCACATGCTTCTAAAGCCTGCTGGCCTGGGTTCAGTTCCCCAATACCCACATAAATCCAGAGTCACCAAGTTGCACTTGTATATGAAGTTTGAAGCAGCAAGTTTGAATGGACCTGACACATTTATTCATTCATTTATCATTGATTCTGTCTCTCTTTAAATAAAGAAAAATATGTTTAATGTGCCAGGCATGGTGGCACATGCCTTTAATACCAACACTCGGGGGGCAGAGGTAGGAGGATCACCATGAGTTTGAGGCCACCCTGAGACTATACAGTGAGTTCCAGGTCAGCCTGTGCTAGAGTGAGGCCCTGCCTCAAAAAAACCAACAAAAAAAAAATCATGAATGCAAAAAGTTTAAGAAGCCTCAAACATGCACAGTAATTATTCAGAGGATAATGTGACAAGCAATTCCCACAGTAAATGGAGTTATAATCTATGGAAATATATAAAGAAATAATTTTTGAAAGCCAAGAATGTGGGCATCAGTTTTTAAACTCTTGGTACTGATCTCATGCCAGGAAAGCTTGACACTGGAATAGAATACCAGAAGCAACTAAAAGAATTCATCTCACACAGTTGCTTACTAGGAATCATTATAATAGTGTTCCACACCACCCAGAGTGACATTCCTAAATATACCACTCCACTAGAATTGGAAGGATATGATAAAGATAGCCATATATATATATATATATATATATATATATATATATATATGTATGTATGTATGTATGTATGTATGTATATTGCTAAAGACCCCACATGCTTGGGCTGTAAGATCACTGAGAAATCGAGCTGGAGCTGAGCTGAAAACCCCCTCTGTGTAGACCAGCTGACAGAAAGCTGGAAAAAGCTACACTAGCATGCAGCCTTATAGGAGAGAGATGTCATCAATGAAGATAAACAATAGTGGATACTGAAAGCCTTAAGTGTGGCCAGCCAGACCAAATGAGCCAATGGGTGCAACAGTGGCATGTCTGTTATAGGGGAAACCAACCACTCACTACTTGAAACGGAGGCCTGCTCCACAGAAGGGAATACATGCCTGCTACTGAAAACCTATGATGGGGGAGGTCATGAGACATAGGGGTGTAATGCCTGCTGGTGTCTGGCTAAATATATATATTTTGCTCACCAAACTGCCCAGTAAGCACTTCTCTTAATGTTCATACCCTTATATTAGTGCTATTCTCACTTTTGGGTTATAGAAGCTTCTCTTTTCAGATGACAATGACCTTTGGGATGACTCAAAAGGCACCATAGTGCTGAGAAGAAGTGACAGAGGAAAGTGCTCAGCACTGAAACATCTCTATCACACCGTCCAAGGCTCAGGGCCCATTGGGGAAGAGGTGGCGCAAAGAATATAAAAGCCAAAGGAAGGGTAGAACTCCTTACAATGCATTCTCCCAGACACAAAATGGCCTGCATGTCCATAATTTTACGGTGCCTGGCATTACATATACAAGACCATTATTAATAGGAGGAAAAGATGATAACATCAAAATAAAAGAGAGAATGATGGAGGAGATATGATGGAGAGTGGATTTGTGAAGAGGAAAGTGGAGGAGGGGAGGAAACTATCATGGTTTATTGTAATTACGGAAGTTGTCAATGAAAAACAAGGTTAAGCCAGGCCTGGTGGTGCACACCTTTAATGCCAGTACTCCGGAGGAAAAGGTAGGAGGATCACCATGAGTTTGAGGCCACACTAAAACTACATAATGAATTCCAGGTCAGCCTGGACTACAGCAAGACCCTACCTTGAAAAACCAATAAGTAAATAAATAAATAAGTTAAAAATAAAAATAAAGAAAAGCAATGAGAAAATCCATGGAGAAAGATGGAGAGAAAAAAGAAGCACATTATGAGTCACAATTGACAACCAAGCACATGTGGGAGAGAAAAACTAAAATCAAGTAAGAGAAGCTAGCTCTACTCCAAACAATTTTCCAATAAAATTGCAAAAGAAATATTGAAGTTATTTCAACATTTAACAATTTATTGGTACTATCAAGAAAATGTATAATCTCAGCCAAAAGCCTAATATCAAAAATATCTAAAAAGAGAATATGGAGGTCAGCATACCGGTCAGATTCTATGAATTTTAAAGCTACAAGACAGATAAAAACTCTGTTGGATCACTGCTGCAGAAGAAAAGTAAATTTTTTTTCCTAAATAGAACTCCAGAATGGATAGGGACAAACTTACAAACCTAAGTGCTTAAAAAATTCAGGAAGCCATTTACTGTAATGCATGAGCAAGCCTAATATGAGATTCAAATGAACGAGCAAAAGCAAAGGCAACTTCTGCCACCACCTGTTTCATCTCCGGCTGCCAATGTGGAAACAGCTGCATACAAAGTTCCAAATGACAGAAAGCCTGCGGTTGCTTCACCCAGTCAGTCAACCTCTTGCTTTGCTACAGTTATTGCTACCACACCTCGGGTTCTGCCTTTCACTGCTCACAACAAATTTACTCATTACTGTGAGAAGGGGAAGGGAATACTTTCATTTTTACAGATGGTAGTATGTGAGGCAACCTTTATTAAAAATAAAGCCCTATCAGGGGTGGTGGCTCATTTCTGCAGTCTCTGTACTCAAAAGGCTGAGGCAAGATGGTTGGCATGAGTTCAAGGCCACCCAGGGCTACAGGGATTGAGAGCAGCCTGGACTATAGAGTGAGACTATATCTAAATCAATAAATATATTTCAAAAAAAAAACCCTAAAGCCTAGTATCATGATAAAATAAAACATGTAAGTACATTCACACTTCCTTGTCACAAGCAAATTTTGGCACAACCAAAGGTGCTACAGCGTATTATTCTGTTGATAAGGAATTTCAAAGCTTGATTCTAAAAACAAAAAACTTGAATATGTGGAAAAAATCCCTTAAAATTTCCACAAGCAGACATCAAGAGGGGTACTTTGTATGTAAAGCTTTAGTGTAACCTCTTTTCAGATCTTGAAGCCCTTCTTCAAGTAGTAAACAATTACTTTCCCCCCATAACCCACCAGCCAGTTTTTCAGTCCTGTGGAAAACAAGCTAACAAATGGGAGTGGCCTGCTGATATCCACAGATTGCCACTTGTTCCTTCCACAGGAGGGGCCTATTCTCTATCTCTTTGATGCTGAACTATAAGTGCTTAGTGCAACAAAAACATTTTTTTAACAGCAAAGGTCCCATTGTGCCAATTCTGAGCTAAGTCTTTCAGAAACCTAGCAAGTACTTCCTACTTTGAAATCATGCTGCCTGGTTGTGAAAAGATCCAGCCAGCCACATGCATCAGAAAGATGCAGACATGGGTTGGAGAGATTGCTCAATGGGTAAACTGCCTATCATAAGGACCTGAGTTGGGATCTCCAACATCCATGTAAAAAAAACTGGGCATAGTGGCGCATACCTGTAATTCCAGTGCTGTGGGCATAGAAATAGAAGAATCCCAAGAGGCTTGCTGGCTAGTTTGGCTAGCCAAATTAGTGAGCTCTGAGTTCAATAAGAAAGGCTGTCTCAAGAAAAGAAGGTGGAAACCAGCAGAAAAGGAAGATGTCCAATGTTAACTTCTGGCCCCCACCTGCACAAACCCACACATCCACATTCATCTGTGCATGCACACACACATGTCCACACATCCACATTCATCTGTGCATGCACACACACATGCCCATACATCCACATTCATCTGTGCATACACACATCCACATTCATCTGTGCATACACACACACAGGCCCACATCCCACATTCATCTGTGCATGCACACACACATTCATCTGTGCATGCACACATCCACATTCATCTGTGCATGCACACACACAGGCCCACACATCCACATTCATCTGTGCATGCACACACACAGGCCCACACATCCACATTCATCTGTGCATGCACACACACAGGCCCACACAACCACATTCATCTGTGCATGCACATACACATGCCCACACATATGACTATCCATACACACACACATGACATAGGGGCAAAGGGAAGGAAGGGAGGGAGGAAAATCAAGATCCCACTTGAAAACCTGAATCCCAGCTGACAGTTAATAGTCATGTTAACTGAATGAAAATAAATACACAAACCTAATTAAGACACCCATTCAATAACGCTGAACAGAGGTGAGCTATCCTTATGAAACTCTGGACAAACTGTGAAATCATGAGCAGAACAAATAGTTGTTTTCTGAAAAGAATGAGGCAGGGTCACGAGTCCAGGGCCAGCCTAGCCTACATAATAAGACCTTATCGCAACACCCAAAAACTGAGCTGGAGGGATGGCTCAGAGGTTACGATGTTTACTGCAAAGCCTAGTGATCCAGGTTTGATTCCTCAATACCCACATAAAGCCAGGTATACAAAAGTGGCACATGCATCTGGAGCTCATTTGCAGGGGATGGAGACCCTGGTGTGCCTGTTTTCTCCATCTTTTCTGTCTTTATGTCTCTCTCTTTCTCTCCTTGCAAATAAATAAAAATATAAAAACCATATCGGAGGCAATATGTTATTCAGCAAAATTTAGTACCAAAAGCAGGGCCCCTGGTATAACAAAAACTAAATAATGAGCCAGGCATGGTGGCACATGCCTTTAATCCCAACACTTGGGAGGCAGAGGGAGGAGGATCACCAAGAGTTCAAAGCCACTCTGACTACATAGTGAATTCCAGGTCAGCCTGGGCTAGAGTGAGACCTTACCTTGAAAATAATAATAGTAATAATAATAATGTCCTAGCTTTGGACCCAGTTGGTCAAAAGCTGGATGTTGATAGTGAAGATGTGAACAACAATATGAAATGTTATTGGTGGCTAAAGACATGGAGACCTAAGAACAATTAGCACAGCCACTAAATGCAACAACAAGAATTGCTGAAGGGTCCCTAATAAACTCATGGCTCTGAGGAAGAATTCCAAGAACAATGCTGAAAGTGTCAGCTGGCTTATCTTAGTGGCTGCTGGTAAAATACAGAAGCATTGAAGCAGCTAAAAGGGGAACCATTTGGTTCCTTATCAAGCAGAATCTACAGGAAATATAAAGAAGCTAGACTTAAATTCAGAACTTAAAACTATCCCTTCTGTTCTACATTTTAAAGATGCTGAAAGAAAGAAATGATCTCAGGGTAAAGGTCAAGTTCAGGGCTGCCAGGTAACCTTAAAGATATGGTGGTAAGTCCCTCGGATGCAGCCTCAGGAAGATGTTAGGCGGAGCCTCACACTTCCTATGACACCAGTGGTTCTAAAACTTTGTGTACATGAGACTCTGCTGGGGAATTCATTAAAACCCAGAATGCTAGGCCCCACCCTCATAGTTTCTAACCTGTCTTGTTCCTTTCCAGAATCCAGATGGGGCCAGAGACCAGACTTTTTGAATCACAGAGATAGACCAAAAGGCTTAGCTTTGTAAGGGTATGTCTTGAAGACCATCAGAACCAGACGCTGCAGAGCTTCTAATCCTCTCTAAGGTATTTTAACACAGCACCCTCTTAAGGGCAGTCTAGCATCAAGAGGACCCTGTCTCAAAGAGATGTGTAGAAATTGTTTTTGACCTAATACTGTAAACACCAAAGGGATCCCTAGGGTGTCAACTACAATTCTAAGAAAAATCTAACAGTGGAAGTGGTCAGACAAGATGAAATGAAAACTAGCAAAACCCTTTGTCACATGGGATATACCACAAATATGGGTCATTTCTTGAAGAAAAGAAATAAGGCTCCAACTTTGCTAATAGCCACAAGATAGAGATGAGAAGCCCTCAGTCATCCAAGGAGTAAACCAATTCCCAAACAGGAACATTTGCCTAGCTAGATTTTAGAACTGCTACAGACCAGTGACAATTCTGTGACCCATTTCCTCCTCCTGCCTTAAGAAAGCAAAAAGATGGAGCTGGGAAGATAGTTCCACAGTTAAAGACTACTCACTTGCAAAGCCTTCTGGCTTGGGGTCAGTTCCCCCATCACTTATATAAAGACAGACATGCACAACATAGTGCATGTGTCTGAAAATTTCAGCTTACTGTTTCAAGGGAAAATTTTATCAAGGCAGGGAAAGTATGGCAAGAACCAACAGCGAGGCAGGCGTCATATTTCCACAGCAGCAGGAAGGAAAGTCTGAGCTGAGCTATAAGATCCAATGGAGCTGGACTAATAAACATCAGGGGGTGCTGGAGAGATGGTTTGGCAGTTAAGGCACCTGCCTGCCAAGCCTAAGAACACCAGTTCCAATTTCCAGGTCCCACCTTTAGCCAGATGCAAAAAGTGACACAAAGGCGCAATGCCGCACTTGCCCACAAGGGGGCGCACACGACTGGAGTTCGTTCACAGTGGCTGAGAGACTGCTGGTGCGCGCATTCTCTATCTCTGCCTCTTCCTCTCTCTCTCCTCTCTCTCTCTCTCAAATAAAAACAAAATAAAAAATAAATTTAAATTTAAAAAACACCAGGGCCGGGTGTGGTGGCTCATGCCTTTAATCCCAGCACTCGGGGAAGCAGAAGTAGGAGGATGGCCATGAGTTTGAGGTCATCCTGAGACTACATAGTGAATTCCAGGTCAGCCTGGGCTAGAGTGAGACCCTACCTCAGAAAACCAAAAAAAAAAAAAAAAAAAAAAAAAAAAAAAAATCAGGGGCCTCCCCCAGTGACCCACCACTGCCAAGGCTCCACAAGCTAGGGATCAAATACGAGGCTTAATCACAAACACACGAGGCTATGGGGGACATTTACATTCAAACTACCAAACCACACATTGACTAATAGGTAACTATCTCAAGGAAATTATAGTAGCCAGGAGTGGTGGCACATGCCTTTAATCCCAGCACTAGAGAGGCTGAGGTAGGAGGATTGCTATGAGTTTGAGGCCACCCTGAAACTCCATAATGAATTCTAGGTCAGCCTAGGCTACAGCAAGACCCTACTTTTGAAAAAAATGTAAAATAGAGGCAAAGAATTACAAAAAGATTAATATGGAAATTTTTCACTATAATAATGAAAAAACAAGTTGGAAAAAAAAGCTCAATTCTATTTTCCCCATTCTTCTTTTTTTTCACAATTCTATTTTTAAAATAAGAATACTATTTATATGTATTTATTTATATATTTATATGCATAGTCTGCTGGTAGAAACCACCAGACTACACAGACACTACAACCTTGAATAATGATGTCACTTTCCATTTAATATATATAATATATATGCAAGCACATCTGATGTTACAGGAGGGAAAATTTTAAGTGAACACAAGAATTCTTTTTAAAAAATAAAGCATGCTTTTACCTGAGTCTGCTCCCACAATTCCAACACTCCCTCTTCTCCAGCACAAAGCAGCTCGTGTCTGTTTTTAGAACGGGGTCAGAAGCTGCTACGTGAGCTGCTTTCGGTATCAGGCAGCTATTTTTAATTAATGAATATTTTGATACAAGAGATTACTAAGAAAGAAAACACCACCTCTTTTGTAGGCTAAACTAAAATCAGGCTCTATCTTTAAGATGAAAACCAAAGTTTTAAAAAGGACTTGAAACATACCTGAGTTTGCAGCACAGTTGGTAGAGCACTAGCTAGAATGCAGGGCGCTCTAGTTCAAACTTAAGCACCATAAAAACTGGTATAATGGGCACAAATCCATAATCCCTGCAATCCAGAGAGGTCAAAAGGCTGGCCCGGTGGTGCACACCTTTAATCCCAGCACTCAAGAAGCAGATTGCACCTGTGACTGTCTATACATCTACACTGAACCCCATTCTCCTCACTCACATGTGACTGTCCATACATCTACACTGAACCCCATTCTCCTCACTCACCTGTGACTGTCTATATACATCTACACTGAACCCATTCTCCTCACTCACCTGAGACTGTCTAAACATCTACACTGAACCCCATTCTCCTCACTCACCTGTGACTGTCTATATACATCCACACTGAACCCCATTCTCCTCACTCACCTGTAACTGTCTATATACATCTACACTGAACCCCATTCTCCTCACTCACCTGTGACTGTCTATATACATCTACACTGAACCCCATTCTCCTCACTCACCTGTGACTGTCTATACATCTACACTGAACCCCATTCTCCTCACTCACCTGTGACTGTCTATATACATCTACACTGAACCCCATTCTCCTCACTCACCTGTGACTGTCTATACATCTACACTGAACCCCATTCTCCTCACTCACCTGTGACTGTCTATAAAGTTACACTGAACCCCATTCTCCTCACTCACCTGTGACTGTCTATATACATCCACACTGAACCCCATTCTCCTCACTCACCTGAGACTGTCTATACATCTACACTGAACCCCATTCTCCTCACTCACCTGTGACTGTCTATACATCTACACTGAACCCCATTCTCCTCACTCACCTGTGACTGTCCTCACATCTACACTGAACCCCATTCTCCTCACTCACATCTATACATCTACACTGAACCCCATTCTCCTCACTCACCTGTGACTGTCTATACATCTACACTGAACCCCATTCTCCTCACTCACCTGTGACTGTCTATACATCTACACTGAACCCCATTCTCCTCACTCACCTGTGACTGTCTATACATCTACACTGAACCCCATTCTCCTCACTCACCTGTGACTGTCTATACATCTACACTAAACCCCATTCTCCTCACTCACCTGTGACTGTCTATATACATCTACACTGAACCCCATTCTCCTCACTCACCTGTGACTGTCTATATACATCTACACTGAACCCCATTCTCCTCACTCACCTGTGACTGTCTATATACATCTACACTGAACCCCATTCTCCTCACTCACCTGAGACTGTCTATATACATCTACACTGAACCCATTCTCCTCACTCACCTGTGACTGTCTATATACATCTACACTGAACCCCATTCTCCTCACTCACCTGTGACTGTCTATACATCTACACTGAACCCCATTCTCCTCACTCACCTGTGACTGTCTATATACATCTACACTGAACCCCATTCTCCTCACTCACCTGTGACTGTCTATACATCTACACTGAACCCCATTCTCCTCACTCACATGTGACTCTCTATATCTACATCTACACTGAACCCCATTCACCTCACTCACCTGTGACTGTCTACATCTACACTGAACCCCTCCTCACTCACCTGTGACTTCTCTACACTCACTTCTCCTCACCTGTGACTGTCTATATACATCTACACTGAACCCCATTCTCCTCACTCACCTGTGACTGTCTATATACATCTACACTGAACCCCATTCTCCTCACTCACCTGTGACTGTCTATATACATCTACACTGAACCCCATTCATCTACACTGAACCCCATTCTCCTCACTCACCTGTGACTGTCTATACATCTACACTGAACCCCATTCTCCTCACTCACCTGTGACTGTCTATACATCTACACTGAACCCCATTCTCCTCACTCACCTGTGACTGTCTATATACATCTACACTGAACCCCATTCTCCTCACTCACCTGTGACTGTCTATATACATCTACACTGAACCCCATTCTCCTCACTCACCTGTGACTGTCTATATACATCTACACTGAACCCCATTCTCCTCACTCACCTGTGACTGTCTATATACATCTACACTGAACCCCATTCTCCTCACTCACCTGTGACTGTCTATATACATCTACACTGAACCCCATTCTCCTCTCACTCACCTGTGACTGTCTATATACATCTACACTGAACCCCATTCTCACTCACCTCACGTGTGACTGTCTATATACATCTACACTGAACCCCATTCTCCTCTCACTCACCTGTGACTGTCTATATACATCTACACTGAACCCATTCTCCTCTCACTCACCTGTGACTGTCTATACATCTACACTGAACCCCATTCTCCTCACTCACCTGTGACTGTCTATATACATCTACACTGAACCCCATTCTCCTCACTCACCTGTGACTGTCTATATACATCTACACTGAACCCCATTCTCCTCACTCACCTGTGACTGTCTATATACATCTACACTGAACCCCATTCTCCTCACTCACCTGTGACTGTCTATATACATCTACACTGAACCCCATTCTCCTCACTCACCTGTGACTGTCTATATACATCTACACTGAACCCCATTCTCCTCACTCACCTGTGACTGTCTATATACATCTACACTGAACCCCATTCTCCTCACTCACCTGTGACTGTCTATACATCTACACTGAACCCCATTCTCCTCACTCACCTGTGACTGTCTATATACATCTACACTGAACCCCATTCTCCTCACTCACCTGTGACTGTCTATATACATCTACACTGAACCCCATTCTCCTCACTCACCTGTGACTGTCTATATACATCTACACTGAACCCCATTCTCCTCACTCACCTGTGACTGTCTATATACATCTACACTGAACCCCATTCTCCTCACTCACCTGTGACTGACTGTCTCCTCACTATACATCTCTACACTGAACCCCATTCTCCTCACTCACCTGTGACTGTCTATATACATCTACACTGAACCCCTGTCTATATACATCTATTCTCCTCACTCACCTGTGACTGTCTATATACATCTACACTGAACCCCATTCTCCTCACTCACCTGTGACTGTCTATATACATCTACACTGAACCCCATCCTCCTCACTCACCTGTGACTGTCTATACATCTACACTGAACCCCATTCTCCTCACTCACCTGTGACTGTCTATACATCTACACTGAACCCCATTCTCCTCACTCACCTGTGACTGTCTATATACATCTCCTCACTCACCTGAACCCCATTCTCCTCACTCACCTGTGACTGTCTATACATCTACACTGAACCCCACTGTGTCTATATACATCTACACTGAACCCCATTCTCCTCACTCACCTGTGACTGTCTATATACATCTACACTGAACCCCATTCTCCTCACTCACCTTGACTGTCTATATACATCTACACTGAACCCCATTCTCCTCACTCACCTGTGACTGTCTATATACATCTACACTGAACCCCATTCTCCTCACTCACCTGTGACTGTCTATATACATCTACACTGAACCCCATTCTCCTCACTCACCTGTGACTGTCTATATACATCTACACTGAACCCCATTCTCCTCACTCACCTGTGACTGTCTATATACATCTCCTCACACTGAACCCACATTTCTCCTCACTCACCTGTGACTGTCTATACATCTACACTGAACCCCATTCTCCTCACTCACCTGTGACTGTCTATACATCTACACTAAACCCCATTCTCCTCACTCACCTGTGACTGTCTATATACATCTACACTGAACCCCATTCTTCTCTCACTCACTCACCTGTGACTGTCTATATACTACACTGAACCCCATTCTCCTCACTCACCTGTGACTGTCTGAACCCCATTCTCCTCACTCACCTGTGACTGTCTATATACATCTACACTGAACCCCATTCTCCTCACTCACCTGTGACTGTCTATACATCACTACCCCATTCTCCTCACTCTGTCTACATCTGAACCCCATACATCTACACTGAACCCCATTCTCCTCACTCACCTGTGACTGTCTATACATCTACACTGAACCCCATTCTCCTCACTCACCTGTGACTGTCTATATACATCTACACTGAACCCCATTCTCCTCACTCACCTGTGACTGTCTATATACATCTACACTGAACCCCATTCTCCTCACTCACCTGTGACTGTCTATATACATCTACACTGAACCCCATTCTCCTCACTCACCTGTGACTCTCTATACATCTACACTGAACCCCATTCTCCTCACTCACCTGTGACTGTCTATATACATCTACACTGAACCCCATTCTCCTCACTCACCTGTGACTGTCTATATACATCTACACTGAACCCCATTCTCCTCACTCACATGTGACTCTCTATACATCTACACTGAACCCCATTCTCCTCACTCACCTGTGACTGTCTATAAAGTTACACTGAACCCCATTCTCCTCACTCACCAGTGAGTGCTCTAAATTCCTCTTTTTTGTACCTACTTCCCAACATTTAAAGTGCTTTCTTACCTATTGATTTAGCTGACTTAAGTATGTTTTAGGATTTCTAATAAATAAAATATTTTTATTTCATTTTTTATTTGTTTGCAAGGAGGGGGAATATGGGCACACCAGGGCCTCTAGCCTCTCGAAACGAACTCCAGATGTACGCACCACTCTGTGCATCTGGCTTTAAGTGGGTACTGGGGAATTGTACCCAAGTGGTCAGGCTTTTCCAGAAAGTGCCTTAACCATTCAGCCTTCTTCCAAGTATGTTCTCAAGGCAAGAGACAAACTGATACAGATATGAAAGAGAGTCACTGGGACCCAGCATGTTGGCTCACGTCTTTAATTCCAGAACTTGGGAAGCAGAGGTAGGAGGATCGCCATGAGTTCAGGCCACCCTGAGGCTACATAGTGAATTCCAGGTCAGCCTAGGCTTGAGCAAGACCCTGCCTCGGGGGGGGAAACAAAAAGAAAAAAAAGAATCACTGAGAAAAGAGAAAGTGCAGAGGAAAGAACACTTATCCATTCCATTACTTTCTATGTAACAGGTTCACATACAGGATGCGTTTTTTCATCTACACACCCTGCCAGGCATGGTGGCGCATGCCTTTAATCCCAGCACTCAGGAGGTAGAGGTAGGAGGATTGCAGTGAGCTCAAGGCCACCCTGAGATTACATAGTGAATTCCAGGTCAGCCTGGCCTAGAGTGAGACTCTACCTCAAAAAAGAACCAAAAAAAACCCTCATCTACACACCCTACTGTGACTGCTCTATGACCTCATAGGTTCACACTTTGAGTGACAGCTTTATAAAAGTTATTTCCTAACAGATAAGGGGCTGAGGAGTATCATCATTAACACCTGTTAACGGTTAGTTTCTAGCTTGAGTTATATTCAGGTGGCCAGTAGATAGAAGCTAGAACACCTACCAGTGTCTAATTTTTTCCATAGATTATACCTAAAGCTACAGCTTAATTGGAATGAACTAAAACACATGGAACAAGACTCATCAGTAAAGTTGTGAGATCCTAAGGACAACTTACATGAACCTCTTTTGTAGATCTATGAAATTAAAATTGCAGTCTCTTTTGGATTTGCAAAGTTTCCAACAGCTGAGATGTTATGATTCCTGTCTTTAAGTGATACATGCTAAGTAACAAACCTCATCATAAATAAGTAGACTATTTTTTTAAATGGCAGAGAGGAATGGAGAGATGGCTTAGCAGTTAAGGCATGTGCCTGCAAAGCCTAAGGACCCCAGTTTGATTCTCCAGGTCCCATGTAAGCCAGGTGCACATGATGGTATATGCTTCTGGAGTTCATTTGCAGTGGCTAGAGGCCCTGTTGCGCCCATTCTCACTCACTCTCTCTCTTTCTCTCTCCCTCTCTTTGACTCTAATAAATAAATAATTTTTTTTAATGTCAGAGAAAGCCAGGTGTGGTGGCACATGCCTTTAATCCCAGCACTTAAGGTGCAGAGGTAGGAGGATCACTGTGAGTTCAAGGCCACAGTGAGACTGCACAGTGAATTCCAGGTCAGCCTAGGTTAGAACAAGATCCTACCTCAAAAAAACAAAAACCAAACAAAAAGACAGATAAGTCAACTCTTGCCCTGGCTGGCCACCTTCTGCCTCCCAGACTGCTGGTGCCACTGACCAGCCTTCTATCCTAGAGATGGGTCTAGAGTTTTTTGCCTCAACTGCCAGGTAGGCTGCAAGATTCACACAAATGCAGATGAAATGTTGCCTGGAGCCAAGAAAATGTGTTCATCATCTAAAACGTGTGAGTTGTTTCTTCAAGGAAGATGTTAGTCCTAAAAAGACAAAGTAGCCACACCCCTTGCAGTTTCAGAGAGAGAGACACACATATAAAAGTTGACAGCATTTAACTAGAAAGCTGTCTCCTCAGAGCCAAGGCCATTCTCAGGTGATCCAGGCCCTCCAAGTTTATTGTTAACAGGGCCTAGCTGATAAGACCTACGACTTGTTGGGTCAGACACTGTTCTATTAAGAGGACAGATGTCTGTCCTATGGAGACAAAGTAGCCAGACCTCCTACGGTTCAGCAGGAAAGAAAAGCTGACAAGCTGGGTGGGACAGCAGGATGGAATAATGCTCTGACTTACGAAAGTGTAACCTCTCCTGTACCTTCCCTCAGTCCCTGACACTAGTGACCTGAGTCACATCCACCCCGAAACAAGGCCTTATCTCTACACAGCCCCCTGCCACAAAAGGTTATAAAATAAAGAATTTCCTTTATCCAGAGAGTTGGGGTTTTTTTTTTTTTTTTTTTGTTTTTTTTTTTACCATTGTTGCAGTCAGGTACACATTGCTGGCAGAAATCAACTGACCAAGAGCAGCTTGTGGAAAAAAGGTTTATTTTGGCTTACAGACTTGAGGGAAAGCTCCACGATGGCAGGGGAAAACGATGGCATGAGAAGAGGGTGGACATCACCTCCTGGCCAACATGAGATGGACAATAACAGCAGAAGAGTGTGCCAAACACTGTCAGGGGAAAACTGGCTATAATACCCATAAGCCCACCAACAATACACTGCCTCCAGGAGGTGTTAATTCCCAAATCTCCATCAGCTGGGAACCTAGCATTCAGAACACTTAAGTTTATGGGGGACACCTGAATCAAACCACCACAACCATCTTGAGAATCTCTTACCTTAGAGAGAACATCTTCAACCTACCTCATGAGACTGCATGCAATACTGGAACTCAGCCATGCACAAAGGCCTAGATCACAATTATCACCACTTCATCTTGTTAGGTCAGGAAGGGCTCCCAAGATGGAATCACCAAAGTCAGCAGAATGGTGGCAGAGGCATAGGAAAGTGGATTATCCACATTCCTCAAGAAACCACCCAGTCCTTATCCCCTCCTTGGCTAACAAAGCCCTGGGTCAAGGTGTCCTGCCTCCTTATCTCGTAAGTCACATGGTCACTGTTCTGGTGTCACACTCTAGCTATTTTAATGTACTGATCTCCCCTAAAGAAACTTTGCTTTTCCTTCCTTACCTTCCCCCAACAGAAAAAGCCCTATAAAGCCCCCTACCTGAAAACTCAGGTTGACTGTGCTCTTCTCATGTGAGTCAGCCCTGACAACTTGTGCTTTTTCCCCCAAATAAAAGCTTTCATCTTTGCCTCAGAGTGGTTTGTGTGGTTGTGGCCACTCCCAAACCTTACATCTGGTGCCGTGACTCAGAGAAAGGTTCTCAGTTGCCCTCTTAGGCAGCCAGACCTCCTTTCTCTGCACCCCCACCAGCAGACCACCGAGCTGCCACAGACCCTCGGACAGCCCCAGACCATCTGCCAGGTGCAGGCTCTCCCACCCACCATGAGTCAGCTTCAGTCCTCTTTCCCTCATCTTCTACCCTCAGTAAGTGTCTTCCACAAATGGGCTTTCTCTCAGAAATAGTCTCCCTCCATCTCTCTCTCCCTCTCTCTCCTCCAAACCTTCTCTCACCCTCTCCCTCTCAGTGTCTCTCACAACACGGGTTGGCCTGCTCTCATTCTCTTGGAGGCATACTCCCCCCCCCACTCTCATTTAAACCATATTGGTATGTCAGGCCACACCCCTCACCCGTTTCTGGGTTCCCCAGGTCTTGAGAAAGACGCACTCTCAACACCCCAGGACTCTCTCTGTCAGGCCCACTGAGCCCTGAGGGGTGCCTTTCGGTTTGGTTTGCTGGCCAAGGGACACTCTCGCTGTCCCTTTCCCTCTGCCGCGGAGGAGAGGGCAGCTCCTTACCCCTCCTCCCACTGCTGATCGAACTTGATCAGCCACGCACAAAGAGGGACACTCACCTCTCCCTTCTTTCCCTTTTTTTCTTTCTTTCCTCCTCTCTGCTAGGTTCCCTCAGCCACTCTCATTGCTTCAGCAACCTGCCATAGCTTCTCTGCCCTCTGCCACTACAATCTGCACCTGCCACCAGGACCCTGTCCCCACTGTAGACTTACTGGACACTGATAGGTCTACTGTCCTTCTTTGCCCCAACAAGATAGGCCAACCCTTCCCTTGTCCCCCACAAGACACAATTGCTGATCTTCGGGCCTTGCAGCCAAAGATTGACGGTTCTCTGGGATCTCGGCCCCCACCAGCACTCTCCATATCACAATGGAGGAGCCCAGGGTCATAGTCCAGCTGGCAGGAAGTCCTGTCTCATTTGTTGTGGGGGCCAGTTGGTCAGTCCTGCCATCCTACTCTGGTAAGACATTTCCCTCACAGATCTCTGTCAGGTATTGACAGCCTATCCCACTCCTGATGCATCCCTCCCCCTTACCCTGTGTAGTCTGGGACACTGCCCTCTTCCATTCATTTCTCATAATACCCTCTTGTCCTGTCCCCCTCCTGGGTCAATATCTTATGCAAAAACTCTCTCTCTCTCTCTCTTTCTCTCTCTCTCTCTTTCTCTCTCTCTGATTTACTGCACACTCTGTCTTCCTACTCACTCCAGCTCCCTCCCTTACAAAGGATCCAAGTTTCCTCCCCTGTCTCTGAGGTTGATCCCAGGGTATGGGACACTTCCTCTCCGGCACTAGCCTCTTACCACATGCCTGTCCTCATCATACTCAAAGACCCAATGGGGGCTGGAGAGATGGCTTAGCAGTTAAGGCACCTGCCTCCTAAATCTAAGAATGCTGGTTTCAATCTCCAGCGGTTCCAATCTCCAGGTCCCATGTTTAGCCAGATGCAAAGTGACACAAGGGCGCAATGTTGCACTTGACCACAAGGGGGTGCATCCATCTGGATTTCATTCACAGTGGCTGAGAGGCTGCTGGCGCACCCATTCTTTCTCTCTGTCTTCCTCTCCTTCTCTCTGTCTCTCTCTGTGTCTCTCCCCCCCGCAAAAAAAGACCCAATGGCTTTTCCCTGCCGTCCTCAATACCCAATCTCACTTAAACATCAACAAGGACTCAAACCTATTATTTCTTACTTGCTCCAAGCCAGCCTCCTTTGCCCCTCTCATTCCCCTTGCAATACTCTGCTCTTGCCTGTTATCAAACCTGATGGGACCTACTCCTTAGTCCAAGACTTGCACCTAGTCAATGAAGCTGATATGCCCATTCATCCAGTAGTCCCCATCCCCTATTCTCTCCCCTCTCACATCCCTTCCTCCACTACTCCTTTTCCAGTTCTTAACCTCAAAGATGCCTTCTTCTCCATTCCCCTTCACCCCAATTCCTATGTTCTTTTTGCCTTCACCTGGGAGGACTCTGATACTCATACTGCCTCTCAACTTACATGGACTGTCCTTCCCCAGGGTTTTAGAGAGAGCCCCCACCTATTTGGTCAAGCTCTCTCCACTGACTTTTGTCCTGGATCTGTTGCCCAGCACACTTTTTACAATATGTTGATGATCTTTTGCTCTGCTCACCCTCTCTTTCTCTATCTAAACTACATACCAACATGCTTCTTAACTTTCTTGGATCTAAGGGATATCAAGTTTCCCCCAATAAAACTCAACTTTCTTTAACCCAAGTTAAGCACCTGGGCTTTCTCCTTACCCCCACTTCACGACAACTCACCCTAGACCTCAAACAACCTCTAAGGAAGAAATCCTCTATTTTCTTGGCTTTGCTGGGTTCCTTAGAATGTGGATTCCAAACTTTGCCCTCCTGGCAAAGCCCCTTTATGACTAAGCTAAGGGAGACCCTCATGAACCCCTAAACCCTAAAACATTGCCTTCTCCTACCAGCACAATGCCCTTTTGGAAACTCAAGCCCTTGCACTTCCAGACCTTCAGCAGCCTTTTCTTCTTTATTCCACAGAAAAAGGGGTATGGCATTGGGAGTTCTGGGTCAAATAAAGGGTCCATCCTTTGTCCCTGTAGGGTTTGTTGTTGTTGTTGTTTTTGGTTTTTTGAGGTAGGGTTTCACTCTAGCTCAGGCTGACCTGGAATTCACTATGTAGTCTCAGGGTGGCCTAGAACTCATGGCAATCCTCCTTCCTCTGCCTCCTGAGTGCTTTAGCTTATCTTTATAAACAACTAGAAATCTCTGTCCAGGGCTGGCAACCATGCCTACATGCTCTTGCTGTAGCTGCTCTTCTGGCCCAAGAGGCACAGAAATTCACTTTTGGGCAACAATTCACTGTCCTCTCCCCCCACAGGCTTAAAGATCTACTCTCCAACTCCAGCCTGTCTACTCTGACCCCATCTAAAATTCAACTCTTTCACATCACTTTCCTTGAAAACTCTGACATCACACTTGACTTTTGTCCTTAACCCCACTACTGCTCCTGCCTCTACCCAAACAACTTACACACTCCGGCTTAGAGACCCTAGAGGAACTCACCAATCACAATCCTAGAATCTCTCTATCTCCTCTCCCTAACCCCAATCACACCTGGTATATAAATGGCAGCTCTTCTTTTGATTCACAGGGCTCTCAGAGAGTGGGGTATGCTATTGTCTCAGATGACCAGATAATAGAGACTGGCCCATTGCCTAAGGGGAGTACATCCCAAACGGCTGAGCTGGTAGCTCTCATTATAGTCCTAACCTTGGCACAAGGCAAGACAGTTTACATCTACATTGACTCTAAATAGGCTTTTCATATTCTACATCACCATGCTGCTATCTGGAAGGAGAGATGCTTCCTCTCAGCTAAAGGAACCCCCATTACTAAGAGGCCCTCTCAAACTCGCTTGTGTTCCTACTCTTCCCCCAATCCCAGAGTGTTCCCCTTGAATACACTGATGCCCCTCTGCCTCCTCTCTCTTTCCCCAAGAACTCTATCGCTCACCTCTGAGTGCTCACCCTCCCCCCCACACACCCTTTGCACCTGGCATTTTGATGTCGTAGCTGTTGACAAGAATAACAAGCTCCTAAATTCTTCTTTCTATCCTCTCATAGGGTGTGCAGAGCCCATCTCCCTCATCTTCTCTATAACAGATGTTGTCAGTGACTGCCCTGAAGCCAGCTCAGTACAGGAATGGTACGAAAGAAGTCTCTCCAAGTCATAACAGCATGCTACACTGGCACTGTCAGAGGGTGCTCACTATTGATCTCACCATTCTGTCACCTCTAGCCACGGTAGAACCACCTCCTCATCACCTGCCCTGAAGGGAGACCCAGGGACTGCATTATCCAGCCTCTCCCATAAGAGCTCATCACCCCCCACGGTCAGCATGAAGACATTACGAGAGAAAGAGAGAGAGATTACCGTCCCTTACCATTAACAAAGGCTGGAATGTTAGGTTGGGAAGGGCTCCCAAGATGGAGTCACCAAGGTCAGCAGAATGGTGGCAGAGGCATAGAAGTGGATTGTCCAGATTCCTCAAGAAACCACTAGGTCCTTATCCCCTCCTTGCCTAACAATGCCCCAGGTCATGGTTTCCTGCCCCCTTATCTTGTAAGTCACATGGTCACTGTTCTGGTGTCACACTCTAGCTATATATATGTGTATATATATATTTTTCAAGGTAGGGTCTCACCCTAGCCCAGGCTGACCTGGAATTTACTATGTAGCCTCAGGGTAGACTTGAACTCATGACGATTCTCCTACCTTTGCCTCCTAAGTGCTGGGATTAAAGGCGTGTGCCACCATGCCCAGCTCCTAGCTATATTTTAATGTAATGCTCTCCCCTAAAGGAGCTTTTTTTTCCCTTCCTCATCTTCCCCCAACTGAAAAACACTATAAAGCCCATTACCTGAAAACTCAGGTTGGTTGTGCTTCTCTCTTGTGAGTCAGCCCTGGTAGCTTGTGCTTTTCCCAAATAAAAGCTTTCATCTTTGCCTCAGAATGGTTTGCATGGTCTTGGTCACTCCCAAACCTTATACATCTATCTCTGAGTTTAATGATCAAAATTTGAGGGAACATCATTCCCTTCCCGCTTTCTTAGCTTAAGGAGCCTCCTGCCTTTTTTCAGTTCTTAGTCGTTTCACTGTTTTGTTTTGTTGTTGTTTTGTTTTGTTTTTGAGGTAGCATCCCACTCTAGCCCAGGCTAACCTGGAATTCACTGTGTAGTCTCAGGGTGGCCTTAAACTCAAGGCAATCCTCCTACCTCTGCCTCTCTAGTGCTGGTATTAAAGGTGTGTGCCACCATGCCTGGCCCCAGTTTCACTTTGAAAAAAAAAATTTTTTTAAATTATTTACTTGCAAGGAGAAAAAGGGGAGGGGAAATTTCAACACTTGGCTCCTGGGGACTCAGACCTGCACCAACCCATACCAATTTATTTCCCATGCCAATTTTGATAGAGGTTAGGACCAAGGTAACCTTCTTTTTCAGGTAACCATTCCAGGCACAGGCCAAAAAGAACATGGATGCTGCCCTGCCCTGGCAAGACTAGAACTCCAGTCTGATTCATCAAGATGGCAATAGAGCTTCCTGATTCTTCCTCCTTAACTTTTCCAGGATTTGTACCCTCAGCTAGCAGGTCCTTTCTGAGTTTGCTCTTGGGCCCACCAACCAATCAAGGTCCTTCACATACATATGAACTTGGCAATGAGGCTCATACCAATTTAAAAGAACTGATTCAGGGCTGGCCCTGTGGTTAAAGTCACTTGCTTGCAAAGCCTAACAGCCTGGGTGCAATTCCCAGTATCCACATAAAACCAAATGCACAAAGTGGCACATGCATTTGGAGTTTGTTTTCAGTGGCAGAAGGTCCTGGGGTGCCCATACTCACTCACTCTCCCTGTCTGCCCCTCTGTTTCAAATAAAAAAATAAACATAATTTTTTAAAGGCCTCATCCAAGTAGCCACATGGATTTTCCTGGCTTTTCCATCAGGACCCCTCCCAGATAGGAGGGGAAACTCTTAGGTATGGGAGCTTTTCTTCTCTCTTATTTCTCCTCTCTGTTAACAATCTTTCATAACTTAGCCTTCTTCATTTGTACATTTTTCAATTCTTTGCTGACAGTAGATGAGAACATGAAATCCACTGATTTGGGGAGTTCTAAACTCATCCAGAGCCAAGGCTCTCAACCCCACAACAATTCATCCAGCCTGCCAACCATCTGTGAAAGGTGAGCACAAAATGTGTCTGAGCAGTCTCTGTTCCCTGATAGGGAATTGAGGCACTACTACTCCTTCCTTCCTCACATACTTAGATATGGCTGGTAAACTTCCACAGGAAGACTGATAACAGCCTGGGGAAACCAAATTTAATCTTAACCTTTCTCTTTTTCCTTCTTTCCCCTCTTCATTTTCTCTTCCACTTTCTTTTACCTTTCTGACACTTATAGCACCCCATGGCTGAGCTGCTAAAATCATGATAGGACTCTCCACTATTCACAGATCTATTGCAGAAATTTATGTTGGGGCACAAAAGAGCATATATCAATAGCATCTGGCAGCCCAACTTACTATTAGGAGGCAGCTGCCAGTGATGGTCCACATTTAATCTGTGAGATGTATAGATCCCATGGAGATTTATGTCCAGATGGTTAATGGTCCCATGTTCTTGTGGAAGTGAACCCAAAACAGGCAGAGGGTAATCCCATAGCTAGCCAAGATGAGACAGTCATATGACTGGCCAAGATGGTCATGCCCATGTGACTAGCCAATATAATGGCAGCAACCACAAAGCTATTTAGAATTTCTAATGCTGCTGGGTCTCTCCATAACAGACCTTCCTGTGCCACCAGCATTTATTCACACACTTAAATCCTCTCCTCATTTCTTTTCTTCCTTTCACTTTTCCAGACACCTGCCAGGCTCATGGTAACCCCAACCCAGTGCCCTTCTCACACCTGAGTTAGCTTTCATAGACACCTATGTTTGCCTAGAGGGCAAGGAATGGATGCAATGAAGATGCTGATTTCAAAGTCCTAAACCCTGCCACCTAACCATCTTTCCAAATGTCTCCAAGCTTACATTTTTGCTCTATGGGACAATCCCAGTGGGGATAGGGATTGAAGTCAGGGGCCCCATCTCAGTGGACACAAGGGTTCATGAGCGAGAGCACTGAAAGCCAGGGATGATGAAAACCCAACCAGAATGTCTGGTCCTCTGTTAAAGCCTAAATGGCTGGGGAGATCATAAGCCCCAGGGATGAAAGTACTACCTGTTTTCTGGCTAAATGGAAATATTATGCCCACCAAATGGCTCATTAAATACTATGTTTATGCACATAGACTACTACTCTCACTTTGGTTGAAGACAGCTCCTACCATTTTGGTTTTGTTGTTGTTGTTTTTGGTTTTCTCTATTTTTTTTCAAGGTAGGGTTTCACTCTGGTCCAGGCTGACCTGAAATTCACTATCTAGTTTCAGGGTGACCTCAAATTTATGGTGATTCTTCTATGTCTGCTTCCCAAGTGCTGGGATTAAAGGCATGTGCCACCACATCCAGGAGCTACCTTCTGTTTGCATAGACATCAGAAAAATGATCTTAAGGACTTAAGTTTTGCTACAGAAAACTACTTACAATATGTAGATATTTGAATTGTAGCCCTACTAGAAAAAGCTCAAGCCAAAATACCATTAGAATCCTAAACATTTTGGCGTCCCAAGATTGCTGAGTCTCCCAGCAAAAGGCTCAGAGAAGTACAACAACGAGGATGTAGCAGACAGCCACACATCCCTGGGATGTACTTCCAGACCAGAGGATTTATTGAAGTAGGGGAAATTCCATGATGGCAGAAGAAACTGGCCTGCTTTCACAGGTCCAAGCACAGAGAGAGAAGAGCCAGAAGTCAAACCACAAAAGCCACAGCACATATAAGCAAACATACTTCGGGAACTTAAGCACACTGCATATCTTTAGACTAGAATTCCAAATCCACCCCCACACATTAGGGCTGGATCCTAGGATCTGCCCAGTGACATCTCTGCAGGCAGGTAGTTGGAAATCCAAGAAGCTTTAATAAAACTCCTGAATCTACTCGGGTGTGGTGGTGCATGCCTTTAATCCCAGCACTCAGGAGGCATAGGTAGGAGGATCGCCATGAGTTCGAGGCCACCCTGAGACTACATAGTTAATTCCAGGTCAGCAGAGTGAGACCCTCCCTTGAAAAACCAAAGGGGAAAAAAAACTCCTGAATCTATTGGGGGACATTTATTCAAACTACCACCTGAGACATACTTTAATGACAACTACCCCCATCTTAGGCAGGGACATAACTGAACTTTTCGCATTAAAGACAAAGAAATGACTGCAGTCCTTCTTAGGGGTGGATTTATTAAACTTGGATTCCTAATTCTGGATTAATGGAAAACTCTCTATAAGGAAATCAGGGGCCCAGACTTTGAGCCTCTTAACTGTGATCACAATTGCACCAATCCTTTAATCAGATAAAGTAGGCTCTCACAGAAGCCCCAACACTGGACATGCCCAATCTTCAAAAGCCCTTATTGTTATTTGTGGCAGAAAAGCAAGACCTTACTCTTGGAGTATTGAGTGAATGCATACAGACAGAACTGAGATCTGTGGCTTATTTTTGAAAAGGATGCTGGGAAGATGGCTTAGTGGTTAAGGCACTTGGCTGTGAAGCCTGAGGACCCATGTTCAACTCTCCAGGACCCATGTAAGCCAGCCACACAAGGTGACACAAGCCTTCAAGGTTGCACATGTGCACAAGGTGGTGCACGCATCTGGAGTTCCAGTACAGTGGCTAGAGGCCCTGGAGTGCCAATTCTTTCTCTTGCACGCATGTGCGCATGTGTATGCTCTCATGCACACTCCCTCTCATTAAAAAAAAAATGGTGCAGGGCTGGAGAAATGGCTTAGTGGTTAAGGCGTTTGCCTGCAAAGCCAAAGGATTCCCAGTTCGATTCTCTAGGACCCAACGTAAGCCAGATGCACAAGGGGGCGCATGCATCTGGAATTCATTTGCAGTGGCTAGAGGCCCTGGCATGCCCATTCTCTTTCTGTCTGCCTCTCTTCTCTCTCTCTCTCTCTCTCTGCTTGCAAATAAATAAAATTTTCTTAAAAATGAAAAAATGGTGCAGTCTGTTGAGCTTGCCTCAAAAAAAAAAAAAAACAAAAGATATAGCATAAGGATGGCCCCACTGCCTCAGAGCTATGATGGCCACATACTGTTAGTTGAAGAATCCTCTAAATTATCTTTAGGACAAACATTAGAAGCCCTTAAACCCATCATTTAAAGGCAGCACTAGAATTAAAGGAGAACGTGGAGCTGACTGGAAGTAGACTAACAAATTAGATAAAGTAGGCTCTCACAGAAGCCCCAACACTGGACATGCCCAACTCAAAGATGATTAAAACTTGCAGCATTCAAAGACAGCATCTTCAACAAATGGTGAAGGGAAAACTAGTTATCTACATGTAGAAGAATGAAGCTAGACCCTTATCTATCACCCTGCATAAAAATCAACTCCAAGTATATTAAAGACCTCAATGTAAGATCCAAAATTGAGAATCTGCTAGAAGAAAAAGTAGGGAGTACAGTATAAGATGTTGGTATAGATCAGGATTTTCTGAATAGGATTACAGATGCTCAGAAAATAAGGTTAAAAATTAACAAAGGGTACCACATGAAATTAAACAGCTTTCATATAGCACAGGAGATAGTTGGGCACTTTAATGAAGAGGCAGCCTACAGACTGGAAGAAAACCTTTGCCAGCAATAATCTGACAGGATTAATATCTAAACACACAAAGAACTCAAAAAACTAAACTTCAAGTAAACAACCAATCAAAAATGGGCTTACAGAACTAAACAAACAGTTCTCAAAAGAAGAAATACATGCCGGGTGTGGTGGTGCATGCCTTTAATCCCAGCACTTGGGAGGCAGAGGTAGGAGGATTGCCCTGAGTTTGAGGCCACCCTGAGACTACATAGGGAATTCCAGGTCAGCCTGGGCTAGAGTGAAACCCTATCTCAAAAAAATAAATAAATAAATAAATAAATAAATAAATAAATAAATAAATAAGGACGAGGAGGAAGAGGAGAAATACAAATGGTTAATAAAAAATCTTAAATGAAAAAATTTAAATTTAAAAATATCTTAAATGTTCAACATCCTTAGCCATCAGAGAAACAACAAATGACAATAAATGCTGAGGAGGATGTGGGGAAGGAAAAACCCTTCACTATTGATTGAATGCAAGTGGTACAACCATTACAGAAATCAGTCTCCGGCTGGAGAGATGGCTTAATAGTTAACATGCTTGCCTGTGACGCCTAAGGACCCGCATCCATGAAAGCCAGATGCACAAAGTGGTGCATGCATCTGGAGTTCATTTGCAGTGGCAGGAAGTCCTAGCATGCTCATTCATTCTCTCTCTCTCTCTTCCTCCCTCCCTCTCAATAAATAAATAAAATAAAAAAGAATCCTCCACGCTTTACAAACACTCCCCTGTGTTTGTGACATATATTTGTGGCATGATCTCGAAGGGCTCTTTCCAAATGAGGATAGGTGCATGCAGCAAGTTACTTAAAACAAGTTCCTCTTTTTTTTTTTTTTTTTTTTTTTTTTTTTTTTTTTCTTTTGGTTTTTCAAGGTAGGGTCTCATTCTAGCCCAGGCTGACCTGGAATTCACTCTGCATTCTCAGGGAGGCCTCGAACTCACGGTGATCCTCCTACCTCTGCCTCCTGAGTGCTGGGATTAAAGGCGTGTGCTACCACGCCCTGCTTAAGATCCTCATTTTAAGAGGAACACAACATCCACAGACAGTATTATTTCCAGCAGAACAATCCTTTCCCTTATTAAAAAACAAAGAAAATAACAGGATCACAAAATGTCCTTCTCCAGGGCTTTGTGACTCTTGCTTGCTACTTTATTCATTTCCAGTGTTGACATGACTCAGAGGGCAAAAGTTCAAATGCAAGTTCTTAAAATAACAAAGGACTAAATTTCCTTATACACAATACATTTTATCTTACACTCTGCTGCCACCTAGAGGCCAAAGGTACATAGAAACACCCAACTTTCAGAGTCAAATTTTAATAAACACCACATATACTCAAATTCAAGTCCTGATAATGACCAGAGAAATGTCCTGTTTCTTTTAGTATTTTACCCTTCTTACTTCTATGTAGATACCTACCTTCATTAAAACAAAATGCTACCAGGTATGGTGGCACATGCTTTTAATCCCAGCACTCGGGAGACAGAGATAGGAGGATCACTGTGAGTTCGAGGCCAGCCTGAGAGTACATAGTGAATTCCAGGTCAGCCTGACACCACTTTGTGAATTCCAGGTCATCCTGGGCTACAGTGAGACCCTACCTCAAAAATTTTTTTAAATTCATTTACTTATCTGAGAGAGAGAGGCAAAAAAAAAAAAAAAAAAAAAAAAAAACGCATATAGGCATGCCAGGGCTTCTTGCCACTGCAAATGAACTTCAGATGCACATGGGCCACTTTGCACATCTGGCTTAATGTGGGTACTGAGGAACTGTACCCTGGCCAGCGGGCTTTACAAGCAAGTGCCATTAACCACTGAGCCATCTCCCCAGTCCCTAAAAGTCCTCCTTTAACACAGCAAATGTATTGATAACAAAATCAAACTGTTGCTAGATCCTTGTTCTTAATCTTATTGTTAAAGAATCTGAAAAATCACTAAGTGGGTGAAGAAAATGCCTTAATTCAAGGATACCAAGTACAGTGCAGCCTTCCTGCTTCTTCTTAGCTGCCCATTGCTTCTAGCCTAATTGGTGAGCTGCAGGCCAATAGGAAACCCTACCTCAAAAGGAGGTGGAGAGGGTTGAAGAGATGGCTCAGTGGTGAAGGCTCTCGTTTACAAAGCCTAAAGGCCGGGGTTCAATTCCCCAGTACCCATGTAAGGCCAGACGCACAGAGTGACACATGTATCTGGAGTTTGTTTTCAGTGGCAGAAGGCCCTAACATATGCTTTCTCACTCACTTGCGCACTCACTCGCGTTCTCCCTCTCTCTCTCTCTCTGCTTGAAAATAAATTTTTAAAAAATTTTTAAAGAGGTGGAGGGCAGGGCATGGTGGCACATGCCTTTAATCCCAGTACTCAGGAGGCTGAGGTAGGAGGCTGTGAGTTTGAAGCTTGAGTTCGAGGCCACCCTAAGACTATATAGTAAATTCCAGGTCACACAGGACTAGAGTGAGTCCCTACCTCATGGTCAAGAGCCTAAGAGGTATAAAGCCTGCTCTTGTCTGGCTAAATGCATGTATTATTCTCACTAAACTGCCCTGAAAGCACTACATTCAATGTTCTTATTCATATGTTAATGCTACTCTCACTTCTGGTTAGAGAAGCTTCTCTTTTTAGATGGCTGTGACCACTGGGATAACCCAAAAGGCAATATAGTGCTGAGAAGAAGTGACAGAGGAGTGCTCAGCACTGAAACATCTCTATCACACCCTCCAAGGCTCAGGGTCCATTGCGGAAGAGGTGACGGAAAGAATGTAAGAGCCAAAGGAAAGATAGGACTGCCTACAATGCAATTGTCCAGGCAGAAATTGGCCTTAATATCCATGACCTCGCAGTGCCTAGCAGTATCTTCACAAGACCCTCATAATAGGAGAAAAAGATGATGACATCAAAATAAAAGAGACTAATAGAGAGAGGGAGGGGATATAATGGAGAGTGGAGTTGAAAAGGGGAAAGTGGGGGTGGGGAGGGAATTATGGCTTATTGTCTATAAGTATAGATGCTAGCAATAAAAAATTTTAAAGAGGGCTGGAGGGATAGCTTAAGGGTTAAGGTGTTTACTGCAAAGCCAAAAGACCCTGGTTCAATTCCCCAGGGCCCATGTAAGCCAGATGCACAAGGTGGCACATGCATCTGGAGTTCGTTTGCAATAGCTGGAGGCCCTGGCATGCCCATTCTCTCTCTCTCCCTCTCTCTAACTCTCTCAAATAAATAAAACTTAAAGAAAAAATAAAAATAAATAAATTTTAAAGAAAAAAAGAGGTAGAGGGCAAAAAAAAAAAAAAAAAAAAAAAACCCACAGGGCCTGTCATGGTGGCACATACCTTTAATCCCAGCACTAGGGAAGCTGAGGTAAAAGGATCACTGTGAGTTTGAAGCCAGCCTGAGACTACATAGTGAATTCCAGGTCAGCCTGGGCTAGAGTGGAACCATACCTCAAAAGAACAAAAAAAAAAAAAGAGGTGGGGGGGGCTAGTGGCAGTGGTGAGGTGCTTGCTTACAAAAGAAGGTGGAGCATATTCCTGAAGCATCCATGACTGTCCTCTGGCCTCACCATGCAGGTACTCATGCACTCCCACACATATGTGCCCACACATGTGAACATGCACACACATGAGTGTGGATATACACACACATAAAAAGAAAAAATTCCACTGAGAAAACATGAGTGCCCCAAAGACAATGGGCCCAGAAAGACCAAATTCTCAAAATAATCTGCTCTTTTTATTTATTTAAGAGAGAGAGAGGCAGACAAAGAGAGAAAATGGGCATGCCAAGGCCTTCAGCCTCTGCAAACGAACTTCAGATGCATGTGCCATCTTGTGCACCTGGCTTATGTGGGTACTGGGGAGTCAAACCTGGGTCGATAGGCTGTGCAAGCAAGTGCCTTAACCACTAAACCATCTCTCCAGCCCAAGCTGCTCTATTCTGTTCTTATATCTAGATATGACAATTTCAGCATAATGATTTACTTATTTTTGAAGTACATCTTGCTACGTTAGCTAAACTGGCCTCAAACTTGTGACAATCTTGCCTTTGCTGGGACTACAGGTATAGATATGACTGTGTCCAGTTCAGCATAATTATTCTCATAAAAATGCTATGGCTCTTTAATCCCAGCACTTGGGAGGCAGAAGTAGGAGGATCGCTGTGAGTTGAGGCCACCCTGAGACTACATAGTGAATTCCAGGTCAGCCTGGGCTAGAAGGAGACCCTACCTCGAAAAACAAACAAAAAAAAAAAGCTATGGCTGAGCTGGAGAGATGGCTCATTGGTAAGGCACTTGCCCATAAAGCCTAAGGAACCAGATTTGATTCCCCAGTTCCCACATAAAGCCAGATGCACGAAGTAGAACATGAGTCTGGAGTTTGTTTGCAGCAGCTAGAGGCCCTGGCACATCCATTCTCTTTCTCTCTCTCTCTCTCTCTCTCTCTCTCTCTCTCTCTCTGTGTCTGTGTGTGTGTCTGTGTGTGTGTCTGCTTGCAAATAAATAAATAAATATTTTTTAAATGCTATGGCTCAGATAAGTGTCTACCAGTGTGAAAGGGTCTGTCTAGGGCCTCCTGTGTGACTGATAAAAGTGGGTTGAGAGAGATAGAACTAAAAAGAGAGAGAGAATGGGCACAACAGCAGCCTCTCAGCTGCTGTGAACAAACTCCAGACGTGTGTGCCCCCTTGTGGGCAAGTGTGGCATTGCGCTCTTGCGTCACTTTTTACATCTGGCTAAATGTGGGACCTGGAGAATGGAACCGGCATTTTTAGGCTTGGCAGGCAAGCGCCTTAACCACAAGCCATCTCTCCAGCCCTAAGTTTTTTTTAATTTAAATATTTGTTAAAATATTTATTTATTTATTTACTTATTTGCAGGGGGGACGGAAGGAGAGAATAGGCATGCCAGGGCCTCTAGCCATTATAAAAGAACTCCAGATACATGTACCACTTTGTGAATCTGGCTTTACGTGGGTACTGGGGAATTGAACCCGGGTTGTTAGGCTTTGTAGGAAAACACCTTATCTGTTTAGCCATCTTCCTAGTGGAACCTTTAAAGGTGGAAGTCTTTCAGCCACAAGAAGGGGCTGTTGGGACTCTGGCCTATTCACCTTCACTCTTTGCTTCCCAGGCCCAAGGAACAGCCTACTTCACCTGTTCTCCCTCCAATGGGGTGCTGGCCAACACAGGTCCAAAGGCAATGGGGCCAAACAACCATGAAATGAAATCTCTGAAACCATAAATCAAAGTAAGTCTTTTCCTCAGGCATTTTATTGAAGCGATGGGAACCTGATTAACAAGGCAGAAAAATTCAAATGCCTTTAATCCCAGCACTTCAGAGGCCGAGGTAAGAATTGTCATGAATTCTAGGCCAGCCTGGGGCTGTAAGAATGAGTTCCAGGTCAGCAGAGGCTATAGCTGAGGCCCTTCCCCTCCCCCACCCCCACAGAGATAGAGACAGAAATGAATTTATTATTTAAAAGAAGAAATGGTTTCTTTATTTTTACTCAACTCCGCTTTAAACTACTTGGAAACAGTTTATGCCTTTCAGATACTGTTTCTTAATTTGGTAGGGAGATATGAGCATTCATCAGTAGGGTTAATTACTCCACACTACAGAAGCAACTTCTCAGCCTCTAGCTTTCAGTGAAGTGGAACAGATGAGTACAATATCTAAACATCAATTGTTCATGCAGTGGAAGTGCCTGAGGATCATCAGACCTAAGCAAGCTTAGAGAGCTCTCTCTCCATGGCTGGCCAGAAGATGATTCTGTCAGAAACCCCAAGGGGGGATCAGACTATCCGAGAACCCAGCCCTATGTTTTTGAAGTTACCCATTGCTGTTAGTTGCTGGTGGTTGCAGGGCATGGAAGCCAGGACAAAGGTATATCACCTACAGGCCTTAATCCTGGGCAAGGTGATGGGGCCCTTGCATGCCATCATCAACAACCCTGGTATGTATGAAAGATGTGTGGGTGGCACGAGGGTGTTGCATGAAGTGTTCCAAAGGGTGAAGGGGCTGACGCCATGCACACAGCTCCCTCTTCTGTCAGTCACAGTGCTGTCTCCAGAGGTGTATCTCAACAAGCTGTTGTACACTCCTCCCCAGGACCAGGCCTAACTCAATTATAAAGTGGCAGCCTGGAACGTGGACTATGCCAATGACTGTTAGCATTGACCTCTGTAGAAAGTCTCCTGAGCATGTGTCCTAAGGCAAGCAACTTTGCAAACATATGTGCAATGCTGAATTATTTCTAACTAATTAAAAAATAAAGAGACAGCCAGGTGTGGTGGTGCAAGCCTTTAATCCCAGCACTCAGGAGGCAGAGGTAATAGGACTGCCATTAACTCTCTCAAATAAATAAAACTTAAACAAAAAAATAAAAATAAATAAATTTTAAAGAAAAAAAGAGGTAGAGGGCAAAAAAAAAAAAAAAGAAAAAAAAGAATCCCACAGGGCCTGTCATGGTGGCACATACCTTTAATCCCAGCACTAGGGAAGCTGAGGTAAAAGGATCACTGTGAGTTTGAAGCCAGCCTGAGACTACATAGTGAATTCCAGGTCAGCCTGGGCTAGAGTGGAACCATACCTCAAAAGACCAAAAAAAAAAAAAAAAAAGAGGTGGGGGGGGGCTAGTGGCAGTGGTGAGGTGCTTGCTTACAAAAGAAGGTGGAGCATATTCCTGAAGCACCCATGACTGTCCTCTGGCCTCACCATGCAGGTACTCATGCACTCCCACACATATGTGCCCACACATGTGAACATGCACACACATGAGTGTGGATATACACACACATAAAAAGAAAAAATTCCACTGAGAAAACATGAGTGCCCCAAAGACAATGGGCCCAGAAAGACCAAATTCTCAAAATAATCTGCTCTTTTTATTTATTTAAGAGAGAGAGGCAGACAAAGAGAGAAAATGGGCATGCCAAGGCCTTCAGCCTCTGCAAACGAACTTCAGATGCATGTGCCATCTTGTGCACCTGGCTTATGTGGGTACTGGGGAGTCAAACCTGGGTCGATAGGCTGTGCAAGCAAGTGCCTTAACCACTAAACCATCTCTCCAGCCCAAGCTGCTCTATTCTGTTCTTATATCTAGATATGACAATTTCAGCATAATGATTTACTTATTTTTGAAGTACTTCTTGCTACGTTAGCTAAACTGGCCTCAAACTTGTGACAATCTTGCCTTTGCTGGGACTACAGGTACAGATATGACTGTGTCCAGTTCAGTATAATTATTCTCATAAAAATGCTATGGCTCTTTAATCCCAGCACTTGGGAGGCAGAAGTAGGAGGATCGCTGTGAGTTGAGGCCACCCTGAGACTACATATAGTGAATTCCAGGTCAGCCTGGGCTAGAAGGAGACCCTACCTCGAAAAAAAAAAAAAAAAAAAAAAAAAAATGGCTGAGCTGGAGAGATGGCTCATTGGTAAGGCACTTGCCCATAAAGCCTAAGGAACCAGATTTGATTCCCAGTTCCCACATAAAGCCAGATGCACCAAGTAGAACATGAGTCTGGAGTTTGTTTGCAGCAGCTAGAGGCCCTGGCCCCATTCTCTTTCTCTCTCTTTCTCTCTCTCTCTCTCTCTCTCTCTCTCTGTGTGTGTGTGTGTGTGTGTGTGTGTGTGTGTGTCTGCTTGCAAATAAATAAATAAATATTTTTTAAATGCTATGGCTCAGGTAAGTGTCTACCAGTGTGAAAGGGTCTGTCTAGGGCCTCCTGTGTGACTGATAAAAGTGGGTTTAAAAAAATTTTTTTTGAGAGAGATAGAACTAAAAAGAGAGAGAGAATGGGCACAACAGCAGCCTCTCAGCTGCTGTGAACAAACTCCAGACGTGTGTGCCCCCTTGTGGGCAAGTGTGGCATTGCGCTCTTGCGTCACTTTTTACATCTGGCTAAATGTGGGACCTGGAGAATGGAACCGGCATTTTTAGGCTTGGCAGGCAAGCGCCTTAACCACAAGCCATCTCTCCAGCCCTAATTTTTTTTAATTTAAATATTTGTTAAAATATTTATTTATTTATTTACTTATTTGCAGGGGGGACAGAAGGAGAGAATAGGCATGCCAGGGCCTCTAGCCATTATAAAAGAACTCCAGATACATGTACCACTTTGTGAATCTGGCTTTACGTGGGTACTGGGGAATTGAACCCGGGTTGTTAGGCTTTGTAGGAAAACACCTTATCTGTTTAGCCATCTTCCTAGTCAGGTGGTGGAACCTTTAAAGGTGGAAGTCTTTCAGCCACAAGAAGGGGCTGTTGGGACTCTGGCCTATTCACCTTCACTCTTTGCTTCCCAGGCCCAAGGAACAGCCTACTTCACCTGTTCTCCCTCCAATGGGGGGCTGGCCAACACAGGTCCAAAGGCAATGGGGCCAAACAACCATGAAATGAAATCTCTGAAACCATAAATCAAAGTAAGTCTTTTCCTCAGGCATTTTATTGAAGCGATGGGAACCTGATTAACAAGGCAGAAAAATTCAAATGCCTTTAATCCCAGCACTTCAGAGGCCGAGGTAAGAATTGTCATGAATTCTAGGCCAGCCTGGGGCTGTAAGAATGAGTTCCAGGTCAGCAGAGGCTATAGCTGAGGCCCTTCCCCCCCCCCCCCACAGAGATAGAGACAGAAATGAATTTATTATTTAAAAGAAGAAATGGTTTCTTTATTTTTACTCAACTCCGCTTTAAACTACTTGGAAACAGTTTATGCCTTTCAGATACTGTTTCTTAATTTGGTAGGGAGATACGAGCATTCATCAGTAGGGTTAATTACTCCAGACTACAGAAGCAACTTCTCAGCCTCTAGCTTTCAGTGAAGTGGAACAGATGAGTACAATATCTAAACATCAATTGTTCATGCAGTGGAAGTGCCTGAGGATCATCAGACCTAAGCAAGCTTAGAGAGCTCTCTCTCCATGGCTGGCCAGAAGATGATTCTGTCAGAAACCCCAAGGGGGGATCAGACTATCCGAGAACCCAGCCCTATGTTTTTGAAGTTACCCATTGCTGTTAGTTGCTGGTGGTTGCAGGGCATGGAAGCCAGGACAAAGGTATATCACCTACAGGCCTTAATCCTGGGCAAGGTGATGGGGCCCTTGCATGCCATCATCAACAACCCTGGTATGTATGAAAGATGTGTGGGTGGCACGAGGGTGTTGCATGAAGTGTTCCAAAGGGTGAAGGGGCTGACGAAGCCATGCACACAGCTCCCTCTTCTGTCAGTCACAGTGCTGTCTCCAGAGGGGTGTATCTCAACAAGCTGTTGTACACTCCTCCCCAGGACCAGGCCTAACTCAATTATAAAGTGGCAGCCTGGAACGTGGACTATGCCAATGACTGTTAGCATTGACCTCTGTAGAAAGTCTCCTGAGCATGTGTCCTAAGGCCAAGCAACTTTGCAAACATATGTGCAATGCTGAATTATTTCTAACTAATTAAAAAATAAAGAGACAGCCAGGTGTGGTGGTGCAAGCCTTTAATCCCAGCACTCAGGAGGCAGAGGTAATAGGACTGCCATGAGTTCAACCACCCTGAGACTACATAGTGAATTCCAGGTGAGCCTGAGCTAGAGTGAGACCCTACTTCGAAAAAATCTAAATAAATAAATAGGCAGAAGAAGGTTACCTACCAGTCAAAGAATGGAGGTACATAGGGCTAGAGGGATTGCTTAGTGGTTAAGGTATTTGCTTGCAAAGCCAAATGACTCAGGTTCGATTCCCCAGGATCCATGTTAGCCAGATGCACAAGGGGATGCACGCATCTGGAGTTCGTTTGCAGTGGCTGTAAGCCCTGGTGCACCCATTCTCTCTCTCTCTCTCTCACACACACACACACACACACACACACACACACACATTCTCACTCTCCTTTCTTTCTCTGTCAAATAAATAAATAAACAAAAATATTTTTAAAAAGAATGGAGGTACTTAAGACATTTTGCAAACAAGTGCTTTTAACTGCTGAGTAATCTTTCCAGCCCTACTTTCTTGAAATCTAACATTTCCAGCCTTTTTGTTTATGTAAAAAGGACAGAGATAACATCATAGGAAAGAGAATACTTCTGGAAGTTTATCACCTATCACCATACCTGATTTCAAGTCATACTACAGAGCCATAGTTATAAAAGCAGCATGGGGCTGGCAACACACACACACATGCAAATAAGTAAATAAGTTATGTAAAAAACCTCGATATAAGACTTGAAACTGGGGGGGGGGGCTGGAGAGATGGCTTAGTGGTTAAGGCGCTTGCCTACAAAGCCAAAAGACCCAGGTTCAACTCTCCAGGATGCACAAGGTGGTGCATGCATATAGAGTTTGTTTGCAGCGGCTGGAGGCTCTGACGTGCCCATTCTCTATCTGCCTCTTTCTCTCTCTCTCCCTCCCTCCCTCTCTTTCTCTTTCTCAAATAAAATAAATAAATAATAAAATATTTTTTAAAAAAAGACTTGAAACTCGGAAAGTACTAAAGGAGAAAGTAGGGCATTGGACCTTCTGGATAGAACTCTGGTTGCTCAGGAAATACGGTCAACAACCAACAAATGAGACCCCATGAAATTAAATAGCTTTTGTACAACATAGTGACCTGTCAGTTAAGTGAACATGTAACCTAGAGAATGGGAGAAAATCCTTGCAAGTTATACATCCCAAACCCTAATCCAGCCAAAAGCAGTTAGAGATGTGATAATGTTGCCGCATCAACCCATGAAGCCTCAAGCCTTTTTGTCTTTCTCGAGGGGGGGGTCTCACTCTAGCTCAGGCTGACCTGGAATTCACTAGGTAGTCTCAGGGTAGCCTCGAATTCAATCCTCCTACCTCTGCCTCCCAAGTGCTAGGATTAAAGGTGTGCGCCACCACTCCTGGCTTGCTCCCCCTCCCCCTCCCAGGTAGGGTTTCACTCTACCCCAGGCTGACCTGGAGTTCACTATGTATTCTCAGGGTGGCCTCAAACTCAAAGATTCCCCTACCTCTGCCTCCCAAGTGCTAGGATTAAAGGCATGTGCTACCACACCTGACACCTCAGCCTCTTTATTCTCTTTCCTATGATGCTATCTCTGTCCTTTTTACATAAACAAAAAGGCTGGAAATGTTAGATTTCAAGAAAGTAGAGCTGGAAAGATTACTCAGCAATTAAAAGCGCTTGCTTACAAAGCCTGAAGGTCCAAGTTCAAGTCTCCAGTGCCCACGTAAAGTCAAATGCACAAAGTGACCCATTCATCTGGAGTTCATTTGCAGTGGCAGGAGGCCCTGGTGCACTGCTCCACACCACACACACACACACACACACACACACACACACACACACACACACACACATACCCGCCCCGCCCTCTCTCTGTTGCTCTCTCTCCCAAATAAACAAATACTTTAAAAAAAAAAAAAAAAAAAAAAAATTCCTCTCCTCCCCCTCACCAATAGCTATGCTCAGGACCAGGTAATCCCTACCTACTGTTAGGGAAATTGACTAAACTCTGTTGCTTCACCTCTGGCCCTGGTAGAGGCCACATTCCAGGGCCAACATCCTCAAAGGAGTTCAGTAGATGGTCCAAATAATCTGATCCCATAGGCTTGAGTCAGGGATGTTCAACCTCTCATCCCTCATGACCCTTAAAAGCTCCTCCCTCCCCTTACTCAGATTTCTAAAGTTTCTTTTCCTTTCTCTTGAGATCCCACCATTTTCTCCTGGCATTAAGTAAGTCTTGAGCCTACAAAGCAGTACAACTCTGGTGCTGTATTCCAACATAACATAGTAACCCATACTCATTCATATTCTCTCTCTTTCTCCCCTTGAAAATAAATAAATAAAATTATTATTAAAAAAAAAAAAAAGCAGGGCTGGAGAGATGGCTTAGCAGTTAAGGTGCTTGCCTGCCAAGCCAAAGGACCCAGGTTAGATTCCCCAGGACCTACGTAAACCAGATGCAGAAGGTGGTACGTGCATCTAGAATTTGTTTGCAGTAGCTAGAGGCCCTGGGGTGCCTATTCTCTTTCTCTCTCTCAAATAAATACATAAAAATAAAATATTTATTTACAAGCAGAGGCTAATTCTGAACTGCATTTAGCCATAAGGAACATTTTAGAGCTAGGGGTAGAGTTCAGAGGTAAAATGCTTGCCTAGCGTGCAGGAGACCTGGGATGAATCCCCAGTGCTGAGACAAATATTCACAGCACTGGAGCAAATGGCAAAGCTTGAAAGAGGGCCTGAGGGTCAATGGCAGTAATGGATCAATGCTAAATTCCTAGTTTTGATGAAAGGCTGTATCATGGCTTGTAGATGAATTAACTTTGTTCATGAGAAAAGAAAAGCACTAAATATTCAGAGATGGGATTTCAGGTGTCTATCAAATCAATTAGGCAAAACAAAAAAGTCTACATAATATATACAAATATGCATTTAAGATGATTTTTTGTTTGTTTGTTTCGAGGTAGGGTCTCACTCTATCCCAGGCTGACTTAGAATTCACTCTAGCACCAGGCTGACCTCTAAATCACTGCAATCCTCCTGCCTCAGTCTCTCTACTGTTGAAATTACAGGCCTAAACTGTCATGCCCAGCAGACAGGTTTTATTTAGCACACATATATCCATTCTAACCATGCTTTAGAAATACTCTGTTACGTCACTGCAGATGTCTTAGTTTCACATTTTTCCACAGTTTTCCTTCCATGCCATCCTCTATGAGTCTGTTGCAGTCAAGTTCACATTGCTGGCAGAAATCACCTGACCAAGAGCAGTTTTGGGGAAAAAGGTTTATTTGGGCTTATAGACTCAAGGGGAAGCTCCATGATGGCAGGGGAAACAATGGCATGAGCAGAGGGTGGACATCACCCCCTGGCTAACATAAGGTGAACCGCAGCAACAGGAGAGTGTGCCAAACACTGGCAAGGGAGAGCTGGCTATAACGCCCATAAGCCTGCCCCCAATGATACACTGCCTCCAGGAGGTGTTAATTCCCAAATCTCCATCAGCTGAGGATCTAGCATTCAGAACACCTGTTTATAGGGGACACCTGAATCAAACCATCACAGAGTCAGACTACAGGAGGCGGCCAGGCTGCTCCACACCTGTGCTGCCATACCAATTTCCTCCTATTCCTGCTAAGGACACATTGCAGACCTTTTGTCTTTCTCCTTGTATTCCCACACACTGCCTACATGCATCTATCAGCATACTTCTTGCTGCATATAGCACCTATGTGCTTCCACCCATTTCCCTCTTAACATTCCTACTTGATCCCACAGGCCTGAATTCACCTTAGTTCTTGTCAGGCTCAGCCCAGTCCTCTGCACCCTTAAAGAATGAATCTACCAAGCCAAAAGAATGAGGCCCCGATGCCAAAGTTACAACCTGCAGCTTCTTAAGACCTGGGAACAGTTCAGGCAATCACATCTTATGTTTGTCGAACAGTGTGTTTTGTTTGTGTGTGTGTGTGTGTGTGTGTGTGTGTGTGTTTTTTTTTTTTTTTGGTTTTTCAAGGTAGGGTCTTGCTCTAGCCCAAGCTGACCTGGAATTTACTATGTAGCCTCAAGGTGGCCTATAACTATCGGGGATCCCTCTACCTCTGTCTCCCGAGTGCTGGGATTAAAGGCCATCATGCCAGCCTATGAAGTTTTTTTTTTTTTTTTTTTTTTTTTTTTTTGGTCATGACCCAATGTTCTTTCCCTCTGTATAAGGATTGGGGTCCCTGTCCCTCATGAACACAACACATACTGCCTGTCTCTAATAACACCACACAGAGGGGGAACTTTTCCTCTCCTATCCTGACTCCAATCAACGAATCTCTGAGAGGCTGAGGCATACAAGTAAGTGTCAAGAACTCCAAGGTGAGTGAATCAGACCCAGAGTACTTCCAAACCTTGCCTTATCAACTATTTACTCAGATTATGTGGTGTGGAAAAGCACTCAAAGTAAAAATCACTCAAGGTCACTGATTTTATTTGTGTCACCAAGCAAGTTAATGGATGACCCAAGACAAGAATGTGAAGCCTTTCTTTCAGAGTCTTTCTTTCATTTAATCTCCCACATTTCAATGCAAACTCATTTAGCAAGGGGCAATAGTGCCTGTGTCATAATGGTATTATCTTAAGTCGTGAATCTAATGCTTAAAGGGAAGGACAATAAATTTTAACTTTGGGCAAGACAAAGAATAACCTTAGCAGCCTCCATTTGAGCCATCCAACCACACTCCAGTAAACCACTCAATGCAAAATATAGAAATGGCTCTAAAAACATGAAGTCTAATGAGAAACAAAACTTAAGGGACTAAAGACCTACATCCTTCCAGTTCTGAGCCAATGATCTCTTTCTTGAAAGTAAGGTATGTGAGGGTTTTCTTCCCTACACTGTCACTCCATGAGGTGGGTGAGTGCACTGAGAACAGCAACAGACAGGACACAGGACACAGGTTCTTAAGGACAGAGCTGCCGGGATCAGGGGACTTGTCTTAAGGCTGCTTTGTGTGCAGTTTCAAGATTTCCCATTCTCTTTTTCCCTCTACCAAATGAATCATTAGAGGAGGCTTTGATATAGGGATGGACATGTGAATTTGGGGGAGGGCTTCGCCTTATTTTGGGGGTTGGGACTTGGGAAGGGAGGATGAAACCCATGGCCTCAGGCATCTAGGCAAGTTTTCTGCTACTGAGATACACCCCCAGCCTTGCATTATTATCCTTTTCTTACTTGGAACATTTCCATGTCACAAAGCTAGAGATATACTCAACTTTTTGCTATTTTAAATAACAAAGCTCTGCTTCCCACTAGGCTCAAGATGCATGCCCCACATTGGGTCACTTCTAAGTCCCACTGGTGGTTCAGGGCCAACTGAAGGCCATTTCCTCCTGCTGCTATTCCTCACTCCCACTGAAGGCCTTGGCTACCTCTCCATGCTCTCAGCATTATTGCTTTCCAGCTCAGGTCTCCACAGAATCACGTCCGACCACATAGAATTCCAGAATCGGGCATGCTGACATCTCGAGAACCAGCAGAAGCAGGATGTCAGTCTTATCTTCCTCCTTCACCTCTTCATCCCAGAAGCAACGCATGAAATCTACCTGCCCTTCCTTAGCAGTACATTATAAACCCTCAGGAAGCTTGATGGTAAAAAGGAATGCCCTTGTCTCTCAAAACACATGGACACAGAAAAGAATCTAGACACACAGGCCTTGCTAAGTTTTCACAATTTATGACTATTATAGTCCCTTTATTCAGTTTTTAACCTTTAAAACCTACCCTCCCAGACCCACCCTCCAAACCACCTTGTGATTTCTTTTTCCCAGACTGCTCCCATGGGAGACGTTATCTTGTTTGTTGGTTATAGTTATGTACCATATCTTCATGGATTGGTTTTTTTTCCACTTTATTTTTGTAGTATATAATACTTTCTGTTGTATAATTACTTTTCACTTTTTTTTTCCACATACTTAGTTTTGGATGACCACACCCCCCATCTTTCTGTTACCACCCCTGCTTATACCTTCCACTCCTAGTATTCCCCCTTTTATTTTCAGATCACATAAATCCTATTACTTTCCCTGTTCCTCTACCTAGAGCCTCCAGCCTCAATTTCCTATCCCATAGTTCTACATTTTTTAAAGTATTAGTGATCCTCCTTGGATTTAAAAAGATTAAGGGAGTGGGGGGTATAAGTGGTAGTATGCAGGAGGCCCTGGGTTCCATCCTCAATATTACAAAAATAAAAAAACAGAAATCTTTCTCTGGGGTTGGGGAGATGGCTCAGCAACTAAAGGCGCTTGCTGGCAAAACCTGTTGGCCCCAGTTCAATTCCCCAGCACCCATATAAACAAAAACTGGCACATATCTAGTCTTCATTTGCAGTTGCAACACACACACAAATAATTTTTTTTAAAGAATTATTTCTCCTGTAAGCACAGCTGCCTTACAGAAATGATGTCTGGAGGTTGAGGAGATAGCTCAGCAGTAAAGGCACTTCCTGGCAAAGCCTGCTGGCCTGGGGTTTGAATCCTCAGAACCCACATAAAGCCAGATGCACAAAAGTCCTGCATGCATCTGGAGTTTGCAATAACAAGAAGCCTAGGTGTGCCATTCATATTCACTCATTTTCTTCTTTCTTTCTCTCTTTCTTTCTTTCTTAATAAATGATTTATAGACTGAAACAACTCCATTTATGCTAACTTATAAAAGGGCATTTCATATTTTATTCACCTGTTTAAAGGATTTGGAACAAAGTCAAGTGATCTCAAAAATACCTTGATGTAAAGAATTTGGAGCCCATTATCTGCACTGAAAACAGCTAATTGGACTGTGTTGATTAAATACTCTAAAAAAGTAATAAATAAGCCTCCTCACCATAAAGCAAAGGATTTTTCCCTGAAGAAAGAAATCATTCTTCCCTTGTTTAGTGACTCAAACCAAAAACTAGATGAGATCTCAGAGATCACCGGTGTCCTAATTTTGCAGTAAGTAAATGAGGACAGAAATTTGTAATTCCGTTCCTTTTTCCATATTTTCTCACCTCTCACCTTGCCTAATGTGGGTACACACTTTAATTCCTCACACATCAGCTTTCCTGCCCTGCACATACATCACAGCCGGAGGACTGGAAGGAACATTTAATGTGTTTAAAGCATCAAGGCAGGTTTGCTCACACAGTGTGACAGTAAATCAACGTCTATTTCTGCTGTTTTAAATGAGGGCTTCGTTTCCCAAGCTGGTCTACTACATATATTCCAGATTTCTCTAGTTATCACGTAAAGGCCGAGAGGGAATTAGAAAAAAGGAAAAAAAAAATCTTTTTGCAACTTAGAGAGGAAAAAAAAATCGCTAGCTAGTGTGTTCTAGTTCAAGCTTCCCCAGGGAGAATTGAACGCGTGTACGAAACAAGGAAGGTAATATGTCTTTGAACAGATCATCTTAAGATTCGATGGGAATTCAGAAATATGAATAGTGCAAAACAGCACCAAGCACTGTTTCTGGATTTTAGCCCCTGACAGGTTTTACCCTCCCGAGGGAAGTCAAGAGTCTCCTGAGCAAGGGGCACCGGGCTAAGCACAGGAGTTCGAGGTCACAGGCCACAGAGAGACTGCAGCACGGGGTGAGGACAAGCCTCGCATCTCGTGCACCTGGCCTGCGGAGGAGCGGACTCGGGAACTTAGCAAAGCGCAAGGATCCGAGTCTGGAAACAGGCCGTATTCACCGGGACAAAACTTTCTAAGACATACCTTTACTTCCGGAATTCTCCGAGAAGTGACCTCAAGGAGCGGGCTCCGCGAGGGCGGACTCCGGCCCAAGGTGCTTTGTGGGAAGGGACAAACTACCGTGAAGGGGCGTGTGGCCGCGCGGTCACCTGGCACGGAGGAGGGGCGCCCTCGGGCGCTTGGCTTGGGGCAGGAGGGCCCCGGGGCGCGGGGACCCCGCACGCAGCAGAGGCGCCCTCCAGCGCGGGGGCAGATCTGGAAGAGAGTCCGCGGAGAGCTGGGGTGGAACAAGAGGGTCCTCGGGTCCGGGACCGAGCGGGAGGAGGATCCTCCGGGGACGCAGCGAGAGGCGCCCTCGGGCCAATGCGCAGCCTCACCTGCAGCCCGGGCCCCACCCGCGGCGCTTACCTGAGGCGCTGGCTGACGCGGGTCCTCGACAGGTGCGTCCCCCAGCCGGTCCCCAGGCAGGCAAGGGCCTGCTCCAGGGCCGGGGGGTCCCCAGCGTCAGCGGGGAGGAGCTGGATTTCCGCCGGATCGCCACCCGCCTGAAGTTGCAGCTGCCCTCGCCGCTCATGCTGCGGGATTGGCTGTCCCTTGCCGGTGGGTCCTCCGTCAACCCCGGCCCAGCGGCAGGCTCCGGGCCGCGTCCACACCTCGGCGCTCCCTTGCCGCACCGCGGCAGTCCAGGTTCTGTGCTCTCCTCCGGAGCCCGTCCCCGGGTGGGAGCCGCCGCCCGCCGCCCTGCGCCGCCGAGGACGCGCGGGGCGGAGCTGCGCCCTGGGCGCGCCCCGGGCCTCTACCTCGGGGAGCGACGCCGCTGCCCCGCACCTGCTCTGCGGGCCACACTCTCCCACCGCCATGCTGGGGACTCGGGAAGAAAAAACATCCCGGCTGCTGGCCGCTTTCAGACCACACTCCAAGGGTCCCACTTGTCTCTAGTCGTGTTGCTGTACTAAGCCCGGGACAGTCTTCTTAAAACCGGGCCAGAAGCCACCGCGCTGGGCCACCAGCACTGCGGAGCTGGAGCCCCGACCCCAGTCTGTCTGCAAAAAGAAGCCACCCCCCCACACACACACACACCGGAGCGCTGCGGAAAACGAAGAAGGAGCGCGTGAAAATAAAACACAGGATTAGAGGAGCCCCGGACCCGGTCATCTTGACTTTTTTAGGACTTGATCTGTATGGTATTGCAGAGTCCGTTTTAATTTGTGGTGTCGTGTTTAAGACATCTGTATACCAAATACATACAGCTCCTGGGAGGCTGGGACAAGAAGATCACCTGAATACAGAAAGTTGAGGCCAGCCTGGGCAACATAGTGTTGGTGTTATTTGTTCTTAATTTTTTGTTTGTTTGTTTTTTTGTTTTTCAAGGTAGGGTCTCACTAGCTCAGGCTGACCTGGAATTCACTATGTCGTCTCAGGGTGGCCTCGAACTCATGGCTATCCTCCTGCCTCTGCCTCCCAAGTGCTGGGATTAAAGGCAATGTGCCACCACGACCGGCTTAATTTTTTTAAATATATTTTTTGCACCCATTTGCGGCAAGGAGAAGGGGTGCCAAGGCATCTTGAGGCTGGAAATGAACACCAGACATGCCACTTTTGGGGTCTGGCATATGTGGGCTTGGGAATTGAACCAGGGCAGGCAGTCTTTGCAAGCAAGTGCCTTTAACCACTGAACCATCTTCCCATCTCCCAGACTTTGATTTAAAAATCCCACCATCAGGAGGCTGAAGTAGGAGGATAGCTGAGAGTTGGAGGCCAGTCTTGGACTACAGAGTGAGTTCCAGGTCAGCCTGGGCTAGAGTGAGACCCAACCTTTAATAAAAATTTTTAAAGCCGGGTGTGGTGCCTTTAATGCCAGCACTTGGGAGGCAGAAGTATAAGGATCACTGTAAGTTCAAGGTAAGCCTGGGCTACAGCAAGACACTACCTCAAAAAAAAATTAAATAAATAAATAAATAAATATCACTCACTAATAAGAGGCTGTATTCCCAAACCACAGAGATAGGAAGGAAAAGGGCAGCATTAGGCAGTTCAAGCAGAGTTCACAGCCATTACTTTCATTTTGAAAGAAACCCCATGTTATTTCAAATGTTCCTACATCCAGCCGTACACCTGAAGTGTAGCCCTTTAACCCAGCTCTCCTCAAGAAATCTTTGTGAACAGTAATTCTGTTTTGTTTTTTATTTTGTTTTGTTTTGTTTCAGTCCCTTTGGCTTCATTCCAATGAACACACCCTGAAAAAGAAGGAACTGTTTCCTGATTTTTATTATGGAGGACAGGGCTGGGATCAAACCCAAAGTCTCCCACATGTTACACACCTACTCTATCAAGTGAGCTATGAGCCCACCCCCTGTTAATGTATCTTTAGACCTTGTTAAAAGGAGCTTTGTACTCCCTCAAGATTTAGTCCTTATCATAATATTGCAGCTGATTATTGTTGATTTCTATATAATTTCAATTTCACTTTTATTTGCTGTGTATATGATGTTGAATGTAGTTTAAACATATATATATATATACACACACATATATGTATTTTCAAATATAAATTAATTCAGAACTGGGTGTAGTGGTGCAGACCTGTATATAAGTCCAGATACTTGGGATTCTGAGGCAAGGAGATCACAAGATCAAGACCTAGTGGGGCTATGAAGTTGAGTTCAAAGCCAGCCTGGTAACTTATCAACACTGTCTCAAAAAAAAAAAAAAAAAGAACATTGTTTTTAAAGGGGCCAGAGGTATAGCTCAGCTAGAATGCTCACCTAGCCTGTGCCAAGCCCTGGGTGCCATCCACAGTACAGCAAAATAAATGCAATAAGTTACATAGAAAGGGCTTTGGCCTCTACATAAATTGACAATAGTTCAAAGGCAGATTCCTGGCATACTTTATTTGGTTCAGTGAAAGGCAGTATTGCCATCAATAATGCACTGGCAACCTACCTCCATTATGTTCAAATGAGAAGTTGTTGGCTACCTTCTCTTTAGAAAACAAGTTCTCAAATAGACTTAAAGAATCACACCTACTCATACTAAAGTACTTTCCCTAGGAGACATTCATGCTTTCTGTAAAGAGACATCTCAAACACCTGTGTGAGCAAATAGGCGTCTATCTGACCACCAGTATTTGGAACAGCAGCTTCATGTTGCCTTGTTTTAATATTTTTTAAATATTTTATTATTTATTTATTTGAGAGAGAAAGAGAGGAAGAGATAGATAGAGAGAATGGGCACTCCAGGGCCTCCAGCCACTGCCAACAAACTCCAGATACATGCATCCCTTTGTGCATCTGGCTTATGTGTGTCCTGGGGAATTGAACTGAGGTCCTTAGGCTTTGCAGGCATTTGCCTTAACCACAAAGCCATTTCCTCAGCCATTGTTTGAATATTTTGAGTTCCTTTTGTTTTTTTTTTTTTTTTTAGAGAGTGAGAAAGAATGGGCATGCCAGGAACTCTAGCTACTGCACACAAACTCCAGACACATCTTGTGCATCTGGCTTTATGTGGTTACTGGGGAATCAAACCTGGGTCCTTATGTTTCTCAGGCAAGTAAGCACCTTAACCACTAAGCCGTCTCTCCAGCCCGAGTTCTTTATATTTTACATATTGCTGTTTCTTGTTTCAAGTTGTTCACATTTACCTAGTAATATATGTTCACATCAGTGCATGTCTGTTTTCAGATGGATTGTATTAGAGCTTTTAACTGCAATTAAATTGATACAAAATATAGACATAATAATATATTGTATATAATTTTCCTTTTTTTTTTTCAGACTTTTACTTATTTGAAAGCAGAGAGAGGGAGAGAATGGGTGTGCCAGGGCCTCTTGCCACTGAAAATGAACTTCAGATGCATGTGTCACTTTGTGCTTCCAGCTCTAAGTGGGTACTGGAGAATTGAACCTGGGCCTGCAAGTTTTGCAAGCTAGTGCCTCCCACTGCTGAGCTATCCCCTGAGTTCTGCATATTGAACAATCATTTTGCTTTTTTTGCATGTGTGTGTAGGATGTGTGGTGTGGTATGCTGATATGTGTGTGCAGATGTACGCACACCACACACACACGCAGAAGCCAGAGGAAAACATCAGGTGTCCTCTTCTGTCACTCTTCTGCTTTGTGTCCTTGAGACAGAGTCTTTCGCCAAACCTGGAGCTGCCTTTTTTTTTTTTCCTTTTTAGTTTTTTGAGGTAGGGTCTCACTGTAGCTCAGGCTGACATAGAATTCACTCTGTATTCTCAGGGTGGCCTTGAACTCCTCCTACTTCTGCCTCCAGAGTACTGGGATTAAAGGCGTGTGCCACCACCCCCGCTCTGGAACTGCCTTTTACAGTCTGACTGGCTGATCAGCAGGCCCCAGTGACTCTCACATCTCCACTCTCCACAGGATGCATAGCCAGAACCAGTTTTTTTACATGGGGATCAAACTCAGGCCCTCTCACACAATCATACTTAGGCAGTAAGTGTTCTTACTGAGCCATTTCCCCAGCACCTTCTTTTTTCTTTTCTTTTCTTTTCTTTTCTTTTCTTTTCTTTTCTTTCTTTTCTTTTCTTTTCTTTTCCTCTCTCTCTCTCTCTCTCTGTCTTTTTTCTTTCTGAAACAGTCTCACTGTGTATCCCAGGTTAGCCTTGAACTCACTGTGTAACCCAGGTTGGCATCAAACTTGCAGCAGTCCTGCCTGGGCCTCCTAAGTGCTGGGATTAGAGGCTGCTCTGCCGTCCCCAATAAAAAGAAACATTTCTATGGGACCTTCCTTTGATGGCTACATTTTGCAACATTAAATAAATGGAGTCAACAGAATTTTATTGATTCTCAAGTTATCTTAGGTTAAAGTAGAACAAAATCCTGGATATTATCTTGGATATGTAGTTTTAATATACTATTGTATTTGTTAATATAGTTAATGGGAAATTTCCCACTAATGCAACACATATTGAATAAGAAATGTATTGAGTCCCAAAAGAGTTATGAGCACAATAGATGAGTATTGAGACCCCATGTCTTGACTAACACAATACTGATGAAACCATCTATAATTTTCCTTGGGCAAACATACAGACTGTAATTAAACTTACCCTTGCAAAACTGGCAATGTAGCCCAGTCATTGCAAACCTTGCTTATCTGGGGGTAGTGGTTCATGTCTATAATCTTAGCACTTAGAAGGCTGAGGCAGAATTGTGAGTTTGTTGCAAGCCTGGAATATATAGGGAGTTCCAAGCCATAACAAGGGGAAAGAATAGAAGGGGGAAATGAAGAAGAAAAGAGAGGAAAGGCCTAGCATGTGTGAAGTCCTGAGTTCAATACCCAGCACGACAATGAATAAATTAGTTGTTTTTAATAAATAATATGGACTTAAAACTTGCAGTTAAGGGCAAGAGAAGAGAAGAGAAGGCTTGGCAGTTAAGGTACTTTCCTGCAAAGCAAATGGACTCAAGTGCGATTGCCCAAGACCCACGTAAGCCAGATGCACAAGGTGGCACATGTATCTGAATTTGTTTGCAGTGGCCAAAGGCTCTGGCATGCCCATTCTCTCTACCTCTCTGTCTGCCACTTTCTGTCTCTATCTCTCTCTTTCTCTCAAATAAATAAATAAAATAAAATAAAATAAAATAAAATAAAATAAAATAAAATAAAATAAAAAATTTTGCAGTTGAGTGAAGCCATGTAGCTGGATGCTTGTCAGAATTTCATGAGCAGAAGTGATGTATGTCACCTCCAACCCCAATTTATAGAACACTCTACTCTTCAGTGTAGCTGTCATTTGGGGTTCAGAAGAGCAAATTAAGGATTCTAGCATGCTAAGTCATGGTGGAGATATGCTGGGAGCCCAGAACCATCCATTTCCACAGGAATTAACATATATGGTCAGACTTGGAATCTTGGAATGTGCGTCAGAAGACTGGATTGATTCATGTTCTTAAACTTGTATGTTTATCTGCCAATGTAGCAAAAATTACATGTTGCCTTCATGCATTCTCTGTTACAAAAATAAAATACTTGAGCCAGGGTATTGTATGGAATTTTTTCTTCAGGCATAACATGGTGCCATCATGAAGTAGAAAATTGTGTGGCTCAGTAGCATGGCAACGTTGGCACAGAACAGTAAATCCATAACTAGATCTAATCTCCCCTGAGATTCCAGCTATCTGCGCCTCTGTGCTCTCTCCTCAGTTGCAAGTGATCTTGGAAGATGCCAGAGTACATAGAAAACAGAAGGTCAGGGCTGAAGAGATGGCTTAGTGGTTAAGACTGCTTCCTACTCAAAGCATGAGGGCCTAAGGGGGCCTGAGGCTGCTTGAGTTCAAAGCCCCAGCCCCCACATAAAGAGCCACACATGTCTGTAACCCCACTCATATGGGAAGAATATCTGAGGCTCATGAAAAACAAACAACCCCACCCTCTGCAGAGTCCAGAATCAGTAATCCTTCTCAGAGAAAACAGGTGGATGAGCAATAGAACAGCAACTTCCATGGGCAGCATTGGCACATACATGTGCGTACACCACACATACAACGCAGTACACACATGTGGAAGGAAGGAAAGAAAGAAGAAGGTGAACTGAAAGGGGACTCTATGATGCAGCTCTTGAGGTCACCATCCATGATGGGGTGGGACTTTTTGGTGATGCAGCAGCCTTTAAGTCACCCATACCACTGTAAGTAACCTCTCACTGTACTGTGTAAGTAACCCCAATAAAGTCATTGGTTCACCAATGGATTTTGGTGTAAGCATTCCTTTGGCCTATCATTTGGTGCCCTATCTGAGGTGAATAGATATATGATCACATATATAAAGTTCACACAACATGGGGTAATTGATAACGAACAGTTTACATGTTTCCTGGACTTAGACTGGGACGTCCAAGAGGTGGTGCCACCTGCTGGGCATCTGGAGCAGGCCTTCTTGCTGTACTGTAACAGGTAAGGCACCACAAACAGAAGGAGCATGCTAACCTAGCATAGTTACAAAACACTGACATCACTAGACCCTTTGGTAACCTCATTGTCACCACCTAAAAGAATCCACCTCCATTTATCACTGACATGAATTACAGCTACATTTTCCAACACATAAATACTTGAGGTACACATTCAAGATTTACATGAATTGTGCTATATATGTTTACAGTATACTTAAAATACTTTAAGCAAATATTCCATTAATTTTTTATACTTATTCACTTTAATTCATTTATTCTTCATTATTGCTCTCATCCCTTTCAAAAGTTTTTATTTATTTACCTATTTTTTTAAAAAAATTTTGTTTAGCCGGGCGTGGTGGCGCACGCATTTAATCCCAGCACTTGGGAGACAGAGGTAGGAGGATCGCCATGAGTTCGAGGCCACCCTGAGAATACAGTGTGAATTCCAGGTCAGCATGGGCTAGAGTGAGACCCTACCTCGAAAAACCAAAAAAAAAAAAAAAAAAAATTTTGTTTAGCCGGGTATGGTATTGCATGCCTTTAATCCCAGCACTCAGGAGGCAGAGGTAGGAGGATCACCATGAGTTCGAGGCCACCCTGAGACTACAGAGTGAATTCCAGGTCAGCCTGGGCTACAGTGAGACCCTACCTTGGAAAATCGGAATTTTTTTTTATTTATTTATTTGAGAGAGACAGAGAAAGAAGCAGAGAGAGAATGGGTTCACCATGGCCTCCAGCCACTGCAAAGGAACTCCAGATTGATGCACCTCCTTGTGCATCTGGCTTACACGGGTACTGGGGAATCAAGCCTCGAACCGGGGTCCTTAGGCTTCACAGGCAAGCGCTTAACCACTAAGCCATCGCTCCAGGCCTTATTCACTTATTAAATGGGGGAGGAATGGGCACACCAGGGCCTCTAGCCACTGCAAACGAACTCCAGATGCATTAGCCACTTTGTATCTGGCTTATGTGGGTGCAGAGGAATTGAACCTTGGTCCTTAGGCTTCACAGGCAAGCACCCTAACTGCTAAGCCATCTCTCCAGCACAAGAATTTTCTTTTTTCCCCTCCCTAGAACTCAACCCTTTCTTTCTATAACGTGCTTCCAATATTTTGTAATGAAAGGGTAACCGCGGCTGCACTCTTCCTGTTCACTTATGTGCAGACTCAAGTTCAAATACTTAGATTTATGTGTGAGTTGGAGTAACAGTGAGCAGCAGACACCAGAAAGCTAGAAAGGAGCCATGAGGGAAGGAGTGGAAAAGAGGAACAAAGGGGAGGGGATAGTAGATATATAATAAGTAGAGGGACAGAATATTAGGGGTAAAAAGATCGAAGGGGTGGAGAAAGGAGGAGGTGGCAGGAGAGTTAATCAAAACTAAAGATGTCGGGCTGGGGAGATAACTTAGTGTTTAAGACACTTGCCTGCAAAGCCTAGGGACCCAGGTTCAATTCCCTAGGACCCACGTAATGCACCCATTCTCTCTACCTGCCTCTTTCTCTCTCTCTCAAATAAATAAATAAAACATTAAAAAAAAAAACCTAAAGATGTAAGTCAAGTATGGTGGAACCTGTCACCTGTATTTAGCCCCAGCACTCAGGAGGATGAGGTAGGAGGATCACTGTGAGTTCAAGACTAGCGTGGAGCTGCACAGTGAGTTCCAGGTCAGCCTGGGCTAGAGTGAGACCCAACTTCTGAAAAAAAAAATAAAAACTCAATGTTATAAATAAGCCATAAGCCAATATCTTTGTTAGCAAATTAAAATATATAATTTTTAAAAGAGAGAATTTAAGCAGAAATTCCATGTGGGAGTGGATAATGCTGCACCCAGAAACCATAGTTTGTTATAGGAAAATGCCAGTGCCAGAGGTGGGGATACCTCCAAGTGAGTTGTTAGTCAAGGAAGCCCATAAGGCCCCCAACTCAATATAGGCTAGTGCCAAGGCTTTTGGTTGCTCATCAAAACTACATGGTAAGACACTATTACGGAAGACACCACATGTGTAGGTTGAAGGCACAAAAATATCAAGCTAAAACTGAGTTGAATTTCCTCTTCCTTGTTTTTTGTTTGTTTGTTTTTCCTCTTGTTTTAACCCCATCCTTTAAAAAAATTCTTCTAACTTACCCTTCTCAGTGTCTGCATTTTTTAACTCTTTGATAATTTGGGCAAGGACCTGAAGTTTGGAGCCTCCTGCATCTTTATAGAAATCTAATCCTTCCAAGGGCTCCAATCCTACATCAGTGTTTAGTCATCTTTAAAAGTTTGATAGATCTGGGAGTAGTAGCGCATGCCTTTAATCCCAGCACTCAGGAGGCAGAGGTAAGAGGATTGCCGTGAGTTCTAGGCCAGCCTGAGACTACATAGTGAATTCCAGGTCAGCCTGGACTAGAGTGAAACCCTACCTCAAAAAACCAAAAAAAAAAAAAAGTTTGATTGGCCAAAAAAAAAAAAAAAGTTTGACAAAATTGGCAGGGAGTTCATCTAGTCCTTAGCTTTTCTTCATGGAGAGAATTTCAATTACAGCTTTAATTTGCTTATAATGTATCTGTTTAAGTTATTGATATGGAAATTTAGCTTTGGAAGTTTCTGCGTATTTGTAAATTTGTCCATTTCCTCTAGGTTCCAGCTTTTTGGAATATAAATTCTCAAAGTATTCTTTGTTGTTTTAGATTTCACTGGGATGGGTCTGTTATAACAACTCTTTTTGTCTCTGGCTTTGTTAATTTGGGTCTCTTTCCTTCTTCTTTTATTATTTTGGCTATGGCTTTATCATCTTAATTACTTTTTGGCTTGGATAAAGATATATGAAAGGAAGGATGGAGACTATTTTAGTTTACAAAAAAAAAATGAAGAGTAGTGGGCGAGGGAGATCATTCAGTGGTGCTTGCTTGTAAAGCCTGACAGCCCAGGGTTCAAATCCTCAGTACCCATATAAAACTAGACACACAAAGTGGCACATGAATCTGGAGTCATTTAAAGCTGCAAGAGGCCCTGGCACACCCATTCTCATTCTCTCTTTCTTCCTCCCTCTGTGTCTCAAATAAATAAACATTTTTTTTTAAATGCAGAGTACATTTTTCTGAGCACAGAAACATGAGGGACAGTCGTGAAAGAATATTTGGAGGGATAGATGTTTTGAATATAATAAATTTAACAATTAATGTATGCAATTTTAGGTATTACTACCAACATGTAATTAGGGGTTACAGTTGCTGGGCATTGATATCATAAACAAGAACATCAAAAAAAAAAAAAAAAAAAAGCAAAGAAACTGCAAAATGAGTCAACCTAAAAAGAAAGTGAGGAAGTAAAAAAGAAAAGGAAGAAAAAGAATACCTACATGGAGGGGGGATATTAAAAGAATAACTAAGCTGGGTCTGGCGGCGCACACCTTTAATCCCAGCACTTGGGAGGCAGAGATCAGAAGATCGCCATGAGATAGAGGCCGGATTGAGACCACAGAGTGAATTCCAGGTCAGCCAAGACTAGAGTGAAACCTTACCTGGAAAAACAAAAACAAAACAAAACAAAACAAAAGAATAACTAAGTCTATCAGCAACACCAAAACAAGAAAAAGAAAAACATCACAGGGGCTATTGTGTGAAGAACTGGATATATATACATACATACACATACATACATATACATACATACATACATACATACACATACACACACACACACACACACACACACACACACATATATATATATATATATATATATATATATATATATATATATATATATATATATATACAAAAGTCCTTGCTTCTACTCTTGTAATGTTTGTGTAATGGTTGTGCCACAGGTCAGGCAGATTAAGTTTATGAGTGAGTCATTCAGTTGAGAAAGTTCTATAGTAAATTTCTTGCCAGTTCTCTGGCTTGAGCTATCCTGTCTCAAACAAACTAGCCACCTCAGGGTATGGGATTAAAGCTGCCCTAGGCAAGGGTTTTTGTGAGTTTTATTATGTTAGCTGGGAAGGGCTTCCACTTTCTGGTAGCAGAGACCAGCTCAGGATTTCCACTCCCAGATCTGTTTAGGACCCAAACAAGTACTTACCCCGAGACCTGGTTTTCACTGGATAGGATCTTTTTCTTTCTTTCTAGTTTTTCTTTCTTTCTCTCTCTTTCTTTTTTTCTTTTTTTCTTTCTTTCTTTCTTTCTTTCTTTCTTTCCTTCTTTCTTCTTTTTTTCTTTTTTGTTTGTTTGTTTTGGTTTTTCAAGGTAGAGTTTCACTCTAGGCCAGGCTGACTTGGAATTCACTATGTAATCTCAGGGTGGCCTTGAACTCATGGCGTTCTGCCTCCTGAGTGCTGGGATTAAAGGCATGCGCCACCACGCCCAGTAACAGTGTCTTGATCAAACCCCTTGAGCTGCTTCTTTATGAGGATGGCCCAAGGAGATGAGACCACTGAAACAGCAGAGGCTCTCAGGAGATGGTAGTAGCCTGTCTAAATGGTCTAAAGAACATTTTTACCCACATTTCTGTAACTTCTCTGGGCACTTGGGAATTGGCTTTCTGTTGTCAGAGGGTAACCATGGGATAGTGGATCAAGTGGCCCAAAGTGACAAGATGCTATGCATCTTTCCATGGGAGCAGCCTGTGTGTGTTTGTGATTATCCTCAGCAGCTGGGCCCCAGGGCTCAGGCAGCAGTTGGTGGGTGACAGAGCAGGCTGCAACCCAGCTATGCACTCTCCGTGTGAGGAAGGGTCTAGCGGCTCTTAGTCCCTTTCAAATTTCCAACCTCCTCAACTGGCACTTGCCTGCACTTTCCTGGGGACCTTTCAGTGTCAGATTTTCATTGCAGTAGCACTGGGTGCTGGGTCCCCAGTTTTCTCTGTAGCTGAGAGCTCAGAGCTGTGCACAGGGCATACTGCCCAGGTGGCTGCATGTCACAGACATAGATCTCAGCACATTACTTTGATATTAGTGGTTCTCTGAGGTTCTCCTTTAGTTTCCCTCTTTGGGACAGTCTCTTTTAGCTCTCATTTTGTTTATTTATTCATTTTCAAGCTGTGGTAGTTTGAATAGATGGCCCCCAATATATTCAGTGGTTTTTTTATTTTTTTGTTTTAATTTTTTTTTTTTTTTTTTTTTTTTTTTTGGTTTTTCGAGGTAGGGTCTTGCTCTAGCCCAGGCTAACCTGGAATTCACTATGTAGTCTCAGGGTGGCCTCGGTGATCCTCCTACCTCTGCCTCCCGAGTGCTGGGATTAAAGGCGTGCGCCACCACGGCCGGCTCATTAATTTTTAAACATATATTTTATTTATTTATTTGTGAGACAGAAAGAGGCAGAGAGAGAGAGAGAGAATGGGCGTGCCAGGGCCCCTAGCCACTACAAATGAACTCCAGATGCATGCGCCACCTTGTGCATCTGGCTTACATGGGTCCCGGAGAATCGAAGGCAAACGCCTTAACCGCTAACCTACCTCTCCAGCTCCTATATTCAGTGTTTTATTAGTTTGTAGTTTGGATCTGCAGCCACCTGGCTAGAAGAAGAGTCACTGGGTGGATCTTAAGGTACAGTGGTGGGTTTGTAATTCCAATCTAAAGATATGCAAAGGGTGCCTAGCTGGAGTTCCTGAAGTGTGCTGTGTGGTGTGGCTTTTGGCTTGGGGCTTCTTTCTGTGTGTTTAGACCTGTGAAAGCAGGCCAGCTTCTCCTGCCTTTATGGAACTTCCCCTGGATCTGTAAGTTTCAATAAATATCCCTTCCTCCATAACTGTGCCTGGTCTGAAAGTTCATCTCAGTGAAACTGAAGCTGTCTGCCACACAAGCAGAGAGAGAGAAAGAGAGAAGAGAGACAGAATGGCATGCCAGAGCACCCAGCCACTGCAAACAAACTCCAGATGGATGTAACTCTTTGTTCACCTGGCTTTACATGGGTACTAGGGAATTGAATTTGGGTTGTCAGGCTCTGCAAGAGTCTTAACCACTGAGCAATCTCTCTAGCCCTTAGTTCTCTCTCTCTCTCTCTCTGGAGGTAGGGTATCACTCTAGCTCAGGTTGACCTGAAATTCACTATGTAGTCTCAGGGTGGCCTTGAACTCACGGTTATCCTCCTACCTCTGCCTCCTGAGTGCTGGGATTAAAGGCGTGCGCCACTCCTGGCTCAGTTCTCATTTTGATTGTCTCTTTCACTGGCTCCCACTGAGGCTGAATGATTGATCTTACCCAGGAAGTCCCATGTTGTGTTCTCATCATCATCATGTTATTATAAATTGTATGACTTTTTTCTTGGCTTCTTCAATGAACCATGTCATTGTGTATTGTTTGTGTTGTTCTGTCTCTCTTGCTATTGATTAGTTATTTTCTTCCATTGTGATCACATAGAATACAAGGAAATTGTTTCTATTTTCCTAATAAGATAGACTTTGTAGCTGGAAGCCTCTCCCTGTTGACTAGTTGTCAGGTTGCTAGGAAGACCTATGTAGCCTGTTGGAGGAGAAAATTCATCAACAGTGTTACCCAGCAGTGGACCCTGCAAGCTTTATTGCTGGCTAGCCAGCCCAAATATCCCAACTGGTGCAATGGTGGGGTGGCATGTCTGTTATGGGGGAAACCAGGAGGCAGAGGTAGGAGGATCACCATGAGTTTGAGGCCACCCTGAGACTACATAGTGAATTCCAGGTCAGCCTGGGCTACAGTGAGACCCTACCTTGAAACAACAACAACAAAAAAAATAATGACATCAGAAAAGAAAAGTGAGGCAGGGCATGGTGGTGCATGCCTTTAATCCCAGCACTCGGGAAGCAGAGGTAGGAGGATCGCCATGAGTTTGAGGCCACCCTGAGACTACATAGTGAATTCCAGGTCGACCTGAGCTAAAGTGAGACCCTACCTTGAAAAAACAACAACAAAAAAATAATAATGACATCAGAAAAGAAAAGTGAGGCAGGGCATGGTGGTGCACGCCTTTAATTCCAGCACTGGAAGGCAGAGTTGGAGGATAACTGTGAGTCTGAGGCCACAATGAGACTACACAGTGAATTCCAGGTCAGCCTGAGCTAGAGGGAGACCCTACCTCAACCCCCCCCAAAAGTGACTAGTTGGAAAGAAGGGGTTAAATGAAGGGAGGATTTGGGAAGAGGAAAAGGGAGGGTAGTGGATTATGATCATGGTATATTATTTATATTTGTGGAAATTGTTAATTAAAAAGTTTTTTAAAAAGATACACTTTAAAGCCAGGCATGGTGGCACACGCCTTTAATCCCAGCACTTGAGAGGCAGAGGTAGGAGGATCGTGGTGAGTTCGAGGCCACCCTGAGAATATAAAGTGAATTCCAGGTCAGCCTGGGCTAGAGTGAGATCCTACCTCGAAAAACCAAAAAAAAAAAAAAAAAAAAAAAAAAAAGATACACTTTGTATTCTAATATATGATGTATTTCAGAGACATACACTGCTTAGAAAAAAAAATGTGTATTCTGTGGTGTTTTGACGTAGTGTTCTGTAGATGTCTGTTAGGTCTATTTGATCAATGATGTTATATAGTTCACGTGCCCTTTTTTTTTTGCCAGGATGATCCTGTCAGTTGGTGATATAGGACATCCTATAGTAAGTCTCCCACTACTACTGTACTGGAGTTACATCTAGTAGTGCTTCATGATGTTGGGTGCCTCTGTGTCCTATGCATATATTGTAATGTCCTCTTGTTAGATTGTTCCCTTAATAAGCATAAAGTGACCTTCTTTATCTCTTCTGACTAATTGCTTTGAAGTCTATCTTGTCAGATATTATAATAGCAACATTTTACTGTAAGGTAGCATCTATCTTTTGTGGAGAAGTGTATCTGTTAGAGGCAACTAAAATCCCTCCCCACCTTTTTTTTTTTTTTTTTTTTTTTTTGTAGGGTTTCACTCCAGCCCAGGCTGACCTGGAATTAACTATGTAGTTTCAGGGTGGCCTCGAATTCACAGCAATCCTCCTACCTCTGCCTTGCTGGGATTAAAGGCGTGTGCCGGCGCCCCCTCCTTTTCTGAAGTAGGGTCTCAGTCTAACCCAGGCTGACCTGGAAGTCATTCTGTATCTGAGGCTGGCCTTGAACTAACTCATGAGTCGTGGCAATCCCTCTACCTCAGCCTCCTGCATACTGGGATTAAAGGCATGAGCCACCATGCCTGTCTAAGATTTGGCCTTTTAATCCATTCTCCTAGTCTGTGTCTTTTGATGAGGAATTAAGATCATTTACAGTCAAAGTTATTATTGAAATGTATTAATTCCTGTCATTTTGTTGCCCTTGCTGTTTTCCTATTTCTCTCTTGAACGATTATTCAAACTTGGTTTTTTCTTTCCTTTGATCTCATGTATGTGCTTTTCCTTCTCTTTATTGTAAAAGACTTTTTCAATTATTCTTTGTAGAGTTAGTTTAGTGATCTATATTCTGCCAGGTGTCTTGCCTTGACTTTGTCATTTTTTTATATCACTGCATTGGAATTTTCACATCTCAGTTTATTTCATTGCTTGGATTTTCTTTCTTCGTCTCTTTTCCTTTTTCTTTTTCTTTCTTTCTTTCTTTTTTTGTTTTTGTTTTTTGTTTTTTGTTTTTCAAGGTAGAGTCTCACTCTAGCTCAGGCTGACCTGGAATTCACTCTGTATTCTCAGGCTGGCCTCGAACTCATGGGATCCTCCTACCTCTGCCTCCTGAGTTCTGGGACTAAAGGCATGCTCCACCATGCCCAGCCCCCATTGCTTGGATTTTCTGTTTCTTCTATGAGGTGTATTCTTAGGCATGTAGATCAGAAGTTATATCCCTAGTCTAGACGTTCAAGGTGAATGAGGTGACTGCTATAGTACTTCTAGAATATAATAGTAACAGTAGGAGTGACAAAAGCTGGTGGATATACCAATTAGCAACAATGGTCCCATTGACTTTAGAGATTATTAAAACTATGGAATGTTAGAGCTATGGAATATAGTGTCCAAGGAGGAGACAACATGGAGAAATTGTTTGAAAGAGAGGGAAAGTATATGAGTTGTGCATAAGAGGAATAGTAGAGAGGTTATAATAATCTAGGTATGGTGGCCCACACCCATAATTCCAGTGTTCAGGAGGCTGGAGTAGAAAGGTCACTGTAAATTTGACACCAGCCTAGAGTGATAGAGTAAGTTCCAGGTCAGCCTGGGCTAGAGTGAGACCCTGTCTTTAAAAAAGGAGAGAAAGATCACAATAGTAGACAGGGTGAAGAAAATGCAGAGCAATCCTTAAATCCAACTGAGCAATACACAAACACAAATAAAATCATGAAATATATATGAAAGCATGCAGATTTTTAAAAAGAAGGACTGGGGAGATGACTCAGCAGCTAAAGGCACTTGCTTGCAAAGCCTGCTAGCACCTGCTGGCCTGGGTTCAATTCTCCTGTACTCATGTAAAGCCAGATGAACAAGTGGTACATGTATTTGGAGTTCATTTGCAGTGGCAAGAAGCCCTGGTGTGCCCATTCTTTCCACACACACCCCAACCTCTCTCCCTATCTCTTTTTGCAAATAAATAAATATCTTTTTTTTAAAAAAAGAAGTACTTGAATTTTTTTTAAATCAAAAATTTCAAAAGTTAACCCTAACATACTACCAAAAGTAGCAATCTGAGCCTAGGAAAATGGCCTGAGACCACTTGTGTTCAGTCCCCTAAGACCCATCTAAACACCTGGGTATGGTCATGCATGTCTGTGATCCTAGTCCTGTGAGAAGAAGAAACTAGAAAGTCACTGAGGCTTGTGAAAACTACAGTTCCACATTCAGAAAGAGACTGTCTCAAGGAATGTGATGGAGGAAGAACACATGACATTTTCCCTTCACTGACATGTGTCTATAAGCACATCTGCACATACAGGTACACACACACACAATGCCCCACATACTACAAAGACAAAGGAAAAAATAGGGCTGGAGGGATGGCTTAGCAGTTAAGGTGCTTGCCTGCAGAGCCAAAGGACCCTGGTTATTTCCCAGGACCCACATAAGCCAGATGTACAAGGTGGAACATGCGTCTGGAGTTTGTTTGCAGTGCTGAAGGCCCTGGCGTGCCCATTCTCTCTCTCTCTTTCTTTTTGTTAATTTTTAAAATAATTATTATTTTTATTTTGGAGAGAGACACAGAGAGACACAGACAGATAGGGAGAGGAACAGAGATAGAGATGGGCGCGCCAGCAGCCTCTCAGCCACTGCGAACGAAATCCAGATGTGTGCGCCCCCTTGTGGGCAAGTGCAGCATTGCGCCCTTGCATCACTTTGCATCTGGCTGAATGTGGGACCTGGAGATTGGAACTGACGTTCTTAGGCCTAGAGGGCATGCACCTTAACTGCTAAGCCATGTCTCCAGCCCTCTCTCTCTCTCTTTCTGTCTTTCTCTCTCTCTCTCACTCTCCTTTTTCTCTCTCAAATAAATAAAATAAAAAATTTTGGTAGGCTGGGTTTGAATTCTTTTCCACCGTGGGAAGTTTTCCTTTAGCAGTCTTCTCTGATATGGGAGGCATGATTTTCACTTCCAGTTCAAATCTATAGAGGCAAATTTGAGGTATTTATTGCCCCAGGGTAAACCGACAAGTTACCTCTTGGCGCCACTTTCTACCTCACCTGTGCTGAGTTGTGAAGATAATTCCCTCCTTGGTCTACTGTCAGCTTGGCTTAGATAGACTGGGCTTAGTGCTATGTGGGACAGGAGCACAAGGGAGCCCTTGGCTTCATGCAGTCTCTTGTGTTCCCAGTGCTTATATATGGGAGAGGGGGGGGGTTGTAGAACTTTGCTAAATAATTGTTTTAGTTACCTTCAGGTTGCTGAGACAAAACACCCAACCAAAAACAGCTGATAGGAGGAAAGGATAAATTTGGCTTACAATCTCAAGGAGAAGCTTCATGATGGCAGGGAAAGAATGACATGAGCAGAGGCTGTACATCACTTCTATCATGGCAGGTGGAGAACAGCAGCAAGGCAGAGAGCCAAGCTCTGGTAGGGAAAGCTAGATATAACACCCCTAGGTCTGTTCCCCAATAACCCACCTCCTCTAGCAAGTCTATAACTCTCAAACTGCCACCAGCTGGTCACCAAAGATTCAGAACATATAATTTATGGGGGACATCTGATTCAAACTACCATATTCCACCCATGGCTGCCATAGATTTACAACAATTCCAAGACATAAAATGCGTTCAGTCTAACTTTAAAAGTCACCATAGTTTTTCATCAAGCCAACACTGTTTAAAAGTCCAAAGTCCTACGTTTAATCTGAGACAGTCTCTTAAGTGAAGCCTCTAAAATTCAAATGCACAAGTTTTTTGTTGTTGTTTTTGGGTTTTTTGTTTGTTTGTTTGTTTTTTGAGGTAGAGTCTCACACTAGGTCAGGCTGACCTGGAATTCACTATGTAGACTCAGGATGGCCTTGAACTCACGGCGATCCTCTTACCTCTGCCTCCTGAGTGCTGGGATTAAAGGTATGCGCCACCATGCCCGGCTTTAAAAAAAAATTTTTTTAAAACCAAAAACAAGCCGGGCATCGTGCTGGTCAGCCTGGGCTAATGTGAAACCCTACCTTGAAAAATCAAAATATATATATTTTTTTTTGTTCAAGGAGAGATAACAAATGGGCACACCAGGGCCTCCAGCTGCTGAAAACAAACTCCAGTTACACGTGCCACTCTTTGCATGTGGCTTTATTGGGTTACTGGGGAATTGAACCCAGGTTGGTAGTCTTTGCAGACAAAAACACCTTAACCATGAGCAATCTCTCCAGCTCCTTAAAACACACATGTTTTAACAATATCACAAAGTAATAGTTCAAGTGTCAAAAGAAGGCATTGCAAGATGAGACTGATGCAATACAAGGTCTAAAACAAGCAGGGCAAATATTCAAGTCTTGCAGCTCCTTGTTGGCAACTGTGATTAGTGACAAGGTCTCTGGGGTTTCACTTCTGCCCCTCCAGCTGGGCTGTTACACAGCCTGGGAGAAACTCTATCCTGAGCCATGAGATCTCTTAGCTACTGCTCTATAGTTCTGGCATCTCCATAGTTCCATACCATGGCCCCCATGGAACAGGGACTATGACCCTGTTCCATTTCATCTGAGGGACTTTTCCAAATAACCCCTTTGCAAATCCAGTGATTCATCTTTCCTGCATTTGTTATACTTTCACAATACTAGGTAGGATTCAAACTTTTTAATCCAGGAGGGAATAAAGCCAATTTTAAGAGCAGGAAAACTCCTTCAGCTTTCTTCAGACTATCCCAATGCAAGCAGTTGGCCCAATCTCAATGGTGGCAATATCTCAAATTGGAGTGTTGTCTCCTGCCCACAACTTTCATTTCTTCCTCTGCCATATCCTCCTGCTCACACTAGTCCATTTCTTCTCAATTCAACACTACTAAAATTTTCAGGGCATGAGCAAAACACGGAAAGCCTCTCATATAAACTATCTGTAGGGCTGGAGAGATGGCTTAGTGGTTAAGGCGCCTGCCTCCTAAGTCTAAGAACGCAGGTTCCAATCTCCAGCGGTTCCAATCTCCAGGTCCCACGTTTAGCCAGATGCAAAGTGATGCAAGGGCACAATGCTGCACTTGCCCACAAGGGGGCACACACATCTGGATTTCGTTCACAGCAGCTGACTGTGGACTGCTGGTGCGCCCATCTCTATCTATCTCCCTCTAAAAATAAATAAATAAATAAATAAATAAATAAATAAATAAATAAATAAATAAACAAACAAACAAACAAACAAACTATCTGTAGCCTAGTCCCAACAAAACTCTTTCTTTCCCCATAAGCAAAGTCTCACAGTACACAGTTCTTTCTGCATTTAGGTCTTTCAACTCTCAACATAATGGTTCATTAAGGTCTACTTACAGCACTATAAGACATCTCTTAGCCCAAAATTTCAAATCCTTTCATGTGCCTTGGAAAGCAGTTCCAGAAGACCAAAGCTGCATGATCAGGTTTCTAGCAATAATATCTCCACTCCTCTGGTACCAGTTTTCTGTGGTAGTTACCTTCTCATTGCTTGGGAAAAACAACTGACCAAAAGCAGCTGACAGGAGGAAAGCTTTTATTTTGGCTTATGGTCTCAAGGTGAAGCTTCATGATGGCAAAGAAAGCATGACATGAGCAAAAACTGGACATTACTTTTGTCACAGCAGGTGGAAAATAGCAGCAAGAGAGTGAGCCAAAGCTCTGGCAAGGGGGAATTGACTATAGCATCCCTAAGCCCATCCCCAAAAATACACTTCCTCCAGCAAGGTTCCACCTCCCAAATTCCCACCAGCTTGGGACCAAGCTAGTGTTATAGCCCATCTCTCCATTGAAAGAGCTCAGCTCACTCTTTTTCTATTTTCTGCAAGCTGCTGTGGCAAGGAGTGATGTTCAGTCACTGCTGTGCCATGCTTTCCTTGCCATCATGACACTTTGAGACTATAAGGCAAAAATAAACCCTTTCCTCCTATCATCTGCTTTTAAATATATTTTTTTATTGGGCTGGAGAGATTGTCCAGTGCTTGTCTGCAAAGCCTAAGGTCCCAGGTTCAGTTCCCCAGTACTCACATAAAGCCAGATACACAATGAGGCACATGCATCTGGAGTTCACTTGCAGTTTCTAGAGGCTCTGGTGCAGACATTTTCTTTTCTTTCTCTCTGTGTCTTTCTTTCTCTCACTCTCTGTCTCTTTCAGATTGCAAATAAATAAATTACTTTTTAAAATATTGTTTTATTTGGGAGAGAAAAAGAGAAGAGAGAAAGAAACAGCTAGAGAGAATGGATGCACCAGGCCCTCTAGCCACTGAAAATGAACTCTAGAAGCATGCACTACCTTGTACATCTAGAAAAGAAACAACAATATTATCCAGGCATGGTGGCGCATGCCTTTAATCCCAGAACTCAGGAGGCAGAGGTAGAAGGATCTCCATGAGCTCAAGGCCAGCCTGGGACTACATAATAAATTCCAGGTCAGCTTAGACTAAAGTGAGACACTACCTCAAAAAAAAAAACAAAAGAGAGAGAGAGAGAGAAATACAATAATGAAAAGAACAAAAAATCCTCCCAAAATACATAACTGATACTCTCAAAGAGATCAGATGGTATACATCCATATCACCAGAATATTAACTGTTAAAAAATAAAGTGTACATGAAATTTTATCAGGGTGAAGAAGGAACCATTCAGAAAATAATTTATTTTTAGATACAAAGGGGAAAAAATTGTCAATAAAAGCAGGCACCATTGACTATCTGTCTTTTAGAGGGAAGTGTAAATAAGTGATTCACTTCTAGAGAAAAGAATGGACAAGCATGACACTGAATTTGAAGAATTCATAAATATTATTCATATGTAATAGAGAATAGGATGATTCATCATTTGGCCTAGGATATGCATGTCCTGATACTCAGATTCTCCCTAGTACCCCTCTCTTCCTCCACTGCAAGAAACCACCTGTGTTAGTTTGAATAGATGGCCCCCAATATATTCAATGTTTTATTAGTTTGTAGTTTGTATCTGCATCCACCTGGCTGGAGGCAATGTCACTGGGCAGATCTTAAGGTGTGGTGGTGGGTTTGAGATTTCAATCTAAAGATATACAAAGTGTGCCTGGCTGGAGTTCCTCAGGTGTGCTGTGTGGCTTTTGGCTTGTGGCTTTGCTCTTTGTGTTTGGTCCTGTGAAAGCAGGCGGCTTCTTCTGCCATTATGGAACTTCCCCTGGATCTATAAGCTTCAATAAATACCCCTTCCTCCATAACTCTGCCTGGTCTGGAAGTTCATCTCAGTGAACCTAAAGCTGTCTGCTACTCCACCCTTCGCCATTTGGGCTGGGACATGCAAGAAGATATGGGACAATGATCCCTGCTAGCACTCCTTCCTTCTTTCACAGTAAGTGCCAATAATCCACTAGATTGACTGGATGAATTCAGGATTTGAATTATCCCTGACACACCTCCTCCCGTCCTCAGCTACAGGGGCTCCTGATACACCAGTTGGTAGACACTCATTTTGGAGTGTGGGCACTCACATCCCTAGTATTCCTGCCTTCCTCCACAGTTGGTACCAATGATTGGCCATGGGGGCTAGAACCAGTACATGAATTCCAGCCTCAGATTCCCCTCAACAACCCTCTATACCTATACTACAGTAATCCATGCACCACCATATGATCTAAGAAACACACATGAGTATGAACCCTCAGATGCCCCAGCACTCACTTTTTTCCTCACTTCATACAGGTGTGCCAGAAAGACCTGACTACTGCACTATCAACAGATAAATTGTCCCAAACCAGGTAACATGCAAATCCAAGCCAATATGTCTTTCCCAGAACTACCAACACCATAGCAGAGGACTACCATCAGAGCTACTTACAGAAAATTCCAGATTAAGAACTACAAAGAAAAATTATAAATACATAGAAAAGAATCAAAGAAGGCATTGATAAACACATGAATGAAATCCTGAGTAAATTCAGAGGATACAAGTAAATGAATTCTAATAGATCACAGACAGCTAGATAAAATGACGAAGTCAAACATGGGTATAAAAATGAAGCTTGGCTGGGTGTGGTGGTGCATGCCTTTAATCCCAGCACTTAGGAGGCAGAGGTAGGAGGATTGCTGTGAGTTCAAGGCCACCCTGAGACTACATACTGAGTTCCAGGTCAGCTTGGGCTAGAATGAGAACTTACCTTAATAAAAAATGAAGCTTATCCAGTCAGTTAGCCCATCTAGTGCTAGAAAGCACTACATGATCTATTTGGGGGAAAGTGGCTAACAATGGTGCAAGCAGGGGTCAAAGCTACTCAGAAGCAACCAGTCTGACAAAAAGTATACACCAGTGCAATGGTGGCACACATCCTTGGCTTTCTGAATGGCTAAGAGACCTGCTCAATGGAAAGGAACCCAGATCTGGACCTGGGAACCAGGTCTGAATCCTATGGAAACAAAGATTATTCTCTCCAATGTCAAGCTCTCACTAGTCTTTGGCTAAAGGAGGGGCTAAATCCATCAATTTAACATATGCTGATTTGACTCTCCCTGGATAATCTGTTTTTCTTTTTCAGAAAGTAGTGAGACCTGAGGAGATAAACCACCCCTCACACTTCAGCCACACCTTAGCTGAAACCACAGAGGAATTGGTGAGACAAGCAATGGTAACCTTGACAATGAGCACCAATGTGAAGGAGACAGATGCTGAGGATGCTCAGCACCTACCAACACAGAAATCTAGAGGCTCCTAAGAGCTCATCACTGAAGTAGACTTAAAACACACCCACCAAGGCTCAGGGAATTTTGCAGAAGAGGGATCAGAAAGATTTTAAGAGCCACAGGTTGGGATGTCATACCCAGATGCATTGCCTCCCCCCAATAACTGACTGCTATTCCCACAATACTTAACCCACAACCCCATGGGGAATACCAGCAACCCCACTGAGGAGGCCCCTCCTTGCATAATGGGGGTGGGGGGAGGAAAAGACGGCACCAACACATGACATATCCATAAAAAGTATGTGTTTTTGTTTTTGTTTTTGTTTTTCGAGATAGGGTCTCACTCTAGCCCAGTCTGACCTGGAATTCACTATGTAGTCTCAGGAATTCACTATGTAGATCTCACTATGATCCTCCTACCTCTGCCTCCTGAGTGCTGGGATTAAAGGCGTGCACCACCATGCCCAGAGGTCAAAACATGTTCATAATTTACAAAAACAGTAAAGCTCAGGATGGAGACATGGTTCAGTGGTTAAGGTACTTGCCTGAAAAGCCTAGCGACCTGGATTCCATTCCCCAGAACCCACAGAAAGCCAGGTGCACAAAGTGGCACATGTGTCTGGAGTTCATTTGCAGCAGCTAGAAGCCCTGGTGTGTCCATTCTCTCTACTTTTCTCTGTCCTTAGAAATAAATAATTTTTTTAAAAAATGAAGCTGGGCTGGAGAGATGGCTTAGCAGTTAAGGCACTTGCCTGTGAAACCTAAGGACCCAGATTTGATTCCCCAGTACCTATGTAAGCCATATGCACAAGGAGGTACATGTATCTGGAGTTTGTTTGCAGTGGCTAGGGGCCTTGTCATACCCATTCTCTCTCTCATTCACTCTCTGTCTTTCTCTGTTTCAAATAAATTAATTAATTAATAGATAGATTAATTCACAGAAAAATGAATCTCAATAAAGAATAGAAATCCTGAAGGAAAATCACAAACCACACTGAGCACCCTTTCCTGTGCACACTTACTTGAGTTCTTAATGACCCTCATCTGTCATAAGTGAACCCACAGTGTTCCACTCTGTGTGTCCCTTTCACAGTCAGCATGGTGCAGGGCCTTGTGTGACGGGGCACCCTCCCTCTAAACACACACCTTCATTGCTACCCACATGCCAATGCCACATGTGAAACTATCATTCCCCCTTTCTTTTCCCTTGTGTGAGTAACGGCATTCTCAACCAACACAACATCTCCAGGTGCCCCAAACCCAATGTAAAGTGAGTCACATGTAATATAAGGCAATATATCCCCACCATGAATGACCAACTCCTCACAAGAGGCCTCCCATGAGAACTACTTAGAGGTGATCCCAGTGAAAGATTTCAGAAAAAACAATTATATAAATATACACAATTTTGAACCCAAAGATAACATGAATAACTGTAGAATAAAATACAAGAGAACACAAAAGATTAAAAGAACTCAATGGATACCTGAATGAATTCAAAGAGGACATGAACATACACCTGAATAAACCCCCAGAGAACACTAACAAACATCTAAATGAAATGAGAAAGTTAAACCAGGATATGAAAATGGAATTCAGTAAAGGCACCATATCCCCATTCACTATGATAGAAATGCTGAAGAAGGGCTAGAGAGATGGCTTAGCTGTTAAGGCACTTGCCTATGAAGCCTAATGGTCAAGGTTCAATTCCCCAGAACCCACGCAAGCTAGATGTGCATGGTGGTACATGCATCTGGAATTTGTTTTCAGAGTCCCTGATGTACCCATTCTCATTCTCTCTCTCTCTCTCATAAATAAATTAAAAGAAATTTTTTTTTAAAGAAATACTGAAGAAAAATCAAATTGAGCTGGGTATGGTGGCGCATACCTTTAATTCTAGCACTCAGGAGACAGAGGTAGGAGGATCGGTGTGAGTCTGAGGCCAGCCTGGGACTACAGACTAAGTTCCAGGTTAGCCTGGGCTAGAGTGAGACCATACCTCCAAAAAAAAAATCTGGAAATAGTCGTGCATGCCTTTAATCCCAGCACTTGGGAAACAGAGTTAGGAGGATCCCTGTGAGTTCAAGGTCACCCTGAGACTACATAGTGAATTCCAGGTCAGCCTGGAGTAGAGAGTGAGACTCTACCTGAAATAAATAAATAAATAATAAACAAACATACAAAAGAATGTCTATGAACAGGAAGGGATAGGGAGAAGGAGTAAGATTAAAATGGTGTAAATGGGGCTGGAGAGATGGCTTAGCAGTTAAGGTGCATGCCTGTGAAGCCTAAGGACCCAGACTCAATTCTCCACGTAAGCCAGATGCACATGGGGGCACATGCATCTGGAATTTGTTTGCAGTATCTAAAGGCCACAGTGTGCCCATTCTCTCTCTCTCTCTCCCCCTCTCTCTGTCTCTAATAAATAAAAATCTTTTTTAAAAAATGGTGTAAATGCAAAAAGGAACAGATGAAATAAGAAGGTTCTTACATAAGCCAATAATTATCATTAGTCACTAAATTAGAAGAGAGCATGCCATTGAATTGTTTAGAATTCTTTCTTTCTTCCTTCCTTTTCTTTTCTTTCTTTCTTTTTTTTCTTTTTTTTTTTTTTTTTTTTTTACCATTAGTAGATTTCTGTAATTTACTAATGTTCAATTTATCAGGGCAAACTATAAAGGCTCAGTAGGAAAATAATGCAACATTTTATGAAAAAATATGAAATGCTTCAGGAATTTGGGTATCATCCTTGCTATGGGACTATGCTACTCTATATTATTCCAATTTTAGCATACATGCTGCAGGAAGCAAGCATTCACAATTCTTTCATGGTCACTGAAACAAACTGGAAGCAAGATACCAGCTCATTGAACCATCCAGAGATAAGACTGTACCAGACCAAAGGTTCCTCTTCCAGAATGTCTGGCACCCCAACACACACATACACACACAGTAAAGGCTGGACATCACAATTTGTCACAACAGGTGGAGAACAGCCGTGAGAGGGTGAGCTCACTTCTGGCAAGGGGGAAGCTTGGTTATAACACCCAAAAGCTCACTCCTAGTAACACACTTCCTCCAGCAAAGCTGCCACCAGCTTGGGACCAAGCATTGAAAATACATGATTATATGGGGGATAGACCCCCTAAGTACATTGTCAAATCAGAATGTGCCACATAAATGTGGGGGTTATTGACAGGCGTAGACTTAATGTTGTGTCTACATAGAAAAGCCCATTCTTTCTAACTTTAGCTTACTATAAAAGTTGTTTTTGCAAGATAAAAGTCCCCCAAAGTTTGGGGTTTTGTTTGTTTTGGAGAAGGGGTACAATTAGAGGTGCCTTGTAGGAGGAGCAAGGATGTTTCCCGTAGAAGTGACTGGAAAACATCACCTGAAGTCTAGGAACAAGTTTCATTGTGCACATTTTTCAGGAAAGACTTCAAGCATGCAGTTACAACATGCATCTTTATTTGTATATCTGAACTATTAACAGAAGACTCAAACAAAGGAATATTAATGCAGCAGAGATTCCTAGCATGTTCTCCTGCATCCCAGTGGGCTTCTTTGAAAACTTAAGTCAGAAAGGCCAGTAGAGGAGGGTCTGGAGAGATGGCTTAGTGGTTATGGTGCTTGTCTGCCAAGCCAAAGGACCCAGGTTCGATTCCCCAGGACCCATGTAAGCCAGATGCTCAAGATGGTGCATGCATCTGGAGTTTGTTTGCAGTGGCTGGAGGCCCTGGTGCATCCATTCTCTCCCCCTGCCTATTTCTCTCCCAGTCTCTCTCAAATAAATAAATAAAATAAATTTTAAAAATATTTTTTTAAAAAGAAAGAAAGACCAGTAGAGAAGTATAATAGACAGCTTCAGGTCGCTGGGATGAACTTCTAGACCAGGCACAGTTATGAAGGAAGAGATTTATTGAAGATAGATAGATAGACACTTCCATAATGGCAGAAAAAGTTAACTCTCTTTCACAGGACTAAGCAGAGAGAGAAAAGCCACAAGCCAGCATCAAAAAGCAAGCAAGCACACTTCAGGAACTCCAGGCAGATCTCAAGCACTCTGCATAGCTTTAGGTTGGAACTCTAAATCCACCACCACACCTTAGGGCTGGACCCTAAGATCTACCCAGTGACACCTCCTCCAGCCTGGTGGCTGCAGATCTAAATTACAAACTTTAATAAAATCCTGAATATAGTGGATATATTCAATATAGTCAAACTACCAAATTTCACCCCTGGGCCCCAGTAGATTCATAACCATCTCACATTGTAAATTATTCAGTCCAAATTCAAAGGTTCCCCACAGCCTTTATCAACTTAAGATAGTTCTGAAGTTCCAAGTCTCATCTGAGATTTAAGATTGCCTCTTAGCTATGAGACCTGTAAAATCAAAACAAGTTATATACTTTCAACATATAAAGGCATAGAGTAAACATTTCCATCTGCTATAAGGCATAACAGGGAGAGACTACAACACTGCAAATTCAACAACCATCAAGCAAACATCAAACTTCTAAGATTCAATTCCGATATCCTAACCAGTTACTGATAGTCTCTGAATTTTCCAATTCTACCCCTCCAGCTGGGCTGAATAGCCAGGGAAAACTTCCATCCCTAGCCAACAGCCTCCATAGTAGCCCTTGTACAGTTCTGGTATATCCAAAACATCTTTGGGTCTCCATGCAAACCACAGTCCATCTTCTGATGGCTTTGCCAGCCTCAGGGTCATCATACCCTACCTATATGCCATGTCTTAGCAGCAGCTCCTGAAACTGTGTGCATTCCATGGCCATTCCACATTTTTCATGCTTCTGAAACCAATACCAAGTATGCAGGTCACAGCCATATTCTTTTTGTTTGCTTGTTTTGTTTTTTAATTAATTAATTTATTTATTTGAGAGAGAGAGAGACAGACAGATAGACAGACAGACAGACAGACAGACAGAGAGAAAGAATGGGCACTCCAGGGCCTCCAGCCACTGCAAACAAACTCCAGATGCATGCACCCTCTTGTGCATCTGGCTTACGTGGCCCCTGGGGAATTGAGCCTCAAACCAGGGTCCTTAGGCTTCACAGGTAAGTGCTTGACCACTAAGCCATCTCTCCAGCCCAACAGCCATATTCTTAATTCAGGGAAGAAATAAATCATAATGTTGAAAAACAGGTTCCTTCTCCAGGCAACTCTTTTCCAAAAGAGTTTGCATGTCTATCATAGTCTTTCCTCAGGCAAATTGGTACTTTCTTCCCTTCTCTTCTCTTTTTGAAGCAGGGTCTCAGTCTACTCCAGGCTGACCTAGAACTCACATTGTAGCCCCAGGCTACAGCAATCCTCCTACCTCAGCCTCCTGGGTACTGGCATCAAAGGCATGCACCACCATGCCCAGATGCTATATTTTTCTTTCTTTCTTTAAAATTTAATTTATTTATTTGAGAGAGAGAAGTAGAATGAGAGAGAGTATGGGCACACCAACACCTCTTACACTGCAAATGAACTCCTGACACATATGACACTTTGTGCATTTGGCTTTATATGGGTACTGGGGAAGCAAACCCAGTCTGGCACACTTTACAAGCAAGTGCCTTTAACTGCTGAGCCATCTCTCTTGCCACCTCTATTTTTCATTTTGATATATTTTTTTTTGTTTTGTGACATCTCATATTTGCTTCTTTTCTTCTATAACATTTTAGTAGATTAATTTCTTAGTTGATCATTATTTATAATCACTTGCAACTGTGTACATTATTAACCCAGTAAGTTTTAAACTATACATCAACAAATTATACCACCATGAGTGTCCCTCACTTTTTTGTCTACAAAACCTTCCCTTCCTACATACCCTCTTCTGGACACCTTACAACTGTGTTTCATACCTCCAACTCGCATGTCTTCATCTTATACTATACTCCCTCTTTTCTTCTTTCCTCATTCCTTCTTCATTTCACTACTCAAATACTGAAACCCTTGCTCTAAAAACTCTGAATCACTCTTTCTGCAACCAGTAACTCTTAACAAGTGTAATGGAAGCAAGTCCCTTTAACCGTGGAGCCATCGCTCCAGCCCACAGAGTGTAATATAAAAGGTCTTCAGAAGTGAAGCAAAACCAAGAGTGCTTCTAAGTGGGGAACACTATGTGACGTCAGCGAGGTAGCTGCACATATTGCAGACACTAGTGAAGGAACCTTTGGAAGACTATACAGAGAGTGAAACTAACAACTACAGTGAGGGGAAAAGAGAAGTTAATCCTGCAAGAGGCATCCATTTCAACAGATGACAAAAACAAATGAACTGCCAGACTGCAAAGGAATGTCAGACTAGTGGGTTTGTGAGCTTTGGATTCTGCTGGTTCGGCCTCCCATTGTTGTAGGCCTATTGGGATCCTGGATGAATGTGTCACTTTGCATCTGCCTTTACCTGGGTGCTGGACAATTGAATCTGGGCTGGCAGGCTTTGAAAGCAAGCACCTTTAACAGCAGAACCATCTCCATAGCCCCCAGAATACTACCTAAATTTTTAAAAAACATCATTTTATTTATTTATTTGTGGGTACTGGGGAATTGAACCTGGGTTGTTAGGCTTTGCAGACAAGCACCTTAACCTCTGAGCCATCTCTCCAGCCTCTAACTTTTTAAATTTTATTTTTATTTTTATTTTTTTGAGAGAGACAGAGAGAAACAGAGGAAGAGGCAGAGAGAGAGAAAGAAAATGGGTTGCCGGTGGCCTCAGCCACTGTGAATGAATCCCAGATGCTCGCAGCCCCTTGTGGGCAAGTGTGGCATTACACCCTTGCATCACTGCGTCTCGCTAAATGTGAGACCTGGAGCATGGAAAGGGGGTTCTTAGGCTTTGCAGGCAGGCGCCTTAACCACCAAGCCATCTCTCCAGCCCTAATTTATTTTTATTTATTTTTAATTTGAGAGAGACAGAGAGACAGAGACAGAAAGAGAATGGGCATGCCAGCGGCCTCACAGCCACTGTGAACAAACTCCAGACACGTGCACCCTGATGTGCGTATGTGCAACATTGCCTGTGTATGTTACTTTTGTGTCTGGCTAAACGTGGGACCTGGAGATTTGAATGGGTGTTCTTAGGCTTCACAGGCAGGCGCCTTAACCGCTAAGCCATCTCTCCAGCCCAATTTTTTTTTAAGTTTAGTTACACCTAAGACATATTTTTAAATAAACCTTGACTTTGGGCTGGGGAGATGGCTTAGTGGTTAAGTGCTTGCTTGTGAAGCCTAAGGACCCTGGTTCGACGCTCAATTACCTAGCATCCATGTAATCCAGATGCACAAGGTGGCGCATGCATTGAGTTCTTTTGCAGTGGCTGGAGGCCTTGGTACACCCATTCTCTCTCTACCTCTTTCTCTCTTTGTCTATCACTCTCAAATAAAATAAATAAAAATAAACAATTTTTTAAACTTGTCTTTCTTTCTTTTTTCTTTCTTTTTTTCTTTCTTTCTTTCTTTCTTTCTTTCTTTCTTTCTTTCTCTTGGTTTTTTGAGGTAGGATCTCACTCCAGCCCAGGCTAACCTGGAATTCACTATATAGTCTCAGGGTGGCCTCGAACTCACAGTGGTCCTCCTACCTCTGCTTCCTAAGTGCTGAGATTAAAGATGTTCACCTCCACGCCTGGCTCCTTGAATCTTTTTTTTTTTTAAGTTATTTATTTATTTGCAAGGAAAGAGAGAAAGAATGAGAGTGGGCATGCCAAGGCCTAGTGCTTCTGCAAAGAAACTGCAGACACATGCCCCATTTTGCGAGTCTGACTTTATGTGGGTACAGAGAATCAAACCCAGGCTATCAGACTTTCAAAACAAATGCTTTTAACTACTGAGTCAGCTCTCTAGCCCCAGAATACTTTTTTTGTTTTATTTGTTTTTTGAGGTAGGGTTTCACTCTAGTCCAGGCTGACCTGGAATTCACTATGTAGTCTCAGAGCAGCCTCGAATTCAAAGTGATTCTCCTATGTCTCCCTCCGGAGTGCTGGGATTAAAGGCGTGCACTACCACGCCGGGCTCCAGAATACATTTTTATTTTTATTTATTTATTTTTTTTGGTAGTAGGGTCTCACTCTAGCCCAGACTGACCTGGAATTCACTATGTAATCTCAGGGTGGCTTTGAACTCATGGCAATCCTCCTACCTCTGCCTCCCAAGTGCTGGGATTAAAGGCATGCGCCACCACGCCTGGCCAGAATTCTACTTTTAAACAGGATCAATAACCATGTAGAAGACTCAAATAAGCAGATATGAATGAACTAAGGAAATCTCAAGATTTTGACGTGCAGTCACTAAGGTGAATAAAACTGTTAGCAAGCTGAAGGATGGAGTCTTAAACATGAAGGATAAATTCAGCAACAAAATGGAAACACTGAAAAGAACCAAGCAGAAATTCTGGGAAAAAAATAAGTTATTCATAAAATGAAAATCATAACAGAGAGTGTCAGCAGCAGACAGGACCACGCAGGGTGAACTTCAGGATGGGGGCAGTCCGGATAATTCACACAGACATAGATAAAGAAAAAAAATCAAGGACAACAGTTGGTACTTCTAAGAAGTTTAATATCCATTCAAGATACCCAACATGAGAATTCATGGAGTAGAAGAAGGACCTGAGGAATCAATGAATTATTTAACAAAATTTTGGCAGAAAAATTCACAAACCTAGGGCTGGAGAGAGGGCTTAACGGTTAAGGCGCATGCCTACAAAGCCTAAGGACCCAGCTTCGATTCCTCAGGTCCCACATAAACCAGTTGCACAGGGTGGTGCATGCATCTGGAGTTTGTTTGCAGTGGCTAGAGGCCCTGGTATGCCCATTCTCATTCACTCTCTATCTCTCTCTCCTTCTGTCTCTAATAAATAAACAAACAAACAACTCTAGCCAGGCATGATGGCGCACACCTTTAACCCCAGCATTTGGGAAGCAGGCATAGGAGGATTGCCACGAGTTCAAGGCCACCTGAGACTACATAGTGAATTCCAGGTTAGCCTGAGCTAGAGTGAAACCGTACCTCAAAAAATGAAAAAAAAAAAATTCACAACTCTAGAGAAAGAAGATGACATCCAAGCACAAGAGACATTCAGAAGCTCAAACACTCATGTCAGGAGTAGAACTTCTCCGTGATACATCATAATCAAGGTATTAAATATTAAAAGCTGTAATGGCCACGAATTGTGGCTCATGCTTTTAGTTCCAGCACTTGGGAAGCTGAAGTAAGAGGATCACCATGAGTTCAAGGCCAGCCTGGGGCTACAAAGTGAGTTCCAGGTCAGCCTGACCTATAATGAGAACTGCCTTGAAAAAAATAAACATAAAAAAATTCCTTTTTAGTAGTAATCCAGAAGTATTAGATTGACTGGAAAAAACACTTACTATACCTGGGCCTAGGGGTCACAAATCCAAAATGCCACATATTTTGGAGGCCATGTTTGTCTGTGACAACAGGAAGTTTCCTTATTCATTCCTTTAAAGCCCAACAGCCATATTCTTAATTCAGGGAAGAAATAAATCATAATGTTGAAAAACAGGTTCCTTCTCCAGTCAACTCTTTTCCAAAAGAGTTTGCATGTCTATCATAGTCTCTCCTCAGGCAAATTGGTACTTTTCTTCCCTTCTCTTCTCTTTTTGAAGCAGGGTCTCAGTCTACTCCAGGCTGACCTAGAACTCACATTGTAGCCCCAGGCTACAGCAATCCTCCTACCTCAGCCTCCTGGGTACTGGCATCAAAGGCATGCACCACCATGCCCAGATGCTATATTTTTCTTTCTTTCTTTAAAATTTAATTTATTTATTTGAGAGAGAGAAGCAGAAAAAGAGAGAGTATGGGCACACCAACACCTCTTACACTGCAAATGAACTCCTGACACATATGACACTTTGTGCATCTGGCTTTATATGGGTACCGGGGAAGCAAACCCAGTCTGGCAGGCTTTACAAGCAAGTGCCTTTAACTGCTGAGCCATCTCTCTTGCCACCTCTATTTTTCATTTTGATATATATTTTTTTGTTTTGTGACATCTCATATTTGCTTCTTTTCTTCTATAACATGTTAGTAGATTAATTTCTTAGTTGATCATTATTAATAATCACTTGCAACTGTGTACATCGTTAACCCAGGAAGTTTTAAACTATACATTGACAAATTATACCACCATGAGTGTCCCTCACTTTTTTTGTCTACAAAACCTTCCCCTCCTACATACCCTCTTCTGGACACCTTACAACTGTGTTTCATACCTCCAACTCATATGTCTTCATCTTATACTATGCTCCCTCTTTTCTTCTTTCCTCATTCCTTCTTCATTTCACTACTCAAATACTGAAACCCTTGCTCTAAAAACTCTGAATCACTCTTTCTGCAACCAGTAACTCTTAACAAGTGTAATGGAAGCAAGTCCCTTTAACCGTGGAGCCATCGCTCCAGCCCACAGAGTGTAATATAAAAGGTCTTCAGAAGTGAAGCAAAACCAAGAGTGCTCTAAGTGGGGAACACTATGTGACATCAATGAGGTAGCTGCACATATTGCAGACACTAGTGAAGGAACCTTTGGAAGACTAACAACTACAGTGACGGGAAAAGAGAAGTTAATCCTGCAAGAGGCATCCATTTCAACAGATGACAAAAACAAAAGAACTGCCAGACTGCAAAGGAATGTCAGACTAGTGAGTTTGTGAGCTTTGGATTCTGCTGGTTCGGCCTCCCATTGTTGTAGGCCTGTTGGGATCCTGGATGAATGTGTCACTTTGCATCTGCCTTTACCTGGGTGCTGGACAATTGAACCTGGGCTGGCAGGCTTTGAAAGCAAGCACCTTTAACAGCAGAACCATCTCCATAGCACCCAGGATACTACCTAAATTTTTAAAAAACATCATTTTATTTATTTATTTGTGGGTACTGGGGAATTGAACCTGGGTTGTTAGGCTTTGCAGACAAGCACCTTAACCTCTGAGCCATCTCTCCAGCCTCTAACTTTTTAAATTTTATTTTTATTTTTTTGAGAGAGACAGAGAGAAACAGAGGAAGAGGCAGAGAGAGAGAAAGAAAATGGGGTGCCGGTGGCCTCAGCCACTGTGAATGAATCCCAGATGCTTGCAGCCCCTTGTGGGCAAGTGTGGCATTACACCCTTGCATCACTGCGTCTCGCTAAATGTGAGACCTGGAGCATGGAAAGGGGGTTCTTAGGCTTTGCAGGCAGGCGCCTTAACCACTAAGCCATCTCTCCAGCCCTAATTTATTTTTATTTATTTTTAATTTGAGAGAGACAGAGAGAGAGACAGAGACAGAAAGAGAATTGGCATGCCAGCGGCCTCACAGCCACTGTGAACAAACTCCAGACGTGTGCACCCTGATGTGCGCATGTGCAACATTGCCTGTGTGTGTTACTTTTGTGTCTGGCTAAACGTGGGACCTGGAGATTTGAATGGGTGTTCTTAGGCTTCACAGGCAGGCACCTTAACCGCTAAGCCATCTCTCCAGCCCAATTTTTTTTTAAGTTTAGTTACACCTAAGACAGATTTTTAAATAAACCTTGACTTTGGGCTGGAGAGATGGCTTAGTGGTTAAGTGCTTGCTTGTGAAGCCTAAGGACCCTGGTTCGACGCTCAATTACCTAGCATCCATGTAATCCAGATGCACAAGGTGGCGCATGCATCGAGTTCTTTTGCAGTGGCTGGAGGCCTTGGTACACCCATTCTCTCTCTACCTCTTTCTCTCTTTGTCTATCACTCTCAAATAAAATAAATAAAAATAAACAATTTTTTTAAACTTGTCTCTCTTTCTTTCTTTCTTTCTTTCTTTCTTTCTTTCTTTCTTTTTCTTTCTTTCTTTGATTTTTTTCTTTCTTTCTTTCTTTCTTTCTTTCTTTCTTTCTTTCTCTTGGTTTTTGAGGATCTCACTCCAGCCCAGGCTAACCTGGAATTTACTATATAGTCTCAGGGTGGCCTCGAACTCACAGTGGTCCTCCTACCTCTGCCTCCTAAGTGCTGAGATTAAAGATGTGCACCTCCACGCCTGGCTCCTTGAATCTTTTTTTTTTTTTTAAGTTATTTATTTATTTGCAAGGAAAGAGAGAAAGAATGAGAGTGGGCATGCCAAGGCCTAGTGCTTCTGCAAAGAAACTGCAGACACATGCCCCATTTTGTGAGTCTGACTTTATGTGGGTACAGAGAATCAAACCCAGGCTATCAGACTTTCAAAACAAATGCTTTTAACTACTGACTGAGTCAGCTCTCTAGCCCCAGAATACTTTTTTTGTTTTGTTTGTTTTTTGAGGTAGGGTTTCACTCTAGTCCAGGCTGACCTGGAATTCACTATGTAGTCTCAGAGCAGCCTTGAACTCAAAGTGATCCTCCTACGTCTCCCTCCAGAGTGCTGGGATTAAAGGCGTGCACTACCACGCTGGGCTCCAGAACACATTTTTATTTTTATTTATTTATTTTTTTTTTGGTAGTAGGGTCTCACTCTAGCCCAGACTGACCTGGAATTCACTATGTAATCTCAGGGTGGCCTTGAACTCATGGCAATCCTCCTACCTCTGCTTCCCAAGTGCTGGGATTAAAGGCATGCGCCACCACGCCTGGCCAGAATTCTACTTTTAAACAGGATCAATAACCATGTAGAAGACTCAAATAAGCAGATATAATGAACTAAGGAGATCTCAAGATTTTGACGTACAGTCACTAAGGTGAATAAAACTGTTAGCAAGCTGAAGGATGGAGTCTTAAACATGAAGGATAAATTCAGCAACAAAATGGAAACACTGAAAAAGAATCAAGCAGAAATTCTGGGAAAAAAATAAGTTATTCATAAAATGAAAATCATAACAGAGAGTGTCAGCAGCAGACAGGACCACGCAGGGTGAACTTCAGGATGGGGGCAGTCCGGATAATTCACACAGACATAGATAAAGAAAACAAAATCAAGGAACACAGTTGGTACTTCTAAGAAGTTTAATATCCATTCAAGATACCCAACATGAGAATTCATGGAGTAGAAGAAGGACCTGAGGAATCAATGAATTATTTAACAAAATTTTGGCAGAAAAATTCACAAACCTAGGGCTGGAGAGAGGGCTTAACGGTTAAGGCGCATGCCTACAAAGCCTAAGGACCCAGCTTCGATTCCTCAGATCCCACATAAACCAGTTGCACAGGGTGGTGCATGCATCTGGAGTTTGTTTGCAGTGGCTAGAGGCCCTGGTATGCCCATTCTCATTCACTCTCTATCTCTCTCTCCTTCTGTCTCTAATAAATAAACAAACAAACAACTCTAGCCGGGCATGATGGCGCACACCTTTAATCCCAGCATTTGGGAAGCAGACATAGGAGGATTGCCACGAGTTCAAGGCTACCTGAGACTACATAGTGAATTCCAGGTTAGCCTGAGCTAGAGTGAAACCGTACCTCAAAAAATGAAAAAAAAAAAAAAAAAAATTCACAACTCTAGAGAAAGAAGATGACATCCAAGCACAAGAGACATTCAGAAGCTCAAACACTCATGTCAGGAGTAGAACTTCTCCGTGATACATCATAATCAAGGTATTAAATATTAAAAGCTGTAATGGCCACGAATTGTGGCTCATGCATTTAGTTCCAGCACTTGGGAAGCTGAAGTAAGAGGATCACCATGAGTTCAAGGCCAGCCTGGGGCTACAAAGTGAGTTCCAGGTCAGCCTGACCTATAATGAGAACTGCCTCGAAAAAAATAAACATAAAAAAATTCCTTTTTAGTAGTAATCCAGAAGTATTAGATTGACTGGAAAAAACACTTACTATACCTGGGCCTAGGGGTCACAAATCCAAAATGCCACATATTTTGGAGGCCATGTTTGTCTGTGACAACAGGAAGTTTCCTTATTCATTCCTTTTTAAATTTTTTTTTTTGAAAGAGAGAAAAAGAGATGGAGAGAGAGAGAGAATCAGTACACTAGGGCCTCCAGCCACTGCAAATGAACTCTAGATGCATGTGCCACCTTGTGCATCTGGCTTAAGTGAGTCCTGGGGAATTGAACCGACATCCTTTGGCTTTGCATGCAAATGCCTTAACCACTAAGCCATCTGTCCAGCCCCTTATTCATTCTTCATTTGCTGCTATTTGAGTTGACAACTTCCCTTCCCAATAAAAATTCACTTACACCTCCTCCCTTGTAGTTCTGGTATTCACTTCACCATGTAACAGAAGTAGTATGATGCTGCCAGAATAGAAGCATTGCTTTTGGCAAATTACAGTGCATGATATTTCTTAAGACATGAGAAATGGGAGTAAAGTACACAAATCCAACTGTAAAACTTGAGTACTTTTCCATGCAGATTTGTGCACATGTGAGAGGGTGTCCACTTTGTATAGTGATTGTTCTTTAGAGAGCTGGACCACTATACTGTGTGTTGCTAATCACTGACTGTAGCCCCCAAAAGCCTTGTGACAATGTTATGGCCAACATAACAGCAGAGTACCATAAAATAAAATTACATTTTATTTACTATGACTTTGTAACAATTGCATACTCATATTTTTAAAATTTATTTTAGAGAGAGTGAGAGAGAAAGAATGGGCATGCCAGGGCCTCCAACCATTGAAAACAAACTCCAGACATATGCATCACCTTGTGCATCTGGCTTATGTGGGTCCTGGGGAATTGAAACTGGGTCCTTTGGCTTTGTGGCAAGAGCCTTAATTGCTAAGCCATCTTTCCAGCCACACATACCTGTATATACATACATACATATATATATATATATATATATATATATATATATATATATATATATATATATGATGAGAGAGAGAGAGAGAGAATATCCCATGGTACTTCCCTCCCTCCTCCCCCCCACTTTCCCCTTTGAAAATTCACTCTCCATCTTATCCCCTCCCCCTCTCAATCAGTCTCTCTTTTCAGTGTGATGTCATCATCTTTTCCTCCTATTATGATGGTCTTGTTAGTGTCAGGCACTGTGAGGCATGGATATTCAGGCCATTTTGTGTCTGGAGGAGCACAATGTATGGAGTCCCACTCTTCCTTTGGCTCTTACATTCTTTCTGCCTCCTCTTCCGCAATGGACCCTGAGCCTTGGAAGGTAGGTTTGAGATGTTTTAGTGCTGAGTACTCCTCTGCCCCTTCTTCTTAGCACCATGGTGCCTTCTGAGTCATCCCAAGGTCACCACCATCTGAAAAGAGAAGCTTCTCTAACCAAAAGTGAGAGTAGCATTAATATATAGCCACATACTCACATTTTAAGGGATAGATGAATTTGCTACTTTTTGAAATTTATTGATACTTCCCTTTTATGTATAATGTAGAAGTGATACTCATATTTCTACATTGTGGTACACTTGTCTGAGGATGCCTGGAAATGTGTAAAATTGAACTATATGTCTTAGAGTGTTATCATAGTTTCATGGTCATCTCTTCCTCAGATGAAAATGATAATCTGGTAGATGTCATGGAATAAAGTAGACATTTTAAAGATTTATTTTTATTTATTTATTAGAGACAGAGGGGAAAAGAGAGAAAGAGAGTGAGAATGGGTGTGCCAGGGCCTCTAGCCACTGCAAATGAACTCCAGACGCATGTGTCACAATATGCATCTGGTTTACATAAGACCTGAAGAATTGAACCTGGGTCCTTGGGCTTCTCAGGCAAGCACCTTAACCACTAAGCAATCTCTCCAGCCTGAAAGTGGACATTTTAAAACTAGAAGAGCTGGGTATGGTGGTGCACGCCTTTAATCCCAGCACTTGGGAGGCAGAGGTAAGAGATTGCCGTGAGTTCGAGGCCACCCTGAGACTACATAGCTAATTCCAGGTCAGCCTGGACCAGAGTGAAACCCTGTCTCAAAAAACTCAAAAACAAAAAACAAAATAAAACTAGAAGAAAAACAAACAAACAAACAAACATCTGTAAGGAAATTGCCAGCTTACATACAAAGGCAAAAATATCAGAATAGCTTCAGCTCTTTCTTCAACAATGTGAATATTCAGAAAAGTATAGAATGAGATATTTCAGGCCCTTAAAGTAAATAACTGCCAACTATGAGGACTATAGTCAGCAAAGTTATCTTTCAAAATTGATGGATATTGCTGAAGACTCCACATGGTTGGGCTACAAGGTCACTGAGAAATCCTGCTGGAGCTGAGCTGAAAACCTCCTCTGGTTAGACTAGCTGACAGAAAGCAGGAAAAAGCTACACTGAATGCAGCTCCATAGGAGAGAGAGAAATCACCAGTGGATAAACAACAGTGGACACTGCAAGCCTTAAATTTGGCCAAGCAGGCCAAATGAGCCAACGGGTACAATAGTGGTATATCTGTTATGGGGGGAAACCAACCACTCTCTAGTTGGACTGGAGGCCCACTCTATGGGAGGGAATACATGCCTGGTACTGAAAACCTATAATAGGGGAAGTCATGAGCCCTAGAGGTGTAATGTCTGCAGGTGTCTGGCTAAATGCATATATTATGCTCACCAAACTGCCCAGTAAGCACTTCTCTTATTGTTCATTCCCATATATTAATGTTACTCTCACTTTTGGTTAGAGAATCTTCTCTTTTCAGATGTTGGGGACCTTGGGATGACTCAAAAGGCACCATAGTGCTTAGAAGAAGTGACAGAGGAGTGCTCAGCACTGAAACATCTCTATCACACCTTCCAAGGCTCAGGGTCCATTGCAGAAGAGGTGGCAGAAAGAAGGTAAGGGCCAAAAGAAGGGTAGGACTCCTTACATAAAATGACCTGGATATCCATGACCTCACAGTGCCTGACACTACCTACACAAGACCCTCATAATAGGAGGAAAAGTTGATGACATCAAATTAAAAGAGAGACTAAATGAGAGGGGGATGGGATATGATGGAGAGTGGAGTTGCAAAAGTGAAAGTGTTAATAAAAAATAAATAAAATTGATGGAGGGCTGGAGAGATGGCTTAGCGGTTAAGCGCTTGCCTGTGAAGCCTAAGGACCCCAGTTCAAGGCTCTATTCTCCAGGACCCACGTAAGCCAGATGGACAAGGGGGCGCACGCATCTGGAGTTCGTTTGCAGTGGCTGGAGGCCCTGGCGCGCCCATTCTCTCTCTCTCTCCCTCTACCTGCCTATCTGATCTCTCTCTCTCTCTCAAATAAATAAATAAAATATTAAAAAAATTGATGGAGATATAAAGATATCATTCTAAGACAAACACAAAATGAGGCAATTCATGACAACCAGACTAGCTCCATAGAGATTTTTAAAAGATATGCTGTATTGAAGTTAGATGTAGTAGCTCATGCTTTTAATCCCAGAACTCAGGAGGCTGCAGTAGGAGGATCATCATGAATTCAATGTCAGCCTAAACTACGTAGTGAATTCCAGGTCAGCTAGGGCTGGAGTAAGACCCTAGCCTCAACAAAGAAATGAAGATATACTATATTGAGAAGAAAGAGAAAAAGCTTCTGTGGTGGTTTGAACATAAAATGTCCCCCATAGCCTCATGTGTTTGTGATGAAGCCTTGGAGTTAACCCCCAGCTGGTGGTACTGTTTCGGAAGTTTGTGGAGCCTTTAGGAGGTACAACCTTGCTGGAGGAGGTGTGTTGCTAGGGGAAGGCCTAGGGGTGTTATAGCCCACCTCATTTTAGAATACTCAGCTCACTGTCTGTACTTCCTTCCTGCTGATGTGGAAATGTGACAATCATCTGTCTGCTCATGCTATGATTTTTCTGCCATGATGAAACTTCCCCTCAAAACTGTAAGCCATAGTGAATGAGGCATTTGCCTGTGAAGCCTAAGTACCCAGGTTCATTTCCCCCGTACACATGTAAGATACATAAGATGGAGCATGCATCTGGAGTTTGTTTGTAGTGACTGGAGGCCCTGGTGTGCCCATTCTCTCTATATGCTTCTTTCTCCCTCTCTTTCTCTCAAATAAATAAATAAAATATTTAAAAAAATAATTGTAAGCCAGAAATAAATCCTTTTCTTCCACAAAGAAAGATTGCTACAGTTGCATTCATGAGAACACATATAGAATATCCACCAAGTTGGGAACAGATCAACCAAGAAGAGATATTCAGTCATGCCCAATGCAGCAAGCTATAAAACTCCTGAAACTAGGGGCTGGAGAGATGGCTTAGCAGTTAAGGCATTTGCCTGCAAAGCCAAAGGATCCCGGTTCGATTCTCCAGGACCCACGTAAACCAGATGCACAAGGGGGCGCATGCATCTGGAGTTCGTTTGCAGTGGCTGGAGGCCCTGACACACCCATTCTCTCTCTCTTTCTCTCTGCCTCTTTCTCTCTCTCTCAAATAAATAAATAAATAAATAAAATATATTAAAAACTCCTGAAACTAACAGGGGAGGAGGAAAAGAAATGCTGGTAGCAGGCCAGACAGTCTTCTAATACAGTCATAGAAAGATCTTTTCACTAGTGACTTCAAATGTAAACATCCTTAACTCACCAATAAAAAGACAGACTGACTGGATCAAACAACAGGATGTGGGTTGAAGAGATGGCTCAGTGGTTAAGGGTGATTCTTGCACAAGTGCGAGAGGCTGAGAGGGCCTGAGACTATCCAAGTTCAAACATCCAGACCCTATCTAAATAGCTGAACATGGCCATGCACTGCTGTGATTCCAGTCCCATAGGGAGTGGAGACTGAAGAATAACTGGGACTCATGAACAGCAAACTTTGGAATCAGTAAGAGACTATCACAAGAAAAAAAAATAGACTGATGAGTGATGGAGGGAGACACCTGATGATTTTCTCAGGCTGCCACATGTGAGTGTATTGGGTGCTTCAGGCATGCACGTGGGCATCATCACATATGTATGCATACACTACACACACACAGCATACACAACACATCACACATACATACATACATACATACATACATACATACTACTACTCACATAATCCAGCTGTTTTCTTCTAGAAACACATGTGGCTGGGCGTAGTGGCACACACCTTTAATCCCAGCACTGGGAAGACAGAGGTTGGAGGATTGCCATAAGTTTGAGGCCAGCCTGGAACTACATAGTGAGTTCTAGGTCAGCCTGGGCTAGAGAAAGACCTTACCTTGAAACAAACACACAGACAAATAAACAAACAAGACACCACTGGTATGTGCCGAAAAGACTCACTATCCTACCACAAAGGTCCTTTCACATCTATGTTCAATGCTGCTCTATTCACCACAGCCAGGAAATGGAATCAACCTAGATGACAATCAGTGGATGTTCGTTCTAATGATGAAAATGTAGTCAATATACAGAATGGAATTTTATTTAGCTGCAAAGGAAAATGAAATGATGAAATTTGCAGGAAAATGGATGGATCTGTAATAGATCATAGTAAGTGAGGTAAACCCAGGCCCAGAAAGACAAGTCATATGTTCACACGCATATCAGGTCCTAACTTCAAATGTTTGTGTGTATGTAAATTAGGGATGTCAGAAAGTGTAGAGGCTATGAGGCTAGATAGGAGACCATGAGAGGGGAATAAGAGGTATGGAGAAAGTGAGGAGGGCAAAAGGTCACGTGTGACTTGAAAGTAGAATGGTGTTTATGGGAGGAAGGTTACAAGGGGAGAAGGTGGGAGAAAAGTAGGCACAAGGGAAACAAAAAATTGTTTGAAAAAAATACCCTGATAAGCCGGGCGTGGTGGCGCACGCCTTTAATCCCAGCACTCGGGAGGCAGAGGTAGGAGGATCGCTGAGAGTTCGAGGCCACCCTGAGACTACACAGTTAATTCCAGGTCAGCCTGAGCCAGAGTGACACCCTACCTCGCAAAACCAAAAAAAAAAAAAAAAAAAAAAAAAAAAAAAAAAAACCTGATGAAACCCAATTCTTTGCGTTGTAAAATAAATAAGATAATGCATTCAGGGTATATTTTTCATGTGACTAAATTTCAATCTATACTGTTTTTCAGGGCACTGCAGATCAAGGACCTTGGCTTCTTTCTTTCTTTCATTTCTTTTTTTCTTTTCTTTTCTTTTTTTTCCTTCCTTTCTTTCTCTCTCTTTCTTTCTTTCTTTCTTTCTTTCTTTCTTTCTTTCTTTTTTTTTTTTTTTTTTTTTTGAGGCAGGGTCTCACCCTAGCTCAGGCTGACCTGGAATTAACTATGTAGTCTCAGGGTGGCCTCCAACTCATGACGATCCTCCTACCTCTGCCTCCCCAGTGCTGGGATTAAAGGCGTGCGCCACCATGCCAGGCTGACTTCTTTCTTTATGTCTTCTGTTCTTCATTTTTTTGGTTGACCATTGGTTGAATTCCTCCAATGGTGGAAAATTCACTAATATATTCAGCCAATATATCTGACCTCTAGACAACAGCATTAGGGACTTCCATTCTCCACTGTGTACTTCTGGCTTTACATGGGTGCTGGTGAATCAAACCTAGGTGGTCAGGCTTTACAAATAAGCACCTTGAAGCCCCGGGAGGTGGCACATGCCTTTAATCCCAGCAACGTGGGAGGCAGAGGTAGAAGGATGGCTGAGAGTTCTAGGCTACCCTGAGATTACATAGTGAATTCCAGGTCAGCCTGGGCTAGAGTGAGACCCTACGTCAGAATACAAAAAAACAAATAAGTGCCTTGAACCCATGAGGCAGCGACTTCCACTTGCAGACCAAGGGTGCTTAGGTTGGCAAGGATCCACAAAACTCCCACGTACTTAGTAACCAACTGCTTTCAGCTAATGCCTCCATCTTGAGCCACTCCCACTCAAAGCTCTTGAAGGCCTCCACTCACTTGAGGATGGAACTGTGTTAAATTGCTTTCTAATCCACAGCCATTTGTCCTAGTTCTTGCCTGTGGCCATACACGTTGAGACACGTTATTTGGGTATTTCCAAGGCTGTGGGCGCTTCTTTCCCTTAACTAACTTTTCTGTGGGAATATGGCAGCCCCTGACTGAGCAGAAAAACCAGTTTGTGAAATGCTTGCCCAGGTAGCCTACTCAGAGACAGGTACTGGAACTTCTAGGGCAGGTTCAGACAGAGTGTAACCATGTGCAACAGGACCCGTAAAATCTGCAGGGAGCAGAACTGATTCCCTCACAACTCGTTCTGAAGTCTGTGGAACCTGGTGGGTCCCCCAGGGCTGACTGGTAGGGCCCATCTCTTTCTATTTCCCCATGACCTCTTTCTGCCAGTGCTTTTGTTAGCTTACTATTGTTGAGTACGAAAAAAAGAGAAAACATTACAATATATGCATATATATATTGCAATTACTTTTTTGTTTTTTTTTGTTTTTTTAGTTTTTTATTTTATTTATTTATTTTTTTTGGTTTTTCGAGATAGGGTCTCACTCTAGCTCAGGCTGACCTGGAATTCACTCTGTAGTCTCAGGGTGGCCTCGAACTTACAGCGATCCTCCTACCTCTGCCTCCCGAGTGCTGGGATTAAAGGCGTGGCCCTTAGCTATTTTTTTTATTGACGACTTCCTTAATTGTAGACAATGTCCCATGGTACTTCCCTTCCACCCCCTTTCCCCTTTATAATTCCCTCTCCATCATATCCCCTCCCCCTCTCAATCAGTCTCTCTTTTCATTTTGATGTCATGATCTTTTCCTCCCATTTTGATGGTCTTGTGTAGGTAGTGTCAGGCACTGTGAGGTCATGGATATCCAGGCCATTTTGTGTCTGGAGGAACATGTTGTAAGGAGTCCTACCTTTCTTTTGGCTCTTACATTCTTTCTGCCACCTCTTCCGCAATGGAGCCTGGACCTTGGAAGGTGTGTTAGAGATGTTTTAGTGCTGAAAGCTCCTCTGTCACTTCTTCTCAGCACTATGGTGCCTTCTGAGTCATCCCAAGGTTACCACCATCTGAAAAGGGAAGCATCTCTAACCAAAAGTGAGAGTAGCATTAATATATGGGTATGGATGTTAAGAGAAGTCCTTATTGGGCAGTTTGGTGAGCATAGTATGTGCATTTAGCCAGACACCAGCAGATGTTATACCCCTAGGGCTCATGACTACCCCTGTTGTAGGTTTTCAGTATCAGAGATGTATTCTCTCCCATGGAGTGGGCCTCCAGTCCAATTAGAGAGCGGTTGGTTTCCCCCATAAGAGACATGCCACTATTTCATCTGTTGTCTCATTTGGCCTGGCTGGCCAAATTTAAAGCTTGCAGTGTTCTTTGTTGAGTATCTCCATTGGTGATCTCTCTCTCTCCCATTGAACTGCATGCAGCATAGCTTTTTCCAGCTTTCTGTCAGTTGGTCCACATGGAGGAGGCTTTCAGCTCAGCTCCAGCAGGATTTTTTCAGTGACTTTGCAGCCCAAGTATGTGGAGTCTTCAGCAATAGGGTCTTACCATGTATTCCTGGTGGGAAACCAAGAGCCTCAGCAATGGCCTATAATGTTTTGGGGGTATCTGTGACCTCCCTGGCCAACAAATCACTGGAAGGTATCCCATCCCTGGCACTGAAAATTTTCTAGTAACAATCTATTGCTTCTGAGCGTTCCATTGTCCTGAAAAGTAGGTTTCCATATGACTTTTTTTATATCCTCTTAGATTTTAATTAACGCTCCTACCTTTCCTTTACTCAGTCTCTTCTCCTGACCTCACTTAGGCTTTTTCGTGCCCATTAATCTGTACTTCTACTTACAAATATACAATACCATCCTATTAAGTCCCCCCCCCCATTCCCTTTATATCTCCTTTCTAGCTTACTGGCTTCTGCTACTCAGTTTGATTCCTACTCACATAGAAGTCTAATCATTTGTAGCTAGAATCCACATATGAGAGAACATATGACGTTTGGCTTTCTGGGCCTGTGTTACCTCACTAAGTATAATCTTTTCCAGATCCATCCATTTTCCAGCAAATTTCATAACTTCATTTTTCTTTACCACTGAGTAGAACTCCATTGTGTAAATGTGCCACATCTTCATTACTCACTCATCAGTTGAGGGACATCTAGGCTAGTTGATTTCCTAGCTACTGTGAATAGAGTGCAATAAACATGGTCGAACAAGTATCTCTAAGGTAGTGAGACAAGTCCTTAGGATACATGACTAGGTATAGCTGGGTCATATAGTAAATCTATTTTTAGCTGTCTCAGGCACCTCCACACTGATTTCCACAATGGCTGGACCAAATTGTATTCCCACCAATAGTGTAGAAGGGTTCCTCTTTTTCCACATCCTCACCAGCATTTATGATCATTTGTTTTCATGATGATAGCCAATCTGACAGGAGTGAGATGGAATCTCAACGAGTTTTAATCTGCATTTCCCTGATGACTAGGAATGTAGAACATTTTTTTAGATGTTTATATGTCATCTGTGTTTCTTCTGAGAACTCTCTATTTAGCTCCATAGCCCATTTTTTAATTGGGTTGTTTGATTTCTCCTTCCCTCCATCTATCTATCTATCTATCTATCTATCTATCTATCTATCTATGTATTGGTTTTTCAAGGTAAGGTCTCGCTCTAGCCCAGGCTGACCTGGAACTCACTCTGTATTCTCAGGGTGGCCTCAAATTCCCAGCAATCCTCCTACCTCTGCCTCCCAAGTGCTGGGATTAAAGGAGTGTGCCACCATGCCCGGGTTATTATGTAATTTTTGAGTTCTTTGTATAACCTAGATATTAATTCTCTGTCAGATGTACAGATGGCAAAGATTTTCTCCCATTCTGTAGGTTGGATGGAGAAGGAAACTGCTTTTCAAGGTTATGATTTATTTTGTCCCTGAATTAAGAATATGGCTGTATCCTACACACCTGGTAATAATTTTGGAAGCATGAAAAATGCGTGGAGTGGTCATGAATTGCACATGGTTCCAGGAGCCACTGCTGAGATGCAGCATGAGGTAGGGTGTGAGTAATAGGATTGAAGAGCCTTTGGAAGATGAACCATGGTTTGCATGAAGACCCAAAAGACATTTTGGATATACCAGGACTGTGCAAGGACTACCATGGAGTATATTGTTGGCCTGAAATGGAAGTTTTCCCTGCTACTCTGCCCAGCTGGAGGGGCAGAACTGGAAAATCTAGAGACTGTCAGTCTCTGGTTGTATTGAACTTGAACTGCAGAAGTTTGATGATTGCTTGATGGTGGTTGAGTTTGCATTGTTCTAGTCTCTCCTTGCTATGCCTTAAATCACTTGAAAATGTTTACTCTGTGCCTTTATATATTGAAAGTATTTAACTTGTTTGATTTTACAGGATTCACTATCTTAAGTTGGTCAAGACTGTGAGGACCTTTGAAACTTGACTGAGTACAATTTACAATGTGTGCTGCTTTTTGACAGAAGTTCCTTCACTTCCTTGGTTATCCCTTGCCTGGTCCTGTAAGAGCAGGCCAGCTTCTGCCATTATGGAACTTCCCTGGATCTGTAAGCTTCAATAAATCCCTTCCTCCATAACTTTGCCTGGTCTGGAAATTCATCTCAGCGAACCTGAAGCTGTTTTAGAGTCTTTAGGGTCCTTTATGCATAGAATTGTATCATCTGCAAATGATAACTTGATCTCTTCCTTTCCAATTTGTATCCCTTTTATGTGTGTCTTTTGCCTTATTGCTATGGCTAAGACTTCCACAAGCAGGGAAGGTTGCACATGTGCAGAAGATGGTATGTTGAAACATCCCTGCATCTCTGGGATAAAGCCTGTATTTGTTAAGATTTGCTTTGTGTCCTAATATATGGTCTATTATAGAGAATGTTCCATGTGCTGCTGAGAAGAATGTGTATTCTGCTGCATTTAGATGAAATGTTCTGTAGATATCTGTTAGGTCCATTTGTTCTATAACCTCATTTAGTCCAGAAGCATTTCTGTTTATCTTTTGCCAAGATGACCTGCAAATTGATGAGAGTGGGGTGTTGAAGTCACCCACTACAACTGTGTTTGGTGTTCTCTGTGACCTTAGTTCTAATAGCATTTGTTTGATGAAACTGGGAGCCACCATGTTAGGTGCATATATGTTTAGGATTGTAATGTCCTCCTGTTGGAGTGTTCCTTTAATCAACATAAAGTGACCTTCCTTATCTTTTCTAACTAATGTTGGTCTGAAGTCTACCCTGTCAGATATTAGCATAGCAACCCCTGCTTGTTTTCTAGGCCCGTTTGCTTGAAACACCATTTCCCAACCTTTTACCTAAGATAGTGTCCATCCTTTGTAGAAAGGTGAGTTTCTTGGAGGCAACAAATTGAAGGATTCTTCTTTTTAACCCACTCTGCAAACCTATGTTTTTTGTTTGGGGCATTCAGGTTGTTGATATTAAGAGTTATTATTGAAAGGTGTGTATTTATTTTTTCCATTTTTCTTGTTTTGTAGTTCTTCTGGTTTTACCTTTGCTCTCTTGTATTAACTAGTATTTGAGTATGGTTTGTTTTTTCCAGGTTCCTTATATGTATTCTTTTCTTTCTCTTCATATGGAGGATCCTTTCAAGTATATTCTGTAGAGCTGGTTTTTGTCTTTAAATATTCCTTTAGCCTGATTTTGTTGTCAATTCTCTCTCTCAAAAAAAAAATAGTTTTCACAGACTTGGGTCTTCAGAAAACATTTTTTTAACAATCCATGTGTGTAAAGAATCTCCAAACTGATTTCCTTTTCTTTTTTGTGGGGGAGGTGTCCTGAGGTAGGATCTCACTCTAGCCCAGACTGACCTGGAACTCACTCTGCAGTCCCAGGCTGGCCTTGAACTCACAATGACCCTCCTACCTCTGCCTCCTGAGTACTTGGAGGCATGTGCCATCATGCCCGGCTGATTAGATGATTTTCTAAAAACCATTTTTAAATGAATGAATGAAAAATAATTTGAGAGAGAGAAAGATGCAGATAGAGAAAGAATGGGCATGCCAGGGCCTCTAGTCACTGCAAAGGAACTCCAGATGCATGTGCCATGTTGTGCATCTGGTTTATGTGGATCCTAGGGAATCAAACCTGAGCCCTTTGCTTTGCAGGCAAGCATCTTAACCACTAAGCCATATCTCTAGTACCCTAAAAATATTTTTATTGCCTTGTGGTTTGAACTGTGTGTTCCTATTATGACTGATCATGAGCCCTAGTGAGTTCTGGGAGATGACCACACAGCTATTCCCCAGCTACTGACAGTATGGGCTTCTGAGCTGTGTCCATCATTGGGCACTGCCCTAGGGAACAACTTTGCCCAAAGTTTGCCTCTTTCCAGCAATGTAGAAGATGGAGATACAAAGGTCAACCCTGGGGACTCAATGTAAGCCAACTCTGAAGAGCCTCCCTAGGCTTCAGGCTCAGTGGTTAAAAGTGCTTGCTTGCAAAGCCTGCCAGCCTGGGTTCGATTTCCCAGTACCTATGTAAAGCCAGATACACAAAGTGGCACATGCATCTGGAGTTAATTCACAGTGGCAAGAGACCCTGGCAACCCATTCTTTCACTCTCACTCCCTCAGATAAATAAACAAAAATATTAAAAAAACATAAAACTTGGACCCAGGCATGGTGGTGCACACCTTTAATCCAAACACTCTGGAGGCAGAGACAGGAGGATTGTTGTGAGTTCTCAGCAAGCCCTGGAAGTACAGAGTGAGTTCCAACCCAGCCTGGGCTAGAGTGAGACCCTACCTCAAAATAAATAAATCAATAAATAAAACCAGAGATATAGCTATATGAAGATGGAATGTGAGTCATCAAAGTTCAGCAAACAGCAGAATAGAAAAAGCACTGGATCTGGGGCCATGGGTAAGAGCACAAAATGAGGAGCAGGTGTCCTGCATTGGAAACTTTGCCATTTTCAGACTGTATGGCTGTCTTTCCTGTGCCTACCAACTATGGTTGCCAGGAGGATTAGAAGATGTAAGGCACTTAAAACAACATCTGCCTTGCAGGAAGTGCTGGTTAAATTTAGCTCTTATTTGTCCTTACCTTTTGACTAATTCGATCAGAGCTTCTCCAACTATTGTTCTACAGTTCTTCCTCAGTAGCCACAGGAGATTGGTTCCAGAACCACCTCCCAATTGTTTACCCAAATTTGAGGGTAGTGAAATCTCCTCTATCAAATGACGACATGTTGATGGACCCAGTATTGTGCAGGTTTGTGCAGGTCACAACAGCTGCTGTGAGGTCATGAATGCAACAGCCACTTTGTATACAGAAGGCAGAAAATCCCAAAGCGCTGTCCCCCCTCCGCTGGTTCTTACATTGATTTCACCACCTCTTCTGGTGTTTTCTGAGCCTTGGTGACTGTACTAGAGATGTCTCATTTAATACTGAGCACTCAACTGTCACTTCTCAGCACTTTGACAACTTTTGAGTCTCCCCAGTAGTCACTGCCATCTGTAAGAAAGAAGCTTCTTTGACCAAAAGTGAGAAACAGCTCTAATTTCTAGGAATAAACACATATCTAGAGGTCAATTTGATTGGCACAACACACCTGTTTAGCCAGATAACAATAGTAGCTTCCCTTCTAGGGCCTATGACATCCCCAGCCATAGGGTTTTTGACTAGGTTTTTAGTATCAGGCATGAATTCCCTCATATCCGATCAAAAAGCAGCTTGTTGGCCCTATAACAGTCCTTCCAGTATTGCACTAGTGGACACCTCTTGCCTGTCTGGAAAGGTCACATTTTAATGATTAGATTCAGCAGCGGTAATTTAAGTTTGTACTTGTTCATCTTCAGTCTCTGTTCTTTTCTTATGCAGATGGGAAATAAATAGTAGACAGGTTTTGGGTGGCTACAATTTGAATAACACTAGAACATCTTCAACAAGCCACTTAGCTATAGTTTTTGCTATAGACTAATGACGGAAGAATAAAATAAGTACATGAGGGCTGGAGAGATGGCTTAGCAGTTAAGGCATTTGCCTACGAAGCCAAAGGACCCAGGTTGGATTCCTCAGGACCCACGTTAGCCAGATGCACAAGGTGGCACATGCGACTGAAGTTCATTTACAATGGCTGAAGGCCCTGGCACACCCATTCTCTCTGTATCTCTATCTCTCTCTCAAATAAATAAAATAAACTTAAAAAAATAAGTACATGAAAGCACTTAACTGATGATATTGCTCCAGAAGGGGGAATTAGTGATCAGGCCATGAAAGTCAATTTTGGTGTCAGGCCATTCTGTATAGGATGTATCCTTTAAACTGGCACCATGTGAATCAGTCAAGTGGTTCCTAAGGCTCTTCAGAGCAGGAAATAAAGGTGTTCTCTAGTAGGCTGTGGCTTGCACCTCAACAAGCACACTATGCACAAGTTGCTGAGACCACACTCCCACAGCCAGGAATCCAATCATACACTTTCTCTACTCGCAGTCCCTTCTGCACCTGACCAAATGACTCCCCTCGGACTGATGCTTGAGTAAGGGTTGGGGGTAGGTAAGAGTGAATATATCACCCTCACTGCAGACCTTAGCTCGCAGCTTCCTTGGGACTCCACCGTGACAAACAAGAAAGTATGGACCTCAGATACTTTAGAAGGGTACTGTGCATTAAAATTTCTTTTTGTTTCTGAAAATTTTTATTTGCACGTGTGTATAGGGGCGGTGTACAAAAGACCCTGGCGCACCCGTACACACAAGCCCCTGTTAGATTGGTGCCTCCTCATCACATTGAGGCCAAGGCTTGATACTTAGCACGTGCTCCATCCTGTTGAGTGGCTGAATAGTACGCAGCTTGCGGAAGCAAAATTGGCTCATTAAGACATTCAACCCTAAATCCATACGAAATGACCATCCTAATCCAATTAATTACGGACAGCTCGGCCAAGTTCTAGGCCTTCAGAAACACAAATTGCGTGCGAGTGAAGGTGGAGGGGAGGCTCATGGTTGATGGATGTATTTAACAATCTCCACTTCTGGGAAACATCTCCCAGTGGCCCCAGGGCCCTTTAAATAGGACCGTGACTGTTTTCCTTAACTTCTGGAGCGGAGCCTAACTTTTGGGTCGGGGTTTGGCAGCGCACCTCTTCCCAGCCAAGGGGACTGCGGGCTTCAGGGCTGGCAGGGCTTCAGCTCTCGGAGGGAGGTTGTCAGGAGTCGGAGAGGCCCGGCGGGGGCACCGCGGTGAGGCGAGGTGCCCGCGAGCTGGAACTCCGCGCGCGCAGAGAGCGCCCAGGGCCGCGGCCCGGGGCGGAGCGCACAGCTCTGGGCGGGGCGCGGGGCGGGCGGGGCGCGGCGCGGTGACCGGGCGAGGGAGGGGCGAGGGAGAGGGAGGGGGGAGGAGGGAGAAAAGAGGAGGGGGAAAGGAGGAGGAAGAAAGAGAGGAAGGAGGAGGGAAAAGAGGAGGTAAAGTTGGAGGAGAGTGGGAGGAGGAGGGAGAGGGGTTGAGGAGGACAGAGGGAAAGAAAGAGGGAGAGGAGGAGGGAGAAAAGGGAGAGGAGAAGGAGGAGGGAGAAGAGGGAGAGGAGGAGGGAGAAGAGGAGGAGGGCAGACAGGGATGGGGAGGGGGAAGAGTAGGAGAGGAGGAGGAGGGAGGGAGAGAGAGCAGAGGGAGGGAAGGGAGGAGTGCGGGCCGCTCCTCCCAGCGGCGGGGCGGAGCCGGGGCCCGTGGCGCGAGGAGAGGTAGGTCGGTCGGTCGGTCTGTCGGTCGGGCGGCTCGGAGCGCTCGGAGACTCGTCCCGGCGGCGGCGGCGGTGAGTGCGGCGGGCGGCGGGGCGGAGGCGAGTCCGCGGGCTGCCGGCGGGGCCACAAGGTCTGGGCGCCCCAAGACTGGAGAGCTGGGCGCGAGATGGGGGGATAGAGCGGAGGGAGGGAGGAAGGAAGGAAGGAAGGAGCGAAGTGTCCGGAGGCGGAGACTGCCCTGGGGCCCGCGGAGTGGCGGGGAGGGCCGGGGACGCGGGCCGGGCCGGGCTCCGCTCAGCCCGCCGCGGGAGGACCGGGACCTCACTCACCCGCGCTGCGGGCGGCCGACGCCACGCCCCTCTTCTGTCCCCCTCCGGCCGGCGCGGGTTCGCAGCCCGGCGCCCACTGCGGCCCTGGCGGGGACTGTGGAGAGACCTCGGTGCCCCAGCACGAAGGACCACGGCAGGACCGAAGCCGCCCTTTGGCAGGCTGTATTTGCTAAGGGGAGGTCGAGGCTCGGACTTGAGGCTTGAGTTTTTTTTTTTTTTTTTTAAATGTATCTCCTGGACATTGACTCGAGGGGTTAAGATTTCTTTTCATTTTAATTAAGACATCAATTATAGCTCATTTTAAAACGCTGTCACGGGGCCGGGGAGATGGCTCAGCGGTGCCAGGAGCTTGCTTACTAGGTCTGGCGGCCCGGGTTCAAGTCCCCAGACACCTACGTAAGGCCAGAGGGGCGTTGGTGTGCGGCGGCAGGAGACCACGGCCCGCGAGCGCGCGTACTCGCAGAAAAATTAAAACGCTGTCCCTAGCTTAGCGTCCCTAGGCTCTCGGATGGGCGTCTCATCGCCGTGACTTTAACCATTCGTAATTTTCAGAAGGGGCGCCGTGATTCTCATTTAAACACCCCGCGGTGGACTGCAACTTGGAGCCCCGGTATAATAGGTGTTAAGGCTCTGACCGGGCCTGCGGTCCTGTGCACGTTCCGTGCAGGCCGGTCTGCGGGTCAACAAGAGGGTAGATGCGGAAGGAGGGAGGTCTGCACCGGTCTGTCAGGGCACGTTGAAGGGCTGCCCCGGTAGAAACACACTGAATAGAAATTCTTAATCCTTTCAGAGTTGGACAGACTTCATAGGGTTAGCTTCCTTCCCATCAGTTAGTTCCTCTCCCCCAGTTGTCTTTTGTAGACACACTTGTTTATATTTCTTCGGGGCAGTTGTAGCTTCGCCTGAATAGATTGACTATAATGAATCTTGTGAATGTCACAGGCCTGGGTCTGTGTGTTTTCTATTTCAAAACAGAGCTTGTCACTACGCTGCACCATTGCTGGCACTTCTGAGCCTTAGATGTAAGTTATCACGGGGTCCCAGCCCTCCCTTAGGCAACTAGGAAAGCTATTAGGATAGAATTGAACTTTGCTGTTACCAATCAAGTAATGACCTCCCATGTATATACCAGCAAGCCCATTTCCCAATAAACAAACATGTAGTTCACAACACACCTTTTTTTTTTTTTTTTTTTTTAGGTTTTCGAGGTGGGGTTTCACCTTGGTCCAGGCTGACCTGGAATTCACTATGTAGTCTCAGGGTGGCCTCGAACTCATGGTGATCCTCTTACCTCTGCCTTCCAAGTGCTGGGATTAAAGGCATGCACCACCACTCCCAGTTTCACAACACATCTTTTTAAAGCATTCAATTGCCAAGTGCACTTTTAGATTAAATGATAGATGTTTTTGCTTCCTTAGCAGGTAACCAGGGCCATGACTACTGACAGCAACCATAGCATGTTAGCCTTATAAAAATGCAACTGTATGTATCCCAACTTATTTACTAGGTAGAGAACCCAATAAAAATACAGATTTGTGTTTCACAAGTGACTGGAAAAGGTGGTATGTTAGCCACTTTCTGTGTACAGAGCGTCTCTTATTTGGAGGACAAACGTAAGAATTTAGTTGGTGTTGTCACTTGTTACAGAGCTCATATGGCTGGTCGATTCGTAGGAGCAAAGAGCTGCATATAGTCAATGGTTAGCTAATACTAAGTTGGTTTTATACATTAACAACCTTTCTACTATGAAAGATGAATGATGTCCTTTGCTGTGCTGGATTTTCATTAGATGGGTTTGTTTCTTGTTTTTGTTATGTTTTATTATTTTTTTATGTCAGTATAAGCCTAATCTAGGAATATAGGTTCTGGAAAATCAATTTTTCTGAGAACTAAGTGAGTTCTGAAAGGTGTGGGCTTTGGTGTCAGACAGACTGGGATGAGAATGCTAGTCATTTAGACTTTTTCAGTCTGATTTGGAAAATTGGGATAATAGCAGTCTATTTCTGCATCTTAAAGGAAAATATATGAAGTATTCAATCTACAGTAAATGTTCAAAATTCTTTCTTTCTTTTTTTTTTGAGGTAGGGTCTCACTCTAGCTCAGGCTGACCTGGAATTCACTATGTTGTCTCAGGGTGGCCTTGAACTCACAGTGATCCTCCTACCTCTGCCTCCCAAGTACTGGTAGAGTTAAAGGCATGCACTACCACTACCAGCTCAAAATTCTATTCTTTTTTTTTCTTTCTTAAAAAAAAAAAAAAAAAAAGGAACACTTAACAAATTTGCGTGTCATCCTTGCACAGGAGCCATGCTAATCTTCTCTGTATTGTTCCAATTTTAGTATATGTGCTGCTGAAGCAAGCACTCAAAATTATTTCCTTATCTAGCTTGCTCAATCAACAGGCTACTGGATAAATCATAAAATGGCAGCTCGAGCCTTCTGGAAATGCTGTATTGAGCAGTTTTAAATTCCAAAGACATTTACCTGTATGCCAGTATGGTGGCTTATGCCTGCAGTCCCATTCAGTTGGGACGTTGAGGCAGGAGGATTTCTGTGAGTTCAAGACCATCCTGGATAATATAGTGTTCCTGGCTGGCCTAGGCTACAGAGTGAGACTGTCAAAACAAAGTAAGAAACATAGTTTTACTTCTTTTTTGTCTGTATATGTGTAAATATTTACGTATGAAAAGTTTGTGTTCTGTTTTTACCACAGCAGTATGAATAATTAGGATTGAAGGATTAGCAATTTTAACATGCTTAGTGGTGACATAATAGTTACATAGTATTTCTATGGTCAGGCAGTCAAACATTTTGTGAGTTGTCTTTTAAAGTTAGCCTTGGGTAGGAAACTAAATCAAGAACAGAGGAAGCATTTTGTCTTTAACCAAGTTTGACTTAAAAATAAAGTCTGAAAAGATGTGACCAAAGAGTGTGCAGTTGTTTGCTTTGACATATATGGATGTCCAAGGCTAACAGATAAGCCATAGAACTGTGAATGGTGAGCATTTGTTTTTAAACTTTTGTGAGTGTGGATGTTTACTTAATTCAGGGAATCTGCTCATTAAATCATTTGCTATTTTTTTTTTGTTTGTTTGTTTGGTTTTCCCGGGGTAGAGTCTCATTCTAGCCCAGGCTGACTTGGAACTTACTCTGTAGTCCCAGGTTGGTCTTGAACTCACAGTGATCCTCCTACCTCTGCCTCCCAAGTGCTGGGATTAAAGGCATGTGCCACCACACCTGGCCTTAATCATTTGCCAAAATTTGCAAAATTAAAAAAAGCTCCTTTAAGTTTCTGTGTGTTTTTTTTTTTTTTTCTGAATGCACATTGGGTCCATGGGATCAAGCTGAGGGGACTCCTAGCTCATGTCTCAGATGATTTCTACTTTTACTGATGATTCCACAGGGAGACAGAAGTGGTTTATGATTTTAAAAACCTGTAAATGGTACAGTATTATTGTAATTGTTTCTGGCCTATGCCTTTTTGCTCTGACACAGTGTAGGCGCTTGACTGAATGAATGATTGAAGGTTTGACTCCTAGAACATCACAGTATAATGGATTATTGGCTCTTCTTTCTAGGTATGCACACTAGCCAAGGTACCTAGTTTCTTTGTGCTGCATCAGAGTTGTGAGGAATAATTGAATTAGTCTCTGTAGACCATTTAGAAGAGTGCCTGGCACATAGCCTATTCTCAACATTAATATTAAATTGTTTTCAAAGTGTTATGTAATAAAAATGCATCATTTTTATAACAGGAAAATAGCCATGCAAAACGTTAGTATTTCTTCCAAATCTAAAAAGGTTGTTACCACTTAAAAACGCCTGCCAAATTATACTTAAAAGAAACTATGTAATAGTTAGGCAATAGCATTATGTCTTTTATTTTTTTAATATACATATACATATATATATATATATAAATATTTTTATTTATTTATTTGAGAGAGAGTGAGAAAGAGGCAGAGAGAAAGTGAGTATGGTTGCACCAGGGCCTCCTGACACTGCAAATTAACTCCAAATGCATGTGCTACTTTGTGCATCTGGTTTTACATGGATATTGGGGAATCAAACTCAAGTTGGTAGGCTTTGCAAACAAGTGCCTTTTAACTGCTGAACTGTCTCCCTAGGCCTATATTGTATTTTTAAAAAAGAAATGGATTGTGATACTGATTTGGTCAACAAATTAATTTAGATCTGTTTCATATTTCTGGAATTTACTCTGTAGTCTCAGGGTGGCCTCGAACTCATGGTGGCCCTCCTACCTCTGCTTCCCAAGTGTATCACCATGCCTGGCCTGCAGCTGGATTTTTCAAAGACTCGAGTGAAATATAGACCATTGAGTTATGGGATTATGAAAGCTTGCCTCCATTTTCTTTCATAAGCATGTAATATATAATATAGTAGTTACTATAATAGTCACATATAATAGTTAACTCAAAATAAATTCTGTTTTATCCTACATGCAGCAAGATATTGTTGTTGTCTTAGGAAAAAAAAACTATGTACCAACTTTTTTTTCTTTTGTTTTTTCAGGGTAGGGTCTCACTCTAGGCTAACCTAGAATTTACTAGGTAGTGTCTCAGTCTGACCTTGAACTCACAGTGATCCTCCTACCTCTGCCTCCCAAGTGTTGGGATTAAAGGTGTTCACCACCATGCCTGGCTTTTTTTTTTTTTTAGTATATACCAACTTTTTCATGGCATATTAAATGTCCTTCAGTTAAGTGCGAAAATCTTTGTAGTATAAGGAAGACCACTTCAGAAGTTTGTTGGTTTATTTTCAGAAGAGATATTTTAATTAATTAATTTAGATGGTATGTATGAAAGAAGGGGAGAGAAAGGGAGAGGGAGAATGAATTAAATTTAGGGCCTTATGCATGCTATGTATGTAGTACATACACTTAGTTACCCAGGCAGGCCTTGAATTTACCCTCCTCCTGCCACAGCCTTCCAAGTGCTGGGATTACAGGTGTGTGCCACCAGGCAGGCCTAGCTCCTCCTAAGAGCTATTTGAAAAAGTCTGTCAATTAATAATAAAGAGCCTTGCCAGGTGTGGTGGTGCACACCTGCAATCCCAGCACTTGGGAGGCAGAGGTAGGAGGATCACCATGAGTTCGAGGCCACCCTGAGAATACATAGTGAATTCCAGGTCAGCCTGGGCTAGAGTGAAACTCTACCTCAAAAAACCAAAAAAAAGAGCCTTGATTTCACTGACGTCACTTTCTAAATTCAGGTCTACCTTGAAAAGCTCCATTTGTCTAAAACTCCACTAGTCTGCCAGACCCCTGAGTGACAAAAATGAGGAAGATCTGTGTGCACTTAGGTTAACAAGAACGTCTGATAAATAAAAAGTGATTATGGCATCATTGTGTGATTCTCCTCACTAAACTGTCCTATGGACTCTTTCTGCGTGTGATCTTGCCCAGTCCTCACAAAATCCTAGATGAGAAAGTTGAGGTTTCCTAAGGGTCCGAACCTTCCTCAAGGGGCTGGAGCTGAATTTTCCCCAGAGTTGCTCTGGCTCCTCAGGCCTGCACGAACTGAGCATTCTGCCAAGAGCCATCCTTCCAGAGGGGCACGTGCAGAGGGCTAAGTGGGTTATTCTGTAACCCATGGTCTCTGTCTGGGTGTTTCCAGGTTCTTGATGTCTTACTCAAAGAACTGAAGAGAGGTGCAGGTACCAGGGAGTGGTCTGGGATATCTCTAGGATTTTAAGTGGAGGATGGACTGGTTGCTAGGGGCCTTGTTTGAGTAGTCTTCTTGTTTGATTGGCAAGTTTTAGTTATATATTTTCTCTACTGTGCATGTTTCTACCCATGGTGCATCTGATTTGAATCAAATGCATGCCCAGTTATATATAGGGGTGTGTGTGTGTGTGTATGTATGTGTATATATATATATGTATATATATATATATTGTTATATATAGGTATAAGATGGTAAATGGAGGTTTCTCCATGAAAGTTCATTTAGAGGATATAGTGTACTGTGCATGTATCCAAAACCAGTTTAAACTAGATGGCTACCTGCTGTTCTGATCCTAGATCTAACTAAGAACATACTTGAATAGGAACTGATCACAACTAATGGATGCTAGGGGAGGAAAAACCTAGTTCATTGTTAGGAGTGGGGTGTACATGCAGCTCAGTGCAGGTGTGGGTCCCAGGTTGCTAGAGTGTATTGTGAGAAAAAGGGCGTGTTTACTGTCCAAGACAATTAGTGTGCCAGGTGCCTAAACTATTTGCTTATTTGCCTCAATTCCATTAGAAAGATGTAAATCAAGTCAAGAGAAACAGAGAGAGAGGGCAGCTTACATGTGTGAGAAGAGCATTCAGGAAGAATTATGGGTACTTCTCCAATGGGATGATCTACTTTTAGCCATTGCAGTCAGAGCCTCCAAAATGTCTTAAGTCCCAGCAGCTGTGAGGAAAATGCAAAAGCCATTCATTCCTTCGGCAACCTGTGAAGCCACCTCCCTCTCGCTTGATTCCCAGTGAAGGCCTTGTCAGATGAGGAAACTGCCCTGCTAAGTCCTGTTCCTGAACAGCTCCTGCCAACAGGTGCAGCACACCCTGCAGTTTCTCTCAGTCAGGGCAGGGGAGCAGCGAATAGGCTGCTGAGAACTGGGCAGAGAGTGCAGGTGACTGGACTAAAGATGACTTCCATCTTGATTCCATTCATTGCCAAGTCACTCTTGAAAATTGCTTCTATCATCACGTAAGTGTTTGGTTTATCATGATAGGTTTTATTGGGTGCATGAAAGTGTTGACCTGTGGGTGTTTGTCTGGTTACTTTCCTGGTGCAAAAAGGGATTCTTTCTTTCAATTCCTTTTAAAAAGTATTTTATATATTTATTTATTTATTTGAGAGAAAGAGGCAGATAGAGAAAGAATGGATGCACCAGGACCTTAAGCCACTGTTAATGAACTCCAGATGCATGTGCCACCTTGTGCATCTGACTTACATGGCTCCTGGGGAATTGAACTTGGGTCCTTAGGCCCCACAGGCTTTTGCAAGCAAGTGCTATTTACTGCTGAACCATCTTTCCAGCCCCCCTCCCTTTTTGTTTTGATTTTTAGAGGAGGTATCCCTCTAGCCCAGGGTGATCTCTGGAATTCATTATGTAGTTTCAGTCTGGCTTTGAACTCACAGTGATACTCCTAGCTCTGCCACCACTCCTGGCTAATTCATTAATTTTTTAAATCAGAATGTAAAAAATTAGGTTTTGTTACGTTGTCAGTTTTTGTTCCCTTCCCCTCTTTTCTCCTCTCCTCCCTTGTGCCCTTCCCCCCCTGACACAGTATCCTTTCACATTCCTGCCAGTTTCCTTTGGTATTCTACCCCTTCTTGTCACTGCTTTTTCCCCTCTCATTGCCTCCTGTTTTGAGTCATAACCTATGCTCATTTCATGTTTCTTACACACATTCAAACATTAAAAGTTAAGATTTACATATGGGAGAACATGTGAATGGTCTTGGGTTACTTCACATAGTCTAACTTTCTCCAGTTCCATCCATTTTTGTGCAGATTTAATGACTTCATTTTTCTTTACAGCTAAGTAAATGTCTTTTGTGCATTTTCATTATCAGTTGATGGACATTTAGGCTGATTCTTTTTCTTCACTATTGTGAACAGAGCAGTATGGACGTGCAAATGTCTTTGTGTTTGGATATAGAATCCTTTGGGTATATTCCTAGTGGTAGTATTGCTGGGTCATATGTTACCCAGAACCCATGTAAAGCCAGATGCTCGAGGTGGTGCATGTGTCTAGAGTTTGTTTGCAGTGGCTAGAGGCCCTGATGTGCCTATTCTCTTTCTCTATCTGCCTCTTTCTTTCTCTCTCTCGCTCAAGTAAATAAATACACACATAAGTGATCTGTTGGCCATTTGTGTTTCTTCTATTGATAATTGTTCATTTATTGACAGTTTTATTATTTTAGTGATTCGTTTTTGCAGTCTTTTGTATATTCTAGATAATAGCCCCATGTCAGAGGACTAGCTGGAAAAGCTCTTCTCTTATGCTTTCTCTTCACTCTTCTGATGGTTTCTTTGTTGTGCAGAAACTCTTACCTCCTTGTAGTCCCATGTATTGATTCTGAGGACTGTTTCCTGTGCTATTGGAGCTTTTTTCAGGAAGTTCTGACATTTGCAGGTTGCTTGGGTTGGATATTGCTGGCCTAGAGTCTGCCTTCCACTGGTCTGTTGGCTGGATACCCTCTCTGTGGGCTGGGCTGGTATTGGGTATTTCTTCCCTTCTAGTCTCTGCTGGTCATTTGGCTGGAGATCTCTTCTGTGGGCAGGGGCAGGTCATGTGCTGGAGCCTGGCTTCTATTGGCTGGTTGGCTGGAGATCCCCATCAGGATTTTGTCATCGCCTCCTCATTATCATTATTATTTACTTTTTTAATAATTTCAAACATGTATATATTGTATTTGGGGGGTTTCAAGGTAGGGTCTCACCTGGAATTCACTGTGTAGTCTCAGGGTGGCCTTGAGCTCATGGTGATCCTCCTACCTCTGCCTCCCAAGTGCTGGGATAAAGGCATGTGCCACCATGCCTGGCTATATATTCATTATATTCTGATCATACTCTCCTCCTGTTACCTTCTGTTTGTCTCCCCATTCCTGTCCCCACCCCACTGCACCCCTTCTTCTTTCTTCTATTAGGATGTCGTAAAACAATTGTCCTTGCTTCATCATCCAAATGAAAATACAGATGCGTCTAATATTGTGTAGGTCTGGTGCAGGTGGCAATAGCTGCTGGGGGGCCATGAATGCACTGGCCATTTCATGTCCAGAAGATAGTGTTTCAAAGCACTCCTTCCATCCTCTGGATTTTACATCCTTTTCTCCTGGTCTTTGGTGATGTTCCCTGAGTCTTGGAGGGCAAAGGAAATCCTTCATTTAGCACTGAGCTCTCAACTACTTATTCTCAGGACTTTAACTAGTTTTGACTGATTTCAGTAGTCACCATCATCTGCAAGAAGAAGATTCTGTGCCCTAAGGTGAGAATAAAAATATTTAGAGAACAATTTATTTGATGGGCACAACATCTCCATTTAGCCAAACAATAGTAGTAACTCCCCCATCCCACCTAGGGCTATGAACTTTTAAACCCATAGTGTTTTTTTTTTTTTTTTTTTGAGAGAGAGAATGGGCAAGCCAGGAGCCTTCAGCACTACAAATGAACTCCAGACATGTGTGCTTGCGTCACTTTGTGTCTGGCTTACCTGGGACCTGGAGATTTGAAGATGAGTTCTTAGGCTTTGCAGGCAAGCTCCTTAACTGCTAAGCCATTTCTCCAACCCAGCCCATAGGCTTTTGATTAGGCTTTCTTTACCAGGCATGAGTTCACCCCCATGGATATGGCCTCAAATCCAATCAAAGAGCAGTTGGTTACCCCATAACAGTCATGGCACTATTGTACCAGTGGGCACATCTTGTTTGGCTAGTTGGCTGTGTAGGATGCATGCTCGATCCACTGGAAGCTAAGACTGTTGATGAGTTTCTCCCCAATAGCTGTATATACATCTCCCCATCTGTCTGTCTGATTTTTTTTTTTTTTCAAAGTAGGGTCTCACTCTAGCTCATGCTGACCCGGAATTCACTGTGTAGTCTCAGGGTGGCCTTGAACTCACGGTGATCCTCCTACCTCAGCCTCCCAAGTGCTGGGATTAAAGGTGTGCACCACCACGCCTGGCTGATTTTTTTTTTAAGTGTTTAGTTTTCTGAATTTTTGTATATCCTAGATAGAAATCCTCTGTGAGATGTATAGCTGACAAAGATTTTTCTCCTGTTGTGTAGGTTGCCTTTTGACTTGCTTGATGGTTTTCTTAGGTGTACAAAAGCTTTTTAGTTTCATGAGGTACCACGGTATGGTAATTTGAATTTATGTCCCCAAATAGACTCAAATGTTTTATTAAAGCTGTAGCTTGGAGAGCCAGGTGTGGTGGCGTATGCCTTTAATCCCAGTACTCGGGAGGCAGAGGTAGGAGGATTGCCATGAGTTCGAGGCCACCCTGAGACTACCTAGTGAATTCTAGGAGAGCCTGGGCCAGAGTGAGCCCCTACCTTGAAAAACCAACCCCTCCAAAAAAAAAAAAAAAGCTGTAGCTTGGATTTTGAGCTGCCTGGCTGCAAGAGGTGTCACTGTGGTGGATCCATGGTGTCTGTGGATTGAACTTGGGTACTTAGGCTTGGATGGCAAGTGCTTTATCCACTGAACCACCTCTCCAGCACCATATTTAATGTTGTGACTGTAATAATATAATTTGGGGAGTGTTTTTTATGGTTCTATCTATTTTGTATTTCATTTACCTCATGTACCTGTATAGACATGTTTTTCCCTAAATTTGGGAATTTTTCCTTTTTGCATTTTTTGGATAATATTTTCTTTGTCATTGGTCTGAAGCTCTTATTCAAATAGTCTCTTGGTGTCCAGAATATCTCTTATATTCTGTTCATGCTCATGTTTTGAGCTTCTCATTTATTTTGGCCAATTGATCCCACTCCACCTTATCATGTGGACCTACTGTAGCCTAGGCTGACTTGGGACTTACCCTCCTACTTCTGCCTTCCAAGTGCTGGGATTAAAGATGTGCATCACCAAGTCTGGCTCCTTGGAGTTTTTTGTTTGATTTACTGTACTTTTCATTTCCAACTTTATTTCAGTTTGGTTTCTCTTCAGGATTTCTTTGTTTTTTAATTTAATTTAATTTTATTTTTCGAGGTAGGGTTTCACCCTAGATCAGGCTGACCTGGAATTCACTATGTAGTCTCAGGGTGGCCTTGAACTCATGACAGTCCTCCTACCTCTGCCTCCCAAGTGCTGGGATTAAAGGCATGCACCACCACACCCGGCTTTCTCTTCAGGATCCCTATCTCCTTATTAAATTCTGTTTCCATATCCAGATTTGACTTCCTCATATTGTGTAGCTGTTTGTATTTATTTATTTATTTATTTATTTATTTATTTATTTATTTATTTTTATTGACAACTTCCTTAATTGTAGACAATATCCCATGGTATCCGTCCCTCCCTCCCTCCACTTTCCCCTTTGAAAGTCCACTCTCCATCATATCCCCTCCCCCTCCCAATCAGTCTGTTATTTTGATATCATAATCTTTCCTCCTATTATGATGGTCTAATGTAGGTAGTGTTAGGCACTGTGAGGTCATGGATATCCAGGTTATTTTGTGTCTGGAGGAGCACATTATAAGGAGTCCTACTCTTCCTTTGGCTCTTACATTCTTTCTGCCCCCTCTTCCGCAATGGACCCTGCGTCTTGGAAGGTGTGTTAGAGATGTTTCAGTGCTAAGCACTCCTCTGTCCCTTCTTCTCAGCCCCATGGTACCTTCTGAGTCATCCCAAGGTTGCCACCATCTGAAAAGAGAAGCTTCTGTAACCAAAAGTGAGAGTAGCATCAATATATGGATGTGAACATTAAGAGAAGTGCTTACTGGCAGTTTGATGAACATAGTATATACATTTAGCCAGACACCAGCAGACATTACACCTCTAGGGTTCATGACTACCCTGTTGTAGGTTTTCAGTATCAGGGATGTATTCCCTCCCATGGAGCTGGCCTCCAGTCCAATTAGAGAGCAGTTGGTTTCCCCCATAACTGACATGCCACTATTGTACCCATTGTCTCATTTGGCCTGACTGGCCAAAATTTTTTTTTTTTTCGAGGTAGGGTCTCACTTTAGCTCAGGCTGACCTGGAATTCACTATGTAGTCTCAGGGTGGCCTCAAACTCACAGCGATCCTCCTACCTCTGCCTCCAGAGTGCTGGGATTAAAGGCGTGCGCCACCACACCTGGCTCTGACTGGCCAAATTTAAAGCTTGCAGTGTTCACTGTTGAGTATCTTCACTGGTGTTTTCTCTCTCCCATTGACCTGCATGCAGTGTAGCTTTTACCAGCTTTCTGTCAGCTGGTCCACATGGAGGAGGCTTTCAGCTCAGCTCCTAGCTGTTTGTTTTCTTATAACTCATTTCAGTGTTTGTGTCATCTTTGTTTTCATTCAGGGTTTGATACGGGCATTTATCTATGTCCTCCTTGAGTTCTGTGTCTAGATTTATAATCATTCTTTTGAGTTCATTGCAAAGCCTGATGACCTGTGTTCAATTCCCCAGTACCCATGTAAATCCAGATTCACAAAGTGATGCATCATCTGGCATTCGTTTGCAATGGTAGGAGGCCCCGGCACACCCATACTCTCTGTCTGCCCCTTTATCTCTCTATCTCTAATAAAAATATTAAAAACAAAACAACCCCTGTGTCTTGGGGTGGAACTGCCCCTTTCAGGATGTAGAAGCATTTCTGATATCATCAAACCTGAAAGTCTAGGTCCTCCCAGAGGGCTTTTGCTGATAGTGGTAGGGGTAGTCCCCCCACAGCCCACAAAAGCACAGTGTCTAGCAGCAGCAGGCTTTCCTCTCACATCCCCTTTAGCCTCAATAGCCCCTTATAAGTGCCATGGGCTTAGAGTATGGCATACAGTAGGAGCTCAACAAATATCATTGGAATGAAGGAATTAAGCCATATTTTGTACAGTATGCCAGCATGAGATAGTGTTTTGATTTTGACCAAAAAAGTAAGATTGAGGCTGGAGAGATGGCTTAAATGCTAAAGGCACTTGCTTGCAAAGATGATTATCTGGGTTCAATTTTCCAGTACCCATGTAAAGCCAGACACACAAAGTGGTGCATGTGTCTGGAGTTCATTTACAGTAGCAGAAGGCCCTGGTGCATCCATACTCTCACACAAAAGAAAGAAAGATGTTTAAAAAAGAAAAAGAAACTCCACAGGGAATCCTTGGTAGGAATTATTCTCCTCTCCTAGTTCTGCTTTGGAAATTGGACTTTCTGAAGATGATTGCGTTTGACCTGGTTACATGGGAATGTGTTCACTTTTCTGGACCTGATGGCTTTTTCACGAGGTTCAGTATCTCCATAAAACAGTAGAAGGCCAAAGGGCAAAGGAGAGACCAGCTTCTGTATACTTAGCACAATGTCTAAGAAGTTAGACCCACCAAACAGGGCTGAGCTCCCACTGCTGTACAGATGCCTCTCAAGAGGGGAGCAAGACAAGGAAGCTAATTCTGATGGTGATGACAAGCTTAAAAGAGAAAGCATGGGGCTGGGGAGAAGGCTCAGTGGGTAAAGGTGCTTGCTTACAAAGCCTGCCAACCTGTTTAATTCTTTAGCCACCATTGTAAAACCAGATTCAAAACATGGCACAAGTGTCACGTGTTTGTTTGCAGTAGCAGCCAAACACACACATGCACAAAATAGGCATTTAAAAATAAGATTACAAAGAAGAGAAAGCATGTATGAAGAGGCTGTTGACACTGAGATAGCCTCAGACACTCTTAGTCTCTGGTGGCTCTGTCACCAAAACTCACTCTAGTTTCTGGTTTCCTCACTTCTTCTCTAAATTAGAAGTCTTTTCCAAAAGAGTGAGTCCCAGTGGTTTCTGTTGCCACTGTTGCCCACATTTCATCCCAAAGAGGAGAGTCCTGGTCCACACCCAGCAGACTCCCTTTCCACATTCCTAGCAGGCAGTATGACTCCCTTCCTTGTATCAGGCCCCTCAGCTGTTTTAGATGGTGCTGAGAGCAATGTGAATACCACCCACGTTAGGCTTTACCCATTGCTGCCTTTAGGCAATGATGAACTCAAGAGAAAGAAGTCATTAGAATGTATGCTTCCTAGCACATACATTCAGTCTTACTTTTTGTAAATTTAAGAAAATATTTATTTTATTTATTTGAGAGAGAGGGAGGGATAGAGGAAGAGGCAGATAGAGAGAGAATGAGCAATCCAGGGCCTCCAATCACTACAAAAGAACTCCAGACATATGTGCTACCTTGTGCATCTGGTTTATGTGGGTACTGGGGAATCAAATCTGGATCCTTGGGCTTTGTAGGCAAGCACCTTAACCGCTTAGCTATCTCTCCAGTCCCCTTAAAAAATGTTAAACTATTTTGATTTATTTATTTATTGGAGAAAGAGATAGAGGGAGAGAAAGAGAAAAATAGAGAAAGAATGGGTGCACCAGGGTCTCTAGCCACTGTAAATGAACTCCAGACCCATGCTGCACCTTGTGTATCTGGCTTATGTGGTTGTGGTGGTTTGATTCAAGTGTCCCCCATAAACCTAGGTGTTCTGAATGCTAGTTTCCCAGCTGATGGGGATTTAGGAACTAATGCCTCCTGGAGGCAGTGTATTGTTGGGGGTGGGCTTATGGGTATTATAGCCAGTTTCCTCTTGCCAGTTTTTGGCACACTCTCCTGTTGCTAGTGTCCACCTTATGTTGGCCAGAGGGTGATGTCCACTCTCTCTGCTCATGTCATTGTTTTCCCCTGCCATCATGGAGCTTCCCCCTCAAGCCTGCAAGCCAAAATAACCCCCCCTTTTTTTTTTTCCAAAAGCTGCTCTTGATCAGGTGATTTCTGCCAGCAATGTGAACCTGACTGCAACAGTGGTACTGGAGAATCAAACCTGGGTCCTTAGCTTCGCAGGCAAGCACCTTAACCTCTAAGCCATCTCTCCAGCCCCAGTCTTACGTTTTACATTTCCCTTTATTTATTTGAGACACAGTTAGTATGGGCACTCCAGACGAATGCACAATTTTGTGCTTCTGTTTCTTTTGTGGGTACTAGGGAATTAATTGAACCCTGTGTAGGTTTTTCTTGTTTGTTTTTGTTTTTTCAAGGTAGGGTTTCACTCTAGCCTAGGCTGACCTGGAATTCACTATGTAGTCTCAGGGTGGCCTTGAACTCACGTGAGGTAATCCTCCTACCTCTGCCTCCTGAATGCTGGGATTAAAGGCGTGCACCACCACGCCTGGCTTTTCTGGACAGGTTTTGTAAGCAAGTACCTTTAACTGCTGAGAGATCTCTCCCCTGTTTTTTTTTTTTAATTTTTATTTATTATTATTATTATTATTTTTGCATTTTCAAATAAGAGTTTGATGTTTATTTCTTTTTTTTAAATATATATTTTTTATTTATATTATTCTGATTTTACATTCATAGTATCAGTTCCATTGTCCTCCTCCCTGTCCTCCCACATTCAAAGGGACCCTCATCAATGGGGAATGTGGGTCGTGCATTGTAAGGTTAGTCAAGAGTTCTGGGGTGTAGGTCCCAGTCTCTGTGCATAATGCCCCAACTTGTGACTCTAACAATCTTTCCGCCCCCTCTTCAGCGAGTTTCCCTGAGCCACATTGGGGTCATTTTAGTTCTGCTTCAGTGATGAGGTTTTGGGAGCCTCTGTGTCTCTGGATATCTGGCTTAGTTGGAGTTGGATGTTCTCTGTGTTTATCTCCTTCAGCCTTTTTCTGGTGTCGTGATCGCCATGAACGCTGTATTCTTGTCCTTCCCCTGCGTTGTTCTATGGTTTCAGCTGGGGCCCTGGTGAGGTGTGGTTAGCTGATCCTCCCTTCAGGTTCGATGTCCACCTGAAAAAAGATAAGCAAATCTCCAACGGAGAGAGAAGTTTTTTACTAGATAGAAGGGATGACCATATATGTTTTGGAGGGAATTTTATATGCGTTGGCTCTCTTCTAGCCCACATTTGGTGGTATCTTGCTCTTGGAGACTGAGCTCATTTTTTGTACTTGGTTTTGACTTATTTCCCAGTTCCAGCAATGAGTTCCATTCCACTGAGTGGATCTGTTAGCCAAATCAAGAGTGGTTGGTTACCCACCATCGCTGTTTGCCACTACTGCACTTGTATGAGCATTATATTAAGTTGTTTCCTGCTGAGTATCTTAGACTGTGAGTTGTTTGGACCAATGTCGGACATTTTCCCCCAGTTGCTCGTGTAGCACCCTCTGGTACTAGACTAGCTAACTGTCTGGGGACTGACCTTCTTCCAGATTCTGGCCAGGTCTCTCTGTGTTTGGTCTCACACACGTATGCTGTCTTTGACAGTAGGGTCTTACCATTAACCTTTGGTGGGTCACCAAGAACTCTGACAGAAGTCTGTCTTTTTTTTTTTTTTTTTTTTTTTTGGAGGGGAAACCTTGTAGGTGTCTTGGATCAAGAGCTCATTGTGGAGTTTAACCCCGTGCTGACACTGGGAGTTTTAAGTCTGCACCTAGAAAGGTGAGGAAGAAAAAGATAGATAATATTATAGAGGAAGTGAGTATAGAGAGGAGAGGTAGGAAGAGAGAGTGAGAGGGAGAGAGAGAGAGAGAAGCAGGACAAGATTAGGGTTAGCCTTCATGATGCTCTCTCCAGATTCCTGTGGTTTGGTTATTCCCTCTGCGGGCCTGCTGAAGGATCAATGTTTTAGCCTGTTGTTCAGAGTAAAGGGTTTTATAGTATCTTTTCCTTTTGGGTCCCAATTTGTATCCCTGCCTCTTGTCCTCCCCCCACCCTCTCGTTCCCTCCCACCCTTACCTTCCCCCCCATCCCACCCTCCCCCTTGTCTGGCCCTCAGAGTGTTTGTTAGGTTTGGCTGCATGTCACGTAGATTCAATTTAGCCCACAAAGAACTAGAACTCACTCTGTAATCCAGCCTGGTCTCAAAGTCCTGGTGATCCTCCTAACTCAGCTTCCCAAGTGCTGGAATTAGTGTGCACCACCATGCTTGGCTTGGAGTTTCTTAAATAATAAACTCACCTGCTGCATTTTCAGTATAATTTCATTCCAGCAAAATTACAGGAATTTCAGCGTTTCAGGAATCTCTCTCTTGTGCTGAATATTTGACATATGCTTTGCTGTCATGTTTAACATACGTTATGTGCTGAGCGGTTTGCTTTAGCCCTAATGTCTAATGTCCTGGCACAGTGCCTGGGAGGTAGTTCTAGCATTCTACCTTTGCCACCCATTCACCTGCAGCTCTTGGACCTCCTTCTTGCTATAATAAACACCAGTGACTCCAGGCCATCCATGCCCAAGAGGGCATAAGTTGTCCTGTCCACGCCTGCTGTGCTGGCCTCCTGAGCTCTGGATGAGTTTCTCTGACTTACAGATTTGCCATAAGAACTTGTTGTCCCTACCAAGGTCTTTCAGATCCCTTCTCTTGAGCTAAACTCCTTAGCTTTGTTTTGTTTTCCCAGGCTGCTCTTATTCTGTTCTTCACATTTCTGGGAACACCGTTAATCTCAGCACTTAGAAGGCAAAGGTAGGAGAATTGCCTTGAGTTTGAGGCCAGCCTGAGACTACATAGTGAATTCCAGGTCAGCCTGGACTGGAGTGAAACCGTATCTCAACCTCCCCCCCACCAAAAAAAAAATAAATAAAACAAGCAAACAAAAACAACCCTCAAAAAAAGGTAATTGTAATCTGGCCTGCCAAAAATTGCATAACCATAGTAAAAAGGAAAATATTGAAAACAGTTTCCATCTTATTTCCATCCAAGCTGAAATTTCCCACACTAACTACAAGTATTAGCTTGTAAATACAAGCAATTAAGACTATGTATCAGGGAACCTCACAGATGGGGGTGGAAATAATGAAAGAGCAAGAGGGTGGCGAGGAGGCCTGCGAAGAGTTATCTTCTGGACAGGGCATGGCTGACACTCATGAACACTGCAGCTGTGGCTTCCTGCACAAGATTGGGCATGTCAGTACTTCACCATCACCCTCAATGGGGAAGGCACATAAAACTCCACACCTGCTAGAGCTGATGGTTGCTGGGAGAGGAAGGGACACATGGGGGGGGGGAGTTGTGTGTGTGGCTGTGTGGGCAGGGGAGGTGCACACGGAGCAGGCAGCGTGCCCAAACTCTCACGTGCTGGTGCTGGCAGGGAAGGTTGTCTGGAATGGGATGGTGGGCTTGGGCTCACGCATGGAAGCAAGGGCAGCAAGTGTTGAGGGGCGAAGAAACTCTGGATTGAATGAAAATGTAAATAAGCTAGCCTTTAATGCCAGCACTGGGGAGGCAGAGGTAGGAGGATCACCATGACTTCGAGGCCACCCTGAGACTACATAGTGAATTCCAGGTCAGCCTGGGCTAGAGTGAAACCCTACCTCAAAACAACAACAACAAAACCAAATAAAACTTCATAGAGAAATCCACTCTGCTCACTGATATATCCTGAGCATGATTTTCAAAGACAGGAAGGTTTCTAAACTGTTTTCGATCTTGGTTTTGAAAATATTTTAAGGGCGGGGGAGGTGGCTCAGCGGTTAAAGGCACTAGTTTACAAAGCCTCCTGGCTCAGGTTCAATTCCCCAGCACCCATGTAAAGCCAGAAACACAAAGAGGCACATGTATCTGGAGTTCATTTGTCAGTGGCAAGAGGGCCTGTCACACCCATTCTCTCACTCTCAAATAAATAAATAAAAATATTTAAAAAGTTAAAATATTTTAAGAGTATCCAAGGCAGAGGGAAGGAAGAGAGTGGTTTGCAGAACCAGGCTAAAAAGAGGAGCTGCTTAACTTAATGAGCTACTTCCTGGACCACGCATTGATTTTCCTTAAGAAAACTTCACACTGTCAACCTCAGGCTCTTCAAATTCAGGTCAACATTGTTGAATATTTCTTCAGCCTCTCCTCATACCTGCTTCTCCCCACCTCTTCTAGTGTCTCTCTCTCTGCTGACCTTTCCTTCCTGCCACAATGTCAGGCTCAGAACTGAGGTAGGGTCTCACTCTGGTTCAGGCTGACCTGGAATTCACTATGTAGTCTCAGGATGGCCTTGAACTCACGGTGATCCTCCTTCCTCTGCCTCCTGAGTGCTGGGATTAAAGGCGTGTGCCACCACGCCCAGTTTAGGCTCAGAACTCTTGATCCTCCAAATCTCTTCCCTCCTCCATACCTCCACATGCCCCCGTCCCTGGCCACTTCCTAACTCCCTTCTGCCTCACACCTGACTTTTGACCTCCACATTGACACCAGATGATTTCCTGGCTGGCTGACATTGAGTTCCCCAGAGGCGTCCCAGTCTAGTTGTTAAGAGTTCTCTCTGCCCAGGTTCAAGGTTTGGCTGTGCTACTTACTATCTCTGGAGCTTGGGAATCATTTCAAATGTTTTTGCCTCAGTTTCACCATCTCTGAAATGGGGGAGATACAGCATCCACCCTGCACAAGTAGATTGTAGATTTGAAGTAAGTTAAGAGAGGTACTCAGCGCATGCCTGACACCCAGAAGCCCTCAGTGAACACTAGCTGCTCTGAGGCAGGCTCAGCTGGTCTAGCCTGCTGTGCTCCCTATCAGTCCCACCCTACCCTTATCCCTCCAGTAACAGGCAATATGTAAGAACAGGCATCGAGAACATGTGCTTATACATCCTTGTAGCAATTTGACTATCATTTCCAACAATAAACGATTTACATTTTGTCCAAGTTTTTAGTTAATTTGAAAAGTTCTTCCATGATGAATTGGAAATAAAAAAAAGCGGGTCTTGACCCACAAATCATTCAAGAACCAATAATACACTCTGATTCAACTTCCTCTCTGCACATCATTTATTAAGCGCCTACAGTAATTATAAGACTGATGGCATAAGAATGATAGGGCACTGCCTTTACTTTTCAGAAAGTTTTCCTCAAGTGCATGGATTTTTGCCTGTTTCCTGAAACTAGCATAAAATTTAATTCTTTTTTAAAAAATATTTTTATTTATTTATTTGAGAGAGAGAGATACAGAAATAGTCAGGGAGAGAGATAGAGAGAATGGCAGGGCCAGGGCTTCCAGCCACTGCAAACAAACTCCAGATGCATGTGCTCCCTTGTGCATCTGGCTTATGTGGGTCCTGGAGAATAGAGCCTTGAACTAGGGTCCTTAGGCTTCATAGGCAAGCGTTTAACTGCTAAGCCATCTCTCCAGCCCTAAAATTTAATTCTTTTTTAAAACATTTTTTATTGACAACTTCCATAAATATTAACTATGTACCATGATCATAGTCCCCTCCCACCAACTTCCTACCACCTTCCTTTTCCTCTCTCCCAAATCTCCCCCTCCACTGACTCCTTTCTTCTTTCCAACTAGTGGCTCTTCTATTTTGATGTCATCATTTTCCCCCTCCTATTATATGGGTCTTGCATAGGTAGTATCAGCCACTGTGAGGTCATGACTATCTAGGCCACTTTGTGTCTGGAAGACAGTACTGTAAACACTCCTCACCTTGAAGATTTATGAAGAAGCCATATGGAAACCTACTTCTTCACTACCTAATAATGTATATGTTAAAAAAAAGGCGTTTGGACAAAATTTAATTCTTTTGTTCATGCATTAAGAGAGTGTATATTAAATGCCAGTGCTATACTAAGTGCTTGCTGCCTATTTCCTACCCAAGGACCAAACCAAAGACAAAACCAGATAGCAAGTAATAACAGTGTAACTTAGGAGCATTGTGACTGGGGACGTGTGGAAGTACAGCAGAAGGTTGAGCCTGGCTTTGCGTCGGCTGGGGAAGGGGTTGGGGGAGTCAGAAGTGGTTTCACCTGTGAAGCAGAGGCAGCATGAAGAAAGATAAAGATATATATCTTATTGGCAAGGCTGTGACCAGAGCCCACTATGCCACTCATAGTTGTGGGAATGAGGGCCTGTTTCTCTGAACTTGAGACCTCCTTATCTGTAACATGGGGCTGCAGCACCTGCCTACTTTGCAGAATTGTCTTGAGTTTTACTCAGAGTTGGTACAAAGTGTGCTTTGAAATCATACTCCATAAGTCACCTGTTATGACTCTGCTCTCCTTTAACCCCATCCTTGGCCTTACTGTGGCTAGTGAACCAACCAGGATACTGATGGTGAAATTGCAAGCAAGCAGCTTTAACCACTGAGCCATCTCCCCAGCCCCTAATGATGAAACTGGATTAGGTGGTTTTGCCTGTTGTGTTTGTCTTCCTTGTGGAATCTTTTGTACCCCTTGAGTCCAGTGCCATTTTTTTCATCTTCACATTGCCAGTGACTGGATGTAGTGGGTGGAAGACTTCATGTAGCTGAGAACCTCAGATCTTTCAGAAGGCTTTGTAAAGAATCAGGTGAAACATTAATTTCCACCTTACAGATGGGGAAATTGAGCCTCTTTCTAGATAGATAGTTTCTGTTACTCACTAAGGCTATGGCTGTGGTAGGCATAGCATTAGAACCCTGTACTTCTTATTTTCCTAGCTTTGTGCTGTCTTGCCTAGCCCACCCTGAGAGCTATGGACCATGTGGGTACTGGCTGGGCTTTGAACTGTCTTATCACCTGGGGTAACCCTGCCTGGGATGGCTGAGTGGGGAGAGCCTGGGGACACACCTTCTCCCTGTTCTGCTCACTCCTTGTTGCCCAGAAGGTATTTATTGATGTGAGAGTCCACCTGGGAAGAAGTGGGGTAAGGTGGCCAGCTTCAGCTGGGGGAAGGAAGAAGAAGCTCTGCTGCTAAGTGATCCCTTACTAATTCGAAAGTTCACTGAGGCCTGGTGTCAAGGAGGTGGGGAAGAAGAGCCAAGTGGAGTTAGGGGATGGGAAAGCCCTGGTAAGGAAGCCCAAAAAGCAATGGAACCTGTCACAGACTACTCTCCACCTCCCCCCTCCACCAGCCTGCATCTTGGTACACAAGTATACATCCCTTCCTACCCTCTGTTGGGGGCATTTTCTATGCTTGATCCCTCTGATTGGGTTGGAATCATATCAGCAGTGGATGGGCATGCATGAAGGACTTTGACCTCAGCTCTCTTGACTTGAACAAAGTTTGAAAATTTTGACTATATATATATTTCTTAAATCTCTTCTTTCATTCAGAAAAAAAAAAGCAGTGTTCAGAGGGAGAAGGATCCAACTTCAGGGAGACAGAAGGAATCAGGGTGTGGTTCTCACCCTGGTCTGCATGAGCTGGGGAGTGACTGAAAATCACTATGTCCAACCGCACCCAGACCTGTGGAGTCAGCCGCTGGGATGTGGTCCAAAGACAGTGGCTCCTGTACAGCTCGGGTGTTCCCAGAATGGTGCAGTGTGGGAGTTCTAGAAGTCTCTGTAACACAGATAATAGGAGAGAATCAGGTTCTGGCTACTCAAGAGTCTTAAGATTCTAACTCACTTTCCTCATGCATTTATGTGGCTTTTGAGCCTCAAATTCATGTTACCTCACAGAGCTCCTTTCATGAAAGATCTACTCCACTATTCAAAGAACGCAAACCAGAAACTCTTCTATTTGTCAATTATTGCTGTATCCTGTTAGGTCAAAACGAAGCAGAGGGTCCTTGGAGGAGAACGTCACCTCTCCCTTTTCCACATAGTCACCTACAGCATAACAGCTCAGCCTGAGGATGAGGCCCATGCCCACAGACAGCATTGGCTGAGTCCTTTCTGAGGCTAGTCACAGTGTGTGATGGTTTTCTAGAGCTTGGGATTCTGGCACACGAGACCACCTTGTTATTTATTATATGGTGGGTGGAAGAAAATGATTTATTGAGGGACATGTGGACTCTCATATTTGCTTAGAAATGGCTTTTATGGTCAATATTAATATTATACAAGATTTAAACTTTCTTTTATTTATTTACAGTTAGGGTCTCACTCTGGCATAGGCTAACCTGGAACTCACTCTGTAACCCAGGCTGGCCTTGAACTCATGGTGATCTTCCTACCATAGCCTCCCAAGTGCTGGGACTAAAAGCGTGTGCCACCATGCTTAGCCAAGGATATTTTATTTTTGTTGGAATTTAGTAAAAGGAAAGTTGTGACAGAATGCAATTTGTGACATTCATGTTCATAGAAACAATTTCTATCTCTGTATTGCTTGATCCAAATGCAGGTTTTTTTCTGTTTTCTTGCAATTTATTTCAAAGAAGGGTTTGTGTGGCTTACATTTAAGATCAACATGTATTTTCCCTTCTCCCTGGAATGATTAAGCCCAGGAACATGCAATCAGGTTACTGTGAAAAACATGGTCCACTATAGAGGTGGTTATATTGCTCATGATTTGCATACTGTTGAGTTCTTTGTCTTGTGATCCTGAAAACTTAGGCACATGAATGATGAGGAGAGAGTAAGGTAATGGAGATTTTTTTGAGAAAAAAGTGAAAAGGCTCCAAAGTGTCAAAGGAAGCATGCTTACAGTTTGAGCCTGCATCTAAAGAAGAGTATGAATGGAAAAAAGAAATGCTACACTTTCTGAGTTAGAACTCAGAGAAGTGGGCAGGGTCAACAGTGAGGGGCTAGTAGGGGTAAAGCACATTGTTTCATTAAGGGATGACTGTTCCTTCCACCTTTTTGGGGTTTTTTTCGAGGTAGGATCTTGCTCTAGCTAAGGCTGACCTGGAATTCACTATGAATCTCAGGGTGGCCTTGAACTCATGGAGATCCTCCTACCTTTACCTCCCCAATGCTGGGATTGAAGGTGTGCCACCACACCCAGCTTCCTTCTACCTTTTTAGTATTTCTGTAGGTGAGTGGTGGTCTCTGGATCAGGTGATTGATGGGCTCCATTGATTTAACACTTCAGGAAGGTAACTTGGTCTCCACACAGGCCTAGAGGACTTGATCCTTTAGTCAAGGAGGATGTGGCTGGTTCCTCTCTTTCATACAGTATTTTAAATCCTGTAGTGAGGTAGTTATAATGTTTCCCTTACTAATGTTATCATGGAGACATGGGTAATGTTTATCTGCCTACAAGATGAGATTTTACTAGTTACAGAACAAAGAAATTCATATATTAAGTCATTTACCAAAATACATTGGTTTGGACCATATACAGGTGGGTTACAGTCAATTGGGGAAAAAACAAAACTCTTACAGGTTTCCAATGATGTCTGAAACGGGTAGAAGCTATCAGATACTGGAATGGGCAATGAATAGCTTTCAGAGGGACTAAAAGTAGCTCTGGTGTGCAACATTTTAACTGTCCAGAATCCTGTAGTTTTAGTCATTTGGTCTTGTAGGATCTTCAATGTGAGGCTTTTTTAAAAAAATACATTTTTAATATTTATTTGCAAGAGAGAAAAAGAGGGCCTTCACTCACTGTAAACAAACTTCAGATGCATGTGCCCCCTTGTGCATCTGGCTTATGTGGGTCCTGAAGAATTGAACCTTGGTCTTTTGGCTTCGCAGTCAAATGCCTTAACCACTAAGCCATCTCTCCAGCCCCTATGTAAGGCTTTAAAAAATTTTTTTTCTGGGGCTGGAGAGATGGCTTAGAGTGGTTAAGGTGCCCGCTTGCTAAGCCTAAGAACACCTGTTTGATTCTCTAGGTCCCACATTTAGCCAGATGCAAGTGACGCAAGGGTGCAATGCTGTGCTCGCCCACAAGGGGCGCACATGTCTGGAGTTTGTTCACAGCAGCTGAAATGACCTTGGCACGCCCATTCTCTCTCTGCCTCTTCCTCTCTGTCTTTGTTTCTCTCTCTCTCTCTCTCTCTCCCTCTCTCAAAAAAAAATTTTTTTTTTTCTGGGACTTCAGTTTACAACTCAAACTTGTTGTGAAGATAAAAGTAGAACAATGTGTGTAAGGGAGGTAGCTGAAAGCCTGACACAAGTGCTTGGCATGGCTCAAGAGGAAAACATCACCATTGCTTCCTCATGGTCCCCTAACTTCTGCCCTGCCTGGCTGCCTTCCTCTCACTCCTTCCTTTCTGTCACTTTCCTCTGAATAACTGCATCTCCACCTAGTTTTCATTAGCACATGGTGCTTTCTACCTTAAGGTGCTGTCTTTAATTAGATGAATTAAACAATAAGGAACAAGATGTTGTTGAGTGGGGCTGAGCTTTGGAGAGCCACAGATCACTGTAATGTCTAAAAAAATCTTTGAGTCCCTTAACCCAGGAACCAGATTCCACCCATGAGAATCCACTCCTATGTCACTGTCTTGTTTGTGGGATCCACTGGCTTCTTTTAAAATGCATCTCTGTTCTCTCTTAATTCTCCCAGCTTCTCTGGTTGGGCAGCCTCACCTCCTGCCTGCTGCTTCTCTGATCATTCCTTATACATCTGTCTGAGGCCCACTCAGCCATACAGCAGGGACTAAATGAACATCTAAGGAGAGAAGGACACACCTAACTTCTATAGCAGCAAACAGGCCAACGAGAGGGTGGCAGAAGGAGCCTCCTGCTCAAACTGTGCTGTAAAGAGGAGTATGTGGCTGGGTATAGAGGATGCCTGGGGCAGAACTACCACAGAGGCAGTGAGGAGGCTAGACCTTCAAAGGTGCCACTGAGCACTGTTCACCCCAGTGATTGCTTGCTTTTGCCACAATCGTATCATTTGATTTTAAAGATAAGACATACTATTTTTTGGGTGCTAATAAGGAAGAGGAGCAGGGGCAAGTTGTGTATACATAAATCTAGTGCTCATCAGGTCTCAGGTTTGCAGAGTGAGTACAATAATTGACTAGAAAACGGAGAGTCATGTGCCAGGCCACCCAGAGTTAGTAAACTGTACATGGTTTTATAAAAGTGCTCCTGATTCTCATTTCTCCATTTGTTCTCATTATCCTATGTCCTCATTATCAGTGCCAGATGTCACACATGTGTGTTGATCCTTTTTACTAGCCTATCCCTTCTCTTCTGTGGACTCTATGTGTATTTGTGGAAACCTGTCCCCTTTGGCAACCTTGGACTAGATGCCCCATGGGCACCTTCATGCCGTCTCATTTTCCTGGCTACCCAGGCTTGAAACCTTGGCCTGACTTGAGGCCTCTTATGCTCTGGTTAGGAGACCATGAGCAGGGCGTGTTGATTTGTTCTCCTCTAGACACTATCTGGGTTCACTCAGGAAGCCTGCAAGTACCTACTCCCTCCCCTCACTGCCCCCATATTTCTCCTTCCTCCCTTAAACTTTCTCTTCTTCTTTTTTTTAAGTTAATATTTATTTATTTTTTGTTTTTCAAGGTAGCTCAGGCTGACCTAGAATTCACTATCTAGTTTCAAGGTGGCCTCAAACTCCTGGCAATCAATCCTCCTACCTCTGCCTCCCCAGTGCTGGGATTAAAGGCGTGTGCCACCACACTCGGCTTTTTATTTTTATTTATTTGGTTTTTCGAGGTAGGGTCTCACTCTAGCTCAGGCTGACCTGGAACTCACTATGTAGTCTCAGGGTGGCCTCGAAGTCATGGTTATCCTCCTACCTCTGCCTCCTAAGTGCTGGGATTACCCAGCTTTTTAAGTTAATATTTATTCAGCCAAAAACTGTGCTCATTGCTTTGTATGGATTTTTTTCATTTAATGCTCACATAAGATTTATGAAATTAAGTATTAATATTGTTTCATTTTGCAGTTTAGGGAAATGTCACACAGTAATGTCAGAATTAGAGGAAATCTGTTAGGTTTCACTGATATACCCAAGCCCCAACCCCTTGTGATTTTCACATAGACCACTGAACTAGGACAGAAATTGGTCTCTCCTCCTCCTGTCCCTGATTCCTTCTAAATCATTCCAGTTCTTTCCAAAGCACAAATGTAATTATGTCACTGTAGCAGACAGCTTCAGGTTCGCTGCAATGAACTTCCAGACCAGGCACAGTTATGGAGGAAGGGATTTATTGAAACTTATAGATCCAGGGAAGTTCCATAATAGCAGAAGAAGCTCGCCTACTTTCACAGGACCAAACACGGAGAGAGAAGCCAAAAGACACATAGCACACCTCAGCAACTCCAGCTAGGCACACTTTGCATATCTTGAGATTGAAATCTCAAACCCACCACCACACCTTAAGATCTGCCCAGTAACTCTGTCTCCAGCCAGGTGGCTGCAGATGCAAACTACAAACTAATAAAATACTGAATAGATTGGGCTAGAGAGATGGCTTAGTGGTTAAGACGTTTGCCTGCAAAGCCAAAGGATCCCTGTTCAATTCCCCAGGACCCACGTAAGCTAGCTGCACAAGGGGGTGCATGCGTCTGGAGTTCATTTGCAGTGGCTGGAGGCCCTACCGCACCCATTCTCTCTCTCTCTGCCTCTTTCTCAAATAAATAAAATATATTTTAAAAAATGAATATATTGAGGGCCATCTACTTAACTACCACATTCTGCCCCTGGCCCCCAACAGATTTTAAACCATCACACATTATAAATTGTATTCAGTCCAGTTTCAAAGGTCCCCCATGGTCTTTACCAACTTAAGATAGTGAGTCCTGTAAAATCAAACAAGTTATATACTTTCAACACATAAAGGAACAGAGTAAACATTTTTAACTGGTATAAGGCATAGCAAGGATAGAGTAGAACATTGCAAACTCAACCACCATCAGCAATCATTAAACCTCTGCAGTTCAAGTTCAGTATAACCAGAGACTGACAGTCTCCAGATTTTCCAATTCTGCCCCTCCAGCTAGGCAGAGTAGCCAAGGAAGGCTTCCATCCTAGGCCAACAGTGCACTCCATAGTAACCCTTGCATAGTTATGGTATATCCAAAATGTCTTCAGGTCTCCATGTAAACCACGGTCCATCTTCCAAATGCTCTTTCAGCCTATCAGGGCATCACACCCTGCCTCATGCCACATCTCAGCAGTGGCTCCTGGAACCATGTGCACTTCTTGACCCACTTCATGTATTTTTCATGTTTCCAAAACTAATACCAGTGAGCAGGTCACAGCCATATTCTTTTTTTGTTTTGTTTTGTTTTTCCGAGGTAGGGTCTCACTCTAGCTCAGGCTGACCTGGAATTCTCTGTGTTGTCTCAGGGTAGCCTCAAGCTCATGGTGATCCTCCTACCTCTGCCTTCCAAATACTGGGATTAAAGGCATGTGCGACCACACCCGGTGACACAACCATATTCTTAATTTAGGGAGGAAATAAATTTTAACCTTGAAAAGCAGGTTCCTTCTCCAGTCAACTCCTTCCCCAAAGAGTTTGCATTTCTATCATAGTCTTTCCTCAGGCATCTTCTCCATTGTTTTAATGTAAAGCAGTTAGGCCATCTTCCTTAATATTGCTAATGTGTTTGACAATAGCAGCTTCAGTAACCTAAAACCAGTTTCACTGCTTGTGATTTTAACTTGCTTGAAGTTTTTCAACTTAAAATCTTAAATCTCTCAGTCCAATATCTTTAGCCAAGCACATCAGTCCATTACAAATTTAACCTTGATCAAACTCTCTGGGCCTGGGCAGCAGAATGCAGCCATCCCTTATTCCAGTAGCCCAGTTCCAACAGAGTCCTCTGCAGTCTTTCCTTCCCCTTAGAAAGCTCATAAGCCAAGCCCCGAAGTTCAATACTGTCTGCACTTAGCATTCTCAAACTCTCATTAGAATAGTCCATAAAACTTGGCTTACCACTCCAGAAGGTGTCTTCAGTTGCAAGCTCCAAGTCCATGCCCATTCCTCCAAAACAAAGGTTCCAAAAGACCAAAATCCACATGGTGTGTTTCATTTCACCCCACTTCTGGTACCAACTTCTGTAACAGACAGCTTCAGGTTCGCTGTGATGAACTTCCAGACTAGGCAGAGTTAAAGAGGAAGGGGTATTTATTGAAGCTTACAGATCCAGGGGAAGTTCCATAATGGCAGAAGAAGCTGACCTACTTTCACAGGACCAAACACGGAGAGAAAAGCCACAAGCCAAAAGCCACACAGCACACCTGAGGAATTCCAGCCAGGCACACTTTGCATATCTTTAGATTGAAATCTCAAACCCACCACCACACCTTAAGATCTGCCCAGTGACACTTTCTCCAGCCATGTGCATGAAGATGCAAACTACAAACTAATAAAACACTGAATATATTGGGGGCCATCTATTCAAACTACCACAGTCACTCCCTAATTAAAAGTTTTTCATGGGCTGGAGAGATGGCTTAGTGGTTAAGGTGTTTGTGTGCAAAGCCGAAGAATCCTGGTTTGACTCTGCGGGACCCACGTAAGCCAGATGCACAAGGCGGTGCATGTGTCTGGACTTCATTTGCAGTGGTTGAAGGCCCTGGAGCACTCATTCTCATTCTCATTCTCTCTTTCTGCCTCTTTCTCTCTCAAATAATAAATAAATAAAAATAAATAATAAAGTTTTCACTTCATAGATCATCCTAGTTTTCCTCCCAACCCATGTCGCTTTGAAGACTCACACCTGGGCTTGAAGGCTTAAAGGCTTGAAGGCCTGGGATCAGTACTGGAGCCACTACTTCTTTAAGCAGATTGATAGTTTCTCTGTGCATCATTCCTTTTCTCATCAAGTGGATATTTATTGTATGTTTTGTTGTGGTCATCAGTGTGTGAGGGATTTTAATGTTTAGAGAATTCTCATATTGGTCATTTCTTCATCTGTGAAGCAGTCTGGTGATGGTGTCTTCTCACTGGACTGTGATGGGATAAACAGAGCTATTATGAACAGAAAGCTCCAGCTGGGCTTCCTTCTGTTACCACTCTGAGATATTCTAGCACTTTTACATTTATTTATTTATTTATTTAACAGAGAGAGAGAGAGAGAGAGAGAGAGAGAGAGGGAATATATGGGTGTGCCAGAGCTTTCAGCTGCTATAAATGAACTCCAGATGCATGTGTCACCTTGTGCATCTGGCTTACGTGGGTCCTGGTGAATCAAACCAGGATCTTTGGGCTTCTCAGGCAAATGACTTAACCTCTACGCCATCTCTCCAGCCCTTTTCTTACTTTTTAATACAACTTTTCCCAGTTTCCTTTCCCTTTAAACATCCTGTATTGTTTTCATAGGTGAGCTGAAAAGATCTCAAATCCGTTAATCCTTGTTGGAACCTTCTTGCTTAATGGAATTGTATTTACTTACGGAGGAATTCAATAATTCTGATCAAATTCTTTTTGGAACAGTGTTTTTCAAAGTGTGGTCCATAGACCCTATGGAGTTTGAGATCCTTTTAAGGTATCTACAAGGTCAGATTTGTTTTAATAATAATATTGTGATGTTGTTTGATGTTTTCATTCTGCTTCTGTTGTGTTTTCATGTTTTTGTTTGGAATGGTGTGGCAAAAGAAGTGGTAGATAGACTTGCGTTAATCATTAATAGGAATCAAATTCCTCATGACCTCACAGAACCAATCAAAACAGAGAGCTTTTCTTTCACTTAAGGATGTCCTTGAAGCAGTAAAAATTATTTATGAAACCTCATAATTTTAAAGCACACATCTTTTTAATATATGTGTCACAATAGAATAAAGCTTTTCTGCTGATAATAAAATATGGTGTCTCAAGGAACAACACTGATTATGTTACTTTTTTTTTTTTGATAGACAAGGGGGAGAGAGACAGAGACAGAGAGAATGGGTGTGCCAGAGCCGTCAGCCCTGCAAATGAACCCCAGATATATTCGCCACCTTGCAGCAGCTGCCTTACACATGGGCCCTGGGAATCAAACCTAGGTCCTTTGGCTTTGCAGGCAAGCACCTTAACTGCTAAGCCATCTTTTTAGCCCAACAATGATTATTTTAGTTGTAAGCCAAACTAGCCACTTTTTTACTTAACACCATTCTTACTGGAAGGTATCTAAGAGATAAGCTATGATTATTCAAATTTGGATGTTTGACAGACATCTCAAAAAGAAGAATAATAGGGGGCTGGAAAGATGGCTTAGTGGTTAAGGCATTTGCCTGCAAAGCCAAAGGATCCTGGTTCGACTCTCCAGGACCCCATGTATGTAAGCCAGATGCACAAGGGGGCACCATGCATCTGGAGTTTGTTTACAGTGGCTAGAGGCTCTGGCATGCCCATTCTGTCTCTTTCTCTCTCTCAAACTAAAATTCAAATTAAAAAAAAAAAAGGAAGAAGAAAATAAACCTGCCACTTCAAGAAAACAGCTGTCAGTATTTGTTGCTGATGATAGAATTCTAGATTTCAATCAGAACTTAGAATTTGGAAAACTTTTGCCTCTCCACAATTACCATTTCCCAGTAGTTAAAGACTTTCTCAGTGAGCTCACGGTGATATATTTTTTATATAATGGAATGCAATATGTCAGCATTTGCAAAGCCTACATAATGTGTTGAATCAGGGCTTTTAATTGACTAATGTGTGTGTGATGTTACAAATCCTGAATGGGTCTATTCTAGAGCAAAGATTATTGAAAGGGTTTCAGTTAACGTTAAACAAACCACTACTTATCAAGTTCTGTGACAGTATGGAAGCAAAGCACACAGAGTTATCTAAGGCAGGTCCATGCACATCTTTGTGAAGCCAGATGCTCTTCATATACTACAACTGAAATGAACTAATACCAACATACTGCAGTTAGAAGCAGGAAAAGAGAATCAAGCAGCCTCCTAAGAAGATTTGCAAGGAAACTTGATGTGAGATATGTCAAAAGGTAAAGCTGTTTTCTTTTGCTTTGGAAAATACATATTTATTTATTTATAAGGAGAAAGAGAGAGAGTATGTGTGTGTGTGAGTAAATGAGTGTACCGGGACCTCTTGCCACTGCAAATGAACTCCATACACATGCACCACTTTGTGTATCTGACTTTTTTAATGGGTTCAGGGGCATTGAACCTTGGCCATTAGGTAAGTACCTTTAACTACTGAGTAATCTCCCAGCCCTTTAAACATCCTGTATTGTTTTCATAGGTGAGCTGAAAAGATCTCAAATCCGTTAATCCTTGTTGGAACCTTCTTGCTTAATGGAATTGTATTTACTTACGGAGGAATTCAATAATTCTGATCAAATTCTTTTTGGAACAGTGTTTTTCAAAGTGTGGTCCATAGACCCTATGGAGTTTGAGATCCTTTTAAGGTATCTACAAGGTCAGATTTGTTTTAATAATAATATTGTGATGTTGTTTGATGTTTTCATTCTGCTTCTGTTGTGTTTTCATGTTTTTGTTTGGAATGGTGTGGCAAAAGAAGTGGTAGATAGACTTGCGTTAATCATTAATAGGAATCAAATTCCTCATGACCTCACAGAACCAATCAAAACAGAGAGCTTTTCTTTCACTTAAGGATGTCCTTGAAGCAGTAAAAATTATTTATGAAACCTCATAATTTTAAAGCACACATCTTTTTAATATATGTGTCACAATAGAATAAAGCTTTTCTGCTGATAATAAAATATGGTGTCTCAAGGAACAACACTGATTATGTTACTTTTTTTTTTTTGATAGACAAGGGGGAGAGAGACAGAGACAGAGAGAATGGGTGTGCCAGAGCCGTCAGCCCTGCAAATGAACCCCAGATATATTCGCCACCTTGCGCAGCTGCCTTACATGGGCCCTGGGGAATCAAACCTAGGTCCTTTGGCTTTGCAGGCAAGCACCTTAACTGCTAAGCCATCTTTTTAGCCCAACAATGATTATTTTAGTTGTAAGCCAAACTAGCCACTTTTTTACTTAACACCATTCTTACTGGAAGGTATCTAAGAGATAAGCTATGATTATTCAAATTTGGATGTTTGACAGACATCTCAAAAAGAAGAATAATAGGGGGCTGGAAAGATGGCTTAGTGGTTAAGGCATTTGCCTGCAAAGCCAAAGGATCCTGGTTCGACTCTCCAGGACCCCATGTATGTAAGCCAGATGCACAAGGGGGCACCATGCATCTGGAGTTTGTTTACAGTGGCTAGAGGCTCTGGCATGCCCATTCTGTCTCTTTCTCTCTCTCAAACTAAAATTCAAATTAAAAAAAAAAAAGGAAGAAGAAAATAAACCTGCCACTTCAAGAAAACAGCTGTCAGTATTTGTTGCTGATGATAGAATTCTAGATTTCAATCAGAACTTAGAATTTGGAAAACTTTTGCCTCTCCACAATTACCATTTCCCAGTAGTTAAAGACTTTCTCAGTGAGCTCACGGTGATATATTTTTATATAATGGAATGCAATATGTCAGCATTTGCAAAGCCTACATAATGTGTTGAATCAGGGCTTTTAATTGACTAATGTGTGTGTGATGTTACAAATCCTGAATGGGTCTATTCTAGAGCAAAGATTATTGAAAGGGTTTCAGTTAACGTTAAACAAACCACTACTTATCAAGTTCTGTGACAGTATGGAAGCAAAGCACACAGAGTTATCTAAGGCAGGTCCATGCACATCTTTGTGAAGCCAGATGCTCTTCATATACTACAACTGAAATGAACTAATACCAACATACTGCAGTTAGAAGCAGGAAAAGAGAATCAAGCAGCCTCCTAAGAAGATTTGCAAGGAAACTTGATGTGAGATATGTCAAAAGGTAAAGCTGTTTTCTTTTGCTTTGGAAAATACATATTTATTTATTTATAAGGAGAAAGAGAGAGAGTATGTGTGTGTGTGAGTAAATGAGTGTACCGGGACCTCTTGCCACTGCAAATGAACTCCATACACATGCACCACTTTGTGTATCTGACTTTTTTAATGGGTTCAGGGGCATTGAACCTTGGCCATTAGGTAAGTACCTTTAACTACTGAGTAATCTCCCCAGCCCTGGAAAATATATATTTTACATTATTTTTATTTATTTATTTGAGAGAGAGAGAGAGACAGAAATAGGCAGGTAGAGAGAAGAGAGAGAATGGGTGCACCAGGGCCTCCAGCCAGCCACTGCAAACGAACTCCAGATGCATGTGCCCCCTTGTGCATCTGGCTTACGTGGGTCCTAGAGAATCAAGCCTCAAACTGGGGTCCTTAGGCTTCACAGGCAAGTGTTTAATTGCTAAGCCATCTCTCCAGCCCTATTTTTATTTTTATTGGTTTTCTGAGATAGGGTCTCACTCTAGCTCAGGCTGACCTGGAATTCACTATGTAGTCTCAGGGTGGCCTTGAACTCACCATGATCCTCCTACCTCTGCCTCCCAAATGCTGGGATTAAAGGTGTGCGCCATCATGCCCGGCAAACCTTATTTTTATTTTTATTTATTTATTTCAGAGAGAGAGAAAGAGGCAGATAGATCGATTGATCGAGAATGCACATGCACGCACAGCAGGGCTTCCAGCAACTGCAACTGAATTCCAGATGCATGTGCCACCTTATGCATCTGGCTTACGTGGGTCCTGAGGAATTGAACCTAGGTCCTTTGGCTTTGCAGGCAAGCGCCTTAACTGCTAAGTCACCTCTGCAGCATATATATATATATATATATATATATATAGGCTTTTTGAGGTAGGGTTTCACTTTAGCTCAGACCGACCTGGAATTCACTATGTAGTCTCAGGGTGGCCTCAAACTAATGTCGATCCTCCTACCTCTGCCTTCCAAGTGCTGGGATTAAAGGCATGTGTCACCATGCCTGGCTCCCAAAATATATATTTTAAAATAAAATGTTCTTTTGTTACAATCTAGTAGATATATCATATTTCTGATGTATTAAATCTTAAAAAAATTTTTTCAATTCCATTTTCTTATTTTAATATTTTTATTTATTATTTTGAGAGATAAGCAGAGAGAGACAGAGAGAGAGAGAATGAGCATGCCAGGGCCTCCAACTGCTGCAAACAAACTCCAGATGCATGCACCACCTTGTGCATCTGAACTATGTGGGTCCCGGTAAATCAAACCTGGGTCCTTTGGCTTTTCAGGCAAGCACCTTAACTGCTAAACCACCTCTCCGGCTCTCCATTTTCTTATAGTATATGTCAGTAGATTACACCAAATAAACAAAAGCTCCTTGATATTCTCACTTTTTAGGAGTGTCAGAAGGTTCCTGAGACCAAAAAGTTAAAAAAAAAAAAAAAAAGCCACACACTAAAGAAACTAATAAAAGTACCTGCCATGTCTATGGTGATGGTGGTTTCGTAAGATGTATATTTGGCCTTTGTCCTGTTTCTCAGCTTTTAATAGAGGCTAAAAGCCTTGGGTAATCTTTGAAGTGATAAATGTGTTTTTATATGTGAGTGAATTGCTTTAACATCTCCTCCTTAGCTTCAAGATGGGTGCTGGTTACAAAAAATACCAAGTCAGATTAGATGGTTGGGGCCTCCAGTGCAATCCTCCCACCATTTGTGAGGGAAAGGAACTGTTGCTAAGAGCTGGGCTGGCCAGTGATTTTAAGTCCTGCATGAAGCCTCTGTGCAAAACACCAGGTCAGGGTTTGGAGAGCTTCTTAGTAGCTAAACAGTGGAGACTCCTGGAAGTTTGGGCCCCTCAAGAGGGCATGATAGCTCCATGTCCCTTCTTCTATTCCTTGCCCCATCCATCTCTTCATCTGTGTTCATTGTAATATCCTTTAAAACGTACCAATAAAATGTTAAGTTTCTGAGTTCTGTGATCTGCACTCTCAAGTTATTGAATGCCATGAGCTGGTCCATCAGAAACATAGGTGCAAGAACCCAGGCTTCTGCCTGGAGTCCTGAGACTTCAGGACTGTTCTTCCACTAGTGGGATCACATGCTATCTCCAAGTACACAGCAGCAGAGTAACACTGAATTCAAGGACACTCAGCTGGTGCCCACTGTAGAACTGCCTGCTTGCTGGTATGTAGGGCTTACCCACATACATTTGTCGCAGACATCTTCTGGATTGGACGTTAGGTAAGAATATAGGAGAAAATGAGTTTGATTTTTTTTTTCCTGTCTTTTCAGAAGCCCCTTATAAAATGACTCACTTTTTATCTTCAGTACTACAAGGAAGAAGGCTCATTTTCAGCTGAGGATAGGGCCTTTTCTGCTCTTGACTACTCAGTGGCAATAGTCCTAACTAGTGTGATTTCTTCTTCCTTACCTTTCTGTCTTAGTCACCACTGATGTGTCAAGAAGAGCCTTTGACTAGGGCAGCCCTCAGCTGACAGCAGTTGAGCTGTGGCAAAGAGCTCAGCCCAGTTTAAGTACCAGCAGCATGTTATTCACTTGAAATATGAGATTTTATGTGAAGATGAAAGAAAGCTAGATGGGGAGAGTCAACCAGTGACTGGGAAAGACCGTCACAGAGGCCATAAGGCAAGCTCTAAGTGATCAGAGGGGAGGAAGACACGATGTCAGCAGAAGCCACAAAAGCAGAGAAAACTGGACTGAGTCCAGACCCTAATGTCATCTTGGCTCCACTTAGTTCTTCAGTTGCCCTTTGGGTATCAGTGAGGCCAGTCTCTTTGGCCTTTGGCATCAATGTCTTTATGACTGACCTAGACTAGAGGAAGTCTGTGTCTTTCTCCAACAGATTGATGTATGTGAAGGGCCGAGTATCCTTGGAGGAGGTGGAATTAGCCAGGCCTCGCAGGACTGATGTAGACCACAGTAACAGCAGAGCGGAAGTGGAAAGACATGAGTGAGGGACACAGAGGACCATCATCACAGCAGAGCAGGGTCACGTTGTTTGCTCAGGCACTGCCTCTTTGGGTAATGCACTAGAAAGTACACAAGAGGCTGACTGAGGCAGGGCTGCAAGGGACCCCCTCACGGTTCTTGACTAGAGCACTGAAATGGAGCCTGGGGAAGCGTACAGTAGCCTGAGGAACGGGAAGCTGAGGAGAGAGCATCTGAGTCAGACACTGATTACAGTGGGCTTGTCCTCTAGTGCCAGTGGGGGTTGAAGTTTCTGACCCCATTCCCGTGGAGAGGCTTGGCGAGTTTCAAGATGGTCAAAGGCAGAAGCTCCCAGGACAAAGGAAATTCCTCACTTTTATAACTGTTTTTATATGGGTGTGTGTGTGGGGGGGGTTCTCTAACTATACACAGGGTGGATGTGCCTGGAATCACTCAGTGTCAAGGGCTGAGGGAAGGCACAGGAGAAGCTACACAGTCATAAATCTGTGTATTTTTCTGGTCTTGTTATCGTAACCAGGCTATCTTTCTTTCTTGCTGTACTTGGGGTCAGCAGGAACTATAGGGGCCTTGTGGCTACTTTGTCTTCATAGGACTGGCATCTGTCCTCTTAAAGGAACATTGTCTATGACCAAACAAGTGGTAGGGTTCATCAGCTGTGCTGTCTGTACAATAATCTTGGAGGGCCCGGGTCACCTGAAAAAAGCCTTGGCTCTGAAGCAACAGCTTTCCAGTTGTGTGAACATCTCAGTGGTAGCACTAAAGCTGGGACTGATGGTTCTTTTCTTCCATTTCTTTTTTTTCCTCTTTTCTTTTCGTCTTTTATTTATTTATAGGCAGAGAGAGAATGGCACATCAGGGTCTCTAGCCATTGCAAACGAACTCCAGACACATGCACCCCTTGTGCATCTGGCTTATGTGGGTTCTGGGGAATCAAACCTGGGACCTTTGGCTTCACAGGCAAGTGCCTTAACTGCTAAGCCATCCCTCCAGCCCCCTTTTCTTTCTCTCTCTTCTTCTTCTTCTTTTTTTTTTTTTTTTTTTTTTTTTTGCGGTAGGGTCTCACTCTAGTCCAGGCTAACCTGGAATTCACTCTGTAGTCTCAGGGTAGCCTCGAACTCATGGTGATCCTCCTACCTCTGCTTCTGAGTGCTGAGGTTAAAGGCATGCGCCACCACATCCGGCTTCAGACTGGCCTTTTTTTTTTTTTTTTTTTAATGTGTGTGTGAGAGAGAGAGACAGAATTGGCACGCCAGGGCCTCCAGCCGCTGTAATTGAACTCCAGATGTGTGCGCCACCTTGTGCCCATGTTTGATCTTGCGTGCTTGTGCATCAGGCTTAGGTGGGATCTGAAGAGTCAAACATGAGTCCTTCATGAGGCATCACAGGCAAGTCTTTAACTGCTAACCCATCTCTCCAGTCCTCTTTCATTTTTTTGACCCATTTTCTAGGTCAGAATCTCTTCAGACAAAATGTGGAAAGTTTAACTTGGGAATTGCTTGAATAAAATCAGCTGGGAAGTTTACAAAAAGCAGAACCCAAAACCTGAGGGACTTTTCCCATAAGCCACAGACTCCTGGGCTTCCTGGGCTCTCAGGTGTGAGGCTTTACTTCTCAGCTGTTCATTCTTGGGATGTTGCCTTGTTTTCACAGGAACTTAATTCATGGTTTTGTGCTGATGAGACGTGGCATCAGGCACGAGCAGAGCAGTCTGCTTTCTGGCACCACAGAGGCTTTAGCAGAATGTCTCCACCTTACTGTGCAGTCTGCAGTCAGGGTTAAAAAAACAATTCTGAGCCTTTATCTGGTGAACATGACTTTTGCATTTTATTTTATTTATTTAAGAGAGAAAGAGGAAGATAGAAAGAATGGGCGTGCCAGGACCTCTAGCCACTGTAAGCAAACTTGAGACACATGTGCTACTTTGTATATCTGGCATTATGTACGTACTGGGGAATTGAACTCTGATCCTTAGGTTTTGCAGGCAAATACCATATCTGCTGAGCCATCTCTCCAGCACCAGCTTTTTATTATTTATTTGTTTGTTTTTTTTATTACTTATTTATTTATTTATTTATTGGTTTTTAGAGATAAGGTCTCGCTCTAGCCCAGGCTAACCTGGAATTCACTATGTAATCTCAGGGTGGCCTAGAACTCTCAGTGATCCTCCTATCTCTGCCTCCCAAGTGCTGGAATTAAAGGCGTGTACCACCACACCCGGCCAAGCCCCAACTTTTATGTTTTATTGTTACTTTGTTTTGGCTTGTGTGTGTATAGTATGTATGGTATGGTGTGTATAGTGTATATATGTATAGTGCATATGTGTGTGTGTATGCAGATGCACATGCCCTGTGTGCACCTCTGAGGACAGAGGAAAACATGAGGTGTTCTCCTCCATCACTCTTCCACTTGTTTCCTTGGAGCTCCCAGTTTTTATTCAGTCTGGCTGGCCAGTAAGCTCCAGTGATTTTCCTGTTTCTCTTCCCTACAGGACTTGGGATATACAGGTATGTGGGTGCTGGGGATTGAACTCAGGCTGTTCCAGACCCTCATGCTTGTGCAGCAAGTGTTTTACTCACCAAACCATCTCCAGCCCTCATCTGTTACTTTTTAACTTACTATCCCAGTGCCAACAAGCCAGAGGTTGAAACATAGTGAGCAGAAGTGGAAGCTAACTAACTTATTTCTGTTAGCCTTGCTAAAACGGTCACTTAAAGCAAACGACTCTCTGCACCACATATAAAATGTCGATTATTAAAACACTTTCTTTCCAGGGTGGGCATGAGAGTTACACGAAACTAAATTGTAACGTGACCAGCAAACATGCAATGAGTGTCTACTATATCGTTTACTTTGAGATTATACTCTAAGACTGAGGCTTCCATAGGAAAGTGCTTACAGATGTGCCTAGAGACACCCAAGTTTAGAACTGAAACAAGCCAGAATTAACCAAGAGAAGGATGAAGAAATGAGTCCCTGTAAGAAAGCATCATGGGTGTGCCAGTCTCTGCAGGGAATGGTTGTCTCTGCAGAACAGAGCCCATGCTGTTTGAGTTGCAGTGTAGAAAGTCATGTATTGACTTCCATACACCACTTACTCTCTTGTGGCCTTCACATGTTGAAAACAATTGATATGTTTAGCCTGTATATAAACGAGTGTGTTTTGTCAAGAAGGCATTCATTTTCATCCTGTACACAAAGACATGCTTTTCAAAATTGGTCCAGTGTTAAATTGTGAACTATGTTTTGTAAGAATTTGAAACATTAATAAATAAGACTGTAGATGAACACTTGTTAATTTTTTTTATTAGCCCTGAACTTTCACTGTATACTTAAGTATTCTTACAAATCCAGATTCAGGGCTGGGGAGATGGCTCAGTGGTTAAAGGCACTTGCTTGCAAAGCCTGCCAGCCCAGATTTAATTTCCCAATACCTACATAAAGTCAGATGTACAAAGTAGCACATGCATCTAGAGTTTTACAGTGGCAAAAGGCCCTGGCATGTCCATTCTCTCTCTTTCTCTCTGTCCCCTCTTAAATAAATAAATAAATATAAAAATAAATCCAGCTGAGCAGTGGCAGTGGAGTGTTCAGCACTAAGATATCTCCATCCTTCTCCAAGGCTCAGGGACCATTGCAGAAGAGGTGGTGGTTAAGAGCCAAAGGAAAGGGAGGGGTGCTTTGCAATACTGTCTTCTAGACACAAAGTGACTGTCATATTCATGACCTCACAGTGGCTGGTGCTGCCTACACAAGGCCTGCATAATAGGAGGGAAAAAATGATACCATCAAAATAGAAGAGAGACTACTTGGAAAGAAGGGATTCAGTGGAAGGGGTATTTGGGAGGGAAAAAGAAAAGGTGGTGGGAGAAGATTATGATCATATTATACTGTTTATATTTATGGAAGCTGTCAATGAAAAGGTTAAAAAAAAAAGTCCAGATTCACATTTTCATGCCGGTTTCAACATGCATATTTTTATGTAGTTGGAGCCTATATATGAGTCTATTGGTCTGTCTTTACATCCAACCTTGTTGTATTGTCGTATCCTTCTCCTACCTCTGCCTCCCGACTACATTGTTTTTTTTTTTTTTTTTTTTTTGTTTTCTCACTACATTCTTCTTATTATTTTTTTGTTGTTGTTGGAGAGAGAGACAGAGAGAGAGGGGAAGAGAAAGACAGACAGAGATGGGTGCGCCAGCAGCCTCTCAGCTGCTGTGAACGAAATCCAGGTGTGTTCACTGCCTTGTGGACAAGTGTGGCATTGTGCCCTTGTGTCACTTTGCATCTGGCTAAACGTGGGACCTGGAGATTGGAACCGCTGGAGATTGGAACCAGCGTTTTTAGGCTTAGGAGGCAGGTGCCTTAACCGCTAAGCCATCTCTCCAGCCCTCTTTGTTTGTTTGTTTGTTTGTTTGTTTGTTTGTTTGTTTGTTTGTTTTTCGGGTTGGGAATTCACTATGTAGTCTCAGGCTGACCTTGAATTTACAGTGATCCTTCCACCTCTGCCTCCCAAGTGCTGGGATTAAAGGCGTGGACCACACCCGGCCTACATTCTTCTTATAATGACAGTGAAATAAACTCCTGCATAGTGAGTTTAACTTTTCATGCAGATACTGGACATTTGGGTTGTTTTCAAGGTTTCACAGTTAGGGACATATTTGCTATAAACATCATGTACAGAGAGCTTAGTCAGCAATATTCTGAACACCTTCTGGAATTGGACTCTGCCAAGGTCTTTGAAGTGACAGAAACTCATTAAATTAAGAGTCTCAAGAATTGGCAGTCAGGTCTTCTGAGGCAGCATCTTATTCTTAGTCTGACTTTTGTCCTCATACATTTAGGCATCTGACCTAATGGTGGACCTACTGCGTGCCAAGGAGTATACTGTGCATTGGTGAACATGGTGAAAAAAGTTCTGAGGTACATGCAAGGTGAGGCCATTCCTCACAGCTGTCATGGTAGCACAGGGTTAGTCTTCCAGCCAGATGAAAGTTTCCAATTGAATGTCTATCTAGCTTTAAGTGGGTGGCTAGGGAATTGACCCTAGGCTGGCAGACTTTGCAAGCAGGTGCCTTTAACCACTGACCCACCTCCCCAGGCCCAGGACTTATCTTCATTCATTCCTCTGACATAACTTCTCACCAGAAAGTTGGATCTAGATGGCATTCACTTGGCTTCCTGAGTGGATGGATTTTGAACTAGGACTTTGGCACTTACCAGCCTGAAATCTTTCTGCATCTTGTGTCTGAAGGCCATGTCACCTGTTTTATTCATTATCCCTGTTATAGGAAAGGAATCTTCTTGAACAGCTCTTGCTTCCTTTATCAGACAAGGAGTATATTTAGCAGTTCTGAGTTCTGAAGTCAACAGTGGTACCAATAGCTTAAGTACAACCTGTGCCATATACACAGTCTAGTGGTTGGGCTGAGTAACTGTGGTAGTTTGATTCAGGTGTCCCCCATAAAATTAGGCGTTCTAAATGCCATGTCCTCAGCTGTTGGTGATTTGGGAATTAATGCTTCCTGGAGGCAGTGTATTATTGGGGGTGGGCTTATGGGTGTTATAGCCAGGTTTCTTTTGCCAGTGTTTGGTACACTGTTGTTGTTGTCCACCCAATTTGACAAGGAGGTGATGTCCACCCTCTGCTCATGCCATCATTTCCCCCTGCCATCATGGAGCTTCCCCTTGAATCTGTAAGCCAAAATAAACATTTTTTTCCCACAAGCTGCTCTTGGTTGGTTGATTTCTGTCAGCAGTGAGAAAGAACCTGACTGCAACAGTAAAATTGGTACCGAGGACTGGGGTCATTTGTTGCTTGAAACCTGACTGTGTTGCTTTGGCTGTTTGGAGCTAATTTTCAAGAAGAATGTGGAAGGATTTGAAATCTTGGCCTAAGAGAGGCCTTGCAGTGCTATAAGCTTTGGACTGGGCTAGAAGCAGTTTTTGTGAGTGGCTTGCTGTTATGCCCATGTCCTGAGACGTTGTGCAGAGTTGCATTGCGTAGAAACGGGTACTGGTTTGTGCAGAGGGATATAGCACAGAAAGAAATCTTTAGGCCAAAACTGCTGCCTATTCAAAACTGCTGCAGTTGAGACATTACAGCCATTGAGATTGGGCCAGCTGACCTGCATTGGGTTAATAGGAAGAATTTTGAAGGGGCCTGAATGCTCAAGGAGCATCCTGTTCTTCAAAGTCTGCTCTATTCCCCCCTGAATTAACAAATTGGTATTCTACCTGGTATTGTGGTGTATAAAAAATGCAGGAAAGAGAAGGTTATTGAATTTGCAACACAGTCTTCTGTTTTGGAAATGGCCATGGGCAGTGTGAAGCAGGTTTGCTGGATTGCCTGCGTGGAGACCCAGTGGAGCTGGGAGGGTGAACCATGGGTTTCACTGGGGACCCAGTGGAGATGCTGGGACCACAAGATGGCTGCTAAGGAGAGCTCCCTGCTCCAGATGAAGTTTTCTACAACTGTGAGTAGTCTAGCTGGAGGAGCAGAACTCCAGAGACTTGTTGCTGGTTAGAATGATTGGATTTGGAGATTTATCACTGACTAGAGTTGTTGAACTTAGAGTTACAGACTTTGATGGTTGCCCTGGTTGTTTTAAATCTAGTATTGGTTGAATATTTCTTTGCTCTGCCCAGTGCCATCTTTTGCAGTGTGAATGTTTATTCTGTGCCATTATGGGTTTTGGGGGGGGGATTGTTTTTTGTGGTTATTATGGCTCAATTAAAAGACTTTGGATGATGGGGATGTTTGAAAATCATTGGGATTGATAAAAACTATGGGGACTTTTAAAGTTGCATGAAAGCATTGCATTTTACATCATGTATGGTTATCAGTTTATGAGGGGCCAGGGGCGGAATGTGGTGGCTTGATTCAGGTGTCCCCCATAAACTTAGGTGTTTTGAATGCCATGTCCCCAGCTGTTGATGATTTGGGAATTAATGCCTCCTGGAGGCAGTGTATTGTTGGGGGTGGGCTTATGGGTGTTATAGTCAGCTTCCCTTGCCAGTGTTTGGCACACTCTCTTGTTGCTGTTGTCCACCCGATGCTGGCAAGGAGGTGATGTTCACCCTCTGCTCATGACATCATTTCCCCCTGCCATCATAGAGCTTCCCCTTGAGTCTGTAAGCCAAAAGAAACTTTTTCCCCCACAAGCTGCTCTTGGTCAGGTGTTTTCTGGCAGTAATGCGAACCTGACTATTGGATTTTCCTTGGAATTGGGACTACCATTTTCTATAATATGGTTGTGACTGTGGAATAGTCTTTTTTCCAAAGGCCTGCTAAAAGGGCTTCGGTTTAACCTTGTCCATGCTTGCTCTGTCAAAGTGAGGATGCAAGAGACTGTGGCTCATTTCTACTGCCCCACCCCTTGAACTGTAGTTACATGCTTTAGGTTTTAGTTGACTACTAGCTCTTAGGTAGTACGGCACTCTCCCACGTGGGACTCACAAGTGAGCTCTCTGTAGGCTTACAGTGCCAAGGAACTGGTTTCCTCTTCTGCTCATTCATCATGTTGTAGCTTGGATAACTGCTTCCTTTTGGAAGCTTTGCTGGACATCCGAGAATGGGGTGGGCCCTTCTCCATGCTTTCTGAATTCCTTGTTTTCACTGTGATACACAATATGCCACCACTCCTGGGATGCTGATGGCCTGATTCCTTGTCTACACAACTCACTGCCTGCTTCTTGAGAAGGACGGTATTTTGCTCTCGTGTCTTCCCAGCACCTCTGCCAGGCATGTGCTAGGTACTAGAGAAGCTTGTAAGGAGCAGGTTGGTGGAAGAACCAACACACTGCAAACTCCCTGCCTCAGTGCTTGCTTTGGCTGTCACTCTCTTCCAGTTCCTTGGGAGATGAGTCCACACGGGATCTGGTTTTAATTTGCACTGCAAGGCATGGGGACTTCATGAAAATATGCACATTAAAATAGCTAACCTTGGGCTGGGGAGATTGCTCAATGGTTAAAGTGCTTGCTTGCAAAGCCTGCCAGCCAAAGTTCTGTTCTTTAGTATCCACAGAAAGCCATATGCACAAAGTGATGCATGAATCTGGAGTTTGTTTGCAGTGGCCCATATTCCCCCCTCCCTCCCTTCTTCTTCACAAATAAAGAAATAATATTAAAACAAAACAAAATTAGCTTACCTAACCTGGCAGGGTGACATGAATATCAGTGGGAAGGTATAGAACCTGGTGTATTGTGTTTGGAGGTATCAATGTTATGTCTATTGGTATATATAATAATATTTTTCTATTGTGATGAGCATTTCAGTTCTGAAGATCTGATGACTCACAGGCTATCCTGTATTAAATTGTGAAGTCTGAATGTTTTTGTTTCCTTAATTCTCTTCAGTGAAAATCATTTCCTGTGACTTTTACTGATATTAGGGAAAACGTTCCATTTTTTTTATGAGTTCTTTCCAAATGAATTAGATCAGAATTTGCAAATCAAATTACAGCAGATACATTTATAGAATTACTCAAACCTTGTACAGGATTTGAGACATTTTGGGGCATTCTGTTTAATAGAGTTGAGTGTTACTTGGCTAATGCAGACTTTGGGCCCAAGGATGCGCTGAAATTGTCTCTTGGTGTATCTGCCAAAGTATGGGATAACATAGCAGAGATCATGCGGTTAGTACGGCCTGTATTGTAACACTGAGACTTTGACCAAACTGCTCTTTTTTTGAAGTAGGGTCTCACTCTAGCCCAGGCTGACCTGGAATTCACTATGTAGTCTAAAGCTGGCCTTGAACTCACAGCTATCCTCCTGCCTCTGCTTCCTGAGTGCTGGGATTAAAGGCATGTGCCACCATGCCTGGCAGAGGGGGTGAGGAGGAAGCGAATGAGTATGCCAGGGCCTCTAGCTGCAGCAAACGAACTCCAGATGCTTGCGCCATTTTGTGAATCTGGCTTTACATGGGTATTGTAGAGTCACACTCAGGTCATTGGGTTTTACAGGCAAGCACCTTAACCGGTGGATAATCTCTCCAGTACCAAACTGCTGTTTTTATTAGCTATTGTCACTTAACTGTGTAAGATTGCTTTTCGCTTCCTAAAACATTGAATTTGTGGTCTTCTGCACAAAGCAACTATAAATTGGAACTAGAACTACAGAAGAGTGACCCTTGAGACTTTGCTGTCCAATATAAGTACAACATACTCTGAATTGGTTTGATAGAGGGTAAAAGGTGGGCAAATTTTAGAAATTTGCAGAGAGGAGTAGTTCCAGTGAGCCAAAGATAAAGAAAGTCTTTGGGAAAAGATGTGTATTTATGCCAGGTTAAAAATATGAAGACAGGCTGGAGAGATGGTCCAGCTAAGGTTAAGGGGTTCATTTTCCCAGTACCCACGTAAAGCCAGATGCACAAAGTGTTGAATGTATATGGAGTTCATTTATAGTGGGTGGAGGCCCTGGTGCACTCATTTACTCTCCTTCCTATCCCTACTTTCAAATAAACAAATAAAATATAAAAAAAAAACAAAAATCATGAACACAGAACCAGATATGGTCCTGGATACCTGTAGCATGTGGGAGGCTGAGGTGCAAGAATCATGGCAGTTTCTAGACCAAAAGGGTCACCCACTGAGCCCCTGCTCACCACAAGCAAAACAAAACTTAGTTGATGCTTAAATTATTTACATTATTTCAGCTACATAAGAAACTGGGTAAGGATGACCACCATTTTTGTGGATTCACCAAAATGCTAATATTTCTTGAGTGTCTCTATTGCAGGAGACATGATGGTTCCCTGATGCTTTATGTAAAGACTTTCCCATGGGAAATGCTGTAGAATGGGTGCTGTGAGATTCCATACATATCTCTTCATCTTATCTCAGGGATACAGACTCTGGTCTTGATTAACTCCAGGACTTAGAGACCCTATCATGTCACCTGGTGGTCTGCACCCCAGTTTTCCATGCTGTTCAGTGGGTATTGTATAACTTGGCAGTTTCTTCATAGGCTCTCTGTGAAGTTGAAAGTGAATATAAATGGGCTTTAAAAAGCCATGGGGCTGGGCTGGAGAGATGGCTTAGTGGTTAAGGTGCCTGCCTGCAAAGCCCAAGAATGCCTGTTCAAATCTCCAGGTCCCATGTTTAGCCAGACACAAAAGTGATACAAGCGCACAATGTCGCACATGTGCACAAGGGGGCACGCATCTGGAGTTCATTCATCGTGGCTGAGAAGCCCTGGCATGCCCATTCTCTCTCCGCCTCTTCTTCTCTGTCTCTCTTTCTATCAAATTAAAAAAAAAAAGCCATGGGGCCAGTTGCTGTGGTGCATGCATTTAATCCCAGCCCTCTGGAGGCAGAGGTAGGAGGATCACCATGAGTTCGGGGCCACCCTGAGACTACATAGTTAATTCCAGATCAGCCTGGGCCAGAGTGAGACCCTACCTCAAAAAAAAAAAAAAAAAAAAAAAAAAAAAAGCTATGGGGGGGCAGGTGCTTCCTCCCAAGTCCCTGTGGGTCTGTACTGACACAATGGTGCAGTGGTTTCAGTCCAGTGAGCTGGTGCTGGATGCTAAGTCCCAGGTCACCAGCCAGGTGAGCGAATGCCTGGGCCCACCCCCTGCTGCGGGCTGAGCCTCGCCCTGCACTTCTGTGTTCCTACCTGAGCCCCGAACCAGTGAACCTGTGACCTCGCCTGTCTCCCATGGCTTCTTCCCCTTTGTACTTGACTGACAGAATTGTTTTCCAGCTCTGTTATGTCCTTTGTTAACCTCCATTGTCAGTTGATGATTACAACCCTGAAAAGAAGCTTGTAGATTTTCAGCGGGAATTGGGTATAGCTGTGAGCTCAGACAGCTGCAGATCACTTAAGTACCCTTATATGGCTGTGGTGATGCTCATAGTGGCAGATCAATCTGGTCAAATAAAGAACAAATTCATTGCAATGACAATTACATAATTTCAGAATTTCTACAGACAGTTCAAGAAACTTGCTGCTGTGATGGAAACTGTGATAACTGATTATTTGGTTGATATTTTGCTATCATCATTGTAAAATAATGGATGTTACCTTCTGCAAAAGAAGTATATAGGTCATATGATATTTATTGAATAAAATTGAACTTTAATTTTTCTGTTATTTTAAATAATAAAAGGAGATAAACAGAAAAAAAAAAAAAAGCCATCAAAAACCAGGCATTTGCCGGGCGTGGTGGTGCACGCCTTTGATCCCAGCACTTGGGAGGCAGAGGTAGGAGGATTGCCATGAGTTCGAGGCCACCCTGAGACTACATAGCTAATTCCAGGTCAGCCTGGACCAGAGTGAGACCCTACCTTGAAAAACAAAAAAAAAAAAAAAAAAACAAACAAGCATTTGGCCAAGAAGCAGTGCCATAGGTTATGAGTTTTAAATAAAATATGACTGTTGTATATTTACTAAATGACATGTAAGTGAAAAATTTTATCTTAAAATTGCAAAAGTTTTAGCAATGTATTTGTAGCAAATACATAAATATTAACCATGAGCTATAAGGAAGGCATTCATATTTATAAGAAAAATGTCAAAATCTGGGGTTGGAGAGAGATAGCTTAGCAGTTAAGGCACTTGCCTGTGAAGCCTTACTCATGTTCCCATGTAAGCCAAACTCACAAGGTGACATAAGTGCAAGGTCACACATGTATGCAAGATGGCACAAGTATCTGGAGTTTGACTGCAGTGGCTAGAGGCCCTGGTGTGCCAATTCACTTTCTCTCCATGACACCCTCCCCCAGTAAAAAACAGTAAACAATAAATAAAAATGTCAAAATCCTAGTAGGTGAATGAAACACAGAAATAAGCATTTCAGTCTAGTATGACGGGGAATGATTTAACAAAGTATGGCTTTTCAAAATGAGGGACTTTAAATTTATATAGAAATATGCCTGAAGTTTTAAAAAATTTAAAATGAATAAAGCAATGATGACTATCATTTATGAACTTTTTCTTAGTGGTACTGTGCTAATAGTTCTTTTATCCTTCCAGCAACTATATACAGAAGGTGTTATTAGTTCCCATTTTACAATAGAGGGAATTGAGGACCAAAAGTAAATTGTCCAAGGACTTTCTATTTATTGGCTAATGATCCAGAATTCCTTTTAGCTCTTACCAATTCCCAAGTCTTTACCAGGTTTATTACCAATGAAGGTAAAGTGCAACTAGAGTCATATAAAAATGCATATGCTGCTGGGCATAGTGGCACACACCTTTAATCCCAGCACTTGGGAGGCAAAGGTAGGAGGATCGCTGTGAGTTCAAGGCCACCCTGAGACTACAGAGTGACTTCCAGGTCAGTTTGGGCTAGAGTGAGACTTTACCTTGAAAGTCCCCCCCCAAAATGCATACACCCATCAATAGTCACAGCTAAAAATAGATGAACAGCACTAGAATAGTGGGGATGTAGGTAAAGTCCATAGAAGCTTGCTGCTCTTTTATTTTTTAAATTTTTATTTTATTTATTTATTTGGGGAGAGAAAGAATGGGTTCACTAGGGTCTCCAGCCCTACAAACAAGCTCCAGACGCATGTACCACCTGTACAGCTCCCTTACATGGGTCCTGGGGAATTGAACCTGGGTTCTTTGGCTTTGCAGGCAAACACCTTAACCACTAAGCCATCTTTCCAGCCCTTGCTGCCCTTTTAAAACTGCTGCTGAATTTTCAGTAGGAAAAAAGTGGGGGGAGAAAGAGTGAGTGTAATATTGCAACTTATTGTTCACTCCAACATTTTAATCCATTTTTCTTAGATTATGACAAAATGAAAGCACAGGTGTTTTCTTTCTTTTTTAATTTCACTCTGATGTTGGTATTATCAGAATGTTTCTTAGCCAGTTGAGAACATACACAACCATGTAGTGGTTTGATTCAGGTGTTCCCCATAAACTTATGTGTTTGAATGCTAATTTCCCAGCTGATGGAGATTTGGGAATTAACACCTCCTGGAGGCAGTGGATTGTTGGGGGCAGGCTTATGGGTATTATAGCCATTTTCCCTTTGCCAGTATTTGGCACGCTCTCCTGTTGCTGTTGTCTACCTGATGTTGACAAAGGGGTGATGTCCACCCTCTGCTCATGCCATCATTTCCTTCTGCCAACATGGAGCTTCCCCTCTCGAGCCTATAAGCCAAAATAAACCTTTTCCCCATAAGCTACTTTGGTTGGGTGATTTTTGCCAGCAATGTGAACATGACTGCAGCAACCAGCTCTTCAACTGAAAATAAAATTTTGGGAGCTGGAGAGTAGTCTTAGAGATTAAAAGCACTTGCTTGCAAAATCTGCCAACCCAGATTCAATTCCCTAGCTACTCATGTAAAGCCAGACAGGCATTCATTTGCAGTGGCAAGAGCTCGTGCATGCACACACATAAATAAATGAGAAAAGGCTCAGTAGTTAAAGGTACTTGCTTGCAAAGACTGAAGGCTCAGGGTTAGATTCCCCAGTGCCTATGTAAAACCAGATGCACAAAGTGGCATATGCGTCTGGAGTTTAGTTTGCAGTGGCAGGAGGTCCTAGCATGCCCATATGCATTCATTCATTCATCCATTCCTTCATTCTGTTTCTGTCCCTCCCTCCCTCCCTCCCTCCCTCTCTGTTTTTGTCTCTTTCTCTATTGCAAACAAGTAAAAATATTTTTTAAATGAAAAATAATCAAATAACATTTTAGCCTGCATATTGAGGGTGGTGACTAGGTAGAAAAGTTATTCCCAATGAACAGCCCAAACCAGCTCTGCTAATAGGAACCTGTCTTGGGTGGAGATAATGGGGTGGTACCCTTTGGTTAAAGTGGGCCAATTCACCATTCTGGGGCATGCCTGACTTCAGCAAACTCTAGTTCTACTTCTAGAGCTCTTTCTCTCTACTGCTATCATCCTGGGCCAATCCACCATCACATCACACCTGAACAATCAGTGTGCTCAGAATTGGTCACCATTAGTCTGCTGTTGCCTCTTCTGGGTTCCTCCACACAGCCCCTGAAGAGACCTAGTTAACTCATCAGGCCATGGCATTCCCAGCTCTTGTGAATTTTTAGAACTTGGCACTGCTCAAAATTATCTTACTGGGGCTAAAGAGATGGCTTGGTAGTTAAAGGAACTTAACTGTCAATACTGAAGGCCCCAGTTTGATTCCCTAGTACCCATGTAAAATCAGAGGCACAAAGTGGTGCAGGCATCTGGAGTGCTTTTGCAAAGGCTGGAGGACCTGGTATGTCCCTACTCACACTCCGTCTTTCTCTGCCCCCCAAATAAAAAATATTTTTTAAAATATATCTATTATTATATGTTTACTACAGTGTTAAGGGCCTCAAATAGAGAATACTATTTCCTCATTCACTGCTGTACCTCCAGTACCTGCAGCAGTTCTCAGCACACAGTTTGTACTGTCTCAGTAATAGCCACATTCATGTACTGCTTATTTCTGTAGATGGAGATGAGGTAGCAAGAGTCAGAATACACATTACTAAATTGGCTGTGAGGGACAGCAGATGCCTATGTTCATGTACATGGGAAGCTGGTATGTCACTGCCACTGTAGATGAGTGAGGAGGGTATACATTTTGACTGACTTTACTGCAGTCTCTGGCTTGAGTTAGAAAGAACTCCATCCTTTTTTTTTTGTATTTTGAGGTAGGGTCTCACTCTAGCCCAGGCTGACCTGGAATTCACTTGGTAGTGTCAGAGTGGCCTTCAACTCACTGTGATCCTCCTTCCTCTGCCTCCCAAGTGCTGGGATTAAAGGTGTGCGCCACCACGCCCTGTTCTATCTCTTCTTAGAGGTCTTTATCTCAGCTCTCATCATGTTGTCTTGTCCATTGTTAGAAGAAAGTGTCCTCCTACCAAGTCCCTTTTTTTTTTTTTTTTTTTTTTTTTTTTTGAGGTAGGGTTTCACTCTGGTCCAGGCTGCAAGTCCCTTTTCATAGTTGTCCAAGAGTAGTTTAGATAGTAATGGAGAAAACTGCGGTATAAGATCCAGAGATAACCTAAGCCAAGTCCCAGCACCCAAAGGAGGTTTTTCAACGTGTGTTTTCCTATGTTTCTTTACACCAAGGGTGCCCAACCTTTTTGATGTCTCTGGACCACATTGGATGTATGGTCTTGGCCATAAAACAAATGTACAAACACTAACAAAAACTGACAAGCAAAAAAAAGTATAATTTTTATGATAATCTGTCACCACAGATGAGCACAGAGTCCTCACTTCATGATCCTTACCATTTAGCACCCTGCTTGGAGTCTTAAAATCATTGACCAGGTCCCACATTTTGTAGTCACTAATCAAGAAAACAAATATATCTAAGTTCTAAAATTTCATTTATTTATTTTATTTTTTATTTTATTTTATTTATTTTTTTTTTTTTTTTTTGGTTTTGCAAGGTAGGGTCTCACTCTGGTCCAGGCTGACCTGGAATTAACTATGTAGTCTCAGGGTGGCCTCGAACTCTGGCGATCCTCCTACCTCTGCCTCCCGAGTGCTGGGATTAAAGTGTGCCACTATTTTATTTTTTAATGAGAGAGAGAATTGGCACACCAGGGGCACTGCAATCAAACTCCAGATGTGTGCACTATCTTGTTTGCATGTGTCACCTTGTGCATCTGGCTTATGCTGCTAAGCCATTTCTCTAGCCCCATTGACTTATTTTTGGACATTTTATTCTACCACAGAGATAATTGCACAAACATGTTCATTGCTGCTCTAGTCACAATAGCTAGGAAATGAACCAGCCTACCTTTCATCAACTAATGAATATGTGTTACAATTGCACAATGGAATTTTATTAAACCATAAAGAAAAAATGAAACTGAAATTTTCAGGAAAATGGATAGAAAATGAATTGTACTGAATGAGGTAACCCAGGCCTAGAAAGTCAAATGCTGCATGTTCCCTGTCATAAGTAGATCCTAGCTTTGAATTTTTAGTGTCTGTCTATAGAGGCCAGTAAACTAGAAAGTGGCTATGGAGGGCAGGTGAGGTTCAATGGAGGGGTAGTAGAACACATGTGATATAAACATAACGGGAGAATACCTAGTGTGTGGGAAGTCTAAACAGGGATGGAGTGGGAGATGAGGGAGAGGAAGGAGTAGGGGCAAGGATTAACCAAAACTAAGGACGAATGAAACTTTCTACTTTGTAAGCTAATTAAAATGTATTTTAAAATATTTTTATTTATTTATTTGGAAGCAGAGAGAAGGAGAGAAAGAGAATGAGAATGGGCATGCCAGGGCTTCCAGCTACTGCAAACGAACTCCAGATGCATGTGCCACTGTGCATCTGGCTTTACATGAGTACTGGGGAATTGAGCCTGGGTTGTTAGGTTTTTCAGGCAAGTGCCTTAACCACTGAACCATCACTCCAGCCTTAAAATACAAGTTTTTGAATTTTGAATGATAGCTGGTTGTGGTGGCTCATGACTTCAATCCTAGCACTCAGGAGGCAGAGGTAGGAGGATTGCTGTGAGCTCTAGGCCAGCCTGAAACTACATAAGGAATTCTAGGTCAGCTTGGGCTGAGACCCTACCTTGAAAAAACAAAAAAAAAAAAAAAGTTTGAACAAAGAGAGGTACCCTACATGGATAGATAATAAAGAAGCCATAGTTATTAGACAAATTGGGAAGAAGGTGCCAATGTGAGATACTTCCCTACAAGTTGTTGGTCAGGAAGACCACAGAGGCCTCTAAAACAACATATGCTATTGTTTTGTTCTTGTTTGCCTACTAATACTAGTCCATATTGCTGAAGACACCACATGCCTCAGTTGTAATATATAGAGAAATTAATCTGGAACTGAGCCAGAAGTTTCCTCCTTGATGACTAGTTTTCATACCACCACCAGAAGGTGCTGTGTAGGATGCTAGGGGAGAACAGTCATCAACCGTGTTAACCATCATGAACCTTGATGCTACACAACCAACCTACCAGGAAAGATGTGCTCACTCATGCAATGGCATGATTGTTCTTGGGATAACCAATTGCTTTCATATATATTTGTGAGAGAAGAGGAAGAAGGGGTACACCAGGGCCTCTTGCCTCTGCTCACAAACTCTAGACACATTCACCATTTGTGTATGTGACTTTATGTAGGTACTGGGGAATCAGACCCAGACTGGCAGGCTTGCAAGCAATTGTCTTTAATTCTTGAGCTATCTCTCCACCCTACCAATTAATTTCTGATTAGTACTCTAAACCTAGTAAAAAGCCCATAGTCAAGGAGGTCATAGGCTCTAGTGGGAAACCTGTTGTTGTTGTGATGAATGGACACACTGTCAAAGTTCCTTCTAAATATTTGTGTTTTACCCATCGTGTTGCCCTCAACTTTGATCAGAGAAGCTGCTTTTTTTTTTTTGTGGGGAGTAGCAGTTAGTGCCAAGACACACATCTGTTCTAAGTGCTAAGAATAAGTAACTGTAATTGTGTGATCATCCCTAAACAAGGTATATATCACTTCCTCTAAGGCTTGGGGAATATTGTAGAAGAGGGGTTGAAAAGAATGGAAGAGCAGGAAGAAGAGGGGAAATGCTGTGGAATGCTGTCTCCTGGACAGAACGTGGCCTTTCATGGATTTATAGCAGCTGTGGTTTCCTGCAGATTGAGCCAGTCACTGTTTCATCATGCTGAGGCTCATGAGCCCTGCCCCTCTTGAAAGTTGCTGTTGGCATCGAATGTTTGATGGGGGAGTGTGACTCATACTCTAGTGCTTTAGCCACTGGTAAATTGCCTATGCTCCAGTTAATGCCACTCCCCCCGCCATGGAAGCAACCCTGATTTAATTCAGTGGGACGGATGGACACACAAACACACACAAACACACACAAATAAACAAACAAAAACACTAGCTGGGCCTGGTGGCATACACCTTTAATCCCAGCACTCAGGACACAGAGGTAGGAGGATCACTGTGACTTTAAGGCCTGCCTGAGACTACAGTGTGCATTCCAGGTCAGCCTAGGCTACAGTGAGAGCCTACCTTGAAATATAAAACAAATAAAATAAATAAAAATATCATGAAAATAAGAAAGGGACAAATTGGGAAGAAGGGGCTTAATGGGTATGGAAGGGGTATGAGAGGGAAATGGGGGGTAAGTATGTTCAAAATATGTTATATACTTGAAGCTAGCCTCCCTTCTTCTCTCCTCATTCAAACCAACCCTTGATCCTGTGGTTTTCATGTTCCCATCTCAAATTATTCTTTTATTTCGTTTGCAAGTATGGCCAGTAATTATTCCTTTTGCAATTAACTGCTATTATCTAACAGTGTTGTTATGAGAACAGACTTGGATCAGTTGATGGTTATAATTAAATGGAAAGTAATTATCTTGTTTTGAACTGTTCAAATTTAATTGAGCATAGAGGTGCCAGGAGCATGGACTCTGGAGGCAGGCTCTGCCACCACCTCATAACCTTGAATGAGCATTTAAACCTTGTTGGGCCTTAGTTGCTCCATTACAAAGTGGGGCTGTTGATTTACTTACCACATAAAGTTATTGTGAGGATGAGTTGAGGTAACAGGAACAAGAACAGGTACTGGAACATGGCAAGTGTTATGTAATATTGGCTGTCACTGTGATTTCTATTAAAATGACATCATAAGATAAGGTGGTGCCAGACTGTTGGGAGAAGGAAACTGGTGACTGGATTCTCTGTTGTTGTTGAATGTAAGACATCCTTGATAGGCTCATGTGTTTGAAAACTAGTACCCCAGCTGGTGGCGCTAGTTGGGAAGATTGTGGAACCTTTAGGAAATGGCACCTTGCTGGAAGAGGTGGGTCACTGGTGATGGGCCTTGAGGTTGAATAACTTGTCCTGTTCATTCTTCACTTCCCTGGCTGAACTGTGATGAGCTGTCCTGCCGTGACTTCCCTGCCATAATGTCCTCCAAGCAGTATGTCCTCATAAACAGTATGAACCCTTTCCTTAAGTTCTTTTGGTCAAGTATGTGTTCACAGCAATGAGAAAGTAAAAGAGAAAATTGATGGGGCCATAGAGATGACTTAGCAGTTAAAGTGCTTGCCTACAAAGTCTAAGGACCTAGGTTCAATTCCTTAGTACCCATATAAAGCCAGATATACAAGATGGTGCATGTGTCTAGAGTTTGTTTGCAGTGGTTAGAGGCCCTGGTGTACCCATTCCCTCCATTCCTCTCTCTCTCTCATAATAAATAAATAAATAAAAATGATTTCCCTATTGGTCTGTAACTGAGGAAGTTGATGATGATGAAGAGACTGCTCCTCCACTCATTGTCATCTGACCAAACTACACAAAATCAAGTTACAGGCACTCTGTAAATGACTTCATTCCTGTCTTAAGTCAATAATTCTAATGTTGATAGTGGTACTAAGTCCAAAAGAAAAAGAACAAGTTGACACATGATGAGATAATAAAGATAATATGAACCATTGTGCGCTTAGGTGACTGTGTGTAAAACAATCAAAAGATTGGACAAGGGGCTTCTGGTAGTTTTCACTGTGACTAATGTGGCACTGGGGCAGGAGGCTGCTATAAAGCAGATTAAGGGCTGGAGAGATGGCTCAGTGGTTGAGGCACTTGTCTACAAAGCCTAATGACCCAGGTTCAATTCCCTAGTACTCATGTAAAGCCAAAAACACAGTGGCACATCCATCTGGAGTTTGTTTTCAGCAACTGGAGGCCCTGGCAGGCCCATTCTCTCCCTCTTCCCCACTCCTGTCACTTTCTGCTTGCAAATTAAAAAAAAATAGATTAATTTACAGGAACAGTTGAAGAGGGACTTGATGATAATGAAATTCTGGTGGTGAAAGAGTTAAGGATCACAACATAGTTAAGCTCTTGGATGGGAAAGGGGTTGTTTGTGGTACCTTGCTGGTGGATCACTCACTAATGTAACAGAAACTGTATGGATGAAGCTGACTGCTGAATGAGGTGTTTACAGGCACTGGGGTATTTACATGCTAATCAGTGATCCACAGAGACATCAAAAGTGATCATGTGCTTTGGAGGATGGAAGGCTTCTGTCTTTGTGCCCAGATCACTCCTGAAGCAGGGCAGTCACAGTATCATGGTTGGAATGCCATCATGTATGGACCAGAAGCAGTGACAAGGAAACCTTCTGGCTCTAAAGTTGACATATGGTCTTTGGTTATCATGTTTTTTTTTGTTTGTTTGTTTGTTTTTTGGTTTTTCAAGGTAGGGTCTCACTCTAACTCAGGCTGACCTGGAACTCACTCTGTGTACTCAGGGTAACCTTGAACTCATGGAGATCCTCCTACCTCTGCCTCCCCAGTGCTGGGATTAAAGGCGTGCACTGCCATGCCCGGTTTATTATGGTTTTTAAAATGGTTGAAGGAGTGCCTCCATGCCTCCATGAGAATCCCTTGTACCTAACAGCAGCGAACAGAACTCTACAACTTCAGAATCCAGAGAAACTTCTCACAGTATTTCTGGATTTTTAGAAGTTTTTAACTGATAATTTTTCTCACTTGAATCTAATGTAATTTGATCATAATCTCATCCCAATACCTTCTTCTGTCCCCTTATCCCTCTTCCCTGCCAGTAAATTTCTTTTGAACTACTCTCTCTTGTATTTTATTAGATTTTTTTTTTTCAAGGTAGGGTCTTGTTCTAGCTCAGGTTGACCTGGAATTCACTATGTAGTCTCAGGGTAGCCTTGAACTCATGGCAATCCTCCTACCTCTGCCTTCCGAGTGCTGGGACTAAAGGAGTGTGCCACCACTTCCAGCTAATAGAATTTTTTTATATCATCATCCTCCATATTGTGGGGGTATTGATAGCTACTGTGATGTCATGAAGTAACAGGCATGAAGTCATAAGCTAGTGTCTCAAAGTACTCCTATCCTGGCTTTTACATTGTTTCTGTCCCCTATTCCCAATATTTTCTGACCTAGAAGGGTGAGATAAGGGTGTTCTGTTTAACACTGAGGACACAACCTTCACATATACTAATCAATGGGCATAAACACAATATAAATATTATATTTTGATGGGCATAGCATATTTTTTCCCGTAGGGTCTGTGACCCACTGAGCCATTAGGTTTTGAGACTAGGTTTTCAGTTCCAGGGATGAATTTCCTCTCAGGGAATGAGTCTCAGATCCAGGCAGAGAGCAGCTGGTTACCCCCGTAATAGTCATGTCACTACTGTACTGGTGGACACCTCTTGCCTGGTTCATTGGTTGTGTAGCACACAGAATAAATCCATAGTTAGCCTGTTGGTGACTTTTCTCCTCCAGCAGGCTGCATAGCACTTTCTAGCACTATCATAGCTAACCAGGAGGCTTCCAGCATCATTTCAACTTGATTTTCCAGTGTCCTGAGACCAACGCTTGTGATGTCTTTAGTAATAGGGCCTTACAACCTAGTTCTGATGGGCAACCAAGAGCTTTAGCAATAGTCTTAGTGTTTTGTGGTTAAGGGACCATTATTACAAAGTCTAGCACACAAGTTCTCTTCTACATATGGCTTGGGCAGCAGCTTTCTTAACTGAGTCCCTAGTGGGAGCCATGGGTTTGTTCAAGCAGAAGGAAATTGTGGGACCAAGACAAGAGCAACAACTGAGGAGGCTTCTGCTACCTTGAAGATGTTTGAATGAAAACAATACCATTTATAGTTACACTAGCCTTGGCCTACAGACACGCCCTGAAGTCCATGTGAGAATTCTTCTATTCAGGAAGTTGAAATATGTAGGCAAAAAATGCCCTGTACTCTTTCAGGAGCCAGAAAAAAAGCTTTGTTAATCTCTAACTAAATACTCAAATTATGGCAGTCACTTGGGATTGAAAGTACACCCTTTACAGTTGTGATTTACTTATGGAATGTTTAATTCTATTTCAGATTCATTCTACCACTTAAAACCCCCAAACACTGGACCACACAAAGCCTTACTGGTAAGTCTCTCTAAGTTCAGTATCTTTAGTATCATGATTAAATGTCTATTTATTTATACATTTTTCTCTTTCAAATGATTTATGATGTGTCCATGCCTTACAAAGCCAAAGCAACTCAGTCTGTTCTTTTTCTAAGAATATCAGCAAGGAAGAGATCTGACTGCATGTCAAGTACTAGTAAAATAAACCCTCTTTCTTTGTAATGAAACTATGTCCAAGTCCATGTTGATGGTCTTGTTTTAAATAGTATCCATAACAACAAAATGTTCCTTGCTAGATAAATTCAGATAGTCTCTTTGGTATCTTAAAATGAAAATTGGTGCATAGCTACAACGTGTTGCGTAAAGTCATGGTTAGTGTGAAACATTGTTCCTGGGGGTCACCTGGCCATCAGCTGAAGTGTTAATAATGTCTGAACCATAGATACAGATTCCTTCCTCTTCCCTTCCCTTCCCCTACTTGTTATAGACAACCCCCGAAAAAAAAAAAAAAAAGCAAGAAATTGATATACAAGACTTGAGTTTGATCCCAGCAGCTCTGGGACCTTATAAGAACAATGTTTTTTGAGCTATGGTTCATTCTCCATCTGGAAAATGGGAATGATATTTAACTCGAGGTTTGCTGGGAATCTAAAACAATGATGATAGTTTAAAAAAAAAAAAAAAAAGCTTTGTAGACCATATAAAGTAATTTAAACACAATGATTTATTGTGGGTCTCTGACTACTCATTGTTGTGAAGAGAGCCCTTACCTAGATGCTGATAATAGAGAAACAGGCAGCCAGTGGTTGACTAGCAAGTGGGGGCTGGTGATTTAACATGGAGGAAGCAGTAATAATTAGTATTTACCACTTCGTAAATGGTGCATGTATGCCAGCACTGTGCTTTCTGCTTTACATAGAGATTTATAGGAAGGTTCTTTAGCCACCTGTGTGTGTATCTTTTTCTTGAGACAGGTTGGCATCCACCTCAGTCCTCTTGCTTCAGCATCCCAAATGCTGGGAGTGCAGGTTTACACCACCACAAAGTGATCCTCATTGGCACCAACTTTGTATTGTACTCCACCACTTGTGAATTTGTGTGTGTGTGTTTGATAATTCAGAACGTCTGGTTTAAATATCTCTGTCCCTGAGAAAAAAGTGTTATTACCAAACATTAACAACTTACAATTAAGTACAAAGTCTTGTAGGTGACATGAGATGTTTTGATTTGATGGAAAAGCTGAGAAAGGCAGAGCAATTCATAATACTAAAGAAACAGCAAATGAGGCTCTCTAGGAATGGGCTAGAGACCACCCAAGTGCCCAAGGAAGGAGGGGAGTAAGCCAGAGAGCACCCAAGTGCCCAAGGAAGGATGGGAGTAAGCCAGAGACCACCCAAATGCCCAAGGAAGGATGGGAGTAAGCCAGAGAGCACGCAAGTGCCCAAGAAAGGGTGGGAGTAAGCCAGAGAGCACCCAAGTGCCCAAGGAAGGGTGGGAGTAAGCCAGAGAGCACCCAAGTGCCCAAGGAAGGGTGGGAGTAAGCCAGAGAGCACCCAAGTGCCCAAGGAAGGGTGGGAGTAAGCCAGAGAGCACCCAAGTGCCCAAGGAAGGGTGGGAGTAAGCCAGAGAGCACCCAGGTGCCCAAGGAAGGGTGGGAGTAAGCCAGATAGCAGGAAGGAGAGGGAAGGCTGCGGTATTTGCTGACTTGGCTCTTTCTAGTCCAAGGCCGCACTGCCCGCCTGCTTACTTACTTGGTGCCTCCCGTAATGGCTGCCACCATAGGCAGCATTTGTAGAATGTCCTCCATTTACCAGGCAATGTATTTTTCATTATTTTGATCACTATAGCCTAAGTATTTTCTTTTAAATATTCATATACTAATAATGAAATTCAGAAAAATAAGGAAGGTGATGTTCAGGGAAAGGACAATATGAAGTTCTTAGAGAAAAGATTGGGCCATAGTATGTGCTCAGAGCATGCTCACTTCTGGAGTTCATATGGTCCTGAGCTTCGGAGCAGTCAATCCCAGAAGAAATACAAGTTCAGCTAACACTTCACAGTATCCATGAGATTAAAAACACACTAGTTGTGCAGAACATAGATCATAGTTCGAGACTTATGGATATTTCCTCGGAGTGGTCATAAGGAGAATAACACACAAGGAAACACACTACCCTTCATGTAGGTATGACATAACACCCAGTGTTGTCCAAGAAATGTCCTTCCAGGCCAAGTGTGCATTCCTCTGTTGGCCTTGCTTAATCTGAGGATAAATTTTAATAGTTTCAGCTGGAATGACAAGTTTTTGTATCCATACCTTTGCTTCCTTGTTATCCTCATGGTGGACCGCACAGCTTGGCATAGCTTTTTTGAGACAGCCTTGGTATTTGGCTGTGGCGTAGGTATGGCACCCAAGGTGAAATTCACTTGTCACTTTTCCAGAAGAAAAACAATCCACTTCCTGGCAATGTTTTGTGAATTCTCTTTCACTTAACTCCCAATCATTCTGGGCTCTGATTCAATTTGGGGAATAGCTGCCCCCTTCCCTCCCTTCCTTTTTTCCTTCCTGACTCCTTTCCTTTCCCCCTTCTCCTTCCCCTCTCTTTCTTTTGAGGCAGGGTCTCTAGCTCAGGCTGGCCTTAAACTCACCTTGATCCTCTTTCCTCAGCCTCCTGAGTTCTGGGATTAAAGGCATGCGCTGTCACACCTGGCTGATTTGGGAACTAGCTTTCTGATGCACAGTGTGGACATTGGCCCTTTCTGCTTTGACAGGTGTGATGCTCTTGAGTACTGGAGGGCTAGTTCATTTTTGGGTCAGTTTGAGCAGTGTAAGGAGCTTGACTCCAACTATTTGTCTGATGGAAGCCAATATAAACTGTGCTACCATTGCCCAGTTCTGAATCTTTCTTCTTCAGGTCCATAGCCTTAATAATTATGACATGGGGTCAGTTGTGCTTGGTGGCAGCACTGGCAAGAACAGCTGGTGTAGATGGTAATATGGGGGGTCACACCATGTCTATACTCTTGCTGGGAATTTCATTCAGAGAAGCAATTTTATTTCAGTGAGAATTATCCAAAAGGGGCCCAGAGTTCCACAGGGATGGACTATCAATGGAAAGATATTTTCTTCGGGGAATTATTTTCCTTCAAATAAAGTTATAAATATTTTGGTTAGAACAATATAAATCCAATTTAAACTAGTTTCTTTTCTTTTTAAGTTTGTGTGTGTGCACGAGCTAGGGCTTTTGCTTCTGCCAGCAAACCCCCAATGTATGTGCTACTTTTTGTATCTGGCTTTCCATGAGTACTAGGGAATTGAACCCATGCTGGTAGCAGGTTTTGCTTTGTTTTATTTTTATTTTGTTTTTTTGAGGTAGGGTCTCACTCTATCCCAAGCTGACCTGGAACTCACTATATAGTCTCAGGGTGACCTCAAACTCATGGCGAGCCTCCCACCTCGGTGTGTGCCACCTCGCCTGGCCCTGAGAACCTGAGATTTGTTACAGTATCATGTGCTGGAACCATTTCCTTCCAGCTCCCTCTCTGACAGCATAGGGCACACACACTTTTTCTTCTCATCCCTGTCTGCTCTGGGAGGTCCTGTCTCTTCAGCTTCCCACCCACAGGTGACAGAATTAGAATGCCCGTGTCAAAGGAGGCTCTAAGATCATGCAGTTCCATGGGTGTCAAATTCTGCTCTTTGGATTTCTTCTTTTTTATATATATATTTTATTTTTACTTATTTATTTGAGGGAGAGAGAGAAAGTGGGTATGCAGGGCCTCTAGCCACTGCAGATAAACTCTGGACACATGTGCTACCTTGTGCATCTGGCTCACGTGGGTCCTGGGGAATTGAACCTGGGTCCTTTGGCATTGCAGTCAAGTGCCTTAACTACTAAGCCATCTCTCCAACCTTGGATTTCTTAATCAAGGACTCCTGAGGAAAAAGAATGAGCATTAACCAATTCCCTGTCTTGTTTCAATCACAAATGTTCTGCAGAACTTACTCACTTGAGAGAATAGTTCAGAGTTGGACATGGGAGCTGGTCCTATATGGGTTCTGTTAACTCTGCTTACATACCTGTGTGACCCTGGAGAAGCTGCCTGATCTGAGTTTTCTTGTCTGTCTCATGGAGTTGTTAGAGCCACTGAATCAGATGATGGTGGTAAATCCCTGGCCCAGTGCATGCACAAAGCCAAGTCATAGCAGATGATAGCTGTAGCTAGTGTAAATAAGAGCTATAACCCGTGCATATGCTAGCAATGCATAATGGAGCCATAGCTTTCTGATCATTTTCTACTGTCCCTTTCAAGTTTATTCAGTAAGGTGTGTTTTCCCCTGACTACTCTTATGTAATAAAAAGTCAGAAGGCCACTTAAAGTCAAAACCTCTCTCCATCTTTCTCTTTCCTCTTTTACCCCTTCTCTCTCTATAGCCATTTTAGAACCTTGTAGTACTCACCTCCTCTTCCAGCTCCTAGCTTCAGGCCTATCTGAGTTATGTTGGAGGGAGAGGGTATAACACATCCTTCTTGACAGTGATGGTAACACCTGGCTCTGAGACTTAAGGGACTGATGAAGAAAAGTACCTTTTTGGAGGCTGGAGAGGTGGCTCAGAGGTTCATCACCCACCCCTGATGAGGGGACAGTGCCATTTCTTTGGACAAATCTATGTTGTCCAAATTGACTATTTTGGGCAAATCCTCTTTATGTTTCTTTCAGATGCATGTTATGTTACAGTCCTAGGACTTCAAGACTCATATGTCAAACTCTGTAGACATTGCCTACAAAACCTGACTCAGGGCCAACCCTCTCCCCGCCTGCATTGGGGTGATAGGAATCAGAGCATTTTCAGTGAATCTTCCTCAGATAGTGTTGTCTTTTTCCACTGTGCTGACCTGCTTGGATCTGCTTTATTGTGCCTAGGGCCAGCTCGGTCAGCTTCTTAGAAATTTCCACTTTATGGTCTGTAGACTTGTACTTTGGAATTTCCCATCTGTTGCATTTTGATGCCACAATGGAAATTTACACTATAGCATCTTGTTGTGTTAACTCGGTCTGAGCGGGTACCGGAAACTCCTTACCAGCACTCTCAAAGTGGTCCTTTACCCAATGCTTGAAACCTTTCCAGGCACAGGGACTTTTCTGTCTCCATCCCTTCCTCCTGCCTTTCCTCTCTCCCTCCCAATTCATCCTGTTGGGTTTTCAGATAACTTAGAATTGTTGGAAAGGTCCTGCTTCTACCAAGCCAAACCTACCTTCCTATAATGTTCTTGTTAAAGGTGTGTGTGTGTGTTCGAATGCACCACACAGCATCTTGTCAGATTTTTCTGCATGGGTGGCGCGATTCCAAAGTGAGGCTCACATGCTCTGTTCTCTGTGACTACAGGAACCTTTGGCCCACATCCCTGGGTAGGTTTCTTTACCTGCATACCAAAGTACACTTGATACAACCCTGCAGAGTGCTAGTATGTCTGTGGAAACTGCATAGTCACCATTTCTTGTGTTTATGACCTTGACATAGTTTCTCTTGATTTACTGTACATCATGAGGGTGTTTTGATTAGGGCTCTGTGTAAAGTTTATGAAATGTGCAAAGCCTTTCAAAATGTGTTCTCCTGAGACCCTCCCCTTTCTATTTTTTTTGCAGACTTTTTTTTCATGAGAGGGAACTTTTTAAATTAAAATTTTAGTTAATATGAAAAATAATGAGTTTTATTAGGGCATTTTAATGTATTAATGTCATTGTCCCTTGCTCATGGTCACACCTCATTGTCCTCCTTCCCCCGTCATTGGTTCCTTTTCTCCCCTTAAGTAGCATTTTGGAATCATCAACTTTTCTGCCTGTTCCAGCCATAGCACTGTGAACTCAGCCTTGCTACCATCATGATTCTTCTTTTGCGCCCTGGCCCACTATGATGCTGGGTCCTGGAGCAATTAGGTCACTCTCTTGTTTTTGAGATAGGGTCTCATGTAGTCAAGGCTGGCCTCAGACTCACTATAGCTGAGGAGGACCTTGAAGTCCTAATTCTTCTCTGTCAGCTTCCCAAATGCTGGTTTACAGGGTTGTGTTACCATGCCTGGTGAGGTCAGTCTTGATGTTTAGTTCCCATTGTCCCTACACACAGTGATGGCGGCATCTCAAATAAGTAAGTGACATAAGATGCTCTTGACCTCTGGGACAGTTTAAAAAACTTTAAAAAAATTACTTAGCTGGGTGTGGTGGCACACACCTGTAACCCCAGCACTTGGGAGGCAGAGGTAGGAGGATCACCATGAACTCAAGGCCACATTGAGATTACATAGTGAATTCCAGGTCAGCCTGGGCCAGAATGAAACCCTACCTTAAAAAAGCAAAACCAAAACAAAACGTGTGTGTGTGTGTGTGTGTGTGTGTGTACATATTATTTATTTATTTGAGAGAGAGAGGGAAAAAAAAAAGAGGCATATATATAGAGAGAGAATGGGTGCACCAGGAGCTCTAGCCAATACAAACGAACTCCAGATGCATGTGCCACCTTGTGCAGCATATGGCATATATGGGTACTGGGGAATTGAACCTGGGTCCTTAGGCTTTGCAGGCAAGTGCCTTAACCACTAAGCCATCTCTCCAGTCCTAAAAACTTTTTAAAAAATGGAATATGAATATATTTCTTTATTAGGGTGCTCAAAAATGAATGAATGACACACTAGCACTCTCATGTGTGAATAATTTGACCCATAGGTGGCAGCAAATGGTTCCCAGAAGAAATCCCATGCACCAGAGAGAGTGTTCCTGAGATTCTGTGTCTTGGCCATAGTCCTCCTAGAATCCTTCATTTACAGCACCAACTGATCCTTTTCGTCCTTGACACTTGACTCTGCAAGACCCAGACTAAATAACTGCCCCTGCCCCAATCAAACCCTCCCAAGCAAGAGTCCTGCAGAAGAGCATTCTTTGGTATATTGCTGCTCTGCCACCCTCAGTGGCATAGTTAGGGATTGGTTGAACACATCACATAAAGCACACAGGAGTACATCAGTGAATGGCATGACATTTGGACATGAGCCTCACAACTTCATCAAACATGTACTTCCTCCTCAATGAGAGACTCCAAATGGTCGATGTTTAGTCCCATCTTGCTCTGCACACAGGAAGGAGTTAGCAGATGAAAAGTGTAATGACATCTCTGGCTCAAGTCAAGCTTCTGATTCTTCCTGCTAATACATAGTAACATTCTGTCTATTTTGGGCCTTTGTTCATTTTTCAAAAGGGAGATTAAAAGACGGTAGACTGCTGACAGAGTGAAGGCACAAAGGTAAAAACAACCATAAGACAAAAAAAATATGTAGTACAATATAAGAGAGCTGCTGAAAATACTACATGCTAACACAGACAATATGATACACAAGGGGGACAGTGTCAGGGAATGCTCAAGGCCATACGCTTAGACCAAGAGCCTTTCAATAGACTGCTGAATGGACTGGATCTGCTGCTTGAGCCAAGAGCCTTCTTTGATGATGACAGAACAGGCAATGACAGGCCTGGAGCCCCCAGGCCTGTCCCAGGACCAGCCTGGAACACATGAACACATAGGGGACATTCTTGTCTTCTCACAGCAGTGGGAGGTGCAGGATGATGTCCAAGGGCTCAGCCTCTCCTGCCATCACGATGAACTCAGAGACGCCCCTATTCAGTGTTTGGGTGGCCTCACTGGCTCCTTCCTGGTTTGTAGTTAAATGATTGCTGAACTAGGTCCAGTAGTTTCTTGGTGAGGTGGGCATCTGCGAGGGAATAGGCCTTTGAATTAACATCAGCCTCTGTCATGGTTGTGGTCGCCGGCCTTGCCACCACACCAATGCAGCCTACCACCAGAAGCCCTAAAAAACTTTTAAAGCCTTAAAAAAGTAGCTCAATTCTCAAGCTAAGGTCTTTCTTTTAATCAAATAGGCATTTGAGAAAAATCCATAATATGTATAAGTACCTTAGTTTAAATTTTATTTTGACAATTTTGTGCATGTATTTAAGCTATTTTGATCTTATTTCCACATGCCATTATATATATATGCATGCTTTTATTTATTTATATGCAGGGGGGGAGGAAGGGAGGAACTGGGTGCACCAGGGCCTCTTGCTACTGCAAACAAACTCCAGATGCATGTGCCACTTTGAGCACTGGTTTTACATGAGTACTGGGGAATTGAACCTGGGCCACCAGGCTTTGCAAGCAAGCACCTTTAGCTGCTGAATCATCTTTCCAGCACCCCCATTCCCTTTTAGCCTCTTCCCACTCTCACCAAAACCCTTTTTCTTCACAACTAATTCCCCTCCTACTTGCATAAGTTTTTTTTTGTGACCCTCTGAGTTAAATTAGGGTTGCTTGCTCTTGCACAGGCATAAGTAGGAGGATATTTACTGTCATTTGGGCAAAGTTATCAGTGACTATACCCTGAAAATCATGTGCAAACTGTCAATAGCTACACTGGGATGAGTGGGATCCTGTGGGCATTTCCTCCATCCATGATGGAATGTTGATGGCTCAGTCTTATGCAGGAAGTCACAGCTGCTGTGAGTCCATGATTGTAGTGGCCATGCTGTATCCAGAAGTCAGTATCCCACAGTACTCCTCCCCATCCTCTGGCTCTTACATTCTTTTGGCCCCTCTTCCACTAGGTTCCCTGAGCCTTGGAAGGGTTGGTTTAGATGCTCCACTTAGGTCTATGTTTAGTAGGAATGGAGAGAGTGGGTATCTTTCTCTTGTTCTTGATCTTAGCAGGAATGCTTCAAGTTCTTCTCCATTTAGCATGATGTTGAATACAGCTCTGTCATATATCGCCTTTATTATGCTGAGACATGATCCTGCCATCCTTAAACTCTATGGGACTTTTATCATGAAGGGATGTTGGATTTTTGCAAAGATCTTTTCTGCATCAGTTGAGATGATCATGTGATTTCTGTCCTTGAGTACTTTTGTTTTTGTTTTTTTAATTTTTAAAAAATATATATCTTATTTATTTGAGAGAGAGAGACAATGGGTGCATGAGGACATGCAGCCACTGTAAATGAACTCCAGATGCATGCACCCCCTTGTGCATCTGGCTTATGTGGGTCCTGGAGAATCAAACCGGGATCCTTTGGCTCTATGGGCAAATGCCTTAACTGCTAAGCCATCTCTCCAGCCCTGTCCTTGAGTACTGTGTGTGTGTGTGTTGTGGTGTATGGAGGTCTGATATGGCACTCTGTGGGCTCACCTTCAATGCCTGGTGGGCTCACCTGTGCTGTAGCTGGAGCAAATCCTCTGTGTCTCCCTCCATCATGTACCTGCCTGTTTTTTCTTTCTAACAGAGTCTTTTACTGATTCTGGAGCTTGCTGTTCATGAGCCCTAGCAATTCTCTGGTCTCCACTCTCCATAGGACTGGGGTTACAGACATGAATGGTCATTCCCTGCTGTGAATGTGGACTCTGGGGATTTGAATGGCCCATATTGGGCCACCTCTGGCCCTCGTGGTTGCTCAGAAAGGACACTTAACAGCTGAGCCATCTCTCCAGTCCCCTGAGTACATTCATATAATGAACTACATATGTTAGTTTACAAATGTTGACACCTGCACCTGTGGAATGAAGCCCACTTGGTTGTGTTGAATGTTCTTGAATTTGCAATCACTTTATTGAGAATTCTTATAACTATATTCATCAGGGAGATTGGTCTATGATTTTATTTTTGTTGTTTTAAAGTCTATCTGGTTTAGGTGTCACTATAACACTGGCTTCATAAAAGTAGCCTGGCCAAGAGGCATATACCTTTAATCCCAGCACTGGGGAGGGTGAGGTAGGAGGAGTGAGTTCAAGGCCATCCTGAGACTACATACTGAATGCCAGGTCAGCCTGGGCTAGAGTGAGACCCTGCCTTAAAAAAACATATATATATATAATATGTGTGTGTGTGTGTGTGTGTATATACACACACACACACATACTTACACGTACGTATATATACACACACACAATCATAGCTATATTTAGTAAAATGCTGTATATTGACATGCTTATTTTGTTCTCTTTCAATAAAAAGGTGCCAGTCCAAGTCCCTGAGTAGGGAATTTGACTTCCCACACTGGAAAAAGAACAAGAGTCAGGGACTGAACCAGTGGGCTGTTCCAGGGGGATTGAGGCATAGCCAGGCAGATGTGGAGAAAGAACAGAGCAGACTTGGTGTTGAGCAAGATGGTCCCTTTTCACATGCCAGATGTTCCCTCCTGGAGTTTCTCTTCCGGATCTGCCTTTGGGTGGGTGGAGCACCAGCCCTGTCCTCATGTCTCCGTGACCATGTCCATGTACCATATCTGTGAGAGTGAAACAAACATTGTTGGTTGGGCTAATTTGTGTAGTTGTTTTTGTTTATTCCATGTCCGGATACCTTTGGAGAGCAACAAACTGATGTTCCTGCTGTTCCTGACTTATCTGCCTCTTTGGACTGTCATGAAATATGTATGTGAACTATGGCTGGGTAGCAAGAGATAAGCAGTATAGTTTTGAGGGATGGATAGGTCAGTGGCAGTCAGCAGACTACTTTAGGTAGTTGATCAGCAAGTGTTTAGTGAGCACCCAGTGTCCACTTGGGTCTGTAGGAAGAGGAAGAGAAGGAGGCTTTAGGCCATTGGCCACGTGGTGCTCCTCCTTTCTAAGCCCCTCATCTATTTCTGACGGCTGAGCTTGGTGGCCTTTATGTGGACAAGGCTTGTGGGAATTCCCTCATGGGTGCTCCTCACTTAGTGGTCCTCTACTCATGGCAGTTTAGAGGCACACATTTCATGGCTCTCCAGTGGCAGCATCCCCTCCCATGCCCTGTGGCATAACTAATTTTATTTTTCACATTGTTTTACTTTAGTGTTTTGAAGACAGAGTCTTGCTATGTAGATCAAGGTGGCCTGAAATTGTGGTGATCCTCCTGCCTCTGTCCTCTTAGTGCTTTGTCCAAATAAGGCTCTCAGGATAGTGTTAGACTCAGATCCCACACAGACCGGTTCTAGGCACAAGAAAAGGAGAAATGATTGTCCCATGTTCCAGGCCTCTCCTTTGCACTGTTATAGGTGGTCACTGAGAAGCCAAAACTCAAGATTTGCTTTTCCTCTAGAATAGGCCTTGGCCTTGCCTGTGCTTCTTCTATAGCTAGACCTGAGTTCCCAGTGAACTCTTTTTCAAGGTAGAGTCTCATTCTAGCCCAGGTTGACCTGGAATTCACTCTGTAGTCTCAGAGTGGCCTTGAACTCACGGTAATCCGCTTACCTCTGCCTCCATGCCCTGCTGCCTTTTTATTTTTATTTATTTATTTGAGAGAGCAAGAGAGAAAGAGGCAGATAGAGAGAGTGTGTGAGAGAATGGGTGCACCAGGGCCTCCAGACACTGCAAACAAACTCCGGACACAAGCGCCACCTTGTGCATCTGGCTTACATGGGTCCTGGGGAATTGAACAGAAGTCCTTTGGCTTTGTAGGCAAATGCCTTAACTGTTAAGCCATCTCTCCATAATTATAGAAAATAAGCCATGGTAATTCCCTCCCTCTCCACTTTCCCCTTTGCAACTCCACTCTCCATCATACCCCTTCCCTCTCAATCAGTCTCTCTTTTCATTTTGATGTCATCATCTTTTCCTCTTATTATAATGGTTGTGTGTAGGTAGTGTCAGGCACTCTGAGGTCATAGATATCCAGTCCATTTTGTGTCTGGAGGAGCATGTTGTAAAGAGTCCTGCCCATCCCTTGGCTCTTAAATTCTTTCCACCACCTCTTCAGCAATGGACCCTGAGCCGGGGAAGATGTGATAGAGATGTTTCAGTGTTGAGCACTTCACTGTCACTTCTTCTCAGCACTATGGTGCTTTCTGAGTCATCCCAAGATTGCCACCATCTGAAAAGAGAAGCATCTTTAACCAAAAGTGAGAGTAGCATTAATATATGGGCATGAACATTAAGAAAAGTGCTTACTGGGCAGTTTGGTGAGCATAATATATACATTTAGCCAGACACCAACAGATGTTAACACCTCTAGGGCTCATGACTACCCCTGTTGTAGGTTTTCAGTATCAGGGATGTATTTCCTCCCATGGAGTGGCTTCCAGCCCAATTAGAGAGCAGTTGGTTCCCCTCATAACAGACATGCCACTATTGTCCCCGTTGGCTCATTTGGCCTGGCTAGCCAAATTTACGGCTTGCAGCATCCACTGTTGAGTATCTCCATTGGTGATCTCTCTCTCTCCCATTGAACTGCATGCAGCATAGCTTTTTCCAGCTTTCTGTCAGCTGGTCTACATGGAGGAGGTTTTCAGTCAGCGCCAGCAGGATTTCTCGGTGACTTTGCAGCCTAAGTATGTGGAGTCTTCAGTAATAGGGTCTTACCATCTATTCCTGGTGGGAAACCAAGAGCCTCGGCAATGGTCTGTAATGTTTTGGGGGCATCAGGAACCTCCCTGGCCAACAACTCACTGGAAGGTATCCCATCCCTGGCACTGAAAATTTTCTAGTAACAATCTATGGCTTCTGGGTATTCCATTGTCCAAAAAAGTAGGTTTCTATATGGCTTATTTATACCCTCTTAGATTTGATTAGCCCTCCCTCCATCTTTCCTTTATTCCATCTCTTCCCCTGACCTCACTTAGGCCTTTCCACTTTCATTAACCTGTTCTTCTACTTACATATATACAATACCATCCTATTAAGTAACCCCCCCCCTTCTCTTCCCTTTATATCCCCCTACTAGCTTACTGGCCTCTGCTACTGAGTTTTTGTTTTGTTTTGTTTTGTTTTGTTTTGTTTTTCAAAGTACTGTCTCACTCTAGCTCAGGCTGACCTGAATTCACTATGTATTCTCAGGCTGTCCTCGAACTCTTGGCGATCCTCCTACCTCTGCCTCCCGAGTACTGGGATTAAAGGTGTGCACAACCACACCCAGCTTGCTACTGTGTTTTATTCCAACTCACATAGGAGTCTAATCATTTGTAGCTAGGATCCACATATGCAAAAGAACATGTGACATTTGCCTGTCTGGGTCTGGGTTACCTCGCTTAGTATAATCCTTTCTAGATCCATCCATTTTCCTGAAAATTTTATAATTTCATTTTTCTTTACCGCTGAGTAGAACTCCATAGTATAAATGTGCCATATTTTCATTTTCTACTCATCTAGGCTGGTTCTAGTGGGCACTCTTGATCCTTTAAGGGAAGACAGGGAGACCCAGCTGCCTGTGCTTATCCCAGGCACCTTCTGTGTTGTGGGAGGCCCTTCATTTCTGCAGGAAGGGCGGCCCGTTAGTCTTAGATCTACAATGAGACTCTGGTTGCTCAGAGTGGTCCCACGCACAAGGGAGACAGGGTGGGAGGAAGCATTGAAAGCATTCACTGGATGAAACAGACCCAATGGAACATTCTTTTTTAAAAAAAAAAGTCATTGGAACTGTATCAGCTTTGACAAAACCATAGCTCTGACCTCAAGTTTTAAGAGAATGGGCCATATGGATATATACAGGGCTGTATGGATAAAGTAGAGGGGGGCCCTTCCCTCCTAAATACCACCCCCCCACGGATGCTCCAGTTTTTTCTAGAAAATAGCATGTATCTGCATATATTCTCCAGTATACTTTTTAGATCTTGCTATATGCCCTATACTGGCCTTGAACTCACAACATTCTGTTCTGAACCTCCAAAATGCTAGTAATTACAGGTTGTATACCACCAGACCTAGTTCCCTCCCATATTCTTTAAATGGTTTTTAGATTATTTTTACTATCTAATCCAATGTAACTTGTTATAATGTGTTATTTAGGGTATAAGGACCCCTAAATGCCTGTACATGGTCAATATAAACATGGAGGTTTTGCTGAATATTTTTTAATACTTTATTTATTTATTGGGATAGAGAGGATCAGAGAATGAATGAATATGGGTACACTAGGGCCTTTAGCCACTGCAAACAAACTCCAGACACATGTGCCACCTTGTGAGGTTTGCTTTATGTGGGTACTGTGGAATTGAGTCCAGGTCCTTAGGCTTTGCAGGCAAGTGCCTTAACCGCTGAGCCATCTCTCTAGCCCTTTACTCGAGTACTTTTATCATATACCTAGAATATGGTCCAGAGTAGACAGTAAAACATGTGCCGAATTAGTGAACAAAACAGTGAACAAGAGAACAAATGAATGTATTCAGAGTCCTGAGAGGAACACCACCTGTAGCCATCCTCCAAGTGAAAGCCATCAAAATGCCATTGCAATACTGGCTGTTTTTTCTTTCTAAATTTGAATATATTTTATACTGTGTGAATATGGAGGGTTAGGTGTGCTGGGGAATTAGGTAAGAGTACTTGGCACACAAGCATGAGACTGCCTGAGTTCAATTCCCCAGTATCCACATAAAAAGCTGGGAATGGGGCTGTAGAGATGGCTTGGCAGTTAAGGCACTTGCCTGCAAAGCCAAAGGACCTTGGTTCAATTCCCCAGGACCAACATAAGCCAGATGCACAAGGTGTTCATTTGCAGCGGCTGAAAGCCCTGGCATGCCCATTCTTTATTTCTCTCAAATAAATAAAAAAGAATTAAAAAAAAAAAAGCTGGGCATAGCAAGTCAGGGCACGTCTTTAGCCATAGTCCATGGAATTACTGAGGCTCACTAACTGACAATGACAGCTCTAGGTTGAGTGAAAGATTCTATCTCAAGGAAACACGTGGATGAGCGATAGAGGGCACCAATATTCTCCTCTGGCCTCCACAAATGCACGGGGTAAACAACTACACACACATGCATATACCACACCTATACCACAATACTCTGCATACACACACATGACTATAAGGACTGGGATAGACACTCATCCCTTCTTGAAGTGCAAGTTGACAGCTATTTAGAAAAGAAGTTGTTAATAAAATATTTATAGCCTTGAGCCAGGAGTGGTAGAACATGCCTATAATCCCAGCTCAACTTGCTATGGAGAGGCAGGGATTCAAGGGTAACCTAAGCTAATAGGGAGTTTGAAGCCAACCTGCACTATATGGCCCTGTCTCAGAAACAACCAAGATGAATAAATAAGCCAATAACAACATTAATTCTTTTTAACAAAGAAATTATGAATATAGGCATTATTAGAAAAAAACAATAAGTAGTTAATAAATGTTCATTTTAGAATTATAGCAAAATTATACAATACCCAAGGAAATGCTTATGTGAAATACTCACATTATATGTAGTCACTAAAAGCGATGCATGTTTGTGTCTGTGTATCCCCTCCCTAGGAGCATACCTTGCATCTCATAAATGTGGCAAACCTAAGTTAAAGGACATTCTACAAAATAACATTACTATTAAAAATACCAACATTGGAGCCGGGTGTGGTGGCGCACGCTTTTAATCCCAGCACTTGGGAGGCAGAGGTAGGAGGATTGCAGTGAGTTCAAGGCCACCCTGAGACTACATAGTTAATTCCAGGTCAGCCTGGACCAGAGTGAAACCCTACCTCGAAAAACAGCCCCCCCCAAAAAAAAACATTGGGATAGAGTAAAACCCTATCTCAAAAAAATAAAAAAGAAAAAAAAAAAATTGTGAAATACAAAAACTGAGAAAGTATCCCAGATTAAATACTAAAGCGATACAGCATTTGAATGTAGTATATAATTTTGGACTTTATTTTACTATATTAGACACTAACAACAATTGCCTAAAACTGCATGTTAGGTAATAATAACATATCAGTGTTAATTCCTGATTTGACTAGTTATAGTGTGGTTATATATAAAGGAACTTATTTGTAGGAAATACATGCTTCTTCCCTGTCTTCTCCCCATTGCTAGGGTGGGATAAGATGCAGTAAGATGTTCACATTATAGGATCCAAATCTAGGTGAAAGTAGTTGTCTTACAGTTGTGTCTAAGTGGGAATTTATGTCAGAGTTTTAAGCCAGTCTCAGTGGCACATGCCTGTAGTTCCTGTTCCTCAACAGGCTGAGGTAGTGGGATCCCTTGAGTCTAGGAGTCCCAAGACCAGCCTGGGTAACATAACAAGACCTGTATTTAAAAAAAAAAATCCAAAAGCATGAGGGCTGTAAAGAATTTGTCACATCAGGAAATGCTTCTGATGAAAGGGAATAAAGGAGCTAGAGAGATGGCTCAGTGGTTAAAGGTGCTTGCTCATAAAGACTGAAAGCCTGGGTTTGCTTGCCCAGTACTCACATAAAGGCAGATGCACAAAGTAGTACATGCATCTGGAGTTTATTTGCAGAGGCAGGAGGCCCTGGCATGCCCATTAATTCATTCATCCCACCCAATCCCCCAAAAATAAGTAAGTAAACAAAATAAAAATACAAAATTATATGAGAGACCTTGGGTTCACCTGCATTAAAACTCAAGAGAAAAGATTAGAAGGAATCACAGACACATCAGCTTCTAAGTATTTTATATATAATCTCTAAATATTATATATTACTACATTTTACACATTCTTTAAAAAACAAGAAAAGAAAGCTTTTTAAAAAATTAAAAGGTGGCTGGAGAGATGGCTTAGCAGTTAGGGTGCCTGCCTGCGAAGCCTAAGAATGCTTGTTCAAATCTCCAGGTCCCATGTTTAGCCAAACACAAAAGTGACACAAGCACACAATGTCACACATGCACACAAGGGGGTACATACGTCTGATTCACAGTGTATGAGAAGGTCCTGGCATGCCCATTCTCTCTCTGCCTCTTCCTTTTTCTCTCTGTTTCTCTCTGTGTGTCTCTCTCAAATAAAAAAAAAAATAAAAGGTTAGGGGATGGAGAGATGGTTCTGCAGTTAAAGTGCTTGCCTGCAAAGCCTAACTGGGGTTGATTCCCCAGTACCCATGTAAAGCCAGATGTACAAAATGGCACATGTGTCTGGAGTTCATTTGAAGAGGCTATAGGCCCTGGTGTGCCCATTCTCTGTCTCCTTCTGCTTGAAAATATTTTTTTTTTTTTTTGAGGTGTAGGGTTTTACTGTAGCTCAGGCTGACCTGGAATTCACTCTGTAGTCTCAGGGTGGCCTCAAACTCACAGTGATCCTCCTAACTCTGCCTCATGAGTGCTGGGATTAAAGGGGTGTGCCACCATGCTTGGCAAAATGAAATATGTTTAAAAAGATAAAACAAGGCTGGAGAGATGGCTTGGAGGTAAAGGTGCTAGCCTGCAAACCCAAAGGACCCAGGTTTGAGTCCCCAGCACCCACGTAAGCCAGATGCACAAAGTGGCACATGCATTTGCAGTTTGTTTGCAGTGGCTAGAGGCCCTGGAGTGCCCATTCTCTCTCTCTCAAATAATAGATAAAATTATTTTTTAAAAAGTTGTTCTTCATTTAAAAAAAGATAAAGATTAGGAGTGGGGATGTAGCTAAGTGTAAAGTGCCTGCCTAGCATGTTCAAGGCTCTGGGTTTGATTCCCAGCAGCCCCCCAAAAAAAAATAAAGTCTGAGTAAACTACAGTAGTCATTGTGTCTTTACTCCCACATCCTCCATTCTAATAGAGGGATGCCATGTATATAAAATATATGCATACTCTTTTTTTTTTTTTTTTTTTTTTTTTTTTTTTTGGTTTTTCGAAACCTGGAATTAACTATATCTTTGCTTTTGCCTCCCGAGTGCTGGGATTGGAGAAATATTTTGCTTTTGAAGGGTTGGAGAAATGGCTCAGCAGATCAGAGTGTTTTCTCTGTAAGCATGGGAAAACCTGAGTTCAATGCCCAATATCCACATTTAAACACACACACACACAAACACACAAAACAACCAGGCAGATCCATGCATGCCTGTAACCACTATAACTACATCCCTGAGGGGTACAGAGAGGAGTTGTCACTGGGACCCACTGGTCAGCCAGTCTAACTGAAAAATGATGAGAGATTGAGCCAAACTAAATAAGCAGGAGTAATAGAGGACACTGGACATCCACCCCTGACCTCTGCATGTGTGCACACAGAGAGGGCACATCTGCACACACATGTGTATACCCCCCACACATACACCACACCACACATACAAAAATAATATATTGATTTTTAAAGTTTTATGAGCATATAATTATATATAACAAGTTTCCTTAGATTATTTTCATACATGCATATAATATTTTAAATATTTATTCTTTTTTTTTCAGAGAGACACAGAGAGAGAGAAAGGGAGAGGGAGACAGAGAATGGGCACGCCAGCAGCCTCTCAGCCGTGTGAACAAAATCCAGATGCGTGCACCCCCCCCTTGTGGGCAAGTGCGTCATTGTGCCCTTGCGTCACTTTGCATTTGGCTAAACATGGGACCTGGAGATTGGAACTGACGTTCTTAGGCTTAGCAGGCAGGCACCTTAACTGCTAAACTATCTCTTCAGCCCCATTTTAAATATTTATTTTTGGGCTGGAGAGATGGCTTAAGCCCTGGCACACCCATTCTCTCTCTCCTTTTCTTCCTCTCTGTCTCTAATAAATAAATAAATAAAATAAAATAAATATTTATTTTCAAGGAAAGAGAATGAGAGAGAATAGGCATGCCAGGGCCTCTAGCCACTGCATACAAACTCCAGATACATCTGGCTTTACGTGGGTACTGAGGAATGGAACCCAGGCTTTGCAGGCAAGTGCCATAACCACTGAGCAATCTCTCCAGCCCCTATAATATCTTTTGTTCATGTTCACTTCCCATTACTTTCTCTTGTCCTCATACCACTTTCACTGATCCTCTTCCTCCTCCCAGTGCATGACCCAGTGCATTTTATTAAGGACTCTTAAGCAGCATGTGTTATGGGTTATTTACAGGAGCATGTGCAACTTACCAGTAGCTATACTGATGCTTCCCCTAGCACCTATCAACTGCCTATAGATCCTCTGAGAGGGGTTGGCCTCATGAGCCCCTTCCCCTCTCTGATGGAATGTTGTTGAGCCCAATCCTGTGCGGCGATTGTGCAGATTATCACATCTGCTAGGAGTTCAAGAACGCAAGAGCCATGTCATTCATTTCCAGAAAGCAGCATTCTACAACACTTCACCCTTCTATCTAGCTCTTACATTCTGCCCTTTCTTCTGCTGCATTCCCTGAGCTTTGGAGGGCTGATGTAGATGTCCCTGAGCTTTGCAGGGGTGATGTGATATCCTTGAGCCTTGGAAGGGTGATGTTAAACATCTCATTTGGGGCTGAGCATTTGTCTCATCATTTTGACCAGTGATTTGTATCTGCAGTAACTGCCAAGCCCTGTGAAAAAGACACTTCTCTGACCAGTGCAAATTACATACATCTGTATAAATATTTTGAGATAATGTCTCACATAGCCCAGGCTGGTCTTGAATACTATATAGCCAAGGATAACCTTGAACATCTCCTATCTCTACCTCCCTATAAATGTGTGCTGGGATCAAACATAGGACTTTATATGCATGCTAAGCAAACACTTTACCAACTGAGCTACACCCATAGACCTCTTAAATAATATTTGAGGTAAATCCTATATTGGACAGGAGTTAAACAAGATGACTTTGTAAGCATCTTCCAGCCCTTTGTACTCTTTATTTTCATTCTGTGGGAGTTACTACCTGTGTAACCCAGATACTAGTCCAGGTTGAATACATAGGGATGAATAAGCCACCCTGCCTGTCTTCTAAGTATGTTTGCAGTCTGCAGAGGTAGGGAGATAAACAGATTAGAGACTGGCCATAGTTGGGCCAGAATGACAGCATGCGAGACTTAACTCACAGAGGCATTGATCTTGCAGACCTAGAAAGCTAAGTGAAAGCTTCCATTCAGAGAAGGATAACAGAGCACTGGGAGCAGTTATTCTCACTGGCCTTCTGGATTACCATTTTAGAGACCCTTGATGGAGTGGAGGAGAGTCCTACGAGACCTGGGAAGTTCCAGTTCTTGCTGGGTCTGCTATCCCACGTAGACAAGGGAGTGGTGGTTGCAAGTAGCATGAAGGACTTTGGTCATAGAGCAAAGCCCTAATTGAACTCCATGCTTCCGCTGATAGAATTATGCTGGGGCTGGTCCTGTTGTACCTACCAAGGGAAGTACGTGCAATGTAGATAGGGTGGGATGGAGTGTGCATGGCAATACTACATTGGATGGAGTATTTTCTTATCTTTGATGTATTCAATTGAATTGTTGGAAATTCTTTTTTTGTTTGTTTGTTTGTTTTTTTGAGGTAGGGTCTCACTGACCTGGAATTCACTATGTAGTCTCAGGGTGGCCTTGAACTCACGGGGATCTTCCTACCTCTGCCTCCAAGTGCTGGGATTAAAGGCGTGCGCCACCACGCCTGGCTGGAATTGCTTTTTATTTTGCAATCGTGAATAAAACCAAGAGGCCTTTGGTATGTAGAGATCCACAGCAGTGTGGTTGAGGGTTATGTTCCCCATGTCCCTGGAGAGCAGCTCATCTTTGAACTTTCTGCCTCACCCTATTTCCTCTTCCCATCATGAGAACTTGAGAACCCCAATACATTTTTACTTTCCATTCTGTAAGTAAATAAAACAGGCACAGCAGTGGCTAAGATCCTGCAACTGCATTAGATTGGAATTATCTCTATTTGTCTTGGAACCTTTTAAAAAGCATTTTAAAGATATAACATGGATTGCTGGGAAAGTTGTACAGCTGATATAATCTGAGACAAAGCATATAATAAACATGCAGTAACTACATGTGTTAGAATCACAAACACTGACCAGCCCAGCAGATGGAGAAAGTGCTATCAGGGGATGTGCTTTTTAGCCCTCCTATTTTCGCAAAGATTCTAGAAGAGAAAAGAAACTGAGTTTAGAAATCTTTTAGTGTCAGCCTGAAGTTGTGTCCAGCACTTTCCTGGGTGCATAAGACTCTGGGTTCAATCCCTCGCTCCACACAAAAAGAGGGGTAATTCTTTACAAAAAGAAATGTTTTCATATGTAACTCAATAACCTAGAAATATACAGGAACCTTAACTTTATTACCCATAACTTAAATGTTCTACTTATTTATTTAAGAGAGAAAGAGGCAGATAGAGAGAGAAAGAATGGATACTCCAGGGTCTCCAGCAAATGAACTTCAGATGCACACTCCACCTTGTACATCTGGCTTACATGGGTACTGGGGAATTGAACCTGGGTCCTTAGGCTTTGTAGAAAAGCACCTTAACTACTAAGCCATCTCTCCAGCCGCTGTTCTACTCATTTTAAGTAAAAAACAATAATCATTTTTCCATTTTTCCATAGCACTATTTCAAGGGTCAGGTGGTCAGTGTACACCAGGTGTGTGTCACAGTGTCTGGCAGCAGAATGGGTCTATTATTGAAAGCTCCTTATGTACAACATGACAGTAAAGACACACTGACTTGCTGATGTCATAAAGTGCAAGTTTTCCACATGGTTCCTTCCATGGCTTTGACTTTGGCTTTAGGTGTTTTTCATTTCTCTGAGTCTCAGTTACCTCATCTTGAATGTCTGACCATTAGGTCCCTCTGCCTGAGCATCTTGTGTGCCCTAATTAGAAAGAGCCCAGTGCCAGTCTCTGGAGACTCAGGTGTGTGCTTGAGTGGCCACTAGGTGTCAGCATTGGTCAATAAACAGAAAAAGGAAAAAAAAAAGTTGAAGGGTGTGGACTGAAAGCTTTACCAAGGGGAATGATCTTGAAGCTAGAAGCTGGTTTGCCCGGGTTGAGTTGGCTTGGTGACCTCAGGACAGAAGATGCAGGGGATTGCTTCAAGATTTGCATAAATGGACTTCAGAGCATGGCTTAAAGCTGTCAGCTCTGTCCACACCCACCACGACCTCAGACACACTGGAACCTCACTGGGCCTTTCAAATATTTTCAAATATCCCCTTAGATGGTAGAATGGCCCTCTGTCTATAATGGATAAATGGCAGCCTGGAATGTAGAGAGAACACACAACTACTAGGGGTGTCATTATAACGTGCTGTCACACAGTGGTGTTTTGTACATAACTGGGACTCAGGGTGGGTTTAATGTCCCTTGCTGAAATCTTTCAAGGACAGGAATTCTTTCTTGCACAAGCCATTGTTCATATCTAGATGTCTTATTTCTTTTTAATGAAATTTGAGGTGAATGTTCTAGGACTAACCACCACAAGTATATATTGCACACTTAATATGTAATATGTGCAAAGTAGTACACTAACTACTGCACATGCATTTTCCTTTGAATCCTCACAGCAGCCCTCTGACATGGGTGTAGTTAGTATGCCATTTAGCAGATAAGAAAATTGAGACACAGAAAGAGATCCCATGCTTACTGCCGGTCAGGTGTTATTCTAAACCCTTTAACTGCTGTTTCCATAGCTGTCCTCTAGTGTAGGTACCAGTACTGTTGTCATTTCACAGACAAGGAAACCAAGTCTCAAAGAGGTTATTTAGCTTTGTCAAGATCACTTACAGAAAGAATGTTTCTGAACAAAACCCAGAACTATGATTCCAAAGTACTTAAAAAAAAAAACTCTATGCTATGCTAATCTTTGTATGCAGTATGTTTTTGGTAAATGGTTGAATTAAAGGCCTATAATTAACCAACACAGAGAAACTATCTAAAAACTTGCAAGTATACAGGCCTAACACACCTCCGCTGGCCTTGCTCAGTCACGGTCAGAGACATTGCTCCATGTGCTGGCTTTTGCTCTGCACTTTGTGTTAGTAGTGACATAGCTTTCCAGTAGAGAGCCAGGAAAAAAGGCTGTCTCATGGCAGTGTTTTCAGAAAATCTTCCATGGGGAGCATCTTGGCTTATTTCACTTATTTCACATGTTTGGTATTTCACATAATTGGTATTGCTTGAGCTTGTTCAGGAATATCTGTGACCAGTATAGGCTCTGTAGTCTTAGCCAGGGCTGAAGACTGCTGCAGTGTTCCATCTAGCCCTGAGCACTGCACCATCTATGTCTGCTACTTCATGCAGTGTACCCCCCCTGCACCCCTCCCCAGGCAGCATGCTCCATGCTCCTGACTCCAGCCTGATGTTAGGGGGTGCAAAGGGTTGCCCAGGTCAGCAAGCTGGCCACCGTTACCCGGCAATGGGATTGGGTCATGGTGCTGCCTGAGGAGGGAGAGCAGGACTACTCAGGGCTTGTTAATCATTCTCCAGATGTGCTAATTCAGTCCCGGGGATTCGGGTTGTTTGTTCTTTAAATGTGTCACCCTAGTAGGCACACCAAGTGCCGCTGGACTAAAATCATCAGACCTAAGGCTGTGAGCACCAGGCTTGTTTTTGTAGCCACCTGCCCACTGGCATGTTTACTTCCAGTAAGCTGAGCTATCCACCTTTTCTTAGCCCTCTCCAGCACTCCCAACATTTCTAAGGACCCTCAATACACCTTTATAAGAAAAATAGCACCTTTTCTTCTGGAACTTTTCTCCCTTTAAATGCAAGCCGGCCTGCTCCTGTGGCCAGATCCACACCTACTAGAGATAATGAGAACAAGTGGAGCTGGAGGGAAGAGGGGAAACCAAATTCCCAGGAAGGCAGGATTAGGGGTGATGGCCCAGGAAAGGTTTCCCTCTGTCACTGCCATTTATTTATTTATTTATTTATTTATTTATTTATTTATTTATTTGAGACAGAGAGAGAGTGAGAATGGGTGAGCCAGGGCCCCTAGCCACTGCAGATGAACTGCAGATGCATGCACCCCCATGTGTCACTGCCTTTTGAACCCTGCTGCTTGTTACCTTCTATCCATACTAGTCCTCAGGCTTGCTGGCCTGCTAGTTTAGCCAGATCTTTGAGGTTCAGTGAGAGTGTCTGTCTTAAGAAAATAAGATGAGGGCTGAGAAGATGGCTTAGTAGTTAAAGGCACTGACTTGCAAAGCCTGAAAGCCTGAGTTTGATTCCCCAGGACCCACATAAAGCCAGACGCACCATGTGGCACATGCAGTTGGAGTTCATTTGAAGTGGCCCAAGGCTCTGGTGTACCCATACTCACTCACACTTTCTCTCTCTCAAATAAATAAATAAATAAATAAATAAATAAATAAATAAATAAATAAAAAGCTTGTTGTTTAATTTATTAACTTTCTTTTGAGATAGGATCTCACTCTAACTAGGCTGACCTAGAACTCACTGTGTAGTCTCAGTCTGGCCCTAAACTCACTGTGAGCCTCCTGAATGCTGTGATTAAAGCCCTGCACCATCACACTGGGCTAAAAGTCTTTGACAAAAAGAAAAAAAAAGAGAGAGAAAACAAGGACGTGGAAAGTAATAAAGACACCCAGTGCCAACCTCATACACACAGAAAGCAGTCATACTGTAATACAGAGGAACATGCTCGTGATCACCTGCTGAGGCGCACCAGAACCTCCGCAAGGTTCAGTGGCTGAGCCGGGTGCCATGGTGTGCACCTTCAATCCAGCACCCAGGAGGCTGAGGTAGGAGGAGCTCCATGAGTGAGTTCAAGGGCAACCTGTGCTATGGGGTGAGTTCAGATTCAGCCTGGACTTCAGCGAGAGACCCTGCTCAATTATAACCAAAAATAAATAATAACTTACAGAGAAAAAAAAAAGATGCACTGGTTGAGAAACTCTGAATTTCTCCTTTAGGTTCAAGTGCAGTGTAGATGTTTCTCTGGGCAGCCTTCCTCATCTTTTAAGTCTGGTGTTAGAATCCTTAGGACACCCTCCACCTTTCCTCTTAGAACATTCACCACACTATTGGAAGTTGTTATTTCCCCCAGCTCCCAGACTCTAAGCACACTGAGGACAGTGGTCTGCCTGACTAATGGCCATGGCCCCAGGCCCTGGCATGAGAGAGATGAGCATGTAATGTGCATCCAGTCTCTGCTCACTGAACAATGCCCAGCTCTGCTCATTCCATGTGGCTTTATTGACTTCGTCATATCAAGGCTGTCGTGTAAACAGACAGAAACTCAGCACGAGTGCTCACCCAGCACCAGAATATATTTAGCAAAATTTGTTGATGTTTAGTGTTCATTGTTATGACACTAGACATTATGAAATTCTTAATTGCTCTTGACTCAGCATAGGAAAATTAGATTATCCATTTAGCAAACATTTTGAGTCTATACTTTGCCCAAATGTGTGTTCAGCACAATGAGGGATGTTGGGACAGAATAATGGGTTTTTCATTCTGGAGAAACCATCAATCTGTTGTTTTGTTCATATTTTTTCCTATGTTGAGCATTAGAAAACATTAAAAAATAAAGAAACAATTATCCTCTGAAGAAAGCTCATCGTAAGAAAAGTGTTATCTTTACTGTAAAGGCAGAGGATGGTGGTGACTCTTTGTTAAAACACAGGGTAAACCAACAGCTTTTGGGAGAATTGAGAGTACATCACATGTGAACCTGCCCTTATAGGCCCATAATCTACAAGAAGTAGAAAGATTTATACCCAAATGCCCTTAAGACAAAAATGCCCAAGCCATCAAGTGAGTTCCAGGCCAGTGTGAGATACAGAGTGAGACCTTGTCTGAAAACAAACAAAAAATCATGTAAAGCCAGATACTCAAGGTGGCACATGCATTTGGAGTTCATTTGCAATGACTAGAGGCCCTGGCACATCCCATTTTCTATATGCCCCCCCCTCTCAAAAAATAATTAACCATACAGAAGACAGAGAGAGGAGAGAGGGAAGAAGAAAGGCAGAAGGAGGGAGGAGGAAAGGAGGGAGACTACATGTAGTTGGGCTTTCCATCAGTTATTCCGCCCGTGGTGTCATCCTGCTCTCCTCACAGTACAGAAAGGGTTCAGACATCCCATCCTTTCATACCTGTGCCAAGGCAGATGAAGAACTGTGGGTCACTCACCTCTCTTTTTTAAAATAAAGAAATCTTTTTAAAATCCTACTAGCCAACTTCTCCCTCGTGTCTCACTAGAGAGAAGTAGGGCACATGCCCACCCCAATCCCATCCCTAACAAATAGGCTGGGGCCTTTATGTGGCTTTGTCCAATCTCAAATTACCTCAGTCATATGAAGAATGAACTTGCTCAGCACAGAGGAAGGAGGACATGCCTGCCAAATAGCAGGCAAGGGTTCTCACCACCAAAGGAATCCAGGGGACCATTAGAAACTGCACTGCATGGAGGACAAGCTGGTCCTCTCAAGGTCACCCTTGGTGGGGAAGCCTGAGGAGTATGTGCTTTGTTCCCAGGCAGAAGTACAGGTATTGTGAATGGGCTATAAGACATAATGGAGATGTGGTAGCTAAGTGTGGAAGAAGGTTATGTCTCAGATTTTCCTTTCAGAAAGATCACTCTGGAGGTGAAAAGTGAATTAGAGGGGGCTGCACAGGAAGGTAGAGAGGCCAGCAGGAAAGCTATTGTTGCATAGCAGTAATCACCTGGAATGCTGACAAGGGAATCAAAACATACTGATAGAAACATACTCCGAGGGAAGTAAAGGAAGCAAGACCTGGAGCTAACAAAGGGGTGCAGAAGAGAGGAGGGGTATCCAGGATGACTCCAGGGTGTCTGGTTTGGACACCTACCCAGGGCTACTCCCTGAGCAGGAGACCATAGCAATCAGGAGAGGTTTGTGGTGAGGATGAGGATGGGAATGATGGGGACAAGTGTAACCAGAGCTTGGTGTGTGGGAGACAGGCAAGGTCAAGATGAGCTGAAGAGGTGAAGAATGATATGCAGGGCCCTGAGGCAATGCCAAGAGGCCACACTCTGTTCTCCTAAGAATATATACAGAAATGGTTGTGAGAAGAAATGGAAAGGAGGAGCTGCTGAGAGCAAAGGTAGAGAGAGCTGTATGTGATGGTCAAATGGGTAGTATACCAGGAGACAGGCCAGAGTGACTGGCCCTCAGAACAGCAGCCTCCTAAAGAGGAGAGAAAATTGCCTGCTTTAACTTGGCCACATGCTTGCCTGCACTGTTACTTGGTGCAGGCGTCAGTCCTGCTGCCATAGGCATCCTTCCCTGCAAGGGATTCAGTGTATTTGTGGACATGACTCCTTGCCCCCTTGTCTCTGCCCAGTGCTCTCTTTACTTCAGCCCTCTGCAAAAGGCCCTTATTCATCACCGATGGAGCTCTTCACCATGTACTGACAGTGTGGAGCACAGTCCAACATGGGCAGCAGGGAAAACAACAGAACCCCAGCTGCAGAGCTCAAAGGCAGAGGTGGTGCAGACAAGTCACTAGGGGCTGCCCTGGCTCCAGCCTCAGCTCTGGCTTGCCTACCCAGTGCTCTTTGGTTTGGATGTAATGACCTGAGGTGGCAGATGTTCTCAGACCATTTGCTCACTATTGAGCATAGTGGAAACTCAGAACTTTAAAACCAAGAGTTTTTTTACCCTCCCCCCTCAAATCCTTTCAACATATTTTACTACACACCTACTACATGCTCAGCAGTGTTTGTGTGGCTGGGCATCCACAGGTGAATAAGATGTGGGGCTTCCCTGGTGGGGTTCAGTAGGGAAGACAGCTGCATCAACAGACTGTAGGATGATGAAGTGAATGCCTTGTGGCCATGTAGGAGGCAGAGAGAGGCTTCTCATTCAGCCGGAAGTTATCAGGGGAGGTTGCTGCAAGCTATAATAAACATCAAATTCCAGTTCCTTTCCTCTCCTTGGGATCTTTCTAAGAACACAGGGACATACGATGTCACTTTTAGTGTCTAGCAGTATCGAACACATAATGACAGTTTCTAGCAATGATGATACTGTCACCTAAATTAATGAAGGCCTTTCCTGAGAGGTTCTAGAGAATGTTACTGTAATAATGCCTTAGTCAACTGATAGTTCATAAAGGTAAGAAATTAAAGTATATGAATCTGTTACACAGGATGAGCTCCTTGCTTTCAATATGTATACCACCCACAGTTGTCTGATTAGTACTTGTCATGCTTCAGAGTTGTTAACCGACATCTCTGTTGCACATGTTAATGCTGGGGCAGGTGTTAGACTTTCCAAAAGAGCTGATCTAAGTGTTGGTAACAAAAATATCCATTTATCCAGAACTTCTCATTAGAGGGTCATCTCAGCCAATCAAGGCTGAGCTGTGTGGAGTTACTAAGGGATAAGACAGACAAGGTGGAGGCTGCCATTTCCTATCTGAGTAATAACCTGCTGAGGGCAGATGTACGGCACTTGTTGTTATTGGCACTTGTCACGGTTATCAGCCATTAGCCTAACCTTTCTTTATGTTTTGTGTTATTTTTAGTTTGGATGAGAAAGTTTGCTGCATAAGCGCCAAGATTGTCAAGGTAATTTGAGCACATGTGTTAGGAGTACATTGGGCTGGAAGCTGCTCCTGTTTGCTGGCAGTTTGTCTCTTCTAGAGTGTCCACATGAAAACCATTTAGAAAACGATTTAGATTTCTTCACAATGCTATTGGATGGGAAGAAGAGCAAGGTCTGACTTCTGGGTTACATGGTGTCTAGGATGGTCTAACAGGGAACCGTGCCACAGGCAGTATTTGTGTACATATCCTATGGTACTCAACACAAACACAGTACAGCATCCCCAGCCAGCTTGAAGGCCCTACCCTGTCCCTGGAACTGCTGTTCTGCATGCTTTGAAAGAACAGGGCCCCAGAATGGCTTCATATGGACCAAACATTTAGGATGTTGTTCCTCTCTTTGAGCTACCAAAAGTTTTTTCGCCAGGGGGAAAATGTCCTATAGATTACTGTCCTCTTCAACAACTATATCTTTTCATTTTTGGTTTTCAAGATAGGGTCTCACTGTGCACCCCAACTTGCCACAGGCACACAGTGCTCCTGCCTCCAGCTCCTAAGTGCTGGTTACAACTGGTCAGGAGTACACCTGGCCTTTAGCATCTGTTTTTATTATTTTATTTTATTTTTGTTTTTCAAGGTAGGGTCTTGCTCTAGCCCAGGCTGACCTGGAATCCTCCTACCTCTCTCTGCTTCCCAAGTGCTGGGATTAAAAGTGTGTGCCACCAATGTCAGGCCTATTATTTTATTTTGTTTGTTTTTTGTTTGTTTTATTTACTTTTGAGAGAGTCAGAGAGACAGGGGCAGAGAGAATGGGCATGCCAGGGCCTCCAGCCACTGCAAACGAACTCCAGACACATGTGCTACCTTGTGCATCTGGCTTACGTGGGTCTTGAGGAATTGAGCAAGGGTCCTTTGGCTTTGCAGGCAAATGCCTTAACTGCTAAGCCATCCCTCCAGCCCTGATTTTGTTGTGTTTTTGAGGCAAGATCTCATTTTAGTCCAGGCTAACCTGGAGCTCATTCTGTAGCCCCTGTCTGTCCTTCAAACTCATGGTGATCCTCCTACTTCAGACTCCCAAGTACTGGGACTAAAGGTATACACCACCATGCTTGGTTTACTTTTATTGTTTTTTAAGCTAATATTAGTCATTTATTTAGTAGCTAGTAAATGTATCTAAGGACCCAGAGTACATTTAAAATATGTATATATAACATATAAAATATTCAGGGGCTGGAGGGAAGGCTTAGCAGTTAAAGCATTTGCCTGCAAAGCCAAAGGACCCAGGTTTGATTCCTCAGGACCCACATTAGCCAGATGCACAAGGGGGTACATGCATCTGGAGTTCGTTTGCAATGGCTGGAGGCCCTGGAGTGCTCATTCTCTCTCTTTCTCTGTCAAATAAATAAATAAAAAAATTTTTAAAGATTAAAATATTTATATAGCCAATCTGAAGTTTGGTTTGGTTGGTTTGGTTTGGTTTTCTGGTTTTTCAAGTTAGGGTTAGCTCTAGCTCAGGCTGACCTGGAATTCACTATGTAGTCTCAGGCTGGCCTCAAACTCATGGTGATTCTCCTACCTCTACCTCCCAAGTGTGCATCACCATGCCCAACTTTGAAGGTTTGATTTTTTTACTACAGTTCTTTTTTTTTTTTAAGAAATAGGCAGAATTGCCGGGCATGGTGGTGCACTTCTTTAATCCTGGGCTAAAGTGAGACCCTACCTCAAAAACAAAACAAACAAACAAACAAACAAAAATACATATATATGTAGAATTTAAATGGGTACGCATGTGGGTAAATAGTTGGAAAAGTCTAAAGTGACTCAAATAGTAACTAAAATTGGAAACTTGATAAAATACAAAAGAAGAAACAAAAGTGTATGCATTTTTTAAACAATTAGCAAAAATTTTTCCTTACCCCCTTAATGTTAAGTAACTAATGCATAGGGATGATAAGTAAACTGTCCAAAGCCTCCCCATTCATAAATGACACACACCTTGGTCTATCTACCTTGAAATGCAGTTATCACACTATCCTTGGACACTGTGTGTGCGCGTGCGTGCATGCATGCCACAATGATGTATGCGTGGAGGTCCAAGGACAACCTCTTCCCATCTTTGAGACAGTGTGTGTCTTGTTTTTAACACTAAGTGCATAGACTAGCTGTCCCAGGAACTTCTGAGTTCTCCTGATTCTGCCTCCCATTGCCTTGGGCATGCTGGGATCACAGACATGCACACCTTTGTACCTTGTTTTATGTGAGTGCTGGGGGAGGATTGAACTTGGGCAGGCAGGCTTGCATACCTGTAACTACTGAGCCATCTCCAACCCTTGAACACCTTTTTACTTACCATTTCTCACAGACCTTACTACTGCCTTCTTTGTCTGCGTTATTAGGGGTAAATAGAAGTGTCCTCACCCAGAGGAGTGAGAAGAGGGAGAGCCCTTGGAAAAATAAGTCAGAGATGAAGTTATTTTGAGAAAAGGAGGGCCTGTGCAGGAAAAATGGACTTGGCAGGCAGCCAGGGAGAAGTAAAGTAGGACAGGGAAGGACCATTGAGAGGCGATGCGATATGAGTTAGCAAGGTGGCAGCATGCATGCCCTTCGGAAGTGGCCTGGTGATTAGCACTCTTGCAGACTGTGTCCGTGTCACCTGCTCTCCACAGCGTGTGGGACTTCCTTGTTTTGGGAACATTTTTGCCTTCCAAAGAACAAAACCAGGACATTAACTTCTCAGTGTCTGTAGAGACTAGATAAAGTCACCACTGGAAAAACAAGAACGGCAGTTGGTACTGTCACTTCAAGAACTTTCAGAGGTGCGGACAGAGCAGCTGCTGTCCCCAGGAGACACTGGCACTGTGCCTGCACTGCTCTCCCATGTCCCCAAGTTCCACTTCCTGTGCCCTGTTGGCATTTCTGTCAAAGATCCCACAACTTGTGTCCCTTTGAGAGGGGGAAATGTTTGCAGGAGATTCCATAAGACAAATGGCATCTTCCCAGTGCCCTGTAGTAGGGTTACCGGAGCCCTGTGACTTTTCTTTCTGGTCTTTTGATTGGTGGTTGCCTTCTAATACTTCCTTCAGGAAAGTATTAGGGAAAGCCAATATCCTTCTTGTTGATCTCTTAGAGAACTGCAAGAAATGTTCGCAAGCCAAAGAATCTCTTAAAAAGTGGATTGGCTGGGTGAGGTGGTGCATCCCTTTAATCCCAACAGTCCGGAGGCAGAGGTAAGAAGAATCTCTGTGAGTTCAAGGCCACCCTGAGACCACATAGTGAATTCCAGGTCAGCCTGGGATAGAGTGAGACCCTACCTTGAGAAACCAAAAATAATTTTGTAGTCTGGGTGCAGGTTCCCAGCATTGTTTTTTTTCTTTCTCCTTAAAGGACAGTTATGTCCTCACCTCCTACCTTTTTGTCCTCCACACAGACTAGCAGTCTCTTGGTCCAGTGTGGCAAGTTCTGTAATATTTTGTGCTTTGAAGATTAGGATAAGGAAACATTTGAGTCACTGTCTGTGGGTTTCCATTTACTCTACCTTCCTTCTCACAGCCAGCAGCGTTAAGGCTCACTGCTTCTCTGCCTTGGCACAGCAAGCACATGGTTTGCATAGCAAACATTCCTGGGCAATTGGAATGAAGAGTTCTACTTGCAGAGTATCCCTACCGGGATGTGGGTGTTCGTTCCGGTAAGGGGAGGAGAGATGGTGACTTTCATGGTCTACAAGTGATGTTGTCTACCCACCACACATACACAGAAGTTGAGATCTTCAGAGGATAGCTAAACGTTAAGATACTTCGGTCTTTTTACCAAGGGGTAGATAGTATGAATACTTGTCTCCTATAGCATTACCCACTCTGTCCCACCCTCATTAGATGAAAACCTGTTGAAAAAAGCCCAATGAGGGAGACTTTAACCCTTATTCCAAAGATTGGGTCTTACACCACCCAACAGTCAGAAGAGTCTCTATGCTAAAGCTGCAGGATAGGAATTATTTGTAGTTTTGTGTGGAAGCAAGTTGGATCCAGAAATGGCATCAGAAAATATGGGAGCAAGTTAGTTAAAACTTACCAGTTTTTTTTTTTTTTTTTATGTGTGTGTGTACAAATGCATTTACCCCCATATGTACGTATGTGGAGGCCAAAGGAGAAAATCAGGTGTCTCTTCTATAACTCATCCATTGCTGCCTTGAGACAGTCTCTCATTAAACCAGGAGCTTCTGTTTTTAGTCAGATTGGCTGATCAGCAATTCTCTGGTCCCTGCTTCTCACTAGACTGGAGTTACAGGCTTGTGTGGCCATGCCAAGCTGTTTATGTGGGCACTGGGAATTGAACTCAGGGTGAATCAGGTCCTCTCAGGTCCTTATGCTTGCATGGCTAGCTCTCCTGCCTGCTGAGCCATTGCCCCAGGCCTATAACTCACCAGTTTTTCTTCTCTTCATTTGGGGTAAATTATAGAGCCCCACCCATAGAAAACACGTGCTGTTTGCTTTAGCGACAGCGCGCTGTCTCCTTTTTAAACTAGAATTTAAGCCACCTACATCCCTTCTCTTATCTCCTTTACCTTCTCTAATTCTGAAAGTACATGTTTGGAACTCTGGGATAAAGATAAAATTGTACCCTCCCTGAATTACTTACTAATATTCACAAGCTTTATAACATTCTTTTCATATTCTTTTAAAAAATTAATGCATCAATTGGTGAATTAAAGCCAGACTCCCTGTTTTTAGAACACCACTTAAAAATCTCATATTTTATTTTAGGCCACTGGGTGTACAGTAATTAATAGGAGGCTCCTGGGCACTTCATGGCCCTGAGGAACTGATGTGACCACTTCCTTTCCTAGTGGCTGCTTCCCTCTGGATGCTTCTCCAGCACCAGCCACTTAGGAGGCCCTGGAGAATTGAGTACTGGAAGAAGAGTTGTTGAGGTTTAATCTTTTTAATTTTGTTTCATTTTGACACTTTCAATATGTGTATAAAATGTATTTTTATCTTATTCCCTAATTACCCTCTCTCATCTCTTCCCCCTCCCACTAACACCCTTCTTCCTCATTAATACCCATCTCACTTTCATGCCTCTTTTTTTGGGGGGGGGCATTGAGGTAAATTAGGGTTGCTTTGCATAATCATGGGTGGGAGGTTATTTACTGTGGAATGGGCAAGAAATTCTGTCTTCTGGATAGGACATGGAGAGGACTCATGAATTCATAGCAGCTGTGGCTTCCTGCACAAGGTTAAGTCTGTAAATAGTTCATGGGTGGGGGAAGGGTTTATAAGATCCTACACCTCCCAGAGTAATTAATAGCAGCTTAAAAGTTTCTGGGTGAGGGGAAGTCACGTTCATCAGCAGTGACACATAATTTTTAAAAGTATTTTAGAATGTTTCTTTAAATTCTGGTGAATTTACATATGTGTTGAGTTGAGAGGGGGCTGGGGACTTTTAAAATTAGGAATGGAGGAGAGACATATACTTTCATATTCTTGCAGGTCTCAATTAATGCCTTTGTCAGCAGAAGGTTTATAGAGGAGATAATTTTTTTTTTTTTTTGAGGTAGTTCAGGCTGACCTGGAGTTCATTCTGTATTCTCAGGGTGGCCTTGAACTCACGGCAATCCTCCTACCTCTGCCTCCCAAGTGCTGGGATTAAAGGCATGCGCCACCATGCCTGGCTTAATTTTTAAATAATTTTTTATTTGAGAGAGAGAGAGAAATAGGCACAACCCAAAAGAAACATATAGACTAATGTCTCTGATGAACATAGATGCAAAAAGTCTCATTACAATACTTGCAAACCAAATTCTTTTGGGTTGTGGCACATCTGGTTTTGTAACTGATGTAAAGCTGGCACCTAGAAGTTGGGGAACATGCCTGCCTCTTCTATTTTATGGAATTGATTAACAGTGGTTTCATATCTTCTTTAAGGGTCTGGTGGTATTCTGCAGTGAGAGCTGGAGAGCTAGCTTAGTGGTTAAGGTGCTTGCCTGTGAAGCCTAAGGACCCAAGTTCAATTCTCCAGTACCCACATAAAGCCAGATGCCCAAAGTGGTTCATGCATTTGGAGTTTGTTTACAGTGTCTAGAGCCCCGGTGCACATTCTCTCCATCTTCCCTCAAATACATAAATGCATAAATAAAAATATTTTTTAAAAAGAATTCTGCAGTGAACCTGTCTGGACCTGGACTTCTTTTTGTAGGGGGAACGCATATATTATTTTTTTATTACAACTTTAATCTCATTGCTTGTTATATATCTGTTTAAATTATTTGTCTCATCTCAGTTTAATTTTGGCAGGTCATGTGCATCTGTTTTCACCCACTGCTTTCAGGCTTTCCAATTTGATATAATATAGATTTTTTTGAAGTATGTCTTTATGATTCTCAATTTCATTCTTATCTGTTGTAATCTTACCTTTTTATCTGTAATCTTACTGAATAGGAGTTTTTCTCTCTTGTTTAATTTGGGTAAGGGTTTGTTAGTCTTGTTTATTTTGTCAAAGAACCAACTCTGTTTCATGACTCCGTTTTTTTATTTGGTATTTCATTGATTTCTGCCCTGATCTTGATTATTTCTTTCTGTCTGTACTTTGGCATTTGGTTTGTTCTTGTTTTTTTCTAAGGCTTTCTGAAGTTATTTCTTTGCAATCTCTGATTTTGTAACGTAGGCACTTGGAGCTGTAAATTTTCCTCTTAGTGCTGCCTTCATTGCATCCTGTAGTATGTTGTGTTTTTCTTTCTTTCTTTCTTTCTTTCTTTTTTTTTTTTGAGGCAAGGTCCCACTCTAGCTGAGGCTGACTTGAAACTTACTCCATAACTCTAGGCTGGCCTCACAGTGATCCTCCTACCTCAGCCTCCCAAGTGCTGGGATTAAAGGCACGCACCACCACGCCCATCTTTGTGTTTTTATTTTCATTCAGTTCTAGAAACTTTTTTATTTCCTTCTTCCAGTGGTGTATTGCTTAATCTCCAGGTGTTTGTGTATTTTTTATAGGTTTTTTTTTGGGGGGGGAGCTGCTATTATTAATTTCTGCTTTATTCCATTATGGTTAGATAAAATACAAAGAATTGTTTCAGTTTTCCTAAATTTGTTGTGGCTTATTTTTCAAATTAATCCTCTTTCATCTAAAATTATAATTTTATAACCACTGGTTTGGTGTGCAATTACCTTTGTTCGAATAAATATTAAAATAAATACCAACTGTTTCTCTTAAAATAAGGAATGTTGGGCCAGGCATGGTAGCTCGCACCTTTAATCCCAGTACTGAGGAGGCTGAGGATCACTGTGAGGCTGAGGCCAGCCTGGGATGAGAGTGAGTTCTGGGTCAGCCTGGGCTAGAGTGAGACCCTACCTCAAAAACAAAACAAACAGGGCTGGAGAAATGGCTTAGCATTTAAGGCTCTTGCCTGTAAAGTCAAAGGACCCAGGTTTGACTCCCAGGACCCATGTATGCACAAGAGGGTGCACGCATCTGAAGTTCATTTGCAGTGGCTGGAGGCCCTGGTGCACCCATCCTCTCTCTGTCTCTCTATACCTGCCTATTTCTGTGTCTCTCTCTCAAATAAATAAATAAATAAATAAATAAATAAATAAATAAATAAATAAAAACACCAAAATAAGAAATGTATAGCTATTACACCAAAAAACAATTGTGTGTTCTCAAGACTGGAAAACTGCTCTTCCATGTAGACACAAATGAGATGGTATAATTCATTGGTGAGCTTTCATTGAACAGTAATGACTGTATATTAAAAAAGATTTCTTTGATATACTAGGGTTTAGGCAGCACAAGTCACTCTGTACATACTCTTCTCTACTTTCTCTTCAACTTCTTTGGACCTTACCTATAATTTGACCCCTGTCCCAATTTTGTTCTCTTTAGATAAAATCATGCTTATTGAGTAATTTTGATCATAAGAGCCCTGAGCATAAAGCCTGCCTGGAGAGATGGCTTAGTGGTTAAGGCACTTGCCCGTGAAGCCTAAGGATCCAGGTTCAGTTACCCAGAACCCATGTAAGCCAGGTGCACATGGTGGCATGCCTATCTGGAGTTCATTTGCAGTGGCTAGAGGCCCTTGCACACCCATATTCTCTCTCTCTCTCTCTCTCTCTGTCACACACACACACACACACACACACACACACACATAAACAAATAAATATTTCTATGTGGGAGGAGAGAGGAAGGGAGGAAAGGGGGGTGCCCTAGGGCTATAAACAAACTCCAGACACATGCCCCACTTGGTGCATCAGGCTTTATGTGGGTACTGGGGAATCAAAACCAGGCGGGCATACTTTGCAAACAAGAATCTTTAACCACTGAGCCATCTTCCCAGTCTGTGAATAAAATGTTTCTTGGTACTAATTAATTAATGCACCTTGTGGTGGTGGAATCATTTGTGCTTATTTTGTGAACCTTTATTCCAGTCTTTTCTTCAAAGAGTGTTAGAGAATCAGACAGTTCACCCTCACTCATGCTGCCTCCAAATGGAGAAGCCAAAAAAAAGAAAAATTCAGTCTCCCCTCTTAGAATTTGTTTGCTTGTTTGGGAGACACTAAGAAACCCAAGGCTAGTACTTTAGCACTAAGCTGTACCTCCAGCCAGCACCTGGAAGATTTTGATTCCTAAAGTTGTCACTAGCCCCTCTGCCCGGTTGAAGCATTAAAACAAGTTCCCCAAAACCAGCTTACCCATGTTCACAACCTCAGAGGCCTGAAGGGCCCAGCTTTTGGGATCAGCTTTGAAAGGAACAAGGCTGCTGATCCCATGGTACCTCTGGAATCAGCCCCAACTGAGCAGCCCTGTGGGAATGTGTTCTCTGTAAAGAAGCCAGAATCTGGATTTTAATGTGAAAACTCCCAATTTATAAATGTTGGTTCCATTTTCTTTTTAAATAACAATTTTCTGGGGATCAAACAAAACAAGTCTGCAGGCCAACCTCAGCACTCCAGTGGCCAGTTTATGATTTTGATGTGGACTTCCTTCCGTAGTCTGATGGTAGAGTTTGTCCTAAGTTATGCAGGCTCTTGTATAATTATAACAGTATCTCACAGTGCTAAATCTGATGGTTTAGTTACTGGTCTCGAAGCACAGGCTCCAAATCCTTCTCCTGCAGGCAAACAAAAGGAACAATATGCCAGGCAGTTAGCAGCCCAGGTCCCTCCTTCGGGACTTTGGATATAATATAATGTACATTCTTTCAAGGCCAGTATATTTTGGTTCTGTAATAGGGGCAACTTGGAAGAAAAGTCCATGTGTCTGTACATGTCTTCTTGTGTGACCTTACACAACAAAGTGGTGACTATGAAGCCCAGTTGTACTATGAAGTCCAAAGCCCAGAGCAAGCCCATCTCTGTAATCCCAACACTTTGGAAGACAGAATCTGGAGGGTCAGGAGTTCAAGGTTATTCTTAGATACAAGCGGAGTTTGAGGCCACCTTGGACTACCTGAGACCCTATTTCAAAATAAACAAACAAGAAATGCCAGGAACTTAACTGTTTATTTTTCACAAAAGCCAGATGAGCTTTCAAAAGCAAACAAACCCTAAATTGTAAGAAATGTTTTCATTTACATTAATCTTTTAACACAAGAAGCATCTCTGGAGACTGGGGAGATCCAGTTGGTAAATTGCTTGCCTTACAGGCATGAAGCCCTAAATTTGATTTCCTGTACCTACATAAAATGTTGAGTGTGGTGGTGCACACTTGTAATCCCAGTGCAGGGGAGGCAGGGACAGATGGACCCTTGGGGCTCACTGGTTACTCAGTCAGCCAGTCTAGCCTAATCAGTGAGCTTCAGGCCAATGACCTTGTCTCAGTGAAAAAAAAAAAGCAATGAGGGCTGGAGAAATGGCTTAGCAGTTAAAGCACATGCCTGTGAAGCCTAAGGACCTCAATTCTATTCTCCAGGTTCCACATAAAGCCAGATGCACATGGTGGTGCATGAGTCTGGAGTTCGTTTGCAGTGGTTAGAGACCCTGGCACACTCATTCTCACTCTCTCCCCCTCTAATAAATAAATATAAATATAAATTAAATATTTCAGAAAAAAACAATGAGGATAATGTTCCTGAAGAACTACACCTGAGGCTGACCTCTGGCCTCCATGTGCAACACACACGTTCACACTTATGAAAAAGAAGCATTTTTGTGTCCTCTTTCCCTAATCATCATCATATAAAAATGAACTAAGCCCGAGCGTGGTGGTACACGCCTTTAATCCCAGCACTCGGGAGGCAGAGGTAGGGGGATCGCTGTTAGTTCAAGGCCACGCTGAGACTACATAGTGAATTCCAGGTCAGCCTGGCCAGAGTAAGACCCTAACTCGAAAAACCAAAAAAAAAAAAAAAAAAGAACTGAGGTTCAACTTATGTAGTAAGCTTTTTTGTTTTCACATATGACCTTCTTATCCAAATTGAAGTAGAAGCAGTGGAAAGAATTGTTGGAGAAGTTAGTTTTATTTTTGGGTTTTGTATTTTAAGAACTACTGGGTGAAAGTGTGGAGCATAGAGCAATCCTTGTTCACACATCCACATTCACGGTATGCCTGCTTGCTGTGGCCTCAGCCTGCACAGACTGTTAGAACAAAATCCATATATGGGGTGGTCTACAAGCAACAGGTATTTCTTCCTCATAGTCCTTGAGCTTGGACAGCCAGGGCTTTGGCAGAATCTATGTCTTATGAGAGCCTGCTTCCACTTAGATGGAGCCTTTTTGCTGCTTCCCCATGCATAGAAGAGGCAGTGAGTTCTTTTGGCCAATTTGACAGGCAGAAATCCCATCCATGAAGCTGAACCCTGGTTATCTAATAATCACCTTCCAATACCGTGACTTTGGGGTTAAATGTCCGCATAAGATCTCTGAGAGATTCAGACCATATTGGACACATATGTGGTGGACTTCTGGAATGAAACATGATGATCTTCCCTTAGTTTGGATCAGGGCTTGGCAAACTTGTTTGATAAAGGGCCAAATAATAAATACATTAAGTTTTGTGGACCCCTCAGTCTTTGCCACAACTTCTTAGCTCTGCCATTGTAGTGCACAACAACTATGGATAATACATAAGCATGTGTGCTTGTATTCTAATAAAACTTTATTTACAAAGAATTGACAGTAGACTAGATTTAGCCACCTAGCTATAATTTTACAGACTCTTGTTTAACATGAATGACAAAAAAATTATAGACACAGCGTTTTTGTTTTTAATTGCTCAAGCATCAATAGTAAAAAAAAAAAAAGTATATATAATCTAGCAAATTATTTAAAAATATTTTTATTGATTTATTGGCAAGCAGAGAGAAGAGAGAGAATATGAATGGGGTACACCAGGGCCTCAAGCCACTGCAAATAAACTCCAGATATATGCTCCACTTTGTGTATCTGGCTTTATGTGGGTAATGGGGAATTGAACCTAGATCATTAGGCTTTGCAGGCAAGTGCCTTAACCATGGAGCCATCTCTCCAGCTGTGACTTAATTTTTGTATGTTAATATACTATGTTGATATACTTTGTAGATATAACTCAAATTATATTTTTTTACCTAAGTAATATTCTAAGCCTGTTTGATGTTGCAGATGCAAGCTTCAAAACGTGTACCCCAGTGGTACAGAGTGCACCATCTAGCTGGCATGCCATGAGTTACCCATTTCTAGATTTGTGGGGGGTTTTCTTCCTTTTTAATAATTCTTCAGTAAATATCTCAGTTCACACATTTTTTTATTATTTTCTAAGGAAAACTGGCTGGGATTGGATTATTGGGTTAAAGGATATTTTTGTATTTTATTATATAATTATATTTTCCTATGTGTGTGGTGTGTGTGTTCTTGGCAATCAAACCCAGGAACTTGAGTCCTAGGCAAGTACTCTACTACTGAGCTATAACCCCAGGCTTTAGTAGTTTTTATGCTTTGGGGAAAGAGTTAAAAAGGTGACTTAAAACAAAGTTGTAAACAATTTTAAGTATTTACAATTTTACAGTGGCTTTTGTGGTTAGGTTAGGCTTAGGTAAGCAGGTCGTTTGATCTCAAAATCAACTCAAGGTACCTAGCTTGTGTTCAACACTGATTTGCTCTGGTCCATAGGAGGGAAGGCTAACACTTCCCTTCTCTCTGGTATCTATCTTTCAGATATTTGTAGTCATCATTAGGAATAAATCTCTAACCTTCCAGATGAAAGACACTGAAGAGGCTTCTTGTATAGCAGATGTCCTCTGTATTGAAAAACAGTGAAAAACAGTTGACAGCTTTATCAAAAACTCACAAAAAAACGTGTGGGGAGTGTCATCAGACCCCCACCTGAGATTCAGGTGTCCCCTGAGCCAGCTGTATAGTATAAATGTGTGAGGTCTTGTAACCTCAGAGGGACAGAGAGTATATGGAGGGCAAAAGAACAGTAAGCTCTAGCTAGGGGCTTTCTTTGGAGTCTCCATGTCCTGTAAGTAAGCCCTGGCTCCAAAGCTGAGGGAGGAGCATCATGGAGATAATCCAGATGTAGTAAGCCCCTCTGAAGTGCTGATTTGGGGTTCCCATACTCCTGTACAAATATGAGGAGCTTCTGGAAGCAGCCATAGGGAAATTGTCATTCAGGGTGGGATGAGACTTCTTGATGGTGTGGCTGCTCTGGGGGTCCCCACGCACTGTAAGTCTCAAGGCTGAGGGGAGGAACATCCAAGGAGTAATCTTGATACAGCTCATAAAAGTGGCTGCTTTGGGGCTGGTGAGATGGCTTAGTGATTAAGGCGCATGCCTGAGAAGCCTAAGGACCAAGGTTGAATTCTCCAGGTCTCACATAAGCCAGATGCACATGGTGGCGCATGCATCTGGAGTTTGTTTGCAGTGGCTAGAAGCCCTGGCGCACCCATTCTCTCTCTCTCTCTCTCTCAACTGTAATAAATAAATAAAAATAAAAACTTTTAAAAATGGCTGCTTTGGGGGCTCCATGTTCCTATAAATAACCTTTCTCCATGTTCAATAAATCCATTGTTCACCCAACTGGTATTGGTGTAATCATACTTTGGTCTGCCATCTGAGCCATATAGGGGGTGAAGACATGTGTTTACATCTCTCCAAGGGAAAAGTTTCCCATGACACGACTATTTCTTTGAAGGTGTAGATCTTGAAGACCACTTCTTTTATCTTTTTTATTTTATTGAGAAATTTCATACATGAACATTTTGTAATTTGATAATTCCCTTCCACTACTGTTGTTTCCCTGCCTCTCCCCCATTCCATTGACCTTTCAAACTAGTGCTTCTTGTATTTTTAAAAAACATTTTATTTGTTTGAGAGAGGGAGAAAGAGACAGAATGAGAATGGGCACATTAGGACCTCTTGCCACTACAGATGAACTCCACACACATGCATCACTTCGTGTGTCTGTCTTTCTGTGGATGCTGGGGAATTGAACTCAGGCTGGCAGGATTTGCAATCAAGCACCTTTCACTGCTGAGCCATTTCTCCAGGCCAGCTTCTTCTAAATATTTATTTATTTACTTGTTTGAGAGAGAGAGAATGGGCATGCCAGGACCTCTTGTCACTGTTAACGAACTCCAAATATATGTGCTACTTTGTGCATCTAGCTTTACTTGGGTTTGGGGGATTGAACCTGGACCCACAGGTTTTACAAGCAAGTGCCTTTAACCACTGAGCTCTCTCTCCAGGTCTCCCCCCTCCCCACTTCTTCTATTTTGATGTCTTGTTCTTTTAGCCCTCTTTCATCATCCATGTCACTATGTTAATGGGCTCAGCAGGGTTGCAGAGGTAATGACAACTAACAGCTAGTATGAGATCATGAATGTACTGTCACTTCATGTCTGGAGGATAGTGTCCCACATTCCTCCTCCCCACCCTCTGGCTCTAAATTCTTTCCACCCTGTCTTTCCCTATGTTCCCTGAGCCTTGGTGGGTTTGCAATGTCTCAGTTAGTGCTGAGCTCTCAGCAGCCTCTCGTTCTCAGCACTTAGACAAGTTTGAGTCCCCCCAGCATCCACAGCCATCTCCAGAAAGAAGCTTCTCTTCTTTTTGGTGAGAGAAGCACTAATATCCTGTCATCTCTTGTGTAGTGTTGAACATCACTTCTGAAAGACCTTCTTTGTACTCCTGGACACCTGAGTCCTTTTATTCTGTAATTTCCCAGAAAGGAGCACATCCATACAATACTGTATCATCTGCTTGATATGGGCTTGCCCTGTCGGCTTTGTTCCTCGTACTTCTTCTGAGGATAGTAGATTTTTATTAAATTTAGACCAAATTGGGCTGGAGAAGATGGCTTAGTGGTTAAGACTTTTGCCTGCAAAGCCAAAGGACCCAGGTTTGACTGTCCAGGACCCAAGTAAATCAGATGCACAAGGGGGTGCATGTATCTGCAGTTTGTTTGCAATGGCTGGAGCCCTGGTGCGCCCGTTCTCTCCTTCTCCCTCTCTCAAATAAATAAAATATTTAAAAAATTAGACTAAATGGTTCCTGCGGTCAGTTGTCTGTAGGTGTCACCTTAAGCAAGACATGTCAGATAGGAAAAGTACTTCAAATCTGAGCATTCGAGAAAATTATGTTGCCTTTCAGAAAAGGGTCTGTCACAGGAAAAGACGTTTCAGAGTAGCAGTTATGACAGGAAGGTATCCCAAAGGTTGCTTTATACATGAGAAGCTTGATGTGTACTTCAGTATACACATGGAAATGTTGAGCAGGCAGGAAAGGACTGGTGACTAGAGCACCAGCAGGAGGTCAAGGCTTGAGATAGAGGGGAGTGTTGAGGATCACAGGCAAGATTTGATGTTGACCAAAGCGTATGCCTCGTATGAGGTCGTGTGTGTGTGTGTGTGTGTGTGTGTGTAGAATAAGTTGCCGGGCATGGTGGCACACACCTTTAATCCCAGCACTCAGGAGGCAGAGGTAGGAGGATCACCATGAATTCAAGGCCTCCCTGAGACTACATAGTGAATTTCAGGACAGCCTGGTTTAGAGGGAGACACTACCTCAAAAAAAAAAAAAAAAAAAAAAAAAAAGGGAAGAAGTTAGTCTGTGGTGATTATTGTACATTGTTGTGATTATTGTACATTGAGTGTGATTATTGTACAAAAAAACAAAAATCAATACTGAAAATTTGCTTCATTATTCTAAACATAAAATAGAATCTTAGTGTGTAGTTTCTTAGAAATAATTAGTTTATAATAAAATCAATACTTGACACTTCAAGGTCATTTAATGATGAGGTCAAAAATTCATGGGCTGGGCTGGAGAGGTGGCTTAGTGGTTAAGGCACTTGTCTGCAAAGCCAAAGGACCCAGGTTCGATTCCCTAGGACCCACATAAGTCAGATGCACAAGGGGGCTCATGCATCTGGGGTTCGTTTGCAATGGCTGGAGGCCCTGGTGTGCCCATTCTCTCTCTACATGCCTATTTTTGTATCTCTCTCTCTTTCTCAAATAAATAAAAATATTTTTAAAAATTCATGGGCCAAGAATGGTAAGCAGAATGGATGGTTTATTGCAAAGAACAAAAGAATGTTCATAGAATATACACTTGGACAGAAAACTGAATAATAATGTCCTAAGTGAGAAAGCACTATTCTTAGTCAAGTATGTGGAGCTGTTTTTGCCAGAGAATTATCTGTCCCTACCACATGGATAGGTTCCCTGGCAGAGGCGTACCCTGTGAGGGGAAAACTGCTCCTGGATGGCCATTATGAATCTAAGCCTGCAGGCTGGGCACGTGAGTTCCACTGAAAGGTTGCCCTGGTAACTCTGTTATGCATCCATCCCTGCCACAGGGCAGCAGGGCCCTGGCCCAGCACAGGGCTCATTTACATAATTGCCCAACAGGAAGCAGGTCCAGTATGGGGAACTGAGCTCTCTAGTCTACTGAGAGGAGATGAGTTCAGGTACCTGTGTCAGACCTGGCGGTGGCTTCCACATCATTGGCTTCAGGAAGCAGTGCTCTGCTACAGTCTTCTCCCTGCCTGCTGCTTGGGGCCTTTTTGTTTCACATTCTTGTGAACTTCACATGTTTGGCAGGCATAACTGCAAGGAGGGAGTTGGAGTGAAGTGCAGTATGGCTGGGAGGGGTGTCTTTTGTGTAGTCAGCTCCTTGTGAACTTGAGTTCCCTCCCACAGTGGCTCCCAAGTCATACAGCAGGTATATGAGTCACTTCATGAGATGGAAACAGGAAGACATCATGTTGATGCTAAGCTATTTTCAGTTCAGTTCAATGAGGATTTACCCCCAAAGAATTAGTAAGTATTCCCCTACTTCCCTGGGCACAGTAGTCCCGGGAGCTGAGCTCTCCATTGGGAAGGACATCTCCATTCCATTAGCACTCAACACTTTAGTTTGTGTGCTCAGACTGCATGTGTTACAATGTCTTCTATCTGAGCTGTTTTTCTTTTAAATTTATTTATTTACAGGCAGAGGGAGAGAGAGTGAGCACATTAGGGCCTCTAGCTGCTGCAAACGAACTCCAGATATATGCACCACTTTGTGCATCTGGCTTTACATGGGTACTAGGGAGTCAAACCCAGGTTGTTAGGCTTTGCAGACATGCACATTAACCACTGAGCCATCTCTCAAGCCCTTTTTTAAATATTTTATTTATTTAAGAGAGAGAACAGGTACACCAGGGCCTATTGGCACTGCAGATGAACTCCAGACACATGCACCACCTCGTGCATTGGGTTTATGTGGGTACTAGGTAATCGAACCTAGGTCCTTAGGCTTCTCAGGCAAGTGCCTTAAGGCTGAGCCAGCTCTCCAGCCCTTTTATTTTCTTAATGCTCCCCTTGTTTGTCCTCTTCTTAACTATGTAATGATGCTTTGGGGCTTTCTTCTGTGTGACAGGGATTGTGAGTGGAGATTACTGTGACTCTTTGTCTTCTTAAAAGCTCATAATTCTTTTGTTCTTAAATTATTTGGTATCCTTCATCATTGTAAGTAAGCACTCCCATTTATTGAAGCTTAGAGCCAGGCACATTTCCTTCTAAAACAGTTACATGTGGTACTAGGACTATTGTCACTCTCATTGCAGACGAAGAGACAGACTGGTTTAAACCATTTTGAAAATCACAGTGAAATGAAAAAACCAGAATGCAAGCCCTGTTCCTAATAACTCCCTTTGCCAGTATTTACTCGGTGTGACCATGAGAACCAGATAGCAGATTGCAAAAAAAAAAGTTTCCATGTTCACACAATTTGGAGAAGTGTTGTAAGTCGTGTGTGTGTGTGTGTGTGTGCTTGTTTGTTTTGAAGATCATGCCCAGTATAGAAAGACCTGGAATGTCCTGCATGAAAGAAGGTTGCTTATTTTTGTTTGAACTGGGGCTTTCCAAAATACATGACACACCACATTAGTCTAAGAAGACAATTTAGTCTGTTGTTCAGGCACGTGGGCTTTGAAACAAACAAGAGGTACCTGGTTTCAGATTGCATTTTTGGTGCTCCCTAGATAGATTTGGTTAGCTTCTCATGCCTCATGTAACAGAGAAAGTTATCATTGCATGCACTCAGAGAGCAATCGTGAGAATAAATGAGTCAGTTCATCTAAAGACCTAGAGCCCTGATGTACACATGCAGTAGTAGTTGCTATTCAAAAGGCACCAGAACAAATCAGAACATTTGCTCTCTGTGGGGCCTGGCTCCCACCAAAATGCTGTTTCATAGGTCTTGAGAAAACATACTGGAGAGGAAGTGTGCCTTCACCCCTTCTTCCTCCTGTTGCTGTCCTGTCCTCTCGCTGCTCCTCCCCATCTGGTAGCTTCAGATAGCTACCCAGACCTGGGCTCCCCATCTCTACCAGCAGGTCTCTCTTGCCCTTGAGTCAGGATTAGCATGCATGTCTCCTGGGCCAGGGAAGTACTATCAAGGTTAGCCACATGATGTGGGTGGCCCCACAAAATGTACAAAGAGAACAAGCTGGTGAGAAGGGAACCAAAGTTCACTGTGTTTGAGTCAGACAGTTGCCTTCGCAAACACTGGCTCCTGGATTTCCAGAAATGGAAGTGTCCAAATTACACTTTCACTGAACCTGCTCCTGCCCTTTGGCCACTCTTCCAAAGGAAGTAGACACTGGGGCAGGAGCTTGCATTTCTGCAGGCTAAGCTTCTAGGTGCTGGTCTGTGAACCTGACCAGCCTGGGCCACTAGGTAGGAAGTCTTACTCCTGGCAGAAAGCATGCAGTAGGGTTTTGCTTGTTCTGTACCCTGTGTTTCTGAAGCTGGTCCTCCTTTGACTCCCAGAATGATCTGGAAGGAAAAAGGAAATTACTAATTTTCAAAGTGACCCTAAGTGTTTGTTACATTGCCTTTTTTTTATTTTTATTTTTTTGCTTTTTCTGAAAATTTTATGTCTTAAAATGAAAAATCAGAAAAATGTACCAGTATGGGTTACCCATGATATATTTACTGTGTGAAAATGCAATTTGCACAATGACATGTAAATAAATTTCATTTGTCTAAAACATATCCATAGAGCTGAAGAGATGGTACAGTGGTTAAAGGCACTTGCACGCAAAGCTTTCCAGCCTGGATTTGATTTCCCCAGTTCCCACATAAAGCCAGATGCACAAAGTGGCATATGTATCTTGAATTTATAATGGCAAGAGGAACTGGCATCCTCATCACTCTTTCTCTCTCAAATAAATAAAGCATATCCATGTATATGATATGTTTATTTATTGATTGATTTTTCAAGGTAGGATCTTGCTCTAGCCCAAGCTGACCTGGAATTCACTCAGTAATCTCAGGATGGCCTTGAACTCATGGCAATCCTCCTACCTCTGCCTCCCCAGTGCTGGGACTGAAATCATGAGCCACCACACCCGGCTTATATAATGTGTTTATAAAGGTCAGTAGAAGGTGTGGCCGGAAAGAAAGATGACTGACAGTAGTTATCCCTTTGGAGTTTTAGTCTTTTATTCCATTCTCATACATATAGTTTGGAATTTGCAGCATGTTTCTTACCTTATTTCTTCATAAAATTAAGAAAAGGCATATATACTGAGCTGGCTTCAAAAATAAGGCTAAATAGTGGTGGCTAGAAATGGGTGTTGTTGCCTGCCTGCCTGGAGGGCTTTGCAGTAAAAAAAAAAAAAAACTCAGAGAAAACATGAACTCGTTCCCATTACACCAGCACTGCCCATGGAGCTACACAGTGTGTAGCTTTAGAGTCCTGAAGTTCTACGTGGTGCTAAGTTTGGCTGTTCCTTCTTCACACCTTCCTTCCCTCAGGGAAGCCACACCAGCTGCTCATGTCCTCTGAGCTTCAGCATCCTGTGTGCTGGCGCTGGCCTCAATGCTGCATTGTCGCCCATACCCTGAAGAAATGAAGGGTTTCACCCCAAACTCAAATACAAGCAGATACATGTGCCAAGAGGGCAGTCACCATCACAAACTCTGCAGAGTGAGCCCTCGCAGTTCATGACAAGTTCTTCCTCCAGAGATCATGACACAGAGAAGAGAAAGCCTTGCTTGGAGTCAACACCCTCTGTTCTGAGGGACCCGGCAAGCTCAGGTCTCATTTTGCTTCTGTTTTCTTCCCTGCCTGAAGTCCAAACTAATTCCATTGCAGTGTGCTTGTGAGGGATGATATGGAAGTGCAAGGGCTTCCAAAAGTAAGAGGGGGCAATGTACCAGGAAGAAATGCCACCGTGGGTGTCTTAGTAGCTGCCCTCCACTGTGAGGCCACTGCCCAGTGCCCACACTGACTGCCCCTCAGCATAGTGTTGTGCTTTCTTGGAGGCAGAGTCCTTTGCTTTACAGCACTGAGTACTTCATCCCTGCTTTTCAGATAAGAAACCCAGGGACTGAAAGGTTGAACAGTTGGGTTGTTTTCCACCTTTCTAGATCCCACCAGAAGTCAGAGGAAGAGGCAGAAAACCTTGACCACGTCCAGATGCTGAGCACTGAGACAGGCTTTTGATAGACATTCTTGTTCTGAAGACATGCTAACAGTCAGTGCTCATTGGAGGATGTCGTAGGGGACACAGTCCTCACATATACCTCGCATGTAGTCTTAAGTCACCTTGACATTGGCTTTTGCCTGTGTTCCTCCTGATGTCGGTCTTTCAGCTTCACAAGCATTCGGATGGAGACAGGATCTGAAGGTTCACAGACTGCTGAGGTCATCCAGCCCATCCATACTGGGCCTCATGCGTTTTGTTTTTGTTTTTCTTTAGTGCCTTCCCACTTTTGCTTTATTTTTTTTTTTATGGGTGAGAGAATTTGCACGCCAAGGCCTTTAGCCATTGCAATTGAACTCCAGACGCATGTGCCACCTTGTGCATCTAGTTTACATGGGCCTAATGAATCGAACCTCCTGGGTCCTTTGGGTTCACAGGCAAGCATCTTAACTGCCATCTCTCCAGCCCCTACTCACTCTCTCTCTCTTTCTTTTATTTTCTCTCTCTTCCTTCCTTCCTTCCTTCCTTCCTTCCTTCCTTCTTTCTTTCTTTCTTTCTTTCTTTCTTTCTTTCTTTCTTTCTTTCTCTTGTTTGGTTTTTGAAGGTAGGGTCTCACTCTAGGCTGGACTGACCTGGAATTCACTCTGTATTTTCAGGATGGCCTTGAACTCATAGCAATCCTCCTACTTTTACCTCCCTAGTGCTGGGATTAAAGGCATGTGTCATCATGCCTGGCTTGCCTTTTTTTCTTTCTTTCTTTTTTTTTTTTTTTTTTTTTTTTTGGTTTTTCGAGGTAGAGTCTCACTTAACTATATAGTCTTAGGGTGCCTTAAACTCAAGGCGATCCTCCTACCTCTGCCTCCCGAGTGCTGGGGTTAAAGGCATGTACCACGACACCCGGCTGCTTTTTCTTTTTTTAAAAAAAAATTATTTTTATTTCTAGAGAAAGAGAATTGTACTTGACTTTATGTGGGTACTGGGGAATTGAACCCTGTACCTACAGGTTTTGCAAGCAGGTACCTTTAACCACAACCACTAAGCCATCTTCCCAACTCCCTTTCCACCTTTTCTCATTCATTTAAAAGCAGTTTTTTAAAAAAATATTTATTTGCAAGAGAATGTATATGTATGGGCATGCCAGAGCTTTTTGCTGCTGCAAATGAACTCCAAACACATGTACCACATTGCATATCTGGCTTTATATGGGTATTGGGAATTGAACCTGGGCCAGAAGGTTTTACAAGCAAGTGTTTTTAACACTGAGCCATCTCCCCAGCACTAAAAGTGGGGTTTAAAAAAAAAAATTATATGCAAGCAGAGACAAAGAAAGAAAGAATGGGTGTGCCATGGCCTCTAGCTACTGCAGATGAACTCCAAATGCTTGAGTCACTTTGTGCATCTGGCTTTACATGGGTACTGGAGAATTGAACTCTAATCATTAGACTTTGCAGGCAAACAAACTTGTTTAATGAAATGGGGTATACATGTATGTTGTAGTTTCGTTTTCATTGCTGGCACAAATCACCTCACCAAAATCAGCTGATAGGAGGAAAGATGTTTATTTTGGCTCACAGTTTCAAGAGGCTTCATTATGGCAGGGGAAAGATGGCAGAGCAGAGGCTGAACATTACTTCCTTGCCATAGCAAGTAGAAACAGCAGCAGGAGAGTAAGCAAAGGGGAGCTGGCTATAACACCCTAAACCCTCCTCCAACAAGGTTCCATCTCTCAAATTCCCATCAGCTGGGAGCCACGCTTTCAAAACACATGAGTTTATGGGGAACACCTAATTCAAACAATGTGTTTGGTGCGTATATGTTTAGAATCATAATGTCTTCTTGTTGGATTGTTCCCTTAATAAGTATTAAGTGGCTTTTTAAAAAATCTTTTCTTACTAATGTTGGTTTGAAATCTATCCTGTCAGATATTAGAAAAGTGATACCTACTTGTTTCCTAACCTCATTTCCTTGAAATGCAAGTTCACATTCTTTCACCCTAAGGTAGCATCTATCTTTTAAGGTTGAGGTGTGTTTCTGGAGACAAGAATTTGATGGCTCCTGCCTTTAGTCCATCTGCTACTCTGTGTCTTTTGATTGGGGGGTTGAGACCATTTATATTCAAAGGTATTATTGAAAGGTGTGTGTGTTAATTCCTGCTATTCTTGTTGATTTTGTAGTATTTGGTGTTTTTCTATTCCTTTCTTGCATTAACTATTATTCAAGCATGGTTTATTCTTTCTTGTGGCCTCATGTATGTGTTTTTTACTTCTCTTCAGTCTAAAGAATTCCTTCAAGTATTTTCTGTATATCTGTCTCGGTGATCTTGAATTCTTTTAGCCAGTTTTTATCATGGAAAGTTCTTTCTCCTTCAGTTATAACAGGCTGCTTTGCTGAGGATAATCACCTGGGTTAGCATTTGTCTTTCAAGACTTGAAATATATTTCAACCTCTCCTGGCTTTTAAATATTCTGTTGAGAAATCTGCTGTCTTACTGATTTTACTGTCTGTAAGTATGATGGTTCTTCCTTGCTGCTTTTCCATGCAGTTCTTTTGTCCATATGTTTAGTACTTTAATTATAACATGACAAGGAGAGGTTCTTTTATTGTCTTGTCTGTTATTCTAAGTGCTTCCTATACCTTTATTGAAATACTAATCCCAGAGTAGAATACTAGCAGCAGGAGTGACCAAATCTGGCAGATATGCCCACTGTGTAAGTGTCATAGTAATGAATTAACAACAGTGGTCTCTTTTACTTCAGTAACTGTGGATAAATAAGCAAGGATGCTATGGAGTACACTAGGATTTTGGTTACTTTGAAGTGAGAGGGAAGCAGAGTGGGTTAGGATGGGGAAGACTGTTCACTTTAGATGATATGAAAGTGGGCTGGGACTATGGCTCAGGGAATAGAGTCATCACTGCCCCATACCTGAGTTCAATCCTCCCCAGGCCCTGCATAAACAGCTAGAAGCCATGACTAGCTTCTGTAATCCCAGCATACTGATGGTGAGATGAGAGGCATGGATTACAGAATTTACTGGCAACTTGAAGTCTATTTTGTCAGATATTAGAATAGCAGTGCCTATTTGTTTCCTGGTTCTATTTATTTGAAATATCTCTTTCATCTTTTCCCTCTATTATAGTGTATGCCTTTGGTGATGAGGTGGAGTTCTTAAAGCCAGCAAAGAGTTGGATCATGTCAAGCATATACTTATAACCACTTGGCAATCCTCCCTTCTTTGATTGTATCTTGTTTTATTTGTTTATTTAAAAACAGAGAAAGGAGAAGAGAGAGCATAAGAGAGAGAAAGAATGAATAAATAGGTATGTCAAGGCCTCTTGCTGCTGCAAATGGATTCTAGACATAATATGGGTATCAGGGAATCAAACCTGGACTGGCAGGCTTTGCAAGCAAACACCTTTAACAGCTGAGCCATCTCCCCATCCCTGCCTGTCTTTTGATTAAAGAATTGAGACTATTAATATTCAGGGTTATTATTGAAAGGTGTGTATTGATTCCTGTCATTGTGTAGTGTTTGGTGTTTTCTTAGTTCTAGATTGTTTATCAACTATCCTAACATCATTTTTTCCCCTGTTGCTCCTTGGATGTGTTTATCCTTTTCTTCCTTTTGAAGTAGTCCTTTCAGTATCCTCTTTACAGCTGGTGTGGATAGACATAAATTCTTTTAGCCTTCTTTTTTTTTTTTTTTTTTTTTTTTTTTTTTAAGGTAGGGTCTCGCTTTAGGGCTGACCTAGAATTCACTTGATAGTCTCAGGGTGGCCTCAAATTCACTGCAATCCTCCTACCTCTGCCTCCCAAGTGCTTGGGATTAAAGGCTGTGCCACCACACCCAGTGTGGAAAGTTTTTCTTTCTTCTTCAATGTGACTTATAGTTTTGCCATGTAGTCTATGTTGATAATTGTGGTCTTTGAGGACTTAAAATACTCATTGCAAACCCTTCTGACTTTCAAAGTTTCCATTGAAATGGCATCTGTTATTCTGACGGGCCTGCCTCTTGCAGCTGTTAATGTTCTTTCTTACTAGGATGTGATGTGTGGCGTTTCTTTCCTGGTGCTATCTATGTGGTATGGTGTTCTCTATGCTTCTTGTACCTGGATGGTCATCTTGTACCCTAGATTTGAGGAATTTTCTTTTATGATTATATTGAAAATATTCTCTATTATAGTAGGGCCGAGGTTTTGTTTAATTCTCATTAAACTGATGTTCTAAGCACCAGACTCTGTCTCCAGCCCCTCCCCCCCCACCATGAGTCGAATCCTGTCTGTCATAACAGTCACTATTCAGGGGTAGACTTACTATGAAAATGAGTAAATCTCATGTAAAACAATCATCTCTTAAGTTTTAAACATTTTAGCAAGTGAAGAGACATTGAAATATTGTGTGAGAGTGTATTAGTGTATTATTGCATCCTGTTTGGGTGCCAAGTGTCATGTGAAACTCCCCCTCTCTCCCCCACACACAAGGGGAAACATGAACACACAATCTGTGCATCCCAGCTAGGGCTCAGTCGACAGATCAAAGCATGATTGCACCAAAACCAGTTTTGGTGAACCCGTGAGTTTATTGGGGTTTCTTACGGAGCTGGGTGAGGGGTTGCTTATAGGAAGCTGTATTTCTGCAAAGCCCTCCCCAGCCTAGGTGATGGCTCATGGAAGATGCATCTTTGGAGTACACTGCTGATTTGCAAGTACCTGAGAAAGTCAGAGTCTCCCCCAAGTTGGTGTTTACCAGGTATATATCCTTAAGGAGGGGTCTTTTAATTCTTAGCTCTCAAAGACTTGTTGACCTCTTGACTATCTTCTCCCCTCAGGAAAAAGTCTTGCAATTCAGAGAAAATTGCTTCTTAATATTAGTTGAAGTCTGCCCCTCAACTGTTGTTTAATGCTCCAAAAACCTTGAGGAGTGGTCCTGTGACCTTTGGGGTGTTTTTCAAGGTAGGGTCTTGCTCTAGCCCAGCTAACCTGGAAGTCACCATGTAGTCTCAGGGTGGCCTCAAACTACGTCTGCCTCCGGAGTGCTGGATTAAAGGCATGCACCACCATGCCTGGCTCCTGTGACCTTTCAAATTTCAGTTCTCCCAGGTTTGCTGACCTCTTGACCTACAGGAGGGAGTATTATAATTCAGATGAATTTGCTTTGCAACATGTGTGTGTGAGCAGAAAGAAAATGAAGGGGAAAATTCAGACTAGTGATTAGTACTGGGATTATATAGAAAAAGTAGAGAAGGTGGAACATATATAGAAGGGGAAGCTATGGGTGGGGGTAGTGGAGGTTGAGAGAATTTAAGCCAAAGGTACACTAAAGAGAGAGGTAAAGATGCTATCAGATAGTATGGAATAGTTTAATCTCTCAGGAAGCCAAAGCACAGAGATCCTGCAAACCAGAATAGACTGATTTGGGGGGGGGGGGGGAGTTTAGGAAAAAGTGAAAGGAAAGAAAGAAAAAGAAAAGAAGAGAACCACCCCCCTACGCCTGCAAGAAGCAGCAGCAGCAATTTATGGGAAGAATAGAGTAGTCGAGCTGACCTGCTAAAATAACATTGGCTGTTTACAATGGAGTAGATATTAAAGAGAACAGAATAGAGGTACAGGACATAAGAACCGACTGGCCTGATTGTTGTCTCTCATTGGTCTCTTGCATTCCTTCCCTGACACCTGAAATGCCATCTACCTCAGGAATGGACCATTTCCTTCTTCCCTCTGAGTCTTCCTTTGGGTCACAGATGTTGTACAAGTCTGTGGGCAGCTCTTCAGGGGAAGAGGCTCTCTTTAAAATATACGTTTTGGTGCCATGAAGTTGGAAACAAGTGCCTAGACTGCAAGAGCCAATGCAAAGTGTTCGTCTTGCCAGCCACCTCAGGAATCTCACATTGTGCCCTTCCTCAAGTCCAGATGTGTTTGGTGAGGGTACACATCTTTGCTTTAGGTTCTTGGGGAAGGTTAGATGAAGGAGGGGAAAAAATTAAATATTCTATTCTGTGGGTTTTGACATGTTTAACTTCTGAGTGTCTGAGCTATAATGTTCTTTTGGGAGGTGAGGGACCAGGACAGATACTTCCTTGTATGTGTGACCCAGAGCTGTGTAAACTGGACAAAGGGCCAGATCATGACTTGTAATTTCATCTGTGCCCCCTCATACGGCAGTTCTTTGTATATGGACATTGGACCTACTGTTAGTTCATGATCTGGGGAAGGAAGTTAGATAATTATTAAAGTATATGTTTGATTTTTTTTTTTTAATGATTCATCTCACCTGTTAATAATTATCAGGTAACATACCATGGATGTTTAGACACACAGTTTTGTTTGTTTGTTTGTTTGTTTGTTTGTTTGTTTTTTCGAAGTAGGATCTCACTCTAGCTCAGGGTGGCCTTGAACTCATGGCGCTCCTCCTACCTCTGCTTCCCAAGTGCTAGGATTAAAAGTGTGTGCCACCATGCCCAGCTTTGGACACATAGCATTTTCTTTTTAATTTTTTATTCTTAAAATTTTCAAATATATACAGAAGTAGAATAAATCCCATGCAACTTAATTGTTGAAGTCACCTGGCTTCACTAGTTAGAGGCTAACTTGTTGCCAATCTTGTGCAATTTATATGTAATTTATGTCTACCCATTCTTGTTCCTCTTGAGGTTTCTGTCACCACAGATGAGTTTTGCCTACATTTGCACTCTGTATAAATGCACCTGAACAGTTTATGCTTATTTGTGCCTGGTGGCTTTTACTCACTAAGTCTGAGAAATTAGTCCATCAAAAACTATTTTCTAGAGCCAAGTGTGGTACCGCATGCCTGTAATCCCTGCACTCAGCAGGTGGAGGCAAGGATCAGGTGAGGCCAGGGCTGGACGGATGGCTTAGTGGTTAAGGCACTTGCCTTCAAAGCCAAAGGACTCGGGTTTGATTCCCAGGATCCACATAAGCCAGGTGTATAAAGTGGCACATGCGTCTGTAGTTCATTTGCAGCAGCTAGAGACCCTAGTGTGCCTGTTCTCTCCCTCCCTCTCTCTCTCTGCCTCTGTCTGTCAATAAATATCTAAATAAAATATCTTTTTTTTTTTTTTTTTTTTTTTTTTGGTAGGGTCTCACTCTGGTTCAGGCTGACCTGGAATTAACTATGTAGTCTCAGGGTGGCCTCGAACTCACTGCAATTCTCCTACCTCTGCCTCCCGAGTGCTGGGATTAAAGGCGTGCGCCACCACGCCCGGCTAATAAAATATCTTTTAATAAAAAGAATTTGAGGCCAGTTTGTGCTATAGGAGGCTTTGTCTCAAAAAAAAAAAAAAAAAGGTTTCTTTCTGTTTTCTTTTTGTTGTTTGTTTTTTCAAGGTAGGGTCTCACTCTAGCTCAGGCTGACTTGGAATTCACTCTGTAGTCTCAGGCTGGCCTTGAACTCAAGGCATTCCTCCTACCTCTGCCTCCTGAATGCTGGGATTAAAGGTGTGCACCACCACGCCCGCCTCTTCCTGTTTTCTTTTTAATACCTGCTTTCAACATGAGCTTCCTGACTCTGCTGTCCTTCTTCCCCATCTCTGCATCTTCCACATCTCTCTTCTACTCCTGTTTGTAATTTTCTTTTGTTTTCAGAAGCACTCTACCACAACCATCTTCTGAGACAATCCTGCCTCTTGAAAGGGCCTATGGAGCATCTTTGTCTTCAGTACACTGCCAGCCTTCCTCACTGCCTCTGTCCCTAAATGAATAGTCTCCAGCTTATTATGTCACCTCATTCCATTCACATTGAAAACTACTCTCTCAGAAGCCCTCCAAGCACTAAGTGCTATGAGCAAGTCTGGCCCTTTAGTTCTTTTACCCCTATAAAGTATCTACCTCCACACAGTTTGTTAAGTGACAATTTCATGGTAGTTGAGGGGTGTTTTTTGTTTGTTTGTTTGAATGCATGTATGATGTATTTATTACGTATGTTATGTGTCTATGTGAATGTGGAGACCAGAGGTTGACTTCAGTTTCTTCCTTGATTGCTCTACACGTCATTTACTGAGGCAGGGTTTCTCAGTGAATCCAGTGCTCACCAATTCAGCTAGTCTCACTAGCCACCTTGCCCTCCATGTCTCCCTACCCAGCATTTACATAGGCCTGAAGGTCCAAATTCCAGTCCTGCCACTTCCTTGACAAGTGCTTTATCCACTGAGTCATTCCCCTGACCCTTTTCTTTAATCATAAAAGTGTAACATGCTGGCGGATCTAGCTCATTGTTAGAGAATTTGCCCACCATGTGCAAGGTTCTGGGTTTAATCTGCACTGGAAAAAAAAAAAAAAAGGTATCACTTGTAGCTGAGAGCAAGGCTGCTGGGATCTGAGTGGTGACTCCTCCAAGCACCTTCTCTCTGAACTCCGCTTGTTCTAAGCAGCTGCCTACCTCAGTTCCCTCAATTCTAAACTAGAGAGAATGGTAGCAACCTCATAGCATTGTTTGAAGGATGAAGTAAGTTCATGTGTTGAGCCCTTAGAACAATGGTTGGCAAGAGTAAGAACTATATAAGCCTTTATTACCAAAACTAAAGACTTACTAGCTACAGCAGTACATGAAAAAAAAAAAAAAAACATTAAAAATCCCCTAAAAAAGCACATCACCTAGCAGTATTTGGAGTATATTCTTATGTGCTTGCTGGGTATACTTTTAACTAACTATGCTTATATGGCATTAGCTGCTCTTTCTCCTTAAAACCCTGTTTCTCCTCCCCCAGCTTTTGGGGCAGCATTTTCCTGTCAGGGTGGCTTTATTTGCCCCGCCTCTGCTCCTCTGAAGATGTTCTTCTTGACCCTGTTCCTGGGAAGAAGCCTGAGGTCTCCAGGTGCACACTATTGTTTTCTCTATGTTTGCTGTAGATGTCAGCAGCTGTCTCTGGCTGTCAGTCCCTGTTAAGCCAAAAATGAACTCTTACTTACGTTTTCTTATCCTCTATGTCTAGTTTTGTTTCTGTTTATTTTAGTTTTCTTATTCATTCCAGTTGCCTTCATCTGTTTGAAACCCTAACTTCTGATGGTGGTGCTAGTGATATAGATAACCCTGGGTGATGTCTGTGTACTGGTCATTTTCCATGTGGTTTCATGTAATCATTTCAGTTATGTAAAGCAGATACTCCTTATTTTGTTTTCCAGACAGAATGTGGGAGTTCAAGGAGAACAAATGATTTAGTGTCATTCTACATCAACTTACAGAGCTGAGATTTGAACGCTGTTGCATCTGACCACCAAATCTTATTGTATTGAGTGCCTTAGAATTTCTGCACTAATAGTTTCCTGGCCCTCCTCTTGTCTCTCACTTTTTAACCCAACTGAGGTTGCCCAGTCATGTCTCCATCAGATCCTTTAAGCCTATCACTTGTGCCCAGAATCTTTGGTGGCTCCTCTTTCACTAAGGAAGTAACTTTAATCTGCCTTCTGCTCTTGACAGTACTGTTCTGAAATTCTCCTCTTCTTCCCCACCTGTTCAGGGCCTGTTCTTCAAGGATTAGGTCATTTCACAGGAGTCTTCACAGTCTTCTCTGCCTGCTCCAGGCTTCCCTGGTCATCCTCTGCTCTCAATTCCTAATTCTTGCCTTTGAATGTTTTGGTGTCCCACTTACATTTCTTCCTCATGCTCAGGATTCATCCTGCAGCAAGTCTTTCAGTGCTAGTCTAACAGCACACATTGCATGGGTGATGCCTAGTGCCAGCTAGTTAATTGTTATTGTGAGTGAGCTGCACAAAGTGTTCTCAGCCCTTCCTTCCCTGCTCCTTCAAGATGTTGGCACCATTCAAGCAAGGCATTACTCGTTACCTCTAACCTAACATAGGTGCAGCAGCATTTGCCTCACTTTCAACTCTCACACTAGATGTTTGGGGTTTTCTCTGGATGCGCTTTTGCAGACAAAATCAGTCACTTAGTGATGATAGGAGGCAGGCCCTGTGCTTTACATGATTCAGATGCTAGACCTCTAAGAATCCTAAATGTTTCTCTTCTGCTTTTAAAGTCTCCTAGAAACAAGGGTAGAATGGCCACATTATGGACAACATTCAAAGTGAGTGTTCTCCTTATGACCTCCAGCTCTCTCAACCAGGGGAGGTCATAGCCAGTCCTTCAGGAAAGCCAATGGGTTATACGACCTGGTTGGTCACATAAATAGAAAGGAGTGTTTCTGAGTTTAGATATCAAAAGGGTCACTGACCACTTTCTCACAGGTAAGAGGTGAATTACACAGCCTGAACCAGTGCCTTTTTTAATCAGACTGGTTGTATGTCACCTGCTAGCTACCTCATCCAAAAGTTTCAGGCTGAGCTGGGCGTGGTGGTGAACACCTTTAATCCCAGCCCTCGGGAGGCAGAGGTAGGAGGACCGCTGTGAGTTCAAGGCCACCCTGAGACTACATAGTTAATTCCAGGTCAGCCTGGGCCAGAGTGAGACCCTACCTTGAAAAACCAAAAAAAAACAAACAAACAAAAAAAAGTTTCAGGCTGTATGAATTGAATCCCTCACCCTCAGCTTGGTCCTAGGATAATGTCAGGAAGATGGGTCAAGTTTGCTTTAAGTAGTGACTGTTGCCAGGTGTGGTGGTGTACACCTTGAATCCCAGCTCTCAGGAGGCAGAGGTAGGAGGATCACTGTGAGTTCAAGGCCAGCCTGAGACTACAGAGTAAATTCCAGGTTAGCCTGGGCTAGAGTGAGACCCTATCTTGAAAAACAAAACAAAAAGAGAGAGAGTGAGTGAGAAAGAGAGAAGTCATCTCTGTCTAATGCAGGGAGAGGAGGTTCCTAAGCTTTGGGATTAGAGAAATCACCTGGAGGCTTACTAGGACACAGATTTTCAGGGTCCATCCCATTTCTGATTTAGCAGGTCCAGTTTGGAATCTCAAATTTTCTAAGAAATTCCCAGGTAAGCCTGTGGTGGCTGTGGAAACCACAGGCTGAGAGCCACTTCCTCCCTGGAGTCTGGTTCCCTTCACAAGTAAGTTGCACCTTGCTGAGCAGTGAAACCTGTATTGGGTATGTTCTTGAGTTTTTTTGGCAGTCTCTTCTTATACTGGCCCTTGTCCCAACTACCTCCCAAGTATTGAGTCCTTTTAGGGATTTTTTTTTTTTAATTTTTAGTTATTTATTTTACTTGAGAGCAACAGAGAGAGAGAGACAGAGAATGGGCACACCAGGGCCTCCAGCCACTGGAAACAAACTTCAGATGCATGTGCCCCCCCCATATATCCGGCTTACGTGGGTCCTGGAGAATTGAACCGGGATCCTTTGGCTTCACAGGCAAACGCCTTACCACTAAGCCATCTCTCCAGCCCGGGAATAATTTTTGTCTTCTGCTTCACTGATAATGCTCACTTTCTCTGGCCTCAGAAGCCCTCTGGGAATGCAAGAGGGATGCAGTGTGGGGCAGTGGTTAGAAGCGTGAGGTTTCATTTAAACCATCACTTGTTAACTGATTATCTCTGTAAGTTTTTCAGCATCTTCATTTCGGAAATTGACTTTATCATGGTCTCCCATATATTTATATATAGTGCTAGTGAAAATAACCCACAGAGCAATGTATGTAATTTGCTATGTAGCCAAAGATGAGCTTGAACTTCTGATCCTCCTCCTTCCACCTCTCAAGTATTATGATTTTGGGCCTGTGCCACTATACCCAAGTTGCAAGCTAGATTTTATTGTGAGCCCTTTGGGACTTTGTGAGTGATTCCTAGATGCCTAATTACAACAACAAAAACTAATGAAATAGTAGTAATTTCTTTCTCAAGGACATTGTAAATAAGAACTGTATATAAAGCCTGGACATAGTGCTTAACATTGAAAACACTCCATAAATATTACCCTGTTTTTCAGCATTAACTAGTTATCAAATTCTTTCTTCCATTTATTCATTCATTTGTGGGTAAACAATGAGACATTCAGCTATCATTCAGCCACCATGCAGATATAAACATCTTTTCTTGGTTGACCACTCTAGGTGAAGAGTAAAAAGTGTTTATAAGCATCATTCTTGGTTTTTACTATAAATACATGTCTCTGTGGGTGGTTGGACCTGGCCCAGCATAGAAGGAACGGGGCTGGGTCCTGTACCACTGTGGGTCACTAGCAGAGGACATCTCCCCATGGGCATATCTTCAATAGCTAAAAACCTGTCTGGGTACTTACATGAGTACATGGCAACCTATCCTTTGGAACCTGGACACCATCCTACACTGGAGGTGAAAGTTCACAGCATGTACTTACTTTGAACAGGCAGTGTTTTGCCATAGACCTGTGGGAAGGAGTAGCGAGGTGGAACCTGTTTCTAAGAAAACAGTGAGTACACAGACACCCCCAAGAGGTTGGTTCACATTAACGAGTGTGTATTTGCTACACTGTATGCCTTAATGTAACCCAGATATTTATTGAGGTCTTGGTCAGATGAGAGAGAAAAGGACAAGACAGACACAATAGACATGGGATGGCTCGCCCACTTGGTTAAAGCATGGCTTTAACATTGGAGAAAACTGAACCAATATTCTGTTTCTACCACTTTCCTGAGCTTTGGTCTCAATGGGTATGATAAATCCAACCTCTTTTTTTTTTGTTGTTGTTTTTGTTTTTCGAGGTAGAGTCTCACTCTAGTCTAGGCTAACCTGGAATTCACTATGTAGTCTCAGGGTGGCCTTGAACTCATGGCAATCATCCTATCTCTGCCTCCTTGAATTCTGGGATTAAAGGCATGCACCACCACGCCCGCCAAGTCCAACCTCTTATACCTACGATATCAAACATTCTATATGATAAGTCCAACCTCTTACATTGCAGAGAAACGTAAGAGGTTGGACTTGCCATATGGAATGCTTGATACAGTAGGTAGAACACAGTACTGAATAAATGTAGTTGCTGTGTTACTGAGCTAACAGTTTAGCAGGAAGACAATATTTATGTAAACTCAGTTACATAACAATAGGCATTAAAGAGCATATGGTTAAGCTCTGAAATAAAGGATGTAACAGACCTTTTTTTTTTTTTTTTTTTTGCTTATTTTCTATTTATTTATTTGAGAGCGACAGACAGAGAGAGAAAGAGGCAGAGAGAGAGACAGAGAGAATGGGCTCACCAGGGCCTCCAGCCACTGCAAACGAACTCTAGATGCATGCGGCACCTTGTGCATCTGGCTTACGTGGGTACTGGGGAATCGAGCCTCGAACTGGGATCCTTAGGCTTCACAGGTAAGTGCTTAACCACTAAGCCATCTCTCCAGCCCTACAGACCTTTTTTAAATAAACATTTTAGTTTTATTTATTTGTGAGAGAGATTGGGAGAGGGAGAGAGAGAGACAGATACAGAATGGGTGTGCCAGGGCCTCTAGCCACCACAAATGAACTCCAGATGCATGTGTCTCCTTGTGCAAATGGCTTTATGTGGGTACTGGAGAATTGAACCTGGGCCCTTTGGCGTTGCAGGCAAGTGCCTTAACTGCTAAGTCATCACTCCAGCCTACAGACCTTTTTTGAGAGTTTGACGATAGCTATCCTATTCTAGAACAAAAACCTAAAAACACTTACCAAAATTTAAGTTATTCATGCACAGCTTGTCCTGCCTATCCTTGCATAGTAGGCCTGCATGGATGAGCCAGCCCCTTGGGAGTTCTGAAGCTCCTGAGCTATAAGCATGTAGCAGGAATTCATGAAGGAATTCACTGTAAACCTAGCAGCTAGGGAGACCTTCCTTGGAGTAGGTAACAATGTAAACAGGAGCCTAAAACAAGATGAATTTAAATAGGACAATCAAAGCTAGAGAGAATTTGAGTGGAGACTGGGGACCTGGAAACACAACTCACAAGGCCAAGGACTGAAATGACACATCTGGTACTGCCACTGTATAGTGATGAAGGCTCTAGGCTTAGAACCTGGAATCAGCCTGCCTACACTCAAATCCCAGCCTAGCAGCTTAGTAGCTATTTGACACTAGGCACATACTCTCCTTTCCTGTGCTGTTGTCTTTTCACTTGTAATGTGGAAGTGGACGTAGAGACCACCTCCCAGGGCCACTGTGAGAATTTAGGATAATGCAATGGTTGGCATGTCATCTGGTGCCAGCTAGAAAGGTCTGTGTTGAAGAAATAGCTGCTCTGGTGATTAAGATTGCTTTGATGGCTAAGGCTGAGCCCTTTTAGCTTTTGCAGGGAGACCCTGAGAGACACCTAGGTCTTGATTGAGTCAGGTTTTCAGAGGAGTCAGCCATTAGCTGTTCTATATCTGAACATATTGGTCAGGGAAGATTAGATGGGAAGATTAGGTGCTGTTATGAAGCTAAACAGTAGCCTTGGCTTGAGGTTCTGGGATCTAAGACTCAGATAAAACAGGAAATTGAAGGAAATGAAAATGTGGAATTTGTCAAGTTAGTTTTCAAGAGGATTTGGAAAGTGCCATAGTCTAAAATTCCACTCTGCACTGAAGCCTTCAGTATTGTATCCAGTAAGGTTCTATAACAATCGAGTGTTCATATGCTGTTAGTCCAAATTGAGATGGGCTAAGTCAATATACACTGGATTTCAAAGATTTAGTACCTCCAAAATGTAAATTATCTCAGTAATTTTTATAGAGATTATATTTAGTTTTACTCATCTTGGGATAAATAAAATAAATTAAAACTTATTTAGCTTTTTTTAATGTAGTGTCTAAAAAAATTAAAATTATATCATGTGGCTCACATTTCTGTTGGGCATATCTTGATCTAAGGAATTAGAAGAAGAAAGTAAGACAAAAGGACCAAGACAATCAAGGTGTCACTCATCAAGAAGGGATGTCATGGGGCTGGGAAGATGGCTCAGCTGTTAAAGGTGCTGGCTTGTAAAACATACTGGCCCAGGTCCAAGCCAAGCCCCCAGTATCCATGTAAAGCCAGATGCACAAAATAGCATTTGTGTCTAGAATTCCATTGCAGTGGCAACAAGCCTTGGCACTCCCATGTACTCTCTCTCTCTCTCTCTCTCTTTCTCTCTCTTTCTCTCTCTCTGTCTTTCCTCTTTCTCTTCCCTTCTTCCTTCTCTCTCCTGTCAAGTAAATAAAAATATTTTTATTTTATTTTATTTTATTTATTTGAGAGAGAGAGAGAGAGAAAGAGAATCGGCATGCCAGGGCCTTCAGTGACTGCAAACGAACTCCAGGAGCATGTGCCATTTTGTACAGCATCTGGCTTACATGGGTCCTGGGGAATCGAACCTGAGTCCTTTGGCTTTGCAGGCAAGTGCCTTAACCACTAAACCATCCCTCCAGCACAAAATATTAACAAAAAAAAAAAAAAAAACCAAAAGGGACGTCAGGCTTGGGGAATGGTGCAGTGGTTAAAAGCACTGGACAACCTACATATAAAAGATCCCTAGAACCTACATAAAAGCTAGACACAGTAGTGCAGATGTCTTAATCCCACAAGATGGGAGGCAGAGCCACAAGAACCCCAGAAGCTTACAGGTCAGGTAACCTAACGAAATCAGCAGTGAACAAGAGAGACCCTGCTTCAAAACAAAGTGGAAGGTGAGGGCCAACACCCTGAGGTTGTTCCTCTACATGCATACCATGACACACTCACACCCACCATGACACATGCAAACACACCCTCTCCATGCGCACCAGAACAGTGGGAGAAGGGGACATCAGAAAGTCTGGGGCCAAGCAGTGGTGTTTCATTGGGTTTTGCCTATCACAGTGGACCATTCAAGTATGAATTTACATCAGTGACCATTTGAACATTGGCATTAAGGTAAAAGGTCAAGCATACATGCAAAATGGCTTGGTCATATCTGAAGTCTTAGGAAGGAGCATCATCTCTAGTGAGGAGCAATAAGTCAGGAAAGTGCTAAGTATTGACATGTGTTCTCCCAACTCATCCTAGACAGAGCCCTTGAGGTAGATACTATTGTACCCTCCTATTTTATAGGTGAGGGAATAAAGGCTTAGAGAAGAAAGCACCTTGAGGGTAGCAAGCAACAAGCCAAGTCTTTATCTGATTGTCCAAATCCTTGTTGGCTGTGCCGTACCAGAGCCCATAACTGAGCCCCAGAGAGGGCCCGCACTGAACCCTGAGGAGAGGGTCTGCACTGAACACTGAGGAGAGGGTCTGCACTGAGCCCTGAGGAGAGGGTCTGCACTGAACACTGAGGAGAGGGTCTGCACTGAGCCCTGAGGAGAGGGTCTGCACTGAGCCCTGAGGAGAGGATCTGCACTGAGCCCTGAGGAGAGGGTCTGCACTGAGCCCTGAGGAGAGGGCCTGCACTGAGCCCTGAGGAGAGGGTCTGCACTGAACACTGAGGAGAGGGTCTTCACTGAGCCCTGAGGAGAGGGTCTGCACTGAACACTGAGGAGAGGGTCTGCACTGAGCCCTGAGGAGAGGGTCTGCACTGAGCCCTGAGGAGAGGGCCTGCACTGAACACTGAGGAGAGGGCCTGCACTGAACCCTGAGGAGAGGGTCTGCACTGAACCCTGAGGAGAGGGTCTGCACTGAACACTGAGGAGAGGGCCTGCACTGAGCCCTGAGGAGAGGGTCTGCACTGAGCCCTGAGGAGAGGGTCTGCACTGAGCCTGAGGAGAGGGCCTGCACTGAACCCTGAGGAGAGGGTCTGCACTGAGCCCCAAGAGCGCCTGCACTGAGCCCCGAGAGAGCCTGCACTGGAAGCAAAGTAAAAGCTACATGGAGGAACCCCAGCAGATGCAGCAAGAGCAGATAGTCTAGTATCTTAGTCAGCACTTTTCAGAAGGAAATGGCAATAAAAGAAGAGTAGACAGAGCAAAGGATTGTCACTTGATAATTCTATGCCAAAGGAAGCTTAACTCTATAGGCTAAGGTTACCAAAAGAGAATTGTTCAAGACTTATTTACCACTTTGAAAAATTAACAATGGACCGAGGGAAACATTCTTCTAAGTGGGCTTATTTTAATTCCAGGCAGAAATAAGCATGGGCAGGGACAGGAAGCAGAGTCTGGTCATCACTATTGGTGATTCTCAGATGGACCTACATCAGAATCTTGGATGACGTTTTCCAGCTCATGCTCCAGACTTTTTGAACCAGTTTCTTAAGCAGGAATTGTGGATACACAGTGAAGTTAGGAACTTGCTGTCCAAGTTCTGCAGCTTGCTCTCTGATGGATCGATTGTGGGGATTAGCTCGTTCTCCTGGCTCCCTGCCATCCACTCTAGAGCATGCAGCATGATGGGAGGTCAGAGGATAACCTTGGTGTCAGCATGTAAGCATTCAGCTTAGCCTTACCTAGAATTTGGGACATTTGTTCTGCTGAATAAGAACACCCTATTTGGGTTGGAGAGATGGCTTACCGGTTAAGGCGCCTGCCTCCTAAGCCAAAGAACACCGGTTCCAATCCCCAGGTCCCATGTTTAGCCAGATGCAAAGGGCGCAGTGCCGCACTTGACCACAAGGGGGCGCACGCATCTGGATTTCATTCGCAGCAGCTGAGAGGCTGCTGGCGCGCCCATCTCTATCTGTCTTCCTCTCTGTCTCTCTCCAAAAAAAAAAGAACACCCTATTCTCTTTGGCTTTGTTATTACAAAGCCTCTTAGCTCTACACTCCATACCCACACTGCTGTGCAGGGCACCTCTCTGAAGGAACAACATCCCCGGGGTTTCTATTGTGCTGTGCTACTGGCTGACACCTGCTGCTCCCTTTTGCCCAGGCAGCACAGAGCGGTAGGTAACTTTCTGAGAGTCAGGTGGCCTGAGTTCCAGCTCCACCATATAAACCAATGTAATCTCAGGCAAGAAATGTTTCAGGCTGAATATAATCAGCTATAAGACAAAATGATAAAGGATTTAATGCTAAGAGAATTAAACATACTGGTGTGTACATATGACACAGACTATGTACTCGGTAAATGGCAGCAGTTGTGAGAATTAGCCATTTAAACTTTGTCTTTATCATTACTATTCCAAAATGTGCCCTAGAAGGCATGTTAACCAGCTAAAGAAAAGTGTCCATTAAGAGCCTCAAGAGTGCTTACAAGTGCCACTTCCACAGGGTGAGCTCGCCCAAAGCCTTGCCTGTTGCTTGCGAGTCTGCTGCTTCTGAGCCTGTGTAAACTTCTCTAAGATCCCCACCACAAAAGGTGTTTTCCACCTCTCCACACAGCCCTTCCTCATATCTTCCTCATTTCCTCCCCTCAAAGCCAGGAGAGGAATCTTTACCCTTTACTTTCAGAACTTTGCAGAAGTAGGACAGAATGTATAACCAGCTGGCCACAGGTTCAGCTTCCTTTGCCCTCACAGCCCTGTGGCTGGGAAAAGAGGGAGGAGGTTATGTCATACATTTGAAGTCTTGGAGTTTGAGAAGTTCACAATAGTAACCTGAGAATAACAGAACAATAATAGAACAACAGGTTACTGATTAATTCTGTATGGTTCATGGTTCATTTTCAGCTAGCAGGGAAAGTGTCCTTGGGAGTTTTAGCAGAAGTGGCCTTAAAACAAGGAGTGAGGTGCTTATCTTCATTGGAAGGTGGATGAGAGACCCTAGAAAAGATCCCAGCCACGGTGCCCTGTAGCCTCTCTCTACCTGGTTGCTAGCTCAACACTGGATGCCCCCCACCTCCACAAACAGCATCTTGCTCTCCATCAAGCAGCCAGAAGCTGGCCTTCCTCTCATTCCCACCTGCCAGACCACTCCTAACTGTGTTCACCAGAGTCCTGGTGATGAGAACCTAGGTGTGGTTTGCTAGGAACACTAGACCACAGGCCAGGGGGCTCAAGCAATAGCACTTGTGTTCTCAGATTTCTGGAGACTAGAAATCTGAGATCAAAGTCATAGTCATGTTTCTTCTGAGACCTGCCTTCTTTTCTTTTCTTTTCTTTTCTTTTCTTTTCTTTTCTTTTCTTTTCTTTTCTTTTCTTTTCTTTTCTTTTCTTCTCTCTTCTCTTCTCTTCTTGGTTTGGTTTGGTTTGCTTTGGTTTGGTTTGGTTTGGTTTGGTTTAGTTTTGTCGAGGTAGGGACTCACTCTGGCCCATGCTGACCTGGAATTAACTATATAGTCTCAGAGTGGTCTTGAATTTACAGCAATCCTTCTAACTCTGCCTCCCAAGTGCTGGGATTAAAGGCATGCAACACCATTCCCGGCTCTTTCTTTTTTAAATTGTTTTTATTATTGACAACTTTCAAAATTATAGACAATAAACCATGATAATTCTCTCACCCCCACTTTCCCCTTCACAACTCCACTGTCCATCATATTCCCTTCCCCTGTCCATTAATCTCTTTTATTTTTAAAAATGTATTTTATTTATTTGTTTATTTGAGAGAGAATGGGCATGCCAGGGCTTCCAGCCACTGCAAATGAACTCCAGATGCATGTGCCCCCTTGTGCATCTGACTTACGTGGGTCCTGGAGAGTCAAACCAGGATCCTTTGGCTTTGCAGGCAAGCGCTTTAACTGCTAAGCCATCTCTCCAGACCAGTCTTTTTTTTTTTTTTTTTTTTATTTTTATTTTTTGGTTTTGCGAGGTAGGGTCTCACTCTGGTCCAGGCTGACCTGGAATTAACTATGTAGTCTCAGGGTGGCCTCGAACTCTCGGCGATCCTCCTACCTCTGCCTCCCGAGTGCTGGGATTAAAGGCATGCGCCACCACGCCCGGCTCCAGTCTCTTTTTTTATGTCATCTTTTCCTCCTATTATGATGGTCTTATGTAGGTAGTGCCAGGCACTGCAAGGTCATGGATATCCAGGCCAATTTGTGTCTGGAAGAGTGCATTGTAAGCAGTCTTGCCCTTCTTTTGGCTCTTTACATTCTTTCCGCCACCTCTTCCACAATGGACCCTAAGTCTTGGAAGGTGTGACAGATATGTTTTAGTGCTGAACACTCCTCTGTCACTTCTCAGCACTATGGTCCCTTTTGAGTCATCCCAGAGGTCACTGCCATCTGAAAAGTGAAGCTTCTCTAACCAAAAGTGAGAGTAGCATTAATATATGGGTATTGACATTAAGAAAAGTGCTTACTGGACAGTTTGGTGAGAATAATATATGCATTTAGCCAGACACCAGCAGGCATTACACCCCTAGGTCTCATGACTTCCCCCTTCATAGATTTTTCAGTATCAGGCATGTATTCCCTTCCATGGAGGGAGCCTCCAGTCTAATTAGAGAGCTGTTGGTTTCTCCCATGTGATGGTTTGATTCAGAAGTTCCCCATAAACTTCAGTGTTCTGAATGCTAGGTCCCCAGCTGATGGCAATTTGGGAATTAATGCCTCCTGGAGGTAGTGTATTGTTGGGGGCGGGCTTATGGGTATTATAGCCAGTTTCCCCTTGCCAGTGTTTGGCACACTCTCCTGCTAATGTTGTCCACCTGTTGTTGGCCAGGAGGTGATGTCCACCCTCTGCTCATGCTGTCAATTTCCTCTGCCATCATGGAGCTTCCTCTCCAGTCTGTAAGCCAAAATAAACCTTTTTCCCAACAAGCTGCTCTTGGTCGGGTGATTTCTTCCAGCAATGGGAAGCTGACTGTAACACCCCATAACAGACTTGCCACTATTGCACCCATTGGCTCATTTGTCCTGGCTGGCCACTGTTGTTTATCTCCACTAGTGACTTCTTTCTCTCCCATGTAGCTGCATGCAGCATAGCTTTTTCTATCTCTGTGTCAACTGGTCTACACAGAAGAAGTTTTCAGCTCAACTCCAGCAGGATTTCTCAGTGACCTTGCAGCCCAAGCATGTGGAATTTTCCGCAATAGGGTCTTACCATCTATTCCTGGTAGGAAATGAAGGTCCTTCTGAGGCCTTTCTTCCTTGCTGGTAGATATCCATGCCCTGGTCTTCCACTGTGCTCCTCTGTGTCCAAATTTCCACTCTTAAAAAGACACCAGGGCTGGAGAGATGGCTTAGCGGTTAAAGCGCCTGCCTCCTAAGCCTAAGAACGCCCGTTCCAATCTCCAGTGGTTCCGATCTCCAGGTCCCACGTTTAGCCAGATGCAAAGTGACGCAAGGGCACAATGCCTCATTGACCACAAGGGGGTACACACATCTGGATTTTGTTCGCAGCAGCTGAGAGGCTGCTGGTGCGCCCATCTCTATCTGTCTTCCTTACCCTCTCTCTCTGTCTCTCTCCAAAAAAAAAAAAAAAACAGTCATATAGAATCAGGGCTTACCCTAATATATGTATATTTTTTTGAGCAAGCCCCACAGACTGACCTTTTTTTTTTCATATGATAGAGCAAGAGAGCAAGAGAATTGGTGTGCCAGGGCCTCCAGCCACTGCAATCGAACTCCAGACACATGCACCACCTCGTGTACCTTGCACGTTTGCAACACTTTGTGCATCTGGCTTACATGGAACCTGGAGAGTCAAACATGGGTCCTTAGGCTTAGCAGGCAATCCCCTTAACTGCTAAGTCATCTCTCCAGCCCCCTAATGATATTTTAACTCAGCTCCCTCTTTGAAGACCCTGTCTCCAAAGATAGAACATCAACATGAATTTGGGGTGGGGAACACAGTTCTGCCCATAATACTGTTGCTTATGCCTTCTCTGCAGTTCAGTGAGGGCAAAACTGCTGCTTAACACCAGTCCACTAAGAGCCACAAAAAGCTTCCTGTGCATAGTGCCATGTGTTAGAGGATGCAGGTTTTAAACACTCCAAAAAGTATCCTTTATATTTAGCATATTCGCATGCTTCCCGCCCCCCCCCCCACACACACAGCAGTAGGGATTGAACCCAAGGCCTCATTCAGGCTAGGCAAACATCCTACCATAGAGCCATACCCCTAGCTCCACATACATGCTCATTTTATCTGTGACGATTAACAGCCTTTTGAAATTGAAAAGTATAATTAGCCCCATTTTTCCCATGAGAAAATGGAGACTTGGTTTTCAAGTCTTGCCCAAGGCTTTCAAGCTGCGAAGTGTCAGGAGCAGGACTGAGCTCTGCTAACCCTTGAAAATCTATGTCTCCGGAAGCGTGTGTCCAGGGCACAGTGTAAAGGCAATGTCACAGATTCAGACAGAGGCATGGCAGGACACTAGCACTCATGAAAAGAGCAGCCCCCAGTCAGGTCCAGTCCAGTTTTGTAGGATTTTCTGAACCCCCCCACACCACCCACCCTAGAAATCTTCCTTTTATAGTCAAATCTGTTTTTCGGGGGGTGACTGTATCAGTTACTTTCCTTGATGCTATGACAAAATATTTTACTCTCCCCCACCAAAGTAAAAAAAAAGAAAAATATCTTATAAGAAGCAAGTTAAGGGAGGAAGGAATGTTTTATTTTGGCTAACAGTTTGGGGGTATACAGTTCATCCTGCTGGGGAAGGCATGGCCACAGAATCTTAAAGCAGGAGCACAAAGCAGCTGCACATTCAGTCTGCAGTCAGGAAGCAGAGAGAGAGAAATGCTGGTGTTCAGTTAACTTTCTCTCTCTCTTTTTTTTTTTTTTTTTTTTTTCGAGGTAGGGTCTCACTCTGGCCCAGGCTGACCTAGAATTAACTATGTAGTCTTCGGGTGGCCTAGAACTCACGGCGATCCTCCTACCTCTGCCTCCCAAGTGCTGGGATTGAAGGTGTGTGCCACCACGCCCAGCTCTCATTTTCCTTTATCAGTCCCCAGATTCCCAACCTGTGTAACAGTGTCATCCCCAGTTAGGGTGGGTCTTCTACCTCAGTTAACCTAATCTTAGAAACTCCTTCACAGACATGCCCAGGGGAAGAGTTCTAGATCCAGTAATGTTGACATATTTACCATCACAATGACAATCATTAAAGTTAAAACATACTATGGAGTTAACTAGCTGGGGTCTGATATGAATGGTAAGTGCTCAGGAGAAAATGTATGTATGAGCCAGCTCTGCCCTCCCTGCAGCTCTCTGAGTCCTTGTCTCCCACCCAGAACATGGGCCTGGGCTCTGCATTTAGTAACATTCCTATGTTTGGAATATTTTCTCATCTTTCCTCCCACAGCCCTGTGAGGCAGGTCTTCTTGTCCCCCTTTTACAGAAGAAGTTAGAGAGATAGAGTCAGACTTAAATCTAAGCCTGTCTGTAGGTTTTTTGTTTAACTCCCTCCTTTATTCCAGCCACAGGGTGTGTGTTTGCTCTTGGAACTTGGCTTCCTTCCAGTGAGTCAATTACTAGCCAGGCCAGGATGACTTGTCATTCAGACTGTGGGGCTCCCTGTTCCTTGGGGAGTGTGCTCAGCGACATTTGTGTCCCCACCCTCCTCTCTGGCACCAGGCCATCTTGACAAAGATGAAATGCCTGTATTTCCTTACTGGCACATCTCTTTCCTGGGAATCTCTAGGAACCTGAGAATTAGATGAACCACAGCATTCAAAACAGTGCAAACCATTTGATTACCTGAGCACTATATTTATTTCTTTTTTTTGTTTTGTTTTTATATATCTGAGAAACTCAGTGAGTATAACTGTGATACTATATCATAGAGAAACAAATACCCTTAGCTTATCCTAATACTATTTAATAAAACCTCTTTTAAAAATTTTATTTAGGGCCTGAAAGATGGCTTAGCTTAGCGGTTAAGCACTTGCCTGTGAAGCCTAAGGACACCCCCCCCCGCCCTGGTTTGAGGCTGGATTTCCCAGGACCCACTAAGCCAGATGCACAAGGTGGCGCATGCATCTGTAGTTCATTTGCAGTGGCTGGAGGCCCTGTTCCATTCTTTCTCTATGTGCCTCTTTCTCTGTTGCTCTCAAATGAATAAATAAAAATAAACAAAAAAATTATTGAAAACCTCCACACATATACTCAGTGTACCCTTATCATAATCCCCTCTCACCACCCTCTTTGGTCCCCCTCCTATATCTCACTTCCACTGAGCCCCTTCTTCCCAACTACTCCTTCTATTTTGATGTCATCCTTTTCCCTCCTCATACTATGAAGCTACTGTGAATGCAATGGCCACTTTGTGTTGTGAAGACAGCATTCCAAAGCCATACTATAAAACATCCCATGATGCCCCAAGTGTGTTTAAATCACCTTAATTTGAATTGCACAGAGCACAAGGGTGGCTTCTGGCAAGAAGTCTTACAAGCAGTTCAGGGTGCACAGACATGGTTCCATTAGAGCCCAACTTTCTAGCATCATGCAGGGTTGTAGTGAGGTTTCCTGAAATCATTTGGATGGAAGCTCCCATGCTACATACAAACTCTAGGTGCTGTTTCCCTTAGAGGTTGCTCTTGGTATTGTATACCAAGCTGGTAGCATAAACAAGCATCCTGACATCCCTTCCATTGAGGGAAGACCAGACCATACCATCAGAAGGAGCTGAGATGCTTGGAGGTTTGCTTCCCCAGCCTCTCTAGCTAGTTCTGCCCCAGGCCATTGATTGAAGTTGTGCAAAGCATCTAAAAGGAGGAAAGGAGTCCCTAGCCAGCCACCATAAGTGATAGAGATCTATTTTCAGGCAGCTAGTTAAAGTACAGGTCCAGAAAAGACAAGGTATCTACATGCCCTGGGGAAAAGTCTGGGAGCTAAAATCTAGAAAGCCCTAAGATGACTGGATGCCTGCCCCTTTGCTCTTTGTTTTGTTTTGTTTTGTTTTGTTTTGTTTTGTTTTGTTTTGTTGAGGTAGGGTCTTGCTCTAGCCCAGGCTGACCTGGAATTCACTAGGTAGTCTCAGGAGAGCCTCAAACTCACAGCGATCCACCTATGTTATGTCTGCTTCCTGAGTGCTGGGATTAAAGGCATGCGTCACCACGCCTGGCTTCTTTGCTCTTTTTAATTCCTGGTTCTTCCTCTTCCTTAAAACTTTTTGGTTGGATTTTTTTTCCCTGCTGGTGGACTCTTTCTGAATCTGTGTTCTCCTAACCCATCAACCAATCAGAATCTTCTCTATACATTTAAACTGAAACAATAAAATTGATCCCAACTCCATACCTCATTTCTATATTAGCCAAAGATAGACTCGGTATAGGAAAACTAGTCCAGAGTGCTGATCAGCAGTCCCTTTGGGAATCCTCCCTACTTAAAAGAGCAGTAGTGTGTTTTTGTTGTTGTTGTTGTTTGTTTGTTTTTGCTTTAGTTTTTATTCTTTTTTAAAAATATATATATTTATTTGAGCTAGGCATGGTGGCACACACCTTTAATCCCAGAACTCGGGAGGCAGAGGTAGAAGGATCGCCATGAGTTCAAGACCATCCTGAGACTACATATTTAATTCCAGGTCAGCCTGAACCAGAGTGAGACCTTACCTCGAAAAATCAAAAAAAAAAAATTTATTTGCAAGCAGAGAGAGGGCACGCAAGGGCCTCTTGCCATTGCAAATGAACTCCAGATGCATGCACCACTTTGTGCACCTAGCTTTATGTGGGTACTAGGGAATCAAACCCTGACAGTCAGGCTTTACAAGCAAGTGCCTTTAACAGTTTTGCCATCTCTCCAGTCCTCAAAGAGTCTTTTCCTTTCACTTCTCAATAAAGCTTTGCTTGCTGACCCTTTTTCTTCTGTTGTCTATGTTTGTCATTCTTTGCTTTCATGAGACAATGAACTTTGACCCATAAAGTTGTAACAGCAGCGCCAGGGAGGCCTCCATCTTTCCAAGAATCAAAGAGCTGTAGCTCCTGCCTAGACATAATGGCAGCTAAGCAGAGGCTCTTCATGTCCCTTGAAGAGACTCCTGATTTTTCCATAGGAACAAAATTATAATCAGGTAAATCATTTTTTCCAGTGGCCCAGTGTGCATTTTCTAGGGCTACCCACAAATACCTCTTTGAATTGACTTCCCAAAGCTATTACAATAAAATAAGTCTCTAAGGATATAAAAATCTCCAAAGCTTTACTATTTATGGGCAATAATCCATGGGTGGGTGAGGTTATCCTTGTATCTGCAGAGAGGAGGGGACTTTCGGTGTGAAGCAGCATGGCGGGGGTTGGGTACCCCTAAAGGAGAAGAAAGTATCTAATTACTTGTTTAATATTGTCTCTGTGAAGATAGGCACTGTGTCTGTCCTACTGGTTTATGCTCAGCACACTCTATCTCAAGTACCAGAAGTGTTCAATTAAAATATGTTATCAGGATAAGTGACTCACACCTATTATTCTGTACTTGGGAGGCTGAGGCAGAGGATGGCCATTAGTTCAAGGTCAGCCTGGGCTACAGAATGAAAGCTTGTGTCCAAAGCAATAAATAAATAAAATATATTGCCTAGTCTCAGCATGGTGGTATGTCGAGACTGTAGTCCCAATTAATTTTGGGCTGCAGAGGGGTGAACTTTTGAGCCCAGGAGTTTGGGCCAGCCTGTGAGATTCCCAGTTCTAAGAAGGAAGGAGGGAGAGGAAAAGAAAAAAAAATGTTACGTGGACTTTATAGAGCCTGCAAGCCTGTGGAAGGGAGCCAGAGAATTGTGGGTGTGACAGGTCTCTGTGAGGGAATAGGTCAGAACACTGACAAGAAGCCTTGAGCCTGCAAGTAGATTTCTAGCTGTTCATTTTAAATCCTGAGCATAGGGCTGGAGAGATGGCTTAGCCATTAAGGCACTTACCTGCAAAGCCAAAGGACCCAGTTTTCAACTCCCAGGACCCACGTAAGCCAGATGTACAAGGGGGCGCATGCATCTGGAGTTCATTTGCAGTGGCTGGAGGCCCTGGTGCGCCCATTCCCCCCCCCTTTTTCTCTCTCCCCCTGCCTATTTCTGTATCTCTCTCTCTCTCTCTCTCAAATAAGTAAATAAATATTTAAATCCTGAGTATAGCACAGTGAAGAGGGGAGCCAGTGTTCAATGCACTAGATGCTTATCTGGCCACTTGAACAGGGATATTCCCCGGACTTTTATAAGCAGAGCCTGACTAGGGATCATTTGCTGAAGGCCACACAGATGGGAGCAGAACCTGTTCTCTAGCTACCTTGAGTATGTGTGACTTGTTTTTCTGTTACCAGAGAAGCTGCCCTGGCCCTGGAAACTGTGTTTCCTGGAGGTTGAAAAGAGAGAGTGCTTAGCATGCAAATGGAACATTCAGGAAACCCCAAGGACATCCTGCAAACCACAGGCTCCTCAGAGTAGGGGTCAAGCTCACATTCTAGATCTGACAGTCTGAGAAGCAGCCACCAACTGGAAGGAAAGCCCAGCTTCACAGTTTGCAGGGAACAGAACGTGTTCCACTTTCTTTGTCTCAGGGCCCTATACCCTGTTCAAGTCTCAGTGACACCTAGTTAATAAGCCCTGGCCTGGGATCACAATGGCAAACCACGAAATCTGAAGAAGAGGCAGTTAGGCTGGGAGTGTGTTCAAAGTTCACTCAGGGCCTAGGACAAGGCAAGGCTACTCTGCCCTGCCATATACTTCCAGCTCCCATTTCTTGTACTGTTGGACTGACATGGCTTTCTTATACCTACGGGGACATCTGTTGGCTGTCACCACCCTTTTAGTGGCAGCACTGCCTAGGGTCCTGTTCAAAAAAAGGGCTAATGAAGTCCAGAGAGATGGCTCAGTAGTTAAGGCACTTGTCTACAAAGCTAAAGGACCTAGGTTTGATTCCCCAATACCCACATAAAGCCTGATGCACAAGGTGGTGGATGCATAACGTGGTGCATGCATCTGGAGTTCCTTTGCAGTGGCTAGAGGCCCTAGCATGCCCATTCTCTCATTATCTGACCCTCCCAACCCCCACTCTCAAATAAATAAGTAACAAAATATTTTTTTAAAAATAAGGCTCATGTTTATGGCCCCACCCAGACCCAGTCAGTTAACATCTTTGAGGCTTTATGAGCAGGTAAGAGGAAAGGAGGACAGAACAGGTAGGTCAGCAAAGAAGTCTAATTCCTGGTGCTGTCTGACTCCAGGATAAAAATAATAGCAGCTGCAGTTTGTGGAGTCCTTTCATCTTATATTGCACATGAGATGTGCATTTATGAATTGAGTCTCCACCTACGGTCCCCAAAGCCATTCTTTGAGTTGGGTAATGGTAATCCATGTGAGAACACTTGAACACAGAAAGGAGAAGCAGCTAACTGGTTTCAACCAGCTAGTAAGTAGCCGAAGCAGCTTCCAAACCGAGGAACGCAAAGCCCATGGAGAAGGCTAATTCCACGTAGCATGCAGTTCAGAGGGTTGGTTTTGGATTTTGTTTGTTTTGTTTTACATTTGAGCTCAGAGGGTGCAGCCCTACCCCACCTCCTTGACCCAGCCCTTGTAGACATCCTCAGTCTGGCAGAACTCAGCCTGTGGGTTGCTGTCGTGTTTTGTAGCCTTGTCTAGTCTAAGCCTTTGTGCAGCTGTGAGCTCTCCAGAAGGTTGAGTCAAGCCTGGGTTTGTTGCTGGCACCATGATGCCCTGAAATTGCTGAGTCTTTGCATAGTTCTAAAAGACATACCTGCCATTCACCTGTGCCCATGAGTCATAGAAGTACATGCTGTTGCCAGGGTTGCCAGCCCTGCCTCTTCCTCTAGTAACCACCATGCTGAGAATATGTTTAACCATATATGGCAGGGGCACCAAGCAATACTTGTTCCGGGCCTGCCTTTCTCTTGGTAGAGTGCCATTGGATAAGCACACAGGTCAAAGCTCAAGGGCTAGGCTCATTTCTATTGCTTTGCATCAGGTGGCTGGGGAGAGAAGCAACAGAACAGCTTAGAATCCAAGGGATCTGGCCAGAGGAGATTGTCAGGAGCAGGTAACAGGACTGGCAAGTGCCTTGGCCATCAGGATGAGGGCAGGAGAGGTCTGTGGAAGGAGAGAGAACATTTCATTTGTGACTCCAGGCTTCTGGCCACTGGTGCATCTCAGTTAACATTTACTGTGGGGCTGTCATTGGCTAAAAATTTCCCACTTGTTCTAGAAGACTTAGCTGCCGAACATCCTCAAAAATCATCACACATCTAAGAACACTTGAAACTTGCCCTCTGGGGGGAGTTTTCTAGAGGAGGGCTGCCTTGCTATTTCTTTCTACTTGAACTTATATTAGGCTAATAGCTGAGTAAAAATAGCACAAAAGAAACACAGTTAAACTTGCTATGAGAGTAGGTAGTAGTGATATGAAAGTGACATGTAACATGGCCTCTAGTGACAAATACTTGCTTTTTCTAGAGGTCTCTTAACTGCTGCAAGTTTCAATTTGTATTTCTTTTGTCCTGGGATATTCTTTAAAAGTTTAAAAGGGCACCTTTCTTTTTTTTTTTTTTTTTTTTTTCTTTTTTATTTTTTGTTTTTGTTTTGCAAGGTAGGGTCTCACTCTAGCACAGGCTGACCTGGAATTCACTATGTAGTATCAAGGTAGCTGTGAACTCATGGCAATCCTCCTACCTCTGCCTCCCGAGTGCTGGGATTAAAGGCCTGCGCCACCACACCTGGCAAAAGGGGACCTTTCTTTTGTATGTTGGGGCACACCAGTTAGACTGTTCATGCTGACATGTCTGAGCCATTTCTGGGTTCACTGAGGGGCATTTTTTTGGCTGTGATGATTAGGAAAATGCAGCCAGTTCTGAAATCAAGTAACACACTTTGTAATCATGGCTTAAAGATGAATGGCATTGACATTTTTTTATTCTCTTCAGATTTCAGGAAGAATAATCATTGAAGATGTCCAGCAAAACAGCAAGCACCAACAACATCGCCCAGGCCAGGAGAACTGTGCAGCAATTAAGATTGGAAGCCTCCATTGAAAGAATAAAGGTAGGGAGCTTGATGGGACTAGCTGGGCTTTGTGTCCAGTTCCCCTGCTCTTCCTGGACTGGGGAACACGTCTGAGACAGTAAAGACATAGAATTCAGCTTACTTCTGTTATTTTCTCAGAGCAGGGCTAAGAGTCTCAGAAGTAAGTTTCCATTTCCTACCTAACACAGCCCTGGTTCCAAAAGAGCTGAGGCACAGGACATCAAGTGTGTCTCTTTTTCAAACCCTAGATAGTACGTCCTGGAGACCTGCCTTCCCTGAGATAAGTGTGGTCAACTCTTGTCATCATGACTTTCTAAATGGGGTCAGATATTCCATGCAGATTTCACAAGTACCCTTGGTCATCCTCCTGGAACTTATCGAGTGTTCTAAAATGATCAGTGCAACTGAGATATCCTTGCATAGCAAGTCAACAGTCATCTGGAGGTCTTTGTTTTGGAAAATACTGCCTTTTAGTGTGTGCGTCCCTCAGTGACCAGTTTATACTTCCAGCTTTAGTGGTGGTCCTGTTGTGAGGCCATAGTGCATTACCTTAGTCTACCTGACTTTGAAGTCTTCCCTTCAATCTGTCTCCTGATAAATTCCTCTGGGCCTGGAAATGGTCACCTGTCTTTAAAGCATGAGGCTCCCTGTGAAGCCCTCACAGCCTGCTCACCCTAAGGTGTGGCATTAGCTCCCTGGTTTGGGTACGTCTGTGATGTCCCACTCTCCAGGCCTGGCAGCATCCTATGCTAGTTTCCGCCCTTTAATTGCCCTAAGCCTATAATTCAGTTCTTAAATTCTGTTCTGCATTCCAAACTATTTTTTTCTTGAAACTAAGATATAACTTTCCTTTAATTCACTCACACTTTGTCTTCCCTGCCCCTGACATTTTATTTTGAAAAATTTTATACTTAAGAAGAAATGTAATAGCAAAATCCATATTCTCATTACCAAGATGTCACTGGTTAGCATTTGGATCTGTTCACTTTTACACTCTCTCTCCCTTCATATTTACACAGAAGATGCAGAATTTGTCCTCTAAACCACTTAAAAAGCCACTTGCACTGCAAGCCACTTGGTATGCAGAGTTGGCCTCACTTATGATGTGACTGTTTGCTGCTTAGATGCCAGTTAAGAATTTTGGCAGGAATGCCAGCGAGACAACTGCCAAGGGGTCAATAGTCACAGGATAAAGACAGTTGGTAGCAGCTCGTCTGCTCACTTGGTTAAAGCAGGACATGGTCTGAAAGCCCTACTCTCACACTGACTATCAGTTCAGCACCACCCCTGAGGTTTAAAGTCTCTTCTTTCTGATTTGCTTTGGCTATGTCCACATCAGGTCTCAAAGGCATCCGCAGACCTCATGTCCTACTGTGAGGAGCATGCCAGGAGTGACCCGCTGCTGATCGGCATACCAACCTCAGAAAACCCTTTCAAGGATAAAAAGACGTGCATCATTTTATAGTGGAACAGTAAAGCAGCTCCTTGGCCTGCTCAACATCAGCCATGAGCAGCAACTTGAAGAGATATGCCTTCAGCTCATCCAGTAACCACTGCTAGTAACAAACATGCTCTTCTTGGAATGATAGACTCTGAAGTCTTTCTTTTCCAAGTTGCCCTTTCTTTAAAATACTCTTTACTGATTTAATACAGAATAACAATCTTGTTTTCTATTTGGTAACTATAGTATCATATTGGGTTACTGTGTAAGGAAAATGGGGGTGGGGATGCTATCTCTCAAATAAACAGTTGATTCAGATATGTTAAGATCTAAGTTGCCTAAGCTCCTACAAATTAAAATGTCAAACGTAATTTCAGTCCTAAACCTTTATATCATATCATATCATATTCTTAATTAGGTTTGTGCCAACCTGTATAGCATACCAGAGGCATGGTGGGGGGTAGAGGGGAGCAGATGATGTATCTGTATTCATCTTTGTGTGCACAGTATTGGCACTAACCTCGTCAGCTCCCTGGTCCTAGAAGTTAAACCTTTATCTTGAGCTGTGTGTAGGTAAAATAAAAATTATTTCCATATTCCATTTGTATATAAATAGTAAATGAAAGACCATCCTGAGGATGAACTTTGCTCTAGTCACATGACATCATCATCTCTCCTCTCCTGAAATTTGTTGGGCCTTTTAGGCAACAATAGACTGTGCCAATTAAAATTTTAAAGCTGAGTTGAAAGCCCCCTGAAAAGGTGTTGATGCACAACAAGCTTTCTGGGCTTTTGTGATCCTGAGGCTTAACTGAGTGGGTACCTTTAGGAAAACCCTTGTTAGCTGCACTCAGGGCCTCCTGATCTCTGCTGGATTGTGGATAGACACCTCAGAAACTTCTGTCCTTGTAGTCAAAACGAGACACAGAGAGAACCTTGAGCCCTGAAATGAGTGAACGCCGCTGCTCTCCTGAGCCCTATCTTGCTTTCTTCTTATCTTCATGATATCTGGCCTCTGCTGCTAGTGTCTGTTTTCAGAGTGGACCCTCCTCCATCCCCAGCTCCAACTGGATGGAACACAGTGGGAAAAATACATAAACAAGTACAAGGTTGCAAGACACTAAAGCTCTTTGCAGTTTCAGCCCTACCTTGTCCACAGACCACCCGAAGAGGCCTTGAGGGAGACTTGGATGCAGCAGGACAGTCCTTGGTCCAAAGATTCCAACGTTGGATATTGAGCACCTCAGTTTTCCTCTGATCATGGAAAGAGACCTCACACCCTCAAAACATTCAGTGGAGGTCCCCAAGGCACATGCCTGCCACGACCAAAGAGATAGCTTGATTTTGTCATTTTAAACATTGATTTGGGCACCCAAACCAGCCCTAAGGCCTGTGATGTTTTAATTCATCTTTAGTCCATTAAAATAACTACTAATAAAGAATTGTAAAAATATTATCAAAAATGGCTCTGCCCCCAGGAGTTACTTACATCTCCTCAGCACTGTGAACTGGCCATGTGGAAGTCATGGCGCTGCCCTCTCCCTTTCCTCACCTTCTGCTTGATTCTGTGGTACACTCAGTTCCCAAGTAAATGATGGGCACCTGCTTAGGAGAGAGAAAGCTTTTACCTTTCAAAGGGTAAAACTGAAAATGTACACCAAAAAGACAATTTTTACACGTACTTAATCAAACCTTCTTTTTTTTACAAGTATATTTTTCTACTTACACTTTCAGAGCACTAATCTTATTTTCACTCTAATTGTAAACATGTTTATTTTTATGCAGCTTATTACAGAATATTTTCATGAAATTACTTTTATTCTAGCATCATGTGTGCACTATTGGTGGCAGGCAAATATAATATGTTCTTTCTACTGAAGCATATTCTGTCACCTAACAGCACACGGTTACATTGTGCTATAGATTTGTCAGAATGCTTATAATGGTAAAAAATGGACTAGAGGTTCCAGTAGATTTCATTTCATCCTCATTGGGTACAAATGTCTTGTAACTTCCTAAGTAGGTTATGCTACATTCTTTAAAAAAAAAAAAAAAAAAAGAATCAAATCCTTTGATGCTGGTCCCAAGACGGGAAAAATTGTAGCCAAATATCAATTAACTTATAACTAGATGTCTATGTGAGAAGATATAATATATGTATACATTTATATGACATGCAAAAGTCACTTTTATTTATCTGCCTTTGTTCTACTATGAGGCCATTGTTTAGCTGTCATAAGGAATGCCCCAAAATGTGGGGTGTTTCCCCACAAACTTCTTTGGCTTTCTTTCTATGCTACTACTTACATATGTTCAGTCGATTTTTGTCTGTAATGTCTCTTCTATTAACAATGGTATTGGGGTTTTTTTATTCTTGTATCTTCAGTAGTGCATGGTAGATCTGTCAGTTGAGGCCTCAGGACCATGATGAAATAGGCTAGACAGCAGTTCATGACTCCAAAGTATTGTACAGAAACACATACTTTTTTATAATGGGAAAATACTTTGTATTCCAGATGTTTCACAAGGTGTAGGTTGTAGCTAAATATTTTCTTTTTCTAAAACCAGGTAGGTTTTTTTTTTTTTTTTTTTGATGCTTTACCTTATTAAAGTGAAAAAAGTGCCATGCTTATGTTTTAAATGAAAGGCCTGATTTGCTTTCTCCATGATTGGACCATTTTTATACTTTAATAATTATTAGGCTATCAGATTTTTAAAAATACCTTTATACCAATGATTTAGTGATGTTGACATGTAGAGTAGTTTCATAGTGGAAGATGTGCCAAATTCTCTCTTTAGATGCCACTTCTCTCCAACTAAAGTCCCATCTGACTTCTTACTCTGAATTTTTATTCAAGGTATATTCAGGCCCAAGAATAGAAGCATAAAAATGCATGTCAATCATTCTCAATGAAATAAATGTGATGCTAGAGAATGTTATGAAGTGTTATTTAGTTTATAGTAAGCCTGTTAATGAGAAAAATATATCAGATCAAAAAGGAAGAGCACTTTAGCTGAAACCGGTGGCCTAGAATTTTGCCCTGGGTCACTTTCCAGTCAGCCCTGTGTGCCAGGTAGCTTTGGACCAGACACTTCATTCTCTGAGCCTCCACTTCCCTGTTGTCACAAAGGTCTGGAAGTAGATGGTGGCTGAGATCCCTCCTATTCCCAGATGCCTTGATTCAGTGACCTGCCCTCTAATGGTCCTGCCAATGTGTTGGTGCTATAAGCTGCCTCAAATAGAAAATTGGTTTGCCTATAATGTGTGCTCACTTGATAGCTTATGCAAGGCCTTTTGTTATATAGTGCTTTCTCCCCTTGTATTTTTGGACTTAGTTACTGTAATGATGTCTTATTAGCCATGTAACTACGAACACAGATTCTTTTGCTCTCTCAGTAAATTTTCATTTGATAAACTATTGTTGAGATTTTGTTATTTTATAACATTCTCTGGCTGCTCATCCGTCCAGCATCTTAATAACTTTAACACTGTGATCAATGTTGGGAAAGCTGTTCTATGGAAAGGATAAAAGCATTTATTTCACTGTTGGCATGTTCACAGATTTGAGAGTTTCATTAAATGCACCATTGCTTTACTTCCTGGGTCAGTGCCTCTTGTCATTCTACTTGTGTTTTGCTCAATAAACTAATAAAAGACCATTTTTCTTCCCTTTCTTCCCTTCATTCAGTTGACATTTTCCCAGCACCTGCTGGGAGCCAGGTGCTTGAAGTCAGGCCCTGATGACACACAAGTAAGCAGGACCCACCTGCCCCTCCCAGCCTCAGAGTCTACAGTGAGGGGTGGAAATGATGGGTTCTTGCATTGATCATTGCAGTACCATGCATGAAGTACCAGAACTCTCAGTGCACACGAGGAGCTTTGAGAGTCCAAGGGAAAGAGGGGTGAGTGACACAAGACATCCTCAAAAGGCTGCCAGCATGATGTGCGTGCTGAGGCTTGAGAGTGGTAGAAAGAATTCTGCATGGTTATCAAGTCTTTGGAAGAGAAAGTAGACTCAAACTTAGGGTGTCGATTTCCCATATTGTCCTGTAAGCAGCAAGAAGTCTTAAGAGGTGGCTTGACATGGTGACTCCTCAAGGAACCAGTTGTGACCACGGGAACAAATACCATGTTTGCTGAGATCACTCCGCCCCCTCATCTGTCCTTTCCACAGAGATGAAGGGCTGGGAGTGTCTTCTCAAAAGGAAAGAAAGAGAAGGGAGCAGCCAGAGAGCCCCAGGTGATGAAGCAGGTGAGCTAGGGAAGCCGTCTCTGCTCCGATAGCCCCCATTATACACACATGCATACAAAGGGTAGGACAAAAGATGGTCACTCTGCCCTTTCCAGGGATGGCTGAAGAGTGTTGGTATGTTGACAATGAGAACTAGGCAGTGACTAAAAAGCATTTCCATCAATTCCAAATTCCCAAAGTTCTCTTTAATTTTCCTTTACCACTTCCACCTCCATCCAGTTCTTCTGACTCTCAAGGCACCTGTACAAGGGATAATGGTGAAAACACGGGAGAGATGATGAGACTGGAAGGGTATGTAAGTCAAAGTGGTTATGAACAGGAAACACCTTAAGGAAGTAGTGGCAACGTAGGAGGTAATGTCACTTGGTCTTTTAACTCCTGTGGGCATGTTCCATGACCAGCTTTTCATTGGCAAGAAGGTCAGTTGCATGCATGCACACACACACACACACACACACACACAATCAGCCTTTTCACTGGGGGTGGGGTAGACAATCCTGTGCACTCATCACTCCCAGTCTTCAGTCTTACAGCTCTGAGCACGTTGGTAATACCTGGTCCCACCATCAGCTCGAGCCATCTTTGCTCAGCCTAGTCTTGCTACCTCCTTGAGCAGGTCTGTGGTGACTTCTCCTTGCTACCCCAACCACTACTGCTGTGAGTATCAAATGAAGTTTACTCTCCCATCAGCCATCAAATGCTGCAGGTGCTGTTTCCTTGTCTGAGTCGTTCGGATCTGCATTTAACCATAGTCAATGCCTGGGCAAACCTACTGTTAGTCTTATGAACCCTCACTTCAAGTACCAATTTTTTCAGAAATCATTTCTCCGCTCTGTAGAAGATTGCTGTTCAAATAAATTCATACTAAAGTGTTAAGGACTCACTATGTTGGTCTGTAGAAGATCATTGGCAACACAAAGTGGACTGTGGAGGGAACAATGCTTATCCTAAAGGAATGCAAGTCAATAGTAAAAATCTAGGTATCATTTAGAACTATTACCAATGAAGCACTCCTGTAATACTCTCCAACGCCTCCCAAACAGTCCATGCCATTATGAAAGCAAAGCAAGTAACTCCAATGGTTAAGATACAAGTTAAGCCGGCCGTGGCACTTGCCTTTAATTTCAGTACGGAAGTAGGAGGGTCACTGTGAGTTCAAGGCAGGCCGAGACTATATAATGTATTCTAGGTCAGCCTGGGCTAGAGTGAGATCCTATCTCAAAAAAAAAAAAAAACAATAACAATAACAAAAAGATACAAATGAATGATGTCAGATCTGAGATCTGAAAGGAAGATGTTTTCAGCTAGACATCATTGTATGGGCTCTACTTACCCAGTCACCCCCCCATTCCTAAACACACACTCTCTCTCACTAAAAATTAGAGGACATTAGACATGTGACAAAATGATGGGGAAATCCAGTAGGTAAGGTACTAGACATGCTTAAAGCAATCACTCCTTGATCAAACATGGGTACTTGCTCGGAGCCAACACTGGCAGACTGAGTCATTAATGTCCCTCGGGATCAATATAAGACCAATCTTAAGATTTATATATGAGATTTATGTGGTTTGCATTTGGGGGTGGGGATTGAACATGAGACCTCAAGCTAAGTCCTCACTCCCAGCCATGAATTAATTTTTAAACTCAATAGTGTGATTTTACATGTATAAAGAAAACTGAAAATAGCATAACAGGAGCTGGGAAGATGGCTCAGCAGTTTAAAAAGCTTGCTTGCAAAGCCTGTCAGCCTGGGCTGGATTCCTCAGTACCCATGTAAAGCCAGATGCACAAAGTGGCACACTGGCAAGAAGCCCTGGCATGCCCATTCTCCCTTTCCCACTTTCTGCTTGCAAATAAATAAATTTACTTAAAAAAAGAAAAGCCAGGCGTGATGGTGTACACCTTTGTAATCCCAGCACTTGGGAGGCAGAGGTAGGAGGATCACCATGAGTCAAGGCCACCCTGAGACTACATAGTGAATTCCAGGTCAGCCTGGGCTAAAGTGAGACCCTACCTCGAAAAAACAAAAAAAATTAAAATTAAAATAAATAGATTACAAAGAAAGAGATCTGGGTGTGGTGGAGCAAGCCATTAATCTCAGCACTCAGGAGGCAAAGGTAGGATTGTTGTGAGTTTGAGGCCAGCCTGAGACTACATAATTACATAGTGAATTCCAGGTCAGCCTGGGCTAGAATGAGACCCTACCTTGAAAACCTAAAACAAAACAAACAAAGCCAAGTTGCCTTTTTTTGTCTTCAAGTTTTTTCAAAGCAGGGTCTCACTGTAGCCCAGCTGACCTGGAACTTACTCTGTAGCCCCAGGCTGGCCTTGAACTTGTGTTTGTAGACAATTGTACAGGGCACTGAGAAAGGACGACCCAACACTGGACTCAGTACCCTACCTGGACAGTTTGCACAGGTTTTCCTACTTAAGCCTTTGTGGTGGTTTGAATCGGATGACACCATAAACTCATGTTCTGAAGGCTTGGTCTCCAAGTGCTGGCAACTTGGGAGTTGTGTTATTGGGATGAGCTTAGGGGTGTTATAGCCAGCTCCCCCTTGCTAGAATCTAGCTCACTCTCTTGCTGTTTTCCACCTGTTGTGACAGAGGTGACGTTCAGCCTCTGCTCGTGCCATGCTTTCCCCTATCGTCACTGAGCATCCCCTCAAGACTGTAAAACAAAACACTCTTCTCCCATCAGCTGCTTTTGATTCAGTGTTTTGTCCCAGCAATGAGAAGGTGACTACCACAGTCTCACAACTAATGGAAAGTAGGTGTGATTCAACTTCATCTGTCAAGAAAGGAAACAGACTCAAAAGTTGAACTAGAGTAGCCGGGCGTGGTGGTGCATGTCTTTAATCCCAGCACTTGAGAGGCAGAGGTAGGAGGATTGCCATGAGTTCGAGGCCACCCTGAGACTACATAGTGAATTCCAGGTCAGCCTGGGCTAGAGTGAGACTCTACCTCAAAGATCCAAAAAAAAAGTTGAACTAGAAAGTGCAACGCCTGAGCTAACATACCTGCATCAACCCAAGTCCGCACCCTCTGCTACCTCCATATTTTTAGTATGGTTTGGATAAGTGCATACATTTAATCCCAGCACTCAGGAGGCAGAGGTGAGAGAATTGCTATGAGTTCGAGGTCAGGTCAGCTGGCCTAAAGTGAGACCTTACCTCCAAAAAAAGGAGTTTAGCCAGGCGTGGTGGTGCACGCCTTTAATCCCAGCACTCGGTAGGCAGAGGTAGGAGGATCACCATGAGTTCAAGTTCAAGGCAACCCTGAGACTACATAGTTAATTCCAGGTCAGCCTGGTCCAGAGTGAGACCCTACCTCAAAAAAAAAAAAAAAAAAAAAAAAAAAAAAGTTTAGGGCTGGAGAGATGGCTTTAGTGGTTAAAGCATTTGCCTGCAATGCCAAAGGATTCCTGGTTTGACTCTCCAGGACCCACTTTAGCCAGATGCACAAGGGGTGCATGTGTCTGGAGTTTATTTGCAGTGGCTGGAGGCCCTGGTGCACCCATTCCCTCTCTCTCTGCCTCTGTCTCTCGAATAAATATATTTTTTAAAAAGAGTTGAAAAATGAATTTTTAGAAAAAGAAAGCTAATAAGGTCTGGAGAAATGGCTCAGCAGTTAAAGGTACTTGCTTACAAAGCCTTATAAGCTGGGCTTGATTCCCAGTACCCATGTAAAGCCATATATACAGAGTGGTACATGTATCTGGAATTCCTCTGCGGTGGTAGGAGTCTTTAGCATAATGTGTGAAAATTCATGTGAGCACCAAGAAAAGACAGGGACTGCAGAAAAGATGCAGTGGACCAGGAATAGAAACTTCGGTCTGAAGGTGGGAAATTAGGGAGCATGCAGGAGAAAGACTGGAGAGCAATGGGAGAGTCTGGTGCCACCAAAGCTGGTGGTGCAGAGGCGGCTAACAGCACAGAATTAATAGTCCCCATGTTAGAGGGGTCTGTGTGTGTACATTATACTCACACACACACATAGTGGTGGGGGGTTGTTTTAGTTTTTCAAGGTAGGGTCTCATTCTAGCCCTGGCTGACCTGGAATTCACTATGTAGCCTCAAGGTGGCCTCAAACTCATGACAGTCTCCTACCTCTGTCTCCCGAGTGCTGGGATTAAAGGTGTGTGCCACCACACTTGGCTTTACATACATATATTTTGAGACCGGTTTTTGTGTGACCCAGGCTGACCTCAAACTCACTATATAGCTGAAGATAACTTTGAACTTCTGATCGTCCTGCCTTAACCTCCAAGGGCTGGGATTACAGACATGTATCAGTGTCTAATCAGTGTGAATAAGCCCATCTTTTACATATATGCATATACGTATATCAGAGGAGGAGGGTGATGAGTTTGGAATGGAGGAGTTGAACAGACATTAGTAACACTGCCATCAGTTGTTTCCCCACCATAATCTCCTTCGTTGTAATTATCTCCATGATAACAAGGTGGATCGTGTCAAGACCCGCTTCGAAATTCACTGCCACCCACTCACATGATCTCATGAAGCTTTGATGGTTCACCCTGTCCTTCTGCAGCTTCGTCCACCTCCAATGCTTCTGCTGCAGAGGGCTCAGCTGCCCTGACACCCCAGGCTACTTGACAAGCTACAGCTCTTTTGCTTTTGTTGTTGTTGTTTGTTTGTTTGTTTGTTTGTTTGTTTGTTTGTTTGTTTTTTCGAGGTAGGGTCTCACTCTAGCCCAGGCTGACCTGGAAGTCACTCTGTATTCTCAGGGTGGCCTCGAACTCACAGCGATCCTCTTACCTCTGCTTCCCAAGTGCTGGGATTAAAGGCGTGCACCACCATGCCCGGTTCTCCTTTGTTTTTAATATCTCTTTATTAGTACCTGTGTATGTATTAACACCACATGCTCACGCACGTACATGAATACACCAGGGCCTCTTGCTGCTATAAACAAACACCAGATGCATATATCACTTTTTGCATCAGGCTTTTATGTGAATGGATTGACAACTGAACCTGAGCCAAACCTATACATGTGTTGCACATTGGAGAGAAGATTGCCTGAAGCTTTGAATGGAGGAGTGGAGCAACAAAAGATTGTGCCTAACCTCATGCTTTTGTTTTGTTTTGGTTTTGGTTTTGTTTTGTTTTGTTTTGTTTTGTTTTGTTTTGTTTTGTTTTGTTTTGTTTTGTTGAGACAGGAGTCCCACTATCTTGTCCAGGATCTGAATTCTAAAACTCAAGTGATGCTTCAGGCTCAGCTTCCCAAATAGCTCAGACTACAAGCACATGCCACCATGCCTAGCCCTGCTGGACATTTCTAACAGTCATGCCCAGACCTGAGACATACTAAGCTCAAGACTAAATTCTCCTCTCCTGAAGTTCAGTTGGTGGCACTATAATCAGTAAATCACCTAAGCTGAAAGCTTACGCGGCACTCAAGAATGACCTCTCGTGCCTTACACTGGTCACCACTGCATGCCTACTTGATTCCTAGATAGATCGGAGACCCATGTCCTGGGCTCCTAATCAACTGCAACGAGTTGGGCTCATGACATTTCTAGACTGAACTGTGAAAACCTCCTCTCTCTTTTCCCTTGGCATGAGAGTAACCAGTTGTGGTTTATTTGGGAATGTCCTTGATGTAACATTAAAATCCTACATTCCAGAAATCTCTCAGCCACTATTGCTTGCCCTACTTTCAGTTGCAACTGAAATTAGTTTAAGCACATAAGTGAACACTCAGGAGTAGCTAGACTCAGAAGCTCTGCTTTCCAGTTCCACCTTCCTCCTCTTGCCTTGAATAGGCTGAGTCTCTGGGGCAGGCAGCAGAGATGCACAGATCTGTTAGCTAGACAACCCCGGAAGAAATTCTCCAGCTTCCATGGTCAGAAGGATAAGCCTGGTGTACACGACTAGTCTTCCTTGAGGATGGGGTCAGGGGTACCAAGAAAAGTTGGTAGAAGGAAGAAGAAGGGAAGTAAGATAGGCTTAGAACTAGCTGTCCCTCTGCTGGACATTGCCCTCAGGTCTCGTACCTGAATCTATCTGAAAAGAGAATCAGACAACACTCAGATTTGAACTAAATTTTTCTTTCCAAGGTAGAGTCTTGCTCTAGCCCAGGCTGACCTGGAATTCACTATGTCGTCTCAGGGTGGCCCCAAATTCACAGCAATCCTCCTACCTCTGCCTTCTGAGTGCTGGGATTAAAGATGTACCACCACACCCAGAAGAACGATTTTTTTTGACAACCTCCATATACATTTACAATGTACCCTAATCATTATCCCCTCCCACACCCTCTTTTGTTCCTGCTCCCATATCCCCCCTCCACTGAACCTCTTCTTTCCAACTAGTCCTTCTAGTTTGATTTTTTTCCCTCCAATTTTTTTCCCTCCAATTATGAAGGCTTTGTGTAGGTAGCATCACCACTTTCAGATCATAAATACCACAGCCACTCTATATCTAAAAGACAGTATTGCAAAAATCCCTCCCCTTCTTTGGGCTCCTACTTTCTTTCTACTACCTCTTCTGCAATGGTCCCTGAGCCTCAGAGGATGTGGTAGAGATGTCTAATGTAGTAGTTAATAGTCCACTGTCACTTCTCAGCACTTTGTTGAGTTTAGAGTCTCCCCAGTGATCACCGCCATCTGAAAAGAGGAGCTTCTCTAACCAAAATGAGAGTAGCATTTTTTTTTTTTTTTTTTTTAAAATCCTCAAGCTGAGTGTGATAACATATGCCTGTGACCACTGTGCTTAAGAGCTAGAGGAAGGAGAATCAGGAATTCAAGGTCAGCCTAGGCTATATGAGTTCCTTCTCAAAAGAAAAAAAAAATCCCTGAGCTGTCCATTGCCTGCAAAGCAAAGTCCATGTCATGCAAAGGGCATCCGGAGCCTGCTGACTCGTGTCTACCTACCTTTCCATCCTGCCTGTCTCCACTCCCTTCCTTAGCACCTAAGCTTTGAGTAAACACCATTGAGGGAGCCCCACATGGGCCACGCCTACCCTTCTTCCTGTGCACGCCCTAACCAGGCTTGTGACTCACTCAGGCATCACCCTTTCCTAGAAGGCTTCCTGACCACCATGCTGTGTGTGCGCGTGCGTGTGCACGTGCACACACAGATACATGCACACACACATAGGACATTACCAGCCTTCCATGATAGCACACTGTCCACTTAATGCAGCTCTGAACACTCCTCTTGCACAGCCGGTGAGTGCTCAGCCCTGGATATCTGTTCAGTGGAGAAAGGGCCTTACTGGAATCGTCTTGTCTCCGTCTTAGGTAGCGCCCCTGGAATTTGAACAAAGGTGTTCTGATAATCCAAATGAAAGATTAAGAACTAAATGAGCATTTAGTAAGTAGAAAGTCCATTAGTGAAAATTAACATTATGTCACCAGGTGGTATCTTGCTTGGTCAGTCGGGCTATTACAGTTTCTTGGGAGTTTTCTTTGTTATATAGATCACATTCTGACTTGCAGACCTAGAATGACTGCATGGAATATATACATACATAGAAAATGGCACAATCTTGGCGATTCGAGTGTAACTAGGTTATATATACTGAATGCTTCTAGGAACTGAATGCTGTCTGCTTCTTGCTGGTCTTTGTGAGGCAGGGTTTCTCACACTGTAGCCAAATTTGACCTTAAAGGTTCAGCAGTACTCCTGCCTCAGCCTCTCAGACCCTCATGCTTGCCTCGCAAGAGCTCCTACCCACTGAGCCATCTCTCCTGCCTTGCAAAGATGTTAATGTAAGAGCACAGCTAGAAGGATCCCTTTTCCTGTGATGTTCTGTGATGAAAGAAAACAATTTCAGAAGACTCTCCTCTGCTTGCTTGCTTGCTTGCTTTCTTTTTTCATTTATTTTTGTTTAGTTATTAGGCAGAGAGAGAGAGAATGGGCATGCCAGGGCCTCTAGCCACTGCAAATGAACTCCAGATACATGCACCACCATGTGCATCTGGCTTATGTGGGACCTGGAGAATCGAACCTGGGTCCTTAGGCTTCTCAGGCAAGTGCCTTAACCACTAAGCCATCTCTCCAGCCCTTCTCTGCTTTTTTTTAAATTAAACTTTTTTTATTGACAACTTCCATAATTATATCCTCTCTGCTTTTTGTCTCCTTTAGTTTTCCTAAAGCTCTGTCCCAAATCTCAGACAAGCAAAAGATTCTATTTCATTCCTTTCATCCTCCCCCAGGCTAACCTTTTCTGTCCAGCTGGCCTCTTTGAGACAGCACTACTACAAAGAGGAGTAAATTCACAGCAAAGTGCTCTATTCCTCAGCTTACTTGTGGTAGAGCTTCTGACTGCTCTGAGAGCACACTGCAAGCCACAATGTGCTGGTGGGTATAAGAAATACAGAAGACCACTCACTCCTCAGCACCTACTCTGTGCCCAACTGACAGGACTGTAACAGTTTCAGTCTGGTCTTCATAGGGCTGAGGATACAGGTAAGTGGTTGAGCACTTGCCTAGCACAGGGGACATCCTGGTTTCAGTCCCCAGTTTGTGTGTGGAAAAACAAACAGAGCCAATGGTTCTACACACACACACCTCTTTCTCTTTCCTGAAGAAAGAAACAAACAAAAAAACCTCCCTGCAGCCTTTGCAGAGAAACTGTTCTCTTAGTTCCTGAAGTGTTTGGAAGAAGGAGTGTTTCTGACAGCAAGGAGCACGGCTCCCTCCCTCTCCCACCCCAGTGATCTGCTGAGTCTGCAGCTGCAGGAACTCTGGGAAAACATATTTTCCTCACTCCTGATAAGGATTACCTGAAACACTTGTTTTTGTTTTTTTTTTTTATTTGGGGGCTGGGAAGATGGTTCAGCAGTTAAAAGACACTAGCTTGGAAAGCCTGGTGGCCTGTGTTCAATTTCCCAGAACCCACCTAAAGCTAGATGCACATAGTGGCACATGTGTCCAAGGGCCCTGGCATGCCCGTTCTCATTCTCCTTGTAAATAAAATATATTTTTAAAAAATCTTGAGCCTTATGCCAGTCCTACTTAACCTGAAAAGGGACCATTGCAGAAGATGGCTTAGCAGTTAAGGCATTTGCCTACAAAGCCAAAGGATCCCAGTTGGATTCTTCAGGACCCACATAAGCCAGATGCACTTAGATGGCGTATGCATCTGGAGTTCATTTGCAGTGGCTAGAGGCCCTGGCGCACCCATTTTCTCTCTCTCTCTCAAATAAATATATAATAAAATGTATTTAAAAAATTAAAAAGTTAGAAAATAGAGCCAGGCATGGTTGCGCACGTCTTTAATCCCAGCACTGGGGAGGCAGAGGTAGGAGGATCACTGTGAGTTCAAGGCCACCCTGAAACTACATAGCAAATTCCAGGTCAGCCTCGGCTAGAGTGAGACCCTACCTCAAAAAAACAAGGAAGAAAGAAAAAAAAAAGAAGAGGGATTAATTTTTAATATTTTACTTTTGGTTTCAGACTGGTCTCATGTAGCTCAGGCTGACCTCAAACTTGCTCTGTAACCAAGAATAATGAACTCCTGATAATTATCTCCTGACTCCACTTCCCAAGTGCTGGGATCTCAAGCGTGTGCCACCATGCCCGGCTTGAAAGATTATCTTGAAAGGTGTATTTTAACAAGCTCACTAGAGCCTTGTTTTCATCAGTGCTTTGAGATGTCTTGATAGTTCACTTGAGGTTGAATAATTTGGAGTCCCAAGCTGAAAGATGCTGGTTTGAGGGAGGGATGTGAAGGGTGGGCCCCATACACTCAAACGGATCAGAGAGGGAAACCCACATGAGTCAGCAAGCTGCAGTTAACAGGATGGGGGTGATGTCTGTGCCAAACTGGAAAACCTTGTAGTTGTAAGGAGCTGTTTCTTTGTAGCGTCTGCCAGTGTAGCAGTGCAGGACATGGACCCTTTGCTGCCATAAAAAACAATTCTTCAAGCTGGGCATGGTAGCGCACGCCTTTAATCCCAGCACTCGGGAGGCAGAGGTAGGAGGATCGCCGAGAGTTCGAGGCCACCCTGAGACTACATAGTGAATTCCAGGTCAGCCTGGACCAGAGTGAGACCCTACCTTGCAAAACCAAAAAAAAAAAAAAAAAAAAAAAACAATTGTCCAAGACAGAGTGTTAACCAAGACTTTCTTAGAAATTTTTCCATACTTAAATGTTTACAATCAATTTTCCAAAAGTTGTTAAATATTGTGTGAATCAAATTTACTTGGCTCCCAGGTTTCAACCTCTCATCAGGATTTTGTAAGTCATAGTGTCTTTTCCTGTCTCATTCATACACACACACACACACACACACACACACACACACACACACACACACATATGAACATTTTATAAGGACATACTTTTTTAAACAATCTATGTTCCATCAAATTGGATAATGTAAAAGAAATGGATGAATTTCTAGATGTGTATGACCTACAGTTATATTTACTTTCTCATTGCTGGCACAAAGCACTGATTGGAGCAACTGATTGGAGGAAAGTTGTTTATTTTGGCTTACAATCTCAAGGCAAAGCTTCATGATGGCAGAGGAAAGGATGGCATGAGCAGAGACTGGACATCACCTCTACCACAGCAGGTGGAACACAGCAACATGACAGCCTAACGCTGGAAAAGGGAAGCTGGCTATAATGCTCATAAACCTGCCCCCAGCAACACTCTTCCTCCAGCAAGACTCCAATTCCTAAATTGCCAACAGCTAGGGACCAAGCATTCAGAACACATGAGCTTATGGGGGACACCTAAATCAAACCACCACACCTACCAACATTAAACTAAAATGGGATTAATAATTTAAACAGATCTATAACAAGTAATGAGAGTGAAGCAATAATAATTTTAAAAATCCCCAACATAATGGATTCACTAAAGAATTCAACCAAACTTTTTGTTTGTTTTTGTTTTTTGAGGTAGGGTCTCACTGTAGCCCAGGCTGACCTGGAATTCACTATGTAGTCTCAGGGTGGCCTCAAATTCATGGTGATCCTCCCACCTCTGCCTCCCGAGTGATGGGATTAAAGCTGTGTGCCACCAGGCCTGGCTCCAAACTTTTTTTTGTTTTGTTTTTCAAGGTAAGGTCTCACTCTAGCCCAGGCTGACCTGGAATTCACTATGTAGTCCCAGGGTGGCCTTGAACTCACAGTGATCCTCCTACCTCTGCCTCCCAAGTGCTGGGATTAAAGACATGTGCCACCACACCCGACTTCTGGCTCCAAATTTTTAAGAAAGAACTAAAACTTATATTATTCCATAAAATATAAAGGTAATGAATACTTACAAACTCTTTCTATGAAATCAGTATTACTCTGATACCAAAACTAGATAAAGACATACACATAAAATAAAATAATAAAATAAAACAATAAAATAAAATAAATAAAATAATAAAATGAAATAAAATAGAGCCGGGCATGGTGGCACACGCCTTTAATCCCAGCACTTGGGAGGCAGAGGTAGGAGGATTGCCGTGAGTTCGAGGCCACCCTGAGACGACATAGTGAATTCCAGGTCAGCATGGGCTAGAGTGAAACCCTACCTTGAAAACAAAAACAAAAACAAAACAAAAAAAAAAAAAAACAAAGTAAACATCAAGAAAATAATCCAATCCAAAAATGGATAACGCCACTAAACAGAGTTCTTAAAAGAAGAAATACAAGTAGATAATAAATGTTTCAAAAAGTGGTCAACATCTTTAGCCATCAGGGAAATGGAAGTTAAAACAACCTTGACATTCCAACTTTGATGAGAAAAGCTAGTATCACAAAAACAAGTAACAAATGCTGGTGAGGGTGTGGGGAAAGAGAGACCCTTATTCACTGTTAGTAGGAATGCAAGCTGGTGTAACCATTATAGAAATTAGTATAGAGGTTTCTCAAAAAGCTAAAAATAGGGCTGGAGAGATGACTCAGCAGTTAAAGGCTATTGCTTGCAAAGCCTGATGGCCTGGATTTGATTCCAAAGTATCCACATAAAGCTAGATGCACAGAGTGGCACATGTGTCTGGAGTTTGTTTGTACTGATAAGTGGCCCTGTTGCACCTAGTCATTCTCTATCTGCTTGCAGATAAATAATAAATATTTTAAATATATATTTAAATATTAGTTTTTAACATTTTATTAATATTTTCATATATCTCTGCATTTTTTAAAATAATTTTGAGAGATGGGGCTGGAGAGATGGCTTAGTGGTTAAGGCGCCTGCCTCCTAAGCCTAAGAACGCTGGTTCCAATCTCCAGGTCCCACGTTTAGCCAGATGCAAAGTGACACAAGGGCGCAATGCCGCACTTGCCCACAAGGGGGCACACACATCAGGATTTCGTTCATAGCAGCTGAGAGACTGCTGGCGCACCCATTCTCTGTCTCCCTCTCCCTCTCCGTCTCTCTCTCTCTCTCTGTCTCTCTCTAAACAAAAAATAATAATAATAATTTTGAGAGAAAGAGGGAGGAAAGGGCAGATAGAGAATGGGTGGACCAAGGCCTCCAGCCACTGCAAATGAACTCCAGACACTTATGCCACCTTGTACAACTGGCTTATGTGGATACTGAGGTATTGAACATGGGTCCTTAAGCTTCGCAGGCAAGTGCCTTAACCTCTAAGAAATCTCTCCATCCCTTAAAATATTTTAAGAAAACCTGCATCTTCAAGGCAGAGCTTACTGTGAAGTAGATAGTAACAGTTTGAATTTATTAAGTGCCAATTTTTTTTGACACCTGGTTAGCAGCCAGGAGAGGTTGCAACGTGGGAGGGGCCAGCCAGCATGCCCCAAGGAGAGAAGTGGCCTGGCCTGTGGGGCCTGAAGACTGAGAAATCTCAGCAGACAAAAATCCAGGGCTCCATGTAGTAGCAGAGGCAGTTATGCCCCTGCCCTCATGGGACCTCCATTTTATCCCTTCATTGTCCCATGTCCTTTTTTAAATTTATTTTTGGTTTTGCAAGGTAGGTTCTCACTCTGGTCCAGGGTGGCCTCAAACCCTCGGCGATCCTCCTAACTCTGCCTCCTGAGTGCTGGGATTAAAGGTGTGCGCCACCACGCCCGGCATCCCATGTCCTTTTGAGTGACTCTCCATGACCTGCTCTTTAGTGGCAGACTTGCCAGGAGGCCAGTCTAATTTCTACCCATTAACTTCAACACAGCCCACCTGTCAGATATTCAGAGAATGGAAAGAGAAAAACCCACTGGAGTGTAGATGAGGAAGGGTGCACGCCATCAAGTTGATGGGCAGGCTGATGCTATCAAAATCAATCCAGATGGCCACTGTCATGCTGGCTGGAGTATTAATCATGGTTCTCTAGAGGAACAGAATTGATAGAAAGGATTTATATTATAAAGGGAATATATTAGGTTGGTTTCAGAATATGTGTTGGCAGTCCAGCAATGGCTGTCTGCACCCCAAAGTTAATCCATTTGGTAGGTCAGTCGAGATTGGTCTTAGAGGAAATTTTTACAGTGTGAAAGAGGGAAGTGCTCCAATTTTAGAAAAGATGAACCTGGGCCTGGAGAGATGGCAATTAAGTGCTTGCCTGTGAAGCCTAAGGACCCTGGTTCAAGGCTTGATTCCCCAGGACCCATGTAAGCCAGATGCACAAGGTGGCGCATGCATCTGGAGTTCATTTGCAGTGGCTGGAGATCCTGGTGCACCCATTCTCTGTCTATCTGCCTCTTTCCTGTCTGTTGCTCTCAAATAAATAAAAAATAATAAATAAATTTTAAAAAGATGAATCTGTTAGAAATTTGCCTAAAGGTAAATTGCCCGCAGTCATGCACTACAATTCTATTCATTTTCACTTGAGAGAAGCTGGAAATTGTAGCTGGGCAACTATCCTAACACCTCCTGTGGAGAGAAGCCACCAGGGTGCTATTTACATGGAAAAGGAGGTCTGAAGGAAGGAATGGGTATGACTTCCTTGTTTCGGCACTGCAAGCTGCCAAATGAGGAGAGGGTCCAGGGCTTGAGAAAAACAGACGGTAGAGGTAGAGAGAAACAGAGAGAAAGAAAATGAGAGAAGAGAGGAGGAAGAGGGAAGGAGAGAAGGAAGGAGAAGTTATATTTTCTGTTGTACTGTATAAATCTCTGTGTGTGTGTGTGTCTCGCATGCGTGTGTGCAAAATACTAGACCATATAGAAAACAGGAGAAGATGGCTGGAGGGATAACTTAGTGGTTAAGGCGCTTGCCTGCAAAGCCAAAGAACCCAGATTCAATTCCCCAGGACCCACGTAAGCCAGATGCACAAGGTGGCACATACGTCTGGAGTTAGTTTGCAGTGGCTGGAGGCCCTGGCGTGCCCATTCCCTCTCACTCTCTCTCTCTCTCGCTCTCTCTCTCTGCCTCTTTCTCTCTGTCAAATAAATAAATAAAAATAAAATATTAAAAGAAAACAGGAGAAGAGAATCAAGCATCCTTGTGTCTCAACTGATTCTAGGCAAGGAAGGTCCTGGACCCTTGTCTGTGACATGGAAGAGCCGAATATGTTACCTGGCATGATGCTGAGTCAGGTGCCCCAGAGACCCAGTAGACTCACCAGAGGAGAATCAAGCTAGTGTGGACCATGGAGAAGCTGCAGCAAAGACAGAAGGAAGGAGTTAATGTGTGTGTGTGTTGGGGGGGGGGGTTCTGATGGAACCCCTTTCCAAGTCACAGCACCATATGTCAGGTTCTGGTTGGAGATACATAAGACTGAGGATAAACTGTTTGTTGAACCCAAGATTTTTATTTAACTCCAGGAAAGAATGACAGGATTCAAAACAAAGAGGAAAGAGGCTTTGAAACCCCAAGTAAGGGAGGGGGCAGGTTTTAAGGGTTTGGGGAGGCCAATGTGAAGGAAGGGCCTTGCATTGGACAGGACTGAGGTGGAGGCTGGGGGGGGGGGCGGAGAATTCCTCCTCTCAGCCCTGGTGCAGTGGGCTTGCTCAGTTACCACAGTAGGTCCAGAATCCCAGAGGTCTGACCATAGCTATTGGGATTGGGAAAAGGGGCTGCAGAGAGAAGAAGGGGCAAGAGAAGGAGGAGGAGGAGAAGGAGGCAGCAACTCTCTTGGGATCTAACATTTAGGTTAATGCCATGGCCCTCAAAGCCCTCAAACAAATAATCATAAAAGCAGATAAAAGACTTATTCAATGTGGTCACATTGGAAAAAGGAACAAATAAAGAGGCCTAGTTACTCCCAAATCACAAAGAGAGCAAGAGGGGGCTGGAGAGATGGCTTAGAGGTTAAGGCGCCTGCCTCCTAAGCCCAAGAATGCCAGTTCCAATCTCCAGGTCCCGTGTTTAGCCAGATGCAAAGTGACGCAAGGGCGCAATGCCACTCTTGACCACAAGGGGGCGCACACATCTGGATTTCGTCCGCAGCAGCTGAGAGGCTGCTTGCCCGCCCATCTCTGTCTTCCTCTCCCTCTCTCTCTGTCTCTGTCTCTCCAAAAGAGAGAGACAGAGAGAGAGAGAGAAAGAGCAAGAGGTAAGTGTAACCAGGCAGTCCTGGTCAAAGAGTGGCTCCGCCCATCACTGACACATCCTTGTCTTGGCTTCTGGCTCCAGATTTGTTCTGCAAGTAGTTAAAACTATTTAAACCTTTTTCCAGGAGACAAGCACCTCCTCTGGCTGGCTTCTGGAGCTTGGCCTTTTCCTTCTCAGCATGAGATTTCTAGGGAAATTCCAGTTCCTTGGCTCCATTGTCCCCCTAGTTTGATAGCTGAAGAGGTTCATTGTCTTGATAGGGGAATTGCCCCTCTTCTGCTCCTGCCAGAATGGTTGCACATCCCTAACCCTGCCAATTGTTTTTAGTTTTTCATCATCTAGTGGGAAAAAGCTAGACTTTCAGTAACATTATGGTTTGGCATCCATCTTCCCTACCTGTAGTGGTTTGAATATGAAATATTAGGATGAGAAGATGGGTTGGGGTTAAAGATACTTGCTTGAGTATGAAATGTCTCCCATAGTCTCATACTCAATTCCCTGTTGGTGAAGCCTTGTTGGAGGAGGGGTGTCACTAGGGGCAGGACTTGGTGTATTAATCCAGACCTATTGGGTATTCCCAAGATAGCTCACTCTTGCTGCTCCTTCCCAGCTAGTATGACAAGATGTGATGCTCAGCTTCTGCTCTGCCATGCTTTCTCCACCATAATGAAACTTCCCCCTTGAAACTGTAAGCTGGAAAGAAACCTTTCCTCCCATAAGATGCTTCTGGTCAAGTGTTTTGTCCCAGCAACAAGAAGGTAACTACGCTGGGCCCAGCACTTGGGAGGCAGAGGTAGAAGGATCACCATGAGTTGGAGGCCACCCTGAGACTACATAGTGAATTCCAGGTCAGCCTGGACTAGAGTGAGACCCTACCTCGAAAAAGAAAAGAAAAGAAAAGAAAACTGCAACACCATCTCATCACCCATCATTATAGGGCATGACTGCATTCTGGCTTTGCCACTCAGCAGCAGTGATTCTGGGCAAATTAATCTTTCATTTTCAACATGGGACAATAATAGGACCTACCACTATATGACTGTGGTGCTAATAAATTGCATTAGGTAAAGTGCTTAGATCAGTAGTGTTTGGCACAAAGATACATAAATGTTGTCTTGCCCTAGAAACTATTCCCAAACATGCTGTGAGCTGCATCCCCCTCCACACCCAAATCCCAGCCCAAGCTGCTGTTCCTCCTCTTAGAATAAACTCCTGGCAGATCTCTTCAACTTGTAGTATCACTGGACCTGTTCCCCAACTTCAGGAACACTTGGATCTTGAACATCCCCCATGATCACATCACCTAGTGTTGCAGGCAGTGGGGCATCTTCACTAAGTTGGGCACATCCTTAAAGCCAAGGTGCTTCTTCATCTTTTTAAAAAATATTTTATTTTTATTTACTTATTTGAGATACAGAAATAGAGACAGACAGAGAGAGAGAGAGAGAGAGAATGGGCATGCCAAGGCCTCCAGCCACTGCAAACGAACTCCAGGTGCATGCGCCTCCTTGTGTATCTGACTTTCGTCGGTACTGGGGAATCGAGCTTTGAATCGGGGTCCTTAGGCTTCACAGTCAAGCACTTAACCACTAAGCCATCTCTCCAGCCCACTTCTTCATCTTTTATAACTGTGGGACCTCCTACAGTGCCAGGTACATGACAGATGTTCAACAAATAGCATTATAGGAATGACTGTGCTTCACTTTGACTTCCTTATAGATTATGAGCTTGAAAGAAATCCCATAGACTACATTTCTGTAGTCCCTGCAGCACCAGGCCAAATTATATCCAGTCCCTTAGTCAAGTGGTTCTTTGCTATGTGTAATATACAGTGCTAGCTTCTGATCAAAGAACTTACATGCCTTTTCTCCATTCCATCCCATATGCCCAAGTATAAGTTCTGATTGTTTTAAAATTTTTATTCTTTGATTTTTGTTTTTTGTTGTTGTTGAGGTAGGGTTTCATTCTAGCTCAGGCTGACCTGGAATTAACCATGTAGTCTCAGGGTGGCCTTGAACTCATGGTGATCCTCCTATGTCTGCCTCCCAAGTGCTAGGATTAAAGGTGTGCACCACCACACCCAGCTTATTCCTTGTTTTTTTTTTTTTTTTTTTTTTTTTGAGGTAGGGTCACATTCTAGCCTAGGGTGACCTGGAACTCACTCTACAGCTCAGGCTGGCCTCAAATTCATAGAGCTCCTCTTACCTCAGCCTCTGAAGTGTTGGGATTGAAGGTGTGAACCACTATACCTGTCATAGAAAGATAATAGATGCATACATAAATTCACACATAGTGAGATTGTTAGGATTACAGGCATGTACCATCACACCCAGCCAAAACTCCTTTTTATTTCCATTTTATTTTATTTTTGTATTTTTATTTATTAGAGACAGAGAGAGGGAGAGAGAGAGAGAGAGACACAGAGAGAACGGGCATGCCAGGGCTTCTAGCCACTGCAAATGAACTCCAGATGCATGTGCCACCATGTGCATCTGGCTTATGTGGGACCTGGAAAATCAAACCTGGGTCCTTAGGCTTTGCAGGCATGCACTTTAACTGCTAAGCCATCTCTCCAGCCCTAAAACCCCTTTTTAAATAATACAAATATGTGGTAACAGCCTTCTCTAAGGCCTTAAAACATTTTATTGATATTACTTGGTTTTAGTAATGCATAGAGAGCATCTACTATGTACCAGGTAGTAAGAATTTCTTCTTTTCAGTGATAGAGACTGAACCCAGGGCCTCACATTCCTAGTCTTTCGTTATTTCTAATCATCCATTTATTTAACAAATACTAATTTAGCACTCGTGTGCTAAGTACTGTGATACAACCATGACCCAGGTATTAGTCCATCCCCCTCAGGAAGTTGTAAAACTGTAGGAGAGGCAACAACTCTGCACTGTAGGTAATTTCATTTCATTTTGCAGATGAGGAAATCAGAATGGAGGGCTAACCAACACATGGCTGCTACCCATGCTCCTCCCAGCACACAGCTGTTTTTTCCACTCAGTCTTTTATGAAACTGTTTCAAAAAGGACTGAAACATCCTTGAGTAAGGTTAAAAGTAAAAAGAGAGAGAAGGTGGGCATGGTGGTGCACGCCTTTAATCCCAGCACTCTGGAGGCAGAAGTAGGAGGATCACCATGAGTTTGAGGCCACCCGGAGACTACATGGTGAATTCCAGGTCAGCTTGGGCTGGAGTGAGACCTACCTCAGGGGGAAAAAAAAAAAAAAAAAGAAGTCTGTTTAACTCTGTTCTCAATCTGCTAGTAATATAAACACCAAATGTTAACCCTTCAGTTGTTTTGGGCACTGATGCAAGAAGGGTAACAAGACCTAGAAACCCACATTTGTAGCAGAAGTGCAAAAGTAGAAACTTCATTGCTAAAGTGAAGGGCTCATAGGCCTCTCTAAAATATGCAAAAAAAAAAAACCAAAAAACAAAACAAAAAACTAAGCTTTTTGTTGTTACTATTGTGTTGTTTTCCCCTTTTTCCTAACTGCATGTAGTCATGCTATATGCAGAACAGCTGGAGAAGTGGATGGAAAAATCCTGCACACGAAAGCTCTGCTAGGCCATGTGCTGCAGTAAGCATTTTTGGCTTTCTTTGGCTCTGCCTACATAAAATTGTTGCAGTTAATTATCAGGTGGCATTCCAACTAAATAGATGTTCTGCTGAAGGCTTTCATTTCTTCTGCCATTTCTCGCATCTAACAACCAGATCCCTCACAACAGGGAAACTATTCAGCTGAGAGGTGCAAAGCCCTAGGAAATAACTAAGGGCACCACAAAATTTCCCCTTTATCATGCTCTTGCAAAATGTACAACCTTGGATTACTACACAGCCACTCATCTCAATGGCCATCCTGCACAGTCTTGTGTTATCTTCCTGTAACAGTGATCATGAAGACTGGAGACGTCTGCAGACTGCTGAAGTTTAGAGCAAAGTCCAAATGCGTGACACAAAAATGCCCTTCCAAGTCTGGGCCTGATCCCCACCTACCCTTCCCAGTCATCTCTCCCTCTTATCTTTCTGTACCAGAGTAACATTATGTTCCCTGTACAGGTTGTGATCTTTCAGGCCTGCACACTTCTGCACAAACTAGTGCAGCTGCTAACATTATCCCTTCCTTCTCTCTACCTAAGGAAATGAAACTCATTTCTTAAGACCCAAATAAGCTGGTTTTTTGTCACTCAGTACAAGCTTTACCCATCTTGTAAGTAGCTTGGGAACTATTTCCTCTGCTTCCACACTCTGCAAACAATTAACTAATACCACTGAACTATAATAATTCAGACTTTACAAGGTGAATCTAACTAGTCCTTTTTTCCTAACCCCAACCCTCTTAAATCACCTTTTTTTTTTTTGACTAGTGTACAGCAGGTCATCAATGAAATGTCTATTAATAAAAGACAAGTTACAAGAAACAAAAACACATTGAGAAGTACTGCAATTATTCCATACCAGTTTATTTTAGGCATTGTGTTTCAAAAATTTTTAGTATAAATAAGCCTTCATGTCATAAAATAACTTAGTACAATTTATTATAATAAAACATTTGAGAATTAACATCTCATCAAAATACAATAAAATATGGTTTTAAAATATGATTAACCCTTTTGACTTGTCTTTTACTTGAGGGCATATAAACCAAAATACCTGAACTACTGCTACACATTTAAACCTTTAACAAAGTGTATTTGGTTTATTTTAATGTAAGTCATCCATACTACTTTCCTTTCCTGCACAGTTGTCATTTTTGTTCCTTTTGACTTGTATTTCTGCTTCAAAGCTTCCCTCCTCATTTTCACCTCTTTCCATTTGCAAAGTCGTCTATTTCCTGGCCCCCAGAACATGTAGTTGAACTCACTCAGCCCCTTTGACATCAGTTTCTGTAATCCTTGCATCAGTGTAGGGAGTAACTGCTTGAGTAACTACAAAGGTATTTCAAAACTTCAGTGCAATTTGCTTCAGTTATTTTCATTCAGATGCCATCACCGTTCAGGGAGATTAATCACTGGAACCCACTGATCCATGTAGCGACTTTCCCGGCAAAAACAAATAAGCTGACTTAGGGCAGGATCCTTCCATTGTGATGAATGTGGATTCTGGGAAGAAATTTAGAAAAATTACCTCACAACATCATCAGCATATACTTACTACTCATTGCACTATCACAAGGAAGATGGCTGAGCAAACTGTTGGACTCTATTTTGCAAGGTCTGAACACATGTAACCCACACCAAGCTGCATAAACGTTTGCATAATTATCTATGCAGTTTTTCATGAGTTATCATTCACAATTTTGCCCTACCCAACCTGTACCATGGCAGGACCGTAAGTAAAACAATTCTGAAAAATATTCTCAGGCTGTGAGATGAGAAAGAGCAGCAGACATACCATCTGTTACGAATACATTTCAAAGGTAGAGAAGTAATTAGGCTGCCACTTTCCTACACCAGTACAAGAAGCAGGGGGAAAAAAATCAGAAGATAAAGCCAGCACATTTCTGTCTGAAAACATGGAAATATTACCCACAGAGGTTTTAAGGAGTAGGGGGCCAATCCATTTATATAAGTGCAAAATTACAAAGGGATTAAAAAAAAATTCCAGTCCATACTTAGGTATTTCTAGGGAATTAGTAAGGCCTGTCTCCTACACCATTTCTATTTTTAGCTCTGACTGCCAGCGAATGAAGCTGACTTCTTACTGAAGGGTGAGCCGGGAATTTATTTGGCTTTATCTAATCTGCCCCGCTCAAAGAATTAGTCACACGAGGTAATGCCGATGTAGGCAGGAGTGGCCGTGCTGGCAGCGGCTGCTGACTCACAGGGATCTCTTCCGCTGCTGGCGGCCACCAACATGCGTGGGCATGCTCGGTCCCGGACAGGACCCAGGGAGGAAGCAAGGCCAGGTCGGCCCACGTCCATTGCACGCGTGTCCCGTCCCTTACCGTCACCAGCACGCAGTGCAGGTCCGGGGGTCCCGCGGCGCCGCCGCCCGCCGCCGCCGCCGCCGCGGGGCCCGGCTCGCTCTCCAGCAGCAGCAGCTCGGCCAGCCGGCCCGGGTTGCTGACGCGCAGGATGTTGATGTCGTTCTCGCAGCAGAACGCCTGGATCAGCGTGAAGTGGATCTGCAGGGCCACGTCTCGGTCATCGTCCTCGTCGGCGGCCAGCAGGCACAGCACCACATTGTCGGGGTCGCTGCGGGGCAGCGCGTGGGGGCGGTGAGCACGGACGCTCCCGCCACGGCCACGGCCACCGCGCGCAGCGGGACAGGGCGGGTTCGCGGGCGGCAAGCTTGGACCCCCCACTTACACGTTGAGCAGCTTGGCCGCCTCGTACACGCCGACCGTGATGGTGTGCTGACTCCGCGCTTTGCTGAGCACTTCCTCCAGGGCATCGCCCACCTTGTCCATCCTGCGGGCGGTGGCGCGTGAGCCCCGGGCCCCGGGCGGGAGGGGGCCCGGTCGCCCACGTCGCGCCCTCCCTCCGCCCGGCTCGCGGGGCCCAGGGTGCGGGATGAGAGGGGCCTCGGCCAGCCTTCCCCCGTCCCGCACTCCCCCCGCGGGCGGTCCCCGACAGGGCGACCGGACCCCGGCCACCGAGTCCGCAGGCCGACTCACCGTTCCGTCTTCTGCTCTCCAGCCGAGAATTCTTCCAATGTCATATTGCAAGCGCAGGTCCCTCACGGCGAGCGGACTGCTGCTGGCTCCCGGATGCCGAGTGCTGCGCGCTGGCCCCGCGGTCCGCTCCTCTCCGCAATTCCGTGCGCTCGCCGGCCGACTCTCACCGCCCCAAAGACGCACGGCTAAAACTCTGGAAGAGCCTCGCGATCACTAGAGGACAAAAGGCCGGTCTAACTGGTTATTGGGCCAACCCTCCTCCAACCACGTTCCGCGTCATTTACATGCAGCGCGGCCATTGGCTATGCAAATTACAGGCTTCGTCAATTTGACCCCAGCTCCTGGAGCCAGGCTGAGAGGAGCGGAAGGGGGAGGAGCTACTGGGGAGGCGAGCCCAGGGGACGGGAGTGATGCTGAGACCCCGAGGGCAGGGTCCTGAGCCAGCTCTGCAGCTGGTTGGTTGGCTTCTCCCGTGTGAAAGGCTTGGCAGTGGCAGGAGATACCAGCTTAGCTAGAAGCAGCCTTCCAATAGTTTCTCTAGTTGGTACACATTTTTGAGTATGTATGTGTGTGATTTGTCATAAGGATTTGATACTAAAATCTTTTGGGGGACTGGGGAGATGGCTCAGCGGTTAAGATAGCTTGCTGCAAGTAGGAGGAACTGAGGGTCTCAGTTCGATTCCCCAGCACCCATGGAGAGAGTTGGGCGTGCCTGAAACCCCAGTCCTATGGGGAGCAGAGACAGAGAATCTCTGAAGCTCCTAAAAATTGCAGCTTGAGGTTGAGACACTCTGGTCTCCGCATGCCCAGAGGCTTGTGCATCTGCATACATAAGTTCAAAAGTCACCAGTCACTGTACAGCCAACACACATACTACACTTGCACACTAAAAGTAAATAAATAAAATCTATTTCGAGGGTTGAGACACCCATCTCATAATTATTGGCAAGCATATTACATTTTAAAAGTGTTCAGAGTTCCCACGAAAAATTTACTTCAGAAGTGTGACTTACCTAAAGCCCTGGGCAATGCTGCTTATTATCAGTAGTAGTATTTCAGTTTCCTGGTGGCTGGTTTAATTTAATTATTTATTTAGTATTTTTATTTATTTGAGAGATAGAGACAGAAAGAAAGACAAGTAAGTTCTGGGTGTACCAGGGCTTCTTGCTAGTGCCAGTAAACTCCAGATGCATGCACCACATTGTGCATCTGGCTTTATGTGGGTATGGGGTAATTGAACCCAGTCTGATAAGCTTTGCAAGCAAGTACCTTTAATCACTGAGCCATCTCCCCAGCCCTTGATTTATGTTTAAAGGGGTTAGAAGGGCAAAAAGGAAAAATCAACACATTTGTGCTGGGAGATAGATGGCACGGAGCCAAGTTGTAATCTTTTCCGCAAAAAAAAAAAAAAAAAAAAAAATAAAAGTCTTCCCTCCTATCACATATAACTCTGAAACCCTAAGCTAGTGTACTCAGGGAGCTGGTGACCACATGCTTGACAAGGCACTTCATCTGTTTCATAGTCTTTCCTAAAGAAAGGTCCTTCCACACAGGTAACAAACAGCAGAGAGACAAATTGGCTGACGCCCACAGCAGTCAGCCACAGTCTAAATTCAAAATGCTCTTGAAATGCCCTAGCTTCCTTTAAGGCAAATGAGTACGCCACTACCTTCCATGGAGAGTCTATGATCTCACTATGAATTATTGATGTGAGGTGCTGAATCATGACTCTGTAGCTATAGGACATTTTAGTCATATGCTAAAACTTCACCTTTGAGATAATGGCAGCCTGTAGGTGGAAAGCAGACATGTATGACTTCAAACAGGAATTACTTCTTTTTTTTTAATGGAAGGAAGGGATTTATTGAAGCTTGCAAATCCGAAGGAAGTTCCATAATGGCAGAAGAAGCTGGCCTGCTTTTTACAGGTCCAAGCAGAGAGAAAGAAAGGAATTACATATTTTAAAAAACTTTAATGTATAGACTTTTGCTAATTAGTTCAAAAGTCCCCTTCTTGGTTTTAAGAATATATGGGATAAATGCAAAAGCATTTCGTAAACCTTCTTAAGTCACCAGAAGTGGTGAGTATGCCTCCCACATGCTTGCATTCAAAACAGTGCTTATGTTATTGAGGTCACTGGGCATCTAGAGGTCACAGAACTAAGTTTTGCAAAGGTACATGGGAGTTTTACACACTTGAGTTTTTATTCTTCTAGGTAAAATATTTTTCAGTTCTCATCTTAACTTGATGGAGAGAAAAGTGACCGGTTTCTAATGGCATTTTGCACTCAACCCCTAACTGCGTTGTCAGCAGGAGACATTGAAGTAAAGGAATGATTGTCAGTGTTGACTCACCCCAGAGTGCTTATGTATCTCATACCTACACCTGAAATCCTACCACGAGGTGCCTTTGCTAAAGAGCTCCTCAACATTGGGGCTGAGAAAGTAATCAACCCAGTGCCTAACCTGCTCCAGGCCCTGGATTTGATTCCCCAGCATTGCAGAGTGATAATGGTGACAAAACTGAAACACTGGAATTTAGTCAGATACTGAAGCTGGTTTGCTTTTGCAGACAAAACTGGAATTACACAAGAAGGTCTGAGTCATCCTTTCCAGGCTGAAGAGCTGTGTTCCCTCGAACTCTAAGGTTTCACCCACTCGACATTTCTTGGAAGTTCTTTGGAAGTGTGATAACAAACTGACCAAGGATTGGAGAATCCTTTGAGGTTTTTTTTTTTGGGGGGGGTGGGCATTGTGGTTCATTGTTCTTGTTATTTGTTTTTGTTTTTTCAACGTAGGGTCTCACTCTAGCTATCCCAGGCTGACCTGGAACTCACTCTGTAGGCCCAGGCTGGCCTCGAACTCACCATGATCCTCCTACCACTGTTGGGACTAAAGGTGTGTGAGTTTTTATTCATATTTTATTTTTATTTATTTATTTGACAGAGAAAGAGGGAGAGAGAGAGAGAGAATGGACACACCAGGGCCTCCAGCCACTGCAAATGAACTCCAGACACATGCACTCCCTTGTGCATCTGGCTAACGTGGGTCCTGGGGAATTAAACCTGGTCCTTTGGCTTTGCAGACAAACTCCTTAACTGCTAAGCCATCCCTCTGGCCCCATGTGAGTTTTTTTTTTTTTTTTTTTACAGCATCAACTTGATGTCCTCAACACCTTTCACAGTTCCTGCAGTTAGTAGAAGCACAGAGGATGTTTATTGAATTTAATAGACTGGGAATTAACCAAGATCCCCACACTCGTGTACATTGCATGAATTTTAAGATATTCCATGACTTACTTTTTGTTTGTTTGTTTGTTTTGTTTTTTTTTTTTTTCGAGGTAGGGTCTCACTCTAGCTCAGGTTGACCTGGAATTCACTATGTAGTCTCAGGGTGGCTTTGAGCTCACGGCGATCCTCCTACCTCTGTCTCCCATGCATCACCACACTCAGCTTCCATGACTTACTTTTAATGCTCTGTTACATACCAAAAACTACATAATTGTTGGTCCTTTGCCTGTAAACACCATATGACCTAGTTGATACAGCCATGCCTGACTGAATTTTAGACAAAGCAGTGTCACTAGCTATGATGAAAATCCCATGATTTAGTCATCTGCATGGAAGCTGTAGGACCGTAGAGGCTTGTATTGTTTATACCAACTCAAATAAAACACAGTCCAAATAGAGTCTCAGTAACAAAATGTGGTATATAAAAAAATTTTAAATTTTTTTAATTTTTAAAAAAATTTAAAAGGACTGGAGAGATGGCTTAGTGGTAAAGGCACTTGCTTACAAAGCCTGAGGACCTATGTTTGACTTTCCAGATCCCATGTAAGCCAAACACACAAAAGTGAGGCAAGTGCAAGGTCACACATGTCCACTAGGTGGTGCAAGTGTCTGGAGTTCGATTGCTGAGGCCCTGGTGCACCAATTCTCTCTCTCTCTCTCTCTCTCTCTCTCTCTCTCTCTCCCTTCTTTCTTTCACTCTCTCTAAAACTAAAATTTAAATTTAAAAAAGAGGTCTGGAGAGATGGCTTAGTTAAGGCATTTGCCTGCAAAGCCTAAGGATACCAGTTTGATTCTCCAGGTCCCACGTAAGCCAGATGCACAAGGGGGCACACACATCTGGAGTTCGTTTGCAGTGGCTAGAGGCCCTGGCGTGCCCATTCTCACTCTCCCTCTCTCTCTGTCTCTAATAAATAAATAAAAAGAATATCTTAAAAAAAGATGTGATACCAAATTGTGAAAATATAGCAATAATCCTTCACTAAAAAACTCTACTGAAGCTGGTCGTGGTATCACATACCTTTAATCCCAGCACTGGGAAGGCTGAAGTAGGAGGATCACCATGAATTCAAGGCCAGGCTGGAGCTACAAAGTGAGTTCCTGCCTTGAAAAAATAAAAATAAATAAATAATACTGAGTGCCATATGGGGCCTTGTGAAAAAGTTACTTGTTCAAGTGCGGGAGTTTTCTGTGAGATCATGAGTCTTTAGTATTCAGAACTATTCATCTTACTGTTTGACTCAGATATAGTTGTGTCATTTAGCCTGGTGGCTGAGTCCATCTGGAATGTTTCATCAGTGATTATCTCCTGTGGGCCTCCTCCTGGTTGGAAGTTGGAACTGAATTTAGCTGCATTGGATTGCGTTTACATATTAGAGTAGCAATAAAGTATTGATTTCACAAACTAGCCCAAATTTCCTTGACAAAGTGTATGTGTGGGTGACGGGCCAGCATGTATGTATGTTTGCCTATGTGCGGGTGCACATGAGTGCATGTGGAGGTCAAAGGTTGACATCAACCACTCTCCACAATGTATGTGTGTGAATGCTGTGTATGTGCTCATGTGTGTAAGTGCAGACACATGCATGCCATGGTGCATGTATGTATGTATGTTTGTTTGTTTGTTTATGAGAAAGAGGGAATGGGCACACCTCCAGCTGCTGCAAACGAACTCTAGACGCATGTGTCACCTTGTGCATCTGGCTTTACCTGGGTCCTGGGGAATCAAACCTAGATCCTTTGGCCTTGCAGGCAAGCACCTTAACTGCTAAGCCATCTCTCCATCCCCTCTGATTTTCATCTTTTTCATCCATCTTATTCCTGGAGACTGGCTGATGGTGCCTGAGGGTAACCTTCTTGGTTGATTTATTGGCCTTGATATTGCCCACAAGAGGCCCCGTGGCATTTCAGGAAAACATGGTACTGGAGGGCATGTTACTTTTCCTATCACTCTGTGTCTTTAAAAACCTTTTTAAGGGCTGGAGAGATGGCTTAGCAGTTCAGGCGCCTGCCTCCTAAGCCTAAGAACGCTGGTTCCAATCTCCAGGTCCCACGTTTAGCCAGATGCAAAGTGACATAAGGGCACAATGCCGCACTTGACCACAAGGGGGCAAACGCATCTGGATTTCATTCACAGCAGCTGAGAGGCTGGTGGCATGCCCATCTCTGTCTTCTTCTCCCTCTCTGTGTCTCTCTCAAAAACAAAACAAAACAAACAAACAAACAAAAACCTTTTTTAAGGTGGGCATGGTGACACACGCCTTTGATACCAGCATTCAGCAGGCTGGAGTAGGAGATTGCCATCCCCATGAGTTGAAGGCTACCCTGAGACTACAAAGTGAATTCCAAGTTAGCCTGAGCAAGAGGGAGATCCTACCTTGAATAATCAAAATTAAAACAAACAAAAAACACCTTTTAAATATTATCTTCACTTTTACCATACACAGATTCTTTCTACTGATTCTATAATACAGAATTTTATAATGCTTCCCTCTTTTAAAAAATAGCCAATACTGGGCTGGAGAGATGGTTTCACGGTTAAAGTGCTTGTCAGCAAAGCTAAGGGATCCAGGTTGGATTTCCCCAGGACCCATGTAAGCCAGATGCATAAGGTGGTGCATGCATCTGGAGTTTGTTTACAGCAGCTGGAGGCCCTGGAATGCCCATTCTTTCTTTCTGTTTCTATATCTGCCTCTTTCTCTGTGTCAAATAAATAAATAAAAATAGAATATATTTTTTAAATAGCCAATGCAGCTGGGTGTGGTGGTGCACACCTTTAATCCCAGTACTTGGGAGGCAGAGGTAGGAGGATCACCTTGAATTCAATGTGTATATATATATATATATACATTGCCAGTGCTTTAACATTTGAAAGAAAAATGTTTGTAATTTCAGTATTAGACAGATCAAATGGTCCATATTGAAAAGATTAGTTAGATTAGTTAGGTGATTGCAGATGGAATTGCCAAGTGCCAAGAATTGTATTATGATTCATTCAGTCATAAAATCATAAGACTCTGACTTCTGTTTTGCTGTTGTTTCTTTTGTTTATTTACATAAGTCTGGTAAGGTTATTTTCCAAAGCAGTCCTGTGAATTTCCTTCAGTGTTTCTCCTAAAACATTTTCTTTTTTTTCTTTTTTTTTAAAAAATATTTTATTATTTATTTATTTATTTGAGAGAGAGAAATACAGAAATAGGCAGGTAGAGAGAGAAAAAATGGGCACGCCAGGGCCTCCAGTCACTGCAAACGAACTCCAGATGCGTGTACCCCCTTGTGCATCTGGCTTACGTGGGTCCTGGAGAATCAAGCTTCAAACCGGGGTCCTTAGGCTTCACAGGCAAGTGTTTAACCACTAAGCCATCTCTCCAGCCCTCCTAAAACATTTTCTAAGAAGGAAAGAAGGGGGCCCTGGCTGTGATAGGAGCCAGCAAGCAAGGATCACCCCCTTCTCTCCCCCGCCTGGCATAAACCTCTTTTCCATTTCCTTTTCTTTTAAAATATTTTATTTATTTATTTATATTTATTTATTTGAGAGAGAGAGGCAGACAGATGGAGAGAGAGATTGAATGGCTGCGACAAAGCCTCCATCCACTGCAAAAGAACTCCAGATGCAGGCACCATTTTGTGCATCTGGCTTATGTGAATCCTGAGGAATCCAACAGAGATCCTTTGGCTTTGCAGGTAAATGCCTAACCCACTAAGCCATCTCTCCAGCCCTCTTCCTTCCTTTCTTTTCTTTTCTTTTCTTTCTTTTTCTTTTTCTTTTTTTTGAGGTAGGGTCTTGTTCTAGTCCAGGCTGACCTGGAATTCACTCTGTATTCTCAGAGTGGCCTTGAACTCACCATGATCCTCCTCTCAGCTCCCCAAGTGCTGGGATTAAAGGTGTAAGCTGCCAGGCCTAGCTCTCCATTTCCTTTTGACAAACGGCTCAGCTCTCTTTCAATGACTGCTGCCAGCCTTGGAGTGAAAGCTCTTTCTCTGCTGGTGGTTCCTGTGCCAGAGGTGACCTCTGATGCTCCATGCTTTGCTGATCTGAGCTCCACCATGTTTTGGAAAGCTGGCACTGCCCTTCACTATCACCATGGCAACAAGGGAACTCTTGATGAGTTGCACTTTCCCCTCTCAGATCAGCTGCTCTCCTGATTGGTCCCTGTTTCTTTTCACCTCATTTACATACACTCAACCAATCAGGGTGTATAAACTCCTGCACACATCCTCTTTGTCAGTCTTGCTGGACGCTAATAATAAAAGAGACCAGACACAAGTGTGTCTGGCCCCATGGAGCTTGTTGTGCTGGACCCACTTCTGCCTCTGAGAGATCCTAGAGCTGCTATGCCTGTAACTGCCTCAGTAGGGCTGGAGCTGCTCGCGGGGCCCACCCACTTCCCCACCTTCCACTTGGAAAATGAGAAGACTTCTATCCCAGGGGGAGTGTTCTGACAGGCTCTTCTTGCTAGGCTGATCCCTAATGAGTCGGTAACTGGCCATAGGTAGTCCGTTCTGCACCGTGAACAGGTTTGAGCTTTCTGCCTCTGAAACAGAAGACATGACTGTTCACCCATTAGCCTCATTGTAAAGTTTCTTCTTCCTGTTAAGAGTTATGTCCTTGGACCTTGTCTGTAACTTAACAATCTTGGTGACCTCATCTGGTCCTGTGGCCTTAAATATTTATATACTAATGAGTCTCAAATATATTTATCTGATTGATCATCTCTTAGAGCTTTCTCATCATTTTTTTTTGTGTGTACAATAAGCACCTCAAAGTTAAAACTTCAAAGTTGTCCTCCTTCTTATAGGTCAGCAGCATCTCCATTCTTCCCAATGTTTGATCCTAAAATCTGGCCATGGTTTTATAAGCAAGCACCTTTAACTGCTGAGCAATCTCGCCAGCCCCTGGGTGTTATTCTTGACTCCTTTCTCTATCAACCCATAACCAGTGCATCAGCGATCCCATGGGCTCTACTTCAAAATGTAAAATCATGCAACCTTTTCTTATCACCACTGCCATGTTCTACCAAGATGGGTGTAACAGCTTGTCTCTTTCTGCCTGTGTCTCCCTCTCTTTGCCTGTAGCAGATAAAGTATAAAGGTTGAAACATTTCTGCACCTGTACCCTATACTCCTGATCCCCAAACCCTGTTCTCTTTCTTTTTCAAATCCTATCACTAATCATCTTCTAACACATCTATTTTAATTACATATATTGTTTGTTAGGACTTCCTTTCCTGCCCATCCTACTCCTCAAGTATAAGTTTTGTTACCTGGTGTTGATCTCCCAGTGACCATAACAGTGCTTTGCATAGAGAAGAACATTAATAATTTGTTAAATCAAGCCGGGCGTTGTGGCACACGCCTTTAATCCCAGCACTTGGGAGGCAGAGATAGGAGGATCACCATGAGTTCAAGATCACCCTGAGACTAATAGTGAATTCCAGGTCAGCCTGAGCTGCAGTGAAACCCTACCTCAAAAAACAAACAAACAAACAAACAAACATGTTGTTAAATCAAGCTGGGTGTGGTGGCACACACCTTTAATCTCAGTACTGAGGAGACTGAAGTAGGAGGATCTCCATGAGTTTGAGGTCAGCCTAGAATATATAGTGAATTCCAGGTCAGCAAGAGTGAGACCCTACCTTGAAAAAAAATTTTTTTTGTTAAATCAGATATTGTTGAAGAAATGTGTGTACAGATGTAAAGGTTTGATGAATGAACTAGATCACAGGGCTATAATCCTCCTGGTTGCTTTCTACATATTAGAAAGAAAGCTATCTTGAGGGAATCCTATTTTGCTAGTGGTATTTTTAAATTACAGAGGGTTGTACACATTTGTCTATTATTCTTCATACTCCTTCCATGGCACCCCAATGTTTTTTTGTATGTTTTTTTTTTTTTCCTGTAGAGCTATGAACTGTTATTCATTACTAGCAACAGCTAGCTTGTTAACTGCTTATCATATACTCGGTACTGTGACAAAATTTTTATTTACATGACATCACCAGACCTTCAGAGTAATCCATGAAGTGGACACTCCCTCTTTGTTTTCCTGCTGAGTAAGCAATGGCCTGATACAGAGGTTCAACTACTTCCCAGCTCCATTGGCAGACGTTTGGTCCACGATGCAAACCCACAGACTGGGAGCCCAAATTTCCTATTCTGACCACACATACTCCTCTAGGATAGCTACAATCCACATGACATCAGTATAGCTTCAGAATACACACTCTAGAGTCACCTCATCTTTTTCGTCTATTTCCTGATAACAAATCATTGCATAACTTTATCATAAAGATTAAGTGATGAGCCAGGCGTGGTGGTGCACGCCTTTAATCTCAGCACTAGGAAGGCAGAGGTAGAAGGATCACCAAGAGTTTGAGACTGGCCTGAGACTACAGAGTGAGTTTCAGGTCAGCCGGGCCTAGAGTGAGACCCTACAATGAAAAACCAAAAAAATAAAAATAATAAAATAAAATAAAAATCCTTCCACTATCTTTCTATGCTGTCACAATGGTGTGTGTGTGTGTGTGTGTGTGTGAATGAACATTCCCACTGATGTTTTCAAGAGCATTCAAAAGGCTGAAAAGGAGGCTAACACCAGGTCCTAATTAAGCTGTGCTCCGAAGTCATTGTCCAGTTTCTAACTGTGATGATGAAATATAGTGGTTACATTTGTGAGTTTGAAGTCATTGATCAGAGAGCTGGACAAATGGTATGAATGTTACAGGAAGATTAAACGAGTGATTAATCCCAGATTTGGTGTCAGCACAATGATCTCGAAAAACGGCTGAATAATTGGAGCCTATCCCATTAGTTTGTGTTCATTGTACTAACAGTCTCAGCTGGCTCCATGGGACCATGAAGAAGCAAGATGCAGTGCACAGAAGGCAGGATCATGGGATCCTTTGTCTAGAGATGTAAAACATGCAGATCAAACACCTCAACAGGAAAGGCAAGATTAAATGAGATAATATGTATTTGTACAATACATATAGGCTATAGCATATAGTAGGATGTCATCAATGATAATTATATGACACCATTTTTTTGAGCTTCCATTTTAATTGTGTTTGTTTTGATTTTTTCCCTGAGTAAAGTATTATATTTATTTTCATCTTCTTTAATATTTGAGCCATCATTGCTGATGGCAAAAATACTGGGCTTCCCAGTCCACATCTACTTTTGTGCAACATTCCAAATATTCTGTTGAATTTTATCTGTATGTATGTGTCCTCTTCCCACTGAAAACAGAACCCCAGATGCATGGGCCATTTTTTGGGTCCAGCTTTATGTGGGTGCTGAGGAACTGAACCTGGGCTGGCAGGCTTTATAAGCAAGTGCCTTTAAAGGCTGAACTAGCTCCCTCTGAATTTGAATGCAGCTACAGACACATCCAATATACATGGTCTTTTTCTGGAGATGAACTGAGCCTTCTCTAGGCATTTTTGGACAACACAAATGATGTGTTTCTTTTTTCTAAGGAACTGTGCTTAATATTATTCATCTGTGTATTTTAAATAAGGAACAATGAGTTGACTAAATTCAGTTTAGAATATACTTGGTGTTTTTTTCTATTTATTTCTTTATTTTGGTTTTTCAGGGTAGGGTCTCACTCTAGCTCAGGCTGTCCTGGAATTCACTATGTAGTCTCAGGGTGGCTTAGAACTTACAGTGATCCTCCTACCTGTGCCTCCCAAGTGCTGGGATTAAAGGCGTGTGCCACCACACCCGGCTTCCTTGTTTTCTTTTTTATTTGTGTGTGTGTGTGTGTGTGTGTGTGAGTGTGTGTGTGTAGGTGGGTGCACGCACGGACAAGGGCCTCTTGCTACTGCAAATGAACGCCAGATGTTTGCGTCAGTTTTTGCATCCAGCTTACATGGGTGGCTTGGGAATTGAACCTAGGCCCGCAGGCTTTGCTGAGCCATCTTCCCAACCCCTTCTTATGTTGCTTTTATCCTGTGATTTTCCTGTGTTTGTGAGCTCCTTTCAAATCAGCAACTGCAGCCACAGCATCTGGACCCCCTCCGTCTTTGGGAACATTAATTAACTGGTCTCCTCCTGTAATTCTCACAGGCAGGAGCTCAGGAAACACACAAAGGCAGGCTAGGAGATTTGGGAATCCAGCAGCTGGTGTGCAGACAGCGCTTCAGAACTGGTCATGGCAGAAGTCAATACTGCTGATGTGCATAGTATTGGCTGTAGTACCAGAAAGGCTGGTCCCTCCCACTTCCCAGTTGTCATTTGATCTCCATCTGGCTGCTGTCAATACAGCTGCCTTTTATCACTTGCCAAAAAATGTAAAGCTAAAGACATTTCTCCTTCTCACAGATCTTGACTTCTTGTCTTTGTTTTTCTAATTTGCTGGATACTTCCATCAGGAAACAAAAGGCTCACTTGAATATGTACCTATTCTATGCTGTTGTCTTGATGAATCAGATTTAGCAAGAGATTTCTTTTTAAATAGAACTGTTTTGAGGTGGTCTGTGGCTTTGTGGACTTTAAATATTATGCCTTAAGTTTGATATGGTTTGAGTTTCTGATATCAATGTGAGATTTGTTTGCAGTCTCATGCTGTGATATGTTTTATGAGGATATAGATCACAACAGTCTAGCCATATAATCATGTGGATCCCTGTATTGAATTAGAATCTACACAAATTAAACAATAAATATAACAGTAGCATGCCATAAATTGGGTCTTCTAACAGTTTAATAATCTGAGGGGAACAGAAGAATGAATTCTGAGTTGAGGTGATGCTTAGTCATCTAGAATGTTTTCCTGAACAGAAGCTGATTGTAAATCTGGTGTCAGACTAAAGATTTCCTGTTAGCGATCTTCTGGAAAGGTTAGCAGCCTCAGCATGATGGCCTGAGAACCACTCTAGGTTAAGAAAGCTCTTTTGGGAGTGCATGTGCAAGAAGTGCTATTAGTGCTGATGGTGCTAGCTATCGCCATTTCTGCAAACAGAATCCTGATTTTTATGGAGCTCCGTGAAGTAATTCTTTGAGAGTCATTAGAGTTCAGCCCTAAATGGGGCATTTATAGCTCTCCTTCCAAGGGTCAGAGGACATCTCAGACAAAATGTGAAAGACAGAGAAGCAGGGAGGCAGTGTGGACTACTGACTTCTTGGCATGACCCAGCCATCATTGACTCATGAAAGTGGCTGTGAATACCTACACAAAATCTCCCCTGAGATTGGACCCATCAACTTCTTATTATGAGTGGGAAAGGGCTCATGTCAGCACTGGGGAATTGACCCTGGATGGCAGGCTTTGCAAGTAAGTGCCTTTAACCACTGAGCAATTTCCCAATCCCTTGTTTGTTTTGGGAGGCCAGGTCTTACTTTAGCCCAGGCTGGCCTGGAACTCATTGTGATCCTCCTACCTCAGCTTCCTGAGTGCCTGGATTAAAGGCATGTGCCACCAAGCCCGGCTTTCTTCCTTTTTTTATTTTATTTTTTCTTTCTTTTTAAAAAATGTTTTTATTTATTTATTTGAGAGAGAGAAAGTAAAGAAAAGGCATGCCAGAACATCCCTGCACTGCAAATGAACTCCAGATGCGTACACCACTTTGTCCATCTGGCTTTGTGTGAGTACTGGGGAACTGAACCCAGGCATTAGGCTTTGCAAGCAAGTGCCTTTAACCACTGAGCCATCTTTCAAGCCCTCTTCTTTCTTTCCTTTTGTTTGATAATGTTCTGTTAAACAAATGCATTTTCCTTTAAAATATTTTAGGTGAAATTTAGCTTCAGTGAAGCACAGATCCTGAGTTTTGACAGATGTGTATATTATATAACCCAGCTGAGATATAAAGTCCAACCAAGTTGTAACCCTAATAGTGATGTATTCCAATAAGATATATAACATCTCCATAACCCCAGAACCCCCTGCCTCATTCTGTGCAACCCCTATGTCTCATAGGCAGCCACTGTTCTGATTCCTGTCAGCACAGATTTCCATGGTTCACTTTCTTCCAACATTTATTGCTTGAATGCTAATTGTATTGTGCTCAACTGTGGAGATACAATGGTAAAATAGTAGTCATGATCTCTAACCTCATGGAAGTGTCTTGTGGGGAGGACTGGTAACGTCATATTCTAGCAATAGAACAATACTTCTATTAAAAGAAGCATAGAAGAGGAAGGGGGTGGGTGCACCTGAAGGGCAGGGAGAGGCAGAGCTGAGCTTTGACTAAGGAATTGTTTGAATATAAACTGCCCTCCATATGCTCGTGTATTTTAAGACTTTATCCCCACTGGTGGTATTGTTCAGGAAGACTGTGGAACCTTCAGGAGGTGCAGTTTTGCTGGAGGAGGTATATGACTGGAGGTGGGCCTTGAGGTTTTATGGTCCAGCCCTGCTTGCTGTGCTCTCTCTCTGCTTCCTAACTCTGGTAAGATGTGACGTAGACTTTTCACCTCTGCTGCCATGCCTTCCCAGCCTGATGAAACTACCTCTAGAAACTGTAAGCTTAATGAAACTCTTTTCCTCCCACAAATTGCTTCTGGTCAAGCATTTTTGTCCCAGCAGTAAGAAAATAGCCGATATGACTAACAACTGGCTGTCATGAATAAGGAACCAAAAGTGACTCCAGGTTGTATGAGCAACTTGCTTGATGGTAGAACCACTTATTTTCCTCACAAATCATTATGCAGAAGTGCACAGGTATCCCAGAACTCAGGAAGCTGATGTAGGAGGATTGCTATGAATTGGATGCCAGCCTGAGACTACATAGTGAATTCCAGGTCAGCCTGGACTAGAGCAAGACCCTGCCTTACAAAACCAAGAAAAAAAAAAAAAAAAAGGAAAAAAGCTGGGTGTGGTGGCACATGCCTTTAATCCCAGTACTTGAGAGGCAGAGGTAGGAGGATTACCTTGAGTTCACCATCCTGAGACTAGTGAATTTCAACCGGGACTAGAGTGAAACCCTACCTCAAAAACCAAAAAAAAAAAAAAAAAAAAAAAAAAAAAAAAAAACCAAAAAAGAAGAAGCTTAGCCCATCACATGTGATGAGGATGAGACATGGGAAGGAAGTTTTCTTAAGACTCACCACCTATTCTCATGGGTTCTATTCCTCCTCTTGCTCACACTCTTCTACTAACCCACATATCCTTTGCATGTGTGTGGGAACTCAGCCCTATGGAGGTGCTGACTGCTTGTGATGGGTCTGAGGTGGGAATGCATTTTTCTGTAATCCTCACAGACCTAGAGTCTATATAGCTTTTATTTATTTTTAAAATATTTTATTTATTTGCAAGTAAAGACAGAAAGGATAGAGACAGACAGGGAAAATGGGCTCACCAGGGTCTCCAGCCACTGCAAATGAACTCCAGATGCATGTGCCACTTTGTGCATCTGGTTTTACATGGGTACTGGGGAATCAAACTGAGGTTATTAGGCTTTGCAGGCCTTAATTGCTGGGCCATCTCTCCAGCCCTAGAGTCAACCTTTTTTTTCAGGGGGGGGGCAGGGGTGGGTCTCACTCTAGCCCAGGCTGAACTGGAACTCACTATGTAGTCTCAGGGTGGCCTTGAACTCACAGCAATCCTCCTACCTCTGCCTCCCAAGTGCTGGGATTAAAGGCATGTACCACCATGCTCAGTTTTCTGATTTTGTTTTGTTTTGGTTTGTTTTTTCAAGGTAGGATTTCACTCTAGCCCAGGCTGACCTGGAATTCACTTACATGTAGTCTCAGGGTGGCCTTGAACTCACTGTGATCCTCCTACCTCTGCCTCACTAGTGCTGGGCTTAAAGGCATGCACCACCACACCCAGCCCTGTTTTTGTTTTTTGTTTTAGAGTCCACATTTTGAATGGGATGAATAGGAATAAGGAATAGAATATGTCAGAGACCCAGTTGTTACATTATAATTTCTTAGAGAGAAGAGGCTATCAAGCTGGACCCCTCCCTTTTATTCTCCATTGTCCCTGTGTTTTCTTCCAGGATTTTATTCATATTCTCTGCCAATCAGTTGTCTTTCTTTGTGATCCTGGGAAATGTTTCTTAGCATCCTTGAATCCCAGCTTACATACATTTGAGGGATTATATCAATGTCATTGGGTTCATTGTCTTCCACAACCAGATGGAACCTTGGCAAACGGAAGAATGCATCCAAGGGTTGCAAAGAAGGGATTTAGCTGTGTGAACGAACCACAGTCAGCTTCCTGGGGTCTAGGCATTTACTGTACATGCAAATCAAGGTATATTGCTGTATTTTCCTTGACACTTTCAAAGCTCTGATGTGTTATTTTATGTTATTCTTATTATTGTAGATTCTATTCAAATCATGCTAATATACCAAAGAGAACTTGGGAAACTTCTTTTTTTATTTTGTTATTTCTTTACTTTTTGAGGTAAGGTCTCACTCTAGCTCAGGCTGACCTGGAATTAACTATGGAATCTCAGGGTGGCCTCGAACTTGTGGCAATCCTCCTACCTCTGCCTCCTGAGTGCTGGGATTAAAGGCATGTGCCACCATGCCCAGCTTTGAGCTTGGGAAACTTCTTGATAACAGTTTGGTAATTGAGAAATCTTATCAGGAGGGTGTAAGTGTTACAGGTTCTGAGAGCAATGGAGCCTTTCTCAGGTCTGGGTGGGCTTACCTTAGGGATTAGACACATTCAACAGTCACAAACTCTGCAAGCCTGTTGGTCTCAAGTTTGTTGTCTTTTGACCTCCAAAGAATAGACAGGTGGTTGATTAAAGGAATGGTGGAGGAAGGACTAATCAAAATCTAAGAGGATATAAAAAAGTCATATGGAAACCCACTTTTCTGGACAATGGAACACTCAGAAGCCATAGATTGTTACTAGAAACTTTTCAGTGCCAGGGATGGGATACCTTCCAGTGAGTTGTTGGCCAGGGAGGTCACAGATACCCCCAAAACATTATAGGCCATTGCTGAGGCCCTTGGTTTCCCACCAGGAATAGATGGTAAGACCCTATTGCTGAAGACTCCACATACTTGGGTGGCAAGTTCACTGAGAAATCCTGCTGGAGCTGAGCTGAAAGCCTCCTCCATGAGGACCAGCTGACAGAAAGTTGGAAAAAGCTACACTGCATGCAGGTCAATGGGAGAGAGAAAACACCAGTGAAGGTACTCAACAGTGGATACTGCAAGCTTTAAATTTGGCCAGCTAGGCCAAATGAACCAACAGGTGCAATAGTGGCATGTCTGTTATGGGGGAAACCAACTGCTCTCTAATTGGACTGGAGGCCCGCTCCATGGGAGGGAATATATCCCTGATACTGAAAAGGGATGACAGGGGTAGTCATGAGCCCTAAGGGTGTAATATCTGCTGGAGTCTTGCTAAATGTATATACTATGTTCACCAAACTGCCCAGAAAGCACTTCTCTTAATGTCCACACCCATATATTAATGCTACTCTCACTTTTGGTTAGAGAAGCTTCTCTTTTCAGATGATGACAACCTTGGGTTGATTCAGAAGGCACCATGGTGCTGAGAAGAAGGGACAGAAGAGTGCTCAGCACTGAAACATCTCAAATACACCTTCCAAGGCTCAGGGTCCATTGCAGAAGAGGGGGCGGAAAGAATGTAAGAGCCAAAGGAAGAGTAGGACTCCTTACAACGTGCTCCTCCAGACACAAAATGGCTTGGATATCCATGACTTCACAGTGTCTGACACTACCTACATAAGTCCATCATAATAGGAGGAAAAGATCATGACATCAAACTAAAAGAGAGACTGATTGAGAGGGGGAGGGGATATGATGAAGAGTGAAGTTTCAAAGGGGAAAATGGGGGGAGGGAGGGAAATAACATGGGATATTGTCTACAATTAAAGAAGTTGTCAATAAAAAATAACAAAAGAAATAACAAAAGAACCTAACAACCCCAGTTTGATTCCCCAGGACCCACATAAGCCAGGTGCACAAGGGGACACATGCATCTGGAGTTTGTTTGCAGTGGCTGGAGGCCCTGGCATACCCATTCACTCTTTCTCTCTGCCTCGTCCTCTCTCTCTCTCAAATAAATAAATAAATAAATAAATAAACGATCTTTAAAAGAGAGACTGATTGAGAGGGGGAGGGGATATGATGGAGAGTGGAGTTTCAAAGAGGAAAGTGGGGGGCAAGAGGGAAGTACCATGGGATATTGTCTACAATTAAGGAAGTTGTCAATAAAAATTAAAATAAATAAATAAACAAAAAGAAAACTAAAAAAAAAAAAAAAAAAAAAAAAAAGACAGGTGCAGACACAGCAGGACAGTTAAGCAGGGCCTGGTGGCCTACACCTTTAATTCTAGCACTGGGAAAGCAGTATGAGGATCCCTGTGAGTTTGAGGCCAGCCTGGAACTACAGAGTGAGACCCTACCTTGAAAAAACAAAATGAAAAAAAGAAAAAGAAAAGAAAGAAAAGAGCAGAAAGCTCCCATGCTGGGAGGGGCCCTGAGTAACTCTTGGTGACTTGGATCAGGGGTTCTTATATCCTTAGAGATGTAAATTAGGCATCAAGTCAGGGTGGATTGGATTGGTTGTTTTCATATATTTATTTAGGTGTGTGTGTGTGTATTGACACACCAGGGCTTCTTGCCATGGTACATGAGCTACTTTTTTTTTTGTTGTTTTGTTTTGTTTTGTTTTTGTTTTGCAAGGTAGGGTCTCACCCTGGTCCAGGGTAATCTCAGGGTGGCCTTGAACTCTTGGCGATCCTCCTACCTCTGCCTCCCGAGTGCTGGGATTAAAGGCATGTGCCACCACACCTGGCTATGAGCTACTTTTTAAAGTCTGGTTTCGTTTGAGTGCTGGGAAATTGATCCCAGCTGGCAGACTTTGTAAGCAATCATCTTTAACTGCGGAACCATCTCTCAAGCTCAGGTTGGTTATTGTGAATGTGTGTGGGGGCTCTTGAAGGAGCAAGTACTCAAGGGCAGGTGGTGAGCTGACATCTTGGTGAGTCAGGGCTTTTTAAAATTCAGTCCCTGGACTCTGTTCTCTGGATTTATCATTAGTGATACTCTTCTTGGGCCTGTAACCCTGACTAACTACTTACAAAATGAAGACTACCTTAGTCCTAATTCCTATCACAAGGATTAGTTATATTTCATGGAGAAAACTCAGATGACCCCAAAGTCAGCATTATGTGGATGGAGATTGAGAAACAAATAAATTAACTTTCCATATACTTCTTTACTTATTGTGGTTACAGAAATGGAAATCTGTGCAACATTTCCAGCCTCATTTCTTGCATTCTGTGCCTTCTGCACCTTCTGCAAGATGGGATGGCCCAGATTAAATATATATATGAAATGATGCTAAATAATTATGCAAGCAGTGCTTTAGATTGGCCTGACAGACCAAGGCAAAAATGGTGCTGTTTTGTCTTGAACTTGACAACCTGCCCTTCATCCATACCTCTTTCCTAGGAGCTCCTGGTATACCTTGCATATTATTAACTCCTGTAAGCCGCACTCCAATTCCTTTCTCAGCATGGCTTTCCCTGGAAATCCCTTATAAAAGGTCAGCTTCAGTGCATGAGCCCCCCCCTCCAACTCATCTCTGCTGCTGAGCTGCTCCTGATTTCCCCTTGACCCCCCAAGTCTGCTCCCAGTAGGACTGCCAGAAGTTTCTTTTTGCAAATGAATCCAGTCAGGTTACATTACTGGTGAGAAGCCTTCTAGGGCTTCTGGTTAGTTATGGAACAAACTCCAGGCTCCTTAGCATGATCTGGCCTCTTCTGACCTCTCCAGTATCATTTCCTGCTTCATAAAGTACTTCTTGTCCCAGCAATGCTGAAACATTTATGGCGTCTATCAGGTCTGGCTTTACGGGTGTGACACCCATGCTGTTGCCCAAAGCCTGAACTTAGAAGAGCTTCCTGTTTGACTTAATGCTTTGCTACAACTGTTAATAACTTCTGCCCAAAGGGCTGCCCAGCTTCATTTTGTGTTGGGCCTTACAAGTTAGGTAGCCCTGGTGCCCAAACATGGAACTCCATTCCTTTGCACTACTGATACTTTTCTCTATGTGTTGTGTATCTTTCCTTCCGTCTTCTTTCATCAAACCTAATCAGAGTACCACTTGTACAACTAGAGATGGTATCACTGAAAACTCATGTCTCCACTTCTCACATTCATCACCCCCCTCTTTGTGAATCCCCCTTATATTGCACATGCATCTATTTTAGCTCTTCTGTGCTATATGGCAATTAATCTTTTAACTGCTTTTCTCCTACCAAACTTTGAACTCCTTGGAGACATGGTTTGGGCAAGGTCCAGGCAGTAGAACATCATGGTTAAGAAAAAGTGTATCTGGCTGGGTATGACCCTGGAGTTTCTGAGTTTCCTTACTTCACAGGAGAATAATCAGAGCATCTGCCTTGAAGAGTTGGTTCTATATGGTTTAAATAGGATAATCCAAATAAAATACTTCAAACATGCCCAATCTACAGTTAGTGCTTGAATTTAGAGCAAAGGTTAGAACATTTATTAAATTTATTAAATATGGCATGCTAAGCTCTATGCTGGCCTCTTGGGACACAAGAAAAGAAAATCATGGCTTGTTATCAAAAAAATTGCCTTTGGCCTGGAGAGATGGCTCAGTGGTTAAGGCAATTGCCTGCAGAGACTAAGGACCTTGGTTCGATTCTCTAGTACCCATATAAAGCCAGATGTGTAAAGTGGCACATGCATCTGGAGTTCATTTGTAGTGGCAGGAGGCCCTGGCACACCCATTCTCTCTGTGTGTCTGTCTCTCTCTGCTTGAAAATAAAAAAATTAAAAATTAATTTTTTTAAATTGCCTTTGGCCAAAAAAAAAAAGAAAAGAAAAGAAAAAAGAAAGAAAGAAAGAAAGAAAGAAAAAGAAAAAAAAAAAAGCTGGGCATTGTGGTATATGCCTTTAATCCCAGCACTCAGGAAGCAGAAGTAGGAGAACCACAGAGTTTGAGGCCACCCTGAGACTACATAGTGAATTCCAGGTTTAGAGTGAAACCCTACCTCAGAAAACAAAAAATTACCTTTGGGGCTGGAGAGATGGCTTAGAGATTAAGGTGTTTACCTGAGAAGCCCAAGGACTCAGGTTCAATTCCCTAGTAACCACGTAAACCCAGATGCACAAGGAGGAACATGCATCTGGAGTTCATTTGCAGTGACGGAGGCCCTGGCAAGCCCCTATTTTCTCTCTCTCAAATAAATGAAGAAAAAAAAATTTTTAATTGCCTTTGCTCAGAGAGGAACATGAAGTAAACAAATATGGTTCAGCTTGATAAGACAATAATACAAGGTGCTTCCAGAACACAGAGAAAAGCATTTGAATCAGACTGAGGAAATGAACTTGATCTGGATTACAGGACAAGTAAGGGTTAGCTAACCTTGGCCAAGATGGAAGACTATTCTAGGGAGAAGGAGCATATACAAATGCATAATTGTATAAAAAGGTCTTGTAAGTTTATGACACTGTTGTAGATAAGCACACATTAGGCTTGGAGGTAATTGAGGGGAAACCCCAGCACCCTGTCTCCTCATACCCCTGACCAGGGAGATAGTACATTACTCCTGCATTGGATTTAGAATACCATATGAGAGCTGGAGAGATGGCTCAGTGGTCAAGGTGATTGCTTGCAAAGCCTTCCCCAGGGACCCAAAATTTCCCCAGATTCCCCAATACCTCCTCTTGGAGGAGTCAGATGATAAAAAGTGGTGATGCATCTGACCTTGCTTGCTGCAGCACCTTGCCACTGTGTGCTCTCTTTCTCTCCTTCTTGCTCTGTCTCTGCTCTCCAGTGTAAGTAAATAAATAAATAAAAATACCATATGTAAGGGGCTTAACAGGTCTGGAGAGATGGCTTGACTGTTAAAGGCAATTGTTTACAAAGCCTGCTGACCTGGGTTTGATTCCCCAGCACCACATAAAGCCAGTTGCACCAACAAGATGCCCTGGCAGGCACGTGCACACACACAGACACACAGACACACACACAGAGCAAGAAAGAGAGAGAAAGAGAGCACTTTTGTTTAGGACCATTAAGGGAAGGGCCACTTCCTCTTTTCCAGGGAATAAAGTCCATGTTCCTCTTGTATCTAAATGGAAATATGTCATTCTAAGGTGCCCAAAACAATACCACTACTCTTCCAACTGAACCTGTCAATAACTCACCTGGTCAGGCTTCTCACCTACAGACATGCTAAGGAGGTGGGAGGAGTAGTTATCTATCCCCTCACTGCAATTGCTTGAAGCCACTGCTGTGTCTGCCTGATTCTCTGAGCTGTATGTAACTCAGAAAAGCGAGCACTTTTGTTTAGGATTTTACCTTTCTTTCTCTTCTCTTTTCTGGGAATTCCATGTTCATGCTTGCCTAAATGGAAATATGTTTCTAAGGTGCTTTTCAATTTTTTTTTTTTTTTTTTTTTTTTGTCAATAACTCACCTGGTCAGGCTCTCACTCTGGTCCAGGCTGACCTGGCAATTAACCACTGCTGTGTCTCAGGGTGGCTGTATGTAACTCTCTCGGCGTAACTCCTTTTACCTCTTTCCTTCTGCCAGCTGAAATTCTAAGCATGCTTGCCTTGATACTTCAGGGCTTTTCTATTTTTTTTTTTTTTTGCAGGGAGAGAGAGAGATATAGAGAGAGAGATAGAGAGAATGGGTGTACCAGGGCTTCTAGCCTCTACAAATGAACTCCAGATGCATGTGCCACTTTGTGCATCCAGCTTTATGTGGGTCTTGTGAAATCAAACCTGGGTCATTAGGCTTTGCAGGCAAGCACGTTAACTGCTGAGCAATCTCTCCTGCTCTGGCTTTACCAATAACTCTCCTTTGCCTTACTCCTTTTTAACTGTTTGCTTAACAGTTTGTGACTGTGAGACAACAGTACAAAAATCTGCAAAAATACTCCATGTCATTTTATGTGACTAGAGCAAATGGTATTTGGTAAGAGACCAGAGTAGCCAAAAGGTTTTTACTCTGGACTACAGGAGGTGGCTTTCAGAACATTTTGTTGTGAAATATTCTAAAGCTGTGTCTAGTCTAAGTTGGAAGAGTGATGGAATATATAAGTCTACTTTAAGGAGCAGAAGAGGGCAGTGGGTGCTGCACCATTATTGATTCTGCAGGACCTCATCTGTAGTAAGACTAGATTTCATTCCAAAGTCTTAGGGAATAAGTGAAAAATTTAAACCCAGGAGTGACATGATCATATTACACAGTGGGTATTCATAAATGCCAATTGCATTGAACTATGCTTTCTACTTCACACATTAAAGATTAAAATATCACATAGTGCTCCCCTGATCCGAACCTAGCAAATATGTCTAAGCTGCTCATGCTCAGAGGCACTGTGCTGACTGCTGAAAGAAGTAGAACTGTGTCCAGAAGTGCTCAACAGGCTCCATGCTTCAAATCCATAATGACAATGGTGTGACTAATTTGTATAGCTCTATTGTTGCATGTTATCAGCTTGATGTGTCCCAAAAGAGACTCCCAGTAACTTTTAACCACTTCTGCTGGTCACAAAAAGTAAGAAAATAATTGGTGGGACTGGGGAGATGACTGAGTTGTTAAAGGCACTTGCTTGCAAAACCTGGCAGCCCAGTTTCAATTCCCTGGTACCCATGTAAAGCCAGAAACACAAAGTAGTGCATGCATTGAGTTCATTGGAGCAGAAAGAGGCCCTGGTGGGTCCATACTTATAATCTCTCTTAAATAAATACATAAAAATTAAAAAGAAGAAAATGATTGGAAGAAAAAGATTTGCAATGTTTGTAAATATTTCCAATTGACTAATTGTTGTCCAGTAGAAAGAACTCTGAAATTTGGCTATTGTTAAAAATAAATATATAGATTTAAGGAAGTTAAAGATTAAATAAAATCTTTTTATAAAAAAGAGATTAGTTTGAGAGTTAATAATGTAGCCTTTTTTTTTTTAATGTGAGAGAGACAGAGAGAGAATGGGCACACCAGTGGCCTATCAGCCACTGTGAACAAACTCCGATGTGTGCGCCCCCTTGTGTGCATATGTGACATTGCACGCTTGCATCACTTTTGTGTCTGGCTAAATGTGGGGACTGGAGATTCAAACTGGTGTTCTTAGGCTTCACAGGCAGTCACCTTAACCGCTAAGTTATCTCTCCAGCCTGTAGCAATTTTTATTACATAGTAATAAGCTTACTGAGATTCTGAATGTCACTGTTGGGATAGTATCATCTGTAATCTTTATTGTGAAAAGAAAATTATTGGACAACTGTATAAAATGATAACATTTGGTACTTATATATTGATGCTGAAAAAGACATATGTAGCAATCTTTGTCTAATAAAAAGGACTTTAAAAATTTATTTATTTATTTGACAGAGAAAGAGAAGGAGAGAGAGAAAGGGAGATAATGGGGGTGTCAGGACTTCCAGCCAATGCAAACGAAATCCAGTCACATGCTCCCTCTTGTGCATCTGGCTAATGTGGGTTCTGGGGAATTGAACCAGGGTCCTTTGGCTTTGCAGGCAAATGCCTTAACAGCTAAGTCATCCCTCCAGCCCAAAAAGACTTTAATATACATTATTTAGAGGTATTTTAATTAACACAAAGCAATTTTATGTCTTATTATTCTTCTTACCCATGGCCATCAAAAAGCAAAGAATAATTAACTAAATGTTTTACAACCTGCTTTGGAAAGAAATCATCAAAATTTGTAAATCTAATGCTAACCTCTTTAGCTCAGTGTAACTTATGTCTTAAGAGCTCAATAAATATTACCTGACACAAACAAGTAGCATTTTAAGGTTTCATGAAACATTTAATAGACCAGTGATATCATTTTATTAGACTTCAAAAGTGTATTTAAGTTTATAACTAAGGACTTTGTAGGTCTTTTTGTATATTCCCAACATCTGTGTTCATATTCATTCACACATCATTTAAGTCATCAAACCAAGAAATAAAAAAATCACAAATGATGATAGTGGCTGGGCAAGGTGGCCCATGCCTTTAAGCCTAGCCCTTGCGAGGCAGAGGTACGAGATTGCTGTGAGTTCAAGGCCACCCTGAGACTATGTAGTGAATTCCAGGTCAGCCTGAGCAAGAGTGAGACCCTACCCTTGAAAAACTAAAAAGAAAAAAAAAAGAAAGAAAGAAAGAAAGAAAGAAAGAAAGAAAGAAAGAAAGAAAAAGAAAGATAAGATAGTATGTAACAGAAATACATGTAAAACATTGATGTAGCCACAGATTTTGTTACTCAGTTATTTGGGGAATTTTAGGGACAGATTGCATTTTATTTTATATTCTAACATAGAATAACATAGAATCACCTAAAAATAATTGCGAATATATATGACATAATTATACCAACAAGGTTAAAAGTTACCCTATGAGGGTTGGAGAGATGGCTTAGCAGTTAAGTTAAGTGCTTGCAAACCTTAAAGATTCATGTTTGACTTTTCATATCCCACAAAGCCATATGCACAAGGTGACACAAGTGTACAAGGTCACACAACACACAAGGTGGCACACACTCTGCAGTTTGATTACAGTGGCTGGAGGCCCTGGTGCACCAGTTCTCTCTCTCTCTTGCTCTCATTCTCTTGCATTAAAAAAAAAAAAAAAAAAAAAAAAAAAGGCCAGCATGGTGGTTTGATTCAGGTGTCTCCCATAAACTTAGGTGTTCTGAATCCTGGGCTCCCTAGGTGATGGTAGCTGGATATTAAAGCTTCCTGGAGGCAGTGTATTGTTGGGAGCGGGTTATGGAAGTTATAGCTGGTTTTCCCATGCCAGTGTTTGGCACACTCTCCTGTTCCTGTTGTCTACCTTATGTTGGCCAGGGGTGATGTCCACCCTCTGCTCATGCCATCATTTTCCCCCACCATTATGGAGCTTCCCCTCGAGTCTGTAAGCCAAAAGAAACCCTTTTTTCCCACAAGCTGCTTTTGGTCGGGTGATTTCTGCCAGCAATGCAAACCTGACTGCAACACTAATGTTGGTACCGAGAGTGGGGTTGCTGCTAGACACCTGACTGTGTGTCTTTGGCCTTTTGGAGCTGATTTTCAAGAGGAATGTGGAAGGATTTGAAACATTAGCCTAAGAGATGCCTTGCAGTGTTGTAAGTACAGCTTGATGGACTGTTGTGGTCAGAGCTGAAAGACCTGAATGCAGTTAGAACTATGGACTGTGAGGTTTCACTTATGATAGTGAGAAAGAGCTTTGCCTGGACTGGGCTAGAAGCAGTTTGTATGAGGGCTTGCTGTTATGGCCATGTCTTGAGAAGCTGTGCAGGGTTGCATTGTGTAAAGATGGACTGGTGTGCAGAGGGATATGGCACAGAAAAAATGAAATCTTTGGGCCTAAACTGCTGCCCATTCACCTGCAATTGTGTGAGAGATTACAACCATTGAGATTGGGCCAACTGATCTGCATTGGGGCAATAGGAAGAATATAGACTTGTTTGAAGGGGCCTGAGTGCTCAAGGAGTGTCCTGTTCTTCAAATCTGCTTTATTCCCCCCTGAATTAACAAATGGGCACCCTACTTCATATTGTGAAGTATAAGAAATGCAGGAAAGAGAGGGTCGCTGAATTTGCAACACAGTCTTGTGCTTTGGAAATGGCCATGGGCAATGTGAAGCAGGTTTGCTGGATGCCTGAATGGAGACCTAATGGAGCCAAGAGGATGGACCATGGGTTGCAGTGGAGACCCAGTGGAGATGCCCAGACCACGAGATGGCTGCTAAGGAAAGCTGCCAGCCCTGAATGAAGTTTTCCAGGACTGTAAGTAGCCTAGCTGGAGGGGCGGAATTAGAATTCCAGAAACTTATTGCTGTTTGGAATTATTGGACTTGGAGACTTGTTACTGGCCAGTTGTTGGACTTGTAGCTACAGAGGTTGAGGTTTTTCCTATTTAAATTTTGCATTGGTTGAATATTTCTTTGCTATGCCCAGTGCCATCTTTTGTAGTGTGTTTATTCTGTGCCATTATGGGTTTTGGGGGGGGGAATAGTTTTGGTATTATGGCTCAGTAAAAAGATCTTGGATTATGGGGATGTTTGAGCATCATTAGGATTGATAAAAACTATGAGGCCTTTTAAAATTGGACTGAATGCATTGCATTTTACATCATGGATATTTATCAGTTCGGCGGGGGGAGGGCAGAGATGAATGGTGGTGGTTTGATTCAGGCATCCCCCGTAAACCTAAGTTGGATATTAAAGCTTCCTGGAGGCAGTATATTGTTGGGGGCGTGTGTTATAGCCAGTTTTCCCATGCCAGTGTTTGGCACACTCTCCTGTTTCTGTTGTTTATCTTATGTTGGCCAGGGGGTGATATCCACCCTCTGTTCATGCCATTGTTTTCCCCTGCCATCATAGAGCTTTCTCTTGAGTCTGTAAGCCAAAATAAACCCCTTTTTCCCCAAAAACTCTTTGTTGGGTGATTTCTGCAAGCAATGCAGAAGCCAGTCTGTTGGGCTTGCCTCACAAAAAAGAAAAAGTTACTCTATGGGACTGGAGAGATGGCTTAGCAGTTGTGGTACTTGCCTACAAAGCCTAATGACCCAAATTCAATTCCCCAGAACCCACGTAAAGTCAGATACACAAAAGTGGTGCATGTATCTGGAGTTCATGTGGCTAGATGCCCTGGTATGCCCATTCTCTCTTTCTCTCTCTCTCTCTGCCTGCAAATAAAAAAATATATATATTTTTAAAAGTTACTCTATGTTCATCTTTGGAGAGAGCAAGGTTAACTCTTGAAAATCTATTAGGCTATCTTTTGTTTTTAGTTCCTTTTGTTTCCTTTATGGTCAGGATGTCTGGTGCCATGCCATTTCTCTGGATCCAGTGGGTTTATGAGTCTTGAAGTTCCTGCATTATTGAGAAATCTTAGATTTGTATTGGTAAGTTTTAGGAATAATCTTTGGATAATAAAAAGAAAATTAGCAGTGAACCTGGTATGAAGGAAATTTTTATTGGGCTATCTCTCAGGGGAAAGGTATAGTTTTCATTGTGGCCTTGTCCAGGAATTGAAGATCAGTTGCCTTTTTTTTGTTTTGGTTTTTCGAGGTAAGGTCTCACTGTAGCCCAGGATACATCGTGGAATTCACTATATAGTCTCAGGGTGGCCTTAAACTCACAGGCATGCTACAACCTTTGCCTCCCAAGTGCTGGGATTAAAGGTGTGCACCACCACGCCCAGCTCCAGTTGCTTATTTTAAAGTTCTGGGGTTAAACTATTTTTTACTCTAAAGGGTTATAAACTGCAGATAAGCCTATTACCCATCTGGAAAACAGAAGAAGAAAAAGGTGTCCCAGTATCTCATCCCTTTGATTCTAATGCCTGTGGCATCTCACTGATGTTTCCATCCCTCAAAAAGACTGCAGTTCCAGGGAGCATCTCCAAACTACTTAGCTGGAGGAGAGAATATTTGCAGAAGGATATTTAAGCTTACATATGGGAATCGCTTTTTCTCTTGAATGAGACCCCAGATAAAGAAGAGACAATGAACAGACAGTACTATCTTTAGCTGTGCATTCAACCTTGAAGTACCTCAAGGTGACAGGGTTTATTTGAATTACCTCTGTCCAAAGTAGAATCTTCCTATATATATTTGGAGAAGGACACAGAGAGAGACAGAGAGAGAGGGAGAGGGAGACAGATAGAGATGGGCACGCCAGCAGTCTCTCAGCTGCTGCGAACGTAATCCAGATGCATGCGCCCCCTTGTCGTCAAGTGCGGCATTGCGCCCTTGCATCACTGCATCTGGCTAAACATGGGACCTGGAGATTGGAACCTATGGAGATTGGAACCGGCGTTTTTAGGCTTAGGAGGCAGGCGCCTTAACAGCTAAGCCATCTCTCCAGCCCTCTTTTTTATTTGTTTAGATCTCTCCAGAAAGAAGCCAAACCTAAATTGCTTTGGCTTTAATAGCATAACCCCTCATCTGTGCTCTGTAAGTAACCCCAATAAACTGGTTCACCAAAATTGGATTTTGATTGCAATCATCACTTTGGTCTGTTATTTGGTGCCCTATCTGAGGTGAATAGACAGGTGTTGAGTCTCCCCAAAGAAGAAGTTTCATGCCATACTGGGATACCCCGAGTCCCATGAACAGTAACTCACACAGGTGCCACCAGGTAACTGGTGAAGCAGAAATTCAAGCCGAAGTTCATGTAACAGCAAAGCCCATCTTTAAACATAGGGAAGATTTCAGTGCTCTTCATGTGCAGTGGAAGGGGAGTGAATTCAGAACAAATCCAGTGAGTGTCTCCTAAGCATGAGGCCACATGCTCATAGAAAATGTGGAGGTGGGAGTCACAGGCACGTTAGTCGTAGGTTCCAGGCTTGGAGGAGGAGACCTGTACTGTGAAGCAGCAGAGAGCCTCTCAGTTGCCGGGCTTTGCCAGCCCCACAACCCTCCCTCTCTGGGCTCCAATTCAAGCGTGTGAGCATGCGCATGCCATGCCTTTCCTGTCTTGTCCAAGGTCCTCTGCTGAGGACAGAGGGGTCCTTACCTAGTGAGCTGTCATGGGTCATTGTGCTAAAGACTCATTCCTGACCTTTGCCTAGTCACCCTTCACTCAGTTACTGGTGTTTATCTTGTCAAGAATGGCCACAAAGGCTCACATAGGTGAGACACATTAGGAAAAGCCCACTGGGATGTAACAGAATCTCATTTACATGTCTGGGTAAGTATCAGCAGGACAATGTAATAGAATGACAAACATCTAAGCCAGCCCTGGAGCTGCTGTAGGACTCACAGACTACCACGCATGTCCATCTTCACTTTTTTCTTCTTAAGCATATGTCATTGCACTGTGATTTACTAAACATTTTTCTTTTTCTTTTTTAAAATTAATTAATTAATTAATTTCAGAGTGACAGACAGAGAAAGAGGCAGATAGAGACAGAATGGGCATGCCAGGACCTCTAGCTACTGCAAATGAACTCAAGACGCATGCGCCACCCTGTGCATCTGGCTTACATGGGTCCTGGGGAATCGAGCCTTGAACTGGGGTCCTTAGGCTTCACAGGCAAGTGCTTAACTGCTAAGCCATCTCTCCAGGCCCAACATTTTTCTTTTAAATTCAGTTTTGCTGGGTGTGGTGGTGCGTGCCTTCAGTATTAGTACTTGGGGGGCTGAGGTAGAATGATGACTGTAAATTCAAGGCCTGCCTGGGCTACAATGTGAGTTTCAGATCAGCCTGTGATAGAGTGAGACCCTGCTTAAAACAAACAAACAAACAAATTCCATTTTTACCTACTGTGTTGTTGCATGTTTATAATCTTAGCACTTAAGAGTTTGAAGCAAGGGAATCACCAAACTAGGGCAGCCTGGACAACATGGTAAGATCTTATCTCCAAGAAAAAAAATTCACATGTGAATTTAAATAAAACTTTACATAATTATGGGAAAAAAATAAGGAGGCTGGGGAGATGGCTCAGCTGTTAAAGGTCCTTGCTTGCAAGACCTGTCAATGAAAATTCAGTCCTCCTCAACACTTTATAAAGCCAGATGCACAGTGGTACATGTGTCTTTAATCCCAGTCAAAGATAGGGTGGAGCCAGGAGAATCCAAAGCTTATGGGCCAGCTAGTCTAGCATTCTTTTTTCCTTTTCCTTTTTCTCCTTTCTTTTCTTTTCTTTTCTTTTCTTTTCTTTTCTTTTCTTTTCTTTTTTTTTTTTTTCTTTTCCTTTTTGGTTTTTCAAAGTAGGGTCTCACTCTAGCCCAGGCTGACCTAGAACTCACTATGTAGTCTCAGGGTGGCATTGAACTCATGGTGATCCTGCTACTTCTGCCTCCCAAGTGCTGGGATTAAAGGCATGCGCTACCACACCCAGCTTCTTGCATTCTTTTGCAGTAGCAAGAAAAGAGAGACTGATTGAGAGGGGGAGGGGATATGATGGAGAGTGAAGTTGCAAAGGGAAAGTGGGGGGGGGGAGGAAATAAAATGGGATATTGTCTACAATTAAAGAAGTTGAAAATAAAAAATAATAAAATTTAAAAAATAAAAATGAGCTGGGCGTGGTGGCGCACGCCTTTAATCCCAGCACCCGGGAGGCAGAGGTAGGAGGATCACAGAGAGTTCGAGGCCACCCTGAGACTACATAGTTAATTCCAGGTCAGCCTGGACCAGAGTGAGACCCTACCTTGCAAAAAAAAAAAAAAAAAAAAAAAAAAAAAAGGGTAGCAGAAGAGCACAGATACCTCAAGGTTGTCCTCTGACCTCCATATGTATGTGTGGCATGCATACAACCTGACATGCATACACACACACAGATAAATAAATAAATAAAAATCAAAAAAGAAGCCAGGCGTGGTGATACACACCTTTAATCCCAGCACTTGGGACAAAGAGGTAGGAGGATCACTGTGAGTTCAATGCCACCCTGAGACTACACAGTGAATTCCAGGTCAGCTTGGGCTCCAATGAAACCTTATCTTGAAAAACCAAAAAGGAAAAAGAAAAAAAGAAAAATGAAGTGCACATGTCAAATAAAGAAGAAAGCTTTAAACATAAATTTAACTCTCTTGGTAGGAGCCTTTTGTTTTATTTCACTTAAAACCACAGCTCACTGCCATCAGAGCTTGCCTGGCCCCACCCTGGCCCAGTATGGAGCTGGAAAATTCAGATCTGACTTTGTGTCACTCCAGCATATGGGTCCTGTTTCCACCACCTATGCTGAGGACCCTGCAGGGGGTGACTTAAGGTAGCTGGGCCTCTTTTTCCCCTGGCAGCTAGGGATAATCATAGCATCTGTCTATACAGGTATTGCAGGGATGGGATGAAATATCACAATGAAACTTAGGCAGAAGACCCAGCACACAGTACAGTACCTGCATTGTGGGATGCCTGCTTTTTCCAGAGTCCTCCCTGCAAATGCACTTGCGATTTCTATACCATCCATTGCAATCTTTAGTTGGGACAATACGGCTTTTATTACAAACAAAACCAAAGTTCAAGGTGAAGTGGAGGCATCTAAGAAAACAGTGAGAAATATACAATCATAGTGTTATTACTACTAAGAACTGAAACAATGATTCATGAGGGTCACTTAGCTAAAGTAAACACATTTTATGAAGGGGTCCATGGCTGCCTCTGAAGAAGGCATGGACCAGGTCCTTAGCACAGCCCTCAGCCCAACAGCTCTTCAGGGACACCTCATCTATGGAGCTTGCTCTTGGTTCCTGGCAGCACAACCCGAGTCCAGAGTGCAGAGTCCTCCGCCCTAGGCCAGGCCTGCACTTCCCAGACGTGTGACTCTCCTTTTGGGGAAATCAGAGTGCCTATCAGCCTGGGTCAAAGGTTCCCTGGGCTCTGCACAGGGTGGGACAGACATTCCTAGTAAGAAATAGACATTCCAGGCTGGAAAGATGGCTTAGTGGTTAAGACGATTGCCTGTGAAACTTAAAGATCCAGGTTCGATTCTCCAGGTTCCACGTAAGCCAGATGCACAGGAGGCACATGTGTCTGGAGTTCATTTGCAGTGGCTAGAGGCCCTGGCGTGCCCATTCTCTCTCTCTAATAAGTAAATAAATAAAAATAAATATTAAAAAAAAAAATAGACATTCTAGATGGAATTTAGCCCTTTCTACACAGCACGGAGCTGAGACCTTGATCTCCTCTTACTTTTAAACACGTCCTTTCTTTCTCAGTACTCTACCAGGCTTCCCTCTACATAACCAACTTTCTTCCTAGTGTCACTTTACCCTTCTTCCAGGAGACTAAGCTACTTTCTCCTCTCCTCTCACCCTTTGCCATTCCTCTCTTCCCTTGCCTCTATCATTTCCTCTTTCTTTCTAGTCCCTTCTTGTCCAGTCCCTCCCTCCTCTCTCCTTTACTTCTTCACAGTGATTACTGAGCCCCTACTCCTAGGCCAGCTATTGTGCTCGGGGTTGCAGTGGCAGCAAGATCCTTTCTTGTCCTTTTGCCATTTCAGTCTGAAAGGAAAGACTAACAAATTATTATTGCTCAAATAATTGTTTTGTTATATCTGCAATAACACTTTGCATAAGAGACCCGTTTCTACAGAACTCATTTAGCACACCCCCCATTTGGTGGTGTTGCATATCAAAAATAAACTAAGAGCAGCTTGTGGGAAAAAGAGGTTTATTTTGGCTTACAGGCTCAGGGGGAGCAATGATGGCAGGAAAAACGATTATGAGCAGAGGGTGGACATCACTCTCTGGTCAACATAAGGTGGACAACAGCAACTGGAGAGCCAAACACTGCAGGGAAGCTGGCTATCATACATATAGGATGTGTTAACCCACCATCAGCTGGGAACCTAGCATTCAGAACACTGTTGGATAAATGGATAAAAATAAACTTTCTAAACTTCCTGTGAGTTATGTCTGCCTTGAATTGTCTCCAGTGCCTAGTGCAGAGTCTATCATACATATAGTGAACACTCGAGGATAAATCACAGGTGGCACAGGTCACAGGAGAAAATCACAGGTGGCAAATCCCTTTGGTCCATCCTCCTCCACCCAAGCACATGCCAGAGGTGCCAGAGGTAAAAGGTGTCAAATAATGGATGAGAACCAAAGAACAGATTCTCTGCACTTAGCTCTCACCCTCAGGAACACCCTCCACCTCCCGAATGTCCCTTCATAGACCTCCAGCTTTGACATGAAGTCTCCCAGTTCTGGAGGCTGGCAAGTGCAATATCAAGGAGCTGGCCTCTCCTAAGGGCCCAGTGAGGCGTCACCCCTCGGCAAAGGCAAGAGAGCACAAAAGAAGTCAGCAAGCAGACAAGGAGGGGCCACGTTCTTGCAATAGCCAACCCACTTCTATTGTAATGACATTGACCCACCCACAAGGGCAGGGTCTGTTGACCTAGTTACCTCACTCATGCCCCACCTCCCAGCACTATTGCATTGGTGAATACATTTCCAATACATGAACTGTAGGGGTCATGTTCAAACCAGGGCAGGGAGAAGAAATAAAGGGACAATCATTGTGGCCAACTCTATGGCTTCTACTGCCACTATGGCTACCCAAGTGCATTTCAATTCATTCTGGGATTTATTTATTTATTTTTAATTCTGACTACTACCTTAATTATGTATGGGAAGCAGAGGGTTATTATTCATGTAAAGATGATCAGTTACAAAAAGAAACTGATCAAAAGAGTGATGCAGCTTTCACTTCAAACCAGGCATAACAATGACAAATTAATGGATGGAAAATGGGCTGGAGAAATGGCTTAATGGTTACGGTGCTTGTTTGCAAAGTCTAACAACCTAAGTTCAATTCCCCAGTACCCACATAAATCAGATGCACAATATGACACATGTACCTGGAGTTCATTTGCAGTGGCTAGAGGCCCTGGTGTGCCCATTCTGTCTCTGTCTCTCTCTCTCTCTCTTTCTCTGTCTTTCTCTCTCTGTTTGTAAATAAATAAATACATAAAATATTCTTCTGAAAAAAGAATGGAAGGAGCTGGGTGTGGTGGTGCACGCCTTTAATCCCAGCATTTGGGAGGCAGAGGTAGGAGGATCATCATGAGTTCCAGGCCATCCTGAGACTACATAGTGAATTCCAGGTCAGTATGGGCCAGAGTGAGACCCTACCTTGAAAAACAAAACAAGGAAAGAGGTTCCATCAAGGCACTGCTTCCGAGGTGGGCAGTGAGGGAGGGAGCAGAATGTTGGTACCTTCTTATTGCTAGACCCCTGGCTCCCTAGACGTGAGAGACATCAGTCATCATGCAGGAAGATAAGGGGCCTGATGCTGAACCTAGATCTGATCTAGTTCTGAAAAGAATCTGGCGATCACGTGCCAGTAAATTCCATGGATGTGAACAACTCAACTGGTGCCAAAAATCTCCATGGCTTTTTGGGGCAGAATTATCCTTACTGTCAGAGTACAAGAAGCACAACATCTCTAGCTTTCCAGCTCAGGACACAGCCCTTATGTGCCCTGTAACTTGGGGTGGAGGGCAGATGTAAGGGTGAGTGAGGTAACCTTCAGTGCTATATGCCCTGGAAAGAACCACAGAGTGAAAAAGAGCCCCATGATCAGCCTACTGTGGGGCGTGCAATTTGCCTAGCATGTAATAAACCCATACCTAGAGCTTTATTGCTGCCAGGACATTAGTGAGAGCTTGTCTGAAGTCTCTGAACTGGTTCAACATCATCTCTTCCAGGGTGAGACAGAGGCCAAGACACAGGAAGTGACTTTCTTTTACAGCATTACTAAGTTAGTAACAAAGCCATGACCTGCTCACAAAGTACCTCCATCTACTTCTACATTCCCTGTGATAAGCTCTCAATTCCTGTTCTGCCCACTCCGGAAATGAAGGATTAGTCAGAATAGAAAGGCATCACAATTACCGCTTTATGCACTTCACCCACCTTGGGGCACTTAGGTGACATTTTCCCACTTTTGAATGTAGATGCCAGGGAGTTTACCATCACATACAGTCATGCTGGTGGCTGGGTAGAGGATGTGTTCGAAAGGGGTGGAGGACAAGCAGAGGGAACAGGAAGGAGGCAACAGTGTAGGTGAGATGATAGGGGCTTAAACATCAGCTTCAGAGAGGCAGAGGCAGGGCTGACAAAGTCAGTATGCGGAAGAGGGAATCAGGGTCAGGTCTCAGTTTTAATGGTTGAGTAGGTAAGAGCCAAGGAAGGAGATCAGGAAGGGGTAGGACTCCAAGCTCGGTGGTACCCAAAAGATATTTCCAACTACATTTCCCCAAACCATTAGCAAGACCTGGGACAAAGGTTTGTGTGGTTCTTTATTTGGAAAGAGAGCCCATGGAACAGGAAAAAAGGACTGGGAAGGGTAAGCTGAGGAAGCCTGGAAAACCAACAAAGGACAAGGATCAAGCCCAGGACCCTGGAGCCAGTCCCCTGCTCCCCACTTGAAGGCCTCCAGCAGCATGCACACTGTACCTTGGAACTATGCTACCAAGAGATTGATTAAGCCAGGGTGTTGTAATGTACTGTTCTTTTTAATTTTTGGTTTTGCAAGGTAGGGTCTCACTCTGGTACAGGCTGACCTGGAATTAACTAGGTAGTCTCAGGTGGCCTCGAACTCTCTGCGATCCTCCTTCCTCTGCCTCCCGAATGCTGGGATTAAAGGCGTGCGCCACCACGCCCGGCTAATCTACTGATTCTTGCACCCCATTGGTTCAAGGCTTAGCCACTCTCTGAATCTGGGCTGTATGTGCATAAGGGTCAGGGTCTTCCAGGCATTTAGGATAGTTGCCAAGGGGCATCATAGCTTGAAGAAAAGTATGAGCCACTTGTGGAAGAAAGCAATTATGTAAAACCACTTGGTCCCTGGCTGGTGGTGCTTTAGGGAAGATTGTGGAACTTCTAGGAGGTAGAGCATTACTGTAAGAAGTGGGTCCCTGTGGGGTGGGTCTTGAGGGTTTTTTTTTTTTTTCTTTTTTGGTTTTTCGAGGTAGGGTCTCAATCTAGTTCAGGCTGACCTGGAAATCACTATGTAGTCTCAGGGTGGCCTCGAACTCATGGCGATCCTCCTACCTCTGCCTCCCAAGTGCTGGGATTAAAGGCGTGCGCCACCATGCCCGGCTGGTATTGAGTTTTTATGACCCGTCTCACTTCCTGTTTGACCTCTGCTTCCCCACCGACTGCATTGTGAACACTTGGTCTCCTGCTCCTCCTACCATGCCTTTCCCACCATGACAGAAGATATCCACTCAAAACCAGAAGCCACAATAAACCTTCTGCTTCTTTTTTTATTTTAATTTTAAGTTTAATTAATTAATTTATTTGACAGGGAAAGTGGGGGAGAGAGAGAGAATTGGCATGCCAGGGTCTCCAGCCACTGCAAACGAACTCCAGACGCATGCACCCCCTTATGCATCTGGCTAACATGTGTCCTGATTAATTGAACCAGGGTCCTTTGACCTTGCAAGCAAATGCCTTGACTGCTAAGCCATTCCTCCAGCCCGACCCGCTGCTTCTTTAAGCTCTTCTTGTCAAGTATTTTGTCATAGCAAGGAATAAAGTAACTGATACGACACTGCCACCATGATTGTCCTTGAACAGGTCTCACATGGTGAGGAGGAGAGAGCAATGAGGAGAGGGACCAGGTTTTGGCCAGAGAGTCTGGAACTTCAGGAACTCAGGCAAAGCAGCCTTCATTTTCTTGATGAAACAGCATCATGTGCAGAGACAGTAGGAGATCTGCTTGTCTTCTCTGTCTGAGAGTGCTCAACCTAAGGACTTCACAGAGAGCTTGTTGTAGCCTTCAGTTTCTGCTGTTAGCATTTACTGAGCACCAACCATGTGAGTCACTGCAGATGGTGCAACAGTGACTGCTTAGGTCCTGGGATTAACCACACTCCAAAGGCAAGTCCTAGTCAGAAATGGACTGGGCAGAGGACTGATCCCTGGTCGGGAGTCCTCATCTAGTCACACATTTACTGGAGAGCTGTTATGTGCCAGCGCTTATCCAGTGTGTAGAGTACATCAGACAAACAGAACCCCAAACCCTGCTCTTGTGGACTTTATGTTCTCATGGGAGAATCTGAAGTATGCTACAATGAGCAACTGCAAAATATCAGTGACTTACAACATACCACAGGCATACTTGCATATCCATGTTTATTGCACTATTCACAAGAAATGGAACCAGTCTAGATGTCCATTAACAGATGAATAGATAACAAAAATATAATCTGTTGCAGTCAGGTTCACATTGCTGGAAGAAAACACCTGACCAAGACCAGCCTGTGGAACAAAAGGGTTTATTTTGTCTTACAGACTTGAGGGAAAGCTCCATGATGGCAGGGGAAAACAATGGCATGAGCAGAGGGTGGACATCACCTTCTGGCCAGCATCAGATGGACAACAACAATAGGAAAACACTGGCAAGAGGAAGCTGGCTATAACACCCAAAGCCCGCCCCCAACAATACACTGCCTCCAGGAAGCATTAATTCCCAGATTGCCATCAGCTGCCTAGCATTCCCAGCATCTAAGTTTATGGGGGACACTTAAACCAAACAACTACATTCTGCCCCTGATCGCCATACACTGATATTCATTATGTAAAATACAACATTCAGCCCATTTTTAAAAGTCTCCATAGTTTTTAGCAATCCCAATGATGTTCAAACATTCTCATAATCCAAGGACTTTTAACTGAGCCATAATACCAAAAACAAACAAAGCAAAACCCTCAAAAAACCCATAATGGCACAGAATAAACATTCACACTGCAAAAGATGGCATTGAGTATAGCAAAGAAATAGTCAACCAATACAAGATTTAAGCAGGGAAAACATCAAACGCTGGAGCTCCAAGTCCATCAACTCTAACCAGTGATGAGTTTCCAAGTCTGATAATTCTAACCATTAACAAATCTCTGGAATTCCAATTCCACCCTTCCAGCTAGGCTCACTCACAGTCCCGGAAAACTTCATCCGGTACCAGCAACAATCCTTGGCAGCCATCCCATAGTCCTGGCATCTCCACTGGGTCTCTGCTGCAACCCTCATGGCTCCGTCAGGTCTCCATGCAGGTAATCCAACAAGCCTGCCTCACACTGCCCATGGCCATTTCCAAAATACAAAACCATATAGCAAATTCAATGACCCTCTCTTTCCTGCATTTGTTATACTCTATAGTACCAGGTGGGCTACCAACTTGTTAATCCAGGGGAATAAAGCAGACTTTAAAGAACAGGACATTCCTTTAGCATTTAGACCCCTTCAAAAGAGTCTGCCTTCTTCCTGTTTTCCCAATGCAGGTCATCTGGCCTAATCTCAATGGTTGTAATCTCTCAATTTCAGCTGAATGAGCAGAAGTTTTAGTTTTAGTTTTGTGCCATATCCCTCTGCACATACCAGTCCATTTCTATGCAATGCAACCCTGCACAACTTCTCAGGACACAGGCATAACAGCAAGCCTCTCACACAAACTGTGTCTATCCCAGTTCCTATAAAGTTCTTTCTCACCCTTATAAGCCAAACCTCACAGTCCATAGTTCTTACTGCATTCAGGTTTTTCAACTATGACCAGAATGGTCCATTCAGCTGTAGTTATAGCATTGCAGGGTGTCTCTTAGGCCAAGATTTCAAATCCATTCACATTTGTCCTGCAAATCAGTTCCAAAAAGCCAAAAGCCACACAGTTAAGTTTCTAGCAGCAAAGATCCCATTTTTCAGTACTAGTTTTACTGTTGCAGTCAGGTTCTCAATGGCTGGCAGAAAATACCCAAACAAGAGCAGCTTGTGGTAAAATGGGTTTACTTTGGCTTACAGACTTGAGGGAAAGCTCCATGATAGCAGGGAAAAACAATGGCATAAGGAGAGGGTGGACATCACCTCTTGACCGACATCAGATGGACCACAGCAATAGGAGAGTGTGCCAAACACTGGCAAGAGGAAGCTGGCTATAACACCCATAAGCCCGTGCCCAACAATACACTGCCTCCATGAGTCTTTAATTCCCAAATCTCCATCAGCTGGGGTCCTAGCATTGAGAACACTTAAGTTTATGGGGGACACTTGAATCAAACTACTACATGTGTCCATGCACACAATGGGATTTTATTTGGCCATAAAGGAAAATGCAATTATGATATTTGCAGATTTACAAAAGATATTTTTAAAAATAGAATGGGACTGGAAATCATTATATAAAGCAAATTAAGCCACACCCAAACACTGTATTTTCTCTCAAATGTAGAACCTACACGTAAAAGTGTGTGCATGTGTAGGTTATAGAAATAGAAAGGGGACTATGAAAGGGAAGGAAGAGATCTTAAGGGGGTGGGAAAAAAGAGAGGGTCATGGAATACATGAGACATGAAAGCAGAAGCAGGGTCTATTTTGAGAGAGGAGCAAGCAACAGGTAGGATGGGGGGATTGTTGTAGACATTTACTGTCTACATGTTGCTGGGATGAACCTACAAACCAGACAGTTTATGGAAGTAATGGGATTTATTTGAAGCTTACAGATCCAGGGGCAGTTCCATAATGGCAGAAGAGGCTGGCCCCCTTTCACAGATCCAAGCAGGGAGATACAACCAGCCACCAGCAAACACCAAAAACAAACATAAAACCAACAGCAGGGAACTGAGGCAGAACTCAAGCACTTAGCATACCCTCAAGCTGGAAATCCAATCTGCCCCAAACACACCTTTGGTCTGGACCCCAGGATCTTCCCCCAGTGACACCTCTTCCAGGCAGGTGGCTGGAGATCCACGTAACAAAATTTAATAAAACTCTTGAGCCTATTGGGGGGCATAACTTTAAACTACCACAGGGATGAATAAGAACAAAATATAGCGATATATATCACTACAAACACACACACACACACACACACACACACACACACACACACACCAGTTACCTTATTATTGGTGGGCCACAGCACCCAACCAGAAGCAGCTTATGGGAGGAAAGAATTTATTTCAGGCTTACAGATTCCAAGGGAAGTTTCATCAAGTGGAAGAAGCTGGCTCACTTCATACTTCCACAGCAAAGACAGAAAAAAAGAATACCCAGAGTTTAAGCTGGCTCAGAACACACCTTAGGGCTAGACTCAGGATCCACCCCCCAGTGACACACCTCTTCTATCAGGGCTGCTAAATGCTCCATCAGTTGAGGGCTAAGTAGAAAACTTAATCACAAAACCACTTCAACATGTATACATACATGCCATATGTGTATATGTATATATATGAAGATATAATGAAACTAATTACTTTTTATGAAACTTTAAAAGTTAATTAAATTGGCATGCTTTTAATCCCAGCACTCTGAAGACTGAGGTAGAAGGTTAGAGGACAGCCTGGGCTACAGAGTAAGTTTCAGGCCAACCTGGGCTAGAGTGAGACTCTGTCTCATTAAAAAAAAAAGTATAAAAGCTGGGCATGGTAGCACATGCCTTTAATCCCAGCACTCAGGAGGCAGTGGTAAGAGGATCTCCGTGAGTTTGAGGCCACCCTGAGACTACATAGTGAATTCCAGGTCAGCCTGAGCTAGAGTGAGACCCTACCTCAAAAAACCAAAAAACAAACAAAAAACATTGATACTGATAACTGAATGCATTATTTAGTCTTATACCTAATGCTCAAGCTTCAGTTAAAGTCCCACCTGGTGAGGTGTCATAGTGGTTCAAACATCAGAGATTTGAATGATTCTCAGTATGATCCACAGTGGAGATTTCTGACATCTAACTACAAGGATGGGCTGGAGAAATGGCTTAATGGTTAAGGCGCTTGCCTGCAAAGCCTAATGACCCCGGTTTGATTCCCCAGTACCCATGTAAAGCCAGATGCACAAAGTGGTGCATGTATCTGAAATTCATTTGTAGTGGCAAGAGGCCCAGGCACACCCATTCTCTCTGTCTTTCTTTCCTTCCTCCTTTTTTATTTAAAAAAAAAAAACAACATGATATATTTTATCATTTTAGAATATACAAAATGATGAGGGTGAAGGGATAGGGGAGAATTAGCCAAAATTTAAGGAATAAGAAAAAGCTATATATAAGCCTACTTCTTTGATACTATATTTAAAAATAAACTTTTTAAGGGTTGGATTGCTCAGCAAGGTGGTATGCAGGCTTACCCCATAGCGGACATGCTAGACAACTGACCAGCCAGGCAAGATATACCCACTGGCACAAGAGTGGCAGGACAGTTATGGAGGTAACCAACTGTTTCTGATCAGGTCTGAGGCCCACTTCACAGAATAGAATTTGTGCCTCATACTGAAAACTTAGTCAATAGGTTGTCAATAAGTTTAAAAAGGGACTAGAGAGAAGGCTTAGCAGTTAAAGCACTTGCCTGAAAAGCCAAAGGATCCAGGTTTAATTGCCCAGTACCCACATAAAGCCAGATGCACAAGGTGGCACATGGATCTGGAATTTGTTTGTAGTGGCTAGAGGCCCTGGAGTGCCCATTCTCTCTCTCTCCCTCTTTCTTCTTCCTCCTCTCTTTCAAATAAATAAACAAAATTTTATATATATATATATGTTTTTTGAGGTAGGGTTTCACTGTAGTCTAGGCTGACTTGAAATTCACTAAGTAGTCTCAGGGTGGCCTCGAACTTATGGCAGTTCTCCTACCTCTGCCTCCCAAGTGCTGAGATTAGTGTGTGCCACCATGCACAGCTTTAAAATATATTTTTAAAAGAAGTTATAAAAAGATCTGGCTGGGTGTGGTGGCTCACACCTTTAATCCCAGCACTTGGGAGGCAGAGGTAGGAGGATTGCTGTGAGTTCGAGGCCGTCCTGAGACTACATAGTGAATTCCGGGTCAGCCTGGGCCAGAGTGAGACCCTACCTCAAAAAAAAAAAAAAAAAAAAAAAAAAAAAAAAAAAAAGAATATCTGGAAGGGACACCAAGTAGTTTGAAGATTACAGAGTCACAAGACACTATGGGGTACTAACAAGACCAGACAGATTTCTAAAAGAAAGAAGAAATAGTATTGCCTTTTCAGGAAACAGAAGTCGTAGAGCTAACTCCACTTTTACATCTCTTGACCCTCTATGAAAACAAAAATAAAAAACCAGCCACCGGGGCAGCTGAAGCCATTTTTCTTTGGCTAGTGTAAACGAAGTGGATGTTCTTCCTGTGTTTTCCACCAGTGGCTTGCTGAGGTGAGGGCACACACGACTGGGGAAACAGCAGCTGGTCTGGCTCTGAGCACTGTGGGGGAGTGCTGCTCTGGGCAGCATTTCAGCTCCTTCCTGAAAGTCTGGGCCAGGGAGTCTACAATGACCTTGTTTACTCACTTTTGCTCTCAGTGATGAGAAATTGTTTCTGATTACTGCAAAGGTGTATGAGGTCACTATTGGCTCACAACGCTGCAATCCCTTCGAAAAGATGATCTGATTGGACCAACTGGAACCTTATTTTAATACTTCAGTTCCTTTTTTAAAAACCTTTATTTTTGTTAATTTATTTTATTTATTATTTATTGCAAGGAAAGTGTGAAAGAGAAACAGAGAAAGAGAGAGAGAGAGAGAGAGAGAGAGAGAGAGAGAGGGAGAGAGAGAGAGAATGAGAATAATGAGAATGGGTATGCCGGGGTCTCTTGCCATTGCAAAGAAACTCCAGATGCATGCATCACTTTGTGCATCTGGCTTGATGTGGGTACTGGGTAATTGAACCCAGGCCTGCAGGCTTTGTAAGAAAGTGCCTTTATCCACTGAGCAATCTCCCCAGCTCTAATTTTTTACAATTTAAATTTAAATTTTTTTGGTTTTTTGAGGTAGGGTTTCACTCTAGCTCAGGCTGACCTGGAATTCACTATGTAGTCTTAGAATGGCCTTGAACTCACAGCAATCCTCCTACCTCTGCCTCCCAAGTGCTAGGATTAAAGGTATGTGCCACCACGCCTGGCAGCCCTAAAATTTTTTGACAATATTCATGCATGGTGTTGGCTATTGTATTTTTTATTTTATTTTATTTTATTTTATTTTATTTTATTTTATTTTATTTTATTTTATTTTATTTTATTCTATTCTATTCTATTCTATTCTATTCTATTCTATTCTATTTTATTTTATTTTATTTTATTTTATTTTATTTTATTTTGGTTTCTCGAGGTAGGGTCTCATGCTAGCCCAGGCTGAACTGGAATTCACCATGTAGTCTCAGGGAGGCCTTGAACTCATGGTGATTTTCCTACCTCTGCCTCCCCAGTGCTGGGATTAAAGGCATGTGCCGCCGTGCCCGGCTGGCTATTGGATTTTTATATGTAGCCTTTATTATGTTGAGATATATTCCCTCTATCACTTATCCCTCCAGTGTTTTTGTCCTAAAGGGATGTCAAATTTGGTCAAAGGCCTTCTCTATTTCTGTTGAGATGCTCATATGGTTTCCATCCTTGGGTCTATTTATATGATATATTACATTTACTTACTTATTCATGTATGTTGAGCCATCTCTGAATCTCTGGAATAAAGCCAACCTGATCACTGACTTTTTTGTTGTTCTTTTGAGGTAGGGTTTCATTCTAGCCTAGGCTGACCTGTAATTCACTATGTAGTCTCAGGGTGGTCTCGAACTCATGGCAATCTTCCTCCTACCTCTGCCTCCCAAGTGGTGGGATTAAAGGCATGCACCCAGCTACCAAGGACCTTTTTGATATGTTCTTGAATTATGTTTGCAAGTATTTTATGGAGACTTTTTGCTCATCAGGTATATTGATGTACAGCTTTCTTTTCTTTTTTTAAAAAAATATTTGGCTCTCGCTGTCTGATCACGTGGGAACTTCCAGCTGTGGATGAGTTTTTCCCTTGGCTGGGTTGGGCCCAGGCCCAGCCTGGATGGGCTCAGCCTAGGCCCCAGCCCAGGCCCAGGGGTGAGCTCCCTCCCCCCCCAGCTCCCCACATGGCAGGAGCTCCTTGAACTTTCTTTTCTCTTTTCTTTCCAGGCTTTTTTCCCCAGATCCGTATCTGGTCATATGGACTCCTGGGCTCCATATGGTGTACTTCTCTTCTCCCCATTTTATCTCCCCTTACCTCCCAGCCTTCCCCGTTCCACACTCCTTTATAAAATCTGAATAAAATGTGGTATTTTAAAAATCAAGGAGATCCTACCTTGAAAAACAAAATATATATATATATCAAAAAATATATTTTTTGTTTATTTGAGACAGAGGCAGATAGAGAATGAGCATTCTAGGGCCTCTAGCCATTGCAAACGAACTTCAGACACTTGCCCCACTTTATGCATCTGGCTTTATGTCGGTACTGGGGAACTATTGTGGGTCCTTTGGCTTTGCAGGTAAGTGCCTTATCTGCTAAGCCACCTGTCCAGCCTGTTTTCTTTTCATGTTGCGTTTCTATCTGGCTTTGGTTTTGGTGTAGTGCTGACTTCATAGAAGGATTCAAGGATGGCTTCTGCCTTGTCTACTTTATGGAGTAGTTTGAGGAGCAGCAGTTTCAGTTCTTTTTTCAAGATCTGTCAGAATTTTGCCATGAACCTGTCTTGTCTGGACCTGGACTTTTTTTGACTTGGAGGTTTTATTACCATTTCATTATCGTTGCTTGTTATAGATCTGTTTAAACATTTTTTATTTTTATTTATTTATTTATTTAGAGAGAGAATGGGCATACCAAGACCTCCAGCCAGATGCATGCATCACCATGTGCATCTGGCTTACATGGGTTCTAGGGAATCAAATCTGGGTCCTTAGGCTTCACAGGCAAGTACCTTAACCACTAAGCCATTTCTCCAGCCCTACATCTGTTTAAATTACACATCTCACCTTGATTTATCTTTGGTATGCATATATATGAATCTAAAAATTCATTCTTAGTTGGGCGTGGTGGCTCACACCTTTAATCCCAGCACTCAGGAAGCAGAGGTAGGAGGATCACCGTGAGTTCGAGACCACCCTGAGACTACATAGTGCATTCCAGGTCAGCCTGCACTAGAGTGAAACCCTACCTCAAAAAAAAAAATTCGTTCTTTCTTTCATATTTTCCAATTTGTTGGAATATAAGTTTTTGAAGCATAACCTTATGATTCCCTCAATTCTATTAGTATCAGTTGAAATGGATCAAAAAGACTTTTATTTTATATAATGCTGAGAAATGCTAGAAATGAGCCAGATATGCTGAGAATACTAGAGGACAACATAAACTGAAAGTTATAGGTAAGAACTTTCTGAACAGGACTCCAATAGCAAAGTAATCCCAAGAATTAGCAAATAGGGACTGCTGCATAAAATTTAAAAAGTTTCTTCACAGAAAAAGAAACTATTAGCAGAGCAAACAGGAAGCCTGCAAAGTGGGAAATCATTGCTATCTCTTCTGATGAGATCCATAGTGTCCTGGTGGGTCCTATAGCACCAGTGCCCACTGACTTTAATGCCCCCTGAAGCCTCGCTGGACTCTTTACCACCTCCATGTCTCCTCAGGCCACACAGGATCCTTCTGCTCCTCTGTGCCAGGCTGTAATATGGTAGTCTGTCTGGTCTCTCTCAGGCTTCATCTTTGCAGCAACTACTTCCTGGGGGAGGGGGACCCCACTTCCTCTAAGGCTCTGTGTAGGAAGGAGGCACAGCACCCCTAAGCCTGTGGGAATACCCTAGCCATCCTTTCATTCCTGGTGGTCCTGGGTTTGAAAAAGCACAACCAGGAAGGCAGCTGTAGGCTCCTTGTGCCTTCTACCCTGACACCTTCCTTACCTGAGGCATGGTCCAGACCAACCTGTTACCACAAAGAGAAAATACCAGAAAGGAAAGGAAGTTAATGTATGTATTTTTAAAAATCATCCTAGTTAGTTCTAGTGAATACATAAACCATTAAGTAGCACAAGCCCAGTTCACTTGGGAGGGTTCTGAGCCAGCTTCCTGGAAAACCTCTCTCCTGAGGCCCCACAGACACCGATGTTCCCCAAAGCAGGGTAGCGTTACTGCACTTTTTGTGTCTGGGAGCCACAGTAACTGCCTTGCCCCAGCTGGAATCCCCGATTTCTTCTCTGTGTTCTCAAGTGTGGCAGCAGTTTTAAAGGGCACTTATCCATGCCTGAGATGATCACAGTTAATATTCTACCTGGCTAACCTCTTTACTACCTGGAACTAGTTCTTACTTACCCTATGCAGTCAGCGAGAGCTGGGCCACCTACTACCTGGGTGACTGTGGCTGTATGAATGTAAAATGGCCTCCACAGACTCAGGTGTTTGAATATTTAATTCCTAGTTAATGACACTATTCAGGAAGGTTGTAGAACGTGTAGGCGGTGGGGCCTTGCTGGAGAAAGCATGTCACTGGAGGTGGGCCTTGAGTTTTTTTTTAAGCCCATTTACTGTTCTCTGACTCTGTCCTTCCCTGCTGATGTGATTATGTGACATTACCTTCCTACACTTGCCATGCTTGCCCCACCATGGTAGACTCTCCCCTCTAGAACTATGAGCTGAAATAAACTTTCCTTCCCTAAACTGCGTCTGGTTGGATACTTTGTCTCAGCAATGAGACAGTAACTGACCTAGTGCCATTGGCTGAGTTTGCCTCTCCCAGCCTCATTTTCCTCAGAGGTAAAATGTGTAATAAACACTCACCATCTGGGTTGCTATCAGGATTAAGTAACAGCTCTATATAAAAGCCCCAAGCTGGGCCTGACAGCAGTGGCTATGGCCAGTTAGCCACGGCTGTTGCTTGCTTGAGCAGACCTTCTTTGCCTCACCTTCACAAAGCAGGGCAGGGAGTGGGCACATCTATCAAGCTTCACTACAGCATAGGCGACCTGCTGGCAGACTTCACCCAATGGAAGCACCATCACCGAGCTTCATGAATGTCTTCAGTCATTCCAGTTTTGGATCAGTATTGACCACCCGTTGCTAAGCACATATGGAACATCAACTATGAACAGACATTTCCCACATGGTACATCTGGAAGGGGCTCCACCGGTTGGGGGGAGGGGGAAACAGACACGGACAGAGTAACAGAACAGCAATGGCCAAGGCTAAAACAACTAGGTTCAAAGTGCCACAGGATCAGAAAGCACTTTTGTTTACTTGTGGTCACTTGTGCATTTATAACACCTCCAGCCTGGGTATGGTGGGGCACACCTTTAATCCCAGTTCTCCAGAGACAAAGGTTGGAGGATCGCTGTGAGTTCAAGGCCAGCCTGAAACTACATAGTGAATTCTGGATCAGCCTGGTCTAGAGCAAGACAAATTCAAAAAACCAAACCAAACCAAAACCAAAACCAAAACAAAAACAAAAACAAAACAAAACCTCCATAACTCCCTCTTTTTCCAGAGAGGATCTAAAGAGGCCTGGAAGAAATTATGAATTCTATTTAAGAGGTCACATTGTGTAGCCTGTGAGGACAGAGTGTGCCAGGCTCAGCTATGTGGCCACCCTGGGCCTAGATCTTACTTTCCCAGTGGAGGACATGGATCTTTATTCTCAGTTGTCTTAGGCCTTGTTCCCTCAGACCATTAAGCTGTCTGTTACTCTCCCAAGTAAGGCTTTCCCTAACTACCATTAAGTCCCAGCTCATGAGGGACAGTTGGTACATTTTCAGGAAATTTAAGAGCCTGTAAGTAAACACAGCCATTAACAAATATTAAAAGTATTGAAACTTAAAGTAAATTATATTGGAAGCCAAGATTTAAAAATACTCAAGGGGCTGATAGTGGTTAAGGCCTTGCCTGCAAAGCCAAAGGATCCTGGTTTGATTCTCCAGGGCCCACATAAACCAGATGCACAATGGGGTGCATGCATCTAGAGTTCATCTGCAGTGACTGAAGGCCCTGGCATGCTCATTCTCCCCCTTTCTAGCTCTCAAATAAATATATAAAAAAAAAATAAAAAAATACTCAAAACTCACCAGTTTATTATTCCTTTACATTTGACTGTTATCTCTACTTGAGGTTATTTTCATGCATTGTCTCTGGTAGAAATACTGCAGAATGCTGGGCTGCCGTGTATATCCCAATTTCACATTTATGTCAGACTTACAGTTTGCAATCTGCCATTGTTGGACATATTTACACATCTTTGAAATTGGCCAGTGCTACACTTCAGGGCCTCCTCCTCCATTTGCTACCCATATACCAGCACACCCTGCTAACCACCTCACTTTAAGTCATAACCACCTTCCCACCTTCACTTTCATTCACTCTGACTTGTTTCTTCTCATGAACACATTACTTTCTAACATGTTTCATTATCTAGAATCCTTCTTATATCTCACCCATCAGAATGTAAGCTGTACAACAACACATTTTGCTGCTGTTGTTTTGTGACGCTCTTCATGCATCCCCAGCACCCAGAAGAGTGGGTTAAATGGAGGTATATGTGAACTCTGGGAATGCTGACAAGTGCTGGGCCTCTGGGCAAAACAGGTATTCTCCACAGCCATACCTGTGCCCTGTGGAGTCTTTCCTGAGTCACAGGCTAATGCACAGTCACTCTCTCTCTTGCTCCTTCTACCTCAGTGCACAGAGCTGGGGGCATCTTGTGGGAGTGAGCTCCTCCAGTTCTCCCTTCTTGCTTCCGTAAAGCTGTATCTTGGCACCTTTACACTACACTCAGTGTGTTGAGCATCGGCATTGGTAAAATATCGGAGAGGTGCCCCCAAGCTTGAAACTTCAGGAGAGCACCACCTCTGGGCAGAGCTGGAATCCATCTGGGTGGGTGGAGAGGGGTATGTCTCACGCTGGCGCCTCTGCATCCATTGTACACAGTCTCTGAAGCACCTGCAGGAGGACACTACCATTATTTCTACTTACAGATATGGCTACTGAAGCTCAGAGGTGCCAAAGGTCTTGCCTGAGGATGTACAACTAGGAAATGTTGATGCAGAAATTTGAACCCAGATCTTTGTACTCCAAAGCCTGTAAGGAGACGGTTGCTGTTACGGCAAAAAGGAGTAGCCTAGGAGGTGTTTTTTAAATACTTTGAAAATAACCCTTGTGTCCTGGGATGAAATATGCTTTTCTTTTAAATTCATGCATTGAATTTCCAACCCCCAATATTTTAAAATATATTTTTTAATTATTTTATTTATTTTTGGAGAGAGACACAGAGAGAGACAGACAGAGAGGGAGGAGACAGAGAATAGACGCGCCAGCAGTCTCAGCTGCTGCGAATGAAATCCAGATGTGTTCGCCCCCTTGTGGGCAAGTGTGGCATTGCGCCCTTGCGTCACTTTGCATCTGGCTAAACGTGAGACCTGGAGATTGGAACCTGAGTTCTTAGGCTTAGCAGGCAGGCACCTTAACTGCTTAGCCATCTCTCCAGCCCCTCCCCCCCAATATTTTAGAATGGTGAAATGAGGCCTTCAGGGTAGGCTGTACTCTGAGTGTGTGTTTATAAGAGAAAGCGATGTCAGGGATGTAGGTTCTCACAGCAAAACTATGTGAGGGCACAGTGAGAGGAAGGAGGAAATCTACATGCTGAGAAGAAGCTTCAGTTGAGACCAAACCTGTTGACAGCTTGATCCTAGACTTCCAGCCTCCAGAACGGTGAGAAAATAGTGTGTTACTTAAGGTCAGCTCTCTGGTACTTTGTTATGGTAGTCCTAGAAAACTAATACACCTCTCAGCTTCTTTAGGGACTGTTTTCAGGGTGTGAAAACTTAAGGAATATTGACTGAATTGTGTTTGCTCTGCTATGGAATCAAAGAGAATGGGAGTTCTGAAGTGTGTCCTCTGTGCTGAAATTCAGCACTTCAAGAGGATCCCTGGGCCCCATTCTTTCCTCTGTCTCAGGGGCATGTGCTGAACCAAAGCTGGAAGTGGGGGGTCTTTCCTAGGTTTTTTTTGGGGGTGGGGGTTGGTTTTTGAAGATGACCTGCCTGACCTGGAATTTACTCTGTAGTCTCAGAGTAGTCTCCAACTCACATCACCTTGGCCTGGAATTAAAGGCATGCGCCACCACACCCTGCCCCTTTTCTAACTTTTTTAAGAGCAGCGTTCATCAACAAAATTGTTGATAGAACCTGGAGACAAAGCAAGAGCCCTCCATGGGCGTAGGGGGAACGAAGAGGTGATAAAGATTAGAAGGGACCACCTCACTTCCTTGCTGCGTCACAGAATAGCACTGGACACTTGGCCAGTTTGATGACCTAATTCTCACTCAGTACAGCACCAGACCTCCAAGTATGACTTACTTACTTACTGAACGAAACCCCTCAGCAGCTGGAAGTACCACAGCCACAGGGATGCCGACAGGTTTCTCTCTGCTTGTGGGAGCTTGAACCAGTGAGGTCATCAGAGAGTCAGCTAGCATCAGTCAAAGCTGAGATGGACTCTACCATCTGCCCCGAGAGCAAAAAGGTCCTTGTTCAACAGAGCAGAGCTTAAAAACTGAAAAGCAAGCTACGTGATATTTTTGCACACCTGAGTTTGTGCATTTACATTCCAACCAGACACATTTTGTTTTCAGAATTGGGATGACAAATGGCAGAGCAGAAGCCAATTCAAGGCAGAGCTTTCAGCAACGGAGGTGTGGCAGGAGAGGAGGGGTAAACTAGCCAGTGTTTCTCCTCTGGCTCTGTTTTGTCTCCTGACTAAGACTACATCACAGGGATGGGGTACGGTTAACAAGCTAGCACCAGGGAAAACTTTTGGTGCTCAAGGATGAGGGAGGAGCTATTAGCAAGCCCAGCAGCCACCAGCGCAGGAGAGCAGAGAGCGAGAGCTCTGGGGAGGCTTTGCAGGTTCCACCCAAGCCTTCAGCACGTCCTCACTTCCCTGCAGAATTCCCTAGAATTTTACCGTGCTTCCTGAGTGGAGGGAAAATGAACGCAAAGTAACCGCGAGAAGGAAAAGATTCTCTTCTCATCCTCTTTCCTCCACACTGGCTGATCTGCATGTGTGGGAGTTCATGACTCCCAAGGAGGCAGGCATAGTCTGGAAGTCGAGCAAGTGGGACAGTGGAACTAGAGAGCCTGATTCCTCCACTTCTCCATGAGGAGAATTTAGGCTCATCTTCTTCATTTGCCCAAATAGGGTTACTACTTGTAAGGCTCAGACTACCCAAGTGTCAGTGGATAATTTGATTAAAATTGACATTAGTACTGCCTGGCACGTAACATGTTGTGTTGTGTGAAATACCAGCTGGTTTGAACTCCTTTATTCAAAAATTACTTACTGCATGTGAGCTAAAATTTCTGGAAAGTACCTATTTTGAGTATCTTGCAAGACTAATCCTTGGATCAGAATTTCAATGTGGAAAGGTTAAAATGTTGCAGGTCCACAGTTAAATTATCTTGGGCTACCTAAGCTCCTTCGATGGCCAATTAACATTCTCAAGCTCCTCTCTCATCTATCCTCTGACCTTGTCTCCTCCTTCTCTACCTCCATGTAGAATAAAATTCCATATCAAAGGAAAAGATTGTTGTGGTCTGTTGTAGGTAACCACATTAGGGCTAAGATTTGCCTAGTGAGTAGACTGTTTGCCTCACATACATCCTATATTAAAAATTTCCATTTGTGCCGGGCTTGGTAGTGCACGCCTTTAATCCCAGCACTTGGGAGGCAGAGGTAGGAGGATCGCTGTGAGTTCGAGGCCACCCTGAGACTACATAGTTAATTCCAGGTCAGCCTGAGCTAGAGTGAAACCCTACCTCGAAAAACCAAAAAATAAAAAATAAAACAAACAAACAAACAAATCTCCATTTGTGAAAGCAGCTCTCTTCCGAGAGCCCAAACCCACATGTCACGGTGTGCTTTCGTTCTCCTTTAGAGCACCCCTTCTTTTTCCTAACCCTCATGCTTAAGCCTGTATTAAAATATCTTTAGGGCTGGAGAGATGGTTTAGCAGTTAAGGTGCTTGCCAGAGAAGCCTAAGAACTCATGTTTGAATCTCCAGCTGCCACGTAAGCCAGACACACAGTGAAGCAAGCATGCAATGTTGCATATGTGCACAAGGGGGTGCACGCATCTGGAGTTTGTTCATAGTGACTGACGGCTCTGGTGTGCCCATTCTCTCTCTCTCTCTCTCTCTCTCTCTGCCTCTTTCTCTCTCAAAATAAATAAATTTAAAAAAATAAAATCTTCAACTCTGCTTTATACTGGCTCTTCCTAGAATTTGTTCCTGTGTGGAAGCCACAAATCCTGGGTTTATCTGAGTTGAGGCCTCTAAACGTCTAGGGGGAGTCCTCAGGCTGCTAAGCGTGGTAATGTGGAGCCATATCAAGGTTACCCCGCTGCTGGCATGCTGGAGGCTCCCTTGGGATTTATCGGAAGCTTTGTTGTTAAGTCTCCCTACTTTCTGCTTCTGCTCAGCCATATTCCTGACTTGCGTGTTAGCTTGGTGTCTTTGCTTCTATTTTTCTAGCCCAAAACCCATATAGTGGATAATAAATGCTAATGGTACTAAAGATAAAAAATCCCCTAGATATCCATACCCTGTTTCTGGATCAGATGGCTTTTCCTGGGGATATCATTATAAGGACAGATCCCCTAGATGCCCTCAGCCACTCTTTTGCTTCTAAGAGAGCAGCCCGAACACAGTGGAAGAGTTACTCTTGAAAGCACACATTCTGGATACAAAGCACACTAGGAATGGCTGTCTGTTCTTTCCCTGCCTGACACTCCTACCTTCACAGCTCTGTGGAGCTGATAGCCTTAGGCCAAGAACTATCTCCTCAACAGCCTCAGTTAAGTGGAACTCAACCTTCTCCTCAGTACTCGTATTGCTAGCTAGCCTTTCTCCTCGTGAGACTCTAATCTCCGATCTTTTTTTTTTTTTAATATTATTTATTTATTTGAGAGAGATACAGAAATAGTCAGGTAGAGAGAGAGGGAACAGGCACGCCAGGGCCTCCAGCCACTGCAAACGAACTCCAGATGTGTGCGCCACCTTGTGCATCTGGCTTACATGGGTCCTGAAGAATTGAGCCTCGAACCGGGGTCCTTAGGCTTCACAGGCAAGCGCTTAACCGCTAAGCCATCTCTTAAGCCCTAATCTCCTATCTTTGAATCTGGATCTGCAGTAGATGATGTTTGAAGACTTCTTCTTTTTCTTTTATATAAATAAGCATGGGAAATATAGTTTAGCTTCAATATAAATTAAAGGAGTGAAAAGCTCTGGCCTAAAATGATGGTGAAGACGGTATTTCCATCTGTAAGGACATCTCCTCCATTGCTGTTTAGCAACTTAAAAAAACAAATAAAAAACACAGGTGCTCTTTCTTGCTCTTGCTCTCTCTCTCCCATAAAAAAATTTTTAAGGGCTGGAGAGATGGCTTAGTGGTTAAGGCACTTGCCTGCGAAGCCAAAGGACCCAGGTTTGATTCCCCAGTACCCATGGAAGCCAGATGCACAGGGGCACATATGTCTGGAGTTCATTTGCAGTGGCTAAAGGCCCTGACTCACCCATTTCCCTCTGTCTGTTTCCTCTCTCTCTCTCTCTTTCTCTCTCTGCTTGCAAATAAAATAAAATAAATTTATTAAAAAAACACACAGGTGCAGTAAGTCTACATGGCCATCATTTCACCTTTTAATCTTTTATCACTAACCTGTCTTACATCTCAGACAGAGGAACATGAGCATTCTACTTGATTTTCTTTTCTTGGCTACACCAAGGTGTTATGTAATTATGTAATGCATATCCATGATAATTCTTTTTATATGTTGTTTGGAATAGATGGTAAGACCCTATTGCTGAAGACTCCACATGCTTGGGTGGCAAGTTCACTGAGAAATCCTGCTGGAGCTGAGCTGAAAGCCTCCTCCATGAGGACCAGCTGACAGAAAGCTGGAAAAAGCTACGCTGCATGCAGTTCAATGGAAGAGAGAAAACACTAGTGAAGGTACTCAACAGTGAACACTGCAAGCTTTAAATTTGGCCAGCCAGGCCAAATAAACCAACAGGTGCAATTGTGGCATGTCTGTTGTGGGGGAAACCAACTGCTCTCTAATTGGACTGGAGGCCCGCTCCATGGGAGAGAATACATCCCTGATACTGAACACGTACAACAGGGGTAGTCATGAGCCCTAAGGGTGTAATGTCTGCTGGTGTCTCACTAAATGCATATACTATGCTCACGAAACTGCCCAGAAAGCACTTCTCTTAATGTCCACACCCATATATTAATGCTACTCTCACTTTTGGTTAGAGAAGCTTCTTTTTCAGATGGTGACAACCTTGGGATGATTCAGAAGGCACCATGGTGCTGAGAAGAAGGGACAGAGGAGTGCTCAGCACTGAAACATCTCAAACCTACCTTCCAAGGCTCAGGGTCCATTGCAGAAGAGGGGGTGGAAAGAATGTAAAAGCCAAAGGAAGAGTAGGACTCCTTACAACGTGCTCTTCCAGGCACAAAATGGCCTGGATATCCATGACCTCACAGTGCCTGCTGACACTACCTACACAAGACCATCATAATAGGAGGAAAAGATCATGACATCAAACTGAAAAGAGAGACTGATTGAGAGGGGGAGGGGATATGATGGAGAGTGAAGTTTCAAAGGGGAAAGTGGGGGGGAGGGAAATAACATGGGATATTGTCTACAATTAAAGAAGTTGTCAAAATAATAATAATAATAATAATAATAATAATAATAATAATAATAAGACACACACACAAAAAAAAACACAGGTGTGGTGGTGCATGCCTTTAATCCCAGCATTTGGGAGGCAGAGGTAGGTGAATCATCATGAGTTTGAGGCCACCCTGAAACTATACAGTAAATTTCAGGTCAGTCTGGGCTAGAGTGAGACACTACCTCAAAAAACCAAAAAAAAAAAAAAAAAAAAGAAGGAGGAGGAGGAGGAGGAGGAGGAGGAGGGCTGGAGAGATGGCTTAGTGGTTAAGGTGCTTGCTTGTGAAGCCTAAGGATCCAGGTTCAATTCCCCAGGACCCAGGTAAGATAGATGCACAAGGTGACACATGCATCTGGAGTTCATTTGCAGTGGCTAGAGGCCCTGGTGCACCCATTCTCTCCTCTCTCTCTCTCTCTCTCTCTCTCTCTCTCTCTCAAATAAATAAAATAAAAAGGAGAAATAAAAAAAAAAAAACAAGGAGCCAGGTGTGGTGGCACACACCTTTTAATCCCAGCACTTGGGAGGCAGAGGTATGAAGATCACAGTGAGTTTGAGGCCACCCTGAGAGTACATAGTGAACTCCAGGTCAGCCTGTCAGCCTGGGATAGAGTGAAGCCCTACCTCACAAAAAAAAAAAAAAAAAAAAAAAAAAAAAAAAGCCAAGGGCTGGAGAGATGGCTTAGCGGTTAATTAAGACCCTTGCCTTGGAAGCCTAAGGACCCAGGTTCATTCCCCAGAACCCATGTAAGCCAGATGCACATGCATCTGGAGTTGGTTAGCAGTGTGCATCCAATTCTCTCCCCTCCTCTTTAAATAAATAAATCAAAAAAATTTAAAGGTGACAATATAGAACTGTGTTTGTGTTAGAGTCTCAGAGCGCCCTACCCATCTCCCCCTCCCCCTTATGACTCAGCCAAAACTCAACTGGAGACCCAGCCAAACTAGCTCCTTCCCTGAGCACTAGCCCACACCACCATAAATCCCTGCCCCCCACTGGGCAAGTTGCCACACCCTAAGCACATGGACATAAAAGGCTAGGTGCCTCTCTCTCTCTTTCCTATCCCTCTTTACTGAAGTAAAGTATTTCTCTATATCTCTGGCTGTACTTTCCTCTGTATCTCTCTTTGCCTCAGCCGCCCATCTGCTCTCCTTTTTACTCACACACATTTCTCACTCATTCTTTCTCTGTACTTCCAGGGTCACACTCAGCTTTCCGCCCCTGCTAACCCACCACCACTGCTGATTTCCCTGGTTCCTTGTCCTCCCCCTTTCCCTAAAACTCCCATTCTGTTGATAATAATAAGTAAACTGCCTGTCCCCAAAAAGGTATGGTCTCAGTCTTCTAATTGTGAACCCTAACAATATGGAATATACACATGTATACACACATATATCTGCGTAACAAAATATGTGACCACTTCAGTTTTTTTCATTCATTTATTTACACTAGCATTATTATTCTTAGTTTTTACATATATCTTTGTATGCTGACTTAAAATGTGTGAATGTGGGGCTGGGGAGATGGCTCAGCAGTTAAAGGTGCTTGCTTGCAAAGTCTAACAGCCTGGGTTTGATTTCCCAGACCAATGTAAAAAAAGTGTGGCACATGCATCTGGAATTGGTTTGTGCTGACAAGCGGCCCTGGCAAGCCCATATTCCTTTCTCTCTCTTTGTCTCTTTCTCTCACTCTCTCTCTTCCTCTCTGTCTCCTCCTAAATAAATACATAAAACTGCCAGGTGTGGTGGCGCACACCTTTAATCCCAGCACTTGGGAGGCAGAGGTAGAAGGATCGCCATGAGTTCGAGGCCACCCTGAGACTACATAGTGAATTCCAGGTCAGCCTGAGCTAGTGAGACCCTACCTCGAAAAACCAAATATAAATAAATAAAAACACTATTTTTTTGTCTTATTTTATTTATTTGAGAGAAAGGAAGAGGCAGATAGAGAGAATGGGCACACCAGACCCTTCAGCTGCTGAAAATGAACTCCAGACGCATGTGCCATCTTGAGCATCTGGCTTATGTGGGTCCTGGGGACTCAAACCTGGGTCTTGTGGCTTTGTAGGCAAATGTCTTAAACACTAAGTGAACTCTCAAGCTCAAATAAAACTAACAAAACTATTTTTTAAAAAAGATATTTTTATTTGATAGAGAGAGAAAGAGGCAGATAGAGAGAATGGGCACGCCAGGGCCTCTAGCCACTGCAAATGAACTTCAAATGTATGCGTCCCCTTGTGCATCTGGCTTATGTGGGTCCTGGGGAATTGAACACAGGTCCTTTGGCTTTGCAGGCAAATACCTTAACCACCAAGCCATCTCTCCAGCCCCAAAACTATTTTTTAAAATAAGTGAATGCAGGTGTTTTGACAATATATTTAAAGGACTTACAAATACATACTGAAATTTCAGTACTCTTAAAAGCATGCTCAAATGTTATCTTTGGGTTTGTTTAATAAAACATTAAAGTGTACTTGTTTATATAAGATAGCATTCATTAGAGTCGGGAGTGGTGGCGCACGCCTTTAATCCCAGCACTTGGGAGGCAAAGATAGGAGGATCGCCATGAGTTTGAGGCCACCCTGAGACTACATAGTTAATTCCAGGTCAGCCTGACACGAGGTGAAACCCTACCTCGAAACAAACAAACAAACAAACAAAAATAGCATTCATTAGAATCATATAAATCTCATTAAACTACAAGATTTAATATTGGATACATAGATTTTAATAATGATTTCCTTCCAAAACAAGTTCTAAAAATTAATTAATTCTAATGTATTTGTTTAATAATCCTGTGTAACAAAAGATAATAAAAATAACATCAACTATACATAATGTACAATTTAAAAATCTTTTTTTGTAGCCAGGCGTGGTGGTGCATTCCATAATCCCAGCACTTGGGAAGCAGAGGTAGGAGGATCACCATAAGTTCAAGGCCATCCTGAGACTACATAGTGAATTCCAGGTCAGCCTGGGATAGAGTGAGACCTTACTTTGAAAAACCAAAAAAAGGGCTGGAGAGATGGCATAGTGGTTAAGGCATTTACCTGCAAAGCCAAAGGATCCCGGTTCGACTTTCTAGGACCCACATAAGCCAGATGCACAAGGGGGCACATACATCTGGAGTTTGTTTACAGTGGCTACAGGCCCTGGCGTGCCCATTCTCTCTCTCTCTCTGCCTCTTTCTCTCTTTCAAATAAATAAAATATATTAAAAAAAATCTTTTTTGTTGTTTTTTTTTTTAATTTATTTTTGAGACAAGGTCTTGGTATGCTGCCAGAGTTACCCTGGTACTCCTATGTCTAAAGTCTTTTAATTTCTCCATGTTTCTTTTTTTGAGGGGGTAGTTTCCAAGGTAGGGTCTCACTGTAGCTCAGGCTGACCTGGAATTCACTATGTAGTCTCAGGGTATCCTCGAACTCTCGGTGATCCTCCTACCTCTGCCTCCCGACTGCTGGGATTAAAGGTGTGTACCACCATGCCTGGCTTTCCATATTTTTTTCAGAAATATTCATTCCCTATCTGTGCCAGTACACATTAATTCTTCCCATTCATCTAGTCATGCCACGCTGCAGGAGGTGAGGGGCCTGCTCCCTGCCACCCTCCTCCACCTGTATCCTCACCCGTGAATCTTTTCTCTCTACCTAGTCACACTGAGCACAGGGGCACCCAACTTTATGTAACGAATACTACTGGACGTGAAGTCACAAATTAACTCCAAAATAATTATAGTGTGTAACTTCAACCTTCTCCAACAGATAAGTCAACCATGTAAAGCATAAACAGAGGAGAAACACTGGAGCCAAATGACATTACAGAGCAAATGGACCTAACAGATGTGCACAGAGCATTTCACTCAAAACCTATGGAGGGGAAATTTGCAGGAAAATGGATGGATCTGGAAAGGATTATACTTAGTGAGGTAACCCAGGCCCAGAAAGCCAAACGTCACATGTTCTCTCATATGTGGATCCTAGCTACAAATGATTGGACTTCTATGTGAGTAGAAATAAAACTCAGCAGCAGAGGCCAGTAAGCTAGAAAGGGGATATGAAGAGAATAGAAAGGGAGGGAGAGGGGACTTAATAGGATAGTAGTGTGTGTGTGTGTGTGTGTGTGTGTGTGTGTGTGTACAGATTAATGGGGGTGAAAAGGCCTAAGTGAGATCATAGGAAGAGACTGAGTAAAGGAAAGGTGGAGGGAGGGCTAATCAAAATCTAAGAGGATATAGGTAAGTCATATGTAAACATACTTTTTTTGGACAATGGAACATTCAGAAACCATAGATTGTTACTAGAAAATTTTCAGTGCCAGAGATGGAATACCTTCCAGTTACCCAAAACATTACAGGCCATTGCCAAGGCTCATGATTTCCCACCAGGAATAGATTGTAAGACCCTATTGCTGAAGACTCCACATACTTGGGCTGCAAGGTCACTGAGAAATCCTGTTGGAACTGAGCTGAAAACCTCCTCCATGTAGACCAGCTGACAGAAAGCTGGAAAAAGCTATGCTGCATGCAGTTCAATGGGAGAGGGAGAAATCACCAGTGGTGATACTCAATAGTGGATACTGCAAGTCTTAAATTTGGCCAGCCAGTCTCGCTAAATGTATGTACTATGCTCACCAAACTGCTCAGTCAGCAGTTCTCTTAATACCCATATATTATATGCTTCATACCCATATATTAATGCTTCTCTCACTTTTGGTTGGAGAAGCTTCTCTTTTCAGGTGGCAGTGACTTTGGGGGTGACTCAGAAGGCACCATGGTGCTGAGAAGAAGGGACAAAGGAATACTCAGCCCTGAAACATCTCTATCACACCTTCCAAAGCTCAGGGTCCATTTCGGAAGAGGTGGCAGAAAGAACGTAAGAGCCAAGGGAAGGGTAGGACTCCTTACAACGTGCTCCTCCAGACACAAAATGGCCTGGGTATCCATGACCTCACAGTACCTGACACTATCTACACAAGAGCAACATAATAGGAGGAAAAATGATCATGACATCAAAAATAAAAGATAGACTGATTGAGAGATGGAGGGGATTTGCTGGAAAGTGGAGTTTCAAAGGGGAAAATGGGAGAGGGAGAGAATTATCAAGGGTTATTATCTGCAATTATGGAAGTTTTCAACAAAAAACAAACAAACAAACAAAAAACAAAAAACAACCTATAGAGGGAACTGGAGAGATAGCTCAGCTGTTAAAGGTGCTTGCTTGCAAAACCTGATAGTCCAGGTTTGATTCCCCAGTGCCCATGTAAAGCCAGATGCAAAAAGTGGTGCATGCATCTGGAGTTCATTTGCAGTGACAAGAGGACCCAGTGTGCTCATTCTCTCTCTCTGTCTTTCTCCTAGCAAATAATTTAAAAAAAAAAATCTATAGAGAACACATTCTTCTCAACAGCCCACAGGATTTACTCTAAAATATATCACATATTAGGACACAAAGCATGTCTCAACAAATTTAGTAAAGTTGAAACAAAGGAAAATAACCACAAACCCAGAAAAGGAGAAGTATTAATGTAGAGCAATTAGAATCCCTGGACATAATTTACATTGCTGGTAGGAATGGAAATGGATGCCACTGTAGAAAACAGTATAGATGTCCTCTAAAAAATTAAAAATAGAATTAACATTCAACTCAGCTATTCTACTTCTAGTATATACTCAAAGAAGTGAATGCAGATTTTCACACACATGTTTGTAGTCATGTTTGTGGAAGCATCACTTACAATAATAGCCAAAAGTTCCACCAGTAAAGGAATGGAAAAATCCAAGGGGATATGTACACATACTGGAGCAGGACTTAGCCTTAAAAAGAAAGAAAGTTGTGGGCTGGAGAGATGGCTTAGTGGTTAAGGCACCTGCCTGCTAAGCCTAAGAACACCTGTTCGATTCTCCAGGTCCCACATTTAGCCAGACTCAGTGACACAAGGGCACAATGCTGCACTTGCCCACAAGGGGGTGCACATGTCTGGAGTTCATTCACAGCAGCTGAGAGGCCACAGACATGCCCATTTTCTGGCTCTCTCTCAAAAAAAAAAATCTGTAACACATGCTACCACCTGGGTGAATACAGAGGATATTGAGCTCAGTGAAATGTACCAGTCTCAAAAGGACAGATACTATATGGTTCCTCTTACATCAGGGACCTAGGTGCTCAGAGACAGAAAGTAAGATGGCAGTTGCCAGGGGCCAGTGGAGGTGGAAGAATGGAGAGTTGGTGTTACTGGGTACAGAGTTTGAGTTTTGCAACTACAGAAAGTTCTAGAGAAGTAATGCTATGACAGTATTCTTCACCATCATCTCAGTTCACAATGAACTGTATGCTTTACAATGGCTAAGGTGATAAACTTAGCCATTAAAATTAACTTGAAATGTATATTTTCACCACAACTTAAAAAAATAAGCTGAGGGGCTGAAGAGATGGCTGAGTCGTTAAGCACTTGCCTGTGAAGCCTAAGGACCCTGGTTCAAGGCTTGATTCCCCAGGACCCACATAAGCCCAATGCACAAGGTGGCACATGCATCTGGAGTTCATTTGCAGTGGCTAGAGGCCCTGGTGCACCCATTCTTTCTCTCTCTCTGCCTCTTTCTCTCTCTTAAATAAATAAATAAAATATATTTTTAAAAATAAGTTGATAACCTCAGGGCTGGAGAGACGGCTTAGTGGCTAAGGCACTTGCCTGCAAAGTCTGACGACCCAGGTTTGATTCCCCAGTACCCACATACATCCAGATACACAAAGCAGTGCATGAATCTGGAGTTCATTTGCAGTGGCTGGATGCCCTGGCATGCCTATTCTCTCTTGCTATCTACCTCTCTCTCTCTCTCCTCTCTTTCTCTCTCTCAAATAAATAAATAAATAAATAAATAAATAAATAAATAAATAATAGGGCTGGAGAGATGGCTTAGAGGTTAAGGCACATGCCTATGAAACCTAAGGACCCTGGTTCGATTCTCTAGGTCCCACATAAGCCAGATGCACAAGGGGGAGCACGCATCTGGAGTTCGTTTGCAGTAGCTAGAGGCCCTGGCACACCCATTCTCACTCTCCCTCTCTTTCCCTATCTCTAATAAATAAATAAAAATTTTTAAAAACTTAAATAATAAATAAAGACAACATTTTTAAACAAAAATAAGCTGATAACCTAATAAACTAACCAAACTCCAACAAGTATTATATCAAATGAAATAGTTACAGCCACAGCAAACTCTCCAGAGTTAAAGGGGTTCATGGCTCAAATGCCCCAGTGTCGTCCTTGGGACTTCACATTTTAAGAGCCAGTTTCTGTTCTGAAACTGTCAGTCTTTATTCCTGGTGCAGTTCACACAAAGTGCTTCATTGTTGGGTTAGATTGGAGGTTGTTTTAAAAGTAGGGAAGGGCTGGAGAGATGGCTTAGCAGTTAAGGTGCTTGCCTGAGAAGCCTAAGGACCCAGGTTTGATTCCCCAGGACCCACATTAGCCAGATGCACAATGTGGCACATGCATCTGGAATTTGTTTGCAGAGGCTGAAGACCCTGGTGTGCCCATTCTCTCTCTCTCTCTCTCTCTCTGCCTCTTTCTCTCTCTCTCAAATAAAATAATAAGTTTTTTTAAAAAGGAGAAAAGACTTTGGGTGTAATTGCTGAGTTCAAAGCAGACATTTATTACCACCCACAGTCCTTAGAACTAGCTTCCAGACAAGAATCTGGTCTGATGGGCAAGGCACCCCCTGGGTGTCACTGCCACATATAAGTACCTGATTGCTACCAGCTACAGATCTTCTACTACTGAAAAAAAAAAAAAGGCTCAGAAAGCCTCACCCAGACTGAGATTCCGGGCCTCTCTGTCCTGGCACGAGGCCCAAGCTCTGTGTTGCCAGATATTCTCTGCAGACAAAAGTGAAGGCTTCTGCTCAGGGACACTTAGTACTTTACATATATCATCTCATGTCATGCTCACAGCGACCTAATGGGTGACTGCCATCTGCTTTTCAGATGTGAAAATGGACGGTCAAAGAGCTGAAGTGACTTGCTGACCTAGTGATAGGGAGAAAGTGGATTTGAGTTTGGGTTTTGTCTGGAGCTGCTGCCCATTTCCTCATGTTACACTGGACACCAGTGAGTAAATGAATGACTATTGTGAGGGTTGTTCTTGCCCAATGGCTTTCACCTGAGAAATTCAAAGCAGTTTTCCCTAAGAATTCTACAAATTTATTCATTATTTGCTCTGCAGGCATTGCAAAAGGCTGGTTTGTAAAATCAGGCCACAGCTGCCTTTGCAGACAAGTGGGAAGACAAGCATGTGGTAACCAGAGACAGATAATGTGTATTGATATTGCTGGGGACGTGTTATTTAATCTATATTTAAAAAATTAGTGAGGTAACAATGCTATTTACATTCTTCACATATGTAGTATACATGGTGATAGTGTGCACGCATGCATGTGTATGTGTATGTATGCTCATAGGCCTGTGAAGACCAGAGGAAAACTGGCCTCCTATATTACTCATCTGTATATTTACTTGAGACAGCACCTCTTTTCTGAGTGCAGACCTGCAATTTTCACCACCCCTGGCATTTCTCCAGTCTCTGCTCCTCACGGGATTGGGGTTTCAGATGTTCATGGTCATGCCCAGCTGTTTATGTGCATCTGGGGAATCAAATTCAGACAGTCTTGGTCCCTGTGAGACTCTTATGATAGCAGCAAACACTCTTACCTACTGAGCCCATTGATTGCATTTTCCTAGCTGGGTTTTCATGGACAGGATTTCACACAGGCTCCACACCAACTTATGGTCCGTCTAATTGCTTTTCCAAGATTATTCTCAGATACCATGTCTTATCAGTGAGCTACTACAAAATGAACACAGAAATTGAATATAAGCACATTGTAGAAATGTGATGAAACTTTTTATTTTGGTCATTTGAATAAAATTTTAAAAATTGGTCATGTATTTAATATCTTTGATTTTTTTTCTATTTTATTCTTTTTAATTAATTAATTTTATTTTACCAAAGTATTGATCTGCAAAGGACTGGTATAAAGCAGCTTATTCAATTGCCACAGATGGTTTAGGAAGCAATGAAATAGCAATAGCAGAACTAGGATTCAATGGACACAGGCTAACTCCAGGGCCCATGTTCCTCAGGGTTGCACGGTGGTTGCAACACTTCTAGGTTTGGCATCTGCATTCCAAAGAGGAGGAAGGAAAAGGTGAGGGCAAAAGGCACATGACAGTTGAGTCACACTGGGCTTATTGCTGTTTGTTGCATGCTAACCTTATTCCTAACCCACAGCCTTTGCTCTTAATAATCTTTCTTTTCCAGATACCTATAAGCCTCTGCCTGTATGTCACCCCTCCCGGCATTCCAGAGTCCCCCTAGACAACCACTGGCTAACCATCATTTTTTTACTCACAGGCTTGTGCTGTCCAACATAAATAGACACCAGCCACTGGTGCCTGCTAAGCACTTGAAGCATTGCTGGTGCACAGAGACACGCTGTGCGAAACACCAGATTTCAAACTTTGTTCAATAATGTAATGTAAGATATCTCATTAATAATTTTGATATTTGTTTCATGATGAAATAATATTTTGCATATACTATATTAAGATATATCAATAAAATTAAATATGACTGTTACTCTTTACTTTTAAAAGGTACTGCTAGGAAAATTGAAATTATATTTCTGGACTTCAATATTTGTATTTTCTTTTTTAAAAAATTTTTTAGCCAGGCGTGGTGGCACACGCCTTTAATCCCAGCACTTGGGAGGCAGATGTAGGAGGATTGCTGTGAGTTCAAGGCCACCCTGAGACTATATAGTGAATTCCAGGTCAGCCTGGGCTAGAGCAAGACCCTACCTTGAAAAACCAAAAAAAAATTTTTAAGTTTATTTTTATTTATTTGCAAGCATACAGAGACAGAGAGACAGATGGCCACACCAAGGCCTCTAGCCACTGCAAATGAACTCCAGATGCATGTACCACCTTGTGCATCTGGCTTTACATGGGTACTGGGGAACTAAACTCAGGTCATTAGGCTTTGTAGGCAAGCTTTAACCACTGAGCCATCTCTCCAGTCCCCCTTTTTTACTTTTTTTTTTTTTGGTTTTTCAAGGTAGGGTCTCTCTCTGGCCCAGGCTGACCTGGAATTAACTATGCAGTATGCAGTCTCAGGGTAGCCTCGAACTCTCAGCGATCCTCCTACCTCTGCCTCCCGAGTGCTGGGATTAAAGGTGTACGCCACCACGCCCGGCCTTTTTTACTTTTCTATTTGATGGGGAAAAGGGCTCAGAAAGTGTCACTTATATGCCCAGGCTGGTTACAAACTTACAATCCTCTTGCCTTAGCCTCCTAAATGCTCCAATTACAGGCATGCACCACTATATTGTATTAAACTGAGATGTGCTAGTCTTTGAGACAACTTGATTCCTCCTCGCCCCCATAAGCACTCTCACTACCATCTGTTGATGTTTTATTTACCATCAGCCTCTCCCATTGGAATATATGCTGTAGATGTCAGGGACTTAATTTCCTAATGCCTAGAGTAATGTAGGCAATAACTTCTAGAACTCTTGATGAGGGGATGAAGACATGAATGAACAAAACCACTTGGGCTAGAGGCTCTCTCAGCCCCTTACATCTTTGCATTTGTATCATTTTGCATCTTTGAAAACTTGCTTAAAAAGAGTCTGTAGCTAAGCATGGTGGCGCACACCTTTAATCCCAACACTTAGGAGGCGAAGGTAGGAGGATTGCTGTGAGTTCAAGGTCAGCTTGGGCTAGAACAAGACCCTACCTCCAAAAACCAAATAAAAAGAAAAGTCTGTTAAAAAAAAAAAAAATACACACACAGTGTATGTGTGCTCACTCATTTCCATCTGCACCCTCATGTCACTTAGGTATGATTCAAAGTGCCCTGCTCTACACGCAGTCTGAGGAGATAGCTTAAGCTTTTCAAATATAGACATCTGCACCAGAGATTTGTTAATTGACATCAGTGAATTGGAAAGTAATTAGTCCTGCTAGAGAAAGGGCAGTGTGCAAGGCAGCTTAGCTAAAAAGATCACACATCTCAGGTCGAGCACAGCTCCTTAAAATTCAGTTGCGTAGTGCCTTGGGGAAGCCTGGAGGCCTAAGAGCCCTGAGGACTGTGCCTATGTCTTTGCAGTGAACTCTGAAAGCAGGAAGCTTTACTAGGCATTTGGAGAGCTGGTCTCACAGGAACAAGTCTTTCAGGCAGTGTTTGCAAGACTTCCTTTTTCATTCCCACACTTAAAAGAATGGATGATGGGTTTGTGCCTAGCTTGTTAATAAACGTAAGTCAGGTAGGCTTTGTTCCAAGACTCACTTGCCTAACACACCTGCAGGTAGCAAGGTGTGGGGGGACTGCTTATATGCCCTCTCTATCATGCCTACCTCTGATGGCTGGCGGAAAGTGATGTGTGTGAGAGCAGATGGGTGCTGACCCACATGCAGACTAAGCCTAATCCTCAGAGTGGCTGTCTAGCCTTTCATCTGGGTACTACTCCTTAGTGGACACTTTCTCCCCCAGCTCTTCCTCCACAGCAGCAGAAGCATGACCTGCTGGACAGGTCCTGTCTGCACTCTGCTCTGGTAGTTCTGGTCTCTGCTAGGCTTGTTGCAACAGGCTGTTGCCAGGGTGACAGGAAGCACCTCCAACACATCAGAGGTCATCTAATTAGATTCTGCCTCCTTTGCTCCTTTACCCCATTATCTTCACGGGAAGAAAACTATTATATGCCACTTTCCTCCTCAAGACTGAGCTTACAGTACGATTGTCCTAACTTATTAAGCCATGTGGCCTGTTCTCCTGCTCATGCTGCAGCACTCCCTGTGACCCTCATGCCTGGCACGGGAGCTCACTGTTAGCTTCATGCTGTCAGAATGCTCCTCCTCTGGATCTTTGCAGGCATGGACCCTTCTCGTCTCATAGGGCATTGATAATGAGAAAAACTGATAGGCAACAAGTGTCATGCATGTGCTTAGCAGCTGGTAAGCACTCCTGAGGAGCCTTTCCTCAGCACCACACCCATGCTGCTTGCTATCACATGACCTTGTTTTCTTCATAGTTAGTGGAGAACAGTGTGAGCCACCATTTGCATATTTGCCTATTTATTTGTGCATTTAGTATCTGCCTCTACCTCCCACTCCAATGCCACACACACACACACACACACACACACACGAAAGTATGCATTTGTACTCAGTACACTTCCTCCTGTCACTACCACTCGAAACATACTTGTTGAATGAGTGACTTATAAACTAAGTCTTTCCTATTTGAGAATCTGAGCCCATACGGAGATTTAGCGTGAGAGGAGACATAATCACGAGAAAGGTCTTTCAAATAATGAGAGCTGTGAGTGGACTTGGATTTTTTTTAGAAAGGGAACAAAGTTCAAGGAACTACTATTAGGAGCCTGTTAGAGAATGGTGTCCCTTACCACACCTCTGCCAGGTTTGCATCCTCCTCTTCACTTACTGACAGTCAGGTCGGGAGAGCTGGAGTTACTGGCCCAGTGTCATACAGTAGAAAACAATGTGTAAATCAGGGGTGTTTGATGCAAAGCCCATGTCACAGCCAGTTCTTGGCCCTCTTCCGCCCCTCATTTGCAAAATGATGACTATACTATTAGACATGAGGAGCCAGGAAGCTGTTGTTGGAGGCAGTTTAGTCAGGGTGCCAGGCCCTCAAAGAGGTAGCAAAGAGGTCCTAGCTAGTGCAGCAGTAAGGCATTGCAGTGCAGGAGCTGAAAGTCTAAGGAAACTCCTACTCATCAAGGTGATGACTGCTGACTCATCAGGATGCCAGCTGAACACCTCCCTTTGTTCATTGTTCTCCCTGCTTTCAGATTCACTAGAATTCTGGCAGGCTCTCCTTGAGCCCACACAATCTCACCTTACCTTTGCACCAATCAGAGACCTCCAGATATGCTTATGTAGACCCATCACTACTATCTTACCTGTTTGATGCCTAATCTCCATATGAGCTGCCTCTTGGACTTGTTCCAAACGTATAAACAGCACTGTAATAAAGAGTGCTAGTAGGCAACTGTTTTCAAGATGGTTCAAAGGTTAAAGGCACTTGCTTGCAAAGCCTGCTCGCCCGGGGTTCTATTCCTCAGTATCACATAAAGCCAGATGCATAATGTGGCACATGCTTCAGCAGTTTGTTTGCAGGAACAAGAGGCCTTGGAGCACCCATACTCTCTTGCTCTCAATAAATAAATTAAGATATTTTGCAGATTTTTATTTTATTTTATGGAGAGTGACTGTGCACACATGAGAGAAAATTGGTGCAACAGGGCCTCAGCCCCTGTGATTGAACTCTAGACATATGTGTAATCTTGTGCTTGCCTCACCTTTGTGCAGCTGGCTTATGAGGGATCTGGAGAGTCAAACATGGGTCCTTAGGCTTTGCAGGCAAATGTCTTAACTGCTAAGCCATCTGTCCAGCCCCAGAAATATTTTTAAAATATTTATTTATTATTTATATGCAGAGAGAGATGGAGAGAAGGACAGAGAGAATGGGCACACCAGAGTCTCTAACTACTGCAAATGAACTCCAGATGCATACGCACTTTGTGCATCCCACTTTATGTGGGTATTACAGACAAGTGCCTTAACCACTGAGCAATCTCTCCAGCCCTACAAAAATATTTTAAAAAAATAACGACAAGCCGGGCGTGGTGGCGCACGCCTTTAATCCCAGCCCTCGGGAGGCAGAGGTAGTAGGATCACTGTGAGTTCGAGGCCACCCTGAGACTACAGGGTGAATTCCAGGTCAGCCTGGGCTGGAGTGAGACCCTACCTTGAGAAAACCAAAAATAATAATAATAATAATAATAATAAAAATAAAAATAAATAATGACAGAGGTCAGATTGCAAGGGTTAACACAGAAATACAGATCTCTGTGTCCATGGGAACTAGAAGTCCACAAGAGGCCTCCTATGAGTAGTGGTTCCCTCCAGTGAGCTCCTTGGCATGTGATGCCTTATTCAAGGGTGCAGGACCGTGTTTGTGCAGAACTTGCTTCCTAGTTAACCTGTTAGATTTACAATAGACCTGAGCAGAGATCCCTGTGCAGAACACGTAAGTAGGCAAACAAATAATATGTTCCTGTTTTTAAGTCTCAGGAAAAGGCCAAGGGCTATTTTTAGCTGTGGTAGGTTTGGGTTCTGAGAGGGTACGGGAGTTAAGTTTCTGTGTTTGTTACATTACATTTTAACATAATAAAGTCACCTCACTGTGCGTGTCATGTTGTTTTTATTAATCAAAGAATGTTTCTTTTTTCCAAGCTGAGGTATTAATGGCCAGCAAGCAAGCAGTACCTGATCCACAGATTTAATAATAAAACAAAAATAACATTTAGTTCTATCACATTTCCACAAGTTATCCTAAAAACAGGGGAGGGGGAGTCACAAATAAAGCATTGCCTTTGTTTGATAAGATGTACTTTTAGGAAAAAAATTGTGATTATGCTATTGTGAATCTCAAAAATAAACTTTGGATGAATGTGTTGTGATTCAGGAAGAATGTTCCTATGGAGTGTGTGTGTGTGTGTGTGTGTGTGTGTGTGTGTGTGTAAGGACAAGCTTAGGTATCATTTCTCAAGAACACTGTCTTTTTTTTCCCTTCAGACAGTGTTTTTTTACTGGCCTGGAACTTACCAAGTAGGTGAGCCTGGCTGGCTAGCACCCCGGGGGAGCTTCCTGTCTATCTCCCCATTACCACGATTACAAGTGTGTGCAATAACACGCAGCTTTTTCACATGGGTTCTGAGACTCGGACTGAGGTCTTCATGTTTGCAAGGCAAGCACTTCACTGACTAGGCTGTCTCTGCAGCCGTGTAGTTTTCCTTTTTGAGCTTTTCCAGGTACAAATATTTGTCCATGAAGAGGACATGAAGCAGAGGAGAGGGAATCATTACAGCAAGCACACAGCATTTGGAGATTGGAAACTAAATGTTAATGGGACAGAATAAACCATGTCCTTCAGGTTCAGACTCAGGCTCAATGGGGAGAGATGGCTGAATGGTTAAAGGCATTAGCTTGCAAAGACTATTGGCCAGGTTTGATTCCCTGGCAACATGTAAAACTGGATGCAAAGTGGTGCATGTGTGACACACATACCCTCAATACACACCTGCACAGCACACACACACACACATACACACACATGCACACAGAGAGAAGTAAATAAAATGAAAATAATAACTAGGCATGGTGGCACATGCCTTTAATCCCAGCACTCAGGAGGCAGAGGTAGGGGATCACTGAGAGTGTGAGGCCAGCCTGAGACTACATAGTGAATTCCAGGATAGCCCTGACTAGAGGGAGACCCTATCTCAAAAAAAACAAACAAAAAATGAACACAAAGAAACACTTGCAGAGCCCCCAGGTGGATCTGCCACTGGGGGAACACCAGGGAGAAGGTAGATGGATGACACCTGGCGGGACAGGAGCAAGGAGACATGACCTTCTGGACTAGCTCAGGAGCCATTGACTTACTTAACCTGGAAATGTAGTTGCTTCGTCTCTGGAATAAGGTGAAGCATTTCTGGTTGAAAACAGCACATTAAGCATGGGTATATATGGTTAAAACCCTTGTCCCATATTTCAAAATAAAAGGATAATCTGAGGGCTGGAGAGATGGCTTAGCGATTAAGGCACTTGCTTACAAAGTCAAAGAACCCAGGTTTGATTCTCCAGGACCCACATAAGCCAGATGCACATGCGTCTGGAGTTCCTTTGTGTACCCATTATCCCTCTATGTCCCTCTTCCTCTCTGTCAAGTAAATAAATAAATAAAAATAAAATATATTTTAAAAAGGATAATCTGAGGGGCTGGGGAGATGGCTTTGTGGTTAAGGCACTTGCCTGCAAAGCCAAAGGACCCAGGTTCGATTGCCCAGGACCTACGTAAGCCAGATGCACAAGGGGGCACACACATCTGGAGTTTGTTTTCAGTGGCTGGAGTCCCTGGTGCACCCATTCTCTCTCTCTCTCTCTAATAATACATAAATAAATAATTTAAAATTTTAAAAAAGTATAATCTGAAAGAAAAAGCATGGTACCCAGAAATAAGGAATCTCAACCTGAGAGAGAAGCCCAAGAGTCCGGGATAACAGTGAGGGGATCCCAGTGACAGCTAGACCCTGAGCATAGAAGCCACCTGTCAATACCCAAACTGACTATAAGGCTGAAAGAAAGAGAGAGGGGGAGGAGGAAGAAAGAGAGAGGAAAGGAAAGAGGGAAGAAGAAAGGGGAGAAAGAAGAAAAGAAGGAGAGAGAGGAGGAGAGACAGGGCTGTACAATGGTGAAGCAACACAGTACCAACTATCTTTGGAAGTGTTTAGGAAATAAGCTACAATGAACATGTTTAAGGTTGAATTAGAGGTAAATACACAGAAAATGAAACCAACTTTAAAAAATATGGAAATAATGCCAGAGACCACAAAAATTGTGCTGGAAAAGTTTTTTAAAAATCGCATGCATTCAGTGACACAGCTGTGAAAATACTGATGTGAGTAAAATTGAGTTGTATCTATATTAGGAAGATAAAAGAACAAGAGAAAAGTAAGGGGGTTGTGTGGGAGAGGGTGTGTTGAACATGGGGTGGCAGGTTGATGGCAAAGTACAATCTTTATCTTCCACATACAAAACCAACAGATAATTCTTAAAATTGAGACATCAGCCAGGTCTGTTGGCACAGGTCTGTAATTCCAGAGACACATGAGGCTAAGGAAGGGGACTGGGAGTTCAAAGCCTGTCTGGACTACTAATTGAGCTCAAGGCTAATCTGAGTGATTTAGCAAGACCTATATTCACAAATGAGGAGTGAGGGCTGGAGTGGTAGCTGAGTGGTAGAGAGCTTGCTTAGCATGTGCAAGGCCATGGGCTCAATCCCCAGCAATCAAAACACAACACAAAATAAGTGACAACACACAGGCATGCCACTTGAAGCCAGGGGAATGAATCCCAGAAACTCTGCTAAGGGGCACAGGGTTCTGGAATTCCTTGCTGTGTGTTTGTCAGCAAACATAACTGCCATAGACACATCACATGAGGACCTTTGTAAGAAAAAGCTGCCATCACATGGTATGTCAGGCTGCCTGGCTTTTCATATTGTTTCTGAGATTTGCAAAGTTGGCTTGTTGATAAAACATCTGCTTGAAAACAGGAGGGATGATAATAACAATGTGTACCTCTGTGGCATGGTTTAGCGTCCAATGAGGAGGGCATTTAGTTAGCCAGTGCTCTGTCCCTCCCCTGTCATGATCATAGATAACTCTGTTTACAAGTGGTGCTTTAAAGGGGATGGGAAAAGGGGCATAGTATCCTTTCTTTTCTTTCTAACCCCATACAGGTTGGATGGCTGGAATGTTTGATGTGATGAACCATCTGAAACTATGGTGTCAAAGGGCATACCCTGAGGATGGTGGATAGAAAGACAGAAGAAGCCTCCTACTTCCAGCCTGTGGTAAAAGGGAGACAAGACCTGGATGGCTATATTATAGTCTTATAATGCCTTTCTTAAATTCATTAACATTGATAGTAGCACTATGTGTAGTAACTTCTTATGATATGATAAACACCTACGTCAGACCTGAATGCTTGAAGTCTTGATCCTCCTACCTTTGCCTCTTCAATATTCTTTTTGTTTGTTTGCTTTTGTTTTTTTGTTTTTTGAGGTAGAGTCTAACTCTAGCTCAGGCTTGACCTGGAATTCACTCTGTAGTCTCAGGGTGGCCTTGAACTCACAGTGATCCTCCTACCTCTTTCTCCCAAGTGCCCGGCACATCAGCAATATTCTACCGGCATGTGCCACCACAACCAGCATGCTTGTTATCTTATATGCCAGACTGAAGCAATTTCTAGAGACCAAGAATTACTAGGACAAGAATGCTCTGTGCAGAGACAATAGCATGGACATCAATGCAGAAGATAAGAGAGACAGAGAGTCAAGGGAGCAGAAAGATGGGAGTGGATGGAGTAGAAGAGAGAACTTACAATAAGTGAAGCTGACCATAGAGACCATGGTACTGGCACAAAACAGACATGTAGACCACTGGAATACAATAGAGGACTCAGAATTAAACTGACATAGCTATGAGTAAAAAACATGCACTGGAAAAAAGATAGTCCATTCAACAAATGGTCCTGGCAAAAATGGATATCCATCTGCAGAAGAATAAGATTGAGATCCTAATCTCTAACCCTGCACAAAAATCAAGTCAAAATGGATCAAAGACCTTAATTTAAAACCAGAAATGTATAAACTGATAGAAGAAAGCATAGAGAATCCACTTCAGTTACAAGTAGAGACAAGAACTTTCTGAACAGAACTTCTAAGGGTGGGAAATAGTCCCAAGAGTAAAAAAATAAGACTATGTAAAATTAAAAAGCTTCTGCACAGTAAAAAAAAAAAAACACTATGAGCAGAGTGAACAAAGAGACTATAGAATGGGAGAAAACATTTGCCAATCATGCCTGTAGTAGACAGCTTCAGGTGGCTGAGATGAACTTCCAGACCAGGCACAATTATGGAGGAAGGGGTATTTATTGAAGATAAAGGGGAAATTCCACAATGGAAGAAGAAGCTGACCTGCCTTCACAGGTTCAAGCAGAGAGAGAAAAAAGCCACAAGCCAAAACCCAAAAACCACACCACATAGCACAGTTAGGAATTCCAGACAGAATTCCTGCACTTTGCGTATCTTTAGAATAGAATTCCAAATCCACTACCACACTTTGGGCCCTGGCATTGGCCTTGCCAGATATCCACAAACCTTTCCATCTTTATGTTGACAAAAACAAAGGCATAGCTAAAGGGGTATTTACTCAAACTCTCAGCCCCTGGAAGAGGCCAATTGCCTACCTGTCAAAGAAACTAGACCCAGTGGCAACAGGATGGCCCCCATGCCTCTGAATAATACAGCCACCACCCTGCTGGTCAAGGACTCAGATAAACTAACTCTGGGCCAAACCCTGAGGGTGACTACTCCTCACGCTCTCAAAGGAGTGCTGAAGCAGACCCCTGACAGTTGTCTGACCAATGCCAAACTGACTCATTATCAGGCTCTTTTTCTCAACCCCCCATGGGTCCAATTTGCCATCAGTCAAGCCCTGAATCCCACAATGCTGCTGCCTGATCCAGATCTGGACAGTCCCATACATGACTGCTCAGAGATCTTGAGCAGTTTACAAGGGACCTGACCAGATCTCAAGGAAGTTCCCCTTAAAGGGGCAGAACTAACCTGGTATACAGATGGTAGCAGCTTCCTCGGGGATGGTGTCAGGTATGCAGGAGCTGTGGTGACAACTGAAGAGACAAGTGTATGGGCAGAAGCCCTCCCTCCAGACACCTTTTCAGGATGGACTGAGGCTTTTCCAACCAAAAACGAGACTGCCACAACCATGGCCAAGAAACTATTAGATGGCATCATTCCAAGGTATGGCTTACCTGTTCTTTTAGGGTCAGATAATGGACCAGCCTTCATCTCACAGGTAACCCAAGCCATAGTTAAAATTGTGGGGACACATCAGAAGCTTCATTGTGTTTACCATCCCCAAAGTTCAGGACAGGTAGAAAGAATGAATTGGACCCTAAAGGAGACCCTAACTAAATTAACCCTTGAAACTGGCAGTGAGTGTGTGTCTCTCCTTCCTGACAACTTTGCACCTGAAGACAAACCTGGATTGTGGCAAGCTATCACACCCCCTCAGGACCCACTCAAACTGAGGATCTGTAAGCTAGAGACTCAATAATGCTGTTACACCTTGCCATGATGTGCCTTGCACTTGCTCATTGTTCCATGTCCCTGGTTGCACCCAGCCACCAGGAGCCACAAAACCTCACATGGGTGATCTCTAACCCAGCCACCAGGATGATTGTCAATTCTACAACCCACTTAGCCGCTCCCCGAGACCTAGTTCCCCAACCTAACATTTGACTTGTGCACTCTAACAGAAGGGGATTGGGATATCTATGGTGAAATTCATAATTGCTTCTCCCCAGCCGGCCGTAATGTAGTACGAGGAACCCCCTTCTATGTCTGTCCAGGAAGTAAGAGGTCTAAATCTCAAAAGACCAAATATGGGGGACCAGACTCATTTTTTTGTGCGAGCTGGGGCTGCGAGTCAACAGGCATGATCTCTTGGGAACTCCCAGTCAAGGATGACCTCATTGTAGTTAAACGGAGCCCCGGACCAAACTCACAGGGATGGGGATATGGACTACAACCCAAACTTTATTCAAACAGTCTTGGTGGACCATGTGTCTTCAGTTGTAACCCTATCACTATTACATTTGTCCCAGCAGGTAAAAAAATTACCAATTGGGAAGCAAGAATAACTTGGGGATTACAACTCTATAAACCTAATAGTGATTTTGGAGTACTGTTCACTATCCAATTGTCCATCGGGACCACCTCAGCCACTAGGACCCAACAAGGTGCTGGCCCTACCTCAAAGGACTACCACAGCAATACCCCCCAATAACCCCCACCTCCAATGCTGCCCCACCACCAAGTACTAGACCAATAGGCTTACTAAAGGCAACTTACCAAGTCCTTAACTCCTCCAGGTCTGAACTTACTAAGACTTGCTGGTTATGCCTGAACCCACAACCCCCTTATTATGAAGGCATAACAGTACCAGGAAACTACTCTGTAACTACTGAAGCCACCACCTGCCATTGGTAGCAGTCAGGAAAAGGAAAGCTTACTCTCCAATCAGTCACTGGAAATGGACTCTGTAATGGAAATCAGGTTCCCCAAACCTATTCTCACCTATGTAATCAGACTCAAAATCCCACAGATTATAGGTATTTGATTTCCCCAGATGATAGATGGTGGGCCTATACTACAGGATCAACCCCCTGTGTTCATACCCAAGTCCTAAATCAGACTAATGACTTTTGTGTCCTAGTACAATTGATCCCTTGGATAGTCTACTATCCTGATCAGGATGTTCCCTTACAATTAGAGCCAACAGGACAGGAAAAATGGGAAATCATCACTGCTGTCTTGTTATCTTCTCTTCTAGGACTTGGTTTAGCCAGAGCAATAGGCCCTGGTACCTCTGCTTTAGTTCTCCAAGATAAGAACTACCAATATCCTAGGTCATCCATAGATGCAGACCTAGAACAATTAGAAAAATCTATTGTACATCTATAAGACTCCTTCTCTTACCTAGCTGAAGTAGTTCTACAAAACAGACAAGGTTTAGACCTACTACTCTTATAACAAGGTGGTCTCTGTGTTGCTCTAAAGGAGGAATGTTGTTTCTATGTTAATCATTCTGGTGTTGCAAAAGAATCTATGGCTATACTTAGAAAAAGGCTTCATAAAAGGAAATTAGAAAGAGAACAATCCCAAAACTGGTACACATCCATGTTTAACTGGTCCCCCTGGCTAACAACTTTAATTTCTGCCCTAACAGGTCCCCTTATCCTTCTGTTGCTTGCCCTCACTTGCAGGCCCTGTATTATCAATGCCTTGTTCAAATTTGTTAAGGATTGCTTAGCCACAGTACAATTGACGGTTCTGAGACAACAGTACCAACCTTTGGATTCATCTCTAGGTTTTGAGATGATTCCCCTCAAAGGTGGAATGAGGGACCAAACTGAAGCCATGATAGGCTTTAGTAAGGTGCCGATCTAACTAGGCCTAAGTTTCAATTTTCCGGAGAGGCAGACAAGACTTCTGGGAAACCAAGAACAAAGGGCTGTTAATCGATGGCCGCCCTGACATGTGGCCAGGGAGATAGTCACCCAGTTCCTATAAGATCTCTAAGCAATGACCAAAAAAGGCATGCCCAAGGTGGCGGGCACTGGGGGCTGAGTCAGTTCCTGGAGACATGTCTAAACATGCCCAGACATGTCCCTTTCACCCCAACCAATCAAAGATGTACAAATGTAACTGTTACTTGCCTAGCCAATCACATTAGAAGATTACCTAACCCACCTGGAATTCCCCTAGCCGTGCTTAAAGGGGGCCTGCATACTCCTCTCATGGTCGCCATTTTGTATGAATGGTTGACCCCTGCCTGCTGGCTGATTCTGCAAAATAAACGTTCTTTGTTTTTACATACTATTTGAGTCTGGGGTCTTTCTTCAGAGATTTTCAGACCCTTACACCTACCTCTGCATCCGGAGTGCAGGGATTAAAGGTATGCACCACCATGCCCGGCTTATTGAAGGTGTTTTTGAGAAGTGATTCAGGGAGTATGATTTCTGAGGTGTAACGCCCCAGAAATTTTAATGCAGTTTCAATGTGTTGGTCAGGATATAGATTTATTGTTTCTTTATAATTTATGGATGCCCTAAAGAAATGTTTGTTCATGGGTCATGAATTCAAAGAGACCCAGTTTTTCTTTTCTGGGATGGAGAAGAGTCCTTCACCCACAGTCTTTACCAACTTAAGATAGTTCCAAAGTCCCATGTCTCATCTGAGATTTAAGATTGTCTCTTAGCTGTGAGTCCTGTAAAATCAAACAAGTTATATACTTTCAACATATAAAGGCCCAGACTAAACATTTTTAACTACTAAAGGCCTAACAAGGTGTGACTGGAACAATGTAAACTCAACCACCACCAGCAATCATCAAACTTCTGCAGTTCAAGTCTGATATTATAACCAGTGACTGACAGTCTCCAGATTTTCTAATTCTGCCCCTCCAGTTGGGCTGAATAGCCAAGGAAAACTTCCATCCCAGGCCAACAGCACTCAATGCACAGTCCCTTGCACAGTCCTAGTATATCCAAAACATCTTCAGGTCTCCATGTAAACCACAGTCCATCTTCCAAAGGCTTTTCCAGCCTATTCATGAGGGTCATCATGCCCTGCCTCATGTCACATCTCAGTAGCAGCTCCTGAAACCATGTGCATCTCATGACCACTCCACACATTTTTCATGCTTCCAAAACCAGTGCCAGGCATGCAGGATACAGCCATATTCTTAATATAGGGACAAAATACATCATAACCTTGAAGAGAAGGTTCCTTTTCTAGTCAACTCTTTCCAAAAGAGTTTGTATGTCTATCATAGTCTTTCCTCAGGCATTCATTCCATTGTTTTAATGTAAAGTAGTTGAACCATCTTCCTTAAGATTGTTAATGTGTTTGACAATAGTAGCTTTTGCAACCTAAACCAGTCTCAGTGCCTGTAATTTAAATTTGCTTGAGTTTTTCCAACTTAAGATCTTAAATCTTTCTGTCCAATATCTTTAGCCATTTACATCAGTCCATTACAAATTTAACCTTGATCAAACTCTCTGGGCCTGGGCAGCAGAACACAGCCATCCCTTATGCCAGTAGTCCAGTTCCAACAAAACTTTCTGCAGTCTTTCCTTCCTCTCAGAAAGTTCATATGCTAAGCCTCCAAATTCAACTCTCTCTGCACTTAGCATTTTCAGACTTTCACAAGGATAGCCCATAATACTTGGCTTACTGCCCCAGAAGGCATCTTCAGTTGTAAGCACCAAGACCATGCCTGTTCCTCCAAAACAAAAGTTCCAAAAGACCAAACTTCACATGGTTAGATTCATGTCACCCCACTTCTGGTTACAATTTCTGTAGTAGATAGCTTCAGGTCACTGTGATGAACTTCCAGACCAGGAACAGTTATGGAGGAAGGGATTTATTGAAGATAGTGAGGAAATTCCTTAAGGGAAGAAGAAGCTAGCCTGCCTTCATAGGTCCAAGCAGAGAGAGAGAAAAGTCACAAGCCAAAACCCAAAAGCCACACCACATAGCACACTTAGGAATTCCAGGCAGAACTCCCACACTTTGCATATCTTTAGATTGGAATTCCAAATCCACCACCACACCTTAGGGCTGGATCTATCCCAGTGACATCTCCTCCAGCCAGGTAGCTGGATATCTAGGAAGCTTTAATAAACTCCTGAATCTATTGGGGGGTTTCTATTCAAACTATCACAATACCTCACACAGGTTGTTGATATGTAGAATAGAAAAATAACTGCAAAAATTAAACACAACCCTCACAAAACTGCTGACAATACAATGAGATAATAGAATAGACAGTTATCCAAAGAAGAAATACAAATGGCCAAAAAATGTTTAAAAAATATTCACTAACCTTAGCCATTAGAGAAATGCAAATTAAAACCACTTTGAACCAGACGTGGTAGTGCACCCCTTTAATCTCAACACTCAGGAGGCGGAGGTAGGAGGATCACTGTGAATTTGAGGCCAGCCTGGAACTACAGAGTAAATCTCAGATCAGCCTATGATAGAGTGAGATTCTAACACACACACACACGCACACACACACACACACAAAATCAAAAAGTGGGGACTGGAAAGATGGCTTAGCAGTTGAGGAGTTTGCCTGCAAAGCCAGGACCCATGTGCATGTGCACAAGGGGACACATGCATCTGGAGTTTGTTTGCAGTGGCTGGAGGCCCTGGCACACCCATTCTCTCTCTCCCCCCCTCTCTCTAATAAATAAATAAATAAATAAATAAATAAATAAATAAATAAATAAGCCACTTTGAGATTTCATCCCACTCCAGTCAAAAGGACTACCATCAAGAAAACAACAGCACATGTTGGCAAGTATGTGGGGAAAGGGAGCCCTTATTTACTGTTGTCAGGAGTGTAAATTGGTGCAGGCACTATGAAAATCAGTATGGAGGTTTCTCAAACATCTAAAATCAAGCTACCATAGGACCCACCTATACTACTCCTGGACATATACCCAAAGGCGTCTACAGTCTACCACAGAGATATTTGTATATCCATGTTCATTATTGTTCTATCTGCAATATCCAGGATGACTGGATAGTGAAAACTTGGCGCATATACATTTACACTGTATTGGCTACTCTCTTGTTGCTGTGAACAAATATCTAACCAGAAGCAATTTCAGAAGGAAAGGGGTTTAATTTAGATTACAATTTAAGGGAAAGAAAAACAGGAGCAGAGCTCTTCACATTGTCTAGAGTCAGGAAGCAGAAGAACAACAGGAAATGGGGACAAGCTGTAAAACCTGCCCCAGTGACCACTTCCTCTAACAAGGCTTCACCCACTAAAGCTTCCACAATCTTCCTGAATTCAAACCATAACACACACAAGAGAATTTTATTCAGCTGTAATGAAAAATGAAATTATGAATTTTGTGGGAAAATGTATGAAACTGGAAAAGACTATACTAAGCAAGGTAATCCAGGCCCCAGAAAGACAAAAATCTCATGCTGTTTCTCACATATGAATCTTGACTTTTCATGTTTCTATGTATGTAAGTAGGGGTGTGAGCCTGGGCATAAGCTCTGAAAATAGATAGGACAACATGAAAGGGGAGCAAGAAGTATTGAGAAAGGGTGAGGTGGGCAAAAGGACTCTTGTAACACAAAAGGGGAAGGGGGAGGCTCTGTCCAGGAGAGGGCATTGAGAAGCGAGGGATGGGGAAAAGAGAGAGGAAATAAAAGCAAAAAAAAAAAAAGTTCAAAAACACCATAATGAAACCTAAATCTTTGTATGCTAATTCAATTTGTTTTTTTTTTCTTTTTTTTTTTTTTTTTTTTTTTTTTTTTGGTAGGGTCTCACTCTGGCCCAGGCTGACCTGGAATTAACCATGTAGTCTCAGGGTGGCCTTGAACTCACGGCGATCCTCCTACCTCTGCCTCCCGAGTGCTGGGATTAAAGGCGTGCGCCACCATGCCCGGCTGCTAATTCAATTTCTAAATAAATTAATGAGGCTGGTGGGCTGAAGAGATGGCTCAGGGTTAAAGGCACTTGCTTGCAAAGCCTGATGGCCCAGGTTCAAATCCCCAGTACCCATGTAAAACCAGATGCACAAAGTAGTGCATGCTTCTGGAGTTTGTTAGCAGTGGCAAGATGCCCTGGTGCACTCATTCCCTCTCTCTCCTTCTCTCTATGCTTATAAATAAAATTTTTTAAAAAATCTTTTTTAATGAGACTAACTGAGCATGGTGGCACATGCCTTTAATCCCACCACATGAGTTCAAGGACACCCTGAGACTACATAGTGAATTCCAGGTCAGCCTGGGCTAGAGTGAAACCTTAACTCCAAAAACCAAAGGGGGGAAAATAAATGAGGCTGGTGAGCATTGCCTTTTAAGCCATGCTAAGGAGTTTTGAATTGCATTCAGGGTCAAAGATGATGTAACAATGTTTAGCTAGTAGAATTTGTGGGATGGGAAATGGTCAGAAAGTGCAGTCACAGAGACTAGAAGGATGTTGTTTTCATAATCTCAGCAAATGGCAAAAGGGAGTTGGAAATGGTAAGGGCTGGAAGAATGGACCGAGGAGAGGGGATCTGACCAGATTTGGCCAGCAAGGAGCATCTGCTGACTCCACATGAAGGTACAGGGGGAAATTGGCCTTGAGACTTGGGCCAGAGTTCCTTGCTGTTCCTCTGGAAGGATGGCCAGGTGGTTCATGAGGACAATGAATGAGATGGGGGTGGTGAGTGACTGGGGAAAAAAATGCCAACGGGGCTGTGCTCAGACAGATGAGGCTGCAAAACACCCAGGTGTTGAAAATCAGGCTGAAACTATATATTTAAGAGGGAGATTGGGGAGGGGATATCCATGGATTTGAACTCACCCCAGAATTACAGAATTACTCTGTTCAGTGCCTTTGTTTTTTTTGGAGGCAAGGTCTCACTCTAGCCCAGGTGGCCTCCAAACTCCAAATCACTCTGTAGTCCAGGCTGGCCCTGAATTCACAGTGATCCTTCTACCTCAGCCTCTCTGAATTCTGGGATTAAAAGCATGTACCACCATGCCTGGTTTTGTGGTGCATTTTCTAAAGGTAAAATAGGAACACTTCTGAACAGCCACATCCAGTTGGAAATAGGGTAATCATTTTCCAGCAGAAGAATCTGAAACCCCAATAGAGCTGAAGCCTGCACTGGAGAAGATAGAGGACCAATCCTTTCGTCTGCTCAGAAGTGAAAATCTAGATCATACAGTGAAAGACACTGTGCAGTCCTGGATCTTTGCCAGCTGCTCCTCTGAACCTCCAGTTAATCCCTCATTATGTCAATCATTCATTCAGCAAGCAATCACTGGGGGCTTGTCTGTACTCTCTAAGGTATAGGAGTTGAAAATATACATAAGGCAAACAAAATGAAGTTCTAGTTAATTTTTTCAAAAGAAGGCTGTTCTAATAAATAAATAACCCCCGCCACCACCACCCAGAGAATGACATGTAGTTTGCAGTTGGCACCATGAGGGAAATAAATAAAGGTGTGCATAATTGAGAGGGGTAGGGGACAACAGGGCAGCATAAGATGTGTTGTTCAGAAGAGCCAACCATGTAACAAACTAGGAAAAGATGGCTCCTGCAGGAGTACGTGCCAGTGCAGACAATTTGAGGGGAACTGGGCTTAATGTGGAGGAGCAGTCAGAGGGCAGGATGGCTAGGGCAGGGTGAACAGGAGATGGGAGAAGGGGCTGGGTAGGCCAGAACAGGGAATCATTCAGGCCAGAGCCTGGATCTGATATTATGAATAATGGGGAGTCATTTGAAGAGTTTATTTTTTTAATTTTTTGTTTATTTTTTATTTATTTATTTGAGAGCAACAGACAGAGAAAGAAAGAGACAGATAGAGAGAATGGGTGCACCAGGGCCTCCAGCCACTGCAAACAAACTCCAAATGCATGCACCACTTTGTGCATCTGGCTTGCATGGGTCCTGGCTTCAAAAGCAAGTGCTTATAAGCCATCTCTCCAGGCCCATGAGGAGTTTATTATACTTATACATAATGGGGAGTCATTGGCCAGTCACTGTTGCTGCCATTATTTGTGATGGGTAAATTTGGGGCAGGGGGTTGGGAAGGCGTGGAAACTGTGATTAGGAAGCACAGCCTGCTCTGGCTCTGGCTCTGGCTCTGGCTCATGGGAGGCTCCATGTCTCCATAACCTCCATGAACAGCAGGCACAATCACTCCTACTTCTGATGAGCCTCCTATTTCGATTATTCCACAAAGCCAAGCACAGTTTGAGGCATTGGGCTGTCTCTTTTAAAAATGTTTGATGTTATCTAATAAGTTAAAAAACCCATTGATTCCAAGAATCAGGCAACCCAATTAAAAAGGCCTGAACACAAAGGCTGGACATAGCAGCTGTTTGCTGGCACTGGTCAGTTGCTAGAGCGGGAAGCCTTGTCAAACTCAATCAACAGGGCCAAGCCAGCAGCCCATGATGACATAGTCTCCAGGTCTGTCATTGTTCTCGGCTCACATGAAGCTGTGTCTCTGTGCCTCCAGGAATTTGGAGAAAATAAAGCATTCTTTTTCAATCCAGTGTTTTCCTCAGTGACAGGAGCACCCTGCCTGGGATGAGCAGGGCATCCTGGCAGACTGATGTTCACAGCTAATCTGTTTCCCTTTAAAAAAAAAATATTTAATTTTTTTTCCAAGGAGAAGGAAAGAGAGGAGAGAGAGAAAGAAAGAATGAGAATGGGCACTCCAGGGCCTAGTGTAATGACAAACAAAATCCAGACACATGCACTGCTTTGTGCATCTGGCTTTACATGAGTATTGAGAAATTGAACCCAGGCCTTCAGGCTTTGAAAGCAAGTGCCTTAACCACTGAGCAATCTCTCCAGCCCCAGTCTGTTTCCTTTTTGAATGTCTATTTAACACAGGATCTTTCCTCACAAACAGAGCCTGAGTCACCACAGAAGCTGGGGAAAGGCAGAGTCATGCTTCCTGCCCCTCATTCCTAGGCCAGGCCCAGCTGTGGAGGATAACCACTGGATCACTGCCACCGGGAAAGGAAAGGCAAATGGACCTGGAGTCACCAGGTCCAACCAGCCCTGTTTAGAAAGTAGAACCCCGTGACCTTAGGGCTTGATGGGAGAGCTTCCTCTAAGTTACAGTCAGCATAAAAAGGTGAGCGAAGTCAATCAAATGACTGTGGTTTAGAGCAAAACCTGGAGGCACGGGTACTTGGCAGGCCTCTGCTGTGAAGAGCAAAGGTAGTGGATGGTGACTGCAGGGTGTGTTCTATGAGGATACAGAGAAAGCTGGCATGGCAGAGAGAGAGAAAAGAAAGGTCTGGAACATTTTCAACTGATAACATTAATCTGTCTAAAGTTAAATTGTAAAAAGTAATAGACAGCCAGATGAAATGGTGCAGGCTTGTAATCCCAGCACTTGGTAAATGGAGGCAGGAGGATCAGGAGTTCAAAGCCAGCCTCAGCTACATAGTGAGTTCCAGGCCAGCCTGGGCTACATGAATCAAAAGAAATGGAAATCAAAAATTCAGGAGCTTGGGCTGGGGAGATGGGTCGATGGTTAAAAGCACTTGCTTACAAAACCTGACAGCCAGGTTTGATTCTCCAGTACTCATATAAAGCCAGATTCACAAAATGGCACATACATCTGCAGTTTGTTTGCAGTGGCCAGAGGCCCTGGTGTGCCCATAACTCTGTCTGCTTCTTTTCTGTCTCTCTCTCTCAAATATATATATCACATTTATATATGATATATGCCATATCTAATATCTAATTATATATATACATATTCAGGAGTTAGTCATCCTCCCCACTGCAGAGGATGAGTTTGAAGTGAATGTGGTCTAGGTAGTAAGACTCCATCTCAAAAAAGAAAAGTCAGTTCTAGCCGGGCATGGTGGTGCATGCCTTTTATCCCAGCACTCTGGAGGCAGAGGAGGATCACTGTGTGTTCAAGGCCATCCTGAGACTACATGTTAATTCCAGGTCAGTCTGGACCAGAGTAAGATCCTACCCCGAAAAACCAAAAAAAAGAAAAAAAAAAAAGTCAATTCTAGGCTGGAGAAATGGCTTAGTAGTTAAGGCACTTGTTTGAAGCCTAAGAACTCGGGTTCGATTCCCCAGTATCCATGTAAAACATGCACAAGGTGGCACATGCATCTGGAATTCATTTGCAGTGGGTAGAGATTCTGGTGTACCCATTCTCTCTATATATATTTGCCTCTTTCCCTCTCTCTCAGAAAAATAATTTTTTTTTAAAAAAAAAGAAAAGTCAGTTATCCAATTCACTACACAGATATAGACTATTCCCATCATGGCAGATGGTCTTACTGGCCAGCGTTAATCTGGAAAAGACATTCCATTTTCCACCTTTGGATTACAGATCAGCTATACATCCTACTCCCCTCTGATGAGATCATCAGTACCCTTGCAGCAGGCTGACATGCTGCATTGGCTCTCTTCCACCACCTTTGTCTTGAGCTAGTTAGTAGATTTGATCTTAGATCCTTACCAGCAAAAGTTGCAAGTAAGAGCATACATCTGCTGACAATAATAAAAACAATAAACACTGGAATTTATCAAGTTATGTATGGCTTCCAAGCTCTGGCTTCATGTCTTCATGTCCTTATTTAATCCTTCAGACACCTAACAATGCAGTTATTTTTTTTTTTTATTTTTTATTTTTTATTCTTTGATTTTTCAAGGTAGCGTCTCTAGCTCAGGCTGACCTGGGATTCACTCTGTATTCTCAGGGTGGCCTCAAACTCACAGTGATCCTCCTACCTCTGCATCCTGAGTGCTGGGATTAAAGGTGTGCACCACCATGCCCGGCTTTAAAGTTTTTTTTTTTAATACTTGTTTTATTCATTCATTCATTTATTAGAAAGAGAAAGAGAGAATGGGCATGCTAGGGCCTCTAGCCACTGCAAACAAGCATGCACCATCATGTGCATCTGACTTATGTGGGTACTGTGGAATTGAAGCTACCTCCTTAGGCTTCCCAGGCAATTGCCTTAACCACTAAGCCATCTCTCCAGCCCCAATGCAGTTATTTCGTCTCCATTTGACAGACAAGACAGCCAAATTAAGTTATCCAGAGTTGGTGAGCAGTAACATAGGAGTAGAATTGATTTTAGCCTTCCATGATTGGTGTGTGGGAACCTGAATTGACTTTCTACCATGGACTGGGCTGTGAATGTGGACATGCGAGTAAATGGAAACTTTAAATCTGCAACTTTTCTAGAAATCTCTAGCTTCTGGAACAAGCTGGTTTGGCTACAATCGTTTCTCTGCTTGGTCCTTTTTTTCCTCTATAGAAAGGAGATTTGAGAAGACAAGGCTCTGAGCTCAGGCTGGCCCTGGTGGGAGACAGCTCTTCATACTGACTGCTTGCCCATTGATCTCCAAGCCCTGCCAGCAAAATTCCCTGATGCTAGAACTTTGGTTAGAGGACCTAAGTCATGTGCTGGTTTGCACTGGAGGCAGGTTTGTGTGTGAGGGGGGTGAGAAGAGAGTCAGCACACACTTCTCGGCCGAGCTGCATTTCCCATTTGGCTTGGCAGCAGCTTTTAATGACATGAGACCAATCCAAGAATTGCATGTCAACATCACTTCTTTTACTGGAACCACAAGTTCAGCTCCCTGGGACCGGCTGTGTCTCTGAGCAGACTTCAAAAACAACTCTTTTTTTTTTTTAAATTTGAAACCAGAACACTCTTCTTAGAGCCACCCACCTGCACACCTTTCCCCCTGAGGAAGAAAGCAGAGGGCAAAGCTTGTGGAATGTACTGTTAGTAGAGGTGGCCCAGGCCTGCCTGGCTGTGGGGTTTCTCCACACTCAGCTGTCGGTATTGCCTTTCTTGTGCTTCCAAGACCCCACGGCTCCTTCCTGCCTCCTTTCTCCTTCCAGAATCAGCTTTATTAATAGCAATGGCCTCTCCCAAACCCCAGCATTTTGCCACAGCTGCCCCCCCACCATGCTGAGACTTCAAGTGGAGATATTGCAAAAGATGCTGTTGCTTTCAAAACCCTTTCCCAGCCAGGGAGAAAAGCCTCAAATTTCCTCAGATCTCCATGACATCTGTCATTTCTCAGCTGCTCCAAACATTTGAGGACCCAGCTGGGGTTCAGAATTAGAGGAGAGTAGGGGGAAAGTGATTGGCAATGAGTGACAATTAAAAGTAGAACCTACTCTGTCTTTGGTTGTGTTTACCATGTGTAAGGTTCTCTTGGGGAGAGGAGGTGAGAGAAAGGCTGACTCACATCCTCTCCCCTGGGACATCTGAGGACCTGGCCTCCAGGCCCCGTTCTTCAGGAAAGTCTCCGCCACTCCTGACTCACCCACACAGGGATGTGTAGTTCTCCTCAGAGTCCTCTTGCCACCTAATATATCTTTCTTTTGTGGATCTCACCACCCAGAAATTGTGTCTCACTTGTCTTCCTACTGACATCCTCTTGGCCACTCTTCTCTCCTAACACTTGTGCACCATGTGCATGTAGAGATTAATGCACACTCAGAGAGGGAATGGATGGATGCTGGATGTTCCTGGAAATTCTAGGGGTGGTATAAACATGAGGGCAGTGGGGTTATTGCTGCATGAAACAAAGCTGAGGTTCTAATCCAAGGACAGCATCATAGCTCTGAGTGTGCCTGGAGTGTGAATGCAGCCTCCATCACACATGAGCTATATGCTTGGGCAAGTTCAACACATCTGTTTCCTGTTCTTCATTTATTTAATAAGGATTATAAGACTGTCTTTCTCATAGTGTTCGTGAAAAATAAATGAGTTAACATAGGTTGCACTGCCCTTATCCAAAATGCTTGAAACCAGAAGTGTGTCAGAGTTTTGTAAAAATACATTTGCATAGATTATATGTGTTGAATACCCCTAAGCCCCTGCCAAATTCTTCTTAAAATTAAAAACTTTTGGGGTATCATTGCACTAAATGTGTTTGGACTGTGGAGCATTTTGAACTGTGATTTTATTATTATTATGAGGAAGCTGCCTACTAGCTTCCTTTTGGGCTGTACATGTGGGCCAACTCTGGTCTCAGAGCCTTTGCATGTCTCTTTCCCTGACTGGCATACTCATCCCCAAGTAGTCACATCATGTTTAATATTTATTTATTTATGAGAGCAAGAGAGAGAGGGAGATAATAGGCATGCCAGGGCCTCCAGCCACTGCAAATGAACTCAAGACGCATGTGCTACCTTGTGCATCTGTCTTACATGGGTCCTGGGGAATTGAACCGAGGTCCTTTGGCTTTGCAGGCAAACACTTTAACTGCTAAGCCACCTCTCCAGCCCTCACATGACTTTTCTCTTGACTTTATTTAGGTTTTCACCAGTCTTGTTTTCTTAGAAGCCTTCACTCCAGATCCCTGCTGGCTTCAGCCTTTGTCATGAGGCATATATAGAGCTGGGTGTGATATTTGTGGGTCCCTTGACTTGATTCTTGTCTGCCATATTCAAATGTCATCTCCATGAAGACAGGTACCTCGCTTTGTGCTCCATATCATTCTCAGTGCCTCTAATAATGTCTGCCACATACCAGGTGTGTGAGAAATATGTGAATGAATGATGGGTGGAAGAATGGATCCATAGGCCTCTTTTGAGAGTCTTCTACATACATTTCCGCCAGGCTCACCATCCTCAAACTCCTGGTCACACTCCCAGTTCCTTTTCTCTGCCTCTATTTTACTCCCCACTCCTTCCTCCTTCACAGTTGACCCAGTTTGTTAAATCCATCCCCTGTCTTGGGAGGCAGGGTTCTGGCAGAAGCCATTTGAGATTTGCTGACTAGTCCAGAAAGATCAGCTGTCCCAGTGTCAGCTGTTAAGGGGACATTGCAAGCAAAACAGGCAGGCCAGCAGGAGAGACAGATGACCAGAGCCACACTTACATCTGCACTGGTGCCAGATGAGTGAAGCCCAGGAAGGGTGGGAGCAGAAGGGAGTCCGTGATCCACACAGTGGCAGGAATCTGCCTCGGGCCCACAGCTAGGCTCCGTTTAGAGCCACATCCTAAACAAAGCATGTAAGCATGTAGAGATGACGCCCAGGATTGATCCTGAGCTCAGAATGTAAGCGGAGAACCACACTTGGGAAACTCCACACTCAGGGCTCAGATTCCCTATCATCAGAGATGGTTCAAGGAATGTGGACAGTGGCTGGTTGTGGGAAGAACACCTGCTGCTTTGAGGAGTGAACTGAGCCTCCAGATGCTGTGTACCCAGAACATGAGAAAGGTGGTTGACATTCCAGTCCCTCAATGGACACCTCACCAGCCTTGGTCAACTGTGAATCATATGCCCAAAGACTTTTAAAAAATTATTTATTTATTTATTTATTTATTTGAGAGTGGCAGATCTACAGAGAAAAGGGGTGCACCTGGCCCTCTGGCCACTGCAAACGAACTCCAGAGGCATGTGCCACCTCGTGCATCTGGCTTTATGTGGGTACTGTGGAATAGAACCTGGGTCCTTAGGCTTTGCAGACAAATGCCTTAACCACTGAGCCATCTCTTCAGCTCCCCCCAACAAAGACTTTTTTTGGGGGCGGGGTTGAGGTAGGGTCTCACTCTAGCTCAGGCTGACCTAGAATTCACTATATAGTCTCAGGGTGGCCTCAAACTCTTGCCAACCCTCCTACCTCAGCCTTCCAAGTGCTAGGATTAAAGGCATGCACCACCACACCTGGCTTTGTTGTTTGTTTTTTAAGCAGGGTCTCACACTAGCCCAGACTGACCTGGAACTCACTCTATAGCCCAAACTGGCCTCAAACTCACAGTGATCCTCCTGCCTTTTGAGTGCTGGGATTAAAGGCTTGCGCTAACATGCCCAACTTCAAAGACTTATTCTTGATACATACAGTCCCAGAAGACCCTGCTGATCACAGATCCTTGATGTGATTTTAAAATAATTCTCAGGAGAATGTTCTGGGCTAAACTATGACTCCCTCTAGCCTTAGATATTGAAGTCTATGAACAATACCCCAATATAATGCCATTTATTTACATATGGGGAACATGTGAGTATTCAGAAATAGGAATAATTAGAAATGTCCAGATTTCATTCTACATAGGCATATGTTCAGTTACGTGTTTTTGCTTTTTTTTTTTTTTTTTTTTTTTTCGGTTTTTGAGGTAAGGTCTCACTCTAGCCCAGGCTGACCTGGAATTCACTACGTAGTCAGGTGGCCTCGAACTCATGGCGATCCTCCTACCTCTGCCTCCCGAGTGCTGGGATTAAAGGCATGCACCACCACGCCCAACTCATTTAAACTTTTACAATGACATTTTCAGGGGGAAAAGAGAACAAATGTTTAAACTGTAGGTTATGCAAATGATTAGTTCTCTTCTCTGGGCATGACATCCTGGGAATCTGACTGGAATGCCACATATGACTGTTGGGGAAACTCCCTTCCCAGACAAGTTCCCTCCCATTCTTGATTTTAGTCCCATTGTCATGATCATCCCATCCATGTGTCTTTCTACACAGTGATTCTGTCCCTAGCTCTTCATAGCCATGAGTTTGCTATGCTCTGAATTCAAAGGTGAGCAAACCCTACTTTAGATTTGAAATTTCCTCATGCTGTGGGTCCTGAGAAAAGAGATCTTCCCTGTTTGGAGAGCAAGTGTCTTCTGATCAGTGTGTTGACCCAGGACTGTGTGTTAGACTCCACCCTCTGGATGCCTGTTGGAAGCTAACCTCTGGATGCCTGTCTCTCTCTGGATGCCTGTCTCTCTCTAGATGCCTGTCTCTGGAAACATGCAAATATAACCATTTGAAGCCGGGATCCACATATGAGAGAGAACGTGTGGCATTTGACTTTTTGGTTTATGTATCTGGAGTTCATTTGCAATGGCAGGAGAACTTGGCATACTCCCCTCTCTCACAACAAATAAAAAAACAATGAAAACAAATGCTGGCGAGGTTGTGGAGAAATAGGAACAAGTTTTCATTGCTGGTGGGAATGTAAAATGGTTCAACCATTATGGACAGCTATATGGAGACTCCTGAAAAGGATGACCATAGACCTACCAATGGATCCAGTTATTCCCTTATTGGGCATTTACCCTAAAGGCTCCAAACCTCAGATCAGAGATATTTGCTCAACCATGTTTATAGCTGCTCAATTCATAATAGCACAAAGCTGGAATCAACCCAGGTGTCCATCACTAGATGAATGGATAAGAAAGATGTGGTATATCTACACAATGGAATTCTATGTAGCAGTAAGGAAAGATGAAATAGGAAAATTTGAAAAAAAATGGTCAAACATGGAACAGATCATCCTCAGCGAGCTCACAAAAAGATAAACGTCGCATGGTCTCGTTTATCTGTCGCTCCTAACCTGAATCCACGTGACATGCGGCCAAACCTAACAAACACTCTGAGGACCAGACAAGAAAGAGGGAGGCTGGGAAGGGGGGAAGGTAAGGGTGGGAGGGAACGAGAGGGTGGGGTGAAGGACAAGGGGCAGGGATACAATTGGGACCCAAAAGGAAAAGATGCTATAAAACCCTTCATTCTGAACAACAGGCTAAAACATTGATCCTTCAGCAGGCCCGCAGAGGGAATACCCAAACCACAGGAATCTGGAGAGAGCATCATGAAGGCTAACCCTAATCTTGTCCTGCTTCTCTCTCTCTCCCTCTCACTCTCTCTTCCTATCTCTCCTCTCTATACTCACTTCCTCTATAATATTATCTATCTTTTTCTTCCCTCACCTTTCTAGGTGCAGACTTAAAACTCCCAGTGCCAGCACAGGGTTAAACTCCACAATGAGCTCTCGATCCGAGACACCTACAAGGTTACCCCCCGCCCCCCCAAAAAAGACAGACTTCTGTCAGAGTTCTTGGTGACCCACCAAAGGTTAATGGTAATTCCCTACTGTCGAAGATAGCATACGTGTGTGGGACCAAACACAGAGAGACCTGGCCAGAATCTGGAAGAAGGTCAGTCCCCAGACAGTTAGCTAGTCTAGTACCAGAGGGTGCTACACGAGCAACTGGGGGAAAATGTCCGACATTGGTCCAAACAACTCACAGTCTAAGATACCCAGCAGGAAACAACTTGACGTAATGCTCATACAAGTGCAGTAGTGGCAAACAGCCATGGTGGGTAACCAACTGCTCTTGATTTGGCTAACAGATCCACTCAGTGGAAGGTAACTCAGTGCTGGAACTGGGAAATAAGTCAAAACCAGGTACAAAAAATAAGCTCAGTCTCCAAGAGCAAGATACCACCAAATGTGGGCTAGAAGAGAGCCAACGCATATAAAATTCCCTCCAAAACATAGATGGTCATCCCTTCTACCTAGTACTAACTTTTCTCTCTGTTGGAGAATTTGCTTATCTTTTTTCAGGTGGACAACGAACCTGAAGGGAGGATCAACTAACCACACCTCACCAGGGCCCCAGCTGAAACCATAGAACAACGCAGGGGAAGGGCAAGAGTTCAGTGTTCATGGCGATCACGACACCAGAAAAGGCTGAAGGAGATAAACACAGAGAACATCCAACTCCAACTAAGCCAGATATCCAGAGACACAGAGGCTCCCAAAACCTCATCACTGAAACAGAACTAAAATGACCCCAATGTGGCTCAGGGAAACTCGCGGAAGAGGGGGCGGAAAGATTGTTAGAGTCACAAATTGGGGCATTATGCGCAGAGACTGGGGCCTACCCCCCAGAACTCTTGACTAACCTCACAATGCACGACCCACATTCCCCATTGATGAGGGTCCCTTTGAAAGTGGGAAGACAGGGAGGAGGACAATGGAACCAATACTATGAATATAAAATCAGAATAATATAAATAAATAAAAGAAATAAAATAAAATAAAATAAAATAAAAGGACTGCATATCTCTGTAATTTATTGCAGAGAAAAATAAAATGTCATCCATGTTTTACAATTCATAAATGGACAAAAAGTAAAGGAATGCCATCAGGCAGTAGATATACGTGGGTATTAAAACTTAGGCTAGGGCTGGAGAAGATGGCTTAGCAGTTAAGGCATTTGCCTGCAAAGCCAAAGGACCCTGGTTTGATTAACCAGGATCCATGTAAGCCAGATGCGCAAGGATGTGCATGCATCTGGAGTTCCTTTGCAGTGAGTGGCTGGAGGCCCTGGCCCGCCCATTCTCTCTCTCTGTCTTTCTCTGTCTCTCAAATACATAAATAAATAAAATATATTTTCAAAAAAGAGCCAGGGGTGGTGGCGCACACCTTTAATCCCAGCACTCAGGAGGCAGAGGAAGGAGGATCATAATGAGTTCAAGGCCACCCTGAGACTACATAGTGAATTCCAGGTCAGCCTGGGCTAGAGTGGGACCCTACTTCAAAAAGCCAAAAAACAAAACAAAACAAAACAAAAAAAAACACTTAGGCTAAACTGGGTGTGGGGGTGCATGCCTTTAATCCCAGCACTCAGGTCAGGAGACAGAGGTGGGATGATTACCATAAATTTGAGACCACCCTGAGACTACACAGTGAATTTCAGGTCAACCTGAACTAGAGGGAGATCCTACCTTAAAAAAAAAAAAAAAAAAAACCTTAGGCTATAGGGGCTGGGTGAGGCTACAGATAGTGAGGGACTGACTTCAAAAGGATATTCAAGAGATCTTTTTAACAAAAATATTTTATTTTATTTTAATAGATTTATTTATTTATTCATTTATTTGTAAGGAGAGAGAAAGACAACAGGCACATCAAGGCCCCTTACTACTCCAGACACATGTGCCACTTTGCACATCTAGCTTTACATGAGTACAGGGGAATCAAATCTGGGCCTCCATGCTTTGTAAGCAACCTCTTTAACCACTGATTCATCTCCCCAGCCATTAATGGAAATATCCCAAATCTGTGAGAACTGGGGAGTGTGTCATGGAGCATGGTCAGTGAGTGACATCTGTGAGAACTGGGGATGTGGCATGGAGCGTGGTCAGTGAGTGACATCTCTGTGAGAACTGGGGATGTGTCATGGTGCGCGGTCAGTGAGTGACATCTGTGAGAACTGGGGATGTGTCATGGAGCATAACCAGGATGACCAGGCTGTGGAGAACTTGGAGGTGTGGAACTGGCAGGGAGGGGTGTCCCTTGAAATAGACCTGAGCTGTTGGGTCCAATAATCCAATTTACAGATGGCAGAACTGAGGTTTCCACAAGTCAGCAGTGATTAATCCAAACTCCTGGACTGAGAATCTATGGGAAAATACAACACAGTGCTGGAAAACTCAAGTTTAGGACACTTGGGGGGGGGCACATAGGAATTGTGGATAGTAGGTCAACTCTAGATAGCCAGCTACCTACTGGCCACCCTACCGTGGGATCTTTGAGATCAGACTAGGGTCTTCCATTACAATGTGAAGAAGGTTGTTATACGGATGTGAAAGAAATGAAAGTGATGCTTATTTCTCTTAAAGTTAGGAGGACTCAGGGAGCTAGCTCTCTAAGAACTTTAAGCTTTAAGGAGCAATACCTTGGCCCCAACTTTCTTAGTTTAGAAATAAGGAAACCAAAGTCCAAAGAAAGAGAACTGACTTGCCTAAGTTCACAAAAGGACTTGAAAGTGGGCCTGGGACTCTGCATCTGTCAATCAGTGATTCTTTGGAACACAAGGACTACTTGTCTTGCCTATGCAACAACACAGCAAGGGACTGGAGGACAGACAACCGGAAAATCAGCCTGGACTGAGGAAGAAGGCGGAAGCTTCTTCTGGAAGTGGCATGTCGATCTGGGACAACAGGTCAGGTAGAGAAACAGTTAGCAACCTCCCTGTGCTCCTCATGACCAGATAGTCTCAGCTCTACCATGTGCAGCAGTCATAAACTCTCTGCAAGCTCAGAGTCTTATCTGTAAAGCAGAAGTCAAAACATGAATTGGATGGATTGTGGTGAGACCAAAGGAGCAGGTATATGGGAGACCTCTTCTCGGCCCACCAGACTAGGTAGTCCTTCGATCCTGCATAAGGACACATTGAGATTAGAGACAGAGCAACTCAACTTGAATCATACAACAATTTAAATTCCCTTCCCTGAAAACAGGCTGGTTTAGGTGGAGCAGTGGAATGGGGTGGGGTGTTGAGGACAAAGCTTCAGGAAAACAAATAATGAGAATGGCTCTAGGGAAAAGCCTGAAATCAGAGAGGTGAGTATGAGGACTTTATGTTAGCCAGCCCTCTGTAAGATGTTAGCTTGGCCTGGGCAGAGAGGAAGGATGTGTGAGCTCACCAAGAAACCAATTTAAAGACGCAAGGATGATTTCTATTTAGGTCTGTTGGAGTAAAACAGGTTAGAGAAGATGAGCTTGAGAGCCAGGGAGGGAGGGCCGGATGACAATGGGCCATGTCCATCTTCAATGGTGGTGGCCATTAAAGGGCTTTGGATGATTGGAGGACTATACCAATTGTCAGCTTAGAAAGATTCCTCAAGCAGCAGCTTGCAGTGTGCATTAAAGTACAGGCAATCCCGGAGGTGAGATGCTGGGCAGGATGCAGCTTCCTGGGCTTAGGAGAGAGGAGGTGAACCAGGAAGCCAGGAGGCCATCTCCTCCAGAACTCACAGCATGTGGCTTCCCTCACCTATGGCTCTGTGGCCCTGGGGTAGGTAACATAATTGCTGTCTGTTAGTTTTCCACTGCCAGGCATCTCTGAGCCAAGGAGCAGCTTTCTGGAGGTTAATTTGCAATCTGCAAAGATCCGGGCAGGCAGCATTACTCTTCCCTCACCCTTCCGTGACTTGCTCCTTGCTGGCCTCTGTTATAGGTGTAGGTACAGGTAGGAGAGGCTACAGATTCACTGGAATTAAAACATTGTTATCACCTAATGTCTATCTGCACCAATCGCTTACATACAGTGAGACAATTCCAGCTGCCAGGAGTCCTGGGTGGGTACTCCCTCAAGCCATCCACCAGGTGCCCGTGTGCTTTGTGCTATCAAGGGCCAACCAGAAAGCAGTGCCCAGGGCTGGAGTTTCATGTGGTGCTGGAAAGAGAAGGTCTGGACTTATGGGCAGAGAAATTACGCCAGAGAGGCCTGTGAGTCCCAGGCAGCACCTGTTCCCCCGGAGTAAATAATACTTTGCCCTTGAGTCATAAAGCCTGCCTGTCGCCAAGCAGGCATCCAGCTCATTCTTCCTTGGGGGCTGCCCACCTCATGCCAGCATGCTCCTGGAATGAAAATGTCCTTTGGACAAGAAGTCAAAGGTCCTGATGGCGTTTGCTCCCTGCTCAGCTCAGTGTCACTCTCCAGCTCTCACCCTACAGCTGCTGCTCCCAACTCCTGCCTCACTCCCGTGGGGAGTCTGCTGCCTGTCCTCAGACTTCGGACAGAGGCTGCGTGATGGGGACACAGACTCTGAGATTGCACTGAGCTGCAGTCCTAGGAAGACAGGTGCTAGCAGCTGTGGCCTCAACCCTTCCCCCGCACCCTCCTCTTCTCCCCATCTGCTCACCTCTCTGTTTACAGTGTGCTCCTCAGACAATATTTGAAGCATTCGAAATATGGGAGCCAGAGTCCCCCATGGAAGGAAGGCCAGGTTCACCACAGGAAGGACCAGTGAGTTTGAGACATGGAAGTCTAATTGCTCTGTTTGGAATGAATCAGAGCTCTGCAGTCACGCTGTTTTGAAAGAACAGTGTTCACTGGCTGAGGTAATAGTGTGGTAGTTAAGAATGCCAATACTGGAAGCAAACAAGCCAGAGTGCCAATTCTAGCCACAGCAGAACCTTGGGTAAACTCCTGTGCCCCGGTTATTTGGGTGACCAGCTCCTCGGGGTGTTGTAGAGTCTTCGGAACCCTGGGAAGCCCTCTTCTTTGACCCACCCGGAAGAGCTAATGGTGGTGCTCAGCTTCCCAATGAGGAGGGCTAGCTGGGTGGGAGCCAGCCAGACTGTTTATTACGGCCCTGCATGCAGTGGACACATTGCTAAGATGTTCCCTTGTTGAGGGCTTGGATGTCCTTGCTGCACCCCCATGGGGCAGGTATTGTGCAAGAGATAGCCACAAACCTGCACTGTGTGATCATTCTGGGAGTTTGACCTGGGTATGTAGCTTCTTTTCCCCTGAAGTACAGAATCTGGGAGGCAGCCAGACCCACCAGAGGTCAGTAGCTAGATTAAGGTAAGGACCACCTCAGCTCAGCTCAGCTCAACCAAACTCACTCACTCACCCTGAGCTGTTGCCCCAGACCCTTCCACTTCACTTCATACATCAAACATGCACAAGCCTTCACTCAAGCTGTTCCCGTACACTGCCCTCACTACTGAGCCTCCTCTCCCACAGCCGGTAAGTCACATCCCTGCTCAGCAGCACCTTCTCTAGCATTTGTACTGACCCTCCTTCTGTCTTTGTTCTTCGCTGCTCATATATCCTTTGTATAACTCTATTGCTGTATTCCCCTCATAGTTTTTTTTTAATTAGTTTATTATCTTATTTATTTATTTTTTTTTTTTTGGAGAGAGACCCAGAGAGAGACAGACAGAGAGGGAGACAGATAGAGATGGGCACGCCAGCAGTCTCTTAGCTGCTGTGAACGAAATCCAGATGCGTGCACTCCTTTGTCAGCAAGTGCGACATTGCGCCCTTGCGTCACTTTGCATCTGGCTAAACGTGGGACCTGGAGATTGGAACCGGGTTCTTAGGCTTAGTAGGCAGGCGCCTTAACCACTAAGCCATCTCTCCAGCCCATCCCCTCATAGTTTTGTAGAACTTGTTAGTAGGCTATGTCCTGTGAGCCCCCTGAAGGCAAAGATTTGTCTATCTTTGTCTGTCTTTCCCAGAGCCAAGCACAGTTCCTAAAATGAATTTCAGTGCTCCATAAATATGGAAGAACTGATTCACAACAAGCTCATGAGTTCTGATAACACACAGTAAACTAGGGCTCAGAAAGGTTACATAACCTGTCCAAGTTCACATTCTAACATTCTTTTGGGGGGTTATTTTTAAAATTTTTTAATATATTTGTAATGAGAGAGAGAGAGAAAGAGAAAATGGACACACCAAGGCCTCTAGCCACTGCAAGTGAATTCCAAATGCATGCATCACTTTGTGCATCTAGCTTCATGGGGGTACTGGGAAACTGAACCCCAGTCATTAGGCTTTGCAGATAGGTGCATGGGGCATTCTGCACTGAGGAGGGCAGCACTAGACATCGTGTCACTGTCCTCAGGCCTCACTGATCAGCCATCATTAGTGGTTTGTTTGCACTGCTGCTGGTCCTCTGGGTTTATGCTGAAAGCCCTTCATAATTCTGGGGCCTGTTTGCATGCTCATGCCTTCTTGACCTTTCTGATCCACTCAGGGTAAGGTGAGGCCTGAGAAAACAGAGGAATGTGGCAGAATTGTCCTTACCAAATTCTTTGCCCATATGACCTGGGGGAGTTTCCAGGCACTGTCCTATGACTGTTTCTGCTAAGAATACAGCATTAAGCAACAGTGATTCAGCAGTGAAAAGCCTGGGCTGCCAGAGGTTCCAAGAAAGACAAGCTGTTGCACACACATCATCATCTGGCCGGGGCAGAAAACCACAGGTGGCTACAGGTCTGAGCAGAATGAACATCACCCTCAGGGTGGAAAGGCTTGGTATGAAATCCCAGTAACAAACTCAGGAATAGCCTTGGAGCTGGGTCCTAGGGTAGGGTCCTGACTTTGCCACTTAATAGCAGTGTGACCACAGCTAGCTAGCTAGGTGAACTTCCTGAGCTGTGAGCTCTTCCTTGCAGAATGGGAAAGTGAACAGTACTTGTTCAAGAGGCTGCCATGAGATTAACAGAACTGGTGTCAATTCAGGGCAAACACAGCCCCATACCTGATAGCAATAACTACGAGGATGGGAGAAAGGGAGAGAAAAGCTGTGAGCTGGAGCATGCAGCATCCGTGGGGTCAAAAATCCAACTCACCGCTGGGCTAGTCTCCTTGCTGTGGGTCCACCCATTCTTCCTGGGCCAAGCAGCACCTACCGCCATCCCTTGGCCCACAGCTCCTAAGGCTTTTTTTTTTTTTTTTTAATTTCCATGTTGTTTATCTGCAGGAAGGACCCATTTACCCACAGCCTATTGTGTTTTGACTTGGCAAGCTAGAAGTGCATGACTGTGACATTGTCTAAAGGGACTTTTCCTCCAGAAGTCAGGTTGGACTGCCTTCTCATCCCCTCCTGGGGCTTGGGCTTGATAAATTTCCTCTAAATGCATGCCCAGTGGCTCATGAACTCCACAGCTCAGCTGACTTTTATGGGGCAACACAAAATATTTGTGCTCATGGAAAGAGTACAACATTATTTCTTCTATGACTTTGAAATGTATCAAAGAAAAGCCAAGGGGCTGGAGAGATGGCTCAGTGGTTAAAGGAGCTTGCTTACAAAGCTTATCAACCTGGGTTCAATTCCCCAGTACTCCTGGAGGGCCAGATGCACAAAGTGTTGCATGCAACTGAAGTTTCTTTGCAGCAAGAGGCCCTGGTGTGAGTGCATGCGTACACACACACACACACACACACACACACACACACACACTTTCTCTCCCCCCCTCACTCTCTCGCAAATAAATCAATAAATAAATTCTATGGCTGGGGAGGTCATAAGCCTTAGTGGGAAAACTGCTACTAATGTGTGGCTAAATGCATATATCATGCCACCAAACTACCCTCTAGATACTTGCATTTATGCCCATATATTATATTAATGTTACTCTCAGTTTTGGTTAGAGAAGCTTCTCTTTTCAGATAGTGATGAACACTGGAGAGACTCAAAACTCACCAAAGTGCTGAAAAGTAACAGTAGAGTGTTAAGTACTAAGTGAGCCATCTCTATCACATCCACTATGGCCCAGGTAGAAGAGGTGTCAAAAAGAATGTAAGAGGGCTGTAGAGATGGCTTAGCGGTTAAACGCTTGCCTATGAAGTCTAAGGACCCCGGCTCAAGGCTCGATTCTCCAGGACCCACGTAAGCCAGATGCACAAGGGGGTGCATGCATATGGAGTTTGTTTGCAGTGGCTGGAGGCCCTGGCACACCCATTCTCTCCCTCTCTCTCTCTCTCTACCTGCTTATTTCTGTATCTCTCTCTCTCAAATAAATAAATAAAAAATAAAATATTTTTAAAAAAGAATGTAAGAGCCAAAGTAAGGCAAGGAATCCTTATAATTCTGTCATCCAGACACAAAATTGCCTCAATATTCATGACCTCATAGTATCTGATGCTACCTGCACATAAACCTGGCATTAAAATAGAAGAGAGGGGCTGGAAAGATGGTTCTGCAGTTAAGATGCTTGCCTGCAAAGCCCAGGGACCTAGGTTTGATTCCCCAGTACTGATGTAAAGCCAGATGCCTAAGGTAGTATATGCATCTGAAGTTTGTTTGCAGTAACTGGAGGCCCTGGCATGCCCAGTATCTGTCTGCCTGTCTATCAATCATCTATCTATCTATCTATCTATCTATCTATCTATCTATCTATCTATCATCTATCTATCTATCATCTATCTATCTATCCATCCATCCATTCATCTATCTAAGAGATATGTCTATCTCTTTCTCTTTCACTGTCTCAAATAAATAATAAATAAATAATTTTTTTTAGAAAAGAAGACAGACTAGATGGAAAGAAGAAGGGATGTCTACGGCTATACCACCCTGAATGTACCCGATCTCATCTGAAGAAGGGATGCAGTGGAAGGAGTATTTGGGAGGGATAAAAGGGAGAGTGGTGGGAAGGGATTATGATTATGGTCTATTGTTTATATATGTGGAGGTTAGCAATAGAAAGCAAAAAAATTAAAAACAATGGTCAATATTCATGACCTCATAGTATCTGATGCTACCTGCACATAAACCTGGCATTAAAATAGAAGAGAGGGCTGGAAAGATGGTTCTGCAGTTAAGATGCTTGCCTGCAAAGCCCAGGGACCTAGGTTTGATTCCCCAGTACCAATGTAAAGCCAGATGCCCAAGGTAGTGTATGCATCTGAAGTTTGTTTGCAGTAACTGGAGGCCCTGGCATGCCCAGTATCTGTCTGTCTATCAATCATCTATCATCTATCTATCTATCTATCTATCTATCTATCTATCATCTATCTATCCATCCATCTATCTAAGAGATATGTCTATCTCTTTCTCTTTCACTGTCTCAAATAAATAATAAATAAATAATTTTTTTTAGAAAAGAAGACAGACTAGATGGAAAGAAGAAGGGATGTCTACGGCCATACCACCCTGAATGCGCCCGATCTTGTCTGAAGAAGGGATGCAGTGGAAGGAGTATTTGGGAGGGATAAAAGGGAGAGTGGTGGGAAGGGATTATGATTATGGTCTATTGTTTATATATGTGGAGGTTAGCAATAGAAAGCAAAAAAATTAAAAACAATGGAAACTGAACTAAATTTTAAAGTACTAAAAAAATAAAACTCGGGGCTGGAGAGATGGCTTAGCGGTTAAGGTGTTTGCCTGCGAAGCCTAAGGACTCCGGTTCGATTCTCCAGGTCCCATGTAAGCCAGATGCGTAAGGGGGCACATGTGTCTGGAGTTTGTGGTGGCTAGAGGCCCTGGCACACCCATTCTCACTCTCCTCTCTCTTTTCCCTCTCTCTGCTTTAATAAATAAATAAAAATAAAATCTTTTTTTTAAAAGTTATTTAAAAAATAAAATAAAATCCAAACAGCCTGATACTACTGATGCCAAACAGCTGGCTGAGTGTGGCCGTGCCTTCTCGTCAACAGTTTCTATCAGGCTGTCTGTGAATGTCTCAAGACAGACACGCAAACTACAGACAGGGTTATGAGTCTGACTTAACAGTGAAGAAAGCAAACCCTCCAAAGGAGGGATATTCCAAAGGCAATAGGATTTGGCTGCATTTTGTCTCCATCTTGTCTTCTTTTGAATAGCCACGCTATACTGTTGCTGACAGGATGCTGGTCAAGAAAAGAACACCAAGAAGGAAGGTGACCCTGCCTTTGAGGCTTTGAGCAGAGTAAATTATTAGTGGGTGGTTCTTAGCACCCTGGCACCAGGGATAAAGCACCAACTTCCCTGCAAGACCGACCATCCCCTGGTCTGGAAAGGCCACACCATTGACCTTCTGTGGGGTATCCATTGTCCAACTTCCTTATGCCCTTAGTTTCTCATGTACAGAACCACTTCTTTGTGTTTGGATGAATGCATCAGTATAGAGCCTCATACAGACTGGGTGCTCAATAAATGGTACCCAAAAGAAATCCACGTCCTGTAAAGATGTCACCTCTTCTTATCCCAATTCCTGTGAGCAGCTCATCATTTACAATGTGGATTTCTATCTATTTTTCCCTGTCCGTTTTCTTTTCTTTTTTTTTTAAAGTTTTATTTATTTATTGGGGGGGGGAGCAGAGAATAGACACACCAGGGCCTCTAGCCACTGCAAACGAATTCCAGACACATGTGCCACCTTGTGCATCTGACTTACGTGGGTACTGGGTAATTGAACCTGGGTCCTTAGGCTTCACAGGCAAACACCTTAACTGCTGAGCCATTTCTCCAGCCCCTGAGTGATTTTTGGAGGTGTGCATATGTGTGTGTGTGGGGGGGTGCATTCTGTGGGCACATGTGCAGAGGCCGGAGCAGAATGTCCATTCTGAGACTGTGTCTCTCAGTGGACCTGGAGCTGCTGTTTTTTTTTTTTTTTGTCAAACTAGCTGACCAACAAGTCTCCTGTGCCTGCCCAGCCCAAGACTGGGGTTAGAGGTGTGCATGGCCATGCCCAGCCTGTGTGTGAGTACAGGAGATGGAACTGAGGTGGTTTCAAGTCCTGCTTGCATGGCAAGCTCCCTTACTGGCTGAGTCATCTCTCCACCCTCCTCGGCTGATTTGTTTTTAAAGGCTATAAAGAGTTTTGAGAATAATTAGTTCCATAATAAAGCAGGCTTTTCACTTTCTATTTGGGAGATAAAATAGCAATTCAATTATTGATGCTGATATGAAAAAATGCTCAATAATTTTCAAAACAAATGTTTATTGGATTAATTGATGAAACAGACTTGGTACAATCCAGCTTTTATGTCAAGAGAAGCCCTTGTTCTTACTGATGAGGGGGAGAGTGTACGGAAGGGAAGGGTCAGGATTTCATTTAACAAAAAAATTTGCAGTGGGCTGGAGAGATGGCTTAGTGGTTAAGGTGCTTGCCTGTGAAGCCTAAGGTCCCAGGTTCAACACCCCAGAACCCATGTAAGCCAACCGCCCAAGGTGGTGCATGCACACAAGGCAGTGTACACGTCTGGAGTTTGATTGCAGTGGCTAAAGACCCTGGCATAAAAATGATAAAAACGAAAAAGAAATTTGCAGTAACTCACTCCAGGAAGTTGAGGTGTCTGGATCTGCATGGACTTTATATTCTTTGCTTTTTTTTTTCCGGCAACCTCGAATTGTTTCAAGGCTTTATAGTCTCTGTTATGCACTTCACTATTTTATGAGTTTGCCGTACCATTCATAATAAGCACAACCATCAGAATCTCTGGGGTCACTGCAGGCCAACTTGAAAGTGAATCTGAGCCCTGCTGTGCTATCTGGGAAGGGAGACTCAGAAGTACACCATATCAGGGCACACTGGGTACAAGCTTTCTCTGAGGCCCAGAGAAAGGGTGTGTTCAAGGGCACATAGGTAGTGAATGAATGATAAAGGAGAGGGATCCAGCTCTACCAGATTTTGGTGGAGTTCTGCACTTCTCACTACACTCTAGTAGGCCTCTGTGGTTTGTGTAACTGCATGGGATGCTATTATAAAACCTAGGTAGCTACTACATTATTCCTCATGCTCTGACAGTGTCTTTCATTTGTACAATATTTTGAAGTTAAAGAAACTTAAAATGCATTATCTCATTTCAACTCATAACAATCTTGAGGGCTATAAAGAATATTAGCACTTAAATTCAGTCGTCCTGTTTTCTTGACCTCTCTTCCCACATGATCAAGTCTCCTTACCTTGTATATTCTAGGTGGAAGACTGACACCAGCCATAACCTGGTGCTTTGATTCCTTATCTACATGGCTTCCTGCAAATGACTTAATCTTCCTATAAAATGGACATAATAACATAGGCTGTCAAGGTGATGGAAAGAGATCACTTGGCTAAGTGAACTGGTCCACATTTATGGCTACATTTCAGCTCATCGGGCCTCTGTGGGTACACTTGACCCAGGACCCTGTAGCATGCCCCTTCTCCATGTCGCCACTGATGTTCTCTGCCTCACAAAATCTGCTTTCCAATTCAGTGTCCTCTCATCTGAGAAGATGTCCCTGACTCCTTCAGCCAATATATGATACATATCCTATGTATATATACTAATTATATATGTGCAATTTTATAAAAACTTCATTTATAGTAGCTCAATTTGGGGGGGGGCAGTACTGGGGATTTGGGGATTGATTTTATGGCCTTGCACATGTGAGGCAAGTGCTTTACTGCTGATCTATCCCCACCCCGTAGTACCTCAAATGAGAAAGAAAGAGAATCCAAAGAGAAGCAAAGGTGAGGAAATGTGCAAGTTAGATAGGAGTAGAGGTGAATCAAAAGAAGGAAGAGGGGCTGGAGAGATTGTTCAATGGTTAAGGCATGTGCCTGCAAAGCCTAATGACCCAGGTTCAAGTCCCTAGTACCCACATAAAGCCAGATGCACAAAGTGGTGCATGAGAACAGAGGGAAGCCTGGGAATTGAGAGAATATATTATACTCAAATTTAGGATCTCCTTTAATCCTAAATGCTGTAATCAAGGGCAGAGAGCCAGGTTAGGTCCCCCCCTCCTGTGGTACTTTTCTTGAATAACCAGGCTGACCGTCCTTTACATACCAGGGCAGAGAGCAGCAGCTTGGCATATACATTCTCAGATGCACTGCTTGTGTTGAATCCTGGTCTTGCCACTTTTTTTTTCTCCCTCATGCTGGGCATTGAACCAGGACCTCTCATGTGCTAAATTTTCCACCAATGAATTGCATCCACAACTGTCTCGCCACTTCTTAGCTATGTGACTTTGAATGAGCAACCTCAGGTTCCTAGGCAATCAAATGAGAGTGGTAAAGAGAGGGACCACTTTGGGTCATGAGCATGAAATGATCCCTTTGTAGAGCTGTCCCTATAAGCTTAGTGATGATCATGTCTTCAGATCTCACCCCACCAACTGTGCAGGAAGCCCTTGGCAGCCAGCTCAGGAGAAGCTGCTTCCTCCTCACTCCAGACTCAGTTTCTCCTCTTCAGGATCCCAGTAGTTCCTGGGAAGAACAGTTCAGGTTCCTGTCCTTTCTGCAGGTGATTTCCAAGTAGGACACAGAGTTTGGGTGACAGGAATTACTTGTGTGAAATTCTACAATGTGCTCCTTTTAGCCCATTTCTTCTCTTGGATTTCTGTTTCACACAGCAACAATGTTGTGTCTGTTTCTCTTCCTTGGTTCTCAATATGGCTAGGGCATTGACCAGCACAGCACAAATATATATGGAGGAATAAGTATTTGAACCTATAGCATCTGATTGCAGACCCTGCCCACTTAACCATTGCTCTTTATCAGCCCAGGTCCTCGAACAAGTAAGCCTGAAGGCTGGGCATTACTTCTGGTCAGTCCCAGCCAGCACCTACCTTGCTCAGAGGAATCAGAACACTGACTAGTGGTCTGACAACATTAAATGCTTTCCTTGAGTCTCTTCTCTTCAGAGGTAGTAAGTAAAGTTTAATTGACAAGAGGTTGAAATAACTCATTCATTCATTCACTTACTTATGCACCAAATATGCCCTGGATTTAAAAATATATATATATTTTTTTTTATTTATGAGAGAGAAAATGGGCATGCCAAGGCCTCCTAGTAGTGGCTCCAAACGTATGCACCACTTTGTGCATCTAGCTTTACATGGGTACTAGGGAATCAAACCAGGGCAGTCAGGCTTTGTAAACAAGCTCTCTAACTGCTGAGCCTTCTCTCCAGCCCTGCATTGGATTCTTAACCTAGGAAGCCACTCTGCTAATGCCTGATAATGGGAGCAAATGAAACCAGATGCACTCAAGCGGTCTACCTCAGGAAGCTATGCAAGCATTCTTTATCCTGGGTCAATAGTTAAAGAATATTAGGGGCACTTTTAAAGAATGCTTATAGTGATCCTGATTTAATTGTTATGAAGTGAGGCTGTCAGCCTCTTGTTTTTTCTTTTGGTTTTTAAAATAAATTTCTATTTTATGACACTTTCAGATAAATATATATATATATATATATATATATATATATATATATATATATGACTTACTATTATAAAGATACTTCCTGTACACCCTATATGTAGTTCCCTCTGATATTAACATCTTCCATAGTACCATACACTTAATAGATTAATAGATTAATCTTGATATATTAAATCCCATACTTGATGTAGACTTTCTATTTTTTTTTTTCCTCTAATGTCCTTTTGCTATCCCAGGACCCCCCTTAGGGTACACATTACATTTAGTTTTTTTGTCTCTGGCTTCTCTTCGCTGTGACAATTTCTTGGCTTTGGTATTTTTTTAAAGTTCCTTAAGAACTTCCAGCTGATGTTTGAAGGCATGGGAACCCAGGGGCAGGTCGTGTGGGTCCAATTATAGCTCTGCTGAACTTGGTCCATAGCATTCTTTTGTTGCTGTGTTTTGCCATATGTAAACTGGGGTTATTTCATAAGTTGTTTCCAAGATTCAAGGAGGCCAGTGTTTCATAACTTTTCCATGTCATGGCACCCAGAGAAAATACAGACAATTTGTTATTTGTCTTAAATATACAATGCCAAGTATAGTAGCCTAAGTGGGCAATTCTACCTATGGGCAGGGATGAAGGGAAGAGAAATTGAGGCACAGGTCACCTTCAGCTCTGGTAAGTCATGTTAGGTCATTATGGCTCTGCACAAGTGAAAGCACTTAGAGTTTTCCTGGGCCCTTGTGAGTCGCCCTTAAAGGTTAGCCATAAATACAGAGTAAGAGGCAAACCTGAGAAAAGCTGAGGGCTGCAGAATGGGACAGTAATACCTGGCAAGTGCCAGTTACCTCAGTGTCCCATTTGTGGTGACCCCGTGCCTTTCCAAACAGAATGTGTGTCTCTGCAACAGGAAGAACTGCTCCCTCTTCCTGGTGATCAGCTAGTGACAAGCTCCAGGACACATTGTTACTCTGTGTGGAGCAGGAACAGCCAGGCCGCTGACATCCAAAGAATGCAGACCACTTGGCACAGGCAAACTAAAGATCAGCTTTCAGGAGCCTCCCGTGCTACCTAGTTCTTTTGCCTCCTCTCTGGCGCCACCGTCTGGTATCAACTGGGTGTTTTACCACTGCCCACGCCTGCCAAGGCTCAGGTCATCACTGGAACCCTCAATGGAGATGTTTCCTTATGAAGACATTTAAGATTTGGGTACCTCAAATACAACCAGATTCTGGGGATGGGTGAGATGGCGTGGGGGGAACAGAGAGCAAAACTCACAAAGGAAAAGTCAGTAGTGTCTAACTCCGAGACTATATTAAATAACTGAGAAATTCTAACCACTTAAAAACTGATCAAGGGCTGGAGAGATGGCTGAGCAGTTAAGGCACTTGCCTTCAGAGCCTAACCACCCAAGTTCAATTCCCCAGTACCCATGTAAAGCCACAAAGTGACGCATGCATCTGGAGTGAGTTTGTTTGCCGTGGCTGGAGGCTCTGGCATGCCCATTCTCTCCCCCCACCTCTCTCTCTCTCTCTCCCTTTGTAAATAAATAAATATATATATATATTTAAAACTGGGGCTAGGGAAATAGCTTAGCGGTTAAGGCACTTGCCTGTGGAACCTAAGGACCCTGGTTCGATTCCCCAGGACCCACGTAAGCCAGATGCACAAGGGGGCACATACATCTGGAGTTCGTTTGCAGTGGCTACAGGCCCTGGTGTACCCATTCTCTCTTTCCTCTATCTGCCTCTTCCTCTCTCAAATAAAATATATATATGTGTGTGTGTGTGTGTGTGTGTGTGTATAATTACAAATACTTATATTATATATATTTATATATAAATATATATATACACATTGATACAAAATGACCTATGTTTGTAATTTGTGATTCATAGTGTTTAGGTCCATTGGACAAGATAGAACTATTTTTTTTTATCATAGAGAGAGAGAGAGAATTGGCGCACCATGGCCTCCAGCCACTGTAATGGGACTCCAGAAATGAGTGCCATCTTGTGCACATGTGCAACCTTGCATGCTTGTGTCACATTGTGCATCTGGCTTACATGGGACCTGGAGAGTCAAACATGAGTCCTTGGGCTTTTCAGGCAAGTGCCTTAACTGCTAAGGCATCTCTCCAGCCCGAAGGAACTATTTTATATATGGTGCCCTGGTGCATGCTAGGGAAGTTCTCTACCCCCAAGCAACCTCCCAACCCTAGTCAAACCTTGAGATGAATTCCATGAATCCCAAGTATCTGTGTCACTTTGTCTAACAGGTAGTTGTGCCGTAGCACCTGTGTTCTAGGGAGGCTCTTTCACCCCCTGGAGTGACTCAGGCACCTCCAGCATGTGTGCAGCTTGGAGTGGTCTTGCAGTTGTACCAGTAATCTCTCCAGCCCCACGCAAAGTTAGTGCTTAGATGAGTGAACAAACATGCTCCCAGCATCTAGATGCCTCTGTTTCTATGATGGAAGTTGGTGGGAAGCCAGGAGCCTTCAGAGACCCCTGACACATGCTGCTGTGCCTGCAGAGGCACTGCCACACACTGAAGGTATAATTGCATACAAGGTTGTAACACTAGCCGTTTTGACCCAGTGTCACCTTCAAGGTGATCTTGGATTCAAGCTCCTTGTCTTAGTGGTCTGGTCAATCTGAAGAAGTATGAAACCTTGTTTGCTTCACATTTGCTAGGTGTACATTTCTTGAGGCTGAAGTGATTGGGGGTGTGAAGGCCCACAGTGTGCCAGCACTACCCCTATCCAACAATTGTTATGCCTTTGAGAACTAAAGAGATTCATGGATAAGTTCAAGTTATTGATGCTGACATGAAGTCAAGACTTATTACCATTGTAAAAGGTTTCTGGGTTCCTCATCTTGCAGTGCAGACACGGAAAGAATTTTCAAACATAGGAAGATCAAGGTTCAAATCTCGAAGCCTCTGTGTAATCTTGAGTATGTCACTTACTGTCCCTGATCCTACGTTTCTTCATGTTATGTTGGGAAAATGTCATCTTCAAAGGAGGAACAGGAAGGAGAACTATGTGCTGAGCAGAGCATTTGGCGCACAGAACGAGCAGTCAGTGGTAGTTAGTAGAACTGTGATTATTCCAAGTACAACTTTGTGAGGCAGGGCAAGAATTTCTCCAGACCCCCCACACTCCTTACAGATAAGAAATTGAGGCCTACACATGCAGAGAGACTGGCTAGACTGCTAAAGCTCACATTCACGTTCTCCAGACCCCGAGGCAGGACCCTTTGCTCACACTACACATTGTCTGTCCTCCTTGCCTCAAAGTGGCACTTAGCTGAGCCTGGGTTTACCCATGCCACAGCAAGCCAAGAGAAGCCAGGGCTCCATCAGCCAGGCACAGGCTATAAACCCAGAAACCTACACAGAGAAGCTATGGCTGGGTGGATGGGAGCCAAGCAAGTCTCTGGAGGAAGGGCCAGCAGGGTGTGTAAAGCTTAACCAGCAGCCAGTAAGAGCTGACTCAGGACCAAAAGGCAGACAAGGAAATTACCTTAATAGGCTATAGTAGTTCCATGGTGCTGGGCTTAATGGGGTTGTCTTTGGGCCTGTCTTTGGCTAGGGTCTTTTCTCTGGATCTCCCCTCTCTTCCTCAGGCATTGATCCTTGGGGTGCTCCTAATACCCCAGATCCATCTTAGAGTCCTCTTTCCAGGGAATGAATCTATGGCATACTGACTGAAAGATCTTTGAGGCCAGTAGGCACGGCTGGCTCCAGAGGCTGAGGAAAGGCAGTGTAGCACCACCCTGCCCTTGGTTTGGCATCACTCTAATGCATCCCCTCTCCAAGGCAGCTCCCAGCAGTCAGCAGCATCCATGCTTCACCCACAATTGCAGCAGAATTTAAGTTTGCTTCTCGTTGAACTCCTCTGCATTTTAAACAGATTCTTAGATCTATCCTGGTAGCCAGAGAGAATGGGAGATGCTGATTAGCCTCGGCCAAATACAGGTTTATGTACCTGAGGGATAGTGAGACACCCAAGCTGGCCATGGGGACCAGGATTGCTAAAGGCACAAAAGAAAGCAGAGTCCAAGCCAGCATGGTGATGCACGCCTTTAATCCCAGTACTCTGGAGGCAGAGGTAGCAGGATTGCTGTGACTTCGAGGCCAGCTGTGGATTCCAGGTCAGCCTGGGCTAGAGAGCAAGACCCTAAAACCAAACAAAAAAGAAAAAGAAAAAGCAAGCAAGCAACAGAAGCCATGCCAGCAAAGGCCACAAGGGTCTGCTACAATATTGCCACATGGAAATTGGCCTCCTGCTGTTTCTCAGAACCACAGGAGACAAAGTCCATGTTCTCTTCATCAAGTCAGTCCTCCATGTGTTTGAAGACCCTCAGTTTACCCCCACCTGCAGCTGACTCGCTCTGGTCCTGGTCTTCCATCTGTTCCTACAGGTGTGGCTGTGAGTCCTCTTGTGTCTCAGGGCACTTCCAAACAGCCTATGTTTTGTTTTTAGTGTACAATTGTGCTTTTAGAGGAACATTTGGTAACCACTTCTTTCCTTCTAGAGTCCAAAATCAAAATCATGAATTTGGGGCCAGAAAGATGGCTCAGTGCTTGCAAAGCCTGACAGCCCGGGTTTGATTCCCCAGTACCCAGGTAAAGCCAGATGCATGATGTGATGCATACGTCTGGAGTTCATTTGTAGTAGCAGGAGGTCCTAGTGTACCCATACACACACACACACACACACAAACACAAAACACACTGAACCCTCTGCCTCTGCCTGTTCTTTACAGTGTATGTACACACACACACACACACACACACCCCAAAGCTTTCATGAGTTAACACCTACTTTTAGTGTATGTATAATTAAGTAAAAACATAAATGGAAACTAGGTAATTAGCAAACCTGATTTTATTAATATTCAAATGCAGCCTAGAAAAATATACTAAAATGCATAATACATAATAAATCCGGAAATGTTGGTCTTACCTTTATTTTATAGCCCATTGATGGTTTTTGCAAGCAACCTTAAAAGTACGTGCCTGGGGCTCGGGTAAAGCTCAGTGGCAGAATGTTTGCCCAACATACCTTAAGTCTTGGGTTCCATCCTCTAGCACCAAAACCAAAACAAAACATAGGTCTGGCACGAGGAGAGATGACCCAATAGCAATTACAACAGTGTGGTAAAAGACCTACCATAGGGAAGCCTGAAGGCAGATCCTTGAGAGCTAGGAAAGCCTTGTGGAGAAAGCAGTGCTCAAGCTGCTGTTACAGGATAACTGGGAGCTGCAGGGGCAAGAGGTGAGGAAGCCCAGGAAGTCAGGGAGTGCAACCAGCAGAAGGTGGGGCCTGTGGAAAACCGATGTCTGGCCTCTGCCCCTGCAGGACAGAAAGAGCAATTTTCCTACCTAAAATGTCATGGTGAGAAGTGGTCAATGAGCTGCATGCTTGCAAAATAAAACATGAAGGGTTGGAGAGATAACTTAGCAGTTAAGGCACATGCCTGCAAAGCATAAGGACCCAAGTTCAATTTTCCAGGTCCCACGTAAACCAGATGCACATGGTGGTACATGTATCTGGAGTTTGTTTGCAGTGGCTAGAGACCGTGGTTCACCAATTCTCACACTCTCTTTCTTTCCCTCTCTCTGTCTCTAATAAGTAAAGTAAAATAATTTTTTTTTTTTCAAGGTAGGGTCTCATTCTAGCCCAGGCTGATCTGGAATTCACTATGTTGTCTCAGGGTGGCCTTGAACTCACAGCAATCCTCCTACCTCTGCCTCCCGAGTGCTGGGATTAAAGGTGTGTGCCACCACACTGGGCAAAATAAATCTTTTTAAAAAAGAAAATAAAGTCAGGCATGGTGTTGCACACCTTTAATCTCAGCACTCGGGGAGGCAGAGGTAGGAGGATTGCAGAGAGTTCGAAGACACCCTGAGACTACATAGTGAATTCCAGGTAAGCCTGGGCTAGAGCAAGATCCTACCTTGAAAAACCAAAAAAGAAAAAACTAAAAAAGAAAGAAAGAAAAGAGAACAAAGAAAATAAAAGAAAAAGAAAAGAAAAGAAAAGAAAAGAAAAGAAAAGAAAAGAAAGAAGTGGCTGGAGAGATGGTTTAGCGGTTAAGGCGCTTGCCTGAAAAGCAAAGGACCCAGGTTCAATTCCCCAGTACCCATGTAAGCCAGATGCACAAGGGGGCACCTGCATCTAGAGCTCGTTTGCAGTGGCTGGAGGCCCTGATGCACCCATTTTCTCTCTCTCCCTCTCTCTTTCTCTTTCTCCCTCAAAAAAATAAATAAAAACCAAAAAGACAATTGTAACCAGGATATTTGCTGGGTAGGGTGAAGTTCCAGGAGGCTCTCTCACACTTCCTTAGGGACAGTAAATTAAGCACTATTTATCTAATTGCTCATACTTCTGAACTCAGTGACAATGTAACTGCCTAACTTGCAAAGGTGGTAAAGCTTTGAAAGATGTAGACAGATGTAGTTCCTGGCTCGAGACGGCTCCCTGCCCCCGCATTGTTGCCACCCACTCCTCACCACCAGGCAGGCCCTCCCAGTCTGTCTACATTACTCACACCTGCTCCTGAGGCTCTGAACTGCGAGCTGCAGCTCCCAAAGGGAGATAGGTCAGGATCATTAAAAGACTCTTTAACCACAGCTCAACCTTCTTCTAGCTGACTCGGCCTCCCCCTTCACCTCTCTGTATTCCAATAACTGATTCTCTGATTTGACCTGTTGGCCCACTCTGTCCTGTCAGGCCCTAGGTTCTGTACCACACCCCACTAGTATGGCATTCAGCAAAGCCTTTCTTTTCTCTGCTTTTCTGGGGCCTCAGCCTCTGCTGCTTCCTCTCTGGATAATCCTTCATGCACTTGAAATCAAGCTATCATGTTGTAGATCCTTTGAAATGAGATGGTCTGTGAAGAGGCATACATTGCTTTTTTTTTTTTTTTTTTTTTTTTTTTAATTTTTAGTCATCAAAAATACTTAAAATTCAAAAGAGTCCTGGGTTTGAACCTATTTTTGTAGATTTTGGTCATTTTCTCTTCAAACTTTGTTTTAATGTGTCTTATATAATTTGGTCCTTTGGCTTTGCAGAGTGAAAACTCTAGGGCCCTATATTTTAATTTAATTTATTTTTTTATTTATTTGAGAGAGACAGGTTTTTAAAAGATTTTTATTTAAAATACTTACTTTAAATTTATTATTTATTTAAAATATTTATTATTTGAGAGAGAGAATTAGGCAGGGCCTCCAGAGAGAGTTTGAATCTGGTTTACATGGGTCCTGGGGAATCAAACCTGGCATGCCAGGATCTCCAGCCACAGAGGAAGTAAACTCAAAATGTGTGTTTCTGAATATAACCCCACATTGCCCCACTAATCAACCAATGTGCATCTGGCTTACACATGGGTCCTGGGGAATTGAACCTAGGTCCTTTGGCTTTGCTCAAAAACAGAATAATAAGAATTCAAACAACCTGAACCTCTAAGCCATCTCTCCAGCCCTATATTTTAATTTAATTTATTTTTTTATTTATTTGAGAGAGAGAGAATGGATCAAGAAAACAAATGCAGAAAGGGGGTGGAGAGACAGAAGGGAGAGAAAGAATGGAAATGTGCCAGGACCTTTAGCCAATGCAAACAAACTCCAGATACATGTGCCCCACTTCTGCATCTGGCCTGTGTGGGTCTTGGAAATGGAAGCAGCCTAACCTGGGATCCTTTGGCTTTTGCAGGCAATGGACCTGGAAAGGATTAACTGCTAAGAAAGCCAAACCACCTCTCCAGCCCCTGTATTTAATTTACTTATTTGACAGAAAGAGAAGTGAGAAAGAATGGGCACTGATTACAGGGCCTCCAGCTGGGTGCAAACAAACTCCAAAAGACACAAGACTTATGTAAAACTACTTTTTGAATAATGGCTCACTTGTGTTACTAGAAAATTTTCAGTACTGGTTTACATGGGTCCTGGGAAAACATCAAACCTGGTTCCCCCTTAGTAAGACTTTGCAGGCCAGTGTGTTGAAGAAAACTAGCCATCTCTCTAGCCTCATCAGATTTTCATTTATTTATTTATTTATTTATTTATTTATTTATTTATTTATTTATTTGGGTGTGCCTGGGCCCCTCCAGCTGCCCGGAAAATACAAAATGAATTCACATATTAATGCCCAGTTGAGAAGCTTCTCTTTTCAGATGGCATGCATCTGGGCAACATTTACAGAGGTTCTGGGCTCAGGGATCATTGCGGAATAGAATGGAAGAGCCAAAGGAAGGGCAATGAACCATGACCTTGCTGTAGCCTAGCAATACCATATTAAAAAAAGACTAATGGAGAGAGGGAGGATATGATGGAGAGTGGAGTTCTAAAGGGAAGGGGGGAGGGGAGGGAAAACACGCACTTTGGTATGTAAGTATGTTTTGTTGTCAATAAATATTTAAAAAAAAAAAAAAAAAAAGCCTGTGCCACCAAAAAAAAAAAAAAAAAAAAAAAAAAAACCTGATTGTTAGGCTTTAAGAGGATGACATCATATTAAAAAAAGAGACTAATGGAGAGAGGGGATTTTCAGTGATGGAGAGTGGAGTTCTAAAGGGGAGGGGGAGGGGAGGGAAAATACGCACCTTTGGTATGTAAGTATGTTTTGTTGTCAATAAATATTTAAAAAAAAAAAAGCCTGTGCCACCACACCTTAAATTCTGGGCCATCTTTCCAGCCCCTGTGACAGATTTTTTTGTTGTTGTTGCATTTCTTCCATTAAAAGGTATTTGGGGCCAGGAGTGGTGGCTCACGCCTTTAATCCCAGCACTTGGGAGGCAGAGGTAAAAAAATTGCCATGAGTTCAAGGCCACCCTGAGACTGAATTCCAGGTCAGCCTGGGTTAGAGCAAATCCCTACCTCAATAAAACAAAAAAAAGTATTTGGGGCTGGAGAGATGGCTAAGCAGTTAAGGTGCATGTCTGCAAAGCCTAAGGACCCCGGTTTGATACTCCAGGTCCCACGTAAGCCAGATGCACATGGTGTCACATGCATCTGGAGTTCGTTTGCAGTGGCTAGAGGCCCTGGCACACTCATTCTCATTCTTTCTCTCACTCTCTCTGTCTTAAATAAATAAATAAATAAAAATAAATTTTAAAAAAGTATTTGTTTGCCAGCACTTGAGAGGCAGAAGTAAGAGGATCACTGTGAGTAGGAGGCCACCCTGAGACTACAGAGTGAATTCCAGTTCAGCCTGGACCAGAGTGAAACCCTACCTTAAAAACCACAACAAAAAAAGTACTGGAGAAGCCAGGTGTGGAGGCGCATGCCTTTAATCCCAGCACTCGGGAGGCAGAGGTAGGAGGATCACCATGAGTTTGAGGCCACCCTGAGACGACATAGTGAATTCCAGGTCAGCCTGAGCTAGAGCAAGACCCTACCTCGAAAAAACAAACAAACAAAAAAACCAAAAACAAAACAAAAAAAAAGTACTGGATTTCATTCTACAATCATTACATCATTATCCTCAGTAAGGGGTGGGGAACCTGAACAGAAGAGCCCCATAAAAAGTGAAGAGAGCATAATCCTAAAACCACAGGCTCTGGCTGGTCATTCCCAGGGCTAGAATTGGGTATGCCCCACAGTGAGTTCTTGGTCAGGGAGACACGAGGGCCCCAAAATAATGCAGGCTATTGCCAAAACACCTGGTTGCCTGCAAGAGCTCAAAGGTAAGTCCTATTGCTGAAGATGCCACAGCCTGTGGCCATAAGACACCAAGTAATGCTGTAACTGAGATGGAATCCAGTTCCCTCCCAGCTAGCCCTCATAGTGCTGGAAAGTGCTATGAGAGCAGCTGGAGAATAATGGTTGACAACAGATTAAATAAGCAGGAGATCCTGCCAGAAACAAATATCAACCAGCTTAGCAAGAAGCATACACTTGTGCAATAGTGGCACATGGCTGACAGAGGTAATCAACTGCTCATGGATTAGCCATGAGGCCTGCTCAGTGGGGGAAAGCTCCTATCTGGCTCTGGGAATCAAGCTAGATTCCCTATAAGGAAACCAATAGGCTCCAGAGAGACTCTCTATTGCTCGTTAACTAAGAAGAGTGGATAAGCACATCAATGCATCTCTCTAATAACTAGGCTTGTCTCCTTTAATTCAAACTGTTCTCATCTTTGGTTAGAGAATCTGTTCCATCTTAAATGGTGGAGAATACAGGGAAGAACAAGGATGCATCACATACATCAAGAATAGAGAAGCCAAGCCGGGAGTGGTGGTGCACGCCTTTAATCCCAGCACTCAGAAGGCAGAGGGATGAGGATTGCTGAGAGTCCCAGGCCACCCTGAGACTACATAGTGAATTCCAGGTCAATCTGATCTAGATTAAGACCCTACCTTGAAAAACCAAAAACAAAAACAGAATAGAGAAGCTGGGCATGGTGGTGCATGCCTTTAATCCCAACACTCAGGAGGCAAAGGTAGGAGAATCACAGTGAGTTCAAGGCCACCCTGAAACTACATAGTGAATTCCAGGTCTGCCTGGGCTAGGCTGAGACCCTACCTGGAATATAAAAAAAGAAAGAAGAATAGAGAGCCGACTGTCTACCATGAGATGGGTCACCTCCCCTCATCTGCCTAGTCCCAGAAGCCATTACAGAGGAAGCAGTGACATGAATACTGCCCTCATGGCTAGACTGAAAACCAGTTCCAGGGAAATGGCGACAGACACTGTGGTCACTCAGACCTCATCAAAGCAGAGGTCCAAGGGCTACAGAGAAAGTAACACTAAATCATATCCCTATTTTGCCCTCCAAGGCTCAGGGAACATTTCTGTAGAGGGATGGAAAGATTGTAAGAGCTTCAGGGTACATGGGAATAGTCTGAGGCACTGTGTTTTCTCCAGACCGACTGAGGCTCTTGGACCCCACAGTGAATACTGATTACCCCACCGAAGAACCTCAGCAGAATTGGGGAGGGGTTAAGGAGGTCTAGAGTACAACTTTTTATTTAAAAAAGCAATAAATATGGCAGGAGAAGTTGGCTTAGCGGTTAAGGCATTTGCCTACAAAGCCAAAGGACCCCGGTTGGATTACCCAGGACCCACATAAGCCAGATGCACAAGGAGGCACTTGCATCTGGAGTTTGTTTGCAGTGGCTGGAGGCCCTGGTGCACCCATTCTCTCTCTCTCTCTCTCTCTCTCTCTACCTCTTTCTCTTTCTCAAAAAAATTAAATTAATTAAATATTTTTTTAAAGCAATAAATAATTTTTTTAAAGCCAGGCATGGTGATGCATACCTTTAATTCCAGCACTTGAGAGGCAGAGGTAAGAGGATCACCATGAGTTCGAGGCCACCCTGAAACTACATAGTGAATTCTAGGTCAGCCTGGGCTAGACTGAGACCCTACCTTGAAAAACCAAAGAATATATAATAATAATAATAATGATAAATTTAAAGTACTGGTTTGAAAAACTAATAATTTAAAACTGCCCCCTCCATACACACACACAGAATGTCCACAAAACAGTCTTCTTTCCTTCAAAGGTTTTAGGATGTATTGTTATTAACTAATCTTTTACTGTTAAACTTTAAGGGCCAATAAAGACAAACCGCTGTGAAAGCATTCTTCCAGCACTGGTGAGGCTGACTGGCAGTGTCAGGGATAGGGTTCACTCACCATCCGAGCTTTCTGGATGACTTTGATTGACCTTGCTAACTCCAGTAGCCTTCTTGTCCACAGCTTTGATGACACTCACAGCAACAGTCTGCCTCATTTTGAGAATAACAAAACTACTCCAAGGAGAATAGTCAGAGGAGCTCTCCACACCTACATGCTTGTCTGGAATGACAGCAATGATGACAGCATCACCAGATTTGAGAATTTAGGGCCATCTTTCAGCTCACCAGCATGGTAGGCTTTTCTTTCAGCTCCGAGAACTTGCAAGCAATGTGAGCTGTGTGGCCACCTCAGACAGAGGCAGACCCAGCACTAATTTGGCTTGGATGGTTGGTTCAGGATAATCTCCTGAGCAGTGAAGCCAGCTTCTTTCGTTTGTGGGTCATTTTTCCCATCACCAGAAATGTTGCCACAAGCCAGGCATAGTGGTGCACACCTTTAATCCCAAGCACTTGGGAAGCAGGGGTAGGAGACTAGCCATGAGTTCTAGGCCAGCCTGAGCTAGACCAAGATCCTAACTCAAAAAACAAAAACAACCCAAAAAATGTGGCCACAGTGAACATCTTTGATAGACAGAGGTAAAGGAAGAGAGGAAGGAAAGGGAGAAAGGAGTAGTTGAAGTGGACATGGTCTTGGTGGTGCAGGTCAGGATTCTGTGTGCTGGTGTGATTACAGGCCTGAATAAACTCCGCCCACCTGACTTAGCATGCTCCAGATGCCTCTGTCATTCTTATTCCAAAGCACCGATAAGATGCAGGAAAATGGACTGACAATATTGAAAAGATTCTTCTTAGGATGATTTGATGGTTCAGTTCTGTTGCCAACTTGATCTGATTAGGAATCCACTAATATTCTTCTTAGGCAGGTCTCTGAGGTTGCTATCAGGAAGGACTGACTGAAGGAGGAAGTCCTTCCTCCAGAGTACATGGCCCTCCCAGAGGAGGGCTTTATGTAAGGAAGCTCTGCCAGGAAAGACCTCCTTCCTCCTGCCTGCTGCCTGTGCTGCTTGCTGGTGAGTGCCTTCACTTGTACATGCATCTTTGCTGTTCAGCATTGTAACCAAGTTTCCTCAGCCTTCTAACATGGACTGAAGACCATGCTGACCTGGATTTCACTATGTAGTCTCAGGGTGGCCTCGAACTCACAGTGATCCTCCTACCTCTGCCTCCCAAGTGCTGGGATTAAAGGCATGCACTACCATGCCTGGCTTAAATTCCAGCTCAGCCTGAGCTAGAGTGAGACCCTACCTTGTAAAACAAAACAAACAAACAAAAAAGCTTACCAGGCTTGCTCAGGTGAGACACACAAACCTAGCTACTTAGCTTTCCAAACCAGTTTCCTGGTGATGTCTGTGGCAGGCCATTGGATTGGTCATCAAAAAGGTCAAGAAGAATGGTGTGATGAGACCTTAAAACATGGATATGAGGGAGTCAGTCAGAAGGTTTTGTAATAGCAAGAAACTATGGTGACTTGGAAGAGACCACTGGTGGGGGAAGGGAGGAGCAAAGAACAGGAGGAAGGAGTCTTCTGAGAGTACTGAATCACAGAGCTTGGTGATTATCTGCCCATGCAGTAGACTGGGTGCAGGGGAGGTGCCAGGAAGAAGAGACATTGATTATGACACTCCCCAGGCCCAGGCATCTTCCTGGAGTAAGCATTGGCAGGTAGTAGGTGGCATCCTCTATTGGGACACCATGGTGAAGGCCAGCTGATGAACTCATTTTAAGCAGGTGGAGTTTGCAATGCCACTATCAAGATGGTGATGCCAAGTAGGGGTTACAAACGTGAGTCTCTGATATGGTACACATCATGAGATAAGCGGCACTAAAGCCACAGGAGTGGGCATGAGCACTTGTAGAGACTACGATGAAAAGAGCTGAGTGGGACAAAAGCCAGAGTCAAGGAGAAACCTTCGTGAAACTGTCATCAACAACAGACTCAGGAGGAGCCTGGAATGTCACGAGAACTTCTGAAAACTGATTCTTCTGTACAGGGCTTGGGACCTACTGGGTCAGCAACTGGTGGAGGTCAGCCAAACAATGTGGCAAAGCAGGCTTTGGGGGAGGAGAGAACTGCATGTTCCCATCCTGGTCATGCTCAAACAAGCCCACTCCTGACCTGGGCATGGTGGTGCATGCCGATAATCCCAGCCTTCAAAAGGCTGGCATGGGATTGCACATCAAGCCAGTTTTGGGCTAAAAGTGAGTTGCAGGTTGACCTGGGGTAGAGAAACACCTTGATTCAAACAAGCAAAAAAGAATAAATTAGTAATCCCTTTTCCCTCAAGAGACACTATCTGTAACAAAGTTGTAACAAGTTTATCAAACCAGGTGAGATCTCCATGGGGAAGCAGGCAGGGCAGGAACCCAAGTAAACCAAACTGTTTCATGAAGGCAGAAGCACTGATCTTCACACACACAGGGCCTGCAGGAGCAGTCCACTGACTATCAGGAACTGGATGCATAGTTGGCAGTGAAGCCTGGGAACTGAAGAAGTTGAAGCAGAGTGCAGTCCATGGGAACCACCAGCAATGGATCACAACCTCCCCTCTCCCACACACTGGCACTGTACAACACTGAGGCTGCTGCTTGGGTCAAGGACTCCTATTCTCCACTTCCCTACATAGCACTGGGTTGAGCTGGACAGAACCAGGAGGGAACTGTGAGTTACACTGCTTAACTGAGCACAGTTCGCACTCCAAAAGTTAACTGGTCTACACTCCACTGGTTCTACAGGTTTGAAATGGAATTTTAAAATGTACCTCTCCCGGGCTGGAGAGATGGCTTAGCGGTTAAGGCGCCTACCTGCTAAGCCTAAGAATGCTGGTTCCAATCTCCAGCGGTTCCAATCTCCAGGTCCCACGTTTAGCCAGATGCAAAGTGACGCAAGGGTGCAATGCCCCACTTGACCTCAAGGGGGCGCACACATCTGGATTTCTTTCACAGAAGCTGGAGACTGCTGGTGCGCCCATCTCTATCTCCCTCTCCCTCTCTGTCTATCTTTCTCTGTCTCTCTCCAAAAATAAATAAAATAATAAAATAAAATTTAAAAAATGTACCTCTCCCAACTAGACATTTGAGACACCATGAAAAGACCAAATCTGAGAATTATGGGCATAAAAGGAGAATTTTATTCGAAAGGCATAGAAAATATTTTCACCAAAATCATTGCAGATAATTTCCTATTATTAGAAAGAAAGATAGCAATTCAGATACAGGAGGCATTGAGAATACCAAGTGATAAGACTATAAAAGAACTTTCCTGGGCCAGAGAGATGGCTTAGCGGTTTAGGCGCCTGCCTGCTAAGCCTAAAGAATGCCAGTTCCAATCTCCAGGTCCCACGTTTAGCCAGATGCAAAGTGATGCAAGGGTGCAATGCTGCACTTGCCCACAAGGGGGTGCACACACCTGGAGTTCGTTCACAGCAGCTGAAAGGCTGCTGGAGTGCCCTGCCCTGTCTCCCTCTCTGTCTCCCTCTCCCTCTCCCTCTCCCTCTCTCTCTCTCTGTCTCTGTCTCTCAAAAAAGAACTTTCCTTAATCATATTATAATTGAACTAAATATATAGAAGAAAGCCTAAAGAAAATGGCAAGAGAGGGAATGGAGCAATGGCTCAAAAGTTAAGGCACTTGCCTGAAAAGCCTAATGACCTGGGTTTGATTCCCCAATTTTCATGTAAAGCCAGATGCACAATGATCCATGCATCTGGAGTTCATTTGCAGCAGATGGAAACCCTGTTTTGCCACTACCATCTGTCTATTTCTCTGCTTACAAATAAAAATTTTTTTTTGAAAAAAGAAACAAAGTGGGGCTGGAGAGATGGCTTAGTGGTTAAGGCATTTGCCTGCAAAGCCAAAGGATGCTGGTTCAATTCTCCAGGACCCACGTAAGCCAGATGCACAAGGGGGTGCATGCGTCTGGAATTCATTTGCAGTGGCTGGATGCCCTGGTGTGTCCATTCTCTCCCCCCACCTCTCTTTCTCTCCTTCTTTCTCTCTCTCAAATAAATAAATAAAAAATATTTTTAAAAAAGAAAGTGGCAAGAGAGAAGCACCTTTAAAAAAGCACTTAAAAAGTCAGGCCTGGGCTGAAGAGATTGCTCAGTGATTAAAGGCACTTGTTTGCAAAACCTAACAAACTGGGTTTGATTACTCAGTACCCACATAAAGCTAGATACATATGTTTTGAGTTTGTTTGCAACATCTCAAAGCATCGGTGTGCCCATTCTCTCTCTTCTCTCTCTTTTTCCTCACTCTCTCCCCCCACCTCCCAAATAAATAAATAAATAATATTTTTTTAAAAGACAGGCTCATGAAAATGACAACCATGTTTAGAATGATGTATCTCAAGTTCTGAAAGATAACAACTACCAACAGAGGCTACTATGCCCATAATTCAAAGAGAAAGAAAAACTTAACATGATAAAAGTAGGCTAAAAGAATTTATGGGGCTGGAAAGATGGCTTACTGGTTAAGGCACTTGCCTGAGAAGCCTAAAGACTCGGGTTCCATACCCCAGTACCCACATAAGCCAAATGCACATGGTGGCGCATGTGTCTGGAGCTGATTTACAGTATTCAGAAGTCCTTGTGTGCCCATTCTCTTCCTCACCATTAGGTCAGCTCTACAGAAGATAATTGAAAGAATCCTTCAGATTGAAGAGAAGGAAAATCACATATATGAAATCACAGTAAAGAAAAAAACATGCTTAAGAAAGAGAAGTAGCTGCTGGGCATTATGACGCACACCTTTAATCCCAGCACTCGGGAGACAGAGGCAGGAGGATCTCTGTGAGTTCGAGGACACCCTGAGACTATATAGTGAATTCCAGGTAAGCCTGGACTAGAGTGAGACCCTACCTTAAAAAAAAAAAAAAAAAAAAAAAAACAACAACAAAAAAAAAAAAACCCAAGAGACAGAGAAAGAGAGAGAATTAGAAAAACACCAAATACTACAAAACCAACAAAATGACAGGAATTAAATACATGTCTTCCAATAAGAATTCAATGTTTTTGGTTTTTCAAGGTAGGGTCTTGCTCTAGCCCAGGCTGACCTGGAATTAGTCAATAGCTAGCTTCAAACTCACAGTGATCCTTCTACCTCTGCCTCCTTAGTGCTGGGATTAAAGACATGCATCACCATGCCCAGCTATAAAGTAACTTTTATCTCTTCAGACTAATGTTAGCTTGAAGTTTATTTTGTGAGATAAGGGTACCTTATCATTTCTAGCTCCATTTGCTCAGAATATCTTTTTCCATTCTTTCTCCCTAAGGTTCGTGTCTGCCTTTTGTAGTGTAGTGAGGTGGATTTCTTGCATATAACAAATAGCTAGGTCTACTTTCTCTTTTTCCTTTTTTTAAGTTTATTTTTGAGCGAGCGAGAGAGAGAGAGGAGAGAGAGAATGGGTGCACCAAGGCCTTTCAGCCACTGTGTATGAACTCCAGATGTGTGTGTGAACCCCTTGTGGCACATGTACAACATTGTGCACTTGCATCACTTTGCATCTGGCTATGTGGGACCTGGAAATTTGAACATGCATTCTTAGGCTTTGCAGGCAAGTGCCATAACATTAAGCCATCTCTCCAGCTTCTTTTGCCATTTAAAAAAATTTTTTATTGGGCTAGAGAGATGGCTTAATGGTTAAGGCACTTTCCTGAAAATCCAAAGGACCTTGGTTCCATTCCCCAGGACCCACATAAGCCAGGTGCACAAGGTGACACATGCATCTGGAGTTCATTTGCAGTGACTAGAGGCCCTGGTGCACCCATTTTCTCCCTCCCTCTCTCTCTCTCTCTCTCTCTCTCTCCTTCATACTCTGTGTCAGATAAATAAATAAAATTTTTATTTATTTGCAAGCAGAGAGAGAAGACACACCCAGGGTAGGAGGTGGGCACATCAGGGATTCTAGGCGCTACAAACAAATTCCAGATATATGCACCCATTTGTGCATCTGGCTTTATGGGTACTGGAGAATGGAACCTAGATCACCAGATCATTAGGCTTTGTTGGCAAACATCTTAACCACTGAGCCGACTCTCCAGCCTCTCAATCCACTTTTTTGTTGTTGTTTTGTTTTTCAAGATAGAGTCTCACTCTAGCCCAGGCTGACCTAGAATTCACTATGTAGTCTCAGGCTGGCCTTGAGTTCACATCGACCTCCTACCTCTGCCTCCCAAGAGAGACTGCACCTGCCACCATGGTTACTGTAGCATGGATCTCTGGTGTGGCCAGGCAGGAAGCAAACCCTGGGGTACATTGAGAAGGAAAGGATTAGGGGAACCAGGTCCAAGACAGGAAGCAGGAGAAGAGATAAAGAGAAAGAGAGGAAATAGGAGGGATACAGAGAGGAAGGATATGTGTGTAGTGAGAGAAGCAGATGGAAGGCTGACATAGAGACAGAGGGAGAAATACAGAGATACAATACAGCCAGAGACAGGGAAACACTCACCTTCAGGAAAAAGGGCTGGAAAAAAAGAGAGAAAATGGCATCTGAGGATCATTTTATGCCCAAGCTCATGGGGGGAAGATGACATCCCAGTGAGGTGAGGGCATTATGAAGGTGCTCAGGGGAAGAGGCAGGTTGACTAGATCTCCTGTTGAGTCATTTGGCTGGATGGTAAGGGAAGGAGAGAGAGAGAGAACGGGAGAGAGCTCAGAAACTCTAACACATGTAAATCAATAAAAGTAAATGCCTTCTACCTTCCCTTTAAGAGAAAAATAATGCAAAGACTAAGGATGAAAGAAAATATGTGAACATAATAAAGGCTATATGTAACAAACCTATAGCCAACATTATGCTAAATGGTGAAAAACTTGAAAGCTTTCCCACTAAGATCAGAAACAAGACAAGGATATCCATTATCTTCACTTCTATTTAATATGGTGCTTGAAGTGTAAGGTAGAGTTATAAGACAAGAGAAAATATTTTAAAAAGAAGTCAAACCATCCTTGGTTGTAGACAATATGACTTGTGGTGGTTTGAATGTAATGTATGTCCCCCGCAGCCTCATGGATTTTTGATTAAGGTTAAACTTCCTACTTAAGTCTTCAGCAATCTGCTAGAGGAGGTGTCATTGGGGGCGGATCTTTTAATCTAGCCCTAAAGTGTGTTCAGAGCCTGCTGGAGTTCTAGCTATTCATGCTTGCTAGCTGTTTGGGGGTGTCTCTTTCCTGTAAATTTATGGAAATGAGCCAGCTTCTTCCACCATTGGTGTTTCCCTTGGATTCTGTAAGCCTCAAATAAACCCTTTCCTCCCATTAGCTGCTTCTGGCTGGGTGTTTGTCCCAGCAATGAGAAAGAAACTGCAATACTCCATATGTAAGAGACACTAAAGAATACACCAGGAAGCACCTAGAGCTAATAAAAGCTTTCAGCACAGTAGCAGTACACAAAAATCAGTAACTAGCTGGGTGTGGTGACGAATGCCTTTAATCCCAGCACACGGAAGGCAGAGGTAGGAGGATCACCATGAGTCTGTGGCCACCCTGAGACTACATAGTCAATTCCAGTTCAGCCTGAGCTAGAGTGAGACCCTACCTCAAAAAACCCCAAAAAAAAATCCATAACTAATAATGTTATGCCCAGAAGCCATAGATTGATACTAGAAATATTTCAGTGCCACGAGTGGAATAGCTTCCAGAGATTATTAGCCAGGGAGCTCTGTAATGCTCCCAAAACATTACAGGGTATTTATTGCCAAGGCTCTTGGTTGCCCATAAGAACTATATGGTAAGATGCTCTTGCTGAAGACTTCACATACTTGGGCTGCAGATCACTGAGAAATTAAGCTGGAGCTGAGCTGGAAAGCTCCTCCCTATCATTATTATTATTATATTATTATTATTAAGTAGCTGTCAGGATGCTGAAAAGAACTATGCTGAATGCCTTTGGGAGGAGAAAAGTCATCAACAGTCATAACCAGCAGTGAACACTGTAAGCTTTACAGCTAGCCAGCCAGGCCAAGTGTACTAACTGGTGTAATGATGGCATGTCTATTTTGGGGGAAATCAAATGCTCTCTGATTTGATTTGAGACCCACTCCACAGGACAGAACTCATGCCTGGTACTGAAAACCTAGTCAAAAGCCTATGGATGGCCGGGCATGGTGGCGCACGCCTTTAATCCCAGCACTCGGGAGGCAGAGGTAGAACTCATGCCTGGCCACCCTGAGACTACATAAAACCAGGTCAGCCTGGACCAGAGTGAGACCCTACCTCACAAAACCAAAAAAAAAAAAAAAAAAAAAAAAAAAAAAAGACTATGGATGGGTTGGAGAGATGGCTTAATGGTTAAGGCACTTGCCTATGAAGCCTAAGGACCCATATTCTACACTCCAGATCCCACATAAGCCAGATGCACAAAGATGAGGCAAGTGCAAGGTTGCACATGCCCACTAGGTGGCGCAAGCATCTGGCATCTGATTGCAGTGGCTGAGGACCTGGTATGCCAATTCTCTCTCCCTCCCTTTCTCTCTCTCTCTTTGTCTCTAAAAGTAAAAATCTTAAAAAGCCTATGGTTGAGGAGATCATACCCTATGGGAGAAACTACTAATGTTGTCAGGCTAAATGCATATATAATGCCCACCAAATTGCCCTCTAAACCCTTATGTTTATACTCATATATTGATGCTACTCTCACTTTTGGTTAGAGAAGCTTCTTTTTTCAGATAATGGTGACCACTAAGGTGACTTAAAACTCACCAAAGTAGGGCTGGAGAGATGACTTAGCAGTTAAGCGATTGCCTGTGAAGCCTAAGGACCCCAGTTCGAGGCTTGATTCCCCAGTACCCATGTAAGCCAGATGTACAAGGTGGTGCATGCATCTGGAGTTTGTCTGCAGTGGCTGGAGGCCCTGGTGAACCCATTCTCTCTCTCTCTCTCTCTCTCTCTCTCTCTCTCTCTCTGTCACTCTCAAATAAATAAATATTTTTAAAAAAACTCACCAAAGTATTGAGAAGTGACAGCAGAGTGTTCAGCACTATGTGAGATATCTCTATTACACCCTCCAAGGCTTAGGATCCATTGCAGAAGAGGTGGTGGAAAGAATGTAAGTGCCAAAGGAAGGGAAGGACTTGATATTCATGACCTCACAGTGGTTAACACCTTAACACTACCTATACAAGACCTGCATAATAGGAGAGAAAAAAATGATGACATCTGGTTGGGCATGGTGGCCCACGCCTTTAATCCCAGCACTTGGCAGAGGTAGGAGTTCAAGGCCAACCTGAGACTACATAGTGAATTCAAGGTCAGCCTGGCCTAGAGCAAGACCCTACCTTGAAAGACAAACAAACAAAGAAACAAACAAAAACATCAGGAAGGGTGTGGTAGTCCATGCCTTGGGAGGCAGAGGTGGGAGGATCGCCTTGAGTTCAAGGCCACCCTGAGACTACAGAGTGAATTCCAGGTCAGCCTGAGCTAGAGTGAGACCTTACCTCAAACAACAACAACAAAACATCAAAATAGAAGAGAGACTAGATGGAAAGAAGAAGGGATGTAGCAGAGCAGGGATTTGGGAGAAGGGGAAAGAGGAGTGATGAGAGGGGATTGTGACCATAGTATATTTTCTGTATTTATGGAAGTTGTCAATAAAAAAGTTTTTTTTCTGTTTTTTCGAAGACCTGGCTCTAGCCCAGGCTGACCTGGAATTCACTATGCAGTGTCAAGCTGGCCTTAAACTCACAGTAATCCTCCTACCTCTGCCACCCAAGTATTGGGATTAAAGATATGTGCCACCACTCCTAGCTTAAAAGTTTTTTAAAAGTAGAAAACAACATGGAAAAAAATTAGTAACTATGACAAACATACTGAGAAAGAAATCAGGGAAATAGTCCCATTCACAATAACTATACACACAAAAATTAAATATCTTGGGATATACCTAACCAAGGAAGTGAAAGACCTCTACAATGAAAACTTGAAAATATTGAAGAAGAAATTGAGGAAGGGGCTGGGGAAATGGCTTAGTGGTTAAGGCATTTGTCTGTGAAACCTAAGGATGCTGGTTTGATTCCCCAGGACCCACGTAAGCCAGACACACAAGGGAGCTCATGTGTCTGGAGTTCGTTTGCAGTGGCTAGAGGCCCTGGTGTGCCTATTATCTCTTTCTCTCTGTCTCTCTTCTCTCTCTCTCTCTCTCTCTCTCAAATAAAAACATAAAATATTTAAAAAGAAAAAAAAAGAGCCAGGCATGGTAGTGCACACCTCTAATCCCAGCACTTGGGAGGCAGAGGTAGAAGAATTGTCATGAGTTTGAGGCCACCCTGAGACTGCATAGTGAATTCCAGGTTAGCCTGGGCTAGAGTGAAACCCTGCCTCTAAAAACCAAAAAAAAAAGAAGAAAGAAAGAAAGAAAGAAAGAAAGAAAGAAAGAAAGAAAGAAGAGAGAAAAAAAGAAATTGAAGAAGGCACTTTTAAATAGAAAGATCTTCCATGCTCATGGATCAGAAAAATTAATATTGTGAAAGTGGCCATCCTACCAAAAGCAATATAAAGATTCAATGTGATCCCAATCAAAATTCAGTACCATTCTTCACATAAATAGAAAAAAAATCTTGAAATTCATATGGAAATACAAAAGACATTGTATAGCCAAAACTATCCTCAGGAAGAAGAATACTGCCATGGCTGATTTCACATTATACTACAGAGTCACAGTTAATAAAAACAGCATGGTACTGGCACAAAAACAGAAACACAGATCAATGTAATAGAGTCCATGTACCTCTAGACACCTGATTTTTGGCAAACATGCCAAAAGTACATATTGGACAATGAAAGTGTTGAAATTAAAGGCATATGTCTGCACACCTTGGTGGTTTCACTGTAGCCAAGGCTGATCTAGAATTCTTCATCCTCCTGCCTCAGATTCCTGAGTGCCAAGATTCCAGATGTGGACCCTTCTGGTCAATATGGCGGCTGCCTAACCTCGCCTCACTTCACAGGGAAGTAAAGAGAATACTTAAGGTTAAAGGGACCTTTTTTAAGGGTTTGCTGGCTCCTGCATGCTTCCAGAGGGAGGGGGTGGATGTGTAAAATAAGGAATCCACTGATTCCCACGCTCTCAGCAGGTGCCACTGCCTGAAAGGTCATGCCAGACCTGCCTGAGGTCCCTGGCCAGCCAGAACTGGAGCACCATTGCAGCCAGGTCCCCAGGTCTGTGGATCCACTGAGCGAGCCATATTTGCCCCACTTCCCTGGCCAGAGCCCCTGGACACCAATACAGTTAGGTGCCTGGGTCTGTGGTTCCACTGAGTGAGACAGATTCATCTCATTTCCCCAGCCAGAGCCCCTGGGCATGCCAATGCAGTTAGGTGCCTTGGGTCTGTGGATCCGCCAAGTGAGACAGATTCGTCCCACTTCCTGCTCCCCAGCCAGAGCCCCTGGGTGCGGCAATACAGTTAGGTGCCTGGGTCTGTGGATCCGCCGAGTGAGACAGATTCGTTCCACTTCCTGCTCCCCGGGCAGAGCCCCTGGGCATGCCAATGCAGTTGGGTGCCTGGGTCTGTGGATCCACCGAGTGAGACAGATTTGTCCCACTTCCCGCTCCCAACCAGAGCCCCTGGGTGTGCCAATACAGTTAGGTGCCTGGGTCTGTGGATCTGCCGAGTGAGCCAGATTCGTCCCACTTCCCACGCCCCAACCAGAGCCGCTGGGTGTGCCAGTGCAGTTGGGAGCCTGGGTCTGTGGATCCCCCGAGTGAGACATATTTGTCCCCTGCCAGAGCCCCTGAGTGAGCCATTGCAGATAGGTTCCTGGGTCTGTGGATCTGCTGAGTGATACAGATTCATCCCACTTCCCGCTCCCTGGCCAGAGCCCCTGAGTGCGCCATTGCAGCCAGGTGCTTGGGTCTGTGGATCCGCTGAGCAAGATATATTTGTCCCACTTCTGGATCCCCAGCCAGAGCCCCGGTGTGCCATCACAGGCAGGTGCCCTGGGCCTGTGGAGCCACATCACAGGTCTGGTCCCACCCATTTCCCGTGCCATCACAAGACAGATCCCATTGAGCCAGTGTGAGCTGCTTTGTTGCTCTGATCTTTCCCTCAACAGCTAGAGCCCCAAGCAACATCTCAGGTCAGGTCTCCCTGGGACTGCCTGAGCCTCATCAGGCCCCACTGGGCCAGCCTGAGCCCTATCACTGGTCAGGTCCCTCCCTCACCAGCCAGAGCTCCACAAACCACTTCTGGTCAGGTCCCACTGGACCTGCCTGAACCCCATCATTGGTCTGATCCCTCTCTTGCTGGCCAGAACCCCAACAGCCCCAACATTGGTCAGGTGCCTCACCAGCCTCCCTGAATAGCATTTCCAGTCAGGTCCCACCATCCCCCCCCCAACAGATCAGGGATCCAGGGTAGTAGGCCAGTGTTCCCATACTACCATCCCTGACCCAACTAGGGCAGTTGTGGTCCCCTCTCCTTCCCACCTCAGATAGGAAATATGGGCCAGCAGGCCAGTGTCCCCCACCCCAGCCTATCAGAAATCCAGGGGCCACCTCCCTGACACTTACCACTGCACCCCACCCCAACCCACCCCAGGGCAGCAGGCTAACATTTCACATCCTAGGCTCTCTGAACCAGTGTGATGCGCAGATCACAGCAAAAAAGGAATAGCATGAAAAACCAGATACAAGTAAATCCAGCTACACTATCCAGTCCTACAATGGATGTCTCAAATCAAATCATAGAAGAGACATTAGAATCAGAACCCCAAAATGAAGAGACAAGCTATGCAACCCTGGCCAAGCAAATAACACAACTCTCAGAAACTCAACAAAGAGCCAATAATTGTATGAATGTTATCCTTGCTAGATTAGACCTAACAGCAAAGAACCAGGAAGGGTTCCAAAGACAGTTAAATGATCTGAAGGAGAGTGAAAAAAAAGAGGTCCTCAATAACCAGATGGCTAAGTTCAATGAAGACATAAAAAAATGCAAGGATGAACTCCAAGAAGCATTAAGAAGGTCAGAAAATGATGTGAAAAGGGAACTAGACAGAGGGATGGAAACTATATATAAAAAAAACATAGAAAATATGAACCAAATTGAACAAACCTAAAACTCTATAGAAGCTCTTAAGAATAGAGTCAGCCAACTAGAGGATAGAAAGTCAAAACTGGAAGACAAAACAGAAGAAACAGTTCGTGAGTCCAGAAACTTCAACAAGTTCAAAAAATAACTGTGAACAGAACATGAGGGAAATGTGGGATACCCTTAAGCATCCAAACATTAGGATCATGGGCATACCAGAGGGGGAAGAAACACAGACTAAAGGAATGGAAAGCTTATTCAACAAAATAATTGAAGAAAACTTTCCCACTCTCTCAAGAGAAAATCCCATCAAGTTACAAGAAGCTAGCAGAACTCCAAACAGACTGGACCAAAGGAGAAATTCTCCAAGACACATTATCATTAAGACTCTAAACATCAAACACAAAGAGAAAATCCTAAAAGCAGCCAGGGAGAAACAACACATTACATATAAAGGAAACCCCATCAGAATTACCTCAGACTTCCCAATGGAAACCCTAAAAGCCAGAAGGGCCTGGAATGGAACACTGCAAACTCTAAGAACCCATGGCTTCCAACCCCAACTACTCTACCGAGCAAAAGTATCCCTCATAGATACCTTCCAGTGAGTTGTTGGCCAAGGAGGTCCTGGTAGCCTCCAAAACATTAAAGGCTTTTGCCAAAGCCCTTGGTTTCCCTTGAGAAACAGATAGTAAGACCCTATTCCTGAAGACATCTCTTGCCTGAGAATCAAGGTCACTGAGAAAGCAAGCTGGTGCAGAGCAGAAAACTGTCTCCCTGTAGAACAGCCAACTGAAAGCTGGAAAAAGCTGCACTGCATGCAGCCATATGGGAGACAGAAGTCATCAGCAGTGAAAACAGTGGACACTGAATATTCAAGTTTGGCCATACAGGCTCAATGACTGAACGGGTGCAATAGTGGCATGTCTACTCTTGGGGTAACCAACTGCTCCATAATTGGACTGAAGGCCCTCTCTACAGGAGGGAATACATGCCTAGTACTGAAAAACCTAAGCAAAAGTATATGGCAGGTGAGGTCATGAGCCTTTGGGGTATAAAGCCTGCTCTTGTCTGACTAAATGTATATATTATTCCCACCAAGCTGCCCTGGGGGCACTACACTTAATGTTCATGTTCACATATTAACGCTACTCTCATTTCTGGTTAGAGAAGCTTCTCTTTTCAGATGGTGATGACCACTGAGACCTCCAAAAGGCAACATAGTGCTGAGAAGAAGGGATGGAGGAATGCCCAGCACTGAAACACCTCTGTCACAACCTCCAAGGCTCAGGGACCATTGCGGAAGAGGGGGCGGATAGAATGGAAGAGCCAAAGGAAGGGTATGACTTCTTACAATGCAACTGCCCAGACAGAAATTGGCCTCGATATCCATGACCTTCCAGTGCCTAGCAATACTATCACAAGACCCTCAAAATAGAAGAAAAAGATGAGGACATCAAATTAAAAGAAAGACTAATGGAGAGAGGGAGGGGATATGATGGAGATTTGTGTTCTAAAGTGGAATGGGGGAGGGCAGGGGAGGGGAGGGAAATATATGTTTTTTTTGTTTTGTATGTAAATATAGAAGGTGTCAATAAAAAAATCAATTAAAAAAATTTTTAAGTTAATAGAAATAAAAAGTATCCCTCATAATAGATGGTGAAAGAAAAATTTTCCATGATAAAACTCATCTTTACAAATATATGAACACAAAACCAAACCTACAGAGAGTGCTTCAGGGAATTCTTTACACAGAAGAATCAAATAACCAATCTCAAGTGCCCCCAAGAAGCAGTCCACATTAACAACAACAAAATAAACCCACATAATCCACCATAATATGGCAGGTATTAAATTAAACCTCACAGTTATTTCCCTGAATATTAATGGCCTTAATTCACCCATCAAGAGACATAAGCTAACAGGGTGGGTCAAAAAACTAGACCCTTAAATCTGCTGTCTTCAAGAAACCCACCTCACCACTAAAGACAGACACCTCCTCAGGGTGAAAGGGTAGAAAACGACATTCCAAGCAAACACAAATAAGAAAAAAGCAGGCGTAGCTATACTTATATCAGATAAAATAGACTTCAAACTAAAAGAAACCAAAAAAAGACAATGATGGCCATTTCTTACTTATCAAGGGAACAATCCAACAAGAGGATATCACAATCATCAATATCTACACCCCAAATACAGGTGCACCACAATACATAAAGCAAAAACTACTTAGCAACAAAACAGAAATAACCACCAACACCATCATAGTTGGGGACTTCAATACTCCACTATCAACAATGGATAGATCATCCAAACAGAAAATTAATAGGGAAGTAAGAGACCTCAACAACACCATAGAGCAACTAGACCTAACAGACATATACAGAACATTCCACCCCAAATCTACAGATTACACATTCTTCTCAGCAGCCCATGGAACCTTTTCTAAAATAGATCATATATTAGGCCACAAAGCCTGCCTCCATATTTTCAAGAAAATTGATACAATTTCCTGCATGATATCAGACCACAATGCTGTAATGCTAGAAATTAACAATAAAAAGTATGCCAAAAATTCCTCCAGCTCCTGGAAACTGAACAACACACTTTTAAACAATAAATGGGTTGCAGATGAAATTGCAAAGTTTCTAGAATTCAACAACAATGAGAACACATCATGCCAAAACTAATAGGACACAATGAAGGCAGTCCTTAGGGGGAAAAAAATCATAGCACTAAATGCCCTCATAACAAAAACAGAAAATCCCAAATCAATAACCTAACCATCCACCTAAAGGCATTGGAAAAACAAGAAGAAGCCAACCCAAAAAGCTCCAGACGGAAAGAAATAATTAAGATCAGAGCAGAAATTAATGAATTGGAAACTAAGAGGACAATTAAGAAAATTGATGAAACAAAGAGCTGGTTCTTTGAAAAAATTAACAAGATTGTTACACCCCTGGCCAATTTTATCAAGCAAAAAAAAAAAAAAAAAAAAAAAAAAAAAAAAAATGCTTCAAATCAACAAAATTATAAATGAAAAAGGAGAGATCACAACAGACATGAGTGAAATAGGAAGAATTATCAGGACTTATTTCAAAAACCTCTACTCCACAAAACAAGAGAATATGGAGGAAATGGATCAATTCCTAGACACATACCACCTACCAAAGCTAAGCCCAGAGCAGACTAATCTTCTAAACAAACCCATCACACCCTTCGAGATTGAAGAGGTAATCAAACACCTTCCCAAAAAGAAGAGTCCAGGACCAGATGGTTTCTCAGCTGAATTCTATCAAACCTTCATGGAAGAACTGAAACCAATTTTTCTCAAATTGTGCCATACAATCGGAGAACAGGGAGAGATCCCCAACTCCTTCTATGAAGCTAGTATCACCCTAATTCCAAAACCAGGCAGAGATGATACAAGAAAGGAAAATTATAGGCCCATTTCCCTGATGAACATAGACGCAAAGATCCTGAACAAAATCCTTGCAAACCAAATTTAACAGTACATCAAAAGCATTATCCACCTTGATCAAGTAGGCTTCATCCCTGGAACTCAGGGGTGGTTTAACATACAGAAATCAATCAATGTAATACACCACATAAACAAGCTTAAACACAAAAACCACATGATCATTTCGATAGATGCAGAAAAGGCCTTTGACAAAATACAACATCACTTCATGATCAAAACACTGGAGAGAATAGGAATGGATGGCCCATATCCCAACATAATAAAGGCTATATATAAAGCTCCTAAAGCTCAAGTAATTCTTAATGGGGAGAGACTAAAAGAGTTCCCACTGAGATCAGGAACAAGGCAGGGGTGTCCACTCTCACCTCTGCTCTTTAGTATACTGCTAGAAGTATTAGTTCAAGCAATAAGACAGGAGAAAGAAATCAAAGGGATACAAATTGGAAAGGAAGAAGTTAAGTTAGCTCTATTTGCAGATGACATGATTCTATACATAAGTGATCCAAGAACCTCCATCTCAAAACTCTTAAAGGTGAGTAGCAGGATATAAGGTCAATGCTCAGAAATCAGTAGCCTTTCTGTATGCAAAAGACAAAGATACAGAAAAAGAAATAACTAACATTGTCCCATTTTCAATAGCAACAAAGAAAATAAAATACCTTGGAATAACATTAACCAAGGATGTGAAAGACCTATAAAATGAAAACATAAAAACACTCAAGAAAGAAATTGAGGAGATCCTATGAAAATGGAAAGACCTTCCATGCTCCTGGATAGGTAGAATTAACATTGTGAAAATGGCAATTTTACCAAAAGCACTCTATAGATTCAATGCAATGCCGATAAAAATCCCAACTTCTTTCTTCACTGAGATAGAAAAAATTATCTCAAAATTCATATGGAAAGGCAGAAGGCCTCAGATATCCAAGCATATCCTCAGCACAAGAAACACCTCTGGAGGCATCACCATACCTGATCTAAAGCTATATTACAAAGCCATTGTAATAAAAACAACATGGTACTGGCATTAAAACAGGAATATAGACCAATGGAACAGAATAGAAGACCCGGACTTTGGGTCAAATAACTATAGCTACTTGATATTTGACAAAGGTCCTACCAATGCAGAATGGAAAAAGGACAGCATCTTCAACAAATGGTGCTGGGCAAACTGGACAACCATATGCAGGAAAATGAAACTCAATCCACACATCTCACCATGCACAAAAATCAAGTCCAGGTGGATCAAAGACCTAGATATAAAACCAGAAACTCTGCTATTACTGGAAGAAAAAATAGGAGGAACCTTCCACAAAATAGGAGTGGGAAAAGACTTCCTGAACAAAACCCCAGCAGCTCAGGAAATTAAACAATCACTCAATCAGTGGGATCTCATGAGGCTGAAAAGCTTTTTCACTGACAAACATACCATAACCAAAGCCAGCAGATTACCCACAGAATGGGAGAGAATTTTCACCAGCTATACAACCGGCAGAGGCCCAATTTCTAGAATCTACAAAGAACTCCAAAACCTAAACCATAAATCATCAAACAACCCACTCACAAAATGGGGCAGAGAACTGCACAGGGAGTTCTCAGAGGAAGAAATACAAATAGTAAATGCACATTTAAGAAAATGTTCAACATCCCTAATCATCAGGGAAATGCAAATTAAAACAACTATGAGATTCCACCTTACCCCAGTAAAGATGGCTAACATTAAAAAAAAAAAACAATGAAAACAAATGCTGGCAGGGCTGCGGAGAAATAGGAACAAGTTTTCACTGCTGGTGGGGATGTAAAATGGTTCAATCATTATGGAAAACTATATGGAGACTCCTGAAAAGGATGACCAAAACCTACCAACGGATCCAGTTATTCCCTTATTGGGCATTTACCCTAAAGGCTCCAAGCCTCAGATCAGAGACATTTGCTCAACCATGTTTATAGCTGCTCAATTCATAATAGCAAAGAGCTGGAATCAACCCAGATGTCCATCATTAGATGAATGGATAACAAAGATGTGGTATATCTATACTATGGAATTCTATGTAGCAGTAAGGAAAGATGAAATAATGAAAATTGAAAGAAAAAAAAAAGGTCAAACATGGAACAGATCATCCTCAGTGAGCTCACCCAATCACAAAAAGTTAATTGTCGCATGGTCTCGTTTATCTGTCGCTCCTAACCTGAATCCACCTGAGATGCTGCCAAGCCTAATAAGTACTCTGAGGACCAGACAATAGGGAGGGTGGGATGGAGGCAGGGTGATGGTGGGAGGGAGCGAGAGGGTGGGAGGGTGGATAAGGGTGGGGAGATACAAATAGGGACCCAAAAGGAAACAATAGCATAAAACTCTATATTCTGAACAACAAGCTAAAACATTGATCCTTCAGCAGGCCCACAGAGGGAACACCTGAACCACGGGAAACTGGAGAAAACACCATGAAGACCAACCTTAATTTTCTCCTGCTTTACTCTCTCTTCCTCTCTCTCTCTCTCTCTCTCTCTCTCTCTCTCTCTCTCTTTCTATCCATTGCCTCTCTATACTCACTTTCTCTTTTATATTATATATCTTTTTCTCCCCTCACCTTCCCTAGGTGCTGACTTATAACTCCCAGTACCAGCACGGGGTTAACTTTCACAATGAGCTGTAGATCCAAGACACCTACAAGGTTTCCCAAAAAATACAGATTCCTGTCAGAGTTCTTGATGACCCACCAAAGGTTAATGGTAAGACCCTACTGTTGAAGACAGCATACACGTGTGAGACCAAACATGGAGAGACCTGGCCAGAATCTGGAAGAGGGTCAGTCCCCAGACAGCTAGTATAGTGCCAGAGGGTGCTACACAAGCAACTGGGGGAAAATGGCTGACATTGGTCCAAACAACTTCCAGTCTAAGATACCCAGCAAGAAACAACCTGACTTAATGCTCAAACAAGTGCAGTAGTGGCACACAGCCATGGTGGGCAACCAACAGCTCTTGATTTGGCTAATTGATCCACTCAGTGGAATGGAACTCATTGCTGGAACTGGGAAATAAGTCAAAACCAAGTACAAAAATGAGCACAGTCTCCAAGCAAGATATCATCAAATGTGGGCTAGAAGAGAGCCTACTCATATAGAATTCCCTCCAAGCTATCTATGGCCCTCCCATATATCTACTACTAACTTCTCTCTCTGTTGGAGAATTTGCTTATTTTTTCCAGATGGACAATGATCCAGAAGGGAGGATCAGCCAATCACACCTCACCAGGGCTCCAGCTGAAACCACAGAGTAATGTGGAGGAAGGGCAAGAGTTCAGCGCTCTTGGGGATCACAACACCAGAAAAAGGTTGAAGGAGATAAACACAGAGAACATCTAACTCCCACTAAGCCAGATATCCAGAGACACAGAGGCTCCCAAAACCTCATCACTGAAGTAGAGCTAAAATGACCCCAATGTGGCTCAGGGAAATTTGTGGAAGAGGGGGCGGAAAGAATGTTAGAGCCACAAGTTGGGGCATTATGCACAGAGACTTGGCCTATCCCCCATAGGTCCTGACTACCCCCACAATGTGTGAACCACATTCCCCATTGATGAGGGTCCCTATGGAAGAGGGAGGACAGGGAGGAGGATAATGGAGTCACCACTATGAATGTAAAACCAGAATAATATACATAAGAATAAATAAAATTTTTTTAAAAAGGAAAAAAAAAGATTCCAGGTGTGAATCACCATGCTTGGTCTAACAAGTTTCTTAAGAATAGAATTTTCAAAAAGAAATTGAGAAGGAAATACATATCTTTTAATAAGGAGATTGTTCATTCTGTTTCTTCAACCAAAACACTGTTTGAATGTTATATTAAAAATCAAGAGCCTCAGCTGGCGAGATGGCTTAGCGGTTAAGGCGTCTGCCTCCTAAGCCTAAGAATGCTGGTTCTAATCTCCACTGGTTCCAATCTCCAGGTCCCATGTTTAGCCAGATGCAAAATGATGCAAGGGCACAATGTCACACTTGACCACAAGGGGGCGCACACATCTGGATTTCATTAGCAGTGCCTGAGAGGCTGCTGGCACGCCCATCTCTATCTGTCTTCCTCTCCCTCTCTCTCTGTCTCTCTCCAAAAAAAAAAAAAAAAAAAAAAATGAGGAGCCTGGCATGGTGGTGCACTTCAATCCCAGCACTTGAGAGGTAGGAGGATCACCGTGAGTTCGAGGCCACCCTGAGACTACATAGTGAATTCCAGGTCAGCCTAGGCTAGTGTGAGACCCTACCTCAAAAAAAAAAAGAAAGAAAGAAAAAGGGCTGGGGAGATGGCTTAGCGGTTAAGCACTTGCCTGTGAAGCCTGAGGACCCCAGTTCTAGGCTCGATTCCCCAGTACCCATGTAAGCCAGATGCATAAGGTGGCGCATGCATCTGGAGTTTGTTTGCAGTGGCTAGAGGCCCTGGTGCACCCATTCTCTCTCTCTCTTTCTCTCTCACTCTCTCTCTAAATAAATAAATAAATAAATAAATAAATAAATAAATAAATAAAATTTAAAAGAAAGAAAGAAAGAAGGAAGGAAGGAAGGAAGGAAGGAAGGAAGGAAGGAAGGAAGGAAGGAAGGAAGGAAGAAGGGAAGGTAGGTCAGCTAGGCATGGTGGCGCATGCCTTAGAAAAAATATTCAAAAAAGCTTGTGTGCCTTGAGTGTCCTTGTCTTCACATATGTGGACACTCAAATGGAATGGGAGCCTCTTGAATGTAAGACACACACACACAGTTGTTGTTTGTTTTTGTTTTTTGAGGTAGGGTCTCACTCTAGCCCAGGATGACCTGGAATTCACTATGGTGTCTCAGGGTGGCCTTGAACACACAGTGATCTCCCCACCTCTACCTCCTGAGTTCTGGGATTAAAGGCATGTGCCACCACACCAGGCTTGAATGTAAGACATATCCTCTAGGCCAGCATAATTGCTGGTTTCATGTTTGCTGAGTGAGTAAGTGAATGAATAAATGAATAAAGGAAACCTTGGCATACCCATTCTCTTTGTCTGCCTCCTTTCCTCTCTCTCTCTCTCTCTCTCTCTCAAATGAAATAAAATAAAGAAAAGAGAACCACCGGGGCATGATGGTGCATGCCTTTAATCTCAGCACTGGGGAGGCACAAGTAGGAGGATTGCTGTGAGTTGGAGGCCAGTCTGGAAAGCAGTGTGAGTTCCAGGTCAGCCTGGGCTAAAGCGAGACCCTACCTGAAAAAAAAAAGTGGCAAGAAGAGAGCCAATTTGTTCTGCACGGCTGTTCTCTCCCTTCAAGACGGGAGGTGAGTCCCCATCTAGTTGAGAGGCAAGGAAGGGCCCCTTGGTTCTGACTGCATCAGCCAGCAGTGTACCTTAGGAAATTCCCTTGTTTGAAAATCCATCGTCTGCCATCTGCTGGATGAATCAAGTATTTCATCACTGCTGTTCACCAGCCTTCAGTTACCATCTATTCAGGAACAACTTGATGCCTCATAATTGACATGTTGACTTACTCCTCAAAGCAGCCACATGTTAGCCTCACTTAGCAAAAAAGCAACTGAGGCTCCCAACAATTCATCAGATGTGTATTGACTTCCTAGAGTTGCGATAAGAAATGGCCACAAACTTGATGGCTTAAAACCCTCTTACCATGGTGGAATGAGAAGCTGGAAATGCAGGTGTTGGTAGGAAACTCAGCCTCCTCAGCCTGATGGCTCCAGGCTGTTTGCCTAGGGCTGCATGGTTCAGGTCTCTGCTGTATTCATGTGGCCCTGTCCTTTTGTTTTCACCTTTCTGTTTCTCTTGTAAGGATATTTTTCATCTCTCCTCTCAGGGAAGCCCACATCTTCATTTTTAAAAGTTCCTGTGGCCTGATATCTCCCCCAGAGTTCCTGGGTTCCTAGTATGGAATATTCACATACTTTAATATTCAAATTTGAGAAGAGTAAAAGTGAGAAGTGAAGGTCATGCTGTGACAGTCAACATACACCAGGCACTATGCATGGAGGGAGGAGTTCCTGACACTCTGTATAGACCAGCCCTCTCCCAGAATCCCAAGATTCCTAGTTTCTCTCTTTCCTTTGTTTGTTTGCATTCTGGGGTAAACCCCCTCCCACAATGCCCCTAGCTGAAAAGTGTCAAAGATCATGAGGCCCAGCAGATCCCCCATTGTGGGATTGTGGGTGTTCCCCACGGTGTTTTGGTTCCTCACTTTAGGGAGCAGCAGCCCTTCTATTGAGGGATTCAGTGCCTATCCATATTGCCCCACCCCCTCTAGTGTTTGCACACTCTCTTCTACACAATTTCCCGAGCATTGGTGGCTCTGTTTGATTTTGTGTTGTTGTTGTTTCTTTTAGTTATATACCTTTAATCTCAGCACTGGGGAGACAGAGGTAGGAGTGTTGCCATGAGTTCAAGGCCACCCTGAGACTACATAGTGACTTCCAGATCAGCCTGCATTAGAGTGAGACACCTTTCATCCCAGCACTCAGGAGGGACCCAGAGATGTAGGAGGATCCCTGTGATTTCCAGGTAAGCCTGGGCTGGAAAAGGAGCTCCATGGTTAAAGGTGCTTGCCTGCAAAGCTTGCTTCCATTTTCCAGTACCCACATACAGTCATGTGCACAAAAGAGCGCATGCATCTGGAGTACAGTTGCAGTGCCTGGAGTCCCTGTAGTGTCTATTCTCTCTCTCTCTCTCTCTCTCTCTTTCTCACATAGACACACACACATGAATAAATAAACAACAAAATTTCTAAAGAATAGGTAGTGTATGTGTCTGGGGGCAAGAGCTCCTAGGGCACTCCCCATTCATGTACGTTTATGTAAAAAGGAAAAAGAAGAAAAAGAGGAGGAAGGCTGGAGAAAGGGCTCCATGTTTAAAAGGTGCTTGCCTGCAAAGCTAGGTTCTATTCCCTACTACACACACAGAGGCATGTGCACAAATGGTAGTGTCCATTCTCTCTCTCTCTCTCTCTCTCTCTCTCTCTCTCTCTCTCTCACACACACACACACACACACACACACATACAAATGCACAGAAGACAGAGAGACAGACAGACAGACAGAAAATTTTAAAGGAAAATAGTGGATGTGTCCAGTGACAAGAGATACTAAGGTGTCCAAACATGCACAGGTGAAATAAAAAAGAAAAGTTGGGAGGAGAAGGCTGGAGAAATGGCTCCATGTTCAAATGTGCTTGCTTGCAAAGTTTTGATTACCCAATACCCACATACAGCCTTGTGCACAAAATAGTGCAAGCATCTCAAGTGCATTTTCAGGGCCTGTAGGCAAAGTTGTTTCCATTCTCTGGTTTCATCTCTGAGTAAGTGAATGAATAAATGAATAAAGGAAACCTTTGGCTCTTCTCTTTGTCTGCCTGTCTTAAATAAATAAATAAATAAATAAATAAATAAAATAGTAAATTGCTGTGAGTTGGAGGCCAGTCTGGAAAGCAGTGTGAGTTCCAGGTCAGCCTCCTTTGACATGCACGGCTGTTCTCTCCCTTCAAGACAAGGTGAGTCCCCATCTAGTTGAGAGGCAAGGAAGGGCCCCTTGGTTCTTACCAGAACCTAGTCCCTTGTTTGAAAATCCAATCTGCTGGATGAATCAAGTATTTCAAAACACCAGCCTTCATCTATTCAGGAACAACTTGTGCCTCATAATTGACATGAAATCAAAAAGCAGCTGAGGCTCCCAACAATTCATCAGATGTGTATTGACTTCCTAGAGTTGCGATAAGAAATGGCCACAAACTTGATGGCTTAAAACCCTCTTACCATGGTGGAATGAGAAGCTGGAAATGCAGGTGTTGGTAGGAAACTCAGCCTCCTCAGCCTAGATGGCTCCAGGCTGTTTGCCTAGGGCTGCATGGTTCTCTCTGCTGTATTCATGTGGCCCTGTCCTTTTGTTTTCACCTTTCTGTTTCTCTTGTAAGGATATTTTTTTCATCTCTCCTCTCATTTTTAAAAGTTCCTGTGGCCTGATATCTCCCCAGATTCCTGGGTTCCTAGTATAGAATATTCACATACTTTAATATTCAAATTTGAGAAGAGTAAAAGTGAGAAGTGAAGGTCATGCTGTGACAGTCAACATACACCAGGCACTATGCGTGGAGGGAGGAGTTCCTGACACTCTGTATAGACCAGCCCTCTCCCAGAATCCCAAGATTCCTAGCTTCTCTCTTTCCTTTGTTTGTTTGCATTCTGGGGTAAACCCCCTCCCACAATGCCCCTAGCTGAAAAGTGTCAAAGATCATGAGGCCCAGCAGATCCCCAGTGGATGATGGTGGACTAAGAAAGGAATAGGAAGAATTAGAGTCCAGGTGGAAAGGAGTGGATGTCCTCCTCTGGAGCTATGTGGAAGGATCAGCCCATGATCATGGGGCACTCCTTCCTCCCTGTAGCAAGAGGGCATAAGGAGATGTGCACAGATTCATTTTAGCTTCTGAAAACTCCATCAGAAGCATCAAATTGATCGACAGAAAATGGATGGCTGAACCAGTGGACAAGTGGTGCACGGAATCCTTTTTTTGAAATTGGGCGATAGCTTAGACTTCATGCCTTTACTCTGACATTACAAGCCTACTGTAATAGGGATGTCTGAAAAACGAATGAACAGGTCCCCAGGGGTGTGTTTCCCTAGGGAACTCCCAGCCCAACTAAGAAGATCTTATATGGCTGACGAAAGAGGATGTGGAGGAGGTAGAAGCCAGCTGTTAGAGGGTGAGAGCCTGCTTCAAAGATTAAGGTAGAGAGATTTAAAACTCTTACAGGAGCTTTGAGGTCAATTACTTGGACTACTTGTTGATGACAAGAGTGACTCAGCATTTCTAAAGTGTGCTCAGTTGTTGGTGCAGGGTTCTGGAAGGAGAGGCGGGACTCTAAAGGAGCAGTGTTCTATATCTACTTGCTGACCCAGGCCAGTAGGAACCTTATTCCTAAGGTAACCCCAATCACGTTGTCATTTTTGCTGACTGACTGGCTTATTTTTAGGATTCTGTTATTCCTTTTCTTTCAGAGGAAATGTTGTAAGTACACGTCATACATTGGTACCCTCATGCCCATCTTCACTCATGCCAGGCGATGCAGGCAGGACCCATCATTGTGGGATTGTGGGCATTCCCCACGGTGTTTTGGTTCCTCACTTTAGGGAGCAGCAGCCCTTCAATTGAGGGATTCAGTGCCTATCCATATTGCCCCACCCCCTCTAGTGTTTGCACACTCTCTTCTACACAATTTCCTGAGCATTGGTGGCTCTGTTTGATTTTGTGTTGTTGTCGTTTGTCTTTTAGTTATATACCTTTAATCTCAGCACTGGGGAGACAGAGGTAGGAGTATTGCCATGAGTTCAAGGCCACCCTGAGACTACATAGTGACTTCCAGGTCAGCCTGCATTAGAGTGAGACACCTTTCATCCCAGCACTCAGGAGGGACCCAGAGATGTAGGAGGATCCCTGTGATTTCCAGGTAAGCCTGGGCTGGAAAAAGAGCTCCATGGTTAAAGGTGCTTGCCTGCAAAGCTTGCTTCCATTTTCCAGTACCCACATACAGTCATGTGCACAAAAGAGCGCATGCATCTGGAGTACAGTTGCAGTGCCTGGAGGCCCTGTATTGTCTATTCTCTCTCTCTCTCTCTCTCTCTCTCACACACACACACACACACACACACACACACAAATAAACAACAAAATTTCACAGAACAAGTAATGTATGTGTCTGGGGAAAGAGTACCTAGGGCACACCCCATTCATGTATGTTTAAGTAAAAAGGAAAAAGAAAAAAAGAGGAGGAAGACTGGTGAAAGGGCTCCATGGTACTTGCCGGCAAAGGTAGGTTCTATTCCCTTATACCCACATACAGGCATGTGCACAAACTATAGTGTCCATTTTCTTTCTCTCTCTCTCTCTCTCTCTCACACACACACACACACAACACACACACACACACACACACACACAAACATACATACATACATACATACATACATACATACATACATACATACATACATAAAATGGTAAAGGAAAAGTAGTGGACGTGTCCAGTGTCAGGAGATATTAAGGTGTCCAAATATGCAAAGGTGAAATAAAAAAAAAAAGGGGGAAAGGAGGAGGCTGGAGAAATGGCTCCGTGTCAAAGGTGCTTGCTGCTTGTAAACCTACAGGACAATATTCTATTCCTTTACGCATGTAAATCCAGAAACGGCTATATCAGTTGTTCTGCAAGCTCCAGAATCAGTTACAAGGGTGAATCAGGCTCAAAAATCAGGCCACATGAAAGAAGCATAGATGGATGGATGGAGAGCTTTTCGATTTTCAGTTAGCCTGTCTTGTTCTGAAAAGAACATATTTTGAAGTTTTGAGGGTCTTTTCTTTATTTGAACTGTCTGCCCGCTTCCTAGATTTCTTTTTTTTTTATTTATTTATTTTGTAACACGTTGTTGTTGCCTTGGAATTTTCTCTGTAGCCCCAAACTGGCCTGCAACTCCAAGAAATAAAAATGGAGATCACAGATTTTAAGCCAGGTGTGGCTTTAATCCCAGCACTGGGGAGACAGAGGTAGTAGTATTGCCATGAGTTCAAGGCCACCCTGAGACTCCATAGTGAATTGCAGGTCAGCCTGAATTAGAGTTAGACACATGAATTTTGTCAAATTTTGTCAAATCTACTTGCCTCTGTGCAAGAAAAAACAGGCAGTCAACCCCAGTCTTCCTTGGCAAATCTGTTTGTACACCACAGAAGTAGTGGGATTTTATATTAGAGCCACTCTTATGCTGTCTGGACCTTTCAACCCCCATTGTACTCACCTACATGACAATGTCCTAATGGATTGTGACATGAACATGAGAAATCAGCAGAACCAATCCAAGCTAAGTTTGCTACATACACAGTTGTCATACTTTGGTTCTCAGATGTACTTATTCACTATTTGTTTCCAGGAAGAGTGGGAATAACTTCTCAGAATTAAATCCTTCTAATTAAATTCTTCTAATGTCCTAACACAGTAAGTAACACACAGCATACTTTTTATCTATGTTGAAGGGAGTCTTGTATGTTGTCAACATTTCAAGTTATGAAACCAGGTGATGCTAGCCTTGTTTCCATAGAATTTTCATTCCCAGGAGATCTTTGGGAAAGGTTCTGAAACCAATTCTGAATTTTCTTGATCATGACAAAGTCCTGCATAACAATATGTGTCTCTCCTGAAGAGAGAGCTCATATAGTTTCTCTCTCATTTTTAAAGCATATCAAGTCCTTTCCTTAGCAGGATATAATAGACATTTGCCAAATGTGGTTTATGTAATAGTTTCTCTTAAAACTACTCACAGCATTTAGGCTACATAAGGCCAAAGCTTCAGTCAGTTTCAACTGTAATTTATTTTATTTTATTCTATTTTATATTTTGGTTTGTCTTTCTTTTTTTTTTTCTTTCTTTCTTTCTTTCTTTTTTTTTTTTTTTTTTTTTTTTTTTTTTTTTGGTTTCTCATGGTAGGGTCTCACTCTATCTCAGGCTGAACAGGAATTCACTGTGTAGTCTCAGGGTGGCCTTGGACTCTGAGCAATGCTCCTACAACTGCCTCCCAAGTTCTGGGATTAAAGACGTGCACCTCCACGCCCAGCTGTATTTCAGTTTTTCAAGGTAGGGTCTCACTGTAGCCCAGGCTGAACTGGAACTCACTATGTAATGTCAGGCTGGCTTTGAACTCATAGCTAAGCATCTACATCTGCCTTGTCAGTGCTGGGAATAAAGGTGCATTGAACCACATCAAGCTCATCCTCCTGATGGTTGAAAATCACAGATAAAAATCCAAAGATTGCATCATAGGTCAAATGTCACACACAGTTTTCAATACTTGTAATTTAACTGAGATGCCCTAGAAAGGAATGTGTATTTGCTAGAGACTTGTCCCCAATGCTAATGAGATCATTTCCTGGTATGTAAAGTTGTAATTCTACTGAAAAACCTATTAAATTGTTTGTAAAATCATACAAAATAGAGACACATGTGCCATTCTGTGCCTCAGGCTTTACATGAGTACTGAGGAAGTGAAACCAGGATGGCACACTTTGCAGGAAAGTGCCATTAACTATTGAGCCATCATTTTATTTTATTTAGTTATTTATTTTTAAAATCATATTTATTTGAGAGAATCATACAGAGAGAGAGAGAGAGAGAGAGAGATAGAATGGGCAGGCCAGGGCTTCCAGCCATTGCAAATGAACTCCAGATGCATGTGCCACCTTATGCATCTTGCTTACGTGTGTCCTGGGGAATTGAACCATGGTCCTTTGGCTTTGCAGGCAAACACCTTAACCGGTATGCCATCTTTCTATCTCAATATTTCTTTTTGTTTTGACTACAACCTTATCCTCTTCCAAGACATTCCCTCTAACTGAAAGAAGGCTACTCATTTTCCCAGTTCACATACGTAACTCCAGGAGCTAGGAGAAGCATTGCCACTGCTATACTCCAAAAACTCCTTCTCAGGAGGGCTGGAGAGATGGCTTTCCAGTTAAGCACATGCCTGTGAAGCCTAAGGACCCTGGTTCAAGGTTCAATTCCCCAGTACCCAAGTAAGACATTTGCAAAAGGTGGCATATGCATCTGGAGTTCATTTGCAGTGGCTGGATGCTCTGGGCCACCCATTTTCTCTCTCTCTCTCTCTCTCTCTCTCTCTCCACCCCTTTCTATCTCTGTCTGTCACTGCACCTAAATTAATAAATAGTAATTCTTTCTCAGGACTGGAGAGATGGCTTAACAGTTATGGTACTAAGGACCCAGGTTGATTCCCCAGGACACAGGTAAGCCAGACGTGTCTGGAGTTCAATTGCAGTGGCTGGAGGCCCTAGCCCCTCTCTCTCTCTCTCTCTCTCTCTCTTGCGTGTGCATGTGTGAGTGTGTGCACAATTTCTCTTTCTCAAATAAATGGGGCCTGGAGAGATGGCTAAGGAGTTAAGCACTTGCCTGTGAAGCCTAAGGACACTGGTTCAAGGCTCGATTCCCCAGGACCCATGTAAACCAGATGCACAAGGTGGCACATGCATCTGGAGGCCCTGGTGCACCCATTCTCTCTCTCTCTCCCTCCCTCTCTCTCTCTCTCTTCCTCTTTCTCTGTCTGCCTGTCACTCTCAAATAAAATAAATAAAAATAAACAAAAGCCATCTCATTCAAATAAATAAATGAAATGTTTTTTTGAAAATAATTCCTTCTCCTGAGAGCTGGAGAGAGAGCTCAGAGGTTAAAGATGCTTGCTTGCAAAGCCTGATGCCTGGGTTCAGTTCCCCAATATGCACACAAAGCCAGATGCACAAAGTGGCACATGTGTCTGGAGTTCGTTTGCTGTGGATATAGGCCCTGGTGTAACCTCTCTCTCTCTCTCACTTGCTCTGTCTGCTTCCTCTTTTTCTCTGTCTCTAAGGCTAAAAAAAAATATTTAAAAAAATTCCTCCTGGGTGTGGTGGCACATGCCTTTAATCCTAGCACTCAGGAGGCAGAGATAGGAAGATTGCCGTGAGTTTGAGGCCACCCTGAGACTACATAGTTCATTCCAGGTCAGCCTGGGCCACAGTGAGACCCTACCTAAAAACAACAGCAATAAAAATTCCTTCTTTGGCAGCCAGACAGATGATTCTCTACCTCTCCTCCCAATCAATCTCTAACTGCTCCTTTTACAGTAAAGATCATGCCATGTTCACTTGCTATTGTCCTATCATCCTCCAGGTGACATGATGAGGTCTCTTGGCCCCTTAGTGCAGACATGACCTACCTCACCCTGGGCACCCACAGTCACACTTCATCACCCACTACCGAAACCTCTGTAATGTCACAATCAAACACTCCAAGGGATCAACTCCCTAGCTTCCTTTCTCCCACAGGGGCCTGGTTTCATTTCAAATGGGTAAACCAAAAATAATGATAATAATTTTTTTTCCAGGTAGGGTCTCAGTTTAGCCCAGGCTGACCTGGAATTCACTATGTATCCTCAGGTTTGCCTTGGACTCAAGGCAATCTTCCTACCTCTGCCTCCCAAGTGTTGGGATTAAAGGTGTGCACCACTGCACCTGGTTAAAATCATCCTTTTAAAGTCGTGAAACAATAGAACTGATGGTATTTCTTGCACACAGCCTCAGGTCTAAATACTTTCTCCTCCTTTCCCTGAAAGGCTATGTAATAAAGGAGAACCAGAGTTCAGGCCCTGAGCCCACACACAGACCTGGTTTTCAATCCTTTCTGTGTGATCTTAGGTCACTTCCCTCATTTAAAAAATATTTATCTATTTATCTGAAAGAGAGAGAGGAAAGGGGTGTGCCAGGGCCTTCAGCCACTGCAAATGAACTCCAGATGCATGCGCCACCTTGTGCATCTGGCTTTACATGGGTCCTGGGATATCGAACCTGGGTCCTTTGGTTTCACAGTCAAGTGTCTTAACTGCTAAGCCATCTCTCCAGCCCCCACTTCCCTCATTTTGCTGACACCTGCACCCCTTCCTCATACTCAGAGTTGTAAAGATCAAATGAGAAAATAAGCTACTGGAAAGTGCTTGATAGAACACCAGACAAGATGCACAGCAAACAGTCAATAAATACAAACCACAACACCAGCCATCCAGGTTCAAGTCCCCAGCACCCATGCAAAGCCGGATGCAAAGTGGTGCATGCATCTGGTCTTCATTTGCAATGGCAAGAGGCCCTGGCATACCATTCTCTCCTCTCTCTCTCTTTGCCTCTCTCTCTCCCTACTCCCCTCAAATGAATAAATGTGGTTCCTCACCATTCCTGGGGTCATTGGCCACCAACATCCTGGGTGCAGGATGAGTTGGGGGGAAGAAGCAGGGTCCTGGAGCAGGTGTGTGTGAGGCCCTTTGATGGATAGCACGCTCTCTTTTATTCAAAGGGGAGTGGGTTTATAAACACTTGAGAAAGGTTGAGAAGGCACATACAGACGATATGGTGATTGGATACATAGTTTATAGGCTGCTATCTAATTGGTTGAAAGGTAGAAGGGTAAGGGAGATAGTGGCAGGAAAAGCTACATGACTTCAGAGTTGTGAGGGAGGAGCTGTGAGAGAGATAACAGGAATAGCGGGAAAAGCTACATGACTTCAGCCACATAAGGGTCTCTTGGGCAGCTATCCAGAATGTCAGGAACTGTGGGGGAAGGGCAAAGCCTGACTTATGGGATGGTCAGAGCTCTTGAGATCAAGGGGGGAGGGCCTCACCAGTTCTTCCCATTCTGGGTGATGACAGGGCACACTACAACCTTGCCTTAGGGTAGAGAAGGCCAGTCACCATCACCAGGTTGGGTTCCCCATGATAAGGCAGCTGCAACACCCACAGCCCAAGGCCCCCGGCCATGTCCAACAGTTCAGGCCGGCCTCCTCACAGTCCCAGCCTGTTTTTAGCAATGCCCAACAAATAAATAAAATAATATATTTTTAGAATGCGATCATGGAGCTGGAGAGATGGCTCAGCAGTTAAAGGCACTAGCTTGCAAAGCTGGAAGGCCTGGGGTTTAAAACTCACATAAAGCTAGATACATAAAGTTGCACAAGCATCTGGCATTCTCTCTCCTCTCTCTCTCTCTCTCTCTCTCTCTCTCTCTCTCTCTCTCTTTGAGGTGGGGGTCTCACTATAGTCCAGGGTGGCCTTGAACTCACAGTGATCCTCCTACCTCTGCCTCCTGAGTGCTGGGATTAAAGGTGTGAGCCGCCATACCTGACTCTCTCTCTCCTCTATCTCTTTGTCAAATAAATCAAATATTAAAAAATTTTTTAAAGTATTTTGGCTTCTGTCAGGTGCTTGATTACTCACCTGAGATAAAAGGTAAGACCCTATGGCTGACCTATATGACACCATATGTTGCTGATACAGAACACAGCTGGAATCCAGAAGTGAGCCAGTCCCCAGTTCACCTGTCTACTGCTGGAAAGTGCTACATGAGCTACTGGAGAAAAGTGGCCAGGAATGCTATGAGCAAGGAGGGATCTAAGCTACTCAGAAGCAAACATTCTGACAAGATGTACACACAAGTACAATGGTGGTACACAGCCTTAGTGGGTAACCGATAGCTTTCTGATTGGCTAAGAGATCTGCTCAGTGTAAAGGACCCATATCTGGAATTGGAACTAGATCAGAATCCTATGGAAGCAAAGATTATGTTCTCCAGTGTCAAGCTCTCACTAGTCTTTGGCTAAAAGAAGGGCTACATCATCAAATTTTCCCTAAATTAATAATGCTTATCCCATTTAACCTGTGCTGACTCACTGTCTAGGGAATATGTTTTTCTTTTTCAGAAGGTAGTGAGACCCAAGGAGATAAATTACCCCTTGTATCTCTCTCATGGCCCAGCTGAAACCACAGAGGAACTGGGGAGACGAGCAAGAATGCAGCTTCCATAGTGAACCTGACAATCAGTGCCAGGGTGAAGGAGACAGACCCTGAGGACACTCAACACCTACCAAAGCAGAGATCCAGAGGCTCCTAAGAGCTCATCACTGACATAGACTTAAAACTCACCCACTACGGCTCAGGGAATTTTGTGCAAGAGGGGACTGAGAGATTTAAGAGCACAGGTTGGGACGTCATGCCCAGAGGCACTGACTTCCCCCAATAACTGACTGTGGCTCCCACAACACATAACCCACAACCCCATGGGGATTACCTGCAACCCCAATGAGGAGTGTCCCCAGTGGAATGGGGGCAGGGATGAGGGAAAAGACACATTATGCATCGAGAGAAATTACGTTCTTTTTTGTTGTTTTTAGTTTGTTTGTTTGAGGGTGGACAGGGTCTCATGAGCACTAGCCTCAGATCCTTCAACCTCTGCTGACCAGTGAATTCACAAAAAAAAGTATGGTCTTAATAAAAAAATGTTTAGTCCCTCACCAGTCAGGGTCCCATAAAGTATGTTTGCCTTTAATCCCAGCACTAAAAAGTGGAGATCTGCAAAGATCCTGAACTTTAGTGAATTACTTTGGTTGCTTTAGACCCTACTTGTCTGGCAGTCCGTTGGCCAAATAAAAGTGGACCAGGCAGGTTGGAATGTCTAAAATGGGATGAGTTGGGGCTGGAGAGATGGTTTAGCAGTTAAGGCACTTGTCTGCAAAGCCAAAGGACCCAGGTTTGATAAACCTGTACTCACATAAAGCCAGATGCCATCCTTTGCAGTGGCTGGAGGCCCTAGCAAACCCATATTCCCTCTCTCTCTCTCTCTCTCTCTCTCATTCTCTGCCTGTCTCTCTCACATAAATAAATAAGTAAAATATAAAACTAATAAAATGGGACAAGTGGTTTGTCATGCATATAATGGACCATGGCTTTCATGGCTATAAAGATTCTTTCTGGAAAGGGGAATTGTGAGGATGTGATGTGCATGAGTTCTATCTTTTTTTCCCCCCAAAATAGGGTCTCACTCTAGTCCAGGCTGACCTGGAATTCACTATGTAGTCTCAGGATGGCCTCAAACTCATGGCAATCCTCCTACCTCTGCCTCCCAAGTGCTGGGATTAAAGGCATGCACCACCATACCCAGCTGGCTTTGGTCTATCTTGAGACTAGAAGCAGAGTAAATATAAAAGCACAAGCCAGGTCTGGAGAGATGCCTTAGCAGTTAAGGCATTTGCCTGCAAAGCCAAAGGACATTGGTTCAATTTCCCAGGACCCAAGTAAGCCAAATGCAGAAGGTGGCCCATGCGTCTGGAGTTCGTTTGCTGTGGCTGGAGGTCCTGGCGTGCCCATTCTCTTCCTCTCTAGCTCTCTGCCTCTTTTTCTCTCGCTCTCTCAAATAAATAAAAATAAAATAAAAAATTTTAAAGCATAAAAGCACAAGATCTCATGAAATTTGCAGAAATCATAGGGAGAACTTTGAAATTATGAGAGTTATGAAATGAAAAATGTTTTCCAAGCCCATTGTTATCCATGTTTTCTGCATGTTTGATTGCCAGATGTCAATTCTTCAATCAATATAATAAACTACATTTTAAATAAATTTTCACATACATTTCTTTCTCTGTCTTAAAAGTTTTATCATGAGGCTCAACAGTCATAACTCAATCATAGAAACTACAAACTAATACTCAGGGCTGGAGAGATGGCTTAGCGGTTAAGACAGTTGCCTGTGAAGCCTAAGGACCCAGATTCAACTCCCCAGAACCCACGTAAGCCAGACACACAATGTGATGCATGTGCACAAGGTCACACATGTGCACAATGTGGCCCATTCATCTGGAGTTTGATTACAGTGGCTAGAGGTCCTGGCATGCCAATTCTCTCCCTCCCTTTCTCTTTCATAAAATAAATATGTATTTCTCTGGGTGATGAAATCAGGTTCAAAATAGCATGTTACGCATAATGTGTGCATTATGAAAGTTCTTTACATTCTCCTCACCTACTGTGTTTGCCTTAAATGACTAAGCCACAAACCTAAGACAGTAATCCCTGTAAAATACAAGCATAGTTCACTGTAATGAAGATGCAAAATGCTAACCTGGAAAACAAGAGCCAGATGTTTTGCTACTAACTGGACACAATATGAGATCAATCACTTCACCTCTTTGGACTCAATAGTCCCAATATGTAAATGGACAAGATGGATTAAATTACCTTCCATTTATTCCCTTTTCCAAAAGTCTATGCTTCAGTAATCCACTTTTTATAAGAAGTTTGAAAGTGCATTTTCTCTTTTTTTTTCTGTGACAAAAGTAGACTCTGCGGTGACCTACTTCCCTCACTAGATGGTGCTATTGGCACAGCTATTTCAGGTTTCTTAAGGAATGACAGGGTTCTCCAAGCCTCTGTAGTATAGTCATTACCCTTAGCCTCAGATAACAAAGCATACCTTCTCATCACCGTAGCACTTAAGGTGATCCGACATAATGCTGTTTCAGGAGGCTGCCCTAGTATAGGTCCACTGAGAAAAAAAAAAAAGTAGTAACAGACACTCAAAAATAAAAATGGATGTTTTGGTCATTTGTGAAATTATCTTTAGAAAACCATTTCTGTAAGTAACGGTAAAGTGTCATAATTTCCTTCTGGTGGCAATGAACAAACAAAGATCACAAAACCACAGATTTCAGACATCTCTGGTCAGTGAATGACTACATGGCTGTTACTGTCTGTTCAGTTCACACATCAGTCCTACTAGTGATTATGAACTCTTCAGCAGTCACCCTGATGCTTGTTATGATTTCGATCTCCAAAGCTGAAACTTAGACTATAAACATGTCAGCGTAAAAACAAACTCACTCCCAGCTGACAGTGGAGCAGGGACAAAGAACCTTGGGGAATGTGAGCTGTTTTGAAGCAAGTCCTCATAGTAACTTTCTGTTAGTGAGTTTTCCATGTGCTTTTGGCCTTCAGCCTTGAAAGAGCATAACTCCAATGACAAGCACATAACCAATGGTCGACCTCCCAGAACACTTCCCATTAACTATGTTTGCAAGATGGACATAGACCCACAGTGCCAATGAGTAACTGCAGAGGTAAGTATAGCTGCCAGGCCCACCATGTGCACCTGTACACACACCTGACCCAAGGGGGTCAACACACATGTTGTCTTATAGGCATGTGGCAAAGGAAGTCAGGCTATAGTAAGGAGGTCTGGAAAAGGAAAGGTATTCCATGATGTGAATATTAAATGGTAAAAAGCAGAGAGTCTGATGGAGAGAACCTTTTATTTTAACATTATTAGAAAGTTTTCATGATTATGCATGTAATGATTTCATTGTGTTTTATGGGAAGGGTTACCATATTGTTTCATGAATTCGTCATTCAATAATATTTGTTACACATACCTTGTGCCCAGTACTCTAAATTGGTAAAAGAATGATGAACTTGGGCTGGAAAGATGGCTTAGCATTTAAGGCACTTGCCTGTGAAGCCTAAGGATCCAGGTTCAATTCTCCAGGATCCACATATGCCAGATACACATGGAGGTGCATGTGTCTGGAGTTCATTTGCAGTGGCTAGAGTTCTTGGCACATCCATTCTCTCTCTCTCTCTTTCTCTCTCTGCCTCTTCCTTTCTCTGTATCTCAGGTAAATAAATATTTTTTAAAAAGAATGAGGAACTCATGAAGCTTAGTTTTTGTCAATTTTTGACCATTTTAACTACTTCCAGTTTGGAGTTGTGAATAATGTTAAGAGAATCATTTTTTGAATAGATTTTATTTATTTATTTGAGAGAGAGAGAAAGAAGCAGAGAGAGAGACAGAGGAAAGAGAGAATGGGTGCACCAGTGCCACCAGCCACTGCAAAAAATCTCCAGATGCATGTGCCCCTTGTGCAACTGGTTTACATGGGTCCTGGGGAATCAAACCCTGATCCTTTGGCTTTGCAGGCAAATGCCTTAACCACTAAGCCCTCTCTCCAGCCCAGGAAGATCATTCTTGTATTAAAAGTTTCTCCCAAGTTTCCTACTTTATATCCTTTAGATAGATAGTGATATTCCCATTTTACTTCATGCTCATGGACATTGAATATTATCAATTGGTTTTAGCCTAGTGAATTCAACAGATAGAAATCTCATCTCCATGTTTCAGATTGCATTTATCCAATGACTTATTAACAACCATATGTTTATGAACCATTTCTTTTCTGCAAATTTTTTAAAAAGAATACCTTTTTGTTTTGTTTTGTTTTGATTTTTGAGGTAGGGTTTCACTCTAGCCCAGGCTGACCTGGAATTCACCACGTGGCCTAAGGGTGGCCTCAAACTCATGGTGATCCTCCTGCCTCTGCCTCCCAAGTGCTGGGATTAAAGGCATGTGCCACCACACCCAGCAAGAATGCTATTTTTTTTTTTTTTTTTTTTTTTATTTTTTTGCAAGGTTTTCACTTGGTCCAGGCTGACCTGGCATTAACTATTAGTCTCAGGGTTCATTTTCCTCCTATTTTTTGGGATTTATTTTTTTTATTTTTTTATTTCTTATTTTATTTATTTATTTAATTTTTGTTTTTTGAGGTAGGATCTCACTCTGGCCCAGACTGACCTGGAATTCACTATGTAGTCTCAGGTGATCCTCCTACCTCTGCCTCCCGAGTGCTGGGATTAAAGGCATGCACCTGGCTAAGAATGCTATTTTTTAATATATTTTATTTATTTATTTATTTATTTATTTATTTATTTATTTATTTATTTGAGAGAGAGAAAGAGACAGACAGATAGAGAGAATGGGCCTGCCAGGGCCTCCAACCACTGCAAATAAACTCCAGATGCATGCACCCCCTTGTGCATCTGGATTACGTGGGTCCTGGAGAGTTGAAATTTGCAGGCAAATGCCTTAACCGCTAAGCCATCTCTCCAGCCCAGAAATGCTATTTTTATCAACTGCAGTTTCTCAGCCCCAGACCTGACTTTCTTCATTTCCTTTTACTCTGATGGCGATATATATATATATATCTTCATTTCCTTTTACTCTGATGGTGATATATATAGTATAATCTTCTTCCAAGCTTCTTCACTTTTTCCTCCTGGTCACTTCTCCCCTCACTTTAGTCCCCACTTCCTTTCATCTAGAAAGGGAGTTGGGTGAATCAGTGAAGGGTACAGGGTACAGCAAGTTGCAAATTAAGTGAATTCTTCAGCGAGACTTCTCAGAACGCTGTGAATGGCAAAAGGGAGCAAAGAGGATGATGCTAAATTTGTCCACGTGTAGCACATCTTTAGAACACCTGTCACATGCCCACATACACGCGGGGTTCTCATAAAGGCCTTGTTGATGGAGAAGACACAAATGACATCAGTGATAACCATTAGTTAGCCATGCACAGGTGAAAGACACTTGGACTAAGTGGAATGTCTAGTAAACACTTGGAAATTTCCGTTTGTGACTGGGAAGTAAGGGCTTAGGAACAACAGCTCCAAGAGTGGCAGACATTATGGGAGAAGAAATAATGAAGTGAAGACAGGGGTTTCTACGAAGGTGACTGTGGTTTGGGAGACATTATTTAGGGCAATAGGGAGATCACATTATCTTCCATTCATTCCTTTTTTATTTTATTTTTCTTTTTTTGGTTTTTCGAGGTAGTGTCTCAGTCTAGTCCAAGCTGATCTGGAATTCACTATGTAGTCTCGGGGGGGCCTCCAACTCACAGTGATACTCCCACCACTTCCTCTCAAGTGCTGGTTGTGGAAATTTCTCTTTATGAGAATCTTTTTTTTTTTTTTTTTTTTTGGTTCTTTAGGGTCTGAGAATCTTTTAAGGTGTGCACCACCCCTGCCCAAAATATAAAAAAATTAAAGGCAAATTGAATTACTCTTATTAAAGATATAATCAGGGGCCAGGCGTGGTGGCACACGCCATTAATCCCAGCCCTTTGGTGGCAGTGGTAGGAGGTTTGCCATGAGTTGGAGGCCACCCTGAGACTACATAGTGAATTCCAGGTGAGCCTGGACTAGAGTAAAACCCTACCTTGAAAAAAACAAAACAATACAAACAAATAAATAAATGTATAATCACAAGTTCAATAAATCTCAAACTTTGCATTGAGTTCCATGCATTTCATTTGTTTTGTTTTGTTTCAGTGTTTGGGATGGCACTCAGAACCCCAGATTGTCTAAGCAATCATTCTGCCACTGATCTGCACCCCATCCCAAGATTACTTAAAGTCAGATACATAAGTTGGCACATGGGTCTGGCATTTGTCTGTAGTGGCTGGAGTCCCTAGCGTGCTTATTTTCTCTCTCTAGCTGCTTCTGTCTCTCTTACAAATGATAAATGAATAAAAAAACAAAATATTTTTTAAAGCCAGGTGTGGTGGCAAACACCTTTAATCCCAGCACTTGGGAGGCAGAGGTAGGAGGATCACTGTGAATTCGAGGCCACCCTGAGACTACATAGTTAATTTCAGGTCATGGACCAGAAAAAAATATATATATATAAAATGGACCAATGCAGTGGTGCACACCTTTAATCCCAGTAGATGTCGGAGGCAGAGGCAGGAAGATCTCAGTGAGTTTGCGGCCAGACTAGGCTGACCTATAACTGCCTCTCTTGTCCCAGGCTGTGTATCTGACTTTACTTGTGTACTGGGGAATTTAACTCAGGTTCTTAGGCTTTGGAAGCAAGTGCCTTAACCACTGAGCAATCTTTCCAGCCCCAGTTTTCCTTTTTAAAAAAAAATATTATTTGTTTATTTGTGGGTGACAGAGAAAGAAGGAGAGAGAGAGAGAGAGAATGGGCACGCCAGGGCCTCCAGCCTCTGCAAATGAACTCCCGATGCATGCACCACCTTGTGCATCTGGCTTAAGTGGGTCCTGGGGAATTGAGCCTCAAACCAGGGTCCTTAGTCTTCACAGGCAAATGCTTATCAGCTGAGCCATCTTTCCCACACCAGATGTCCTTTTAACCCATTGCCTTTGGGAACCAAAGTTCCCGAGAAGCAGCTGCACCTACACTTCTCTAGATCTGTATTCGTACTGAAAATCAAAATCAAGCGAGCTTTTGCCCTTCTGCTCCACAGGAGGTTTGTTCCCCTGATCTCACCTTAGAACACCTGATTACTCACCACCCCAGCAACTCCCCACCTGGCATTACCATTTGACAGATATCACAGAAGGCACTGGGATTTTAAACTTAGAGCCCTGCTGGCACTGTTTGTTTCAGTCTTTTTCTACTTCAGGCAGATACTGGTGTTTCAGTATGTAAAAATTACAATGCAGTCTAAGAACTTCATAGGGAACGATCCCAAGATGGAGTCACCATGGATTGGAAGACAGTGGAAGGAGGATCAAATGAGTTTGATGCCAGCCTGAGACTACCTAGTGAATTCCAGGTCAGCCTGGGCTTTAAAAAAAATATGTTATTTTATATTTATTTTTTTTTTGAGAGAGAGGCAGATAAAGCTCAGGTTAATTAAAAATTTGTATGTAGTCTGGAGAGATGGCCTTGCTGTTAAGGATCCTACCTCTGCCTTCCAAATACTGGGATTAAAGGCATGTGTCTCCATGCCCATGGTTTTTTGTTTTTTTATTTGTTTGTTTTATTTGGCAAAGTGGGTGCAAGGGTTCAGGCTGACCTGGAATTCACTTGACCTCAAGGGTGGCCTGCATCATGGTGATCCTCCAAACTCTGCCTCCCAAGAGGCTGGGATTAAAGGTGTGCCCATCTCTATCTCTCTTCTTTTTTCAAAAAAGTCTTTTATATTTGTTATTTATTTGAAAAGGCAAAAGAGGTAATTAAAAATTATTTTACCCACCATCTACTTCTGTTTTCAGATGTAATGTCATGTTATCTTCAGATGTTTGGTTAAACTGTGTGTGGTGGCACACACTTGTAATCCAAGCATTCAGGAGGCTGAGGCAGGAAGAGACTTTGAGACTAGCCTGGGATACAGAGGAAGACCTACTCCAAATAAGTAATAAACACAAACAATAAGTGTGAAATGTGGTTAATGTTGTGGTTTCAATGTGAAAAGTCCTACATAGGCTCATGTGTTTAAACACTTGTTGCCTGGCAGGTGGGGCTGTTTTAGGCAGTTTGGAACCTTTGTCACTGTGACCTAGCTGGAGAAAGGTGCAGAAGGGGACTTGGAAAGTAGTACCCATCTCTGCTTCTGAACCAGGCTCTCTGCCTGGTCATCCACTTAATGAACACGATTCAAGTGCATGCTGTCATGGATGTGTTAGCACTTTCCAGAAAGTTCTAGAAAGCAGTTAACATGTTTGCCTGCAAAGCCTAAGGACCCTGGTTCAATTCCCCAATACCCATGTAACTCAGATGCACAAGGGGGCATATGCGTTTGCAGTGGCTGGAGGCCTTGGTGTACCCATTCTCTCTTTCTTGCTGCCTCTTACTCTCTCTCTCTCTCTCAAATAAAGAAATAATTAAATTTTTTTAATCACCTGATGGCTGGAGGATGGCTTGAGGTTAAAGTTTGCCTGCACCCCTGGTTTGATTCTCCAGGACCCACATCTGCACAAGGGAGTGCATTCTGGAGCTTGTTTGCAATGGCTGGAGGCCCTGGCACACCACTTCTCTCTCTCTCTCTCTCTCCTCTTTCTCCTTTCAAATGAATAAATAAATAAATTTTTTTTTTTTTTTAAATCACCTGATAGTCAAGATGATGTTAGGTCAGACACAGAGGTGGACAATACAGGTGAATGAAGCTGTCAGACAGTCTGAGAGAACAGAAACCAGCCCCTCAGTCCTTTACACTCCCCATTAAGAGAAGGAAGGAAGGAAGGAAGGAAGGAAGGAAGGAAGGAAGGAAGGAAGGAAGGAAGGAAGGAAGGAAGGAAGGAAGGGGAGGGTAATACTTCTTTTTAACTGACAACTTCCATCAATAGAAACAATATGAAAAGATCAAAATATCATCCGTTTGTAGTGGTGGGATGCCCTCGCATTCATTCTCTCTCCCATTTGAAACCCCCCCACAAGTTATCTGCCATTGGAACCGAAAATTATGTAGGAAACAAGACAAGGCTAGCATGTATCCCAACCGCCCTCCCCTCGCCTGTTGAAGAATGGGAAGAAGGTGCGACTGGGCGGGGGGGGGGGCGGCGGAGGCAGAGGCAATGCATCCATCCGGGAAGTACAGGACAGGGTAGGAAGAAAAGGCACAAAGCAAGCTCTGCTTTTATGAAATGTCAGTTTTATTTTACTTAGAAAAACCTGCAGGGCAACTAGAAGAATCACAGTAGCGATTAAAGGAAGAGATAGGAGAAGGAGGAGGAGGGGGGGGAAGAGAGAAAAAGAGAGAGAGAGAGAGAGAGAGAGAAAGAAAGAAAGAAAGAAAGAAAGAAAGAAAGAAAAAAAGGCTACGGAGATAGAGATGGTTGGTCCCATAGTTACTTAAGGTGGGGTTGAATTCCCCACTAACCATGTAAAACCCAGGTACACGACGTGACACATGTGTCCGGAGTTAGTTCCGTTCACAGTGGCAGGAAAGCCTAGCAATTCATTCGTACTCCCACGTGAAAATCCTACAAGTCATCTGTGTAAAATTAAACATTTATTTTTCTTAGTGGTTTCTGACGAGTACCAGGCAACTCCACCTGCAGAACCGATAGTACATAGGAGACACGTAGAAGGCTGGCATGTCCACCAAACGCCCTCCCTCGCCTGGTGAAATATGTAAGCCAGATGCATAAGGGGGCACATGCATCTGGAGTAAGTTTGCAGTGGCTGAAGGGCTGAAGGGGGATGGTGGTGGCAGAGGCAGAGGCAGAGGCAATGCGTACAGGACAGGGTAGGAGGAAAAGGCTCTCTCTCTCAAGACTCGTGATAGGGATGGGAGTGGTGGATGGCACTATGCATTTCCAAACAATGTGCACGGGCAACCAAAAAGTCAGACCCTAGGCTGCTGTTGTAACACGCCTGGTCTCGCAACTTTCTTTCACCACCTTACGCTCCAAATAATCATACGCTAGATGGCGCTCCAGGATAGGCCAGCACAGAGGCAGAGATCCAGAGACAAGGAGGCTCCCAGACCTCATCAGCGAAGTAGGCATGACACTCAACCGGGCAGGCTCAGAGAGATTCATGCAAGTGGAGGCTGAAAGACTGTGAGAGCCACAAGGTGGGACCTAAAGCACAGACATGGCCTCACCCCGATAACTGACAGCTACCCCAAATGCATGACCCACAATACCCATGGGGATGTAATTGGCATCCCCAGTGAGCAGGGTCCCTTGGGGGGAGGGGCAGGGATGAGGGTAAGGATGGAACCCACACATGCTGTTTACACACTGAGTGGGTCTATAACTAAAAAGCAAACAAGCACCACCAAAATTCAAACAGAGCCACCAATGCTCAGGAGATTGTGCAGAAGAGAGTGTGCAGAAACCAGAGGGCGTGGGGCAACATGGACAGGCACCGAATCCCCCCACTGGTGGACTGCTGCTGCCAAAAGTTAGGAACCAGAGCAACATGGGGAATGCCCACCATCCCACAGCGACGGGTCCTTCATCGCCTAGCACGGGTGAAGACAGGCATGATGGTACCAACGTATGATGGGCACTTACGTTTCCTCTGAAATGAAGAGAGTAAAAGAGTCATAAAAATAAGAAACTAAATAAGCGAGAATGACAATGTGATTGGGGTTCAGCCTAGGAATCAGGTTCCTACTGGCCTGGGTCAACAGGCAGTAAAAGAACAATGTTCCTTGCATGTCATGGAGTCCTGACCCTCCTTCGAGAGTCCTGCACTGACAACTGAGCGCACTACAAAAAAGCTAAGTCCCTCTCGTTATCAACAATGACAGGCAAGTCAGTGGTCCAAGTAATTGGACTCAAAGCCCCGGGAAGATTTTTAAATCTCTCTACCTTAATATTTGAAGCAGGGTCTCGCTCTCTAATGGCCGGCTTCTAACTCCTCAAGATCCTTGCCCATCAGCCCTCCACCATCTCCTTAGTTGTGCTGGGCTATTCCTAGGAAAACGCACCCTCTGTGTCCTGTTCATTCATTTTTCAGACATCCCCCTTACAGTAGGCTTGTAACTTCTGAGTGATGGGGTGAAATCTAAGATACCGCTCAATTTCCAAAAAGACCACTACGCGCACCACCTGTCCCCTGGCTCACCAGTCCATTCTCAGGGAGTCATTTTGACCGCTTTTTTTTTTTTTTTTTTTTTTTTTTTTTAATCTGGAGCTGGACGGGCAAGGAGAAGGCCTGGGAGATCCAGGGACTCTCTGTGTGGTAGAAAAATGGGGCTCCTGACAAGAACCTGAATCATCTGCTCACATCTGTCTGGGACCTCCAGAACTGACAGAGGGTTTGAGACGTTCAGTAGGAGTTTTGAGCACCCTTTATGCCTGAGGCCCACCTTTCTGGTAACCCAGCAGACATGGTGGAGAGTCCTAAGTCCTCAAAGGAAAAAAATAGGGGTATCTTAAACCCATATGCGTCTATAGAAATTCCTTTTGCCTTATAAACCTTATAAGCTGAAGAGTGGGCAGAAGGAATCAAGAACCTCAGACTTGGAAAGTGTACCCTGAGGCATGGTGTCCCCAAAAGGAGGCACTTGAGAACCTTGCTGACAACACAGTGGATGCAGGTGTGATGATGGACCACAACAAGGGTAAGCTATAGAAAAATTGCCAATATGCCATTTGTTTATTCAGTCACACTTGCAATCAGGAATGAAAACATGGTCAGTACACAACACCAGGACCCAAATTAACACAGTGAGAATTTGTTGTGGCCTGATGTGATGCACAAAAGAATTAAAACTCCAAATCTGACATTGAAGAGAAAGAGCAAGCGCATAAATACACTTTATGCTTCTATGGAAAATATCATTTCAGACAGTGATTCCACTGTCTGGAAACACTTTAAAAGGTTTCTCAGGGCTGGAGAGATGGCTTAGTGGTTAAACGCTTGCCTATGAAGCCTAAGGACCCTGGTTCGATGCTCGATTCTCCAGGACCCACATAAGCCAGATGTACAAAGGGGTGCATGCATCTGAATTTGTTTGCAGTGGCTGGAGGCCCTGGTGCACCCATTCTCTCCCTCTCTCTCTCTCTCTCTCTCTCTCTCTACCTGCCTATTTCTGTATCTCTCTCAAATAAATAAATAAATAATAAAATATTTAAAAAAAAAAAAAAAAGGTTTCTCAGTAGAATTACACCTTTACTTGCCAGGACAGGATCTCATTAGCATTGGGGACAAGTCTGTCACAAACACATGTTCCTTTCCAGGGCATCTCGGTCAAATTACAAGTATTGAAAACTATGTGTGAAATTTTACCTATGATGCGATCTCGGGATTTTTATCTGTGATTTTCCACCATCAGGAGGGATGAGTACACTAAATCCCTTGAACTTGACATGGTTCAATGCACCTTTATCCCCAGCACAGACAAGGCAGTTATACATGCTTAGCTATGACTTCAAAACCAGCCTGAGATAACACCATGTGTTACAGTTCAGCCTGGGCTACAGTGAGACCCTACCATGAAAAAACAAAATATAGCTGGGTGTGGTTGCACACGTCTTTAATCCCAGCCCTTGGGAGGCAGAGGTAGGAGGATGGCTGAGAGTTCAAGGCCACACTGAGATTCTGTGGTGAAATCCTTTTCAGCCTCAGATCGAGACCCTACATCGCAAAACGCAAAACCAAAATAACAAAGGAAAGAAAGAAAGAAAGAAAGAAAGAAAGAAAGGAAAAAAGAAAGAAAGAAAGAAAGGAAAAGAAAGAAAGAAAGAAAACATGCAAGCAAGCAAAAGAGAAAGAAAAACAAAAAAAAAAAATAAAATAAAATAAAATAAAATAAAATAAAATAAAATAAAATAAAATAAATTTTGATCGAAATGGAATGAAGCTTTGACCTTGCATAGCCTAAATGCTGGGAATAGTTGTAAGCGAAGCGATTACATAAAACACATTTGGCAAACGTCTATTAGGTCCTGCTAAGGAGAGGACTCTATATTCTTTGAAAATTAGAGAAATCAGCTCTATCTCTGCAGGAGAGACACAGATGGTTATGCAGGTCTTTGTCATGATAAAGAAAATTCAGAGTTGGCTTCAGAACCTTTCCAGAAGATCTCCTGGGAAAGAAAATTCTACAGAAACAAGGCTAGTGTCACCTGATTTCATAACGTGAAAAGTCGACAACATAGCAGACTCCCTTCAACTTAGATCCAAAGAATGCTCGGTGACACTTACTATGTTAGGACATTAGAAGGATTTAATTCTGAGATTGATACTTCTTAGAAGTTATTCCCACTTTTCCTGGAAACCAATTGTGAATAAGTACATCTTAGAAGGGTCGTGGCTGTGAGTTCAAGGCCAGCCTGAGACACCAGAGTGAATTCTGGGTCAGCCTGGGCTAGAGCCAGTCCCTACCTTGAAACTCCCCCCCAAAATTATGTATATATATATATATATATATATATATATATATATATATATATGTGTGTGTGTGTGTGTGTGTGTGTGTGTGTGTGTGTTATGGATATAAATTTACATATAGCCTCAACCCTAATCCTATTATGATATATATATAAATTTACATATTTACATATAATTATATATATTTGTATATGTATATATTATGTAGTATATATAATGTATAATAATCTATAACACATAAAATAATATATTATACATATTATATATGTAAATATATATCATATATATAATACATGTATAAATTTAAATAAATACTCATATATGAACTCACATATTTACATATAAGTTTGTATATAAATTTAAATATATATTTATATATGTATATATTATATATGATATATAATATATAAAATAAATATATATTATACATATTATATATATTATATATATCATGCAGTAAACACCTCCTCCTGCTTTTGGCTACATGACACTGTACTTACGGTAGGTCAGCCTGACCTACACTGAGACACTACCTTGAAAAACCAAAAAAAAAAAAATAAGAAGAAGAAATGACATAAATGAAATGGTGTTGACAAGAATGCTGGCAGTGAACAGGGTTTGAGATAGGGTGATGAATGGCCTTTGTGGTAGTGATTGTCTCTCCTTTCTCCTTCCCATCTTGGCCCTGAAAAGCAAAGATACTCCACACTTTCCACCATGTCTGCCTAGACTCTTTCTAGGTATCTTGCTTTGAAGTGAATTTAGGGAAAAAGAGAGAGAAAAACTGATTGCAGATTAAGATTTTTATTGGCAGCTTGAGGAATTGATTTCTGTTCTCTCTCTCTCTCTCTCTCTCTATATATATATATATATATATATATATATATATTATATATATTATATATACATATATATATACATATATATATATATATATTATATATAGATATATAAAATATATATAATATATATATATATATATATATATATATATATATATATATATATATATCTAGCTAGATACTTTGTATGGTTGCATCATATGTTGGTGCCTTGATTTCCTTTCCTCCCTGCCCCTATTCCACTAAGGCCTTCCTCAGTGGTATTGCTGGTATTCACCATGGGGTTGTGTGTTATGAGTCGTGAGAACAGCAGTCATTCATTATGTGTGGTGCCTCTGGATATTACCTCCCACAAAGTGGCTCTTACAATCCTTCCACCCTCCCTGTTCTGCAAAATTTTCTAAGCTCCTGAGAGCTAAACACTAAAGTAGACTTAAAATACACCCACCAAGGCACAGGGAATAACCCCTTTAAAGCTACTTCATAGGCACTTTGCAAAGCAATTTTCATATTAAATGCTGTGCCCTTTTGTTACGTGAGATATAGGAAACTAACTGCACAGATTTCAAGCCAGAATTCTGTGCTATATCTGACAATGCAATGTCCAGGAAATAAGTGTAATATCTTGAGTATGTCGTGTATATGTCATATTTTTGTAAGATGCCTTGCTCACAGCAGGTGTCCAAAACATTGGAAGATTGATAGAAAACTGTACAATGAAACATGATAATTATTTTTTAAATTTTTTTTATTATTTTATTTATTTTTGGAGAGAGACAGAGAGAGAGAGACAGAGACGGAGAGGGAGAGGGAGACGGAGACAGATAGAGATGGGCGCGCCAGCAGTCTCTCAGCTGCTGTGAACGAAATCCAGATGTGTGCGCCCCCTTGTGGGCAAGTGCAGCATTGCGCCCTTGCGTCACTTTGCATCTGGCTAAACGTGGGACCTGGAGATTGGAACCTGAGTTCTTAGGCTTAACAGGCAGGCACCTTAACCACTAAGCCATCTCTCCAGCCCCATGATAATTATTTTTGAGAAGTAATAAATCACAATCCCATTATATAAGCCCATCATTTAAAAAATCTGAAAGCTTAAAACTAAATTTTTCCTTATGGTTTGGTTTAAAGGTCATATTACTATGCATTACTTGACAACTATAAAACAAATGTAGGTCTGAAACCAGGTTTGGTCACAGTGATATCTAATGGAAAATAATGATAAATGAAATTCAGAATTACTTCTAGAACTTCATTATTTTACAATACTCTAAACCTTCTTTGTGGTCATTTTGGAATATTTTAAAAATTATTTGTGAGTAGAGAGAAAGAGTGTGTACATGGGCATGCCAGGGTCTCTTGCTCTACAAATAAGCTTCAGATATATGTGTCACTATGTGCATTTGGATTTACCTGGGTATTGGGGAACCAAACTTAGGCCAACAGGCTTTACAAGCAAGGGCCTCTAACCACTGAGTCATCTCCAGCTCTTCTTACTTATCGTTTTTTTTTTTTTTTCCGAGGTAGGGTTTCATTCTAGCCCAGGCTGACCTGGAATATACTAAGTAGTCTCAGGGTGGCCTGGAACTCATGGCAATCCTCCTACCTCTGCCTCCTAAGTGCTGGGATTAAAGGCATGCACCACCACGCCTGACTCAGCCCCCTTTTTTTAACCTACATGGCATGATAAAATTGGGTTGCACCAAAAAATTCCAAATTACAAGGCCCAATGTAGGCTAAGGTTATTGTTATGTCTGTACTAGCTTCCAAAATGGGGTCACCATGGACTGGGAGACAGTGGAAGCAGGATTGCCATGAGTTCTACACCAGCCTGAGACTACCTAGTGAATTTCAGATGAAGCTGGGCTAGAGGGAGAACTTGCCATGAAAAAATAAGACTATCTCTCTATCTCTCTTTCTCTCTCCCTCAATCTCTCTCTCTCAATCTCTAGCCCACATTTTGCTTTTTTTTTTTTTTTTTTTTTTTTTTTTGAGATAGGGTCTCACACTAGCTCAGGGAGGAAGGAAGAAAGAAAAGAAGGATGGAAGGAAGGGAGGGAGGGAGGAAGGGAGGGAGGGATGAAAGAAGAGAGGGAGGGAGGGAGAGACATAGAAAGAAAGAAAGAAAGAAAGAAAGAAAGAAAGAAAGAAAGAAAGAAAGGGAAAGGAAAGGAAAGGAAAGGAAAGGAAAGGAAAGGAAAGGAAAGGAAAGGAAAAAAAGAAAAGAAAAGAAAAGAAAAAAAGAGAGGTAGGTGCACGTGGAGGTTAAAGGTGTAACACGGTTTCTGTTGGGTCTTATCCACAGGAACACTGTCCACCTCTTTGAGATAGGATCTCTCCCTGGTAAACAATCATAATGGACTGTCCACCTCTGAGACAGGGTCTCTCACTGGTAACCAATCATAACAGACTGGCTAGCCATCAAGACCCAAAGATCTGCCAATCAGTAGCTTCCCAAATTAAAAATTATTTTAAATATTTTATTTATTTATTTATTTGAGAGAGGCAAAAGAGAAAGACAGGGAAGAGGCAGAGGGATGGAGAGAGAGAGAGAGAGAGATAGAGATAATGGGTGCACCAGGGCCTGCAGCCACTGCAAATGAACTCCAGATGCATGCACCACCTTGTACATCTGGCTTATGTGGGTCTTGGGGAATAGAACCAGGGTCCCTTGGCTTTGCAGGCAAGTGGCTTAACCACTAAGCCATCTCTCCATCTCCGGGTTTTATTTTTTACCTTTTTGGTTTTTTGAGGTAGGGTCTCACTCTAGCTCAGGCTGACCTGGAATTCACTATGTCGTCTCAGGGTGGCCTAGAACTCACGGCGATCCTCCAACTTCTGCCTCCTGAGTGCTGGGATTCAAGGTGTGCACCAACACACCTGGTGCTCCAATTCTTTTTTTAAAAAGTTATTTTTTGTTTATTTATTTGAGAGAGAGGCATATAGAGAGACTATTAAAAATTATTTTACCCACTATCTAATTCTGTTTTCAGATGTATTGTAATGTTATCTTCAGATGTATGGTTAAACTGTGTGTGTTGGCACACATTTGTAATCCAATTATTCCGGAGACTGAAGCAGGAAGAGAGTTTGAGACTATCCTGGGTTACAGAGCAAGACCTATTCTAAATAAATGATAAACAGACCAACAAATAGGTACAAAGTGTGGTTTCTGTTGTGGTTTCAATGGGAACTGTCCCCCTACAGGCTCAAGTGTTTGAACACTTGGTGGCACTGTTTTGGGAAGTTTGGAACCTTTGGCACTGTGGCCTAGCTGGAGGAAGGTGGAGAATGGGACTTGGAAAATAGTACTCATCTCTGGTTCTGACCCAATCTCTCAACAGGGGTCAAGCCCCTACTGTCATGGATGTGTTAGAGCTTTCAAGAAAGTTCAAGAAAGCGGTTAAGGTGTTTGCCTGCAAAGCCTAGGAACCCCAGTTCAATTGCCCAGTTCCCATGTAAGCCAGATGCACAAGGGGGCACATGTGTCTTGGGTGTGTTTGCAGTGAGTGGAGGCCCTGCTGTGCCCGTTCTCTCTTTCTCTCTGCCTCTTCCTCTCTCTCCTTCTCTCTCTCAAGTAAATAAATAAATAAAATATTTTTTTAAAAATCACCTGACATTCAAGAGGATGTTAGGTCAGACACACAGGTGGACAATGCAGGGATTAAGGTTAATTCTAGACAGTTCGGCTTTGAATCTGACCATCCCATCTCTCCACAATCTGAAGTTCTATCCTTAGAAGTGTAGATGTGGCTGCTTTTGGGGAACTTTGGTTCACAAAGGCAATGGGTTAAAAAGGGCATCTGGGGTGGGAAAGATGGCTCAGCAGAAAAGTGTTTGCCTGTGAAGCCTAAGAACCCCAGTTCAAGGCTCGATTCCCCAGGACCCATATAAGCCATATAAACAAGTTGGTGCATGCATCTGGAGTTCGTTTGCAGTGGCGAGAGACCCTGGTGTGCCTATTCTCTCTCCATCTCTCCTTCTCTCTGTTGCTCTCATATAAATAATTCAACAAATATTAATTTTTTAAAAAGGAAGACTGGGCCTGGAAAAATGGCTCAGTGGTTAAGGCAAGTGCTTACAAAGCCTAGAGAACCTAAGTTAAATTCCCTAGTATGCAAGTCAAGTCAGATACACAGCGTGGGACAAGAGAGGGAGTTACAGGTCAGCCTAGGCTGGCTGCAAACTCACTGAGATCCTCCTGCCTCTGCCTCCAACATCTACTGGGATTAAAGGTGTGCAACACTGCATTGATCCAGATTTTTTTTAAGTATTTTAATTTTTATTTATTTATCATTTCTAAGAGAGAGAGAGAGAGAGAAGCAGCTAGAGAGAGAAAATGAGCATGTTAGGGACTCCAGCCACTACAAACAAACACCAGAAAAGTGTGCCAACTTGTGTATCTGACTTTAAGTAAGCTTGGGATGGGGTTCAGCTCAGGGGCAGAATGATTGCCTAGCCTATCTGGGTTCTGAGTTCCATCCCAAACCACAAAATCAAACAAAACAAATGAAATGCATGAAACTCAATGCAAAGTTTGAGATTTATCAAACTTGTGATAATACAATTATTTGTTTGTTTTGTTTTGTTTCTTTTGAGGTAGGGTTTCACACTAATCCAGGGTGACCTGGAATTCACTATGTAGTCACAGGTTGGCCCCGAACTCATGGTGACCCTCCTACCTCTGCCACCAAAGGGCTGGGATTAATGGCATGTGACCTAGCTGGAGGAAGGTGGAGAAGTGGACTTGGAAAGTAGTACCCATCTCTGGTTCTGACCCAAGCTCTCAGCAGGTGTCAAGCCCCTGTTGTCATGGATGTGTAGTAGCAGCCGATGCCAGCCTGGAACTCAATGGCAATCATCCTGTCTCAACCTCAAAGGTGCTAACAATAATAATTTATCAAAGGAAGGTGGCACCTGAGAGCATGAATCTCCTGTTTCTTTAGGATACAAGGGTGCATGTCTCTTCCTTGGCAAAATGGAAGAGATTTATGTGCCCCTATTAAGCACCAATAACCTGTGATCATTCAGCCATTGCATAACCATTTTTCCCCTTCATACTCTTAAGTCTGTACAAAATTATGATAGAATTGAGATTTTATAGAAACACTTCTATAACTCTAAGTGAGAGACTATAACTCTAAGAGACAGAGTGGGCAATTTGACTTGCCAATTCAATGTGTCATTAAGTTTTTCAGATTACAGCATACAGATGACATTATAAGTCAATTCTTTGGGGGCCAGGAATATGGCTGAGTGGGTAAGAGAACTTGTTATCTAAGCCTGAGGACCTGAGGTGAAGTCTCAGCAAGCATAATGAAAGGTGGGCATGGCCACATACGCATATAACTCAGTCCTAAGAACAGTAGAGTCAGGAGAATCACTGCAGCTCACTGTCCAGCCAGCCTGGCTCAAAAATAGCAGCTCCAGATTCAGTGCCAGACCCTGCCTCATGGAAGGAAAATCAGAACATTGACAGAGGAAGACATCCAGCATTCTACTCTGCCTCTCCACTTGTGCACATGTGCATCCTGTCTGTACTATCCACCACACACACCATGCACACACAAAATCAATGCATCTGTCCTCCACTATATCAGAGAACTTCCTCCCCTCCTCCAAGAAGAAACTTTTACCATTCATTCTTAACCTGCTGCATTTGAAAACATGTATTCTTTGTATTAACTGAAGTTCCTCTTGATCCAGACAAGAAAAAATAATCATGGCACAGATTTTATAAGGAAAGCATACCCTTTCAGGTTTACAAATATCCACCGTATTATCATAGTAACCACCTAACTATTTGGAAGTCATCATTCAACTGAAGTGGCTTCCAGAGATAATGAATTCTCAGCTGACCAACTCTCAAGTGCATTTGGAAGGAAAGGCATGAAAACAGAAGGGAAGAAATGATAGGGAACATTCCACTGAAAAGTTGAGACCTGGGTGCTACAAATGATCTCCCCTCACATGCAGAATAACTGGGGGGCACATAAGCCTAAGGAACCAGGTTTGACTCCCCATAACACACATGAGCCAGATGCACGTGCACATGGTGGTGCATGCATTTGCAGTGGCTACAGGCCCTGGTACATGCATATTCTCTCTCTCATAATAAATAAATTAGTGAATAAATAAATAAATATTTTTCTTTTAAAAAGTCCTACATTGGGCTGGGGATTTAGCTCCATTGGTAGAGCTCCTGTATTGTATGCTTAAACCTTTGGGCTTAACCCACAGCATTGTCTAAAAGCAGGTGTGGTGGTGCATGCACAAAATCCCAACCCTTTGGAGGTGGACTGAGGAGGATCAGAAGTTCAAGGTCATCCTTTGCTACATAGTTAATTCAAGGTCAGCCTAGAGGAGAGGAGACCCTATCTCAAAAATAAAAATAAAAAATCCTTAAAAATGCACAGCTACCAGCCGGGCTTGGTGGCGCATGCCTTTAATCCCAGCACTTGGGAGTCAGAGGTAAGAAGATCTTTGTGAGTTCAAGGCCACCCTGAGATTACAGAGTGAATACCAGGTCAGCCTTAGCTAGAGTGAGACCTTACCTTGAAAAACCAAAAAACAAAACTATATATATAGTCTGTAGTCTCAGGGTGACCTTGAATTCACAATGATCTTCCTGCCTTTTCCCCCTGAGTGCTGGGATTAAAGGCATGCACCAACACACGCAGCTAAAAAATACATTTTTTTATTTGAATGAAAAGAGATACAGAGACAGAGGAGAGAGAGAGTGAATGGGAGTGCCAGGGCCTTCAGCCACTGCAAACAAACTCCAAATGCCTGTGCCACTTTGTGCATCTGGCTTACATGGGTACTGGGGAATTGAACCTAGGTTGTTAGGCTTTGCAGGCAAGCACATTAACCACTGAGCCATTTCTTCAGCCCTATAGATATTCTTTTTTGCAGTACCAGGGAGTCCAGGGTGTTGCATGCGTCAGGCAAGTCCTTTCCACTGAACTATGCCCCCCACCAGTTCCCAGTGCCCTAATAATGCTAGAGAAGACTGTAATCAAGAACTGGAGAGGGTGGTGGCTGCAGCCTGATGGCGTATTGTAAGTCAAGGCCTTCACTGTCCAGACAGAGAGTAAGCAGAGTCAAGCAGCCAGAAGCATTTGTGAGTTGCGCTTTCCTTTATCAAGGTAGTAAATGGGAAAGACAGAAGAAGGCCGTGCCATCCCCTACAGCTGTGGAAAATCATATAAACATCAGGCCCTAGGCTTTCATTATAACACCCCCTTCTTAGCTAATTACTGCCAGCATTAAATTAACAGAGTCAGGAGGCCCTACTCAATCCCGATTCATTCATTTTAGGTGACACTTTGGCAGAAAACCTGTAACAAAAGGCCAAACCTTTATCCACTAAGTCTTTTATTTGTGACTAAACAAAGGTTTTGACGAGTAGTATAATTTGCATCAAGCAGGGCTACACCAAAGGCTGATTAGTAGTTTTTCATTTTTTTAAAAAATAAAGATTTGCTTGAGCTTGGAGTGTGCTGTGGAGGACTTCTCATTTTGAATTTCAAAACACTTGAATGCTAATATGTCATTTTCTTACCAGTTCAAGCATTATATTTTTAGCATTATGAATCTGACCAAGAACAAGCAACACAATTTTTAAAAATTAATTTATCTTATTTATGTATTTATTTGCAAGCAGAGAGAGAGAGAGAGAGAGAAGAAAAACATACAGAGAGAGAATGGGCGTGTTTGGGCCTCAAGACACTGCAAAGGAACTCCAGATGCATGCACCCTTGTATATCTGGCTTACATGGGTCCTAGGGAATTGAATCTGGGTCCTTTGGCTTCATAGGCAAAGCGCCTTAACTGCTAAGCCATCTCTCCAGCCCAGGCAACATCATTTTTAAAAAGAGATTGCTGGGCGTGGTGGCGCACGCCTTTAATCCCAGCACTCAGAAGGCAGAGGTAGGAGGATCGCCATGAGTTCAAGGCCACCCTGAGACTACATAGTTAATTCCAGGTCAGCCTGGGCCAGAGTGAGACCCTACCTCGAAAAACCAAAAAAAAAAAAAAAAAAAAAAGAGAGAGAGATTGAAGAGGGCTGGAGAGAAGGCTTAGCAGTTAAGGCATATGTCTGCAAAGCCTTAAGAACCCCAGTTCGATTCTCTAGGTCCCATGTAAGCCAGATGCACATGGTGGCATGCATAAATAAAATAAATTAATTTTTTAAAATTGTGTTGCCTGTTCTGGGTGAGATTCATAATGCTAAAAATACAATCCTCTCTCTCCCTCTCTCTGCCTGAAATAAATAAATAAATAAATAAATAAATAAATAAATAAATAAATAAATAAAATGTAAAAGAATAGATTGAAGAGGTTGTCTTTTACTATTTGTGGAGAGACGATATTTTTGATGGTATTGGCTTTTTATGATATGTGGATTAAACAGATGCACTATTCTAACCCTTTAAAATTCCATTGCTATTGCACACAAGTTGTCAGTCCAAAATGTGTTTTGAGACATGTAGAAAGGTTGTAATCTGCTTAGGTATTTTCTGGGATATAAAGATAAATAAAGTTACTAACCTGCCAGTGAGTTAGTTTATTATCTAGCTGACATTCTATTTTTTTAATTATTATTTTTTTATTGACAACTTTTATACTTACATACCAAAAAAACCCACCTGATATTTCCCTCCCCTCCCCCCATTCCACTTTAGAACTCCAATCTCCATCATATCCCCTCCCCCTCTCCATTAGTCTCTCTTTTAATTTGATGTCATCATCTTTTTCTTCTATTTTGAGGGTCTTGTGGAGGTATTGCTTATCTAGCTGACATTCTTCAAACATTTTATTCAGGAAAAAGAAATCAAATATATCATAATATTATATATATATAAATGTTACCCCTTCTCTGAACCTAGGAAGAGAAGGGCAGAATTGAAAGTTAGAGACTTTAAGGGTTATGTTTGCATTGTAAACATAACTTGCCATGCCCAGTCTCCACAAGGCTCAGGGATAAATGACCCCCCTCCTTGGCTGCTACATTTCCATAGTCTTTGTTAAACCCAGCAAATGGACTTGCAGTTCTTGCTGTGCAAAACCCTTGTTGTGAGTATTTATGTATTCATCCTTCTAGTCTGCCTAGGATAAAAGACAGTGGGCAAGTTCAAGCAGCACTCTGTCTGCTTTGTTTGGTTATGTTCACAACTCTGGGCTAAATAATTAAGTGAACCTTGGCTTTTCACCCCTAATGTTTGCACCAAGAGGACTTTCTCTCAGCCTCTGTAATGAGCATACACCCCAAGTCCTCACTGCATAGCACAGGGCATCTTTAGAGCAAAACAGGGTGAACACAAAACCCACGGCCTGTCCCTCCACCCCCAGGATGAGCATCTACCTCGTTCACTGCTGCTTTCCATTTAAAATGTTTTTAAAATATTTTATTTATTTATTCATTTATTTGAGAGAGGGGAAAGAGAGGGCCAGGGAAGAAACAGAGAGAGAGTGTGTCTCCAGCCACTGTAAACAAACTCCAGATGCATGCACCACCTCATACATCTGCCTTACATGGATCCTGGGGTATCAAACCTGGGTCCTTTGGCTTTGCAGGTAAGTGCCTTAACCACTAAGCAATCTGACCATCTCTCCATCTCTCCAGTAGGGTCTCACTCTAGCTCATGCTGATGTGGAATTTACTATGTAGTCTCAGGGTGGCCTCAGACTCTGCCTCCCAAATGCTGGGATTAAAGGCATGTGTCACCATGCCTGGCTTTTTTTGTTTTTTGTTTATTTGTTTTATTTGGTTTTTCGAGGTGGGGTCTCGCTCTAGTTCAGGTTGACCTGGAATTCACTATGTAGTCTCAGGGTGACCTCGAACTCATGGTGATCCAATCCTCCAAACTCTGCCTCCCGAGTGCTGGGATTAAAGGTGTGCACCACCACGCCCAGCTCTCCAGCTCTTTTTTTTTTTAATGTTATTTTATATTTTTTATTTATTTGAGAGAGAGGCAGATAGAGAGATAATTAAAAGTTATTTTACCCACTATCTACTACTGTTTTCAGATGTAGTGTCATGTTATCTTCAGATGTATGGTTAAACTGTGTGTGGTGGCACACACATGTAATCCAATTATTCTGGAGGCTGAGACAGGAAGAGAGTTTGAGACTATCCTGGGATATAGAGCAAGACCTACTCTAAATAAATGATAAACCAACAAACAAGTAAGTGTGAAGGGTGGTTATTGTGGTTTCAATGTGAAACGTCCCCCACAGGCTCATGTGTTTGAAGCAGGAGGTGCTGTTTTAGGTGGTTTGGAACCTTTGGCACTGTGACCTATCTGGAGGAAGGTGGAGAAGGGGATGTGGAAAGTAGTACCCATCTCTGCTTCTGACCCAAGCTCTCTTCCTGGTCATCCACAGAACGAACACGTGTCACACCCCTGCTGTCATGGATGTGTTAGAACTTTCCAGAAAGTGGTTAAGGTGTTTGCCTGCAAATTATTATAACTGTTTTAGTGTAACTATCAAAACAGGACTTGGGCTAGATTTGCTTCATGGCTATAGTTTTACCATGCATGGCTATCCTTTCCCCAAATTCCTGCTCTTTACCTATTATCATCCTTGCTTCACATGGATGATGTTTCATTGTATTTTGTAGTATTTCTATGGAGAAAAATGGGTTATCTGACAGGAAATTCCTCAACTTCGTGTAGCACCCGCAGATACAGTATACTGTATCCTCTTGGTGTCTACTATTTTAAGACTCCTTCTTCTTCTCAAGGTCAATATGACTTTTCATTTAAACTCTGAGTTATCTGCCCATCTCCTCTGGGGCTCCACTTCCTAGAAAATTCCATTTCCTTTTCTTTCCTATGCTTTATTCATTCCCTCTCTGTTGGATCCTTTAGTTAACAAATATTCTCAAGTGTCTTTGTCATTAACAGACGAACTCCCAAAGCCTTTCTTAGTCCATGCCCTTTCCTACAGAGTCATCCTGGTCTCCTACTCTTCTCCATCTCCTTCCATCCACTACTGTAGTGGAAGTGTTTTCGTCACAATCACCAAAGACATGAATATGGTCAACTCATAATTCTTATTTGTTTTTTCCTAGACACATTTGACATTGATTAACTGCATAAAGCTTCCGATTTAGTTTGTTTTTGCAATATCTTTATGTGTGCCAAAAGTACTTTCCTCTGCTTGCCACCTCAAAAGAACAGTATTTGATACATCCTCTTCCCTTTGCATGCCACATATTCTCTCAAGTGTTCTCATGGTATCAGCAATCACCATGAGATAACACCTAAGTGTTATTTGTCATTTACTTTCTTTTCATAAACCATAGGTAAATCTTTTCTTGTCTATTGCCAACTGTTTCCAGTCATCACCTTCATCAAATCTGCCCTTTTCTATTTTATTTCTATTGGGTTAATAGCTTTACCACCTAAATGCCAAAGGTCAAGTCCCCTGTCTCTTTTGAGATACCAATGTCCTTTGGAGCACTATTGCACAAATTTGTTCTACCTAGAAGCACTTTATATCTATCTATGCAGTGAATGGTGATACATATGATGGTCCTGCTTCCCTTCCAAATGAAATCAGCCAACACATCATAATGATTTTACTTATAAGATCAATCAATTTTTTAAATCAATCTTCTTTGAGCCACTTCCATTGCAATGGCTGTAAGGAAGGCCAATAGATATTTGTCCTGTCCTATTTTATCTCTTTGCATGGTGCATAGCATTTTCTGAAGTTTCATAGATTTATGGAAGAGAATGATGCATATTTTATTGCCTTCTCTTCTTGATGAATTCACAGGGTTTCATTAAGCATTGTAGTGTTAGCAACATCAATTGCTCAAGTTATTAATATGGAACACTGTCCTAATAGGGTGTGATCACCTCATGGGAGGGGGGTGATAACTATGTTGAAGGGACTTGAAGACATAATCAATACCAAATAATAGGAAGAATTGGAAATTCATCCTGAAGAAGATTTTGACTTAATTCCTGGAACAAACATATTTAAATATTTCCCCTAAAGGAACCCCGCGATCATCTGGAATCTTTCCTAGTTCATGAAAACATAATAGTTTTCCTTACTAGGAAATAAATATAGAATGTTCCATATTTTGCTACCTTTTGGCTTGCACTTCACAGATAGGAAACCCACCAATCTACAGTGCAGAGTCCCCTGAGAAGCTTTTCTTAGAAATGAGCTCACATAGACATTTACCAGTTTGCTGAAATAATGGTCAATTTGATGCCGGGCGTGGTGGCGCATGCCTTTAATCCCAGCACTCGGGAGGCAGAGGTAGGAGGATCGCCGTGAGTTCAAGGCCACCCTGAGACTACATAGTTAATTCCAGATCAGCCTGGGCCAGAGTGAGACCCTACCTCGAAAAACCAAAAAAAAAAAAAATAATAATAATAATAATAATGGTCAATTTGAATGGTAGGATCTGTATTTTCAGTATCAGTTCCCTAAAGTTAGTAATAAATACGCTAGTTTTCTTGAGTGGAAGACCCTGACATACTACCTACTTTACATGAGTTCCCCATCTGTAAGTATTAATTTCAAAATGTGAGATTTTAAGAAATTATATCTTGCATGATTTATATTTTGCTTATATTTTATTTTATTTATTTTATTTTATTTGAGAGAGAGAGAGACAGGGGCAGATATGTAGAGCGAATGGGCACACCAGAGCCTTCAGCCACTGCAAAGAAACTCCAGCTGCATGTGCTACTTTGTGAATTTGGCTTACGCGAGGAATGAAACCTGGACCCTTAGGCTTCACAGGCAAGCACCTTAACCACTGAACAATCTCTCCAGCCCACATGATTTATTTTTAATCAACATTTTTTATCACAGCACCAATAACAGTGATAACAATTCAGAAAATTTCTGTGTGTATTACCAGTAATCACTTCGCAAACTCAAGAGTACACACGTGGTTCTATTGTATCCTGTCCCATGCCTACATATTAGTTCCAGAAAGTATTTCTTTTACTAAAATCCTACTTTGAATATAACCCTGTTGATCTAAAAGACATCATTTAAAGTCAGAATCATCCACTATGAAAATATCCTACCATTGCCGGGCATGGTGGCGCACGCCTTTAATCCCAGCACTTGGGAGGCAGAGGTAGGAGGATAACCGAGAGTTCGAGGCCACCCTGAGACTACATAGTTAATTCCTGGCCAGCATGGACCAGAGTGAAACCCTACCTCGCAAAAAAAAAAAAAAAAAAAAAAAAAAAAAAAAAAAAAAAAAATCCTACCATTAAGGGACAAGTCTGAAAAATAAATGATTCCTATCATTTATACTAATAGCACTGTATTAATAATAAGGTGACAGATTTCACAATTCTTACAATGTATTTAAATCTTTCTTGGAGGAAAAATAATAGTAGCCCCAGTACTTTTTAAAAAGGAAATGAATGGCTGGGAGTGGTGGCCCATGCCTTTAATCCCAGCACTCTGCAGGCAGAGGTAGGAGGATTGCCATGAGTTCGAGGCCACCCTGAGACTACATAGTGAATTCTAGGTCAGCCTGAGCTACAGTGAGATGCTACCTTGAAAAATAAAAAAGAAAGAAAGAAAGAAACGACATAAATGAAATGGTGTTGACAAGAATGCTGGCAGGGAACAGGGTTTGTGATACAGGGTGATGAATGGCCCTTTGTGGTAGTGATTGTCTCTCATTTCTCCTTCCCATCTTGGCCCTGAAAAGCAAAGATACTCCACAGTTTCCAACACGTCTGCCTAGACTCTTTCTATATCTGGCCTTGAAGTGAATTTAGAGAAAAAGAGAGAGAAAAACTGATTGCAGATTAAGAGTTTTATTGGCAGCTTGAGGAATTGATTTCTATTCCCTCTCTCTCTCTCCATATATATATATGGATACTTTGTATGGTTGCATTATGTGTTGGTACCATGATTTCCTTTCCTCCCTGCCCCCGTTCCACTGAGGCCTTCCTCAGTGGTATTGCTGGTATTCACCATGGGGTTGTGTATTATAAGTTGTGAGAATAGCAGTCATTGTGTGTGGTGCCTCTGGATATTACCTCCCACAAAGTGGCTCTTACAATCCTTCCAACCTCCCTGTTCTGCAAAGTTTTCTAAGCTGCTGAGAGCTAAACACTAAAGTAGACTTAAAATACACCCACCAAGGCTCAGGGAATAACCCCTTTAAGGCTACTTCATAGGCACTTTGCAAAGCAATTTTCTCCATTTTCAATACCCTGTTCTTTTCATAAAACATAGGAATACAGTATAAAGACTTAAATAATTTATATGTTTGTTAGTCTTTTATAATAACAAACTAGACCTACTTATAAAAACAAAATCTTGAAGTGGGCATGGTGGCACACACGTTTAATCCCTGCACTCTACAGGCAGAGGTATGAAGATTGCAGCAAGTTGGAGGCCACCCTGAAAATACATAGTGAATTCCAGGTCAGGCTGGGCTAGAGGGAGACCATACCTTGAAAAACAAATCAAACAAACAAACAAACAAACAAATCCCTGGGAACTGTAAATACAGAATATCACCATGATTGTGGAAAGCTCTACTGAGCAGTGCTATCTAGACAGCCAGGCCTTACAATGTTATACATTTGCAATTAATCAGTCAAAAATTTAAAAATAAAATCAAATCATTCAAAATGGTGTACACCTTTACTCACAAAGAGGTAGGAGGATTGCTGTGAGTTTGAGGCCAGTTTGAGACTAAATAGTGAATTTCAAGTCAGCCTGGGCTATAGCAAGACCCTACCTCAAGAAAAAATAAATAAAATCTTAACTTTACCATGATGCTTATAATTAAATGTCAATATGCTTAAAAATGATTAATTTGGTCCCATGTTATTTACTCCATTGTGGCCTATATTGTTAATAAATCCACCTGATAAAATGTTTCTGGGAGTTTTTATGAAGAAATAGGTTAACTTGTTCTTGAAAAAAAGGTAGTATGGATATATCATGAATTAATAGGAGCATGAAAAGCTCCAGAAAATGGTGTTAAATACAATAAATATTAATTATCCTGATACAATTAGTAAATATTGTATAAATGTACTGAAATATCGCGAAGTACATGAGAAATGGTTATATTAATCAAAAATTATTTACAAAGTCTTTAAAAAGGTGGAAATGCTTATTTCCCTGATTTGATCATTACACACTGTACACTCACTGAATTATGACACTGTATTCCATTATTTTTTACAATTAAAATAATTTGAAAACTTGAAAATAAATAGAGACAGATGGCAACTGTGCTAATTGAATAGATGAGCAACAAATCCCTAAAAACACTTCTAGTACTGGTCTTTGTGTCTTAGAGCTGATTTGAGAGAGAGAGAGAGAGAGAGAGACAGAGATAGAGATAGATCTCATTAGTTCTCTTAGGGATAAAGGTGGAAAATATTTGTTTATATAGGTAAGAAATAGCTTTGTTTCCTACAACCACAAAGCCAGAAGACCATTTTATGGTATTTATAACCCAATAGCACTGTATGAAAACTTTTCAGTGAATTTTTGATTTTATATTGGACATGTTAACTTCAAATGATTAATTAGTTAATCTTGCCATTCCAAACCAATCTATTTCCATACAAACCAAGATTCATCTCCTCAGCAAAATCTGAACCAAAAACACAGACAGCACATTTTATTTCGTAGCAGATGAAAAACAGGATAGTGAAAGCATGCACACAGACTTACCGAGTTGTACAAGTGTCCCTCACTGTTCACTGCCAAATACAACTTGGTTTGAACTCCTTGAATAGCCACTGCTCGAAGACCCACAGGGATGAGGTTAAACAGAGCTGAAAATTCATAGAAAGTGAAAAGGTTACACTTCTTGATTTCATAGTTTTCCAATGTGTTCCACAGGAGTATCTGGCTCCCTAAAGGTGGTATGGACGGGACGAGTATATACATAGAAATGTAGCCACATACAAACTAAGCTGCATTGTACCTTCTAGTGTACTTGACTCATGGTTTCCATTACAGTCATTTAACCGGGGCTATAAGTACATATTCTCAAACACTCCAGGGACAATGGAAGACTCTAGACTCAGTACCCTAGTTTCTAGAATCAGAATGAGGAATATTGATGCTTCTTGGGTGATCTACCACCAGGAATTGTTTTGCACATTACATAGCATCATCCTTTATAAAACTAAGCTATTTTAAATAATTTTTTTCTTAAATTTATTTATTTGAGAGAGAGAGAGAGAGAGAGAGAAAGAGGCAGAGAGAGAGAGAGAATGGGCATGTCAGGGTCTTCAGCTGCAGCAAACAAACTTCAGATGCATGTGGCACCTTGTCCATCTGGCTTCCATGGGTACTAGGAAATAGATCCTCAGACCTTTGGCTTTGTAGGCAAGTACCTTAACCATTAAGCCATCTCTCCAGTCAAAAACTAAGCTTTTAAACTGCTTCCCTAGGTAGTTTATCAAATTTACACAGCCAATGTCAGAGATATTGGTCAGTTGGGAAGTGATTCCTATACTCTTAGAAGAGACATTATTGGTCCAATATCTTCATTTAAATAATCTATATAATTTCCAATCTCACCCCTCCAAACATATCTAGACCTTGCAATAATAAGTCATATTCTCCCAGAGAAGATTTTATTAAAGAACAGAAATTTTCCAAGTCAGTCTTGAGAGGGGTCCTAGCTTTTAGTCTTGAAGAACAAACATTAAATCAATAAAAACAAGGAGGCAGGTTTTGTGGTGCATGCCTTTAATCCCAGCACTTGAAACACTGAGGCAGGAGGATCATCATGAGTTTGAGGTCAGCCTGGGGCTACAGAGTGAGTTCGAGGACACCCCACACTAGAGTAAAACACTGACTCAAAAAGAAGGTGTATTTTATCAATTTTTTTCCTGCAAAATAGTTACAAGTGGGAATCCAAATGGTGCCAATGAGGCCTTCATTTCTTCATTGGAAGGTCTGACTGCATGAAATTTTCACCCAAGCTTTCCTCACAACTACACACCACTCACTGGAGACAATCAGTGGGTGTCCTCCCACTACTAGCTGTCTACTCCCTCCCACACCATGAACAAAAAGAAGACAGTATATTTTTAAAGCATAGTGCTTATGACACACATCTTTTGAAAATAGCCTGTGCACCTTTTTCTCAGGAGTCATGGACCAAGGCTGATGATTTTTGCCTTGTTTTATAAGCTTACTGAGGATGATACATTGGTCCGTTATTTCATGAGCAAAAATATAGAGATGTCAGAGCATGCATAATAAGAGTGTTCTCGCGATCACTCTTTTCTGTGCATATATATTCTCTGCAGTAGATAGGGTAACATGGATGAAAAATATTAATGAAGAAGGATGTACTATGCTGAGCCTACAGTATATCTTTCCCTTAAAATCAGGGTACTTACCAGAGAGGAGATAGGACATACTGTATGGTTCAAAGTACAAGTGTTCCTACCACAAGCCACTAATGGCACTTTATTCAATACTTGTCATATTAAAAGCTGTGCCCTTTTATTACGTGAGATAAAGGAAACTAATTGCACAGATTTCAAGCCAGGATTCTGTGCTATATCTCACAATGCAGTGTACAGGAAATAAGTGTAATATCTTGAGTATGTCATGTATATTTCATATTTTTGAAGATGCCTTGCTCATGGCAGGTGCTCAAAACATTGGTAGATTGATAGAAAACTGTACAATGAAACATGATAATTATTTTTGAGAAGTAATAAATCACAATCCCATTATATAAGCCCATCATTTAAAAAATCTGAAAGCTTAAAACTAAATTTTTCCTTATGGTTTGGTTTAAAGGTCATATTACTATGCATTACTTGACAACTATAAAACAAATGTAGGTCTGAAACCAGGATTGGTCATAGTGATATCTAATGGAAAATAATGATAAATGAAATTCAGAATTATTTCTAGAACTTCATTATTTTACAATACTCTAAACCTTCTTTGTGGTCGTTTTGGAATATTTTAAAAATTATTTGTGAGTAGAGAGAGAGTGTGTACATGGGCATTGCCAGGGTCTCTTGCTCTACAAATAAACTTCAGATATATGTGTCACTATGTGCATTTGGCTTTACCTGGGTATTGGGGAACCAAATTTAGGCCAATAGGCTTTACAAGCAAGGGCCTCTAACCACTGAGTCATCTCCAGCTCTTCTTATCTTTTTTTTTTTTTTTCCCTGAGGTAGGGTCTCACTCTAGCCCAGGCTGACCTGGAAATCATTATGCGGTCTCAGGGTGGCCTCGAACTCATGGCAGTCCTCCTACCTCTGCCTCCCCAGTGCTGGGTTTAAAGGAATGTGCCACCACGCTGGCCCTCTTCTTAGTTATCTTAAAGCAACTTTTTTTTTTTTTTTTTTTTTTTGAGGTAGGGTCTCACTCTAGCTCAGGCTGACCTGGAATTCACTATGTAGTCTCAGGGTGGCCTTGAACTCATGACAATCTTCCTACCTCTGCCTTCTGAGTGCTGGGATTAAAGGCGTGCACCACCACGCCCGGCTTAAATCAACTTTTAACAGAAGAGTTAAGGATATGTTTTGGGTCTCTGCACCTGTCCCAGGGCAGTTGCACTGCAGCAAGCCTGTTACAGTGACAGAGGCAAGAAAGCCACCGCCTTCACATGCATGCACACCAGCTAGGCCACCTTCTCCACACAAGCTGTGCTTCAAACTGCCCTGACCTGCCCGCCCCAACCCCCTCCACAGTCCTCCAATCTAAGGGGGAAATGTCAAAAGGCAAAAGCCCTTTCCACCTGGTCTCCTTCTGCGCCTGCCTCTTCTTGGAGCCAAAGAGTTGGACCCGGAAAAGACGTTTAACTTGTTTTAGTCCCATCTGGTCTAGCCTTTGCTCGGGCTGTGGACACACTGGCAGGCATTGGATTTCTTGCGCACGCGGGCTTGTCTCTTCTGGTGGAGGAGCGAGTGGGGACAGCCACTGCCATGGCCATGACGCCCACACCACCCTTCTTTTGTGGCCCCTCGGTGGGTTCGCCTTGGGCTCCTCCTCTGCACCGCTGCTGGCTGGCACCTTCCCCGCCTGGGCTCTCCTTAGCCTGCGCTGTGCCTGGGCTTCTGCAAGGCTGGCAGTCTGGGTCGGAGCCCACGCCTCAGCCCCAGGCGGGGATCGCAGGCTACACTGACTGGCTGGCGGAGGAGACTGTGCTGCCCTCAGGCGTGCTCTTGGCCCTGAGCCCCGAGGACACCGTGCAAGTCCAAGCTTCTCCTGTTGGATTTGCGGGGCATCCTCCGCCCCCTGTGCTGCACCGAGAGTGCCAGAGGAGGTAGGCGGGGGAGGGGCGGTCCCTCAGGAGAGAGGCCACGGGCGCTGGTGGGGGTGGGAGGAGGGAGGAGGCAGAGCGGGGGAGCGCGCTCCGGCCCTGGCCCCCTCCCAGTCCTCTTCCACTCGTCCTAGCAACTTCTAGGCCTGATGATTAAAAAAGTTGGCCAGTGCCAGCTTTCCGGCAGTGATCACACAGGTAACATCCTCACATCCTCCCTGTTGCTGTTCCTGCTGCTCTGTGTGAGGCGAAGTCACAGGACAGGAATTCCATCTCTGCAGTCCCCCTCCCTCCTCACTCCCTAAGAGCACAACAGCCTCAGGGCGGCCCCTCCCTGGAAGGTCAGTCCCCTCCATCCGGGAGCCCAGCAGGCCGCCCCCACCCACCCCATCCCCCAAATGCTAGAGGCCTAAGGTCCTGCCCTGGTGCCCAAAGCCAGGGCCCTCGCTTGTCCCTCTGGACAGAGCTTTGGCAGTGAACAGTGATGGAGGAAGAGCCCTGGGATGAGGGAGTTGCATTCAAGGAGCTGCGCTTGGCACCGCTTTTGGGAAGGGGAGGAGTGGGATTGGGTTCTTCCCTGACCCTTAGCTGGCCAGTGGGAGCCTGGGCTGGAGCCCTTGGAAGTTCGCCAGACCCCTGTCTCAGGCTGAGTGAGATAAAGCCCCCACCCGCTGAGGTATTTTGCATGGCGACACTTGTCGGCCACTCAGAAGAGGTGACAGGCTCAGCCCCAGCTATGGGGGCAGGGGCCGCCCCTGCAGAGCTGAACACCACACTGCCACCCAGTGTTTTTTTTTTTTTTTTTTTAATATTTATTTATTTATTTGAGAGATACAGATAGAAGCAGAGAGAGAGAATAGATGCACTAGAGCCTTCAGCCACTGCAAACGAACTCCAGACGCGTGCATCACTGTGCACATCTGGCTTATGTAGGTCCTGGGGAATCGAACCTGGGTCCTTTGGCTTTGTAGGCAAGTGCCTTAACCACTAAGCCATCCCTCCAGGCCTCACCCAGTGGTTTTTGCTGACTTTTCATATCATGCCAATTTGTGCCATCCAAACCTCCTTTTCTCTCTAGGCCCCCTCTCTCTAGCGGGTTGGGTTTGGGAATCCACAAAGTGAGCTTGAGGAGTTTGCCATTGGCAGTATTTGGGAAATACATAGCCCAGTCTCTTTTAGCTCTGTAGCCCATCTCCAATGTTTTGATTTCTTTTACCTGATCCTCAGGAAAGCGCCTTCTCTTCCAAGTCAGGAATGAACCCAGCTTTCAGCTGGCTTGGTATTCATAAGTTCTTTCTAGTAAATGCAGGAAACAGAACTGCCCACCTACCTCCCTACCTTAGGACAAAAGTGTCGCACCATTTCACCTGATTTCTGAGGCCAGCTTGGACGCTGTTCTACCCTGAGCTGCCACTATGCTGGAATGCTTTCTTTAACGGGTCCCTCGACCTGCTTTTCTAATCCTTTCAGAACTGATGTAGATGCAAAATCAAATGTGCGACTTATTCCCAATGTGCTGGTCCTTTCCACCTGCCTGTCCTCCCAACAATTTCAGTCTCAGCAACAAAGAAACTCTCAGGCTTGTGATCCCAGTAGAGCAGAACTACCTTAGCCTTCCCATGTCTTCCCTTCACAGAGATGCCACTGCTGCCTCCTCTGTCCCTTCTCCCCAGTCTTGACGTGCTTCATCAGAAGGATGGATGCCTGTCTGCAAGGCTGGGGTGGATATTTACAGAATGATGCAAAGAGTTCTGAAATCCCCTGCCTTTGCAAATTCAGCTTTCCCAAAAGCAAAGGACAACTCAGATTAATAGGGGTGAAAACTCCTGCTTTGCCTGTCTGGAACACCATGACAGTTAACTGGCCTTGTTCATCACTACAGTCCCATCACTTGGTATAGAACTTGTCATACAGTCTATGCTTTAGTCAAAAGCCACTGACAGTAACTGATGAATGACAGATGTGTAGTGATTCTGAGGAAGGAGGTGTTTCCCAGCTCAGAATGTGCAATTGGTTAATTTCTGGGAACCAAGAAATGATGCAATCTCATTGAAAGAAGGGTCACAAGAAGCTTTGACCAGGGTCAGATATTCACATGAGCCCATATTCACTTGGGCCTTCTACCAAGGGTCCTTGTTTTCCAATTTATTTTGGAACCCTGATCTAGAATTTAAAAAAAAAAAAAAAACTAAAGAAGGGCAAAGTTTTGATTCAAGAAAGGGACAGACTTTAAATGGAATTAGGGGATTTTGAGGAGACAAGGAGAGATTTCTCATGTTCTTTTTCTTCCATTCTCCTCTAGTTCTCTCACCATCTGCTCAAGTACACTCCCTAAATCTTAAGGAGGCCTGTTGAATTATTTGTTATTTTCAGTTCTTCTTTTTCTTTGCAATAGCTCCTTCCTATATCTCATCCTGGGAGAACTACTTTCCAATAAAATGACTTGTTAATCACATGCTCTCATCAGTGCCAGATTAATAGGAAATGATCAACCTTAAATCCCCTGCCAAAATTAGCTTCATTTACCAACAGTTAATGTTATAATAGAGAGCGCCTGTAGTAGTGACATTTTAGGTAACAATCTACTACTGGGGTAGCTTGAGAAGAAGGAATAGCGTGAAAGAAGCCACCAATAGAATCGGTCCCACAGTTCATACTCCTGGCTTTATGAAAGTGTTCTCATGAGAGTATACATGTAACATTGATTTGCTACTTTTATAGTGCTAATTATATCATAAATTAATGTCAGGCAAGCTCATTTGGATACTACCTGTTTTTCATATTTTGTTTTTTTTTAATTTGTATTTGTTGATTTGCATATGGGAGTATTTGTGTATGAGTGTGTATGCATGCATGCTCCAGGGTCTCTTGACCTGAAAATGAATACCAGACACATACACTTCTGGGTGTCTGTCTTAACATGGGTGACTGGGAAATTGAATCTGGGCCAGCAGCCTTTGCAAGCAAGTGACTTTAACTGCTGAGCTAACTCCCCAGGCCCCCATCTTCATATTTTAAAGTCAAGATTCTTGAAAAGAAAAATTATTGTGACCAACATTCTCTACTTCCTTGCTTTTTATTTACCATTCACTATTAACTATATCCAGAACAAGCATTCCTTTATGTAAATGCCAGCCAAATATTCCTCCTGGAGCCCAGCATCTAGGATGAAATAATATTTGAATATACAGAAAATATAATCCAAAAATGTCCTTATTGCATTCCTATTTGATTAGGCCTCTGATTATTCAAAGTGGTTTTCTTTAGTTTTGAAATTTAGCAGATCATTTCTTCCTATCTGGCTTTATAAAAAAATCTCCTTCCTCTCTTTTGAAATGTTTATTATATGTACTTGAAACTTCCTTCTGTCTATTATGATACCATACTTCTCAGCTCTTGTTCCATCTCTTCATTTTTTTTTTTTAAACCTGGGCTCTTCACTGATTCCCCTCATGAGGGAGATCTAATCTATTGTTTGATTGTTTTCATTGGAATATGCACATCAGATTGTATGCTATATGCTAATATTTTACATATGGTATAAAAGCATATTTCTACATTGTTTTACAATTTCTATTTTGTGTTTACTAAAAGTACTTTTTGTTTTCTTTTTATTCCACAGTATCCTGTTAATATCTTATCGATTTGCATGCCTTCCTTTATCCCATTTAATCTTTTTTTGAGAATCACTTTTCCTAATAGTCTGGGTGGCTGTTATGTCCTTTACTTTCAGTCTCTAGAAACCTGGGTTGCATCATTCATGACCACACCCAGCTGCTTGTGTTTTATCCCTTCACTTTATTTGCTATTTTAATACTCTGTTTTATTTTTTTTTTTTTTCGAGGGAGGGGCATCACTGCTAACTCAAAATGTACTTTGTTTCTTTTCATGCTCCATATATTTGATGAGGGACTTGGCTTTGGCAGAAGAGTCATTTTCTGCAAAAAAAAAAAATCCTACATGAACATAGTAGTCATTGATCGCTGTCACTTTACAGTCTTTGTCTGCCAGCATGCCATGGATTTCACTAGTCCAGGTAAGTTTTTATTTTCATCTCGTAGCATGGTATTAAAGTTCAGATGAAGATTCCAATTCCCTATACTCCCAGTCCACTTGTATTGTAGGTTCCTTGCCTTGGGCTTTGATTTATCACTAACGTGATAACTCTTCTTGGTCACTGGGCCTGAGGAGAAAAAAGCACAGGGCTCTCTATCAGGGTGGTGATATCAACACACCCCAGATTTTTTCTATCTACCATATATTATCTATCTCTCAGTGTAATATATATATATATATATATATATATATATATATATATGTGTAAAATCTCCATTCATCTATCCACTATCTTTCCTTCCACATATGAATAAGTTTTGAATAGTTTTACCCAGATATACCATAGGAACTTAAACTGAAAAAATCCAAACCTGAACTCATCTCAACACACTGAAGATTGTCTCTTGTATCTTACTCTTTTCATGATGCATTCGTAAGTTCAACCAAGCCCCCCTCCAAAAAAATTGAATACTCCTGAAACCTTCCCTTTATTCCTATACTGTAGCCAAGGGATAATTTAATACTGCAGATTCTACTTCTTAATATCTTTTCAAATTTCCTATTGTGAAGATATTTCTTAAACGTCCCTGGCCACTATCAACTAGAATTCTATTCCCTCCCACCCAGAAAGTCCTCACAATCATTTTCAGGTATTAGGTCTCTGGGAAACATTCTCTCACGTGTAGTCAGTTTAGCCTTTGTGGTTCCAGCAGTCCACTGTACATATGATTTACATTCTTGATACCTATTAGATAAATTTCTTTCTATTTCTCTGCCATTCCCATCAAGCAGTGTCCTAAGGGAAGGAGAAAGACCTCTTCTTTGTGTTCTCACGTTTAAATAGAGCCAGGAACTGATGTCATCATGAATTAACTAATTTGCAAACTATTTATTTGGAAATTTGAGAGGAAGCATATGAAACAAGGAAATGAAATACATGTCATTTCAAAGAAGTACATACATGGATAGAACATATTGGAGCAGACAGGACCTGTGCCAGGTTTTGATTACAAGTGGGCAGAAGTAATACTCCAGCATTAAACTCTATAGCAGGGGACTATCTCTTTATAAGAGGGAAGGTGAAAGTTAAATCATGTTAACATTATACGTGTCCATATTTTAGCTATTTTCTAATATTGAAAATAATTCTTTGGAACTACACAACACTTTCAGGATTGATAAAGCTCTTAAGAGACTTGTCTTATATGATGTGCATGAGAACAGGTGAGAGAGCCAGAGTAGATATTGACAGGCTCCATTATACAAACCAGAAAGCATTCTCATCAACTTGCTTAACACCATGCAATTAATTAATTTATTAATCTGTATAGAATTACCTCCAAAGAGAAAGTGAGGTGGCTTACAAAAATTTTTTAAAAAATCAGAGTCACTGAAACACGAGGACAAGAACATTGCATTAAAGGAGTAAGGGTCCATAGAGGATGCCAGTAGAGTTTCAAACCAAGGTTTCTGAGCCCTCCTCTCACTCTCTTTCATCTCTATTAGGCTGCCACGGAAACTGTGATCCACTCAGTGTTGACTGACAGTTTTGTTGGCATTCAAAAAATAAAAATACACAATGCCAGCCAAAGCAGTAATTTTGACTTCATACAGCATGTTGCCCAGCATCTATTGAAATAATATTCCATGAAACATAAGCACTGAAACATCTAATCCAAACATAAATTCCTGTAATTATCCTGCTTGGACTAGAAACTTAACCAATCAATAGAGAGAGGTGAGTTGAAATGAGCAGAGTCCACAAAGAAAATTGGTCCAGGAAATGACACAGGCCTGAGATTGTTTTTCAGAGTTGCATAGAAGTCATAAAAGAGGTGGCTGTGTCTGAGGTAAACTAATTCACTTGTGATCACAAAACATTTTACAGATGTCCACCTGTTCCTGTATTTTGATGAGAGTTTAAACAATGACATGGCTTTATTTTTTTCCTAGACACATTTGACATACATTAATTGCATAAAGCTTCTGATTTAGTTTGTTTTTGCACTATCTTTATGTGTGCCAAAAGTACTTTCCTCTGCTTGCCACCTCAAAAGAACAGTATTTGATAAATCCTCTTCCTTTTGCATGTCACATATTCTCTCAAGTGTTCTCATGGTATCAGCAATCACCATGAGATAACACCTAAGTGTTATTTGTCATTTACTTTCTTTTCATAAACCATAGGTAAATCTTTTCTTGTCTATTGCCAACTGTTTCCAGTCATCACCTTCATCAAATCTGCCCTTTTCTATTTTATTTCTATTGGGTTAATAGCTTTACCACCTAAATGCCAAAGGTCAAGTCCCCTGTCTCTTTTGAGAAACCCAATGTCCCTTTGAGCACTATTGCACAAATTTGTTCTACCTGGAAGCACTTTATATCTATCTATGCAGTGAATGCTAATACATATGATGGTCCTGCTTCCCTTCCGAGTGAAATCAGCCAACACATCATAATTATTTTACTTATAAGATCAAACAAATATTTTATCAATCTTCTTTGAGCCACTTCCATTGCAATGGCTGTAAGGAAGGCCATTAGATATTTGTCCTGCCCTATTTATCTCTTTGCATAGTGCATAGCATTTTCTGAAGTTTCATAGATTTATGGAAGAGAATGATGCATATTTTATTGCCTTCTCTTCTTGATGAATTCACAGGGTTTCATTAAGCATTGTAGTGTTAGCAACATCAATTGCTCAAGTTATTAATATGGAACACTGTCCTAATAGGGTGTGATCACCTCATGGGAGGGGGGTGATAACTATGTTGAAGGGACTTGAAGACATAATCAATACCAAATAATAGGAAGAATTGGAAATTCATCCTGAAGAAGATTCTGACTTAATTCCTGGAACAAACATATTTAAATATTTCCCCTAAAGGAACCCCGTAATCATCTGGAATCTTTCCTACTTCATGAAAACATAATGGTTTTCCTTACTAGGAAATAAATATAGAATGTTCCATATTTTGCTACCTTTTGGCTTGCACTTCACAGATAGGAAACCCACCAATCTACAGTGCAGAGTCCCCTGAGAAGCTTTTCTTAGAAATGAGCTCACATAGACATTTACCAGTTTGCTGAAATAATGGTCAATTTGAATGGTAGGATCTGTATTTTCAGTATCAGTTCCCTAAAGTTAGTAATAAATACTCTAGTTTTCTTGAGTGGACGACCGTGACACACTACCTACTTTACATGAGTTATCTACTTGTCAGTATTATTTTCAAAATATGAGAATTAAAAAAATTATATATTGCATGATTTATATTTTGCTTTTATTTTATTTTATTTTATTTTATTTTATTTTATTTTATTTGAGAGAGAGAGAGAAAGGGGCAGATATGTAGAGCAAATGGGCACACTGGAGCCTTCAGCCACTGCAAACAAACTCCAAATGCATGTGCTACTTTGTGAATTTGCTTACGTGAGGAATGAAACCTGGACCCTTAGGTTTCACAGGCAAGCGCCTTAACCACTGAACAATCTCTCCAGCCCACATGATTTATTTTTAATCAACATTTTTTATCACAGCACCAATAACAGTGATAACAAATCACTTCGCATGCTCAAGAGTACACACATGGTTCTATTGCATCCTGTCCCATGCCTACATATTAGTTCCAGAAAGTATTTCTTTTACTAAAATCCTACTTTGACTATAACCCTGTTGATCTAAAAGACATCATTTAAAGTCAGAATCATCCACTATTAAATTATCCTATCATTAAGGTACAAGTCTGAAAAATAAATCATGTTTCCTATCATTTATACTAATAGCACTGTATTAACAATAAAGTGACAGATTTCACAATTCTTACAATGTATTCGAATCTTTCTTTTAGGAAAAATAATAATAGCCCCAGTATTTCTTTAAAAAGGAAATGAATGGCCAGGAGTGGTGGCACATGCCTTTAATCCCAGCACTTGGGAAGCAGAGGTAGGAGGATTGCCATGAGTTCGAGGCCACCCTGAGACTACATAGTGAAATCCAGGTCAGCCTGAGCTACAGTGAGAACCTACCTTGGAAAAAAAAAAGTAAGAAAGAAATGACATGAATGAAATGGTGTTGACAAGAATGCTGGCAGTGAACAGGGTTTGAGATACACGGTGATGAATGGCCCTTTGTGGTAGTGATTGTCTATCATTTCTCCTTCCCATCTTGGCCCTGAAAAGCAAAGATACTCCACTTTCCACCATGTCTGCCAAGCCTCTTTCTAGGTATCTGGCTTTGAAGTAAATTTAGGGAAAAAGAGAGAAAAAACTGATTGCAGATTAAGAGTTTTATTGGCAGCTTGAGGAATTGATTTCTCTCTTTCTTTCTCTCTCTCCATATATATATTGCTAGCTAGACTTTGGTTGCATCATGTGTTGGTACTGTGATTTCCTTTCCTCCCTGCCCCCATTTCACTGAGGCCTTCCTCAGTGGTATTGCTGGTATTCACCATGGGGTTGTGTGTTATGAGTTGTGAGAACAGCAGTCATTCATTGTGTGTGGTGCCTCTGGATATTACCTCCCACAAAGTGGTTCTTACAATCCTTCCAACCTCCCTGTTCTGCAAAATTTTCTAAGCTCCTGAGAGCTAAACACTAAAGTAGACTTAAGATACACCCACCAAGGCACAGGGAATAACCCCTTTAAGGCTACTTCATAGGCACTTTGCAAAGCAATTTTCTCCATTTTCAATACCCTGTTCTTTTCATAAAACATAGGAATACAGTATAAAGACTTTAAGAATTTATATATTTGATAGTCTTTTATAAAATCAAGCTAGATCTACTTATTAAAACAAAATCTTGAAGTGGGCATGGTGGCACACACATTTAATCCCTGCACTCTACAGGCAGAGGTATGAAGATTGCAGCAAGTTGGAGGCCACCCTGAAAATACATAATGAATTCCAGGTCAGGCTGGGCTACAGGGAGACCTTACCTTGAAAAACAAAACAAACAAACCAAAAATCCCTGGGAACTGTAAGTACAGAATATCACCATGATTGTGGAAAGCTCTACTGAGCAGTGCTATCTAGACAGCCAGGCCTTACAATGTTATACATTTGCAATTAATCAGTCAAAATTTAAAAAATAAAATAAAATCATTGAAAATGGTGGTGTACACCTTTACTCACAAAGAGGTAGGAGGATTGCTGTGAGTTTGAGGCCAGTTTGACACTAAATAGTGAATTTCAAGTCAGCCTGGGCTATAGCAAGATCCTACCTCAAAAAAAAAATAAAATCTTAACTTTACCGTTATGCTTATAATTAAATGTCAATATGTTTAAAAATGATTAATTTGGCCCCATGTTATTTACTCCATTGTGGCCTATATTGTTAATAAATCCACCTGTAAAACATTTCTGGGAATTTTTATGAAGAAATAGGTTAACTTGTTCTTGAAAAAAAGGTAGTGTGGATATATTATGAATTAATAGGAGCATGAAAAGCTCCAGAAAATGGTGTTAAAGACAATAAATATTAATTATCCTGATACAATTAGTGAATATTGTATAAATGTACTGGAATAGCACAAAGTACACGAGAAATGGTTATATTAATCAACAATTATTTTTAAAGTCTTTAAAAAGGTGGAAATGCTTATTTCCCTGATTTGATCATTACACACTGTACACTCATTGAATTATGACACTGTATTCCATGATTTTTTACAATTAATATAATTTGAAAACTTGAAAATAAGTAGAGACAGATGGCAACTGTGCTAATTGAACAGATGAGCAACAAATCCCTAAAGGCACTTCTAGTACTGGTCTTTGTGTCTTAGAGCTGATTTGAGAGAGAGAGGGAGATCTCATTAGTTCTTTTAGGGATAAAGGTGGAAAATATTTGAAAGAAATAGCTTTGTTTCCTACAACCACAAAGCCAGAAGACCATTTTAGGATATGTATAACCCAATGGCACTGTATGAAAACTTTTCAGTGAATTTTTGATTTTATATTGGACATGTTAACTTCAAATGATTAATTAGTTAATCTTGCCATTCCAAACCAATCTATTTCCATACAAACCAAGATTCATCTCCTCAGCAAAATCTGAACCAAAAACACAGACAGCACATTTTATTTCATAGCAGATGAAAAACAGGATAGTGAAAGCATGTACACAGACTTACCGAGTTGTACAAGTGTCCCTCACTGTTCACTGCCAAATACAGCTTGGTTTGAACTCCTTGAATAGCCACCACTCGAAGACCCAGAGGGATGAGGTTAAACAGAGCTGAAAATTCATAGAAAGTGAAAAGGTTACACTTCTTGATTTCATAGTTTTCCAATGTGTTCCACAGGAGTATCTGGCTCCCTAAAGGTGGTATGGATGGGATGAGTATATACATAGAAATGTAGCCACATACAAACTAAGCTGCATTGTACCTTCTAGCGTACTTGACTCATGGTTTCCATTACAGTCATTTAACCAGGGCTATAAGTACATATTCTCAAACACTCCAGGGACAGTGGAAGACTCTAGACTCAGTACCCTAGTTTCTAGAATCAGAATGAGGAATATTGATGCTTCTTGGGTGATCTACCACCAGGAATTGTTTTGCACAGTACATAGCATCATCCTTTATAAATAATTTTATATTAATTATTTATAAAATTAAATAATTTTTTCTTAAATTTATTTATTTGAGAGAGAGTGAGAGAGAGAAAGAGAGAGAGAGGCAGAGAGAGAGAGACAGAATGGGCATGTCAGGGTCTTTAGCTGCAGCAAACAAATTCCAGCTGCATGTGGCACCTCATGCATCTGGCTTCCATGGGTACTAGGGAATAGATCCTCAGACCTTTGGCTTTGTAGGCAAGCACCTTAACCACTAAGCCATCTCTCCAGTCAAAAACTAAGCTATTAGGGCTGGAGAGATGGCTTAGCGGTTAAGGCGTTTGCCTGCAAAGCCAAAGGATCCCGGTTCAATTCTCCAGGACCCATGTAAGCCAGATGCCTGAGGGGCACATGCATCTGGAGTTCGTTTGCAGTGGCTAGAGGCCCTGGCACACCTATTCTCTCTGTGTGTCTGCTTCTCTTCTATCTCTCTATCTCTTTGCTTGCAAATAAATAAATAAAAATTTTTAAAAATTTATTTATTAAAAAAAAAACTAAGCTATTAAACTGCTTCCCTAAGTAGTTGACCAAATTTACACAGCCAAGCTCAGATATATCTGTCAGTGGGGAAGTGATTCCTATACTCTTAGAAGAGACATTATTAGTCCAATAGGTTCATTTAAATAATTTGTATAATTTCCAATCTAACCCCCCCTCCAAACATATGTAGACCTTATAATAAAAAGTCATGTTCCAGCCGGGTGGGGTCGCACATGCCTTTAATCCTAGCACTTGGGAGGCAGAGGTGGGAGGATCACCATGAGTTCGAGGCCACCCTGAGACTACAGAGTGAATTCCAGGTCAGCCTGGACCAGAGTGAGACCCTAACTAGACAAACCAAAAAAAAAAAAAAAAAAAAAAAAAAAAAAAAAAAAAAAAAGTCATATTCTCCCAGAGAAGATTTTATTAAAGAACAGAAATTTTCCAAGTCACTCTTGAGAGGGGTCCTGGCTTTTAGTCTTGAAGAACAAACATTAAATCAATAAAAACAAGGAGGCAGGTTTTGTGGTGCATGCCTTTAATCCCAGCACTTGAAACACTGAGGCAGGAGGATCATCATGAGTTTGAGGTCAGCCTGGGCTACAGAGTGAGTTCCAGGACACCCCACACTAGAGTAAGACACTGACTAAAAAGCAAGGTGTATTTTATCAATTTTTTTTCCTTGCAAAATAGTTACAAGTGGGGATCCAAATGGTGCCAATGAGGCCTTCATCTCTTCATTGGAAGGTCTGACTGCATGAAATTTTCACCCAAGCTTTCCTCACAACCACACACCACTCACTGGAGACATCCAGTGGGTGTCCTCCTACTACTAGCTGTTTATTCCCTCCCACACCATGAACAAAAATAAGATAGTACATTTTGAAGGCATAGTGCTTATGACACACATCTTTTTAAAAAATATATTTAATTTATTTATGTATTTGAGAGAGAGAGAATGGGCACACCAGGGCCTCTAGCCACTGCAAACGAACTCTGGATGCATGTGCCCGTCATGCATCTGGCTTATGTGGGTCCTGAAGAATTGAACCGGGATCCTTTGGCTTTGCCGGCAAATGCCTTAACCACTAAGCCAGCCCCTGACACACATCTTTTGAAAATAGCCTGTGCACCTTTTTCTCAGGAGTCATGGACCAAAGTTGATGATTTTTGTCTTGTTTTGTAAGTTCACTGAAGATGATACATTGGTCTGTTATTTCCATGAACAAAAATATAGAGATGTCAGTGTATGCTTAAGAAGAGTGTTCTTGGGATCACTCATTTCTGTGCATATATATTCTCTGCAGTAGATAGGATAACATGGGTGAAAAATATTAATGAGGAAGGAAGTACTCCTTGCTGAGCCTACAGTGTATCTTTCCCTTAAAATCAGGATACTTACCAAAGAGGAGCTAGGAGATACTGTACGGTTCAAAGTACAAGTGTTCCTACCCACAAGCCACTGGTGGTGCTTTATTCAATACTTGTCATATTAAAAGCTGTGCACTTTTGTTACGTAATATAAAGGAAACTAATTGCACAGATTTCAAGTCAGGATTCTGTGCTATATCTGACAATGCAATGTACAGGAAATAAGGGTAATATCTTGAGTATGTTGTGTATATGTCATATTTTTTGAAGAGGCCTTGCTCACAGCAAGGTTCCCTTTCCTTTGCACATTTCTGGGCAGATTCAGCACACAAAGGTGAGATGTTGTCACAGTTCTCATTGGTGCGATGAAACACTCACCCACAAGTGGCTGATAAGAGGAAAGGTTTTTATTTTGGCTTCATGTCTCAAGGGGAAGCATCATGATGGCAGGGCATAGCATGGTACCAGCAGAGGCTGGACACCACCTCTGCCAAAGGAGGTGGAAAAACAGCAGCAGAAGAGAAGAATTCTGGCAAGGGCGAGCTGGTTAAAACACTCCTAAACCCACCCACAACAACACACCTCCAGCAAGGCTCCACCTCCCAAATTGCCACCAGCTGGGGTTCAAGCATTCAGAACACATGAGTTTATAAGGGACATCTGATTCAAACCATCACACGGGTTGATGTGATACTCTGCAGGTCTCTTCTGGCCCAGGTCTCTTCTAGCTCTCTTATGGACAGGCAGCAGGAGTGCTATTAGGATAGCCCTGGCCCACATTGTAACTGTGTTCTTTTCTCTTTTTCACTGGTCCTCATCCTTTCTCATGTTTCAAATAGAAAAGAATGCATTCACAAAAATCAGTGATGCATGCCAAATACCTGAGGGTATTACTAATCTGCTCTAGCAGATACACCACATCTGGCCTGGCAGCTATAGTCAGGCTTACTAATAGGCTAAACCTGCAGTAATCTACTGTCCTCCTTCAGAGTCTTTTCTTTTTCAGGACCTGATGGTGAGTTCAATGGGGGATATGCTGGGAACTGGCGAGTCTGTGTGCTATAGATGCATAAGAGTGTACTAATTCCTACTGTTTCTGCCTGAAATATTATTTCATGTGTGTTAGGCTCTGAATGTTTGTGTTCACCGCCCCCCCCAACACACACCCAGTTCATATGTTGAAGCTCCTAATACCCAATGTGATGGTATTTGCAAATGGGAGCTCTCAGAGATAAATACATTTAGATAGTGTCTTCGTCCATTTGACTGTCTAAAAAGACAGTCTGCTATGGACTGCATGGCTTTTAAACAACAAATGTATTTCTCATGGTTCTTGAGGCTGGAAAATCCAAAATCAAGACATCAACAGATTCTGCATTGGGGGACTGCCTTCCAGGAAGGTTGTTGTTGAGTACTTACTTTTATGGGGGGAGTAAAAAGGGACCTCTGGAATCTCTTTTATAGGGGATCCTTTCAAAGCCCAAAGGTCCCTCCTCCACATGCCATCACATTGAGAATTAGGTACTACATTTGGGCGATACATATTCAGTCTGTATTAGATGATGTTATAAGGATGTGTACCCATGTTAGGATATATATATATTTGTGTATTTGTTTTATTTATTTATTCTTTTGCTGTAGGATCTCACTCTAATCCAGGCTGACCTGGAAAGCACTCTGCAGTTCCAGACTGGCCTTGAATCATAGGGATCTTCCTATCTCTGCCTCCCAAGTTAGAGATGTGTGCCACCACATCAGGATTATGTAAATCTTTTTGAGACAGATATCACTATACCTTGGAATGGTCTCAAACTTATGATCCTTCTGCCTCCATCTCCTGAGTGCTGGAACAACAGGTGTGCTCCACCATGCCTAGAAGATTACTACCTTTATAAGGACAGGAAGATCAAGTTCTTTCTCCATGTATGTGCATTCGGGAAAGACCACAGGAACACACAGTGACAAGGTGGCCACCTATACATTAGAAAATACCCTCAACAGGACCTGAACCCACCAGGACCCGATCTTGGGCTCCCTAGCCTCTAGAACTGAGAAATACATGTTTGTTATTTAAGCATATAGTAGCCTATAATAGTAGTCTAATCTACTACATGATACCATGTTTGGCTGAGGTGGGGAGACAGTCTAAATGCTTCCACTTGGCCTTCCCCACCTTGATAGTTTTATTATTATTATTATTATTATTATTATTATTATTATTATTTTGGAGAGAGGCACAGAGAGAGACAGACAGAGAGAGAGGGAGAGGGAGACAGATAGAGGATGGGTACACCAGCAGTCTCTCAGCTGCTGTGAACGAAATCCAGATGTGTGCGCCTCCTTGTAGGAAAGTGCGGCATTGCGCCCTTGTGTCACTTTGCATCTGGCTAAACGTGGGACCTGGAGATTGGAACCGGGTTCTTAAGCTTAGCAGGCATGCGCCTTAACCGCTAAGCCATCTCTCCAACCGCCCCCCCCCGACCATGATAGTTTTTATTAACCTCCTGGGCAAAGGCCCTATTGGGTTTATAACAATTGCCAAATAGGTTAACCCACTATACATTTGGGTGGGGAAATAACTGGTGGGTGGGGGCCAGAGACCCAGTAGTGTCTCTCTGAGTTGGACCTTGCTAGGTCTCTGAGATAGGTCAGAGGGACTCACCTCTTTGGGGGCACAGGTGTAGGAGTTAAGCACTGTTAAGCATTATTAAATGCTACAAAATACTATCAAATAATATTAGAATTAGTCGTTCTGTATTGAGCTTTCTTTAAGTGTTTATTTTAAATATCCTTTTAATGTTTCTTATTTATACTTAACTGTCAAGACCAAAGAGGTCCTTCCATTATGTCTGGTAGCCTTAAGTCTGCATGTCAGCCAAGCAGCACCCCTTTTTTGCAATCTATTTCTTTCTTTTTTTTTTATTTGACAAGCAACAACATCATGTTTGTCATATTACAATATTTTGCCTGTCCTATAACAATATTTTAAGTTTTTATTTTATGTCCTTAAGATACACTTAAAAAGAAAAAAAACACACCAGAGCTGGAGAGATGGCTTAGCCGTTAAGGGCTGTGAAGCCTAAAGACCCACGTTCAACTCTCCAGGTCCCATGTAAGCCAGATGCACAAGGTGACGAAAGCACACAAGGTCACACATGCACACAAGATGGCAAACATATATGGAGTTCAACTGCAGTGACTGGAGGCCATGTCATGCCAATTCTTTCTCTCCCTATCTCTCTCTTGCATGTGCTCTCTTTTTCATTAAAAAAATTTACAAAAAACAACAACAACAAAAAAAAAAAATTCCAGGTTTGGTGGCACAAGCCTTTAATTCCAGCACTCAAGAGGCAGAGGTAGGAGGAACGCTGTGAGTTCAGGCCAGCCCGAGACTACATAGTGAACTCTAGGTCAGCCTGGGTTACAGCAATACCCTACCTTTAAAACAAATAAACAAAAAACCCATATCAACTCAAGCAGCTCATTTTGTAAAAAATATATTTTATTTATTTATTTAAGAGAGTGAAAGAGGAAGAGAGGGGGGAGGGAGAGAATGGGCATGCCAGGGCATCCAACCACTGCAAATGAACTCCAGATGCATGCGCCCCCTTGTATTATCTGGCTTACATGGGTCCTGGAGAATCGAACCAGGGTCCTTTGGCTTTGCAGGCAAACACCTTACCCACTAAGCCATCTCTCCTGCCCCTCAAGCAGCTCTTTTATTGGCACCACTTGGTCTACTCTCATGGCAACATCACTGTTTTGGAATTATGTTCACTCTGAGAACTTGGCACCTGTAGATAGAGGGCCATAAGAGCCATGGCTAAAGTCATGCTTCAGTCATGACCACTCCAGAGACAGCCTGTCCTCAAGCAAGACAAGCTCTGGTGAATTCTAGCTCTCTCAGGCCAGAGGGCGAATACTTCCCTGGTGTTCTGATAGAAGGCCTTGACGGGTACAAATGCAACCCTTCATTTGCATGAACATTGGTGCTGTGATTGCTATAAACTGGCCACAGCCTCCTCCTGAGTATAACCAGATTTCTCAAGTCACTTTTGAGTCATACAGGAGACTCTCCTGTGAAGCCCCAAGCATGGCGACATTAGGCCCATTGAGAAGCTTCTGTCCAGAGATCGCTACCATTGGCAAAGCAAGCTGAACTGGCAGCACAGAGATAGCAAGTGCAGAGCCCGAGCACCCGAGGCCTGGGAGCTACAACACTTGCCACGGGAGGCACTGAGGGTCACAGTGCCTGAGGTCTGTTCACGAGCAGGTGCCTCCTGCTACTGGGAGGTGACCATTATAGTAGCTGCCAATGTGCTGAGGCCACTGGAGGTTAAAATCAGATCAAAATGCCTCCAATCTGGGTGCTAACAATCATGTTTGGCTTCTTAAGCCTGGGACATTAAGACCCTAGTTCTCTCAGGGGTTGGAGCTCTAAGTCTCTGGGTCTGGCAGCCCAACTTCTAGGTGCACAGCATTCAAGGGCCTGGTACTTCCAGCACTAGAAGAGCTTCTCCTCACCTACTTAGGATCTCTATCTGTAGAGAAAAAGACCCATTTACTAACAAGCGTCTCAATGTTCCCCTTCTAACAAAGGGCATCCTGCTGCTCTGGTCTCTGGGGGTTAATGTTAATTCAGACCCTGTATCCTCCACTCCTTGACATGTCTGGTCATGTCCATTTACTCAGGGCAAAATTGCTCAAGTAAATGGCCAAAGAGTCTTTTGAATAAGAAATCATTATCATTTGTAATTGCTGAGGTATAACAAGGATGTTTCTCCTGGGGACATTTTCAGCCAGTGAGTTCCAAGTTTACCAATTGGCTCAGGTCTGAAAATTCAATAATCATGACCTTATTGGATGGCAGTCTTTGTCATCCTAGCCATCTATCCTTGATTTTTCTTCTATTGGCACAAATTAATAGGACTTTACTGGTTGTGCATTGTGCCCCTAAGGATACCACATCCTAGTAGCCATTTCAATAACTCCCTGTGGGTCAGGCCCCTTTGGTAGGTCATTATAAAAATTGTGACTCCTTGGCTTCTGGCATTTAATAACTACCAGCTGTTCTTGATTGTCTTGGCCTCTTACTATTCCCATTATTCTTAGTGAGTCAAGGTCTGCAGGCCCCAGTTGCCAATGGTTGTGGCTTATCAAGAGCCAGGACAGAACATTCTAGAAATGCTCATGCCCTTTGCACTAGTGCATCTCTCACAGCCTTGGTAAATGTGGTAAATGGTATGTGCCCTAGGCCCCTCCTCTCACGGCCCTGGTAAAATGGTAAATGGTGTGTGCCCTAGGCCCCTTGTGGTGCTTTGATTCAGGTGTCCCCCATAAACTTAGGTATTCTGAATGCTAGTCTCCCTAGCTGATGACAATTGGAAATTAACACCTGCTGGAGGTGGGCTTATGGGTGTTATAGCCAGTTTCCTCATGCCAGTGTTTGGCACACTCTCCTGTTGCTATGGTCCATCTTATGTTGGCCAGGGAGTGATGTCCACCCTCTGCTCAGGCCATTGTTTCTGCTGCCACTGTGGAGCTTCCCCCTCGAGCCTGTAAGCCAAAATAAACCTCTTTATTCCCACAAGCTGCTCTTGGTAGGGTGATTTCTACCAGCAATGTGAACCTGACTGCAACACCCCTCCTCTCATGGCCCTGGCAAAGTGGTAAATGGTGTGTGCCCTAGGCCCCTCCTCTCACGGCCCTGGTAAAATGGTAAATGGTGTGTGTCCTAGGCCCCTTCTCTCACGGCCCTGGTAAAGTGGGAAATGGCATGTGCTCTAGGCCCCTCCTCTCATGGCCCTGGCAAAGTGGTAAATGGTGTGTCCTTTAGGCCCTTCCTCAGCTGATAACATCATAACCTTCTGACTGTACACAACAAACCCTACCCTGAGCCTATTCTTTCTTGTTTCACCTGCCTCTCATATTATTTCTGGCATTTTAGTTTCTCTCTCAAATAAATAAATAAAATATATTTTTAAAAACAAGACTAGAGCTGGCCGTGGTGACGCACACCTTTAATCTCAGCAGTGGGTAGGCAGAGGTAGGAGGATCGCTGTGAATTCAAGGCCACCATGAAACTACATAGTGAATTCCAGGTCAACCTGAGCTAGAGTGAAACCCTACCTTGAACAACCAAAAATAAAAATAAAAATAAAAATAAAAGAGAGAGAGAGACGAGGGACTGGATCAGAAATGGCTTAGCAGTTAAAGCATTTGCCTACAAAGCCAAAGGATACCCGTTTGATTCTTCAGGACCCATGTAAGCCGGATACACAAGGGGGCTCATGCATCTGGAGTTCATTTGCAGTGGCTGGAGGCCCTGGCACATCCTCTCTCTCTCTCTCTCTCAACTAACTAAATAAATATAATTGAGAGGAAGTGGGGATATGATAGAGAGTGGATTTGTGAAAGGGAAAGTGGGGGAGGGAATGATCATGGTTTATTGTCTATAATAATGGAAGCTGCCAATAAAACAAAGTTTTTTTAAAAAAAAGAAAGAAAGAAAGAAAGAGGGCTGGAGAATTGGCTTAGAGGTTAAGGCATTTGCCTGCGAAGCAAAAGGATCCCGTTTCAATTCTCAAGGACCCGTGTAAGCCAGAGGCACAAAGGGCACATGCATCTGGAGTTTGTTTGCAGTGGCTACAGGCCCTGGTGTGCCCATTGTCTCTCTCTGTCTGCCTCTCTTCTATCTCGCTCTCTCTCTCTGCTTGCAAATAAATAAATAAAAAATTTTTTAAAAAGAAAGAAAGAGAAAGAAAGAGAAAGAGAGACTACATGTGCCAGGGCCTCTAGCCACTGCAAACAAACTCCAGACACATGCCCCACCTTGTGCCTCTGGCTTTATATGGGTACTGAGGAATAGAACCAGGTCTTTAGGCTTTGCAGACAAGCACCTTAACTGCTGAGCCATCTCTCCAGCCCCTCTGCTTTAAAAGAAAAAGTTTCTTAATATTAGAGAGAGGAAGAGAGAGAGAGAGAGAATTGGGAACCCAGGGGCTCAGCCACTGCAATTGAATGCCAGATGCTTGTGCCACCTAGTGGGCATGTGCAACCTTGCGCTTGCCACACCTTTGTGCATCTGGATAATGTGGGATCTGGAGAGTAGAACATGGGTCTTTAGGCTTCACAGGCAAGTGCTTTAACCACTAAGCCATCTCTCCAGCCAGCTTCCTTTTATTTATTTATTTATTTATTTATTTATTTATTTATTTATTTTGGTGTTCCAAGGTAGGGTCTCACTCTGGCCCAGGCTGCCCTGGAATTCACTATGTAGTCTCAGGCTGGCCTTGAACTCATGGTGATCCTCCTACCTCTGCCTCCCGAGTGCTAGGATTAAAGGCGTGCACTACCACGCCTGGCCCTTTTTATTTTTTTTTTACATGGCAAGGAAAAGCATAGTAAAGAATGTTATTGCTGGGCATGATAGCACACACCTTTAATCCCAGCACTCGGGAGGCAGAGGTAGGAGGATCACCATGAGTTCAAGGCCACCCTGAGACTACATAGTGAATTCCAAGTCAGCCTGAGCTAGAGTGAGACCCTACCTCCAAAAACCAAAACAAGCAAACAAACAAAGAAAAAGAATGTTATTTGTCTTCTAATATTCATTTTGTTCTTTCTTAAGACACTTTTAGTTGGTAGTCTTGCAGAATAAAGTGAATTGAACCTTGACAGATACTGTAAATTGTACAGGAACAATAGTGGCTATGGACGGTTGGATCTCAAGGAATTAGAAAACTAGAATTGGTCATCCTGGTAGAGTATGAAAGTATGAAAATAAGCCAGGTATATTGGCGCACGCCTTTAATCCCAGCACTCAGGAGGCAGAGGTAGGATCACCGTGAGTTCAAGGCCACCCTGAGACTACATAGTAAATTCCAGGTCAGCCTGAGTTAGTGAGACCCTACCTCGCAAAATCAAAAAAAAAAAAAAAAAAAAGAAGAAAGAAAGTATGAAAATGAGATATGACCAGTCTATTATTGTACACAATGACAAACTAAGATTGATCTGTAATTTTATTTTTAAATTCTGTGTCTTTCTGGGTATCTTATGGTTCAATTTGGGTCCTTGTCTCTTTGGATATCTGTTTTATATATGTAGGCTTTATTTTGTGCTGTTTTCAAGTTAGAATCTCACTCTAGCTGACTTGGAACACACTCTGTAGTCGCTGGCCTCAAACTCACAGCAATTCTTTTTTTTTTTTTTTTTTTTTTTTTTTTTTTTGGTTTTTGGAGGTAGGGGTTTCACTCTAGCTCAGGCTGACCTGGAATTCATTATATACTCACAGCGATCCTCCTACCTCTGCCTCCGGAGTGCTGGGATTAAAGGCGTGCGCCACCACGCCTGGCTTTCACAGCAATTCTTTTACCTCTGTTTCCAGAGTGCTGGGATTAAAGGTGTGAGCCACCACACCCAGCTATTTTGTCTTGAGATAGGGTGTTGCTATGCAGCCCAGATGGCCTGGAATTTATGATTCTCCTGCCTAAGCTTCCCAAGTGGTAGGATGTAGGTGTGCACCACCACACCTTGCCAGTATCTCAGTGTTAAAAGAACAATAAACTTTTTCATCAAACCTTTCCCATCTTAGCAAAGACCAACCATTATCTAATTGCAAGGGTTAGAAATATCCTTGCCATCTAAATCTTACATTCCACAAAGCTAATCCATCAGTTAAGTTTGTTGGCTCTACCTCAAAAATATGTCCTGAATTCTACCAGTTCTTTCTTTCTTTTTTTTTAAATAATTATTATTTTTATTGACAACTTCTATACTTACATACAAAAAACACATGATATTTCCCTCCCCTCCCCCATTCCACTTTAGAACTCCAGTCTCCATCATATCCCCTCCCTCTCTCCATTAGTCTCTCTCTTAATTTGATGTCATCATCTTTTTCTTCTATTTTGAGGGTCTTGTGAAGGTATTGCTAGGCACTGCAAGGTCATGGATATCGAGGCCAATTTCTGTCTGGGCAGTTGCATTGTAAGAAGTCATACCCTTCCTTTGGCTCTTACATTCTATCCGCCCCCTCTTCCGCAATGGTCCCTGAGCCTTGGAGGGTGTGACAGAGGTGTTTCAGTGCTGGGCACTCCTCCATCCCTTCTTCTCAGCATTATGTTGCCTTTTGGGTTCTACCAGTTCTTTCATTTTGCCATTTATTTATTTATTTGAAACAGGGTCTTCTTACATAGCCCTGGCTGAACTGGTACAATGTCTCTGTTGCTTAAGCTGCCCTTCAATGTCAGCAATTCTCCTGACTCAACCTTTCCACTACTAGGATTACAGGCCTGTGCCATGCCCAGGTGAATTCTACCATTTTAGCACGCCAGAGCCTCTAGCCGTTGCAAACGAACTCCAGATGCTTGTGCCCCTTGTGCGTCTGGCTTACGTGGGTCCTGGAGAATCGAACCAGGATCCTTTGGCTTCGCAGGCAGATGCTTTAACCGCTAAGCCATTTTGCCACCCTCATCTACTATAATTTTACCAAGGCTCACTTGGCTCCAAGCATCTTGCTCTTCTCACTCCCCACACATGTGCAGTAAGCGTCCAGATGTTTGTAACTACCTGGTCTCTGCATGGACCTTGTTCCTTTACCTTCCCCTTTCCTGGCATGCTTCCTGGAGCAGTCTGCTCAAATGTCCACTCAGAGGTTGTGGTAGTTTGAATGGATGTCCCCCAATGATTTAGGAGGTTTAGTCAAGCTTGTAACTTGGTGTCACTGTGGGTGGCTCCTAGGTGGAGCCCTAAGGTGTTTAGGAGCAGGTCTGGAATTTCCATATTAAAGATATGCATAGAGCTGAGTTCTGCCTTTGTGTTCCTGGGCTGTGCTTGTGATGGTGATGGTTGTTTTTCTCTCTGCCAGGGGGAGCAGGGCGGGGGGGGGGGCGCTATGAAAGGGGCCAATTTCTGCCATTAGGAAACCTGGATTTGTAAACTTCAATAAATCCCTTCCTTCCATAACTTGTGTTTGGTGTGCAAGTTACCCCAGGAAGGTGAGGCTGTCTACTACAGAGGTCTTTCCAGATTATGCTATCTAAAACACCTTAGCCTTATCTACTATCCCTGTCACTAGTTCACTAGTCCAATTTCTGTCCTGTAGAATGTAAAGCTTCTTTAGGGCAAGGGATGGATTTCTTCACATGGTATTCCTAACATCTTGAATAGACTAGTTACATAGTCCGCGCTTAGAAAGTCCTTTAACAGACTGGGACCAAATTCTCATAAACTGCAGCACTTGCACTGTCAGGGCGTTTCACTAAAGTACTTGTATGAGACATTTTTTGTCCAAATCTCAAAAAGTTGACAAGAATTTATAGAGGGAAGCTGTGATCACCAATTATATCTGTTAATCACAAAGAATAGATTTTATTAGTCCTCAGTTACCAGGTGTAGGCAACAACATCAGCAATTATGAAAACAAATTTACCAAGTATAAATTAGAACATCCTCTATGAAAACATAATGCCTGGCAATAAACACTGCTTATTGCATAAATGAAGCTACAAAGTGTCTTTAAGGGATTAAGGGACACATCACAAAATACTCTACTTGGTAGAACTACAGTAAAGTCATAATATTAAGGAGTAAAAACTCAATGTTCATAATTTATTAATTATTCAAAAATTAGTAAGTGGGCAATGAGCATCTTCTAGAATATATCCCCTCCATAGCCTTTCCTGATTTATGTAAATGCATAACCAGTATCATTTACATACAAAGACAAGCACAGATCTGAGTGTTCAGTTATACATAAAAATGTAAGTGAATGATGTACGTGATGACATGTGAAGCTGGGACAGTGGTTGTAAAAACTTGTCTGCTGCACTTCTTGTAAGCCAAGTTCTTAACTTAAAACACACATGACCATTTTCTAAGCTTTTTTTTTTTTTAAACTGGATTTCTTTAAAAACTGCTTTGAGTAGGACAAAAGATAGGTTTGCCCTTTGCAACCTTTCTGCCCTATATTACATAGAAAAACTTTGTCACGAAGAAATACGGCAGTGTTTCTGACAGTTATTTTACACAGCACTCCTATTTTTTCATTAGGACACCTAGAGGAAAATTATCGTGCTAGAGCCCAAAAGAAAGAGCAAGGAGTTTCAAATGTAGACTCACAGGACTAAGTTCGCAAAACTCACTCAAATTCTATCCCTAAACATTTCGCTCAATTAAGAATTACCTGAACACAACAGCGAAACCATTTTTGGGACACAAGACGAACTCCCCACAGTTGACAAATTTCCCCCTCCTGTCTCCAACCCAGTTTTCTCTCCTGGCTCCTTAATGTTTTTGAGGACATGCCATATCAGAGATGAAATCCCAGCTGAACTGTCAGATTTCCAAGCATTCATGATTCTCACCAAGGTTGTTTTTTGGGGCAGTAGGGGGTAAGGAACAGAAGTGATTGGTCTGAGCCAATCAACGCGCGGCTGCGATCGAGTCTTGAACCCCATCAAGAACACATTTCACCAGGCGCCTCATCTCGGGCCACCTGCTCCTCACAAGTCGGGGGCTGTCGGGGTTTCTTCTCCCCATCTACACATCAGAACAGGTTTCTTCTCCCCATCTACACATCAGACTTTTAGCAAAAACCCCGCCGCCACCTGTAGGACGAGCCACGCCGCGCCCCAGACGGTACGACCCTCCTCCTCCCTCCTCGAAGTTCTAGACCTTGCTCATGACAGCACCAACCCCGGACGGCAGTGAGTGTTAAGTCACTGGAAAGATGACAGTCGTTCAGTCCTGTTACTCCGGTATTATATTTTTGTCCTGGTTTTAAATCAAAGAAGTTATTTCAAGACAATAAGAACATCCTCGCCCAAGGTTTTAAAAGCAAAAAAATAAAGAATACTGGGTGGCCATCTGCCCAGTACTCACTTTTAGAGTTCAACAAGCGCTGGATGAGAGAGACAAACAGACACAAAGAAAACGCGTCTCAAATTTTATTTTTCACACAGAGGTAAAACCCCGAAACTGCCGGCCACCTGATTGTAAGGTTTGATCATGGGACAATCCCAGCGCCCAGGATTACAAGATGAGGGCAGAGCCGGGCCGGTCGACCCAATAGACCCGGCCACCCCTGACCCTAAGGCCAGCCGGTCCTCGGCAACACGCCGGCGCCCATCTCCTCCCTTCTTTTATACAAACAGCACCAGCAGGAGCCCAGACGGTACGACCCTCCTCCTCCCTCCTCCCTCGAGGTGGACGGCCGGCCCCAGGGAATTGACCCAGGCCCCCTTACCCGGTCATGGCTAGCACTGTGTGTTCTCTGTCTTGCTCCTTGAAACATTATTGATGCTTATGGTATATACCTTTGTTTTAAGTCATTGTTAGGGGATCTTAGCAATATCTGCTTGAGTTCAGTGAGGGAACACTGAGCGCTATTACTGATGTTTGGGTGGTAGCCATTCCTGCAGTTGAAACTGAAACAGATCTCAGGGTTTTTAGGTAATGTGCATACATCAGTGTTTTAATGATTTTTACTTACATTGTTCAGTTAACACTTACTGTTACTTTGTGCAGGTATTATATTTTTGTCCTGGTTTTAAATCTGGAGTGAAACAAATTATTTAATGTTATTTCAAGGAAGAAAGAAGCCCATTGTAGGATAAAGAGAAATACTTATAAATTGTAATCAGAAAGATAATTGCTTTTGAACCACAAGATTAACAATCTGTAAAATACATAACAGATTTGTTTTTAAAGGAAATAATTTAAAAGCAAAAATAAAGTTAATAGCTGGGTATGGTGTCTCATTCTATAATCCCAGTACTCCCCACACAAGAATTGGGACCGAAGCTTCAGTTGTGATGTCTCTTTGGCTGTGGCCGCCAGCACCTGTGAAAAGGGAGGAATCTCCATGAGTCAGAGGCTAGCAATTATCTATAGGCTACAGACTGAGTTCAGTTCAGCCTGGGCTCAAGGGCCCAAGAAAAGCTAGAACCAAATTTAAAAAGCCTCAATTATTATTATTATCACAGGCATTATTTTTGTAACAAAGAGAGAATTTATTAATGAGTCAATTAAAAAAAAAATGAGATAATCAATTTTAACCATGAGAATTCAACAAGGTTTTGAAAAACTGTTGTAACCTTCTATCAGCTTGTTTCTGTTAATTAATAAGTGAGAAGTGATTTTTTTAAGCATTGTATATTGTCAGAAAAACTTTTTTTTTCTCCAGTTGTTGTTGTTTTTTGGTTTTTCTAACAAATTTAGTTTTTTTTAAATATAATTCTTGAGGTTGTTAGGTTTAAAGAGGCAAAAGTGAGCGCTTAGCCCAGGCTGACCTGGAATTCACTATGTAGTCTCAGGGTGGCCTTGAACTCATGGTGATCCTCCTACCTTTGCCTCCTGAGTGCTGGGATTAAAGGTGTGTGCCTGGTTAGAAAAGCATTTTTTAAAATTTTTGTAAGGTCTCACCAAAATTCTTAGTCTTACATTGAGTGTTTTCTCCATTTTGCCTTTCATGTTTAGTTTATCAAACCTTTCACTTGCTTACCACTGTCACAGTCACACGCTTGTGCCACCTACTATTTATACCTACCTATTTTATTATTTTTTCTTTTTTTCTAAGAGAGAGAGATTAACCTGATGGAGAGACAAACAGACACAAAGAAGGAGACTGCCACCTGGTCAAAGTCTCAAATTTTATTTTTCAGCAGCTGCAAAAGGTAAACTGAGCTTCAGATGGTTTGATCATGGGACTCCCCCCAGGGTCATTGTGGCAAGATGCATGTGTGACATTGCGTGCTTGTGTCAGTGTGTGTCTGGCTATTTGATACCTAGAAATTAAAACCTGAGTTCTTAGGCTTCACAGGCAAGCACCTTAACCACTGTGCCATCTCTCCAGCCCTGAATTTTCCTTTTTTTAAAAAAAAAAATATTTATTTATTTATTTATTTGTTTGTTTCTTTTTTTTTTTAGAGAGGGAGAGGGGTGGTGGTGGGGAGAGAATGGGTGCACCAGGTCCTCTAGCCGCTACAAACCAACTCCAGATGCACGTGCCACCTTGTGCATCTGGCCCATACGGGGAATCGAGCCTAGGTACTTGGACTTCCCAGGCAATTGCCTTAACTGCTAAGCCATCACTCTATTTGAATTTTCAAGATGCCTTTTAAAAATTGGTGCTGGCTGGCGATCAAACCCATGGCCTTACATATGTAAGCACGTACTGTACCACACTGAACTACACTCAAGTTTAAGTAAACATTTAAAGTAGAAAATAAAAATCAGGCTGGAGAGATGGCTTAATGATTAAGGCGCTTGCCTGTGAAGTCTAAGGAACTGTGTTCAACTCTCCAGGTTCCACATAAGCTAGACACACAAAGTGACGCAAGGTTGCACATGCACATAAGGTGGCCCACCTATCTGGAGTGCTAATTCTCTCTTATTTAAAAAAAATAAAAGAGTTGGACACATTGCTCTATGATTAAGAGCACTTGTCTGCAAGGCCTGATGATGGCCCTGGGGTCAGTTCCCCAGTACCCGTGTAAAGCTAGATGTACAGTGGCATATTTACCTGGAGTTCGTTTGCAGTGCTGGAGGCTCTAGTATGTCTCTCTCTCTCTCTCTCTCTCTCTCTCTCTCTCTCTCTCTCTCTCTCTGTCTCAGCTTGCAAATAATGAAAATTTTTGCCAGGAATGGGGTGGCATATACCTTTAATTCCAGCTTTTGAAGGCAGAGGTAGGAGGACTGTTGTGAGTTTGGAACTATAGAATGAGTTCCAGGTCAACCTCTGCTAGAGGGAGACCCTATCTCAAAAAGCAAAAACAACAACAAAAAGTTATCTATATGCTGGGTGTGGTGGTGCATGCTTTTAATCCCAGCACTTGGGAGGCAGAGGTACGAGGATCACCATGAGTTCAAGGCCACCCTGAGACTACACAGTGAATTCTAGGTCAGCCTGGACTAGAGGAAGATTGTACCTTGCAAAACCAAAAGAAAGGTTATCTGCATGTGTACATATGCATGTGTGTATGTGTAGGGCGCACCAGGTGCATATGCTGCAAGTGAATGCTCATCTGGTTTTACGTGGGTGGCTGGGGAGTTAAACCTGGGTCAGCAACCTTTGCAAGAAAGTGCCTTTTATCAATGAGCCATCGCCTAAAGGAACCTTTGACTAATTAGCAAAACCATTATTGTCCACCAAGAAAGTAACTGAAAATACCATCTAAAAAAAATTGATTTGTAGCCAGGTGTGGTGGCCCACGCCTTTAATCCTATCACTTGGGAGGGAGGCAGAGGTAGGAGGATCGCCAACTTGAGACTACATAGTGAATTTCAGGTCAGCCTGGGATAGAGTGAGACCCTAAATAGAAAAAGCAAAAATAAATAAATAAATACATAAATAAATAAATAAATAAATAAATAAATAAATAAATAAAATTGTATGTACAATAAAAATTTGTAATGTAATGAAATTAAATTTAGGAAAGCTGGATTGTTTAATGAGACCATAAAGGAGGAAAGTACTTATTTGTTCATAAATAAAATTATTTTTTCTTTCTTGACAGGGAAACTGCAAAGAAGATCCTTTGGCAAGTTATGAACTTATATGCAGTTTGCAATCCTTAGTAATTTCAGTTGAACAGCTTCAGGCTAGTTTCCTCTTAAATCCAGAGAAATATACTGATGAACTCACCATTCAGCCTAGACGACTGCTCAACACACTCAGGTGTGGCCTCTAATGTCACCTTAGGTTATTATTATTATTTTTTGACAGAAAGGGAGAACGAGAAAGGGTGCACCAGGGTGTCTAGCCACTGCAAAATGAACTCCAGATGCATGTGCCACCTTGTGCATCTGGCTTACATGGGTCCTGGGGAAGTGAACCTAGGTCCTTTGGTTTTGCAAGCAAGCACCTTAACCACTCCAGCCCCTCAGCTTAGGTTTTAATTGATCTCCTCACTTATGTGTGGAAGAGTGATCTGTGAACAAATGGCAATGAGAATTAAAACTCCAGGTTCAGCCCTTGACATCCCATAGGTTCTGAGAGCTGGAACTGTTTTCATATATTTGGTACTAAGTTGATGAAATTTGAATTTGTATTAGGCTGTTTGTAATCTTTACTCATACTAATGGGAATATTAATTATAGGGAACTTTCTTATATATTCATATGTATTTGATTTATGTGCCATATTTTCCCGCCACTAACACAGATACCTAGGCTCCATCTGTCACCAGATCAGTCTCTGTCACTGTACTACTGAGGCTGATCCCAGTGACTTGCACATGCTAGGCAGGCTCTACCACTGAGCCACATCACCAGTTCACAAACACATCCTAAGCATTTCTGATTAGAAATTGTAGGTCTATATTTTAAGTATATTGTGTGTGAGAATTGTAGGTTCCAGATACTTTCTTTCATGTGCTTAGAAATATTAACTAGGTTAGTCTGCTGTTTGATATTATCTTAAAATCGAAACTGTATAAAATGCCATTACTGAGAAAAGTTTTTTAAACAAAAACCCCTTTAATCATTCAGTTTTGAGATAGACCTAGGTTCAATTCTTTGCTGTACCTTTGTGAGGAGGCATTGTAGCATGGTGGCCAAGAGCTGTCTTCATTCCTGGCTTTGCGTCTTACCTAGCCTTGTGATCTTAGGCAAACTTTAATCCCTCGGTGCCTAAGTTATGACATCTGTCAGTGAGGTTAACAGTACCTCTACTGCATGGGATTATTGTGAGGTATGTGTATGTATGTGTGTGTGTGTATATATGTATCATCTTGAATGAACTCTGGTATAGAATAGAAACACTATAACAGTATTTGCTATAACAATTTAGTAGAGGAACAAAACATTGCGTGATAATTAAAATGAGGTAAAACTTTTTGTTTTTACTATTGTAAATTTAGGTAAGAGGTTTCAAACTAGAAAAAGAATAGATTTCTAACAATTGATAGAAATACTTTCTTTTATATGACTGCATCTTCAAAGTCAGAAAGATAAAATGGATATTTTTATTTATAGGGAACTGAACCCTATGTATGAAGGATATCTACAGCATGATGCACAGGAAATATTACAGTGTATTTTGGGAAACATTCAAGAAACATGCCAACTCCTAAAAAAAGAAGTAACTATGGCAGAATTATCTACTAAGATAGAAGAAAAATCTGATGAGAAAGAGGAAATGAGTGGTATTGACAGCCTGGAGATTGACAATATGAGAAATTCTGAGGATTATAAAGAAAAACTCCCCAAAGGACATGGGAAAAGAAAAAGTGACACTGAGTTTGGTAGCATGAAGAAGAAATCTAAATTATCCAAGGAATACCAGCCATCAGAAGAGAACCAGAGACAGACTAGATCAAAAAGAAAAGCTACTGGTGATATGTTAGAGATTCCTCCCAAAATAATCCCCAAGTGTGTTTCTGAAAATGAGAGTGCAAAATCCTCACAAAAGAAATCAAGAGTTAAAATAAATTGGTTAAAGTCAACAACAAAGCAACCCAGCATTCTTTCTAAATTCTGTAGTTTGGGAAAAAGAACCACAAACCCAGGATCCAAAGGACAATCTAAAGAAAATGAGTATGACCTTGCGGAGGACTCAGGGAAGTGTGAAAGTGACAGCTCACCTGATGGGTGTGGGCTTGGGTCTCCTGGGAATGGCACAATGGAGAATGGAGATGAAGTCAAGCCTATCAACAGAGGTTAGTGTAGTTCTTAGATCGATGGGTAGGAGTAATCACGGCGGCAGAAAGAATTCTTCTTTTCTTTTCTTTTTTTATTTTTGGAGAGAGACACAGAGAGAGACAGAGAGAGAGGGAGAGGGAGACAGATAGAGATGGGCGCGCCAGCAGTCTCTCAGCTGCTGTGAACGACATCTAGATGCGTGCGCCCCTTGTGGGCAAGTGGGACATTGCACCCTTGCGTCACTTTGCATCTGGCTAAACGTGGGACCTGGAGATTGGAAGCCGCCTTAACCGCTAAGCCATCTCTCCAGCCCGAATTTTTCTTTCAGATGCATGTGCAATAGCAATGTAAACTGAAGGTGCTGAAAGCCCTGCTTTGTTACCATGTATATTGCAGTGTCATTGACCTTACAGTGATATTAACTGAAGGTTTCTGAACTAGGGACGTTTCCTACCTTTTAATGGAAAAGGACTGTTTGTCCCCCCTTTTTGTGTATGCAGTATGATATAAACTCAACAAGGGAAACTGAATTCAATGAAATTTTTAGCAAACTCAAATAACTGTCTTACTTGAACGAGGTTTATCTTGGTTTTGTCCACTTCTACTCTCTCAGGGAAAATGTGTAGTGCTGATGTGCCTAATGGTTTTTATCCCAAGTTCCTTCTTAAGCTGAGGTTATTCTATAGGGAGACATCTTTGGGGAAGCAAGCTGAAAAGACACAATGACTTTATTTTAAAGACAATAATTGATATTTAAAACACTTTTTACAGGAACATAATGTCCCTCCTTCTAAGCTGAGATGTGAAAAATGGCCTTTAGTCATGATATACTTTATTTCAATGGAAAAGTGGTGATTTGGGCTATACTGTAAAACAAGTCTGAATGACTTAGATTTTCCTGTTTACATTCCAGGTGCAGAGCAAATTGGTTTTGAGCTAGTGGAGAAATTGTTTCAAGGTCAGCTGGTATTAAGGACTCGTTGTTTGGAATGTGAGAGTCTAACAGAAAGAAGAGAAGACTTTCAGGATATTAGTGTGCCGGTGCAAGAAGACGAGCCTTCCAAAGTGGAGGAGAGCTCGGAAAGTAAGCAGACTTGGAGTCTTGTGTGCACCATGGGAGAATTACAGTTCCCTTCAACACTCATAGGCTAGTGATGTACTTGGTCTTATACAGATAACCTTTCTGCTAAGGCTTGTTAATACTGTTTGGAAAATTGTAGCATTTTTATATAAAGTATTGAATGGAAAAGTGAGATACTCTGACTTATCATTGGTTTTTTTCAAGATAGGATCTTGCTCTTGCTTGGGCTGACTTGGAATTCACTAAGTAGTCTCAGGCCGGCCTCAAATTCATGGTGATCATCCTACTTCTGCCTCCTGAATAATGGGATTCAAGGCATGTGCTATCATGCCCAGCTTTAACTAACTTTGGGACCTTCTTTTTTTTTTTTTTTTTTTTTGGCTTTTCAAAGTAGGGTCTCACTCTGGCCCAGGCTGACCTGGAATTAACTAACTATGTTTCAGGGTGGCCTCAAACTCACAGCGATCTTCTTATTTCTGCCTCTCGAGTGCTGGGATTAAAGGTGTGCCCCACCACGCCTGGCCTTTTTATGGTTTCTCAAGGTGGGTTTTGCTCTAGCCCAGGCTGACCTGGATTTTACTGTGTAGTCTCATGATGGCCTCAAACTCACCGCATCCTCCTACCTTTGCCTCCCAAGTACTGGGATTAAAGGTCTGTGCCACCATGCCTGGCTGGAACCTAATGTTTTTTAGAGCTACTGAAGTCATTTTTTTTTTTTTTTTTTTTTGAAATTTGAGATATAGAAAGTAGGTGTGTCAGGGCTTTCTGCCACTGCAAATGAACTTCAGATGTATACACCACTTTGTGCACCTGGCTGTACGTGGGCCTGGGCCATCAAACTGGGCGCTCAGGCTTTTGCAAGCAAGTGCCTTTAAAAAGCCATTGGACTATCTCTGCAGTCCTAAAGTCTTTTTTTGTCTCACTCTAGCCCAGGCTGACCTTGAACTCACACCAATCCTCCTACCTCTGCCTCCTGAATTCTGAAATTAAAAGTGATACCTGGCACCTGAGGTCATTTTACAATTTCTTTTTGGTTTCTCAAAGTAGGGTCTCATTCACTAGGCCAGGCTGACATGGAATTCACTATGTAGTCTCAGGGTGGCCTCAAACTCACAGTGATCCTCCTCCTGAGTGCTGGGGTTAAAGGTAGTACACTACTTTACCCAGCTTTCTGAAGTCATTTTTAACCCAATATTTTTGCCACTTGTGTTATGGGGAAAATCACAACTGGTTTTACCTGTCAGATATAGAAAATTGGCTATCTTACACTGAAGCAGAAAACATCAGATTTTCATTCACTGCCCCCTCTCTCTTCAACACCTTGCGCCCTATTCCATTCACTGCCCCCCCTTCAATTCCTTGTACCCTGTTCTGTTCACTGCCCCCTCTCTTCAACTCCTTGTGCCCTGTTCCATTCACTGCCCCCTCTCTTCAGCTCCTTGTGCCCTATTCCATTCACTGCCCCCTCTCTCTTCAACTCCTTGTGCCCCTTTCCATTCACTGCCCCTTGCTCTCTTGGACACCTTGCATCAGTTTTACACTGTTAATGGGATCAAAGTGTACAAATATTTTTTTGTTTTCTTTTCCATATTATGTGTGTAGTCCCTGTTGTTGTATGAACACTTTTATAGTATGTTTTCATTACTTTGTAGTATTTTATAGTATGAGTGAATAATGACTTTTCTGGTGTTTGCCATGGTTGTAGACATGTTGGTTCATTTATATTTATATCTTCCATTGGTAATTCTGTGAGTACTTGAAGACCTGCTCAGTCATAAGTGTTTGTGCATGAACTCTGATTGTGGCTAGCAAACAGGTCTTCAGAACACCTGTGGTAATTGCATTATGACCACCGTGAACACCAGTTTCAGTTCACACTTGGCATTTACCAGATTCTGAAGTTGGAAAATAAGGGCCACACAGTGAGGTCTAGGCACTATACATATTTGAGGTAAATAGCTTGATGAATTCTGACACATGTATTCATCTTACACATGTCCATTATCCTAGAGGGTTCTTAATTTCTCTTTCTAGTGACTAGTGCACCCCCACCTGGCAATTAGAACTCCAGTCTCTTTTCTATCATTTAGCACTTAGTCTTCTTGTGTTCTTATGTGAACATAACCATATAATAGGTAGTCTGCTTTGCCTGGTTTCTTTGAATATAATATCTGTTCTGCTTTTATGTATAATAACTAATGCTAGCAGGGTGTGATGGTATTTGTGGTACCCACAGCACTAGAGGGCTGAAGACAGAAGGATTAGCAATTTGAGGCACTTGGGCTACATGCTTGTCTCAAGAAAAAAGTCATAATATTGCAAATAGTCGTGAATATATTAGTAATATTGCAAACAGTCCTGTATATATTTTTGATGCAAATTTGTGTCCATTTCTTTTTTATTTCTATCTTTATATTTCTAGTTGACACAGAGATAGGGATTGAGTGACTGACACATAGGTACTTATTTAATTTAAGCAGCATGGTTTGCCCAGGCCATCCTTGAGCTTGCTGGGCTTCCCAGGGGTTGAGCTCCCCGTCCTCTTTGCTCTGCTTCTGGAATGCTGACACAGTATGTATGTGTTACCATGGCCGGCATATGTGGGTTTTGGTGTGATCTAGAGTTTTCCACATGAAAGATCATGCTCTCAGCAGAGATCCTTTTACCTCTTCTGTCCGTCTGTCCTTCCTTCCTTCCTTCCTTCCTCCCTCCCTCCCTCCCTCCCTCCTCCCTTCCTTCCTTCCTTCCTTCCTTCCTTCCTTCCTTCCTTCCTTCCTTCCTTTTCCCTTCCTTTCCTTCCCTTCCTTCCTTTCTTCCTTCCTTCTTTCCTTCCTTCCTTCCTTTCTTCCTTCCTTTTCCTTCCTTCCTTCCTTCCTTTTTCTTTCTTTCTTTCATCAGATGCTTTTTATTTCTTTTACTTGCCTATCAGCTCTGGCTTTGACCTCCAGTACTGTTGTGAATAGAATGGGCTAATGTGGGCGTCCAAGTTACCTTTTAAGTCTGTTGACATTGAATATATTAGCTGTGGGATTTTTATATCTGTGATTTTATATCTGTGTGTGCCAGGGTCTCTTGCTGCTGTAAATGAATGCCCATCTGGCTTTACCTGGGTGGTTGGGAAATTGAACCTGGACAGTAGGCTTTGCAACTGCTGAGTTGTTTCCTTAGCTCCCATCTGGTGTTTTCAATTTTTAATTTACTTATTTATTTGTGTGTGCATGCATATGTGTGCTTGTATGAGTGCACATGCCATGGTACATGTGTGGTATTCACAGGACAATCTTGAGGAGTCTTCCATCTTCTTTGAGACAGGGTCTCTTTTTTTTTTTATTTTATTTATTTATTTATTTCAGAGAGTGGTAGACAGAGAGGGAGGGAGAGAGAGAGAGAGAGAGAGGGAGAGAGAATGGGCATTCCAGAGCCTCTAGCCACTACAGATGAACTCTAGACACATGTGCCACCTTGTGCATCTGGCTTATGTGGGTCCTGGTGAATCGAATCGAGCTCCTTTGGCTTTGCAGGCAAGTGCCTTAATCGCTAAGCCATCTCTCCAGCCCTGAGACAGGAACTCTTGCTACTGCGTGCAAATGCCAGTGTAGTTGGCCCACAAGCTTTGGATTCTCCTGGCTCTGCTTTGCATTCTTGTAAGTGTGTTGGGTGCTAGGGAATCTAACTCAGGTAGGCAAAGTTCCCAAGCAAGCACCTTTAACTGCAGAGCCATTTCCCTAGCCTCATACATGAATGGTCTTTTATGTTGAAGTGTTTCCTTCGGTTTCTAGTTTATTGAATGTTTCTATAGAGAAATGGTTCTGAAGTTTTCTAATGCTCTTTCTGCCACACATTGCTCATCCTCCCTCTCCTCTGTCATTCTATTTGTTTGTGGGGTGGTACACTGATTGTAGCATGTGGAACCATCTTTGCATTTGAGTCTGCTTTTTTCAAGGCTTATTTAAACTTTCCTTTTTTTCCTCTGAAAATGTCCTGCAGCAAGGAGACTGTAGCAGACAGCTTCAGGTTTGCTGAGATGAACTTCCAGACCAGGCACAGTTATGGAGGAAGGGATATTATTTATTGAAGTTTACAGATCCAGGGGAAGTTCCATAATGGCAGGAGAAGTGGCCTGCTCTTACAGGACCAGGCAAGAGAGAGAAAAGCCACCAGCCACACAGCACAGCACACTTCAGGAACTCCTATTAGGCACACTTTACATATCTTTACAATGGAATCTCAGACTCACCACTACACCTTAAGATCTGCCCAGTGACATTGCCTCCAGCCAGGTGGCTGCAGGTACAAACAATAAACTAATAAAACACTGAATATATTGGGGGCCATCTATTCAAACTACCACAGAGACACTGGAGAATGTGCAGTATTATATATGATTTTCAAAGAAGCTGAGGCCAGCAAGGTACCATGTTGTGCCACCATATTCCACTTTGAAGCTTCTATTTTAGTTTGGGAGAAAACACACAAACCTTAGTCAAGAATTTCACTAGTGATACATTTATTTTTGTTGACCTGTTTCTCTATTTCTTTGGCCACTTAGCCTGTGTCTGTCATGTGCTGTCTTAAAATCTCTTCCAAGGCTAATGATCCTTCTGGAACCAGAACTAAGCTGATTAAGTTTAACACTCAAGTAATTAGAGAAAGTTCCTTTATTTACAAAATAGAGATATTGATGAAACTTTTCCTAGCATAAAGTATTCTAGGCTTCCCTCTGCTTTCTAGTACTTAAGTAATTTAGTTGAAACAGAAAGGGAGCTTCTATTTGCTCTTAGATGTATAATTGCTAGAAATTGAATAAATTTATAAAAGCAAAGATTGTCAAATAATCGGTAATGAATTCCAAATATCCTGAGTTAGCTATAAGAATACAGAGAGTTGATCTCTGATTGCTTGAGCACATGATTGAATACTGGAGCAGCTAGAGCAGGAATGCTCAAGGGTTACCAGACAAGCCTCCGGAAGGTAGAAAGTGTGATCCAGAACAGAAATAGCCTTTCTACTTCTGAAGGTAGATGTGAACACATGATATTCTGTGGTCTTTGACTTCATAATTTAACTACATACTGAAATATTCTGGTTTTCCAAATTAAGTTTTCCCTGTCATATAGTGCTGATAAATATAGTAGCTTAATCCATTTTTTCCATATATATTTACATATACTGATAGAACTGATAGATATTCTAGATCTTGAGGCTCTTTTTTGAGACAGACTCATATATCACAGGTTGGCCTTGAACTCTCACAGTTGAGGATGACTTGAACTTCTGATCCCCCTACTCTTATCTCCTGAGTACAGGTGTGTGCAACCATACCCACTTTATGTGTTGCTGTGGACTGGAACCCAGCACCTTGTGCCTGTGAGGCAAGCACTTTACCAGTTGAGCTACATTCCCAGCCCAATATTTAGGCTCTTACAGTAGGACCTCTCTTGGAGATGGAGTAGACACAGCAATAGATACTTCTGCTGTCTTAATAATTTTCTATCTTTCCCCAGCCCTGAGTCCTATTAAACTATACCTCACCCATATCAGATGGAAAAAAATACATGAGAGAGCTGGTACAGGTTTTCAGTCTTGAACTGTTACTAGCTTTTATAGGCCACTTTAGTATTCATTTTTGTAGGGGCCTAAAGTTTGATTGAGCCAGCTTCAAGAGTGCATGAACTGTTTGGACTTTTAGTCATTTTCCAGAGTTTAGTTGTCTTGTAATACTTTTTAAACTTTGTTTTTTATTATAGTTCTGCACTTGTTTTATCATTGGCCCATGAGTTCCTCACTCCCACCTTATTGTTGCTGTAAATTATGAACTATTTAACATTAACTCAGCTACTGCCATCTTTTACAGTGTACAGAGACTTATCACATCCTAACCTAGAATATTTTATAGCTGTCAGCCATGAGGAGCTTTCTTTGCTTGCAGTACCTAAGCATGCTCGACACCTGCTCCTCTTTTTTTCTAAGATGACATCATCACACAGAAATTTCAATGACTTGCTCCACAGGTACCTTTTAGAATGAATGAAATACATTGCTGCAGTAATATATTATGTCTTGACACCTGAAAGATACTCCTCCCCACCAGTACTGGGGATGGGACCCAGGTAGAACCTTTGTGTGGCAGTCAAGCAAGCACACTTATTATTGAACTACATCCCCAGCCCTGTATCATTTTTCCATCTTTGCAAAGGATTAAAAACTTTTTTTTTGTTTGTTTGTTTTCTGAGGTAGGGTCTCACTGTAGCTCATGCTGACCTGGAATTCACTATGTAGTTTCAGGGTGGCCTCAAACTCATGGTGATCCTCCTACCTCTGCCTCCTGAGTGCTGTTATTAAAGGTGTGCACCACCACACCTAGGAAAGTGGCTTAACCACTAAGTCATCCCTTCAGCCTGGCAATGCCTGTTAAAATATGAGCAGTTAGTCCACAATTGTTAAGTATTTGATGAAAACAGGCACTTTTAAGAGAATGATTAACTATAAATAAAAGAACTAGGGGCTGGGGAGATGTCTGAACAGTTAAAGAGGCTTATTTGCAAAGCCTGCTGGCTGGAGTTTGATTCCTCAGTACCCACATAAAACCAGAATCACAAAGTGGCACATGTATCTGGAGTTCACTTACAGTGGCAAGAGAACTTGGTGCACCCATTCTCCCTCTCTCTCTCTCTGATTGCAAATATATATATATATATATTTAAACTTTATATAGTAAAAGTGTATATAATAGATGTGTAAAGATATATAACAATTATCTTTAGCAATTAAATTTTTGATTAGTGAAAAATATTAAAGACTGAGCAGATATATTAGATGATGCTAGAGAGTGAAATAATAATCCATATGAAGCCATGAAATTCTTCCATAGTATATCAAAAATAAGAATAATTAACAGAAAATACTTTTACTTTCATTGAACATTGAGACCTTATTCAGCTGGTATCATGTTAAACACTTCTGGTCCTGAAGTGATCTCAGTCAACTCCCTACCTTGGGGAGCTTATGCTGTAGAAGCAGATGACGTTAGTAGACAAGAACCAAGCTCAGGTAAGTGTGAAGATAAATCTTACGTAGGAAATCATGGTAAAGGGGACATAGAGGGTCAAGAAGAGGGACAAATTTTGTTTTATGTAAGGTATCAGAAGGGGCCTTGCTGCAGTGGTGGTGTTGAGCGGAAACCTGGAGCAAGGAAAGAGTGAGTTGTGCAGATGGCTGGAAGAAGGATGTTAGGCAGAGGGAAGAAAGATGCATGTGAAAGCTCCTCGTTAGATGCATGTTGGAGATTTTCACTGAGCTTAGCATGGCTGAAGCAAAATAAATGCATGTGAGAATTCCCAGAGAGGTCAGGAAAGTTGTGCTATGTGTGGCTTTGGACAGGCAGCCATCTAGAACCTTGTTATATATGCCGTGACTAGAGGACAGGATGTCAGCGTGGAGAGTTTTGACCAGGAATTGTTCTTCTTGGCTTTTGAATTTCATGCTGTTGACTTGTTAGGACAGAATGCAACATGATCCCGATTTAGCAGAGCAACTTACACATTCAACTTTATAGTTTATGGTACTTGAGACTTCTCATCCAAGTTTAAGACAGCTGATTCTTTTAAAAACTTTTATTGACAACTTCCATAATTATAGACAATAAACCATGATAATTCCCTGCCCTCCCACTTTCCTCTTCACAAATCCACTCTCCATCATATCCCCTCCCCCTCTCAATCAGTCTCTCTTTTATTTTGATGTCATCATCGTTTCCTCTTATTATGAGGGTCTTGTGTTGGTAGTGCTGGGCACCCCGAGGTCATGGATATCCAGGCCATTTTGAGGACACCTGATTCTTAATCATGGCGGTCATGGTTCTAGGTTGAGTATTTCTATCTCAGTTCTTCTGAGAATTTTTTTTTAATTTTTAAAAATTATTTTATTTATTTTTGGAGAGAGAGAGAGAGAGAGAGGGAGAAGGAGACACAGAATGGGCGCGCTAGCTGCTGTGAACGAAATCCAGATGTGTGCGCCCCCTTGTGGGCAAGTGCGGCATTGCGCCCTTGTATCACTTTGCATCTGGCTAAATGTGGGACCTGGAGATTGGAACTGGGTTCTTAGGCTTAGCAGGCAGGCACCTTAACCGCTAAGCCATCTCTCCAGCCCTTCTGAGAAAATTTTTATTTTGTGCTGCTGCTTTCTTTGCCTTAGCAGTAAGAGAAGATGACAAATGTCATTCTTTAGCACTTGATGAATTAATTGATGCATGAATGAGATACTCTAGTAATTATAATTGTTTTGTTATAGTTAAATATTCTCTCTATTGCATTCTATAAAGTGTTGAGTTATGAAAAATCATTTTTGATCAGTTCATAGATGTAGCACTACTAATTAATACATATATACAGTGGCATGTATCTCTTATTGTTTTTCATTTTATAAGTTTGTGACTTTAGATTGAGATATTTTAAGCCAGGCATGGTGGCATACTCCTTTAATTCCAGCACTCAGGAGGCTGAGGTAGGAAAATTACCATGAGTTCTAGGCTAGCCTGCAGCTATAGAGTGTGTTCCAGGTCCGCCTGGGCTAGAGTAAGACCTGCGTTGGTTGCCCCACCCCCCAAAAAAGAGAGATTTTATATAATAGTGAGCTATAGCAAAAGATTTAAAGTTAGTGATTTAAATGTATCTTTTGTATATTAAAATTTTATATTCTTATTAATGGCAATATTTTCTGCTTTCTTATTTTATTCTTTTTTGACCTCTTCTATTTTGTAATTTGGATTTTTAGGTTATCTTTTTATTGACTGTCTCTGAATTGAAAGAACATTTTAAGTTGCATATACATGTTGGCAGGAAAGAAGAAAAAGTATGATTTATTTCTGGAAACGCATACTCTTTTTGAGTTAGGTTAAAGGAACATTGAATGGAAAGTGTCTTAAACCTCTGATTTTAATACACTCAAAACTGCTAAAATAGATCCTTATTATGAAAGAAATAATGAAGAAAACAGTTTATTACATGATGATGCTCAAAAGGAATGAAATTCAGAAATGTAATACTTATTTCACTATTTTCTTTTGAATAGATATCATAAACTGGGAACAGGATTTAATCCCAAAGCATTGGATAAGCAGAAAGAAAGGCAGAAGGGTTTGCCTAAGCAGCTCGTTGAGTCTGATGATGCTCCAGATGGCAACAACTACCAGGATGACCAAGTAATGCTTGTATTCTTGAGTGACTGTCAGAAAGCATTTGATGATAGTAAATTTATTCATACTTGCGTATGTATATAATGTTTGGCCTGACAGGATGACCTGAAAAGACGTTCGATGTCAATAGATGATATTCCAAGGGGTAGCTGGGCCTGCAGTATCTTTGACTTGAAAAATTCACTTCCTGATGCCTTGCTTCCTAATTTACTTGATCGAACTCCAAATGAAGAAATAGACCATCAGAATGATGACCAAAGGAAATCAAACCGTCACAAGGAACTTTTTGCTTTGCATCCATCACCAGATGAGGTATTAACTTTGCACATCAGGAGGTAAATGAGGCCAGGCATTGTGATGCTCTCTGAAATCCCAGCTACTTGCGAGGTTGACGCAGAGGAATTACCAGTTGAAACCTTGCCTGCACTGCAGAGTAAGCTCAAGGCAGGCTTGAGACTATGTCAAACTAATATAAAAAGGTCTGGGGATGTAGCCCAGTGATAGAGCATTTACTCAGCATGTGTAAGGCCCTGGTTTTGATTTCCTGGCATTACAATAAGTAGGAAATAATTATTAAAATGATTTTTTTTTCAAGGTAAGGTCTCAGTCTAGCCCAGGCTGACCTAGAATTCACTATGTAGTCTCAGGGTGACCTTGACGTCATGGAGATCCTCCTATCTCTGCCTCCTGAGTACTGGCATTAAAAGTGTGCCCTGCCACACCCAACTAAAACAGATTTTTATTCTCGCCATTTTTTTTTGATTTTTTTTTTTTTTTTTTTTTTTTTGCGGTTCTCACTCTGGTCCAGGCTGATTTTTTTATTTTTTTTTTGGGATTAAAGGCGTTGCCACCACGCCCGGCGATTTTTTTTTTTTTTGAGGTAGGGTCTTGCTCTAGCTCAGGGTGCCCTTGAACTCACAGTGATCCTCCTACCTCTGCCTCCCGAGTGCTGGGATTAAAGGCATGCACCACCATGCCTGGCTCAGATATTTTTGAGTATGACTTGTATATAATATTACATTGATGTTAGAAATATAGCTCTAGCTTTTGTAAACTGAAATATTCAAGGTAGGGTCTCACTCTAGCCCACACTGACCTAGAACTCAGTACTCCTAGGCTGATCTTGATTGAACTCACAGCAGTCCTCCTACCTCTGCCTGTTTTTTTTTTTTTTTCTTCCTTTTTTGGTTTTTGAGGTCGGGTCTCACACTAGCAAGCCAGGCTGATCTGGAACTCACTGTGTAGTCTCAGGGTGGCCTTGAACTCAAGGTGATCCTCCTACCTCAGCTTCCCAAGTGCTGGGATTAAAGGCATGCGCCACCACACCCAGCTTTGAAATATTCTTTTAATACTAGTGAATCTATTTTTAATGAGAAACTTCTGTGAATTAAGTATACCAAGATCTGATATCTTCTGTTCATGGACAAGTAAAGCATTCTTTCCTGTTTAGTTCTGAAGACTCAAAGTATGAGATTAGTGTATTTCTGTGTGTGTGTGTGTGTGTGTGTGTGTGTGTGTGTGTGTGCAAGCACCACATTCTTTGGTAGATGTGTGGAGGTCAGAGAACATGTTCTGGGTGTCTTCCACCTCATGTGAGGCAGCCTTTTTCTCTCTTGTTCTGATATTGTTCTTTGCTATGCTCACCCCAATATTCTAGAAATTCTGTGTCTACCTGTTACCTTATCATTAGCATACTGGGATTATGGAACACCACATGCCTTTGGCCTTTTATCTGGGGCTGGGGAATCCAATTTGGGAACTTAGACTTAAGCACAAGTGAGCCATCTCCCCAGCCCCATAGAAAATTCTAAAACTGAATGATAAAATGTTGCCTTTTACACATCTTTGTTCTGGTGCTGCTTATCCACTTAAAGGAAGAACCGATCGAGCAGCTGAGTATTCCTGAGGTACCCAGAGAGCACTTCGGTCAAAGACTCCTTGTAAAGTGTTTGTCACTCAAGTGAGTATTTCTTCTGCTGTGTAACTTCAGTATCTGGAACAAGAGTTTTGATTGCTTACATATCACAACATAGGTAGTGTTTATTATATATGTCTTCTTTGGAGAAGTGTTTACTTTTATTTTTCTTGTAAAACTTTTCATTTAGAAATAGAAATCATGTTGGAACAGGTATATAGATACGTTGTTACTTCATGAGCTTCTCAGCCTCCAATTTGCTCAAGACAAAAATGAAAAGGGGGCTGGAGAGATGGCTTAGCCATTCAGGAGCCTGCCTGCTAAACCTAAGAACCGGGTTCCAATCTCCAGGTTCCACATTTAGCCAGATACAAAGTGACACAAGGGTGCAATGCCGCACTTGCCCACCAGGGGGCGCACATATCTGGATTTCGTTCACAGCAGCTGAGAGACTGCTGGTGCGCCCATCTCTATCTGTCTCCCTCTCTGTCTGTCTCTTTCTGTGTCTCTCCAAAAATAAATAAAATAATAATAATAAATAATAATAATAAATGAAAAGGATTGTCCTTGTGTAGGGGCCATGCTCCCCATCTCTGTGTCAGTCCTGTTCTAGTGTATGTGCTGTTGAAGTGAGCATGAGAAGTATGCTTCTCTTCTTCATATGAAATGCTCTTTAGTAATAAATTTATCAAGTCAAGCTTTTGAGCATGTTTTGGGTTCACAAGTAAAGGTGACTCTGTCGTCACCATCCACTTAATCTGATGACTGAAAAACAACCACTGAAGTGTTGATGTCACCTTTTAAAAAATATTTTTAGCCAGGCATGGTAGCCCATACCTTTAATTCCAGCACTCGAGAGGCAGGGGTAGAAAGATTGCTGTAAGTTCGAGGCCATCTTGAGACTATATAGTGAATTCCAGGTCCACTTGGGTTACAGAGAGACCCTACCTCAAAAAAAAAAAAAAAAAAACCCTTGAAAACAAAGACAATATATTCTTATTTATTTATGAGAGGGGGAGCACAGACCCTAGACTCAGCCTTCACTACTAAGCTCAGTGCTACAACTACTAGTACAAAAATTAAAAAACAACAAAAAAGACTGCTGACTTTAAGACAAGGCCAGAATATATCACAGGAGTCTGTCGCCTTGTCATAAATAAAAGAGATACAGAGAGAAAAAGAAAGAAAGGAAGCAATAAGGGAATAAAGGAAGAAAGAAAAGGAAGGAAGGAAGGAAGGAAGGAAGGGGAGGAAGGAAGGAAGGAAGGAAGGAAGGAAGGAAGGAAGGAAGGAAGGAAGGAAGGAAGGAAGGAAGGAAGGCAAGCAAGCAGGAAATGTCACTAACCCTACAATCCAAACACTTGCAGACAAGATCAGGCATGTTTAGGGTGGTATAGCTATAGACAACACAGGCCAGGGAGAGGGGGAGTGGGGCAAAAAGAAAGAAGAGAGAGAGAGAGAGGAAAGGGAAAGAAAGGAAGCAGGACAAGGCACTAATTTTGCAGTCTGCGCACTTTGCAGGCTGAGGCAGAAAGGTCATGAGCCTGACACTGTCCAAAAACACAAAACAATTTTATCTGCCATAAAAGCAGCTTCATGGTGGGGAGCAGTGGGCTGTGAGAAGGTAGAACCTAACCCGGCCCTTTCTCTTCCATGCTCCCCCTCCCTTCAGTATATAAATAAGTCACAGTCTAATTTGGGAGTGTAACTAATGTCTGGGTTTCAACCAGTCAGCAGCAGCCAGTTTTAAGCCATCACAGGCAGCCACCTCATGGCACTTCACCCAAATAAGACAAATGCCTACTCATACTCTGCCCAAGGTGGTCAGTTTACTAGCTGTGGCCACTCATGTGGCTCCTCTACATAGCTTCTGCATGAGTCCCATAAAAACTCACAGCTCAGGGCTGGAGAGATGGTCCAGCAGCTAAGATGTTGGCCTCCAGAGCCTCATCACCCAGGTTCAATTCCCATGTAAGCCAGGTGCATGCATCTGGAGTTCATTTGCAGTGGCTAGAGGTGCATCCATTCTCTCTCTGTGTCTCCCTCAGTCCTTGTCTGTATCACTCTGCTTGCAAATACTAACATACTTTGCAAATAATAAAATATTTTTAAAATTAAAAAAAACTCACAGTTCCCAGTGCCAGGCAATACTCTTTGAAATTCCTCTGGTTTTGAGTGCTGCTGGACCCTTGAATCACTATTTGTACAAGTAACCCCTGTTCAATGCAATTCTTCTAAACTTTTTCTCTTAACATTCCCATAACAGCCACTCACAGTGGGCAAGACTTAGAGGTGTGTGGTCACTAAGGTACAACAATAAGTGAGAAGGAAGCTGGGTGTGGTGGCTCACACCTTTCATCCTAGCCCTCAGGAGAGAGGCTGAAGTAGGAGAAGCACCATGAGTTTGAGGCCAGCCTGGGCTAAGGACAGTGTTTCAGGTTCGCCTTGGCTACAGTGTCACCCTGCCTCAAAAAAGAAAAGAAAAAAGAGGGGAGGGAAGGCAAGTCATCAATCTTCTCTTACTTCCTGAGCCCCATTCCCAGGGACTCAGATTCAAGTATCATGGCCTTTATTTATATTTTTATTTATTTCAGAGAGGGGGGCAAAGGGAGAGAGAAAAAAAAGAATGGGCACGCCAGGGCATTTAGCCACAGCAAACAAAGTCCAGATGCATGCACTACCTTGTGCATCTGGCTTACGTGAGTCCTAGGGAAGTGAACCTAGGTCCTTTGGTTTTGCAGGCAGGCGCCTTAACCATTAAGCAATCTCTCCAGCCCTATCATGGTCTTTTGAATCTATTTTCATGCCACCCAGATCCTAAAAGACCAGCCTAAGGTGTACCTAGGTTCTATTAGAGCCAGTATTAAGTCCTGGAATGCCTTTTGTGAGACTAGAACAAAATTAAATCTAATTTTACCATATTTCAAACAGCAGATCTGGAAAACCATTTTCCTATCGAGACAGTTTAAGGTGCTTACTTGCAAAACCTGAAGGCCCAGGTTCAATTCCCCAGTGCTCATGTGAAGTAAGATGCACAAAGGGATCCATGTATTTGGAGTTTGTTTGTGGTGGCGCAAGGCTCTGGTTTGCCCATACTCTCTTTCTCTCTGTCTTTCCCATCTATTTCAAATAAATAAATAAATAAATAATTTTTCTGAGAGATAATTTGGCTAGACATGAGCCATTTCTTTTTTTAAAAAAAAATGTATTTTATTTATTTATTTCAGAGATAGAGGTAGATAGAGAATGGGTGTGCGAGGACCTCCGGCCACTGCAAATGAACATCAGATACATGTGCCACCTTGAGCACCTGGCTTACATGGGTCCTAGGCAATCGAACTTAGATTCTTTGGCTTTGCAGGCTAGTGCCTAAACTGCTAAGCTATCTCTCCAGCATGAGCCCTTTCTTTTAGCTTTCTGAGGTAGAGTCTCACTCTAGCACAGGCTGACCTGGAATTCACTATGTAGTTTCAGGGTGGCCTCAAACTCATGGTAATCCTCCTACCTCTGCCTCCTGAGTGCTGGGATTATATGCACCACCATGCCTCTAAGCCTTTTCTTTTTCTTTCTTTTTTAAAAATTTTTTACATTTTCATTTATTTATTTATTAGAGAGAGAGTGAGAATGGGCACGCCAGGGCCTCTAGTTACTGGAAATGAACTCCAGGCACATAAGCCACTATGTGCATCTGGCTTACATGGGACCTGGAGAAAAAACCGGGGTCTTTAGGCTTCAAAGGCATTCACCTTAACTGCTAAGCCATCTCTCCAGCCCCCAAACTCTTTCTTATATGAGCAAAATTCTTCCATTTCAAGATGACTGCCTCAAATTCCATGAGACAGAAAGCAGGGTTTGTAAGTATTGTTCTTACACTTGAGTTAGAGCTGATACTTCTAGTTATGCCTTTAATTATAATTACAAAACCTTTTTACAAATGTGTATAACAATATATAATTTTTAAAAATCACTTTTAACATGCAGCAAATGACTTGAAGTTCATTCAATCACAAAAAACGGCATAGGACTTACTTTTAGAAACCTAAATTTTAAGGTAAATATGATATATGGGAAGATGAGATACTTGCTCAGCCATGTGTGTTGCTGTGCTATTCATAAAAGCTAGGAAATGCAACCAGCCCAGATGCCCATCAATTGATGAGTGAATAATGAAGATGTGGCATATATACACAGTGGAAACATGTCATAGTGAAATTTGCAGGAAAATGGATGGAGTTGGGAAAAAAGTCATTCTAAGTGAGGACACACAGACAAGAAAGACAAACACCACATGTACTCTCTCATCTGCAGTTCCTAACTGGGATCAATTAGAGATGAGTGTGAACGGCAGTAAGCACCAGGAATATGGAAGACGGGAGAAATAGAGAAGAGAGGAGGAGTTACTTCACAAGGGGGGCAGATTACCAGGGGTGGGAGGGACTTGAGGGGTAGGGGATAGGGAACTTGAGGGAATTACACAAAAGTTAACACAACATGAATCAGTTCCATAGCAACCCTCATTCTAGCCAGCATGCTACAAGATATAACCACCAATAAAGAGAGAGGAGAAACAGTCCCAACAGAAGGTGGAAAAATGTTAACCTTAAAACCATGGACTCTGGCTGATAATTCCCAGGCCTAGAATTGGGTTACTCCCACAGGCGAGACCCATGAGATCCTCAGAACAACGCCGGCCATTGCCAAAACACTTGATTACCTGCCAGAGCTAAAAGGTAAGATCCTATTGCTGAAGACACCATAGACTGCCGTCACAGGACATCAGAATACCATACAGGAACTAAAGGGAAACTAGATCCCTCACAGTGCTATAAAGTCCAATGGAGGACTGGAGCCACTGGAGGACAATGATCTCCAACAGCATGAATAAGCCAGGGACCTTGCACACTACAAACTCAACCATCCAGCCAAAGAGTACATACTTGTGTGATAGTGGCAATAGCCTCTGTGTTAACTAACTGTTCTCTGATTGGACTTGAGGCCTGCTCACTGGGAGAAAATCATATCTGGTTCTGGAAACCAAGTCAGAATTCCACAGGTAACTCAGACCTCAGGAAGAAGTCCCCACTGGTCTCTGGCAAAGAAGAGTAGGCTTGCACACCAAATAATTCTCTCAAAGAACTTTGCATACCCCCTTTTAACTCAAGCTGCTTTCACTCTTAGTTGGAGAATCTGGTTTATTTTACAGAAAGCAGAGAAAATGGAGGAGAACCAAGATCCATCAGTAAGACACGAAGATAGCTGACTGTTCACCATAAGACTTGCCACCTCTACAACATCTGTCAGGGCCCAGGAGAAATTGCAGAGAAAGCTGCCGCATGAATACTGCTCTTACTGCTAGCCTGACAACCAGTTCCAAGGAGAAGACATGGAAATAATGCTGTAAATACTCATTATCATTATCATTATATCTATGTGATGGTTATATGTAATTTTTAATTTTTCTGAGTATTTTAGGTAGAGGCATATGTTGTAGACATCTCCATGTTGCTGGGATGAACATCCAAAACACATACAGTTTATATGAGGAGGGTTTATTTCAGCTTACAGATCCAAGGGGAAGTTTCATCAATGGTGGGGGGAGCTGCCTCCTATTCATAAATGTAAGCAGAGAGAAAACAGCCAGCACCACAAGCAGCATAGACCAGCAGCAAAACCCAGGCAGAGTTCCAACCCCTCTGCATACCTTTAGGCTAGAAAGAGATTCACCCCCAAACATACCTTAGGGCTGGACCCCTGATTCTGCGCCCCAGTGACACCTCTTCCTGGCAGGCAGCTGGAAATCCAAGTTCCAACCTTTAATAAAATAACCTGAATCTATGGGGGACATACATACAGACTACCACAGCATGTAAAACTAAGTCAACTACACAATGTTACCTAAAAGATGGTTCAGAACTGCCAGTTCAGTTTTTTCTTTATTAAACATTTTTATTTTGTTTTATTTTTATTTATTTATTTATTTATTTATTTATTTATTTATTTATTTATTTAAGAGAGAGCATGGGCACACTAGGGTTTCTGGGCACTGAAAATGAACTCCAGATGGAATACCAACTTGTGATTCTCCTTTACATGGGTAATGGGGAAATAAAGCACAGGCCAGCAAGCTTTGTAAGCAAGTGCCTTTAACCCTGAGCCATCTCTCCAGCCCAGGACTGCCTGTTCAATCAACAGGGCTATCTATATGCTAAGCTATTTGAATGTGACTCAACTTCATTTTAGGTTGTTTACAAACTATACCTTTGCAATTGTAATATGTAAGGGAACAAAGATGAAGCTAAGCAAAGGAACTTCACTTCAACCCTATTTAAGTCACTACCAATGTAAAATGTAAAATTGAATAAAACTAAGTCCAGGCTATATATACTAGTTTAACATTACTAACAAGATGCTTTCCCATGTTTTCTTATTTTGAACTACACTGAAAAGTGGTAATACCAGCAGGCATACCTGGTTTAATGCTGGGCTGTGTTCTGACAAGCACACTGTGTGAACACCAAGCACTCACATAAACCAGACAGAATGGGTCAGTTTTCTCTTGATGCAAGCAAAACATGCAGCAAAGGGGAGCGTGTGAGGCTGCTGCTGGAGTAACATGGTAAAGGAATAACAGAAGAAAGATAGCTGTTATCAGGCAGTTAGTCAAGGGCAAAAGTCCAAATAGGGAACCAGGAGTTACCACTCTGCCCATTAACTGGAGTGTGACCAGGCTCAGATGCTATATGGAGCACCTTGGCCAAGAGACTTCCCTGTGAGGGTAGTGGCCAGGTGGGCATCTGAATGGTCTCTCTGCTGGGTGAGACTCCCTTTCCTTGTTTGTCTTGCAGCACCACTTCAGTGAATTAGATTATCCTGGAGGCAGTGTACTACTGGGGGCAGGATTATGGATATTATTATAGTCAGCTTCCCCTTGCCAGTTGTTTGGCACATTCTCCTGCTGCTATTGTCTACCTGATGTTGGCCAGGAGGTGATGTCCACCCTCTGCTCATGCCATCATTTTCCTCTGCCATCATGGAGCTTCCTCTTGAGTCTGTAAGCCAAAAGAAACCCTTCCTCCCACAAGCTGCTTTTGGTCAGGTGCTTTCTGCCAGCAATGTGAAGGTGACTTCAACAGGGAGTCTAGTCTGTATAAGCTCCTTGAGGCCTGGTGTGGTGGCACATGTCTGTAACCCCAGTACTCAGGTAGTGGAAGCAGGAGACTCTCCATTCAAGGCTACCTTGGACTACACAGAAAATTCAAGGCCAGCCTGGGTTAATATATAGCAAGTTTGTCTCAAAAAGTTAATATTGAGAAATGTCTAAAATACATATTCATTGAAAATAGCAACATTATATTCTTTTAAACAACTATTTATTCACTTGCAAGCAGAGAGAGAGAGAGAAGAGAGACAGAGAGAATGGGTGCACCAGGGCCTCCAGCCACTGCAAATGAACTCCAGATGCATGTGCCACTTTGTGCATCTGGCTTTACGTGGGTACTAGGGAATCAAACCTGGGTCGTTAGGCTTTGCACGCAATGCCTTAACCACTGAGCCATCTCTCCAGCTTAAACATTACATTTTTATTAGCATAAATAGAATTTAAAATAAATACTACCTTATGGAAAAAAATTTTCATCAAACAAAACTACATTTTTCAAATTTCTTGAATATAGTATTCTTTAATGGCTGATTATAAGAGAGCCAGATTTTCCTGTTACATCCAGTCTATGATGAACTCACACATCATGGACCTTTGAAAAAAACCACTGTGGGGATGAGTGAAAAATAGTTTTGACTTTGAGGACTCCTTGAAGTGTGTCAAGGATACACAAAGTCCAGGTGTGGTGGCACATGCCTTTAATCCCAGCACTTGGGAGGCAGAGGTAGGAGGATCACTGGGAGTTCAAGGCCACCCTGAGACTACATAGTGAATTCCAGGTCAGCTTGGGCTAGAGTGAGACCCTACCTTGGAAAACCAAACAAAGGATACACAAAGGTCCTGAGGCTACCTTTTGAGACATGCTGGCATACAGGACAGTTTACTAGTGTTGATTATAACAGGGTGGCTTCCCTTTTGGTCTTGCTGCCACCTCCCAGCTTCCCTCTTGCATTATAAAGAGCAGGCTCTAGGGCTGGAGAAATGGCTTAGTGGTTAAGGCGTTTGCCTGCGAAGCCAAAGGATCCCGGTTCGATTCTCCAAGACCCACGTAAGCCCGATGTACAAGGGGCACATGCGTCTGGAGTTCATTTGCAATGGCTAGAGGCCCTGACGTGCCCATTCTCTCTCTGTCTGCCTCTCTTCTATCTCTCTCTCTCTGCTTGCAAATAAGTAAAATTTAAAAAAAAAAAAATTAAAAAAAAAAAGAGCAGGCTCTAGCAAAAGCCTCTGAGCTGGTGTCACTGCAGCAATCTTTCACCACTCCCAGCCAGAACAGAACTCTTCATAAAGTGTTGCATGATCATCTCACTCTCCTCCTCACCCCCAAATGGCTTTTGCTTGCTTCATTGCTGGAGCTCATGCTTCCTCCCAAGTCAGGCCTGGCAAAGTGAGGGCAGCTGGAACCGGAACCTTCATGAATTCACTGCTGGTTGCAAGGTCTTGCTGGAGGCTGAGGAAAGTTAGACGTCCACTACTCCCAAGACCTTGGAGGCCTGGTGGCTGTCCCTGGCTCCTGCCCCTGCAGTGCTCCCAACACCCTCTCTGCTCTCTTTATTCTTTTGCTCACACCAGCTGCTTAAGGTTGCCTGAAAGCGTCACAAACACTAATGCTTGTTTTTGCCTTTAGCACAAAGCAGGGACTTCTGATGGAGGCTTTTAATCCTGCTGTGGTGAGGCACTTACTCAAAAAAGTGTTTTAGGAGTTGGCTGTGGTGGGTGTAACAAAATAACCCTGACACTAAGTGGCTTGGTTTCTTATAGTTCTAGGGTCCTGATGATGCAAATGGTCATTTGGAGTAAAGTCAAGATGTCAGCAGAGCTTCACTGCTTCTGGATGCTCTACAGGAGACTCCAATTCCCTTTGGCCCTTTCTTCTTTCTTCAAAGTAATGCAAGGTTTTAGGTCTAGGGAGAGATTAAATTCCATAATGACACAGAAGATTCCAGGCCCATGGACCCCAAATTTTGGGTCCTTGTCCAAATTAACAAAGGGTTAAAACATGGACTCCAAGAAGGATAAGTTATGAATTATAAAGTTTATTTTAGGGAGAGTTAGGATCCAGCGGGATGGCTAGCAGAGAGGTCCAAGTCTAAAAGAAAAAAAACCTCCTTCACTTGGGGAAAAGACTGGACACACATATATACACACACAGAAACCAATGCACAAGAGCCCAAGTCACAAGACACCCCCCCACACACACACACAGGAGGACAAGAGGATTAAGAGAGAGTGTATGAGTCTCAGCTTAAAGAGAGGTCATACGAGTAGCAAGGCAAGAAAACATCCAAAACCAAAATACGTGTAGAAAGCAAGCAGGAAAATGGTCAGGCAAAAAGAAATCTTCCTCCATTTCCCAGCCTGACTGGGAAGGGTGGGGGGGAGCACTCAAAAGCAAGTACCAGGAAAGTCAGGGGCCAGGAGAATGAAGAGAGGGATTTATACAAGTGGTTAGGCTTCTATGTATGGATCAAACATCCAGTTAGGATGAGCCTCATCATCAGACTCACGTGTATAGTTAGGGAGAGCCCTGATTGGCTGCTGGACTAAAGAGGCTAACTCAGGAGGGCCAGCCCACAGTGTGCTAAACTGAGGAAGAAGCAGGGAGCATTGTTGAGGAGTTGTTGCTTGCAGTCATCTTGAAAGAGACGGGATCAGACACGGGTTCTAGTTCTGCCACAACAGGCAAAGTGGCATTTTCTTGGGCCTCTGTCCCTGGCTGACTGCCTATTTAAAAAAACCTGCCTTCTCTCTCTACAAATGATTGGACTTCTATGTGAGTAGTAATAAAACTCAGTAGCAGAAGCCAGTAAGCTAGAAAGAGCATATAAAGGGAATAGAAAGGAAGGGGGGGGGCTTAATAGGATGGTACTGTATATATTTAAGTAGAAGAACAGATTAATGGAGGTGAAAAGGCCTAAGTGAGGTCAGGGGAAGAGATTGAGTAAAGGAAAGGTAGAGGGAGGGCTAATCAAAATCTAAGAGGATATAAATAAGGCATATGGAAACCTACTTTTTTTGGACTATGGAACACTCAGAAGCCATAGATTGTTACTAGAAAATTTTCACTGCCAGGGATGGGATACCTACCAGTGAGTTGTTGGCCAGGGAGGTCCCTGATACTCCCAAAACATTATAGGCCATTGCCAAGGCCCTTGGTTTCCCACCAGGAATAGATGGTAAGACCCTATTGCTGAAGGTTCCACATACTTGAGCTGCAAGGTCAATGAGAAATCCTGCTGGAGCTGAGCTGAAAACCTCCTTCATGTAGACCAGCTGACAGAAAGCTGGAAAAGCTATGCTGCATGCAGTTCAATGGGAGAGAGAAAAATCACCAGTGAAGGTACTCAACTGCAAGCCTTAAATTTGGCCAGCCAGGCCAAATGAGCCAACGGGTATAATAGTGGCATGTCTGTTATGGGGGAAACCAACTGCTCTCTAATTGGACCAGAGGCCCACTCCATGGGAGGGAATACATCCCTGATACTGAAAACCTAAACAGGGGTAGTCATGAGCCCTAGGAGTGTAGCGTCTGCTGGTATCTGGCTAAATGTATATACTGTGCTCACCAAACTGCCCAGTAAGCACTTCTCTTAATGTTCATAACCATATATTAATGCTACTCTCACTTTTGGTTAGAGAAGCTTCTCTTTTCAGATGTTGGTGACCTTGGGATGACTCAGAAGGCACCATGGTGCTGAGAAGAAGGGACAGAGGAGTGCTCAGCACTCAAACATCTCTATCACACCTTCCAAGGCTCAGGGTCCATTGCAGTGGTGGAAAGAAATGGAAGAGCCAAAGGAAGAGTAGGGCTCCTTATAATGTGCTCCTCTAGACACAAAATGGCCTGGATATCCATGACCTCACAGTGCCTGACACTTCCTACATAAGACCATCATAATAGGAGGAAAAGATCGTGACATCAAAATGAAGAGACTGATTGAAAGGGGGAGGGGATATGATGGAGAGTGGAGTTTCAAAGGGAAAGTGGGGATAGGGAGGGAAGTACCATGGGATATTATCTACAATTATGGATGTTGTCAAATAAAAAAAAATTAAAATTAAAAAAACTGACTTGCTCCTATTGTCCTTCAGAAGCACATCCCTTCAATCTCTGCTTCCCTTCTCCTGCTTGCCCTCCAATATCTCTTCCCCACCCAGTTCTCCTTCTGCTCCTCCCCTTCCTCTCTAATTCAAGTCTTCCTCTCACAGGACCCTTGTGATTACTCTGGACCTGGTGAATCCAGCTTCCCAACTGAAGTACTCAACGAGTACTTCATTGTCCCTTTGACATGTGATGTTTTGGGGACTAGGACATAGACATGAGCAGCATCATTCAGTCTACTAATACTCTCTTTATTCTTTGCTCACACCAGCTGCTTAAGGTTGCCTGAAAGCGTCACAAACACTAATGCTTGTTTTTGCCTTTAGCACAAAGCAGGGACTTCTGATGGAGGCTTTTAATCCTGCTGTGGTGAGGCACTTACTCAAAAAAGTGTTTTAGGAGTTGGCTGTGGTGGGTGTAACAAAATAACCCTGACACTAAGTGGCTTGGTTTCTTATAGTTCTAGGGCCCTGATGATGCAAATGGTCATTTGGAGTAAAGTCAAGATGTCGGCAGAGCTTCACTGCTTCTGGATGCTCTACAGGAGACTCCAATTCCCTTTGGCCCTTTCTTCTTTCTTCAAAGTAATGCAAGGTTTTAGGTCTAGGGAGAGATTAAATTCCATAATGACACAGAAGATTCCAGGCCCATGGACCCCAAATTTTGGGTCCTTGTCCAAATTAACAAAGGGTTAAAACATGGACTCCAAGAAGGATAAGTTATGAATTATAAAGTTTATTTTAGGGAGAGTTAGGATCCAGCGGGATGGCTAGCAGAGAGGTCCAAGTCTAAAAGAAAAAAAACCTCCTTCACTTGGGGAAAAGACTGGACACACATATACACACACAGAAACCAATGCACAAGAGCCCAAGTCACAAGACACCCCCCCCCACACACACACAGGAGGACAAGAGGATTAAGAGAGAGTGTATGAGTCTCAGCTTAAAGAGAGGTCATACGAGTAGCAAGGCAAGAAAACATCCAAAACCAAAATACGTGTAGAAAGCAAGCAGGAAAATGGTCAGGCAAAAGAAATCTTCCTCCATTTCCCAGCCTGACTGGGAAGGGTGGGGAGCACTCAAAAGCAAGTACCAGGAAAGTCAGGGGCCAGGAGAATGAAGAGAGGGATTTATACAAGTGGTTAGGCTTCTATGTATGGATCAAACATCCAGTTAGGATGAGCCTCATCATCAGACTCACGTGTATAGTTAGGAGAGCCCTGATTGGCTGCTGGACTAAAGAGGCTAACTCAGGAGGGCCAGCCCACAGTGTGCTAAACTGAGGAAGAAGCAGGGAGCATTGTTGAGGAGTTGTTGCTTGCAGTCATCTTGAAAGAGACGGATCAGACACGGGTTCTAGTTCTGCCACAACAGGCAAAGTGGCATTTTCTTGGGCCTCTGTCCCTGGCTGACTGCCTATTTAAAAAACCTGCCTTCTCTCTATGTGGACCCTACAAAATGATTGGACTTCTATGTGAGTAGTAAAAACTCAGTAGCAGAAGCCAGTAAGCTAGAAAGAGCATATAAAGGGAATAGAAAGGAAGGGGGGGCTTAATAGGATGGTACTGTATATATTTAAGTAGAAGAACAGATTAATGGGGGTGAAAAGGCCTAAGTGAGGTCAGGGGAAGAGATTGAGTAAAGGAAAGGTAGAGGGAGGGCTAATCAAAATCTAAGAGGATATAAATAAGTCATATGGAAACCTACTTTTTTGGACTATGGAACACTCAGAAGCCATAGATTGTTACTAGAAAATTTTCACTGCCAGGGATGGGATACCTACCAGTGAGTTGTTGGCCAGGGAGGTCCCTGATACTCCCAAAACATTATAGGCCATTGCCAAGGCCCTTGGTTTCCCACCAGGAATAGATGGTAAGACCCTATTGCTGAAGGTTCCACATACTTGAGCTGCAAGGTCAATGAGAAATCCTGCTAGAGCTGAGCTGAAAACCTCCTTCATGTAGACCAGCTGACAGAAAGCTGGAAAAGCTATGCTGCATGCAGTTCAATGGGAAAGAGAAAAATCACCAGTGAAGGTATTCAACTGCAAGCCTTAAATTTGGCCAGCCAGGCCAAATGAGCCAACGGGTATAATAGTGGCATGTCTGTTATGGGGGAAACCAACTGCTCTCTAATTGGACCGGAGGCCCACTCCATGGGAGGGAATACATCCCTGATACTGAAAACCTAAACAGGGGTAGTCATGAGCTCTAGGAGTGTAACATCTGCTGGTATCTGGCTAAATGTATATACTGTGCTCACCAAACTGCCCAGTAAGCACTTCTCTTAATGGTCATAACCATATGTTAATGCTACTCTCACTTTTGGTTAGAGAAGCTTCTCTTTTCAGATGTTGGTGACCTTGGGATGACTCAGAAGGCACCATGGTGCTGAGAAGAAGGGACAGAGGAGTGCTCAGCACTCAAACATCTCTATCACACCTTCCAAGGCTCAGGGTCCATTGCAGTGGTGGAAAGAAATGGAAGAGCCAAAGGAAGAGTAGGGCTCCTTATAATGTGCTCCTCTAGACACAAAATGGCCTGGATATCCATGACCTCACAGTGCCTGACACTTCCTACATAAGACCATCATAATAGGAGGAAAAGATCATGACATCAAAATGAAGAGACTGATTGAAAGGGGGAGGGGATATGATGGAGAGTGGAGTTTCAAAGGGGAAAGTGGGGATAGGGAGGGAAGTACCATGGGATATTATCTACAATTATGGATGTTGTCAAATAAAAAAATTAAAATTAAAAAAAAACTGACTTGCTCCTATTGTCCTTCAGAAGCACATCCCTTCAATCTCTGCTTCCCTTCTCCTGCTTGCCCTCCAATATCTCTTCCCCCACCCAGTTCTCCTTCTGCTCCTCCCCTTCCTCTCTAATTCAAGTCTTCCTCTCACAGGACCCTTGTGATTACTCTGGACCTGGTGAATCCAGCTTCCCAACTGAAGTACTCAACGAGTACTTCATTGTCCCTTTTGACATGTGATGTTTTGGGGACTAGGACATAGACATGAGCAGCATCATTCAGTCTACTAATACCAAAAGATGAAAGTCAAATGCAGCCGGGCGTGGTGGTGCATGCCTTTAATCCCAGCACTCAGGAGGCAGAGGTAGGAAGATCGCCATGAGTTTGAAACCAGCCTGAGACTACATAGTGAATTATAGGTCAGCCTGGGCTAGAGGGAGACCCTACCTCAAAAAACCAAAACCACAAAACAAAATCCAGCCATCATGAGCTGTGTAGGCTGTGGATCCAGCCATGCTTCCTTCTTTCTTTTGTGGAGCTAGTTAGTACAGCTGCATAATAATTACCTGTCACACACCTGTGAGTATTCTTATTAGCCCTGAGTATGGCAGTTTCTATGGAGTCCTCTTCATGGCATTTGTCATAGCTATGTTTATCTTGGGTGACTGTTCACTGTGTGATGATTTTTACTTGATTGTAATATATTAGTCTTTAAAAATTTTTGGTTTAGGGCTGAAGAGATTGCTCAGTGGTTAAGGTGCTTGCCTGCAAAGCCTAAGGACCAAGGTTTGATTCCCCAAATATCCACATAAAACCAGATGCACAGAGAGGCACATGCACATGGAGTTTGTAGCAGCTGGAGGCACTGGAGCATCCATTCTCTGTCTCGTTCTCTCTCTTTGCTTGTAAATAAATAAATAAAATAAAATAAATAGTCTAGCTAACCCATCTCTCCAATATTGGGTTATAAACTCTACCTAGACAAGAACTGATTTTTTTTTTTTTTTTTTTTTTTTTACTTGTTGGTTTTTTTGAGGTAGGGACTCTTTCTAGCCCAGACTGACCTGGAATTCACTATGCAGTCTCAGGGTGGCCTTGAATTCATGGTGATCCTCCTACCTCTGCTCTAAAGTGCTGAGATTAAAGGCATGTGCTACCACACCCAGCTAGACAAGACCTGTTTTATACATCATCAGATTCCTGGAATCTAGTCCAATAGTAAATACATAAATAATTAATATTCAAAAACTATTTCTGGACTACATTAACTAATATAACTTTAAAACAGTGCCTTCTTACTGTGTCATTGTGTCACAATGAAGTTCCAGTTCTTTACTTAGCATGACAAACAAGTTTGTTTTTTTTTTTTTCTTTTGTTTTGTGAGATAGGGTTTCACTGTAGTCCAGGCTGACCTGGAATTCACTATGTAGTCTCAGGGTGGCCTTGAACTCACAGCAATCCTCCTACCCCTGCCTCCCAAGTGCTGGGACTAAAGGCATGCGCCACCACACCCGGTCAAACAAGTTTTTGTTGTTGTTGTTGTTGTTTTGTTTTTTGAGGTATGGTTCCACTGTAGCCCAGGCTGGCCTGGAACTCAAGGATGGTCTTTCTTTTACCTTAGCCTCTCAAGTGTTGGGATTACAGGCATGGGCCGCCCCACCCAGCTTGACAAACAAGTTTTTGTAAGATCCAGTTCCAACTTGCTTCAAACTTTCACCACTCGCTCCAGGCTTTGAACAGTGCCTTCCAGCACTGCTGAACTTGGCCCGCCTCTCAGGCCTCAGGCCCTCTCTTGTATGTATTCTTTCTACCCTTACACATGCACTCAGGCTATCCTGGCATTGTCCTCTAGACAATCCTCACTCACCCCTTCTAAAGCCCAACACTTCACCTTCCCATCCCAACTGCCCTGATTATTCCACAGAAAGGCGGCTCCCACATCTTCCATGGCACCTCCAGCTTCTACCTTCCCTCAAAGCCCCCATATTGTGATAGCCTGCCTTCCAACAGCTCCACCCACACTTCCAAGCCCACCAGCCTGTAAAATTGTGAAAGGCAGGGAGCAGATTTCACTTTTTTTTTTCAATCCTAGAGCCCAGCAGTTCCATGAACAGGGTTAGGTACCCTGTCACTGGTAGCTGAGAGCCAGTTTCTGACTCTGCCACTTGGAGTGTGTGGGACAAGGATTCAGCTCCATAGCCTTGGACTTGCAGGGCACCTGGCAGGAAGATAGAGGGCACTCCACAAATGTTTCCTGGACAGCCTGATCTCCCACAAGAGGTCCTGCCTCCAAGTTACAGTTGACATGTCAGCCAGCATGTCCAGTACCACTCGCTCACTGCTAAACAAAACAAAAACCAACAAAACAAAGGCTTGCAGGAGCACGCAGGAGGCAGTCCTCTGCCTGAATGTTTACTGTGAGCTCCCCAAATACTTCTTCTCAGTGGACTCCTTACTTCTTCTGCCAAGCATCCCACAGCTAGAGTGGCTTCATCGCAGTCTTAAACTAGCTGCCATTTGCCCAGCCTGTGAATGTTTCTCTAGCTCTTACTCTCCCCATCTGCTGACTTTACCTGGTGACATTAGCCCAAGGTGCCACTAGCCCAAGGTGCCACCACCTTCTTTCAACAAAGGAGCCCACCTACTGTGTGTCCAGAGCCACTCCTCCTAGGACCATAACCCTCCCCTCTCTTTCAACAAAGGAGAACAAGCACCTATTGTGTGTTCAGCACTATCCCTCCCTCCCATTTCCTCCACCTTCCTCTAGGCTGTTGGAGGGTGTGCCTGCTCTTATCTCACTTGGCGGGAGCACAAGGCTGTGTTCATATCTTATGAAACAGAAGAAAGCCACGACTGGGGTGGCAGGAAATAGGTGTGAGCAGCACAGTCTCCAGAGCACACAGACACACCCAGTGAAATGACACATATTATGGGGGATGTGTCCATCTCCTAAGAGTGCCTGGCTGGTGGTGTAATTGCATCCTCCATAATTGCTTACTTAACTCATTTTTTCCCACCCATCTTCAATCTCAGCACATCATTAAACATCAGTCGTAAATTGGAGGAGAAGGCAGAAAGGAGGTGTAGCAGTGTCAAAACACCTGACCACAAGCAGCTAATGGAAGGAAAGGCTTTGTTTCTGCTTAGAGTTTTGAAGAGAAGTTTCATCAGCAGCAGGGAAAGCATAAGAGGGCTGATCAGCACAGGGCTGAGGAAAGCCTGTGTCATATCTTCACAGTACCAGGAAGGAAGTAGTCTGAGTACAGGGCTAGGAGCTGAACTATATTACCCCAACACCAAACCCAGACAACACACCTCCTTCAGTAAAAATCTACCTCCCAGAGGCCCTCCAATTTGTTCAAATTGCCACCAGCTGGTGACCAAGTATTCAAAACACATGAATTAGCCGGGCGTGGTGGCGCACGCCTTTAATCCCAGCACTTGGGAGGCAGAGGTAGGAGGATTGCCAAGAGTTCGAGGCCACCCTGAGACTACATAGTTAATTCCAGGTCAGCCTGGACCAGAGTGAGACCCTACCTTGCAAAACCAAAAAAAAAAAAAAAAAAAAAAAAACATGAATTCCTGTGTATGGTGGCACACGCCTTTAATCCTGGCATTCAGGAGGCAGAGATAGTAGGAGGATCACCATGAGTTTGAGGCCACCCTGAGACTACACAGTGATTTCCAAGTCAGCCTGGACTAAAGCAAACAAACAAAAAAATCAAAACATATGAGTCTATGGGAAACATTTCATTCAAATCACCACAAAAGGAGATTGCTGTGAGCTGGGCAACCCTGTGCTGGGCACTTTCTGTATGTTAGCACTTTAATTCTTGTCAGAACAAACAAACAAACCAAAGGCCATGTAGGAGTAGATTCTGTATCTGAACCATTTCCCTCAGCCTTGGAGGGTTATAGGCATCACAGATATCATTCAAATCGAGTTTCTATAGGACCCATGTGTGCTAGTTTGAATATGTCCCCCACAGACTCAGGTGCTTTTTAATTTTTTTTTTTATTTGAGAGAGACAGAGACAGAGGAAGAGGTAGAGAGAGAATGGGTGTGCCAGGACCTTTTCAGGTGCTGTGAATGAACTCCAGACGCATGCACACCTTTGTGTGCATGTGCAACATTGTGCCCTTGCATCACTTTTACATCTGGCTAAATGTGGGACCTGGAGATTTGAACAAGCGTTCTTAGGCTTTGCAGGCAGGTGCCTTAACTGCTAAGCCATCTTTCCAGCCCAATTCAGGTGTTTTATTAAGCTTGTAACTCGGGTCTCCAGCCACCTGGCTGGAGGAGGTGTCAGTGGGGATGGATCCTAAGATCCAGTCTAAAGGTATGTTTGGGGGCAGATCTGGTTCCAGCCCAGAAGTGTGCAGAGCAGTGTGAGCTTGAGTGGGAGTCTCTGCTTGCTGCTGGCTGGTAGTGGTTTCTCTCTCTCTGGATCTATGGATAGGAGACAGCTTATTCTGCCAAAGATGGAACTTCCCCTGGATCTGTAAGCTTGAAATAAATCCCGTTCCTCCTGTACACTGTGTCTGGTTTGTATGTTTATCCCAGAATTGTGGAACTGTCTACTATACCTTGCTTTGAATATGCCTATTTTCTGTTATTGACAGGAACTTTGCAAGTGGTATTTCATGGCATTGTCTTCTCTGCATTGTGGGAACTAGTTTCAAAACTATTTCATATGTGAGGAAATCAAAGCTCAGAAAGGATAAGTACCTTGTATAACTCCAAATATACAAATTAGAAGATTTCACATTGAGGTTTAATTCTAACTATGTTAAACAATAGAGTGACGGGCTGATGGAGTGGGGTCTAGACTGCACCCAGAACCCTGCTCAGACTAGCTGGCCAAGCTGGTATCCCAACTGTTGACTCCAGATTCCACCCATCTTGCCCCTAGGCCCAGAGCCTTGCGATCAACTGGGCTGGCTGTTCATGTGCAAGTGGATCCCGGATAATTCTACTTCCATCCCACCCAATTCCATTCTAATCTGAATCTTCTATGAATCCATCTCCAGGGTGGGCTTGAGTTAGCATGTCCAGAACCAGTAGAGTAAGGTGGCTTTTGTTTTTTTATTCTCGATTTAGGGAGGATGAAGAGGAGGGACAAGTACAGCTTAAACCATTCTAATGTACTTGTCACAATATGTGTTCCCATAGGGACAGGACATCCATCTACCTGAGTTAAGAAGCCTTCCTTAGGAGGCTGGGGAGATGGCCCATCAGTTAAAGGTACTTGCGTGCAAAGTCTGCTAGCCTGTTTGCATTCCCTAGTATCTACATAAGGCCAGATGCACAAAGTGACACATGTATCTGGAGTTTGCAGCGGTAGAAGACCCTGATGTGCTCATAATCATTTTTATTCTCTTCTTTTCCCTTCTCTTTCCTCAGAAAAAGCTAATGAGGGGTGGAGGGATGGTTTAGCAATTAAGGTGCTTGCCTACAAAGCCAAAGGACCCAGGTTCGATTCCCCAGGACCCATGTAAGCCAGATGCACAAGGGGACACATGCATCTGGAGTTCATTTGCAGTGGCTGGAGGCCTTGGCACACCCATTCTCTCTCTCTTTCTCTCTTTCAAAAAATAAAAACAAAAATATTAAAAAAGAAAAGAAAAGAAAACGTTAACCATTGAATCCTACTCACAAAAGCACTTTGTATGTTGTGAATCTGTTGTTCCTATCTACACCAGAGTATCCCATTACTGAAGTCACCACTTCTTATCCACCTACCCTGACAGTAATGAAAACACAAATTGCTCTCCGAGCCTCACTGAAAATTTTCCCCACACATGTATTTGGACTCTCTGGTTTTGGAGCTTGCATCACCTAATTTCACCTTCATCTACTGTAAAAATAGAAGAACAACTGCAGCAACAATAACTCATATGTATGGGGTTTTTAACTGGACTTTAGGCACTCTTATAAACACTGCTATTGTACTAACCTGTAATACACTGTGCATGGAGTTGTCATGAGAATTAAATTAAGTGACAAAAGCACTAGCACTTTGTACTGAAGACACATCAAGGACAGACACTGGGGCCCAGCCTTGTCCTAACATAGCCTGGAAGGCACTCAAGGCCAGATACCTCAATTTGCCTCTGCGCTCCCACTTTAACTTTAATGCTCACAGTCCTAAAATATAAATGTTCTTGATTCCTTATCTCTGTAACTCCCTGTGAGGTTAGAAGACCTTTGAACCTGGGGGTGAGACTTTCTCTTTTGTCTGTTATAATCCCAACTTCTAGCACAGTGACTGAGACATGGAAATACTAAATCCATGACTTTGGGATGAAGACATGAGTGTGTAAGGAAGTTTATGACCAGAACGATCCTTGTCTGATAAAGACCCTGGTAAGTATGAGGTCCATTGTAGTTACAAGGAATATGGCCACACTGACTCCTGGGGGTGAAAAAGGGATGTTGTGTAGTATGTCTGAGAATATCATTCTTTTGGGGATGGATTCCTGGGAGATAACAAAAGGCTGTTTCTCCATGCTTGGCAGGGGAGAGAGCAGAGGGAGGACAGAACCTTACACAGTGCTGAGTCTGGCCTGCTAGTCCCTCAAAAGCTTTTTTGCAGATCTGTTTTCCATTTTCTATACCGTACATCAGCATCTCTTAAGGTCTTCAATCCTGATGTCAGGAAACTGAAGAGGGCAGAGGCTTGCTCTAGGCTGCTCCCAAGGCCTTTCACGGAAAGAGGTGTGAGCTCAGGGCTTCTGACTCTAGGGCAATGTAAGCACAGCTGGACCAACATGTTCATCTTGTGTTTCTACATCACCTCTGACATTGCAATCCACTCTGTCTGGCCAGACCATCTGCTCTAGGACCACCAGAGTCATGTCTGTGTTGTCCCCAGTGCTGTCCTCAGCACAGTACATCAGGGGCCTGCACAAGATGGAACCTACTTTTACTCATTGGAGAGGAATGCTTAAATGAAAGAATGAAATTAACAAGCAAATGTGGCCAAGATTTGCTCTTGGCATGTAGTGATGGTCTCATACCTGGCTGCTTGTTGGCTCTTTGCCGACAGTAATTTCCTTATCTCCTCCTTCCCACAAATGTTCTTCAGCATAAGATCAGCTTGGTCTTTCTTCAAATGCACTGGTGACATGTTGGGGTCCTGCTGCAGCTTGCTAAAATGTCTCATTCCTGCAGAGCTGCTGGAAATGGCTCAGAGGACCCTTGCCTGCCTCTGGAAACTTAGCTATTTGCTCTGAAACATGCACCCCACCCACCTTCACCAAGCCCCCACACCGGCCATTCTGAGCTAGCCCATTGTTTCCCAAACTGACCCTCTTTCTTCCCTCCCTTCCTTCTTCCCTCCTTCTCTTCCTTCCTGTGAGTGGAGAGCTCAGTTACTTTGTATCTACCATGCTGAGCCACTGCAGGATCTTATGGGTGTGCTGCATACGTGGACATGGATACGGTGGTGGTTCTGGTGTCTGGGTTTCTGGCCTACTGTTTTCCAGCTGTGTGGGGATGGGGAATTACTTAAGCTCCCTGCACCTCAGGTGCTTGTGTGTGCAATGGCAATACAGCAGACTCGAGACTGAAAAGCTGTGGTGCGGGCAACACACTTAGAACAATGCCCCACACGTAGCAATGACCCATAAATATTAATTTGATTCTTTATTAATTGTTTATAAAATTATGATCATCTATGACATTTATAATAGGGGCTCAAAAATGTACTGTGGTAGGCTGGCGAGATTCCTCAGTGATTAAGCTACTTGTCTGCAAAGCCTAATGACCTGGGTTCAATTCCCCAATACCTATGTAAAACCATATGCACAAAGAAACACATGCATCTAGAGTTTGTTTTGCAGCGGCTGGAGGCCCTGGCATGCCCATTCTTTCTGTCTCTCTTACCTCTCTCTCTTTGCTTGCAAATAAATAAATAAATGATAAATAAATAACTAAAATGTTTTAAAATGTACTGTGGTGTATGGAATAGAGGTTCATTAAGCAGTACCCCCATGCTTTGAAATCCGTAAGGTCACTTGGAGGGTTGAGGCAACAGGCAGGGGGATGCTGCCTTCTGTAACTCCTAGGATTCTTGTCTCAGGCTGGGCATGGGCTAAGGAAGCAGAAGGTAGATGAGATGAGTTTTGAGAGAATGAACAGAAAGCCATAGCCTTCACTTTGACCCGCAGGTATACCAGGCTGTCTCATCTTAAGGGGGCATGACACAGTGTTAGGTAGGTAGGGCTCTGGCATACACTTGTGGGATATGGATTTTAGCCTTTTCTCTAGTACCTGTCTGATTTGGGACATGCTATGTGACTTTCTGGTCCTTATTTTCCTCATTAGTAAAGCAAGGCTTGTAAGAGGCACCCTGGGAGAATTTAATAAAGTGTTAATGTTAAAGTTATTGTGAGGATGGAAGGAAATGAGGCAAGTGAAACCTGTGGCACAGAACCTCGCTTAAACCTGGTTTTTGCATTGGATTGTTTAACCAAGGCATTCTCAGGACTCAAGGAGGAGGACAGGGCCTGGAAATGCACAGCAGTCATTACTGCCACCACAGGCAGCAGTGGGAACAGCAGCCTAAATAGGGTAATAAAGGCAGTCAGACTTGAATGAGCTAAACACTGCTCTAAGTAGGTAACTTTTAAAATTCTCCTAATAAACCAGGTGTGGTGGCGTACACCTTTAATCCCAGCACTCAGGAGGCAGAGGTAGGAGGATCACCATGAGTTCAAGGCCACCCTGAGACTACATAGTGAATTCCAGGTCAGCCTGGGCTAGAGTGAGACCCTACCTCGAAAAACCAAAAATAAATAAATAAATAAAAATAAATAAATAAATAAATAAATAAATTCTCTTAATAATACAATGAGATGGATACTTTTATTTTTAGCCTTATTTTACAGAAAAGGACACTGAGGCATGGAGCTTTTAAATAACGTGTCAAAAGTTACAGCTTCTAAATTGCAGAGCCAGTATTTAAATCCACACCATCTGATTCCAGAGAACCAAAGTAATTTTGTAATAGTAAATTTTACCACCTTCAAATAAGAGAGAAGGAGTCCCAAGTCCCAACGTGTCCTCGTGTGCATGCGTGTGTATGTGTGTGCATGAGTGTGTGGGTATGCATACATATAAGGCCAGGGTACAACCATGTCTGTTGGTCTTCAGACACTATCCTTTTTTTTTTTTTAAAAACAGGACATTTCAGTGGTCTGGAACTTAATTAGGCTAGCCTAGCTGGCCAGGGAGCCCCATCTCCCTAATAATGGGATTATAAGCGCATACCACCACACCAGGATTTTTTTAAAATTATTTACTTGTTTATTTATTTGCAAGCAGAGAGATACATAGAGAAAAGAGACAGACAGAGAGAATGGGCTTCTAGGGCCTCTATCCACCGCAAATGAACTCCATGAGCCACTTTGTGCATCTGGCTTTATGTGGGTACTAGGCAATCAAACCCATGTTGTTAGACTTTGCAGGCAGGCACCTTAACTGCTGAGCCATCTCTCCAGCCCTCAGATTTTTTTTTTTTTTTGTTTTGCTTTGTTTATGGGTTGTGGGGCTCAAACTCAGGTCCTCATGATTGCAAAGCAAGCATTTTTACCAATGAGCCATCTCCCCAGCCCAGTGTCCTCCTTTCTTTCTTTTTTATTTATTTCTTTTTTATTTTTTGTTTTTTGATTTTTTGAGGTAGGCTTTCATTCTAGTCCAGGCTGACCTGGAATTCACTCTGTATTCTCAGGGTGGCCTTGCACTCATGGTGATCCCATGTGCTGGGATTAAAGGTGTGTGCCACCATGCCCGGCTCCAGTGTCCTCCTTTCTTGATGAGCATTTATTCCTATGAGGATAAAGCTCCACGAGTATGGCAGAGCCAGCCAATGGCACCCTCAGCTCTCACCAGGAGTGAATTTAGATAGATGGGGCAAAAGAAAGCACCAGTAGGCACTGGCCTTGGAACCGGAGAATATGTCCAGGGACAGCAGCCCGGGCAACAGCCTGGGAGCTCCTCAAGGGCAGGTGAGGGCTGGGGACGTAGCTCAGGGGCAGAGCTCTGCCTAGCATGCACCAGAGTTCAAGGCCACCCTGAGACCACATAGTGAATTCCAGGTCAGCCAAGGCTAGAACAAGACCCTACTTCAAAAACAAAAAAAAAAAAAAAAAGTTATTTATTTATTTATTTGAGAGAGAGAAAGAGGTAGCTACACAGAGAGAGAGAAAGAATGGGTGTACCAGGGCCTCTAGCCACTGCAAACTGCAAACGAACTTCAGATGCATGTACCACCTTGTGCATCTGTCTTTACATTGGCACTGGGGAACCAAACCTGGGTCCTTTGGCTTTGCAGGCAGGCACCTTATCCCCTAAGCCATCTCTCCAGCCCTTCTTTTTTTTTTTTTTTTTTTTTTTTTTTCTCGAGGTAGAGTCTCACTCTAGCTCAGGCTGACCTGGAATTCACTATGTAGTCTCAGGGTGGCCTTGAACACACGGCGATCTTCCTACCTCTGCCTCCCAAGTGCAGGGGTTAAAGGCGTGTGCCACCATACCCGGCCAGCCCTTCTTTTTAAAAAAATAAATTTATTGGGGGGTGTGTGGAGAGGTAGCTCAATAGTTAAGTCATTTAATAAAAATATTTTTAAAATAAATTTATTAATAATATCAATACATATATACAATGCACTCTGATCATATCTCCTTCTATGACCCTCTTTTGTCCCCTCTACTCCCTGCCCTACACTGAACCCCCTTTTCTTTCCAAACAGTCCCTCTCCTTTTTTTTATTATTTTTTTATTGACAACTTTTTAAAATTTTTAATTATTATTAATTTTATTGACAACTTCTTTAATTGTAGACAATATCCCATGGTACTTCCCTCCCTCCCCCCCGCCCACTTTCCCCTTTGGAACTTCATTTTCCATCATATCCCCTCTCCCTCTCAATCAGTCTCTCTTTTCATTTTGATGTCATGATCTTTTCCTCCTATTATGATGGTCTTGTGTAGGTAGAGTCAGGCACTGTGAGGCCATGGATATCCAGGCCATTTTGTGTCTGGAGGAGCACGCTGTAAGGAGTCCTACTCTTCCTTTGGCTCTTACATTCTTTCCGCCCCCTCTTCCGCATTGGACTCTGAGCCTTGGAAGGTGTGATAGAGATGTTTCAGTGCTGAGCCCTCCTCTGTCCCTTCTTCTCAGCACCATGGTGCCTTCTGAGTCATCCCAAGGTTGCCACCATCTGAAAAGAGAAGCTTCTCTAAACAAAAGTGAGAGTAGCATTAATATATGGGTGTGGACATTAAGAGAAATGCTTACTGGGCAGTTTGGTGAACATAGTATATACATTTAGCGAGACACCAGCAGACATTACACCCTTAGGGCTCATGACTGCCCCTGTCGTAGGTTTTCAGTATCAGGGATGTATTCCCTCCCATGGAGCGGGCCTCCAGTCCAATTAGAGAGCAGCTGGTTTCCCCCATAACAGACATGCCACTATTGTACCCATTGGTTCATTTGGCCTGGCTGGCCAAATTTAAGGTTTTCAGTGTTCACTCTCAAGTATCTTCACTGGTGATTTCTCTCTCCCATTGAACTGCATGCAGTGTAGCTTTTTCCAACTTTCTGTCAGCTGGTCCTCATGGAGGAGGCTTTCAGCTCAGCTCTAGCAGGATTTCTCAGCGATCTTGCAGCCCAAGTATGTGGAGTCTTCAGCAATAGGGTCTTACCATCTATTCCTGGTGGGAAACCAAGGGCCTCAGCAATGGCCTATAATGTTTTGGGGGTATCTATGACCTCCCTGGCCAACAACTCACTGGTAGGTATCCCATCCACGGCACTGAAAATTTTCTAGTAACAATCTATGGCTTCTGAGTGTTCCATTGTCCAGAATAGTAGGTTTCCATATGACTTATTTATATCCTCTTAGATTTTGATTAGCCCTCCCTCCACCTTTCCTTTACTCAATCTCTTCCCCTGACCTCACTTAGGCCTTTTCACCCCCATTAATCTGTATATATATATGTTACCATCCTATTTATATCCCCTTTCTAGCTTACTGGCTTCTGCTACTGAGGTTTTTTTTCTTTTCCTCACATAGAAGTCTAATCATTTGTAGCTAGGATCCACATATGAGAGAGAACATGTGATGTTTGGCTTTCTGAACCTGAGTTACCTCACCAAGTATAATCTTTCCAGATCCATCCATTTTTCACCAAATTTCATAACTTCATTTTCTTTACTGCTGAGTAGAACTCCATTGTGTAAATGTGCCACATCTTCATTATCCACTCATCAGTTGTTCCTCTTCTATTTTGATGTCACCTTCCCCCCCCTCCATCATCCATGACAACATGTTGATAGACATAGTATTATGCAGGTCTTGTGCAGGTAACAACAGCTACTGTGAGGTCATGAATGCACTGGCCACTTTGTGACTGGAAGACAGCATTTCACTCCCAAGTGCAGGGGTTAAAGCCACTGTGCCACCATAGATGCCAGCCCTTCTCTTTTTTAAAAAAATAAATTTATTGGGGGTGTGTGGAGAGGTAGCTCAATAGTTAAGTCATTTAATAAAAATATTTTAAAAATAAATTTATTAATAATATCAATACATATATACAATGCACTCTGATCATATCTCCTTCTATGACCCTCTTTTGTCCCCTCTACTCCCTACCCTACACTGAACCCCCTTTTCTTTCCAAACAGTCCCTCTCCTTTTTTTTATTATTTTTTTATTGACAACTTTTTAAAATTTTTAATTATTATTAATTTTATTGACAACTTCTTTAATTGTAGACAATATCCCATGGTACTTCCCTCCTTCCCCCCCGCCCACTTTCCCCTTTGGAACTTCATTTTCCATCATATCCCCTCTCCCTCTCAATCAGTCTCTCTTTTCATTTTGATGTCATGATCTTTTCCTCCTATTATGATGGTCTTGTGTAGGTAGAGTCAGGCACTGTGAGGCCATGGATATCCAGGCCATTTTGTGTCTGGAGGAGCACGCTGTAAGGAGTCCTACTCTTCCTTTGGCTCTTACATTCTTTCCGCCCCCTCTTCCGCATTGGACTCTGAGCCTTGGAAGGTGTGATAGAGATGTTTCAGTGCTGAGCCCTCCTCTGTCCCTTCTTCTTTGCACCATGGTGCCTTCTGAGTCATCCCAAGGTTGCCACCATCTGAAAAGAGAAGCTTCTCTAAACAAAAGTGAGAGTAGCATTAATATATAGGTGTGGACATTAAGAGAAATGCTTACTGGGCAGTTTGGTGAACATAGTATATACATTTAGCGAGACACCAGCAGACATTACACCCTTAGGGCTCATGACTGCCCCTGTCATAGGGTTTTCAGTATCAGGGATGTATTCCCTCCCATGGAGCAAGCCTCCAGTCCAATTAGAGAGCAGCTGGTTTCCCCCATAACAGACATGCCACTATTGTACCCATTGGTTCATTTGGCCTGGCTGGCCAAATTTAAGGTTTTCAGTGTTCACTCTCAAGTATCTTCACTGGTGATTTCTCTCTCCCATTGAACTGCATGCAGTGTAGCTTTTTCCAACTTTCTGTCAGCTGGTCCTCATGGAGGAGGCTTTCAGCTCAGCTCTAGCAGGATTTCTCAGCGATCTTGCAGCCCAAGTATGTGGAGTCTTCAGCAATAGGGTCTTACCATCTATTCCTGGTGGGAAACCAAGGGCCTCAGCAATGGCCTATAATGTTTTGGGGGTATCTATGACCTCCCTGGCCAACAACTCACTGGTAGGTATCCCATCCACGGCACTGAAAATTTTCTAGTAACAATCTATGGCTTCTGAGTGTTCCATTGTCCAGAATAGTAGGTTTCCATATGACTTATTTATATCCTCTTAGATTTTGATTAGCCCTCCCTCCACCTTTCCTTTACTCAATCTCTTCCCCTGACCTCACTTAGGCCTTTTCACCCCCATTAATCTGTATATATATATGTTACCATCCTATTTATATCCCCTTTCTAGCTTACTGGCTTCTGCTACTGAGGTTTTTTTTTTTTTTCCTCACATAGAAGTCTAATCATTTGTAGCTAGGATCCACATATGAGAGAGAACATGTGATGTTTGGCTTTCTGAACCTGGGTTACCTCACCAAGTATAATCTTTCCAGATCCATCCATTTTTCACCAAATTTCATAACTTCATTTTTCTTTACTGCTGAGAAGAACTCCATTGTGTAAATGTGCCACATCTTCATTATCCACTCATCAGTTGTTCCTCTTCTATTTTGATGTCACCTTCCCCCCCCCATCATCCATGACAACATGTTGATAGACATAGTATTATGCAGGTCTTGTGCAGGTAACAACAGCTACTGTGAGGTCATGAATGCACTGGCCACTTTGTGACTGGAAGACAGCATTTCAAAGCACTCCTCCCCATTCTTTGGCTCTCACATTCTTTTTTTTTAAATATTTTATTTTTATTTATTTGAGAGAGAGAGAGAGAGAGACAGAAATAGGCACGTAGAGAGAGAATAGGTGTGCTAGGGTCTCTAGCCACTGCAAACGAACTCCAGATGCAAGCACCCCCTTGGTGCATCTGGCTTATGTGGGTCCTGGGGAGTTGAACCTGGGTCCTTTGGCTTTGCAGGCAAGCGCCTTACCCCTAAGCCATCTCTCCAGCCCTGGCTCTCACATTCTTTCTTCCACCTCTTCCACAATGGTCCCTGAGCCTTGGAGAGTATGATAAAACTTTTCTAACTAAGCGAGGCATGGTGGCACACGTCTTTAATCCCAGCACTCGGGAGATAGAGGTAGGAGGATTGCTGTGAGTTCAAGGCCACCCTAAGACTACATAGTAGATTCCAGGTCAGCCTGAGCTAGAGTGAGACCCTACCTGGAAAAGCAAAAAAAAAAAAAAAAAAAAAAAAAGCCGGGCGTAGAGGTGTATGCCTTTAATCCCAGCACTTGGGAGGCAGAGGTAGGAGGATTGCCATGAGTTCGAGGCCACCCTGAAAATACAGAGTGAATTCCAGGTCAGCCTGGGCTAGAGTGGGACCCTACCTCAAAAAACAAAAAACAAAAAAAAAAACAAAACAAAACAAAACAATGTCTAACTAAAAGTGAGAGAGCAACATTAATATATGGGTATAAACAGAAATATTTATAGGGGGGAGGGATATGATGGAGAGTGAAGTTTCAAAGGGGAAAGTGGGAGGAGGGAGGGAAGTACCATGGGATATTGTCTACAATTAAAGAAGTCAATAAAAAGAAATATAAATAAAAATAAATTTTAAAAATTAAAAAAAAAGAAATATGTAGAGGGAACTTTGGTGAGTATAATGCATAATCTAGCCATTTGGCCAAACAACAGTAGTAACTTCCCTTCTAGGGTTTATGACCTTTCCAGCCATAGACTTTCCATTAGCTTTTCAGTACCATACCTCCCATGTAGCAAGTCTCAAATCCAGTTAGACTGCAATTGGTTTTCCCCATAACATGCCACTATTGTACCAGTTAGCATATTTTACCTGGCTGGCCAGCTATAAAGCTTGCAGGGTTTAATATTTAAGACTGTTGGGCTGGAGAGATTGGCTTAGCAGTTAAGGTGTTTGTTTGCAAATTCCAAGGATCCAGTTTGATTTTCCAGGACCCACGTAAGCCAGATGCACAAGGGGGTGCATGCATCTGGAGTTCATTTGCAGTGGCTGGAGGCCCCGGCATGCCCTCTCTCTATTTCTCTCTCTGCCTCTTTCTCTCTTTCAAATAAATAAATAAATAATATTTTTTTTTATAAAGACTGTTGATGACGTCTTTCTCCCCAAAGTCTACATAGATCTTTCTAGCATCTGGACAGCTAGTTTAAAAGGGAGGTGGTTTTCAGTTTAACTGCAGCTTGATTTCTCAGTGACCTGCAGCCCAAGCATGTGGTGTATCCTGCAACAAGATCTTACCATCTGGTTCTGGTGGGCAACTAAGAGCCTTGGCAATAGCTTGTAATATTTTAGGGGCATCAGGGGCCTTCCTGACCAAAAATATCCCACTCTGGGCACTGAAATTTTCTTGTAACCATCTATGAATTCTGGGCACAGCATTATCTGTCTTCATAGGATACTTTTGACAAAACTTTCTCTTTTTATAATTAAAAAAATATTTTTTTATTTAAGAGAGGCAGATAGTGAGAGAGAGAATGGGCATGCCAGGGCCTCTAGCCACTGCAAATGAACTCCAGACACATTTGCTACCTTGTGCATTTGGCTTACAAGGGTCCTGGAGAATCAAACCTGGGTCCTTCTCTCCAGCCCAAACTTTCTCTTTTTTAACATATGTATTATTTATCTAGCAAAGAAGTAGGTTTCCATATGGCTTATTAGTAACATCTTTAATTTTGATTAACCCTCCTCCCTCCCATTCTTCTTCTCCATCTCCTCTTCTAACCCCACTGACTTTAGAATAGGAATCAGTTTTAGAGTTCTGAAGTCTCCATTCCTAGAAGGAAAACAGAATTAATCATCAGGTGATTCACACAGTGGGATAATTTAACTTTAAGTGTCTTTACTAATTCACAAAATCTCTTTTTATTTTTTATAGGGTTAAAGTATAATTTTATTTATATGTTACTTGTAATTGATAGTAAGATATATAAACAGATAAAAGTTTTGACAGTTTTTAATTCACTTTAAATTCATTTCACAACTGAACTGATAATACTACAAGATAACAGATACTCTGCTTCATACTCTGATACATTCCCACTAGTCTTTAATGGATTCAAATGTATTGTGTCTTTCAGTTGTAAAGATTACAAAAACTTTCACAGCCTAGTCACACTATACTCAAAGATTTTTTTTTTGATGTGCTAAAAATGTACTGAAATAAAAACATAAATTTCTAATAGCAACCTTAGTAAATGAAAATATAAGTACCAAATAAGTACCATTGTTTGTTGTTAACCATGCAGAATCACTTGCCTTCTTAGACACATTATGTAGTATTACAGTGATGTACACATTTAGGCATCTTCCCATCCCTCTGCCCATCCATCCATCCATCCATCCATCCATCCATCCATCCAGGTGCGTGAGTCTATACTATGAGAAAACCATGTCAGATACTCAGAGAAAATATATATGGAGCAATAAAGCTGGGGATAAAATAACCTTAGAATTTTTCATTGTAATTCAAAGCATATAGAAATTAAATATGCTAGTCAATGATGTTCTCTATTTGTTTTAGTAAAGACTTTTTGAAAATGGAAATTCAGACTCTATGCTTTGTTCTTTCTGTGCAATACCATAGTAGAAGAGACCTGGATTTAAATTTTAGACTAAAATCAAATTTTTTGAAAAGACACTGTAAAAATACTCTAAATTGGATTTTAGTCATGTTTTAGTCATGTTCCATTCTTTAGAAGCTACAGAGTACAACAGGCAAAAGCTTTCTTACTGGTCATGAAACCAATCTAAAAATAATCTGTTAATTAAACTACAGAAAGACAACTAACAATTAATAGGCTCATGGACATTTATGAATAATGTGCCACTACTTTTATTGTGATGTGATGCTGAGTAGAAGAAATCCTGACATGGCTGATGGGTTGAATATATTTCCTTCATCCTGAGGGCACAGGAGCCCACAAAACAAAGGCTGATTTTTAGTTATATGGAGCACAAAGTAACAAGGAAGGCAGACTATTATAAGGGTGAAGTAAGACTGAAAATATTCAAAATCTTTAGAACAGTATCAACACCACAGGTTTCCAAGTTGGAAAAAAAACCCAGAAATTAAAGAAAAATATAAAACTCATTAATAACTACTGATCTGCAGAAAATCATAGTGGTACAGACTCTAGTATGAGCACTTGAAGCATGAGCCAGGCAGCTGGACAGTGGAGACGACCCAGCTCCAGGCTAAAGCAGGCCCTTGGGAAGAGGCTGCAGACACTGGGGTTTTTGATGTCAAGATGCATGTAATTAAAACCTAGTACTGGTGGGTGATATAGGACAACTGCACAAGTTCACGAGTCCACTCACACAGGGGGTGATTTGGGCAGCTGGCTGATGTCCCCAGAACTCATGAACAAGCACCCCATTACTGTCCGCCAGACATTCTCTATGCACTCAAACAAAAGCCCTAGCTCCAGATTCTTCCTTCATCTAAAGCGAGAGACTGGGATCTGCAGTCAGTTGAAAAACACCTAAGTAAGGACTCTTCAGGAGGCAAAGTGTCCTAGCACGTCTGTCAGGTCATATCCTAAATCCAAGCCTGGGGATGTCAGGATTATTCTAAATAAGCAGCTGTCCATCCAGAATTACAAGCTGAAGACACTGTCCTCCTGGAATCCCTGGTGCCTACCTGAGCTGGGGTTGTGGGGTCGCCATGTGAGTGGACAGAGAGGAAATCGGGGTGCTCTGTCATGGCAATGGGGTGAATCAGGGTCATCTTGTTATGTACTTTTTAAACTTTAATGTGCTAACAACATGAAAGGAGATGACCATGTGCTTCTAGGATGGGGCGAAGGCCCCACTCATGCAAATGCAGCTTCTCCAGCCACAGCACCTTGGAAAGTGAACAGTTGACAGCATCCTTCACCTAAACCCAAGCTCTTAGAGCCCAGAGCAAGTGGAATGAGGGCGGATTTATGTTCTCTGTTAGAACCGAGATCTCCAGTGGCCTCACACAGGACACGCTCCCAGGTAATGAAGTGAGTAGGCGTCCTTAATGAGGCATCTCTGGCCAGCAGACACTACCTGCCCGGATGTGCTGTGCCCCGCTGGCAGTCAGGATGTGTGTGGGTCCCCATGGTCTCAGAAGGCTTGGTTTGTGGCTCCATGGAGCGCGCATCACCAGTTGTGTAGGAAGGGGTCACCGGTTGTGGGTGCAGAGAATAGTTGGGGGTAGCCTGATAAGAGTAATCTGTAACATCTGATGCGTGAGACCTAGTATCTGGGAACAGATATCCCTCGGAAGATGCTCAGTGGTGCACACTCTAAGACAACCTCTTGTCGGGTCTAAGCTCTTAGGCCATCATATTCCACTCCTGGCTCCTGTTTCTGGCTTTTCTAACCTTTTTCACTCACGGGTGGTGCCATCTATACGTTTTTGCTCCTTTTGACGCCGTTTCTCCTTCCGTTTGTCTTTTGTGTCCTGTAGCATTTTTTCTTTCCAGAGGTCAAGGAAATAGGGAGGACCAGTATAGAACTTTAGTCCATCCTTCTTCTCATCTCTGTAAGGTGTCAGAATGCTCAGAGGTGGAGTTTGCCTCTGGTTGTAAATGTCAGCAACAGGATTGGGAATGCTGTTCTTTGACACCACTTGCTGGTCTTGGATGGTGGAACTTTTGAAAGCTTTTTTCATGTTGATATCCTGCAGTGACACCTCTTCCACTGTGGAGTCCAGCTGGGTGACTGACTGTAAGGCGATCAATTCTGTCTTGAAGAGAATTTGCTCTGATGTGGAAGCTGTTAGCTTCATTAAACAACTCACCAAATACGTCTTCAGCATGTTTGCTCAGACGGCTCAGCCGGCGTGTGATGGCAGCCAGAGTACTGTTGGTGACACACTCCAGCTCACTGGAAATCCCTTCAGGCAGAGCTCCGCGGCACTTGTGCCGGGGTTCAATGTTCCTCTTCACTAAAGGCATGGCTCACAATCATGTAATTGTTGACTTATGGGTTGCAGAAACTTGGGTGGCATCACCAATTTGGCTCAGTTATCAGTAGTAACAGCAATCAAAATTAAACCGGCCCGCAACTCCTCCGTAACCCCGGTCCCGAGCTCCATGGTCCTGCTGCTCTGAGGCTTCCCCGGGGGCTCCACCCCCACCCCCACCCCGCCCTCCCGGCACCTCGGCGCCACTGACTGGACCCCTGTTTTGTTTTTGTTTTTGGAGGTAGGATCTCACTGTAGCCCAGGCTGACCTGGAATTCACTATGTGGTCTCAGGCTGGTCTCGAACTCACAGCAATCCTCCTACCTCTGCCTCCTAAGAACTGGGATCAAAAATGTACACCAGTATGCCCAGCTCACAAAATCTCTTTAATCCAAATTGTTAACTGACACTTAAGGACAGAGCAAGTTAACACACAGCTGAAATGGTAGCTGGGGACAAGTGAAGGCAGAGAAAAGGCACCAGGCCCCTTGTTGCCTTCCAGCTGCACAATCCATAGTCCTGCTGACCTTGGCAAGGAAAAATAAAGGAGTCAAACACAGTTTGTGGCCAGGCTAGGGAGTAACTTCTTTGCGGTTGAATGGGCTGTGCCCGTGGCACTGTGGCAAAGAGAATCTGACAACTCAAACTGACTTCAAAGAGACCCATGGTGTAATTCAGTGAGGAATCGTGGTTGACATGATCATTAAAACAGCAGAATCTCCCAGAAGGCAATCCCTGGAAATAAAATGCTGAACACAGTACAAGTCATCAGAAAGCCACTGGAACAGGAATTTCTAGCCTGACAGAAACCATCCACTTGATTTTCAAATGGAAAAGAGCTATGATCATATCCCAGTGCCTTGGATTTAGGTTGTTTCTGACACTTGAGATTAGCCAACTAAGAAATTTGCTCAATTTTGGGCTGGAGGGATGGCTTAGCGGTTAAGCCATTTGCCTGCAAAGCCAAAGGATCCAGATTCAATTCCCCAGGACCCACATAAGCCAGATGCACAAGGGGCCACACGTGTCTGGAGTTCGTTTGCAGTGGCTGGAGGCCCTGGCATGCCCGTTTCTCTCTCTCTCTCTCTCTCTCTCTCTCTCCCTCCCTCTTTCTCTGTCAAATAAATAAAGTATATAAATTTTTTTAAGTATCTTGAGAAAAAAAGAAACTTGTTAAATTTCATCTGACTTTATTTTTATTTTTATTTTTATTTTTAGCTCTGTGACCCTTTGGTGTAAGTTCTTTGACTCCTTTAGTTTCTATATCCCTCTATAGAATGCAAATAATTATAGGAACTTTTCTGCAGGACTATGTAGAGAATGACTAAATTATAAATGCAGGTGCTCAGCACTGTGTCACATGGATAAAGCTCGGAAGTTGCTGAAGCTATTCTGTTCACAAATATCTGTAGGGTGGCAGCAGGCTTCTTATGGGCACAGTGACTGTTAATACCATGTTCCTTCCATTTCTGTCCTGGATTACCAGGGGACAAGGACACAGACTCTTCTCTGTGTGCCCCAGTGTCAGCCAGTTATCAGTAAAGGCTATCTGAAGTCATCCTTTGATATCTTTGGGTTCTGGGACCCTCCACAGATGCAGGATATGCAGGTGCCTGCTCAAGTCCCACATAAAGTAGTTTAGTGTTCCCACATTGCCTATGTCCCCCTTCATCTTTTTTTTTTTTTTTTTCCTAGAGGTAGGGTCTCCCTCTAGCTCAGACTGACCTGGAATTCACTATGTAATCTCAGGGTGGCCTCAGACTCACAGTGATCCTCCTACTTCTGCCTCCCCAGTGTTGTGATTAAAGGCATGTGCCACCAAACCCAGCTCTCCTTCATCTTGAGATCACGTCTAGATGACATACAATGCCTGACTGATGTAAACGTTTATTAAACAGTATTACCTAGGAAACAATCACAATAAAAAACTTGTACATAGCCAGGCATGGTGGCGCACATGCCTTTAATTCCACTCCTCAGGAGGCAGAGGTAGGAGGATCACCATGAGTTTGAGGCAAGCCTGAGGCTACATAGTGAATTCCAAGTCAGCCTGAGCTAGAGTGAAACCCACCTCAAAGAACCAAAAAACAATAATAATAAAATAAATAAATAAATAAATTTGTACATGTTCAGCACAAACACAGTTTTGTGAGGTTTTGTTTGTTTGTTTTTATTATTTGAGAGAGACAGAGAGGAAGAGGCGGAGAGAGAGACAATGGGTGCGCCAGAGCCTCTCAGCCACTGTGAAAAAATTCCGGATGTGTGCGCCCCTTGTGAGCAAGAGTGGAATTGTGCACTTGTGTCACTTCATGTCTGGCTAAACGTGGGACCTGGAGAACGAACAGGTGTTCTTAGGCTTGGCAGGCAGGCGCCTTAATGGCTAAGCCATCTCTCCAGCCCTGTTTGTTTATTTTGAGGCAGGGTCTCATTCTAGCTCAGGCTGACCTCAAACTCATTGTGATCCTCCTACCTCTGCCTCCTGAGTGCTGGGATTAAAGGTGTGCACCACCATACCCAATGTCACAAACACAGTTTGAAAAAACATTTTTGCCTTTAATCCTAGCACTTGGGAGATAGAGGTAGGGGATCGTTATGAATTCAAGGCCAGCTTGGGACTACAGAGCAAGTTCCAGATCAGCCTGGGCTAGAGAGAGTACCTCCCTACCTCTAACACACACACACACACAAACACACACACACACACACACGTGTTTTTTTTTGTGTGTGTGTGTGGTTTTTTGGGGTTGGGTCTCACTCTAGCTCAGGCTGACCTGGAATTCACTATGTAGTCTCAGGGTAGCCTCGAACTCTCAGTGATCCTTCTACCTCTGCCTCCAGAGTGCTGGGATTAAAAACATGCACCACTGTGCCCGGCTGAAACCAAACATTTTTGATGGGTGGTTTTCTAAATCTGCAGGTGGAGAACTTATGGATACAGATGAGCAGCTGCATTATTCTGTGGCTATAAAATGAATAACACACAGTTCTTGCCCATAAAGTGTTCATAATCCCATGGGAAGAAAGTCACTACACAAAAACCCACTGGTAGCAATTGCCTTCTCATTGCTGGGACAAAATACCTATGAGATATTTGCTCTTGTCTGGCTAAATGGATATATTATGCATACCAAACTGCCCTGTAAGCACTTTTCTTAATGTTCATATTCATATTAATGCTACTCTCACTTTTGGTCAGAGAAGCTTCTCTTTTCAGATGGTGGTGACCTTGGGATGACTCAGAAGGTACCATAGGGCTGAAAAGAAGTGAGAGAGGAGTGCTCAGCACTGAGACATCTCTATCACACCTTCCAAGGCTCAGGATCCATTGCAGAAGAGGTGGTGCAAAGAATCTAAGAGTCAAAGGAAGGGTAGGACTGCTTACAATGCAAGTGTTCAGACACAAATTGGCCTTAATATTCATGAACTCGTAGTGCCTAGTACTACTTTCACAAGATCCTCATAACAGGAGGAAAAGATGATGACATCAAAATAAAAGAGACTAATGGACAGAGGGAATGAAGAGTGGATTTGTGAAGGGGAAAGTGGGAGAGCAGAAGGAAATATTATGGTTTATTGTCTATAATTATGGAAGTTGTCAATAAAGAACGTCTGATAAACTGGGCATGGTGGCACATGCCTTCAATCCCAGTACTGGGGAGGCAGAGGGAATGGGAACGCCAGGAGTGTTGCCATGAGTTCAAGGCCACCCTGAGACTTCATAGTGAATTCCGGCCTGGACTAGAGGAAGACCTTACCTCAAACAAAAACAAAAACAAACAAACAAAAAAAGAATATCTGATTTAAAAAATTCCCTCTTGGGCTGAAGAGATGGCTTAGTGGTTAAGGCGCATGCCTGCGAAGCCTAAGGACCCCGGTTCAATTCTCCAAGGTCCCACATAAGCCAGATGCACAAGGGGGCACACGCATCTGAAGTTTGTTTGCAGTGGCTAGAGGCCCTGGCACGCCCATTCTCCCTCTCCCTCCTTCCCTCTCTCTGTCTCTAATAAAGAAATAAATAAAAATAAAATCTTTTTTAAAAATTCCCTCTTGTATTGCTCTAGCATAGACTTCCAGCATTATATTGAGTAGAAGTGGGAAAAAATGACCTCTTTGTCTTATTCCTGATTTTAGTAAGATTTTTTTGAGTTTTCACCCTTTTAGTATAATACTGGTTATAGGTATGCCCTATACGGTCTTTGTTATGTTGAGATATGTTCCTTTTACTCCCAGTATGATAAAAGGATGTTGGATTTTATCATAACCTTTTTCTGCATCTGTTAGGTTCATCAGGTGATCTTTGTTCTTGAGTCCATTTATATGATATATTACATTTATTCATATGCACATATAGATCTAACCCTGAGGACCATCTGAGGATGGATCAACTATAAATGAGAGGAAATATATTAAGACAGCACCTAATTACACATTGTCTAATAATTAATATGATTACTACTATGACTAAGCCATTTTCACCATGAAGATCCAGAGATCCAGTTCCAAAGCTGTTCACCAAAAAGAATGGTATCTGACATGGTTTAAATTTGATTTCTTTTTTGGCCAGGTGTGGTGGTACACACCTTTGATCCCAGTACTTGGGATGCTCAGGTAGGATTGCTGTCAATTTGAGGCCTGCCTGAGACTGCAGAGTGAATTTCAGGTCAGCCTGGGCTAAAGACCCTACCTCAAAAAACCCCCAAAAAAGGGGGGGAGGGCTGGAGAAATAGCTTAGTGATTAAGGAGCTTGCTGCAAAGCCAAAGGACCGGTCAGGGCCTTGCTGACCATGTGGTTTCCCTTGGAAGCACATGGAACATTTTCCTCTTCATTCACTTTCTTTTGTATAATGTCCACTGGTTAGAGTCCAATCTCAGGTGTCTCTATGGCCTCTCTGATCAAAGGCACAGGTGACTTACCAGAGTAACAGGGCTCTTTCACAAAGGTCATGTTGTCCCAGGCTCCTGACCTACCTTGGAAGGAAAAAGTCAAAACACTGGCTGGTTCCTCTGTCCTCATTGGCTTTGGCAGTTGAACACCCAGAAGTTTCACCAGATTTTTAGTTTTTTTTGTGTGTGTGTAAGTGTGGTATATACATGTGTTTGAGTCCTTGTGGCACCCTGTGGGGGTGCACTCACCTGTGGTGGCTGCAGCAGAAATTATGTATCCTGCTCCATTGTTCTTCTGCCCATTCTGTTTTGAGTGTCTTACTGACCCCAGCCCTTGCTGCTTTTATGAGCTCCAGTGATCCCCTGCTCTCTGCTCACCTACAGGATTGGGGTTACAGGTATGCAGAGCCATGCCAGCTGTTTATATAAGTTCTGGAGATTCCAGTCTCAGGTCCCCTCAGGCCCTCCCGCTTGTGCAGGAAGCACACTAAACTGCTTAGTCATTGCTCCAGCCCAGTTCTTTTTTAAAAAACAAAATTTTGACAAGCCAGGTGTGATTGCCCATGCTTTTAATCCCAGCACTTGGGAGGCAGAGGTAGGAGGATCACTGTGAGTTCAAGGTCAGCCTGGGACTACAGAATGACTTTCAGGTCAGCCTGGGCTAGAGTGAGACCCTGCCTCAAAAAACAAAAAAAAAATTTTTTTTTACTTGACAACTTTCATACATATACACATAATCATAATCCCCTACACTCCAGCCCAGTTCTAAATTTAAAATTTTTTTATTTATTTGAGAGAGATAGACACACACAGAGGAAGAGAGTATGGGTGTACTAGACCTGCCACTGCAAACAAACTCGACTTATGCACCACTTTGTGCACCTGGCTTTACGTAGGTATTGGGGAATCAAACTTGAGCCATCAGGCTTTGCAAGCAAGTGCCTCTATTGAGCCATCTCGCCACCCTCCAATTCCAACTTTTGTTTTGTCTTTCAAAGTAGGGTTTCACTCTAGTCCAGGCTGACCTGGAATTCACTATGTAGTCTCAGCATGGCCTCAAACTCATGGTGATCCTCCTACCTCTGCCTCACAAATGCTGGGATTAAAGGTGTGCGCCACCATACTCGGCTCAATTCTAACTTTTGTGTAACATTTAGACAATGTTTAGACAAAAACCTTATTTAAACAAATTCTGATTTTATTAAGACTCAGTTTCTAAAGCAATGAAACACAACTTTAGCAGAAAATATAAGTGAAGACAGACTTTTCTCCCCTCAGAGTGATCATCTAGAAACCTACCAAAGGAACACTTGGTTGTTTTTTTTTAAATAATTTTTTAATTGACAACTTCTATACTTACATACAAAAAAAAATGCTATTTCCCTCCCCTCCCCCACTTGGTTTTGACATGTAAATTTTCAAATAGTCCAAATTATGATAAGAACAGATTACACTTAATTTTATTCCTCATAGAACCTTGAATTAATGACAAGTACGTAAGTACTAAAGCAGAGTGGCACGCAGGAATAAATCATCTGATTGGAATCCAGCTCACAGCTTTACGGAGGCTGAGGTTGTCCCTTAAGCAAAGGAAAATCTGGGCAAGGGAACTTCTCCCTCATTTGCCTGTTCATCTGCAGGGTAGATTTAGATGGAGGATGATGTTAGAAATTAGACTACCAGGGCTGGAGAGATGGCTTGGTGGTTATGCACTTGCCTGTGAAGCCTAAGGACCCCGGTTTGAGGCTCAATTCCCCAGTATCCATGCAGTTCAGATGCACAAGGTGGCACATGCATCTGGAGTTTGTTTGCAGTGGCTGGAGGCCCTGGTGTGCCCATTCTCTCTCTCTCTCTCTCTCTCTCTCTCTCTCTGCCTCTTTCTCTGTCTGTCACTCTCAAATAAATAAATTAAATTAAATAAAGAAAAAAAAGAAAGATTAAATAAATAAATAAATTAGACTACCATCTAGGGCCCAGTTTTCTTGATCCCCAGCTCATACTGGGACTATTCCATGTTGCAGAAGATGAGTCATCTCTTTGAGAGAGTTTGGGCCAAACTGTTCTCAGTGCAGCTGTAGAGGGTGTCTTAGTGAGATGGAAGTCTTATTTCACATCTCAGAAGGTTAGGTCTCTTCATTCTCTGGCTTGCAGTCAGGCCAAGCTGTGGTACAGAAAAATACTAGCCACTGTTTTGAAAATCAGAGAATCCCAGGATGCACTTGATGGGTACATCCTGCAGAGAGTTTTAAGGAGAAGGAAAAGATGTCTCTTTGACCCTTTCCCTTCTCCCCCTTAGTTCATTCAGGGTGTCCTTTGAAGTCTTAAGGTCATGGGTGTGTAGCAACTGATAGTCCCAATTGAAGAAGATCAAGCCAACAATTGTTACCCTCACCTGGGTCCAACTTGGAATCCTCCTCGTTTCTGTCTCCTTATCTTCCTGCAAACACCCGTAGAAAGAAGTTGAGCCCAAACTGCTTTGTTCCTCAGACCTTTCTTTAATACCATCCAACTCACTGATTTATCTCCTGAGATCTGCTGGTGTTACACATTTGGAAATTGCATTTTCCAAGTTGGTTCTCACATCACACTGACTTCTCATTTCTTCATCCCTGGTTGACCCACCTACATCACAACATTATGACCCTCTTCCTGCTATTTCTGTTCTCCTTTAGCCCCAGAGGCACCAACTCTTGAGGTTTTCACCTGACTGTGTGAGTCCACAGCTGGAATCAATCCCTCTGAAAGATCTAATAAGTAAAAACACGCTGTGTTTGTCATGTCATATGGTCTGATCTGGTTGTTCTGTATAACTAAGTCCATACTTCCCATTTTGCTCATGATCAAACCTCCTGCAACCATCCTTCCTTTACGAAGCAATGTAAGTTGCAAGTTTGAATACAGTAGCTCCACTGGGACACACCTAAAGTAGGTTAAATAGGGAAGTAAATGTCCCTGTTGGACTATCATAGAGTAGCCTTTTGGGGTTCTGATATGAAACAAAGAGTAAAATGAACCTCCTAGTCCAATGTATCCCTATCTTTCAACTAGTAGGGAAGCCTGAAAAATCTATCCATCTCTTGGGGGACATGACAAAGGGGACACTGATGGAGCATGCTTTCTGTCAGCCAATCCAGAAAAGAACATCTGCTTCTTGAAATCCTTATTAGAAGTGCTGTAGAAACTACTGGTCTAGGGCTGGAGAGATGGCTCAGCAGTTAAGGTGCTTTCATGCAAAGTCTAAGAACCAGGGTTAGATTCCCCAGTACCCATGTTCTCATATTACGCAGGCTTTGTGTAGCTAATGTCAACCACTGTGTGGTTATGAATGCAACAAACACTTTGTATTCAGAAGATAGCATTTCAAAGCACTCCTCCCCATCATTTGGTGCTTACATTCTTTCCCCACTTCGTTCACAATGGTCATTGAGTCTGAGGGTATGATAGAGATGTCTCTCAATGCTGAACACTCCACTGTCTCTTCTTTTCAGCACTTTGATGAGTTTTGAGTATCCCCAGTAGCCTCACCACTTAAAAGCTTCTCTAACCAAAAGTGACAATAGCATCAGTATATGGGCATAAGTACAAAATTTTAGAGGGCAATTTAGTAGGCATTATATATCCATTTAACTAAACAATGGTAGCAGTTCCCCCCAGGGCTTATGACCTACTAATCCATAGGCTTTTGACTAGGTTTTCAGTGCCAGACATGAATTCCTTTCCATGAAATGGGCCTCAAAACTGATCAGAGAGCAGTTGGTTTCCCCTTATCAGACATGCCACCATTGTGTCAGTTGGGATATTTGGCTTGGATGGGCAGCTGTGAAGCTTGCAGGGTCCAGGTCTGGAGAGATGGCTTAGCGGTTAAGGCGCCTGCCTGCTAAGCCTAAGAACCCAGTTCCAATCTCCAGGTCCCACGTTTAGCCAGATGCAAGGGCACAATGATGCACTTGACCACAAGGGGGCAGACACATCTGGATTTCGTTCACAGCAGCTGAGAGACTGCTGGTGTGCCCATCTCTGTCTCCCTCTCCCTCTCCCTCTGTCTGTCTCTCTCTCCAAAAATAAAATAAAATAAAATAAAACTGTTAATGAATTTTCTCCTCCAACAGGCTATATAATTCTAGCATTCTTACAGGGAGGAGGCTTCTAGCATAGCTCCAGCTTAATTTCTCAGGGACCTATAGCCCAGGAATGTGACGTCTTCAGCAATAGGGTCTTACCATCTAGCTCTGGTGGGCCACCAGGAGACTTAGCAATAGTCTGTAATGTTTTGGGGGCATCAGGGACCTCCATAGCCAACAACTTACTGGAAAGTATCCCATCCCTATCACTAAAACTTTTCTAATAACAATCTCTGGCTTTTGGGTACAACATTATTCACCTCCACAATACTTCTGCCCAAACTCTCTCTTTTTAACATATATTATTCGCTAGTGAAGTGGGTTTCCGTATGATTTATTCATAAATCTTAAACTTTGATTAACCCTCCTCCTACTCTGTCCTCTCCTCCATCTGTTCCCCTTAGACCATTACCTCTCCTTCCCTAGTATTCAGCCCCTCGACTTTCTTATCTACTATACCCTCCCCTCTCTTTCCTCCCTCATGGCCCTTTCTAGCTTCTTGGTCTTTACAACTGGCTTTAAAATTTTTTTTATTATAAAAAAATTTTTTTATTGACAATTTCTATACTTACATACAAAAAACGCATGATATTTCCCTCCCCTCCCCCCATTCCCCTGATACAACTGGCTTTTATTCCAATTCACATACAGACCTAAACACTGACTCTAGGATCGACATAGGAGAAAGAACATGCAGCATTTGACTTTCTGAGCCTGGGTTATCTCACTGAGTGTCATCTTTTCCAGACCCATCCATTTCCCTGAAATTTTCATTTTTATTTACAACTGAATAAAACTCCATTGTGTAAATATATCACATCTTCATTATCCATTTATCAGTTGATGTTTCTTTATTTTTCCAGATATAGAAGTGTTTTGTGTTGGTTTTTGTTTTTGTTTTTTTGAGGTAGTTTCTCACTATAGCCCAGGATGACCTGGAATTCATTATGTAGTCTCAGGGTGACCTTAAGCAATCATCCTACCTCTGTCTCCACAGTGCTAAGATTAAAGGTGTGTGCCACCACGCCCAGCCAAGATCTTCCTGCTATAATTTTATTGAATAGATTCTATGACTTTAGCTGTTTTTTCTTCTTCTCAGTTCCTTCTTCAGTTCTATGAATCTTAGACTTGGTCTCTTGCTCATATTCCAGAATTCTTGGATATTGTGGTCATACTCATTTTTTTTCCTCATTAATATTTTAATGTAGTATTTATTTGACCTCATCTTCCGTGACTAATATTCTTTTCTGTTTTTGGTTGAATCTGTAGTTGGTGTTTTTCACTGTGCTTTTTCAAATGGTTTTCTTTCTTTCTTTCTTTCTTTCTTTCTTTCTTTCTTTCTTTCTTTTTTTTTTTTTGTTTGTTTGTTTTTTTGAGGTAGGGTCTCACTCTAGCCCAGGCTGACCTGGAATTTACTCTGTATTCTCAGGGTAGCTTCAAACTCATGGAGATCCTCCTACCTCTGCCTCCCAAGTGCTAGGATTAAAGGCGTGCACCACCACGCCCAGTTTTGTTTTTGTTTTTTTATGAGGCCAGTTTTCACTCTAGACCAGACTATCCTGGAACTCACTCTGTAGCCTCAGGTTGATCTTGAACTCACAGGGATCCTCCTACTTCCGCCTCCCAAGTGCTGAGACTAATGGTATACACCACTACACCTGGCTTCCACTGTTTTTTATTCATTTCATTCTTTTTTTTTTTTTCATTTCCAACACTTGGAAAATTTTTTTCTCAAAAAAAAATTTAGGGGATAGAGAGAAAGCTCAGCAGTTACACTTCCTTGCAAAGCCTACCAGCCCAGTTTCAATTCCCCACTACCCTCATAAAGCCAGATGCACAAAGTGGCACTTGCATCTGGAGTTTATGGCAAGAGGTCCTGGCAAGCCCATACTTTTCCCTCCTCACCTCTCCTTTCCTATCCTCTCTCTCCTCTCCTCTCCTCCCTTCCCCTTCCTCTCCTTCTTCTTCTCTCTTTCTCTCTCTTTCTCTCTCTCACACACACACAGTAATTCTGTCTGTCTCACATAAATGAGTAAAAATATTAAGTAGCCTACATAGTGAATTCCAGGTCAGCCTAAGCTAGAGTGAGACCCTATCTTGAAAAAAAAATTTTTTTAAATTAAAGACTATTCCAAATGCTCAATTTCCTTACTGAATTTTTTTCTATGTTGCTGATATTTTCACCTTTACTGCTGAAACTGCTACTGTTAAATACATTATCATTTGGAAGGAAAATGGCCCAACTACTTTACATTGAAGCAATGGAAAGGAGGCCTGAGGAAAGACTGAATGGTAGAAATAAAAACTGTTTTGTAAGGAAGAAACCTGCTCTTCAATGTCACTGATTTATTTTGTCCCTGAATTAAGAACATGGCTGTGTCCTGCACAACTAGCATTGGTTTCAGAAGCATGAAAAATGTGTGGAGTGGTCATGAAGTGCAAATGGTTCCAGGAGCCACTGCTGAGACATGGCGTACAGGTAAGGACATGATTACCCTGATAGGCTGGCAAAGCCATTGGGATATGGACCATGGTTTGCATAGAGATCTGAAGATGTTTTGGATATACTAGGACTGTACAAGGTCTACCATGGAGTGCTGTTGGCTTGGGATGGAAGTTTTCCCTGGCTATTCAACCCAGCTGGAGGGGTGAAATTTGGAAGATCTGGAGACTATCAGTCAATGGTTATGGTATTGAACTTGAACTGCAGATGTCTGATGTTTGCTTTATGGTTGTTGAGTTTGTATTGGTGCAGTCTCTCCTTTTTATGCCTTATAGCAGTTGGAAAGCTGGAAATGTTTACTCTGTGCCTTTATATGTTGGAAATATGTATTTTATTTTATTTTATTTTGTAGAACTCACAGTTAAAAGACAGCATTAAATCTCAGATGAGATGTTGGACTTTGGAGCAATTTTAAAGTTGGCAAAGAGTATGAGATCTTTGAATTTAGACTGAAAATAGTATACAATGTGAGATGGTTATGAATATATTGGGGACCAGGGCAGAATGTGGTAGTTTGAATAGATGTCCCCCAATAGATTCAGGAGTTTTACTAAAGATTGTAACCTGGTGTCACAGGTTTAAGGTGTGGGGATGGATCTGGAATTTCAGACTAAAAATATGCAAAGTATTTGACTTCTTCCTGGGGTTTTGAGAATGCTTGCTCATTGTGCTGGTGTTGGCATTTCTCTCTGCATGGGCCAGCTTCTTCTGGCATTATGGAACTTCCCCTAGATCTGTAAGCTTCAATAAATCCTTTCTTCCTCCCATAAACTGGTCTGGAGGTTCATCCCAGGATGTAAACTGACTGTGACATAGGGATAGTTCAATATATGTAAATCAGTAAATGCAACACATCATATAAATACACTCAGGACAGAAATCACATAATCATCTCAATAGAAGCAGAAAAGGCCTTTGATCCAAACAATATCTCATTATGATTAAAACATTGGAGATATTAGTGATGGAGTGAACATTTCTCAACAGAATAAAGGTAATATAACAATCCTATAGCCAACATAATACTAAAGTGGAGAAAAACCTAACACATTCCCATAGATTATTGGCATAAGAGAAGGGAGAAGATTGTCTACTCTCTCCATTCCTATTTAACATAGTACTTGAAGTCTTAGCTAGAGTAATAAGAGAAAGAAATGAAAGGGATAAACTGGGCATGATGGTGCATGCCTTTATTCCCAGTACTCAGGAGGCAGAGGTAGGTAGACCCTACCTTGAAAAAACAAAAGAAAGAAAAAGAAAAAAGAAAAGAAAAGAAAAAGAAAGAAATGAAAGGGATATAAATTGGATAGGAAGAAAAATTATCCTTCTTTGCAGTGCTATGATTCTATATGTAAGAGACCCTAAAACTCCATCAGAAAACTCCTAGAGTTAATAAACACTTTTAGCAAAGAGGCAGGATTAACAAAATTAACACATAGACATCAGGAGCCTTCTCATGTACCAATGACAAACATATGGAGAGCAATCAGGGAAATAGCCTTATTTACAATAGCCACAAAATAAAATTGAATGACAAAATATCTATAACCAAGGAAGCAAAAGACTTCTACAGTGAAATTTTTTTGTTTTTTTTTTTATGGTTGTTGTTTGGTTGGTTGGTTTGGTTTTTTTTTGTTGTTTGTTTGTTTGTTTGTTTTGTTTTTTTTTCGAGGTAGGGTCTTGCTCTAGTCCAGGCTGACCTGGAATTGAGGGTGGCCTCAAACTCATGGTGATCCTTCTACCTCTGCCTCCCAAGTGCTGGGATTAAAGGCACCACCACTCCTGGTTTGTTTTGGTTTTTCAAGGTAGGGTCTTTCTCTAGCCCAGGCTGGCTTGGAATGCACTATGTACTCTTGGGGTAGCCTTGAACTCACAGTGATTCTCCTAACTTTGCCTCCCAAGTGCTGGGATTAAAGGTGTGACCACCATACCTGGTTTATAGTGAAAATTTTAATAAACTGAAGAAAGAAATGGGTAAGGTAAGCCAGGCATGGTGGCTCATGCCTTTAATCCCAGCACTCAGGAAGCAGAGGTAGGAGGATTGCTGAGAGTTTGAGGCCACCCTGAGACTACATAGTTAATTCCAGGTCAGCCTGGACCAGAGTAAGACCCTACCTTGAAAAAAAAAAAAAGAAGAAAGAAAGAAAGAGAGAGAGAAAGAAAGAAAGAAAGAAAGAAAGAAAGAAAGAAAGAAAGAAAGAAAGAAATGGGTAAGGTACCACAAGATTTCCTGTGTTCATGGATTGGAAGAATTAATACCATAGTTGGGCATGGTACACATGCCTTTAATCTCAGCACTCAGGAGGCAGAAGTAGGAGGATCTCTGAGAGTTCAAGGCCACCCTGAGACTACATAGTGAATTCCAGGTCAGCCTGAGCTAGAGTGAGACCCTACCTCAAAAACAAACAAACAAACAAAAAAGAATTAATATCATGAAAATGGCCATATAGCCAAAAGTAACTGAATACTAAGATTCAATGCAATCTCAAACAATTTAGTATCATTCTTCAAAGAACTAGAAAATATAATCTTAAAATTTATATGGAAGCACAACAGGCCCCAGATAGCAAAAGCTGTCCTTAGCAAAAAGAATGCCTCTGGAGGTTTTGGCATACCTGATTTCAAGTTATACTAAAGAGCCCTACTGCTAAAAACAGCATGGTACTGGAACAAAAACAGACAGGTAGATCAATGGAATAGGACCCAGATATCAGTCTATGAAACTAAATCTACCTGATTTTTGACAAAGATGCCAAAAATACTCATTGGAGAAAAGACAGCATCTTCAACAAATGATGCTGGGAAAGCTAACTATCTACATATAGAAGAATGAAACTATACTTTCATCTCTCACCATGAACACCAATCAAACCAAATGGATCAAAGACCTTGCTGTAAGACTCCAAACTCTGAAAGTGCTAAAGGAAATAGGAAATACACTATAAGATATAGGCATAGGTAATGATTTTCTGACTAGGATCCCAAGTTTGTAGCCATACAATCCTTAAGGTGCCTGAACTCATCTGAATAGAACCTGAGGTGCTTAGGAAATAAGGTCAGTCATTGACAAATGGAACCTGTGGTAGTTTGAATGGATGTTCCACAATATTTCAGGATAAAGAACAGCTAGCTATACATATGACCGAGGTTTAATATCTACAATGTACAAATAACTCAAAAAAACAAACATTGGCTGGGTGGGGTGGCATGCATGCCTTTAATCCCAGCACTCGGGAGGCAGAGGTAGGAGGATCACTGTGAGTTCAAGGCCACTCTGAGACTACATAGTGAATTCCAGGTCAGCCTGGGCTAGAGTGAGACCCTACCTCAAACCCTCTCACCCCCAAAAAATGTATTCCACATCCTTAGATATCAGAAATGCAAATTAAAACTTCTCTGAGATGCCATCTCACTGCAGTCAGAATAGGTAGCATCAAAAAACAAATGACAGGGCTGGAGAGATGGCTTAGCAGTTAAGGCATTTGCCTGTGAAGCCTAAGGATCCCGGTTCGATTCTCCAGGTCCCACATAAGACAGATGCACAAGGGGGCTCATGCATCTGGAGTTTGTTTGCAGAGGCTAGAGGCCCTGGCGCGCCCATTCTCACTTTCCCTCTCTCTTTCCATCTCTCTGTCTCTAATAAATAAATAAAAATAAAATATTAAAACAACAACAACAACAACAAAATGACAGGCTGGAGAGATGGCTCAGCAGTTAAAGGTATTTGATTGCAAAGCCTGCTGGCCCAGGTTGGATTCCCCAGTTCCCACATAAAGACAGATGCACAAAGTGGCACATGCATCTGGAGTTCGTTTGCAGTGGCTAGAGGCTCTGGCACATCCATTCTCACTCACTCTCTTTCTCCTGTATCCTTGCAATAAATAATAAAAATTATTTAAAATTACAACAAATGCTCTCGTGAGGGTTTGGAGAAAGAGAGACCCTTATTCACTACTGGTGGGAATGCAAGCTGGTACAGACACTGGAAATCAATATAGGGGTTTCTCCAAAAGATAAAAATAGAGGACTGGAGGGATGGCTTAGTGGTTAAGGCATTTGCCTGCAAAGCCAAAGGACCCAGGTTTGATTCCCCAGGACCCACATTAGCCAGATGCACAAGGGGGTGCATGTGTCTGAATTTCATTTGCAGTGGCCCTGGTACACCAATTCTCTCTCTCTCACTCGCTCTTCCTCTTGCTCTGTCAAATAAATAAAAAATAAAATATTTTTAAAAGATAAAAATAGAACTCTTTATGACCCAGCTATAACACTCCTAGACATATACTATATAGGTCCTACACTTTACTTCAGAGATGCTTGCTAATCCATGTTTATTGTGGCTATATTTACAGTAGGTAGGAAACAGAATTAGCCTAGATGTCCATCAACTGAAGAATGGATAATGGAGATGTGATACATAATCACAATGACAAAGGCTCAGAAATACAAATACCACATTCTCAATCATATGCATTCTAGCTTCAATTTCTACACTACTAGTTATAAGAGGTCAGGAAGCTAGAAAGGGGACATGGGGGTGGGGAGATGTTTTGAGAGGAGGAAAAAACACATGTGAGCCAGGTATGGTGTCACATGCCTGTAATCCCAGCACTTGGGAGGCAGAGGTAGGTGGATAACCATGAGCTTAAGACCACCCTGAGACTCCATAGTGAATTTCAAGTCAGCCTGGACTAGAGTGAGACCCTACCTCAAACAACAACAACAACAAAAACATGTGACATGAAAGTAAAGGAGGTAATAGAGCTAAAGGTTTAAGCAGAGATGGAGCAAAGGGATAAGGAAGAAAGGGATGCTGGGAGGATGAATCAAAACTAGGGATAGGGGCTAGAGAGGTATCTCAGCACTAAAGGTGCTTGTTTGCAATGCCTAACAACCTGGGTTCAGTACCCACATAAGCCAGATGAACAAAGTGGTACACACATCTGGAGTTCGTTTGCAATGGCTAGAGGCCCTGGCATACCTGTTCTCTCTCTCTTTCTCCCTCTCTCTTCTTGCAAATAAATAAGTTAAATTAAAAAAATAGGGATATATGGGCTTGAGAGATGGCTTAGCAGTTAAACACTTGCCTGTGAAGCCTAAGGACCCTGGTTTGAGGCTCGATTCTCCAGGACCCACATAAGCCAGATGCACAAGGGGGCACACATATCTGGAGTTCGTTTGTAGTGGCCGGGGCCCTGGCACACCCATTCTCTCTCTCTCTATCTGCTTATTTCTGTATTTCTCTCTCAAATAAATAAATAAATAATAATAAATAGGGATAGGGCTGGAGAGATGGCTTAGTGATTAAAGCATTTGCCTGCAAAACCAAAGGATCCCAGTTCGACTCTCCAGGACCCATGTAAGCCAGATACACAAGGGGGGACGTGCATCTGGAGTTCGTCTAACCCAGCTGAAGAGCATGTGTTCTCTACAACTGACCTGTCAGGAAAGATGTGCCAATTGGTAGCATGACTGTTATGGGAGTAAACACTTTCTGATGAGAGTTGAGGACCACTCCACAGGAGGAAATTCATACCTATACTGTAAGCTTTGCCAAAAGCTCATAACTAGAGTGGTCATAGGCTCTAGTGGGGGAGTCTACTACTGTCATTGTGCTAAAAGGACCGGATATCAAACTACCTTTTAAATATTTCTGTTTGTACACATAGATTTGTGCAGTTTTCAGCCTTGATCACAGATGTCTGTTTTGGTAGTAGTCAAAGGTTGATGTGGCAATGCATAACTGGTGAAAGTGCTCAGAATAACGACTATTGTGTGTTCAGACATAAATGGGACATCTATATCACTCGGTAAGGTTCAAGAAACATCTTAAAAGAGGGGGTAGAATGAATTTAAGAACTGGAGGATTGTGGAAGAGGGCTATGGAATGCTGTCATAAAGATACAGTGTGGCCATAACACTCATGAACTCATAGCAGCTGTGGTTTCCTGCATAAGATTGAGCCTACAAATATTACATCATAGATGAGGGGAGGGAGTCATGAGACCCCACTCCTCCCAAAGGAGCCATGGTTGTTGGGGGGGGGGGGCGGAGGAGAATCATGTAGTTCAGTAATATAGCCACTGGTAAATTGTCCATATTCCAATAAATAAGCCCCCACCCCATGCTCATGCAAACAACCCTAATTCAAGTCAGTGAGTCACAAAAAGAGAGAGAGAGAGAGAAAGAGAAAGGAAGGAGGGAAGGAGGAATGAAGGAAGGAAGGAAAAGAGGGAAGGAGGAAGAAGGAAGGAAGAAAGAGAGGAAGGAGAAAGAAAAACATGAAAGTAGGAAGGGGGGTTAGTACAAAAGAATAAGGGGCTTAGTGGGAGTGGGAAGGAGATAAGAGATGGTGATTGGGGAAGTGTATGATTAAATACATTGTAAACATCTATGAAATTATCAAAAATAAATCCAGGCATGTTGGTGCACACCTTTAATCCCAGCACTCAGGAGGCTGAGGTAGGAGGACCACCATGAGTTCAAGGCCAGCCTGGGCTGGAGTGAGACCCTGCCTGGAAAAAAATCAAATCAAAACAAACAAACAAAAAAGGGCTAGGGAGATTGCTTAGCGGTTAAGGTGCTTGCCTGCAAAGCCAAAGGACTTCAGTTTGATTCTCCAGGACCCACATAAGATGGCTGCACAAGGTGGCACATGCATCTGGAGTTCATTTGCAGTGGCTGGAGGCCCTGGCACACCCATTCTCTCTCTAACTAACTAACTGACTAAATAAATAAATACATAAATAATTTTTAAAAGATAAATAAATAAATAATTACCTATTAATTTTTAAAACATGGCTATTAAAATGTTAAATTACAGCTGTGTCTCAGATTATATTTCTAATAGTTAGCTCTGCTCTAGGGCAACTGACCATTGGAAGTCAGGAAAACCTCCTGACTTTTTTTGTGGTTTTTTTTTTTTTTTTTGATTTTTTTGAGTAGGGTCCCACTCTGGCCCAGGCTGACTTGGAATTAACTATGTAGTCTCAGGGTCTGACTTCTTTTGAGAAGGAAATATTGACCTCTTTCCCTTCTTATTTGGCAGTTGCAGAGAGGTGAACTAATGACGGCTTAGGACATCAGACAGATGGGGTATGGTCCCTGCTGCATCACTGTCCATATGGCAGTGAGCAAGTCTTCAGCTTCTCTGGGTAGGATCTGTTCGGTGAGGAGGCTGGATGGATGAGCTCCAGACTGTCCTAGTCTTCACCTTTCCCACGCGGTTGCATCAGGTAAGTGTAGTAGCCAACACAGATGGAGATCATTCTCCTTCAGACAGCTTCAGATGCCCGCTTGAGAAGACATTAATTTGACAGAAAGGGTCTGGCAAGATTGAGATGTAGACAAACTCTTCAGTGCCCTTTCTGTCCCTGTTCCTTTGCCTTAGACATCTCCTCCTTTCCTAGATAGTCTCCACTTGGCACCTGACACTTCCTGTGCACCATGACATTTTTGTTGTTGTTGTTTTTAGAGGTAGGGTCCACTCTAGCCCAGGAACAACTTGGAACTCACTCTGTAGTCCCAGGCGGGCCTTGAACTCACAGCCTTCTTTCTTCCTCTGCCTTCCAAATGCTGGGATTAAAGGCGTGTACCACCACACCTGCCCACCATGACATTTTTTGACCCTTTGCTTTTCCTGCAAACTTACCAATTTATATTCTTCAATGCTCTTCTAATGGACACATTAGTTTACTCAACCATCAAATAACATATTAATGTTTGATAAAGAATTTACAAGCCAAACGTGGTGGCACACACCTTTAATCTGCATTTGGGAGGTAGAAGTAGGAGAATTGCCGTGAGTTTGAGGGCACCCTGAGACTATATAGTGAATTCCAGGTCAGCCTGGACTAGAGCGAAACCCTACCTCAAAAAAAAAAAAAAAAAAAAAAAGAAAAGAAAGAAAGAAAGAAAGAAAAAAGAATTTACATATTTTACCCTACTATGTCCAGTCAAATGTCAGACATTAAGCTAGGCAGCCCCTACACACTCACACCAATCTCCTCATGTGTCTGAGGAGTCAGTTAAATACATAATCTGAACACCTGTGAAAATCACCTGGAAAACAGAGCTTCCCATAAAGTTCAATTAATATTATTATTATTCAACTCAAACTTTCCAGGGCCTTCCTCTCTCATTATCTCATTTGCACTGAAATCTAAAAGCCATATCTAACACACACACACACACACACACACACACACACACACACACACACATACACGAGAGAGAGAGAGAGAGAGAGAGAGAGAGAGGGAGGGAGGGACAGAGAGGGAGAGAGAAAGGGAGAGAGACAGTTTTTCAGTCAACTATATTTTTAGATGCATAAGAAAAAACTTTGTTCATTGCAGTGTTTATTTTCAGAACTGTAAGTTATACATTGCAGGTGTTTGAAAGGTATTTGTGGAAAGAAGGAAGGAACAAAAGGAGGGAAGGATGGAGATGAAGATGGATGGATAAACTAGTTTTATTTAATAGAAGAAGAGTTGGAGAGGTTAAGTAACTTGCTTAGATTTTACATACCAAATTAAGTGGCTCTGCATTAAATATTACCTCAAACATGCTTGAGTATTACAGAGTTTATTTGAAATGTTGCATGACTTTTAAAATCAAAGAAGCCTAAATAAGTGTCACATGTAGATTATTTGTTTTTAAAAGGAAAAAGAAAGCACAGTAGAGCCCAAAAGCATCACATGCTTTCTGGGTAAAACAAAAAACTTAGTATTATTGAAATACCAAATGGATTAGATATCATACTTTGTTTTCATTCCTTCTTGTATATATACTGCAAAGGTATAGAGCATCCTTTGTTTTGTGACTTGGGGAAGCTGCTAAAAATGCATGGGGTTTACTGAACAGGCCCCAGTAGGTCAGTGTCTCAGAACACAGACCTACCCCTTCTATTCTGCTCAAGGTAACATAAGCTTTTAGGCGTCCATTTTGTAGTTCAGCTAAAACATGATTGATAAATTAGAGGCTGGATAATATCCTTGTTCACTCTTTTTAGTTTGTAGCAAAAAAAAAAAAAAAAAGGAAAATATAATGTCACAAATACATAAACCAGAGAAGAGAAGGCAGCCCCTTGGGGCAGGGGATGTAGCTCAGTGGGAGGGCTCTTGAGGGAGGCCCTGGATTCAATCCACAGTATAGTGAAATCAAACAAACAACCAAAGGCCTTTCAGAGAACATCTGGTCATTTCCCAGATAAAGAGCATGCATCCCTGGGAGGTGAATTTCTGCTTATATAATTATGATGTTTGACATGCTTTTAAGGGTAGCATAGAGATATGAAACAAAAATCTGAGAACACATGGCTGAAATTTTTCATGTTTTCTCAGGAGCTGCATTAAATCATAACATCAGTTTTCTTTTCAATTCTCTAAAAGTCTGCATCCCACTAAAAATGATCTCATGCCTCAGAAAGGGAATAAATGTGTGTATGTTTATTGTCATAAAATCCAAACTGACCAAACATTAGCACTCTTTGTGCATTCTAGACACCACGCTCCCTAAACTTGGCTGCATTCCATTTCTGCTTAAGCACTTTGACCATGTGCTGTAAATAGGGAGGCTCAACCTGCAGCCAGGTAAAAACTCATGTTTAGTGATGGATGGTCTATGTGAGCTGCTCTAGGTGACAATGGCAAGATGCTCCACATGGGTAACTTATCAGCTTGCTCAGGGACAAAGTTAAATGAATTTCCCCTATTCTCTTGTTCCTGTATTTCAACTTTTCCTCTTTAATTCTTTATTTCTTCTTTTCTAATAGTTAAATAAATACACATTTAAAGCAAAGAAAAACCATGGGGGATAAAACAGTACAATCTTAGACAGCATTACATCGATATTCCCAACATTAACATGTTCACATGGTGGCGTTTAAGAGGTAATTAATTGACAAAAAAAAAAACCATGAATGTTTGGATTAAAATTTTTGTTTTTGTTTTCAAGGTAGCCCTGGCTGTAGCCCAGGCAGACCTATTTCTTGTTCTCAGGGTTAAATAAACTCACACAATTTAAACCAAAGAAAAACCAGTGCTGGGATTAAACAGTTCAATCATGCCCAGCTAAAATTCAAGACTTTGATTTGACATCATCAAAACTTTTCCTCTACATTTTAAAGAGTAATAATTGAAAAAATCACAGCATGGATAATCATGTTTGGAGTTAAAATTTTTGTTTTGTGACGTAGCCCTGGCTGTATCCCAGCACCTGGGAGGCAGAGGTAGGAGGATTGGGTGGAGTTTGAGGCCACCCATGAGAATCCTCCTAGTGAATTCCAGGTCAGCCTGGGCTAGAATGAGACCCTACCTCAAAAAAAAAAAAAAAAAACAAACAAACAAACAAACAAATCCTGTGATTGTGACTCTGAAACACTATTGTGTAATGAACTCATGGTGAGAGAGATAGTTATAGCCATGATAGGCAACCAGTGGTTAAGTGGAGGCTTTGGAGCCTGATCACCTGGATTAGAATCCCAGCGCTACACTTTAAGCATATGGGAAACTCAACTCCTCTCCTCAGAACATGCCTAATAGAAATAATGAGAATACTATTTTGAAAAAAGATTATAAGCAGCTAGATTTATAGAGATCCTAATGTAGAGCCAGGCACATAGCATGTCCTCACTCAGCACTAGCCACTCTTGGACCATCTTCAGAGCAGTGCCATGATAACCAGAACCAAAGGAAGAGTCAGGAAAGGACGGCTCTGTGATCTGCACCATCACATTTTCTGGTAGTAACTTTACAGAACTTTATTTATGGAAACCAAGAGGGACCAGGCACAGCTTGCCATTGCCTTTGTCTTCAGAAGTCAGGGCAGCAATTGCCTGGTGAGCAAAGGCATATCCATAGGGGTCCAATCACCCCTCCCTCATCATGGTGTCCAGATGAAATCTGGTAGAAATGAGGCGTGTCGAGGAACAGATGCCACAGAGGGACAAGGCACAGACTGGGAGAGATGGTGTGAACCCAGAGAAGCAACTTCCAACCTCCATGACTCTAGTGGTGGGGGCAGAAAAAGGAAAGAAAAGTTAATAACTATGGCAACAACAGGAGCCTTCCCAAGCCAAAATCCTGGGAAAATCAGTCTTAGAAATGAGATAAGGGAAGCCGGGTGTGGTGGCGCATGCCTTTAATCCCAGCACTCAGGAGGCAGAGGTAGGCAGATCGCTGAGAGTTCGAGGCCACCCTGAGACTACATAGTTAACTCCAGGTCAGCCTGGACCAGAGTGAGACCCTACCTTGCAAAACCAAAAAAAAAAAAAAAGAAAGAAAGAAAGAAAGAAAGAAAGAAAGAAAGAAAGAAAGAAAGAAAAAAGGAAAGAAATGAGATAAGGACTCACTTGTTAAACCATGAGAAGAATAAAGATACTTGGCAAGGTGCCTTGGGAGAAGGGAGAGAGTGTGGCACGTCCTCCGCAGGAGAGACTCATACGGATAAATTTGTTTTTCAGTGGGGAGGACAAATACACCTCTCCTGTGATAGGTTATTGGCTCTGTGCTTCTTTTGGATGTCTTCACAGACAACCCCAAGGAGCAGACTCTTCAAGTTACTCTTGACCTTTGAGAGTTGACTCTTGAAAATGCATTTACTTCAAGATCTGAGAAATCAAAGGCCAAGCCAAACCAAGCCCTGGCAACCACTTGTGAGAAATGGTTTATTTCTTCTAGGCTTCTGTCTTTAGTTCATTGCCACTCCAGTTAGGACCGCTCTTATAAACACACACACACACACATACACAGTGCCTACCTTAGATCATCTCTCCTCTAATTAAAATCCCTTGTAGTTTCCTATTGTCTGCAGACTGAAAGCCAAATAATAAATTACAGCCAACAGGCCTCGTATGACCTAGCCCTTTCCCACGTCTCAGCTCTTACTCCTCTCACCTGTTCAGTATGCTGCCCTCTGTCTTGGCTTTTTCCTACTGGCAGCCTTCCCATGTAGGGCCTTTGCATCCACAGTTCTCTGTGTATGAAATGATCTTCTCCCTGACTTTAGCATGGCTGACTCCTTATCTTTCCCTTGTCATATAAACATTACCTTCTGAAGAACCTTCCATAACAACCCAGTACAAATCCTATGGTAGTCAAAGGATACCTTTGGGAGAGACTCTTCAACAGTGAAAGAGACTCTCATAGCCTGGCTTGTGAGGTTGCTGGATATAGGGACAAGTGGAATCAGTTTGAACATGGTAGACGTCAATAAATTGAGTGACATAACTACACATCCCTCCTTAAGACAAAGGATGTATAACCTATGGCAATATGAAAGGAATAGTTCCCCATAGACTGGCTTGTAGCAGCTATTAGGGACACTTAGTTATTGCTGGTGAAGGTCTCCATTACTATCAGGGACTGTAAGACCACAGAGGAAGGATAGACTTTACTGAAGGAGCTGGGCATGTGAGAGATAGTATTTGATGCTCAATTCACTAGACCAGATAAGACTTAAGAAATTAATTAATTCATAAAGGACCCCCGAGACTGGCATGGAACCCTAATGGCATTGCTGAGCCACTTGGTGGGACATAACCTCTAAGAAGAAGATGTCTTGACAGATCTGAGTGACTTAGACCAGCATGTAAATCAGGTTTGTAAAGTGGTAAAGCAATCAGAAGGACAGGAGAAAAAGCAAAGGCAGAAAGGGGGACTTTCCAGGTCACACAAAAGCAAATGTGGCAAGATTTGTGTCAAACTGGGGTTCCTATGGAAAAAATTGACAGAAAGCCAAATGCTGTGCTAGTTAGCCTCTGAAAGGCTTTAAAGCCTGAAGAACAGTTCTTAGAATCTATAAATGAAAATATGGTATATGGCTGGGCAGCTGGCACACACCTTTAATCCCAGCACTCAGGAGGCAGAGGTAGGAGGATTACCATGAGTTCAAGGCCACCCTGAGACTACATAGTGAATTCCAGGTCAGCCAGGGCTAGAAAGCAAGACTTTACCTTGAAAAACCAAAAAAAAAAAAAAAAAAAAAAAGTTGTGTTACATGGATGGTATGGTGCTAACATTCTGAGTGTTTTAAGACTTGGAAATCATATGAGTGATATATAGGTGCACCTGAAAGGACAGGGATGGGAAATGAATACCCAAGGCACAAGGGCCAAGGGTCAGGCATGGCTTCAAGGGTATTGTGGTTGGGTAAGATGAGCTGTGGCATAAGCAACCTGAGCAAATGGTCCCAGTATACAGAGTATTGAGACTGAGGGAATCCATTACTGGGTCCACGTCAGTAACAGTGAAAACAGCTCATCCAGTGATGGGGTAGATTGAAAAATCTTTTGGCTAAGTCTCTTTTCAGTGGTAGTAGTACACAGTCAAGTTCCACAAAAGTGGCATGCATCTCTGCAGCAGTGTGGGCTGCTGTCTGCAGGCCTGGTCATCAGCAGTCTGGACTGGGACCAGTGTCTTTTCAAGCCACTGGTCTCCCCCAGTAATTGAGTCAATATCTAAGCCAGACAAAGTGCAAGAAGGGACACCACCCACACCACCACCACCCATCCCCATTGATGGCTTTTTTTTTTTTTTTTTTTTTTGGTTTTTTGAGGTAGGATCTCATTCTAGCTCAGGCTGACCTGGAATTCACTATGTAGTCTCAGGGTGGCCTGAAACTCACAGTGAACCTTCTACCTCTGCCTCCCAAATACTGGGATTAAAGGTGTGTACCAATAATGCCCGGCTGATGCCTTCTTTAAAAAAGCTTGTTTATTTATTGGGGGGTGGGGGGAGAGAATGGGCATGCCAGAGCATTTAGCCAGCACAAACAAACTCCGGATGCATGTGCCGCCGTGTGCATCTGGCTTATGTGGGTCTTAGGGAATTGAACCTATGTCCTTTTTTTTTTTTTTTTTTTTTTTTTGCAAGGTAGGGTCTCACTCTGGTTCAGGCTGACCTGGAATTAACTATGTAGTCTCAGGGTGGCCTCAAACTCTCAGCGATCCTCCTACCTCTGCCTCCCGAGTGCTGGGTTGTTGTTGTTTTTTGAGGTAGGGTCACACTGTGGTCCAGGCTTACCTGGAATTAACTATGTAGTCTGAGGGTAGCCTTGAACTCACTGTAATCCTCCTATCTCTGCCTCCTGAGTGCTGGGATTAAAGGTGTGTGCTACCACACCCGGCTCAGCCTTCTATTTTTTAGTGGGGGAGTGGGTCAAGGTAGGGTCTTGCTCTAGCCTAAACTGACCCGGAATTCACTATGTAATCTCAGTGTTGCCTTGAACTCATGGTGATGCTCCTCCCTTTGCCTCCCAAGTGCTGGGATGAAAGGCATGTGCCACCACCCCTGGCTAGACTTCTTTTAAAAAAATGTATTTATTTAAGAGTGAAGGAAAGAGAGAGAAATAGATAGATAGATAGATAGGAAAGAAAGAAAGAAAGAAAGAAAGAAAGAAAGAAAGAAAGAAAGAAAGAAAGAAAGAAAGAAAGAAAGAGAATGGGTGCACCAGGGTCTCCAGCCACTGCAAATGAACTTCAGATGCATGTGCCACCTTGTGCATCTGGCTTACATGGGTACTGGGTCCTCAGGCTCTATAGGAAAGTGTGTTAACCATTAAGCCATCTTTCCAACTCCCAGACTTCTTTTTTAAGATAACTCTTTTTTAAAAAAATTTATTTATTTATTTATTTGCAAGCAGAGAGAGAGATATAAGAGAGGCAGACAGAGAAAGAATGGGCACGCCAGGGCCTCTAGCCACTGCAAACGAACTCCAGATGCATGTGCCTCTTGTGCATCTAGCTTACGTGGGTCCTGGAGAATCGAACCGGGATCCTTTGGCTTCGCAGGCAAACACCTTAACCACTAAGCCATTTCTCCAGCCCCCAGACTTCTTTTTTAAAGGTATTTTTATTTATTCTTTTGCAAGCAGAGAAAGAGAATAGGCATTCCAGGGCCTTTTGCCACTGTAAATGAACTCCAGATGCATGTGCCACTTTGTGCACCTGACTTCCTGTGGGCACTGGGGAATAGAACCCCGGGCAAGTAAGCATCTTTAAATGCTGAGTAATCTCCCCAGCCCCCATGGTACTGACTTCTGACAGGTAGATCCAGTTTGGTATGTGTTGGAGAAGCACTCAGAAGGCTGAGGCGAGATTTCCAAGAGTTCAGGGCCAGTCTGGGCTATGTAGTCAGTCCTGGGCCATCCTGGGTTACAATGTGAGACTCTGTCTCAAGAAAACAACAACAAAAAGAAAAGAGGAGGGAGAAGAAGAAGAAAAGAAGTGGGAGTGACTAAAGACACTTTACTTTAAATGACTGGCAAGTCTGGGACTTTATAAAATCAACCTTTTTGTTTCCCAAAACACTTAAGAATGTTTGCTCTGTGACAGACACAATCCTGGATGCGGATGAAACAGGAGTAAAAGCAGCAGGCCCGCCCTGTTCTCAAAGAGCTGCTACTAGAGCAGTGTGCAGGTGAGAGTGGGACACTGCTGGAAGAGAAAGTGCAGTCATCCCTCTGGAAGCACATGGGAAAGGACACAGCCCCACACCTAGAGAACCAGGTTTGGGAGAGTGTTCTGAAGGGCATCATGAGGGTTGAAAAATGAGTGCAGGGCTGGAGAGATGGCTTAGCGGTTAAGGCACCTGCCTGCTAAGCCTAAGAACGCTGGTCCCAATCTCCAGCGGTTCCAATCTCCAGGTCCCACGTTTAGCCAGATGCAAAGTGAGGCAAGGGCGCAATGCTGCACTTGCCCACAAGGGGGCTCACGCATCTGGATTTCGTTCGCAGCAGCTGAGAGACTGCTGGCCATTCTCTATCTGTCCCCCTCTCCTCTCTCTCTCTCTGTCTGTCTCTCTCTGTGTCTCTCTCCAAAATTAAATTTAAAAAAATTTTTTTAAATGAGTGCAACGGCCAAACAGTAGGAAGGGAAGCCAGGGGTAAGGGAAATGTTTCAGCAAAACCAAGAACGTGCACAAAGGATAAAAGGTGAGCATGTGCCGGGCATAGTGGTGCATGCCTTTAATCCCAGCACTTGGGAGGCAGAGATAGAAGGATCGCTGTGAGTTCGAGGCCACCTGAGACTACATAGTAAATTCCAGGTCAGCCTGGGCTAGAGCAAGACCCTACCTTGAAAAACCAAAAAAAAAAAAAAAAAAAAAAAAAAAGCATGTGTAAGGTGATTTGCAGGCTGCTCCTCGGAGCTTCCTGGCCTGGTTCATTGCCAGAGTTCAAATTTCAATGGTCTTGGACAGAGCCCAGCATTGGGGATGGTTCAAAAGCTTTCCAAGTGGCTTTAATGTGTGGCCAGGGTTGACAGCCACAGGATCAGAACATGGATAAAAGAGAGGGAGTGAATGAGAAGTGAGTGTGACAGATCACACAGGGGCTAGAAGGCCGTGTAAGAAGCTTGCATTTTCTTTTCTGAGCACTGGGAAGCCATTTAAACCTTTAAGCAAAGGAATGGTGACATTATCAGACTTCAGAACATCCCTGTTGTGGAAGATGGGCTTTTGGTGGTCAGAAATGGATATTAAAAAAACCATATGCTGGGCTGGAGAGATGGCTTAGCAGTTAGGGTGCTTGCCTGCAAAGCCAAAAGACACAAGTTCAGTTTCCCAGGACCCACGGAACCCATGTGCCCAAAGGGGCACATGCATCTGGAGTTTGTTTGCAGTGGCTGAAGGCCCTGGTATGCTCATTCTCTCTCTTTCTCAAATAAATAAATAAAAATAAAAACATTTGCAAGGCTCTATTAATTTAGGCACAAGATAGTCACAGTCTGAAGTTGGCTAGTGGCCACAGGGATGAAGAGAAAATGAATTCCAGAGATATTTAGGAAGCAGTATTTTTAAATTTTATTTATTAGAGAGGTAGAGAGGGAGAATGAGTGCACTAGGGCCTTCAACTGCTGCAAATGAACTCCAGATGCATGCTCCACCATGTGCAGCTGGCTTATGTGGGTCCTGGAGAGCCCAATCTGGGTCCTTAGGCTTTGTAGGCAAGCACCTTAAGTGCTAAGCTATCTTTCTAGGCCCCATCCCTTCTCAATACAGTTGGTGGAAGATGTATCATTCTGAGGTAGAGATGGTTGGATGGAAGGGGAGAAGCTAGCTGACTTGTGCATATGTAGAGAAGGACATTCACCTGGAAGCTATTGACTTTCACATGCAAGAAGAACATCCAAATGAGGCCAAAAGACCACAGGTCTACTGAGGAGAAGCATGTAGATTGAGAATAGAGATTTAGAAATCATCAGGAAAAGTTGGGAATGGATGAGGTTACCCAGTATGGAGTGAGAAGAGGTAAGTATGCTCCCAGAATCTCCACATTGTCCTCTTCCTCTAGAGAGGCAACCCTAAACTATTAAAGATAATTACTCTGAGTGGTGCAGTATTGACTTGTCCTAGCTAGTCCTCAAGTATGTGAGCTGGCTCACCCCAGCCAGTAGGAACCCCTGCTGTTGTCCTGTTCCTTCCTGTCTCTATTGATGGAGTAAGACCAAGCTGGCTTACAATGAGAGGGAACTGGTAGTTATATCTTATATCTATGAAGCTCAGATATAGAAAAGCAGTTCCATATTCCATGGTCCTGCTTAGAGGTTTGTAAATGCAGTGGAATTATGTGTCAGACATCTGAACCATTTTAAAGAAGGCAAGTTTGAATCATTTAAGAATAGGGACATTGGCCGGGTGTGGTGGCACACGCCTTTAATCCCAGCGCTCGGGAGGCAGAGGTAGGAGGATCGCCGAGAGTTCGAGGCCATCCTGAGGCTACATAGTTAATTCCAGGTCAGCCTGGACCAGAGTGAGACCCTACTTCGCAAAACCCCCAAAAAAAAAAAAAAAAAAAAAGAATAGGGACATTCATGAACTAACTCAATACACAAAGGTCCTGGGAAGAACTTGCTGTGGACAGGGAAAGATGGGTAAGAATGCTTTTATTCTAGACTCTGTGTAATTGTTAACTCTATTTTTAGTTTTCTTTTTAATTTAATTTAATTAATTTATTTTTAATTGACAACTTCTTTAATTGTAGACAATATCCCATGGTACTTCCCTCCCTCCCCCCCACTTTCCCCTTTGAAACTTCACTCTCCATCATATCCCCTCCCCCTCTCAATCAGTCTCTCTTTTCAGTTTGATGTCATGTTCTTTTCCAGCTATTGTGATGATCTTATGTAGGTAGTGTCAAGCACTATGAGGTCATGGATATCCAGGCCATTTTGTGTGTGGAGGAGCATGTTGTAAGGAGTCCTACCTACTCTTCCTTTGGCTATTTTTAGTTTTCAATATGCATGAGTCTAAGTGGCCTATTATGCCCTCTTATTACACAACCTCTGCTGGCTTTTAAATAATGATGGCAAACCAGTTTCCTTCATTTCTTACAACAGCCTATAAATTAGACAAGGTAGGCATTAGCCTCATTTTAAAGATGAAGAAACTGAGACTTGAGCTAATTTGCTTGACCAAAGTTATAGAACATATGATCTAATTCATTTTTCAGTACAAAGTCACTCCCAGCCTCTTAATTCTAGCTTTCATTGCTCTGAAAGAGTTTTATCTTAGATCAGTGTGGTGGTGTATGCCTTTAATCCCAGCACTTGGGAGGCAGAGGCAGAGGCAGGAGAATTGCTGTGAGTTCAAGGCCAGCCTGAGACTACATAATGAATTCCAGGTCAGCCTGGGCTAGAGCAAGACCCTACCTTGAAAAATAAAAAAAAATAAAATAAAAAGTTTTATTTTTATTTATTTATTTATTTATTTGAGAGAGAGAGAGAAAAAAAAAAAAAAAAGAATGGGCACACCAGGGCATCCAGCCACTGCAGACGAACTCCAGATACATGCACCACCTTGTGCATCTGGCTTTACATGGGTCCTGGGGAATCGAATCTGGGACCTTTGGCTTTGCAGCCAAGAACCTTAACTGCTAAACCTTCTCTCTAGCCCTGAAAAGACCTTTTAAACCAACTCCAGGGCTGGAGTCATAATGTTGAACCCTAACTCAGTTGAAAAAAGTGAGGTCATAAAGGAATGTAACTCATAGGGACTCAAATAGCTAATTCACTAGGGCAAAACAGGGAGTAGAACTCTAGCCTAGCGTATGGCCATATGGCATTGAGACAATCATTTCAGTGTCACAGCATTAAAACAAATATCAAAATGGAAAACATGGGGAAGGGAGATACAAAAGTGACTGGAGAAAAAAGTCTGCACTCCGCTACACAGTCTCCTTCTTCTGAACTTTGTAAGACTCTGATTGAGAGACTTAATTAGGAAAATTAGTATGGAGCTCTCTGTGTCTTGTCTTTTAGTAAATTCATAGGAGGAGGCAGGTGGAAGTGCCTAGAAGGTAGAGTGGGTGGAATTGGGAAATTGCTCTGTAAGATTTAGGTTGGTGACAATAGAATTGTTGGTTCTACCAGTTTATTATTCACTAGTCACTAGAATTAACTATAATAATAGTTTGCATTCGTATAGTATATTCTAATTTATAAAGGGCTTTTATGACATCTCATTTGATCCCACTTACAACATTGTAGACAAGGCAAGTATAATTACTCCATTTTATGGATGAGAAAACTGAGACTGAGGTTAAATGACTTACATACTCGGTTATTAAGGCTAGAGTCTGGACTAGAAACCAGGTGTTCTTATTTAGTAAGCTTCACCTTTATGAAGGTCAACCAGCCATACTTAGTTTGAACACCAGAGAAGTTAAAAGCCTTTGCTTTTAATCACCATGTTCTGCTTTACAGATACTGAGTGTGTCTACTTTTCTTGCTTCCTTGTTCATTCTAAATACAATCTGTGTGCTCTTTTACATTTAACGAAAGCATGCTTAGTAAAAACTTCTCCATACCTCAGCAACTCATCTGACCATGGGAACAAACACAATTCTGTGGCCTAATCTCAGACTACTCACAAGCACTAATTTCAGGGCAGACAAACCTCGTACAGACTGACTCACAGCCCAAAGACTTGTCACTAAAGGCCTCTAACCCTTCAGGCACTGAGTTTATGAGAGGCTGCTGTGGTGTGAGTCCAACCAGGTCCAATGAGAAGTAATAAAAGTTCTTATTTCCAGGAGTCTCTGTGTGGCTATCTCTTGACCTCTTAAGATTTCTTCTTAAAAACTGCCAGCTGTTCATGGTCTTGGAGAGTGGCCAGACTTACTGACTACAGTGTCCCACAAAGCGCAGTCTCTCCATGGAGCTGGACCCCAGGGCCCAGAGGCTTACCCAGGCAGCTCCGTAAATAGAACCTATGACACGTGAAAGAGAAGAAGGCCAAGAGCCTGTGGTTCACCTTGAAGATTGGTAAGGCAGCAAGTCCTCACCAGGAGGTCTGGAAAAGACAGTTCTGTTGCCATAGGTCTCCCATGTGGGGATCGCTTATGAGTATTTTAGCACTTTCTTCTTTTTCCCACATCTTCTCATACTTCTTTCTCAAGTCCCCTAATAGCTTGTCTTTTCCATCTTATCTGTCAGGTGATATAGTTCAAGAATCTACACTAGGCGTTCCTACTATTTATAGGAGACAGCTATGCCACCTTAGCTACTGTAAGGAGCTAGTTTGGTTCCTGGTTGTTACATGTGAAAAATGTACAGAAATGTGTTTGTTCACAAAGACACCCTTGTCCCCTTGTCCACTGCATCCAAGAGTACTCTTTGAATGACATATCCTCTTCAATGTCCTTTGAAAATTTTGGGGTTTTTTTTTTGTTTGTTTGTTTTGTTTTGTTTTGTTTTTCAAGGCAGGATCTCACTCTAGTCCAGGCTGGTCCAGAATTCACTATGTAGTCTCAGGGTGGATCACACATGGTGGTCCATGCTGGGATTAAAGGCGTGTGCCACCTCGCCTGGCTGAAAATTATGTTTTTGTCATTATAAAGACTAGCTAAAAGCTTCAGTTTGCAAAGAAAGAAAGAAAAAAAAGAAAGAAAAGAGGGTGGATCAAGAAAGAAAGAAAGAAAGAAAGAAAGAAAGAAAGCCAGAAAGAAAGAAAGAAAATTATGTTTTTGTCATTATAAAGACTAGCTAAAATCCCAGTTTGCAAAGAAAGAAAGAAAAGAAAGAAAGAAAAGGCCACCCTGAGACTAAAGAAAATTCCAGGTCAGAAAGAAAGAAAGTGAGACCCTAAGAAAAAAACAAAAACAAAACAAAGCCCAGGCATTGTGGCGCACGCCTTTAATCCCAGCGCTCGGGAGGTAGAGGTAGGAGTATCGTTGTGAATTCAAGGCCACCCTGAGACTACATAGTGAATTCCAGGTCAGCTTGAGTTAGAGTGAGACCCTACTTTGAAAAACAAAAAAAAAACAAAAAAAAAGGAAGATAGAGAATAGAGGAACATGCCACACACATATTAAGTGAAAGAAAGAAACAACAGGCAAAATTTAATGCTGGGAATGGTGGTGCAGGCCTTTAATCTCAGTACTCAGGAAGCAGAGGTAGGAGGATCACTGTGAGTTCGAAGCCATCCTGAGAGACTACATGGTGAATTCCAGGTCAGCCTGGGCTAGAGTGAGACCCAAGATCCTACCTGAAAAAGAAGCTTCAGAAACCAGGTGTGGTGGCGCACGCCTTTAATCCCAGCACTTGAGAGGCAAAGGTAGGAGGATCACCATGAGTTCAAGGCCACCCTGAGACTAACATACTGAATTCCAGGTCAGCCTGGGCTACAGTGAGACCCTACCTCGAAAAACCAAAAAAAAAAAAAAAAAAAAAGCTTCAGAAGCCAGGCGTGGTGGCACACGCCTTAAATCCCAGCATTCAGGAGGCAGAGGCAGGAGGATCACCGTGAGTTCAAGGTCACCCTGAGATTACATAGTGAATTCCAGGTCAGCCTAGGCTAGAATGAGACCCTACCTTGAAGAAAAAAAAAAAAAAAAGCTTCAGAGATGGCATAACTGTATAGGTAAAAATGTAAAAGCACCTCAGTTTCTCAACCTGAGGTGAGAATTGTTTGTAGTTTTCATCGTCAATGTCTCCCCAGCTTGAAATGATTCATGGAAAGGAAGATAATGGTAATAGGTATAGAGACTCAGATACAGAAATGTTTTAAAGCAAAATCAACAGGAAGATAGGAGAAGAGGAAGTTGAAAATAAGCCCATCTTTCAGCTTGGGTGACCAGGAAAAGGTAGGAAGAATACTGAAACTAGAGAGAAGACTTGTGCCCAGGGACAGAACTGGGAAAGACGTTTAGTCTGCAAGGCGTGGTGGTTGTTTAGTGCCAATTATTGTCATGATTCTGGAAGCCACAGTGATAAATGCTTGAAAGCTCACAGGTATCCTCACAGATGTTTAGTATTCCCAACTTGGACCACTTGAGCATCTCAGCGGGAATTACCTGAGAGGGAGAAAACTGAAACGTTCAAGAGCCTGACTCACCTATTTGAGGACCCTAGAGTGCTCAACCAACACCCCCTCCCCCAATAGTTGCTCTAACAGTTGGGCTCTGGAAGCCACATTTCCTGTGAACTCACAGCAGCCCTCTTGAGTTAAGTGCTCTAACAAATGCAAAATCAGCTTTAAGAAAATGGGCGTGGGGAGAGGGCTATTCACATGCACCTTGGGACCCCCTTCGAAGAGGCCGACTACTTCTTTGTTCTGCTTTCTGTTTTGATTTTTGAGATAGGGTCTCCCATTGCTACCTCAGGCTGGTCTGCCTCAGCCTCCAGAGCACTAATATTTAAGGTCTGCACTACCAGGTCCTGTTCCATTCAAACTCGATCCCATCACTCTTGCTACTATTTAATGTTGCTACTGAACTCACAGCTATATGTATATCCTGGAAAAATTCTAGTTTGGTGACTTCACGAACAAGTCCCACTTGTTTTTCTCTTTCTCAGTTCAGAATCCAACAGGTAGTATTTAAAATTAAGTAGAAGATTATGACACTAGCTCCTATGTGACTTAGATGAGGCTGAGGAGAGAGTTTCTGGTCCTGCTGACTTCACAGTGGAAAGGTAATTGCTGGTAGTTTATAGCCTAGCTCCCTGGAAGCTCTGACTCCCTGGATTGCCCCTCCAATGAGGTTTCTGAAGGGGGACAATGATTACTGTATCTATACTTTTCTTGCCTTTTAATAATGATCACAGAAGAAAATAACAATACAGAGATAATGTTGTTCTTGCTCCTATGTGTTTATTTAATTTCAGCTCAACTTGCCATTTAAAATTTTTCTTTGGGGGCTAGAAAAATTGCTCAGTGGTTAAAGCACTTGCTTTCAGAGCCTAACAACCTGGGTTCAATTCCCCAGTACCCATGTAAACCAGATACACAAAGTGGCACATGTATCTGAAGTTTATTTCCAGTGGCAAGAGGCCCTGACACACCCATACACTCTCTCTCTGTCTATATCTCTCTGCTTGCAAATAAATAAGTAAAATATTTAAAAAAAAAAAAAAATGGAGAGCTGGAGAGATGGCTTACTGGTTAAGGCACATGCCTGTGAAGCCTAAAGACCCTGGTTCAATTCTCCAGGTCCCATGTAAGCCAGATGCACATGGTGGCACATACATCTGGAGTTCGTTTGCAGTGGCTAGAAGTCCTGATGTGCCCATTCTCACTTTCTCTCTGTGTCTCTCTCTCCCTCCCTCTCTGTCTCTAATGAATAAATTATATATATGTATATGTATGTATGTAAAAAAATATAAAAAGAATGGGGCTGAAGGATAGCTTAGCAGTTAAGGTGCTCGCCTGCAAAGCCAAAGGACCCAGGTTCAATTCCCCAGGACCTACATAAATCAGATGCACAAGATGACACATGCTTTGCAGCATCTGAAGCCCCTGGTGCACCAATTTTCTCCCTCTATCTGCCTCTTTCTCTCTCTTTCAAATAAATAAATTTTAAAAAATGTTTAGCAATGTAGCAGGATACAAAATAAATACACAGAAACCAGTGGCTTTTCTATATACTAACAACAAACATGCAGAGGATGAAATCACAGAATCTCTCCTATTCACAATTGCCTCCAAAAATAAATAAATAAATAAACAAACAAACAAACAAATAAACAAACTACCTTGGGATAAACCTAACCAAGGAAGTGAAGGATCTCTACAATGAGAATTTTAAAACACTCAAGCAAGAAATTGCAGAAGACACAAGGAAATGGAAAGAGATCCCATGTTCTTGGGTTGGAAGAATCAATATTTGAAAATGGCAATCCTACCAAAAGCAATCTACATATTTAATGCAATCCCCATCAAAATTCCAATGGCATTCTTCACGGAAATAGAAAAAACAATCCAAAAATTCATTTGGAAGCACAAAAAACCTCGGATAGCCAAAAAATTTTGAGCAACAAAAATAAGGCTGGTGATATCACCATACCTGATTTTAACCTATATTTCAGGGCCATAATAACAACAACAGCTTGGTACTGGCACAAAAACAGACATGTAGATGAATGGAACAGAATAGGGGACCCTGATGTAAGTCTGGGTAGCTATAGCCACCTGATCTTTGACAAAAATGCCAAAAATACTCATTGGAGAAAAGACAGCCTCTTCAGCAAATGGTGCTGGGAAAACTGGATATGTATCTGTAGAAGGATGAAAATAGATCCTTATCTCTCTCCATGCATAAGAACTAAGTCCAAATGGATCAATGACCTTAATATCAGACCTGAAACTCTGAAACTGCTAGAGGAAAAAGTAGGGGAAACCCTTCAACATATTGGATTTGGCAAAGACTTTCTGAATATAACCCCAATTGCCCAGTAAATAAAACCACAGATCAACCGCTGGGACCTCATGAAATTACAAAGCTTTTGTACAGCTAAGGACACTGAAATAGAGCAAAGAGGCAACCTACAGAATGGGAGAAAATCTTGCCAGCTATACATCTGACAGAGGGTTAATATCTAAGATATACAAAGAACTCAAAAATTAAATAAGAAATCAAGCAACCCAATTAAAAATGGGCTATGGAACTAAATAGAGTTCTCAGAAGAAGAAATACAGATGGCATATAAACATCTACAAAAATGTTCTTCATCCCTACTCATCAGCGAAATGCAGATTAAAACTACCTTGAGATTCCATCTCACTCCTCTCAGATTGGCTACCATTATGAAAACAAATGACTATAAATGCTGGCAAGGATGCAGAAAAAAAGGAACACTTCTACACTGTTGGTGGAAATGCAATCTGGTCCAGCCATTGTGGAAATCAGTGTGGAGGTTCCTGAGACAGCTAAATATAGATCTACCATATGACCCAGCTATACCACTCCTAGGCATATATCCTAAGGACTCATCTCACTGCCTTAGAGATACTTGCTCAACCATGTTTATTGCCACTCCATTCACAATGACTAGGAAATGGAACCAGCAATCTACCTAGATATCCCTCAACTGATGAGTGGATAATGAAGATGTGGCACATTTACACAATGTAAACATTACATAACGAAAAATGAAGTTATGAAATTTGGTGGAAAATGGATAGATCTGGAAAGGATTATACATAGTGAGGTAACCCAGTCCCAGAAAGCCAAACATCATGTGTTCTCTCTTATATATGGATCCTAGCTACAAATGATTGGACTTCTATCTGAGTAAAAATAAAACTCAGTAGCAGAAGCCAGTAAGCTAGAAAGGGGATATAAAGGGAATAGAAAGGGAGGGAGGGGGTACTTAATAGGATGGTATTGTATATATGTAAGTAGAAGAACAGATTTAGAGGGGTGAAAAGGCCTAAGTGAGGTCAGGGGAAGAGATTGAGTAAAGTAAAGGTGGAGGGAGGGCTAATCAAAATCTAAGAGGATATAAGTAAGTCATATGGAAACCTACTTTTCTGGACAATGGAACACTCAGAAGCCATAGACTGTTACTAGAAAATTTTCAGTGCCAGGGATGGGATACCTTCCAGTGAGTTGTTGGCCAGGGAGGTCACAGATACCCCCAAAATATTATAGGCCATTGCCGAGGCCCTTGGTTTCCCACCAGGAATAGATGGTAAGACCCTATTGCTGAAGACTCCACATACTTGGGCTGCAAGTATGGGTGGTCTCCCTTTTTGTGACCAATGACATCCTGTCTCTGGACAGGACATCTTGTAGCAGGTTTCTCGCGAGCATGGGACTGTAACTGTTGTCACACCAAGCCTGCGCAGAACGCCATGTTCACAGAAGCCACTTCCTGCTTTCTTCTGCCATGCGGTCTGGCTAGGACCAGGCCTGTATTGTGCCATACACAAGGTCACTGAGAAATCTTGCTGGACCTGAGGTGAAAGCCTCCTCCATGTGGACAAGCTGACAGAAAGTTGGGAAAAGCTACGCTCCATGCAGTTTAATGGGAGAGAGAAATCACCAGTGAAGATACTCAACAATGAACACTGAAAACCTTAAATTTGGCCAGTCAGGCCAAATGAGCCAACGGGTGCAATTGTGGCATGTCTGTTATGGGGGAAACCAACTGTTCTCTAATTGGACTAGAGGCCTGCACCATGGGAGGGAATGTTGGGGTTCCCCCTAGGGCCAGCCCAGGAGGGATGGCAGGGTCTCTGTCAAGTTGGGGGGTGAGAGGTGCGGAGTCATGACACAGACTCCCGGAGTTGGGTGGAAGCAGCAGAGGGCAAGCTGCGCAAACTCGTTTATTGAGGAAGTGCACGTGGGTTTTAAGGGGCTTGGCTGGCTAATCATTGTATGGGGTGGTCCCCTTTTTTGTGACCAATGACAGCCTGTCTCTGGACAGGACAACTCGTAGCAGGCTTCTCGCGAGCATGGGACTGTAGCTGTTGTCACGCCAAGCCTGTGCAGAACAACATGTTCACAGAAGCCACTTCCTGGTTTCTCTGCCATGTGGTCTGGCTAGGGCCAGGCCTGCATTGTGCCATACAAGGGAATACATCCCTGATACTGAAAACCTAAGACAGGGGTAGTCATGAGCCCTAAGGGTGTAACGTCTGTTTGTGTCTCGCTAAATGTATATACTATGCTCACCAAACTGCCCAGTAAGCACTTCTCTTAATGTCCACACCCATATATTAATGCTACTCTCACTTTTGTTTAGAGAAGCTTCTCTTTTCAGATGGTGGCAACCTTGGGATGATGCAGAAGGCACCATGGTGCTGAGAAGAATGGACAGAGGAGTGCTCAGCACTGAAACATCTCAAACCCACCTTTCAAGGCTCAGGGTCCATTGCAGAAGAGGGGGCGGAAAGAATGTAAGAGCCAAAGGAAGAGTAGGACTCCTTATAGCATGCTCCTCCAGGCACAAAATGGCCTGGATATCCATGACCTCACAGTGCCTGACTCTACCTACAGAAGACCATCATAATAGGAGGAAAAGATCATGACATCAAACTGAAAAGACTGATTGAGAAGGGGAGGGGATATGATGGAGAGTGAAGTTTCAAAAGGGAAAGTGGGGAGAGAGAGGGAAGTACCATGGAATATTGTCTACTATTAAAGAAGTTGTCAATAAAAAAAATGGAGTAATTGCATATCCAAGGGTTCATCCACTTTGACATTTAAAAAAAATTATTTATTTGCAAGCACAGAGAAAGAGAGAGAAGAGAGAATGGGTGTACCAGAGTCTCTAGCTGCTGCAAACCAACTCTAAATACATAAGCCACTTTGTGCATCTGGCTTTTTGTGCATATTGGGAAATTGAACTGGGGTTGTTAGGCTTTGCAGGCAAGTACCTTAACTGCTGAGCCATCTCTGCAGCCCTTCACTTTGACATTTAAAAAAATATATCTTTTTTTATGCCGGGTGTGGTGGTGCATGCCTCTAGTCCCAGCATTTGGGAGGCAGAGGTAGGAGAATCACTGAGAGTTCGAGGCCACCATGAGACTACATAGTGAATTCCAGGTCAGCCTGAGCTAGAGACCCTACCTCAAAAACCCTATATATATTTAAATATATATTTTTAATTTTTAAAAATTTTTATTTACTTATTTGAGAGACAGAGAGATACAGAAATAGTCAGGTAGACAGAAAGAAAGGGTGTGCCAGGTCTTCCAGCCACTGCAAACGAACTCCAGATGCGTGCACCCCTTGTGCATCTGGCTTATGTGCGTCCTGAGGAGTCAAACCTGGGTCCTTTGGCTTTGCAGGCAAGTGCCTTAGCCGCTAAGCCATTTCTCTAGACCCCCTTTTTTTTTTTTTTTTTAAAAAAAAGGACATTCTTTTTTAAAAAATATTTATTTTAAGCAGGGTGTGGTGGCGCATGCCTTTAATCCCAGCACTTGGGAGGCAGAGGGAGGAGGATCACCATGAGTTCAAGGCCACCCTGAGACTACCTAGTGAGTTCCAGGACAGCCTGGGCTAGAGTGAGACCCTACCTCAAACCCACTCCCCCAAAAAGTATTTATTTATTTCAGATAGAGATACAGAAATAGGCAGGTAGAGAGAGAAAGAATGGGCATGCCACGGCCTCCAGCCACTGAACGAACTCCAGAGGCATGTGCCCCCTTGTGCATCTGGCTTTCGTGGGTTCTGAGGATTTGAACCTGGGTCCTTTGGCTTTGCAAGCAAGCGCCTTAAACCCTAAGCCATCTCTCCAGCCCAAATATTTTATTTTATTTATTTGAGGCATGGGGAGCAGAAAGAGAATGGGCGTGCCAGGGCCTCCAGATACTGCACACGAACTGCAGACACATGTGCCACCTTGTGCATCTGGCTTACATGGGAACTGGGGAATTTAGCCTGGGTCCTAGGCTTCATATGCAAGTGCCTTAACTGCTATGCAATCTCTCCAGCCCCTACTTTGACATTTTAAAAATAATTTTCTTTATTTATTTGCAAGGAGAGACAGATTGAGAATGGGTGTACCAGGGCCTCCTGCCATTGCAAATGAACTCTAGACACATGCACTGCTTTGTGCATCTGGCTTTACTAGGGAATCAAACCCAGAACTTGAAGTTTTTGCAAGCAAGTGCCTTTAAGCACTGACCCACTGCTCCAGCTCTGTTTGGTTGTTTTGAGGCAGAGTCTCACTCTTGCTTAGGGCCATTCCTAGGGATGGGAATGAGATAGGAGTTAGCTCCTAGGCAGTGAGGGCAGGGCCCATGGTGAATTACAAGGTAGTCACATTACCCCTTGTAAGATACAAGTAGCTCAAAAGGCAAAGAGGAAAAGGTTTTAGTATCTTTCAGAATGAGTACAGCCAGTTGGGAGAGGGAATGGACAAGATGGCCATGATGCCTAATCATTTTCTTGATTGGGCAAGCAACACATGATGAGCCTATCAGCTGAGCCTGGGGACATGCACAGGGCGTGTAGGCCCCTCACTAGTTCAGCCCATGATGAGCATCAACAACCCATCTCACTGAAGATTAGTCTCTAACCAGTTCCTAAGTACCATAAAAAGATAGTAAACAAGCTCATTGTTAGTCTCTCTCTGTCTCTCTCTACTTGTTCTTTCCACTTGGGAATTCTTCTATCTCCCTAATAAACTCACTTTTGCTTGCTTACTCCCTCATCCACATTCCTTAATTCCTCTTTGGTGTACAGCATGAGCTCGAGGTCCATGAACTCCAGGTGCAGCTTTAGTGGCCACTGATTTTTTCTAGCACTTCAGCCCTCTGACTGAAGCTCACTAAGAGCCAAGAAAAACTTCCCAGTGCCCTCAAACCCTACATCAGCAGGAATTAAAACAAAGGGGAAACATTTTCAGCCAGTATCTTCTATTTCAGGTTATTGCTTGTGAATGTCTTCTTGTTGATTGGCATGGATGTTTTTGTTATTTTTTGTTATGTTTTAACTGTGTTTTGTCTTATTTTTCTCTAATGTTTTAGTAATTTAGTTTCTCTTGTCATTTCATACATTGTTAAGCCACTGTGTTTTAACTTTTTCACACCAGAATAGATCTTAATGACTAACCCTCACTTTTCAACCCCTATAAATCTTATATTTTGGGCTGAAAAGATGGCTTAGTGGTTAAGGTGCTTGCCTACAAAGCCAAAGGACCCAAGTTCGATTCCCCAGGACCCATGTAAGCAAGCTACACAAGGTGGTGCATGCATTTGGAGTTTGTTTGCAGTGGCTGAAAGCCCATTCTCTCTCCCTCCCTCCCTCTTTCTCCATCAAATAAATAAATAAAAATATTTTTAAATATCTTATCTTTGCATTTATACCTCTTTAATAGTCTTCTTAATACCTCCAGCCCATATATTTTGCTTCTATACTATAACTCTTGTGTATTAGTCACTCTCTCATTGCTGTGACCAAATGCTCAACCAGAAGCAACTTAAGGGAAAAAGGGCTTATTTCAGTGTACAGCTTGAGATTGAGTCATGGTGGGGAAGCATGGAGATAGAAGCTTGAGGCAGCTGGTCATATTCAGTCCATAGTGAGGATGCAGAGTGATAAAGGCTGGTGCTTAGCTCACTTTCTCTTTTGTATGCAGTCCAAGCCTGCAGCCCATAGAATAGTGCTATCAACATTTAGGGTAGGTCTTCCCACCTCAGTTAACCTAATCTAGAGACCCCCTTACAGACATGCCCAGAGGTTTGTTTCTATTGTGATCTTAAATTCCATCAAGTTGATAAGATGAACCATCATATCCTCTTTCCTCCTTCCCATATTCATTAATCATTGCACTATTTAAATACAGATCCCTTTTTGTCTAAATAATCCATACACCATATTTCTCCTACCACTACCCCAGTGCCATGGTCTCTGAGTGTGAATGAGGACACAAGTATAAGGCAAAATACTCGTCTCTCTCTCTCTCTTTTAATATTTTTTACTTGCAGGGGAGAGAGAGAGAGAGAGTGAGAGAAAATGGGAATGGGAATAAGAATGGGCACACCAGGGTCTCTTGTCACTGCAAATTAACTCTAGATGGATATGCCACATTGTGAATATGGCTTTACATGTGTACTGGGGAATAGAACCCAGGCCATCAGGCTTTTGCAAGCAAATGCCTTTAACTGTTGAACCATCTTACTAGCCCCAAAAGAGTTGCTTACAGCTGTCAATACCAGGAACACCAAAAAATAAATCAATAATACCACTGCATCTTCTCCCATAGAAAATGTAATTTATAGGGAAGATATCCCTTGAGGATGACTCACAGAAAATAAAATAACCAATTGGAGTTGGAACAAGGGTTAATTTTCAAAACGAGGGCCTGGAGAGATGGCTCAGCATTAAGTGCTTGCCTGTGAAGCCTAACGACCCCTGTTCAAGATTCCCCAGGACCAACGTAAGCCAGATGCACAAGGTGGCGCATGCATCTGGAGTTTGTTTGCAGTGGCTGGAGGCCCTAATACACCCATTCTCTCTGTGTCTGTTCTTCTCAGATAAATAAATAAATAAATAAAATAAACAATAAAAATAGAAGAAATATCCATCCTAACAGATGCACAAAACACAACAAATAGAGCTGGAGAGATGGCTTAGCAATTAAGGTGCTTGCCTGCGAAGCCTAATGACTGGGGTTGCATTCCCCAGTACCCATGTAAGCCAGATGCACAAGGTGACGCATGCATCTGGAGTTCATTTGCTGTAGCTAGAGGCCCTTATGTGCCCATTCTCTCTCTCTCTTGTCTCTCTCTCTGCCTTTTTCTCTGTCTCAAATAGATAAAAAAAGCCAGGCGTGGTGGCTCATGCCTTTAATCTCAGCACTTGGGAGGCAGACATAGGAGAATCGCCATGAGTTCGAGGCCACCCTGAGACTACATAGTGAGTTCCACGTCAGCCTGGGTTAGAGTGAAACCCTTCCTCAGGAAACCAAAAAAAAAAAAAAAAAAAAAAAAAAAAAAAAAAAAAAACTAAAATACTAAAAAAGAGAAAAGTCTAATATCTTACAAAATTGAAACAATTCAACAAAGAAATAGAAATGTTATCTACTTTTACCCAAAACACCAACATCCTCCCCTTCTTTTTTTTTTTTTTTTTTTTTTTTTTTTTTCGAGGTAGGATCTCACTCTGGCCCAGGCTGACCTGGAATTCACTATGGAGTCTCAGGGTGGCCTCGAACTCATGGTGATCCTCCTACCCCTGCCTCCCGAGTGCTGGGATTAAAGGCATGCGCCACCACGCCCGGCTTCTCCCCTTCTTTTTTGCCTCTATAGTTGCCACTTCTATTTATGTTCTTCTCCCTCTTGTACCACATTTCAACCCAATGCTAATCACTAGTCCCACCAGGTTTTCTTCTTCTTTTTCTTTACACTCATTCCCATAACAAATAAAATATTCAACATAATACTATCAGTGCCCCTATACTCCCTAAAATATTTGGTGCTTAAGGGGTGATTGTGAGATAGCTGTTACTCCGTTTTCACAGTGGGTTTTCCCCTGGATAGTGGCTGTTGCTTCAGACAGAAATGAACAATCAGGTGGAGACTGGAGATAGAACCTAGTGCCTTAAGCACCAGTCTAATGGAAAACAGCATCTCTTAGTCCCTTCTGAAAATTACAAACACCTCCACTGGAAGAAACGTGGTTTAAATTTTTAAAAAGTACAGATGCCTTGGGAAATGGCTCAGGGGTAAAAGGAGTTTGATTACAAAGCCTGCTGGCCTGGATTCAAGTTTCCAGTACCAATGTAAAGCTGAATGCACAGTAGCACATGTGTCTGAACTTTGTTTGCAGTGGCAAGAGGCCCTGGCATGTGTATTCTCATCAAACCCCTCCTTGCAAATAAGTATAAAAAAAAAAAAAAAGAAAGAAAGAAAAATTACAAACTTCAATCATCAAAATAACTCCAGGTGTACAAGTCTTAATGCAAAAACACAAGTGACATGGAAAATCAAGAAAACATATCTCCTCCCAAAATTTACTAATCCCACAGAAATGGCCATCAATGAGAACTTAGATGAAATTCCAGACAACAAATTCAAAAGAACAGTAATAGATATGTTCAAAGAATTCAAAGAAGACATGGAAAATTTAAATAACTTCTTGTATCCTTTTCTGACTATAATAAAATATAACTAGAAATTAACAGCAACCTGGGGCTGGAGAGATGGCTTAGCAGTTAAGGCACTTGCCTGCAAAGCCAAAGGACCCAGGTTCAATTCCCCAGGACCCACGTAAGCCAGATGCACATAGAGGTGCTCACATCTGGAATTCATTTGCAGTGGCTAGAGGCCCTGGCATACCCATTATCTCTGTCTCTCTCTCTCTCAAATAAATAAATAAAAATATGTTAAAAAAAATTAACAGCAACCAAAATTACAGAAAATACCTAAATTTATGGAGATTAAAAACACTATTGAATGATAATGAGTCAATGAAGAAATCAATAAAGACATTAAAAAATTATGGAACTGAATGAGAATGAAAACAAAACATACCAAATGCTATGGAATGTAATTATGGCAGCCCCAAGTGCAACATAAAAATATCATAGAAAACTCAATTAAATAATTTAATGACATACCTGAGGCCTTTGGAACACCATGCATAAATCAAACCCAAACAGAAATAATTAACATCAGGGCAGAAGACAAGAAAAATCTTCTGCACAAATTCTAAGATGGTAGAAAACAAGAAAAATCTGAATGAATTCTAAGATAACAGAAACATCTGAGTGAAACAAAGAAATTGATTCAGTATATGAAAATATAATTGAATGAAGAGATAGAAACACTGAAGACATGGCTGTAGAGATGGCTCAGCAGTTAAAGGTGCTTGCTTGCAAAGCCTAAAGGTCTGAGTTCAATTCCTCAGTCCCCATGTAAAGCCAGATGCACAGAGTGGTCCATGTATCTGGAATTCATTTATAGTGGTTAGAGGCCCTGGCATGCTCCTTCTTCTATCTCTGTCTGTCTGTGCTTGCAAATAAATAAATAAAAATTAAAAAAAAAAAAAAAGAAAGAAACAAACACAAGTAAACTGAAATGATGCCAGAAATATAGCTTTGAATCAGAAATGCAAATTGCACCTCTCATATCAAGGCAGGTGTGGTAGTTTGAATTGATGGCCCCCAATATATTCAGTTTTATTAGTTTGTAGTTTGCATCTGCAGCCACTTGGCTGGTGGCAATGTAACTGGGCAGATCTGAAGGTGTGGTGGTGGGTTTGAGATTTCTTTATTTTATTTTATTTTATTTTATTTTTTTATTGACAACTTCCATACTTACATACAAAAAATGTATGGTATTTCCCTCCCCTCCCCCTAGGTTTCAATCTAAAGATATGCAAAGTGTGCCCTAGCTGGAGTTCCTGAGGTGTGCTGTGCTTATGTTGCACAGATCCCCTGGATCTGTAAGCCTCAATAAATCCCTTCCTCCATAACTGTGCCTGGTCTGGAAGTTCATCTCAGCGAACCTGAAGCTGTCTACTACAGCAGGTTTCTAAAGGAAACATCTTAGGAAGAGAAAGAATACAAAACCAAATCCTAGTAAGGCTGACCAAAGCAATATTTTATTTTAATTAAATGTATGCTTAGTATACTTTGCTGGTTCGTCATTTGTATATCAATGCTAACTTTGTTAATGCTAAATTCTTAATATTTGTTTTATCTTTCAATGCCTCTTTTTTAGTGACATTTAAAAAAGTATTTAAGAGAGAGAAAGAGTAAGAGAGAGAGAGAGAAAGAATGGGTGCACCAGGGCCTCTAGTGGCTGCAAATGAACTCTAGATGCATGCGCCCCCTTGTGCATCTGGCTTATGTGTGTCTGGGGGAATTGAACCTTGATCCTTTGGCTTTGCAGGCAAGTGCCTTAACTGCTAAGCCATCTCTTGAGCCCATTAGTAACATTAAAAAAAATTATTTATTTTCAAGCAGAGAGATAAGAGGTGTCGGTGGTGGGGAAGAAATATGGGCATGCCACTGTAGATGGACTCCAGATGCATGCACCACACTGTGTATGTAGCTTATGTGGGTACTGGGGAATCAAACCCAGATTGTTAGGCTTTATAGGCAAGCACCTTAACTGCTGAATCATCTCTCCAGCCCGCTGCTGCTGCTGCTGTTTCTTCTTCTTCTTCTTCTCCTTCTTCTTTTTTAATTCTGCTCTTAAATATATATTTTACAGGGCTGGAGGGATGGCTTAGCAGTTAAGGCATTTGCCTGCAAAGCCAAAGGATCCTGGTTCAGTTCCCCAGGACCCATGTAAGCCAGTTGCACAAGGTGGCACATGCGTCTGGAGTTTGTTTGCAGTGGCTAGAAGCCCTGGTGCACCCATTTTCTCTCTCTCTCTCTGATCTCAAATAAATAAAACTTAAAAAAAAACATTAAAAATGTATTTTAAATATTTATATATTACAATAATTTTATTTGTGTTTGTATATTGCTCAGTTGGACTTTAGGACTGTTCTGTAATATTTTTGTTTGTTTTTTTTTCCAAGGTAGGGTCTTGCTCTAGCCTCGGCTGACTGACCTGGAACCCACTATGTAGTCTCAGAGTAGCCTTGAACTCATGGCAATCCTTCCTCTGCCTCCCAAGTGCTGGAATTAAAGGCATGTGCCACCACGCCCAGCCTGTTCTGTAATTTTTCCACACAGTCTACTACTGTGATCTCTTTACAACTCTTCCCACAGATGGATGACTCATACTTTCCCTCTCATGCCAACATCTCCGTGTATGTTCCTCCTTAGCCCCTCTCCTCTTTATGTTCCATAACTATAACCATCTGTGGTAGTTTGAATAGATGGGCCCCAATATATTAAGTGTTTTATTAGTTTATAGTTTGCATCTGCAGCCACCTGGCTGGACAGTGTCACTGGGTGGATCTTAAGGTGTGGTGGTGGGTTTAGGATTTCAATCTAAAGATATGCAAAGTGTACCTAGCTGGAGTTCCTGAGGTGTGCTGTGCTGTGAGGCTTTTGGCCTGTGGTTTTGTTCTCTGTGTTTGGTCCTGTGAAAGCAGGCCAGCTTCTTCTGCCATTATGGAACCTCCCCTGGATTTGTAAGTCTCAATAAATAATATCCCTTCCTTCATAACTGTGCCTGGTCTGGAAGTTCATCTCAGCGAACCTAAAGCTATCTTTTTAAATCCATATTTTTTTATTTATTTATTTATTTATTTATTTATTTATTTATTTATTTATTAGAGACAGAGAAAGGGGGAGAGAGAGAGAGAGAATGAGAATGGGCCAGGGCCTTTAGCCACTGCAAACGAACTCCAGAAGCATGCACCACCATGTGCCTCTGGCTTACGTGAGACCTGACCTGGAGAATCAAACCTGGGTCCTTAGGCTTCACAGGCATGAGCCTTAACCACTAAGCCAGCCCCATCCTTTTTTTTTTTTTTTTTTTTCCGAGGTAGAGTCTCATTCTAGCCCAGGTTGACCTGGAATTCACCATGTAGTCTCAGAGTGGCCTCGAACTCAACCCATCCATAATTTTTTTTTTTTTGGAGAGACAGAGAGAGAGGGAGAGGAAGACAGATACAGATGGACGCACCAGCAGCCTCTCAGTTGCTGCAAACGAAATCCAAATGCATGCGCCCCCTTGTGGTCAAGTGTGGCATTGCACTCTTGCGTCACTTTGCATCTGGCTAAACATGGGACCTGGAGATTGGAACCGGTGTTCTTAGGCTTAGGAGGCAAACACCTTAACTGCTAAGCCATCTCTCCAGCCCGCATCCATAATTTTTTAACAATCTCTAAAATCTGTGGAATCTAATAGGTCCTGATTTTCCTTTCCCAAATAATTTTCCCACTTCGATCTTTTCAAAATTGACACTAGTTCCTATGCTCACCCACTCTACTTTCCCCACTTCTAAGTAACCAAAATCCTAATACATTCCACTCCATCTGTGGTGGTTTGATTCAGGTATTCTGAATGTTAGGTCCCCAGCTGGTGACAATTTAAGAACTGGATCTTCCTGGAGGTGATATATTTCTGGGGGCAGGCTGATGGGTATTATAGTCAGCTTCCCCTTGTCCTTTTGGCACACTCTCCTGATGCTATTGTCCACCTGACGTTGGCCACGTGGTGATGTCCACCCTCGGCTCATGCCATCATTTTCTCCTGCCATGATGGAGCTTCCTCTTGAGTCTATAAGCTGAAATAAACCCTTAGCTCTTACAAGCTGCTCTTTTAATTTTTTTCTTTTGAGGCAGGGTCTCACTCTAGCTCAGGCTGACCTGGAATTCACTATGTATTCTCATGGTGGCCTTGAACTCACAGCAATCCTCCTACCTCTGCCTCTCCAGTGCTGGGATTAAAGGCATGCGGGAGTTTTTCTCCCCAGCAACTTGAAGCTGACTGCAACACCATCCTTGTTTGTCCACCAAAGATTAAAGTAAGGGGAACTACTGTTAGGAATTCACTGTCATGATATTGCATAGCAAGCATACTCACCAGCTATGGTCAATCTTGCTGTTAGTATTCTACTCTGGGAGAAATGCAGAAGCCACACTAGGCACCTTGAGCTCCTATACTAAGGATCCAACTCCTTCAAAATACCAGTGCAGTTATATGAGAAACATGAAAATTCAAGGCAACATAATTCCTCTAATAATTATGAATCCCACAGTAATGGCCTCCAGTGAGAGTGAATTATTTCAAATGTCAGAAAATGCCTAAGAATAATTTAAGTATGTGCAAAGAGATCAAAGAAGAAATCAAAATAGAAAACAAATTTCTAAAGAAACCCCAAAACAACACAGAAAATTAGCTGAATGAAATAAAGAGGTTGAGGGCTGGAGAGATGGCTTAGTGGTTAAGGCACTTGCCTTTAAAGCCAAAGGACCTCAGTTCGATTCTCCAGGACACATGTAAGCCAGATGCACAAGGTGGCACATGTGTCTGGAGTTTGTTTACATTGGTTGGAAGCCCTGGGGTGCCCATATTCTCTCTCTCTCTCTCTGCCTCTTTCTCTCAAATAAATAAATAAATTTAACAAAAGAAATAAGGAGGTTGATTAAAGATATGAAAAAATTCAGTGATGGCCTGGAGAGATGGCTTAGTGGTTAAGCGCTTGCCTGTGAAGCCTAAGGACCCCAGTTCAAGGCTTGATTCCCCAGGACCCACATAAGCCAGATGCACAAGGTGGCACATGCATCTGGAGTTCATTTGCAGTGGCTGGAAGCCCTGGTGCACCCATTCTTTCTCTCTATCTGCCTCTTTCTCTCTCTGTCTGTTGCTTTCAAATAAATAAATAAAAAAAAAAAAAAAAAAGCTGGGCCCACGCCTTTAATCCCAACACTCGGGTAGCAGAGGTAGGAGGATCGCTGAGAGTTCAAGGTCACCCTGAGACTACCTAATGATTTCCAGGTCAGCCTGAGCCAGAGTGAGACCCTACCTCGAAAACCCAAAAATAAATAAATAAATAATTTTAAGAAAATTCAGTGAGACAGAAACACTGAAAAAAACTGAAATACTACAAATGAAAAACACAATAAAACCAAAAACAAAACAAAGCAAAACAAAACAAGGTCCTCTATAGAAAGTTTCACCAATAGAATGGATCAAGGAGAAAATAAAATATCTGAACTTGAAGACAAGGTGGAGAAATTGGAACATTCCAACAAGGAGAAAAATCAGTTAATGCAAAGACTTTTAAAGACATTTACGTTACTCTGAAGTGGCCACATTTGAGAATTCTGGGCATAGAAGTAGGAGATAAATTTCAGTCTAAAGGCAAAGTAAAAATTTTCAACAAAATCATAGTAGAGTATTTCCCAAAATTAGATAAAGAGCTGAGATTAAAGGCATGCACCACCACACCTGGCTGAAAAGAATCTCCTTTTATTATATTATAAGTAATTAATTATAAGTAATTACTAAATATACAGACCATGGAAATAGATGGAAAGTAATAAGAGAGAAACCAAATCAAATATAAAGGCACACCCATCAGGATAACAAGATTATTTCTCAACAGAAACTTTAAAATCCAGGAGAGCTTGCAAGGAATGATGTATTTCAAGTTCTGAAAGACAACTAGCAACTCAAGACTACTATATCCCACAAGACTATCTGTCATAATTGAAGAAATCCTGTAGTTCTGAGTCCAACAATTATAAGCAGTGACAAAGTCTCTGGGATTCAAATTCTGCCCCTCTAGCTGGGCTGCTTACACCCAGGAAACAATCCACCCTATGTGCCAATAGCTCTTCTTGGCAGCCATCCCATAGTCCTGGCTGGAATCTCCACTGCAACCCCTACAGCTCATCCTCATGGCTCCATTAGATCTCTATGCAGGTCATCCAACAACCTTACCTCACTTTGCCCAGTGTCTACTGCCCCGACCAGCGGGGGTTCAACAAGGGCCCGAGGGGAGGTTAACCTGGATGAGAGACAAACAGACACGAAGAAGGAGACCAAGCCGAATGTATGGTCAAGGTCTCAAATTTTTATTTTTCACACAGAGGTTTATATAGGGGAGGCAGGAGGAAGGTAAACTAGAAACTGACCCAGGATTACAAGATGTTCTGATTGATAAGGTTTGGGGGCAAGGATCTCTTAATCCCAGGGGTCATGGGAAGGTCTGTTGTTACATTCCAATAGGCAGATAAAGTAATCGCCTGCAGCCAGGGCTTGTAGCTGGGCAACTCTGATCCTAAGGCCTTTTGAGTCCGTAAGATGGCTTCTCATACAAAATGGCTATTATGCTGCTCATGGTCTCCGGCAGTCCACCCCCTACAGCACCCTCCCCCCCAATGTGTTGTAAATCTAATGACCCTCTCTTCCTGCATGTCTTAGACCAAGGTTTCAAATCCTTCCACAAAGAACCAAAAACCACATATTTATGTTTCTACCTCAATGACCCAAATCTTGGAACCAATTTTCTGTTGTAGTTACCTTTAAATTGCATGGACAACTTACCTGACTAGAAGCAGCTGATGAAAGAAAGGGATTTATTTTGGCTTACAGTCTTGAGGGACAAGCTCCATGATGACAGGGAAAGGACGATATGAGCCAAGGCTGACATCACCTCCATGCCACAGCAGATGGAAAACAGTAGCAAGGGAATGAGCCAAGCTATAGCAATGAGGAGTTGGCTATAGCACTCTTAAGCCCACCCCCAACAGCACACCTATTGCAATAAGGCTGCACTTTCCAAACTGCCATTAGCTGGGTACCGAAGATGGGAATACCTAATTCAGAGCAACACAATATACTTTCACTATTTGTATGGTTTCAGTGTCACAGTGATATTGGCACCATGAGATGTATATTCATTCATGGTGACTTAGAGAGTGAAATGCAGTGATCAGCAATATATTTTTAAATTTTTTTTTGTGGTTTTTCAAGGTAGGGTCTCACTCTGGTCCAGGCTGACCTGGAATTCACTCTGTATTCTCAGGGTGGCCTCAAACTCATGGTGATCCTCCTACCTCTGCCTCCTGAGTGCTGGGATTAAAGGCGTGCGCCACCACGCCTGCTTTATTTTTAATTTTTATTTATTTATTTATTCAAGAGAGAGAGAGAGGGAGAGAAGAAGAGGCAGATAGAGAGAAAGAGAGAATGGGCACGCCAGGGCCTCTATCCACTGCAAACAAACTCCAGATGCACGCACCTCCCTTGTGCATCTGGCTTATGTGGGTCCTGGGGAATTGAACCAGGGTCCTTAGGCTTCACAGCAAACATCTTAACCGCTAAGCCATTTCCCCAGCTCTCATCAATAATTTAAAAAAATATTTTATTTATTTATTTATTTATTTGAGAGTGAGAGAGAGAAGAAGAGGCAGAGAGAAAGAGAGAATGGGCACACCAGGGCCTCCAGCCACTGCTAACGAACTCCAGACACATGTGCCCCCTTGTGCATCTGGCTTACATGGGTCCTGGGGAATCGAACCAGGATCCTTAGGCTTTGCAGGCAAACACCTTAACTGCTAAGCCATTTCCCCAGCCCTCATCAATAATTTTTAATGCACCATTGTAAATTAACAGGCTTTTAATGCTATTTAGGAGTCAGACAAGTATTCTTATTAAGTGTATCACAGCACCTTAGCAACACCTCAGGTACTGCCCTCGTGCTGTACAATCAGCCCTGTGCTTCATGCGGCATCTGCAGCTGAAATGTGGAAGGGTTCTATTCTTGCTTCCTATTTTCCTGCCAATTAATTGTCATAATAAAAGTCAATAAATCGGGCTAGAGAGATGGCTTAGCAGTTAAGGTGTTTGCCTGCAAAGCCAAAGGACCTAGGTTCAACTCCCCAAGACCCACATAAGCCAGATGCACAAGGTGATGCATGCGTCTGAAGTTCATCTGCAGTGGCTAGAGGCCCTGGCATGCCCATTCTCTGTCTCTCTCTATCTGTCTGTCTCTCTCTCTCTCTCAAATAAATAAATAAAAACTGTATTTTTTTAAAAAAGTCAATATATCAAAAAAGTAGAGGGCTGGAAAGATGGTTTAGCAGTTAAGGTGCTTGCCTACAAAAGCCAAAGAACCCAGGTTCGATTCCACAGGACCCACATAACCCAGATGCACAAGGTGGTGCATGTGTTTGGAGTTCATTTGCAGCACACAAAGGCCCTGGTATGCCAATTCTCTCTCTCTCTCCCTTCTCTCATAAATAAATAAATAAATAAATAAATAAATAAATAAATAAAATATTTTTTTAAAATGTAGAGTCAGGAGTGGTAGCCCATGCCTTTTAATCCTAGCACTCAGCAAGCAGAGGTAAGAGGACTGCAGTGCGTTTGAGACCAACCTGGAACTGCAGAGTGAGTCCCAGGTCAGCTTGGGGGTAGAGTGAGACCCTACCTCAAAAATCAAAAACAAGAGCTGGAAGATGGCTTAGTGGTTAAAGCGCCTGCCTGCTAAGCCTAAGACTGCCAGTTCCAATCTCCAGGTCCCACATTTAGCCAGATGCAAAGTGACACAAGGGCGCAATGCCGCACTTGCCCACAAGGGGGTGGACACATCTGGAGTTTGTTCACAGCAGTTGAGAGGCTGCTGGTGTGCCCATTCTTCTGTTTCACTCTCCCTCTCTCTCTCTCCGTCTCTCCCTGTCTCTCTCAAAAAAAAAAAAAAAAAAAAAAAAAAAAAAAGAAAAAAAAAAAAAAAAAAGAAACCAGGGAATTCTGAAGAACCTTCTCTTTTCAGATGGTGGCGACCTCTGGGATGATTCAAAAGGCACCACAGTGCCGAGAAGAAGTGACAGAGGAATGCTCAAAACTGAAACATATCTGTCACACCTTCCAAGGCTCAGGGTCCATTGTGGAAGAGATAGTGGAAAGAATGTAAGAGCCAAAGGAAGGGTAAGGTTCCTTACAATATACTCTTCCAGACACAAAAATGGCCTGGAGGCCAGGCATGGTGGCGCATACCTTTAATCCCAGCACTTGGGAGGCAGAGGTAGGAGGATTGCCATGAGTTTGAGGCCACCCTGAGAATAGAGTGAATTCCAGATCAGCCTGGGCTAGAGGGAGACCCTACCTCAAAAAAAAAACAAAACAAAACAAACAAACAAACAAAAAAAATGGCCTGGATATCCATGACCTCACGGTGCCTGGTACTATCTACACAAGACTATTATAATAAGAGGAAAAGATGATGACATCAAAATAAAAGAGAGACTGATTAAGAGAGGGAAGGGATATGATGGACAGTGGATTTTTGAAGGGGAAAGTGGGGAAGAGGAGGGAATTATCATGGTTTATTGTCTATAATTATGGAAGTTGTCAACAGTAAAAAATAAAAATTGCCAGGCATGGTGGCACATGCCTTTAATCCCCGCACTCAGGAGACAGAGGTAGGAGGATTGCCTTGAGTTCAAGGCCACCCTGACACTACATAGTGAATTCCAGGTCAGCCTGGACCAGAGTGAGATCCTACCTTGAAAAACCAAAAATAAATAAACAAACAAACAAACAAACAAACAAACAGCCAGGTATGATGGTGTACGCCTTTAATCCCAGCACTTGGGAGGCAGAGGTAGGAGTATCTCCATGAGTTTGAGGCCACCCTGAGACAACATGGTGAATTCCAGATCAGCCTGGGCTAGAGTGAGAGCCTACCTCGAAAAAACAAAAACAAGCAAACAAACAAACAAAAAAAAGTAGGAGGGACTGGAGAGGTGGCTCTACAGTTAAGGTGCTTGCCTATAAAGCACAACAACCCAGGTTTGGTTCCCCAGGGCCCACATAAAGCGAGATGCACAAAGTGGCACATACATTTGGAGTTTGTTGTGGGTGGAGGCCCTGGCATGCTCATTCTTTCAATCTCTCTTCTGTGTTACACACAGCACATGCAAAAAAAAAAGGTTAAAACAATTTTCTTTGTCCATGGTTAACATGCTTGGCACAGTAAGTGGTGGTGCTCCAGCAATGGTAATAAAAGACAGGGACTTATAAAATTATTAGAAGATAATGGGATTGTCACCAAAATTCATGGTTAATGAGGTATCACGGCAGTATCTCAAGAAGATTTATGTGCAAATGTGTTAAAATGGCCGGGCATGGTGATGCATGTCTTTAATCCCAGCACTTAGGAGGCAGAGCTACACGATTGCTGTGAGTTTGAGGCCAGCCTGAGACTACACAGTGAATTCCAGGTTAGCCTGGACTAGACCAAGACCCTACCTTGAAAAAAAAAAAAAAAAAAAAAAAAAATCAACTGAAACACCTCCATATAAAGCAACCCATTATCCATGCAAACAAATAGAGGATAGCCCAGATAATTAAAACCCAGATGAAAATTTCCAAATTCTAAATTTTAGCTGCATATGCCAATGTTATAACTTTTAAGAGGAAGGTTTAACAATGGCAGAATATTTAAATTTCATCTGATCATTTTATTTTAAATATTTTATTTTTATTTATTTGAGTGTGAGAAAGACACACACACACACACACACACAGAGAGAGAGAGAGAGAGAGAGAGAGAGAGAGAGAGAGACAGAGAGACAGAGATTGAGATTGAGAGAGAAAGAATGGGTGCACCAGAGCCTCCAGCTCCTGCAAACAAACTCCAGACACATGCACCACCTTGTGCATCTGGCTTCCACAGGTCCTGGGGAATTGAACCTGGGGCCTTTGGCTTTATAGGCAGGTGCCTTAACCTCTAAGCCATCTCTCCAGCTCTGATTTAAGTTTTTAAAAAATACTTTATTGCCGGGCGTGGTGATGCACATCTTTGATCCCAGTACTCAAAGGCAGAGGTAGGAAAATTGCCCTGAGTTTGAAGCCATTCTGAGACTACATAGTGAATTCCAGGTCAGCCTGGACTAGAGTGAAACCCTACCTCAAAACAATAGCCACATATATATATGGCTTATTTATCTGAGAGAGAGAGAGTGAGAGAAAGAGCCAGATAGATAATGGGCATGCCAGGGCTGCCAGGGCTTTTACAATGGAATCAAACCCATTAGATGCAAACTATAAAATAATAAAACACTGAATATATTGGGGGACATTTCAAACTACCACATCCGCCCCTGGCCCCAATAGCTCCTGGCCCCCAATAGATTTATAACTATCACACATTGTAAATTGTACTCAGTCCAATTTCAAAGCACTACAAATGAACTTCAGATGTGTGTGCCATCTTGTGCATCTGGCTTACATGGCTACTGGGGAATTGAACTTGGGTCCTTAGGATTCATAGGCAAGCCACTAATCCATCTTTCCAGCCCATGATTTTATTTTTAATTATTTTGTGCATGTGTGAAGAAATGGGTCATGTAGGCTTGCCTTGAATCATCAGACCATAGGCATGTTGAGCAAGATGGTCTGAATTGGATATGTGGCTTTTTGGAAGACTTGGGTATCACATAGTTGTGGGGCTGAATCTCGGTTTTGCCATTTATTAGGTATGCAGTATTAGCTAACTTGCTTAAGTTTTGGGGAGATTGTTTTCTAATCTGTAGAGTGTGCTTAAACATTTTCCTGGGGCTTCTGTTGACTTCCATTGAGAAAAATATGTTTCTACACTAGGCCTCTGTCACTAACCAAGGCTTGTATTTATTTAGACCATACTGACTTACAAGTATGGTGGCTATCAGAGAACAGAATATGTTCTATATAACATTTGGTAGAATTATAGAGGCCTTTTTCTAGAGTGGAAAGTAATCAACTAGCATCTACTGTTTGCTGACTATATAATGATTAAGAATAAAAAGTGAGACACTGACCATCATGGCCTCCTATGAGACACAGAAGTAGGCAGAAAAGGAGCTGACCTGAAATTATAGTCTGGCATCTAGATCAGTTGCCTAGGTAATTGCTTGACCCTGAAGGAGTTTCTTAGCTGCTTTATACCTCAGTGTCCTTGCCTTTTAAATGAGGCTAGACCTGTCTTTGGGGGAAGTTGTGAGGGTAAATTAGGTCATGTCCATGTCCATAAAACACTTGAGGTCTTTGGAAGAAAAGCGTTTACAAACCTATAAACAACATGATTAATATCATTGGCACCATTATTGTTGATTATGGGGAATAGTTCAGTGCACATGGCAACTTCAGAGTTGGGAACATCTGCTACAGAAAATGTGACATGCTACTGTGGCCTGTCTTTCTCTACCCTCTTTTGTGCTGGATTAAAACTTCCTTCTAGGCTGGGTGTGGTAGCACACGCCTTTAATCCCAGCACTCAGGAGGCAGAGGCAGGAGGATGTGTAAATTCCAGGCCACCCTGAGGCTACATAGTGAATTCTAGGTCAGCCTGAGCTAGAGTGCAAGACCCTACCTTGAAAAACAAAAACAAAACAAAACAAAACAAAAAACAAACAACAACAAAAACTTCCTTCTCTCAGAGGTATTTTGCTCATAGGTTGGACATTTTCTTAAGTATTCTGAGTCTCCTGAGTCACCTCCCCTCCCTTTCACAGTGGTTAAAGCTCCCTTCCCTTCCCTTCCCTTCCCCCTTCCCCCTTCCCCTCCCCCTTCCCTTCCCCTTCCTTCCTTCCTTCCTTCCTTCCTTCCTTCCTTCCTTCCTTCCTTCCTCTCTCTCTCTCTCCTTTCTTTTTCTTTCTTTCTTTCTTTCTTTCTTTCTCTTTCTTTTTTGGTTTTTCGAGGTAGGGTCTCACTCTAGCTCAGGCTAACCTGGAATTCACTATGTTAGTTTCAGGGTAGCCTCGAACTCTTGGCGATCCTCCTACCTCTGTCTCCCAAGTGCTTGGATTAAAGGCATGCACCACCATGCCTGGCTGGCTAAAGCTTTCTTAAGAATCCTCTGTGGAACTAGATAGATTTTCACCTACCCGTAGCCTTCTTACAATAATACAGAATGCTTTCTGGATTAATAAGCAATTAACATGGATATACCATTCAGTGTAATCCAGGTGCTATGCTAAATTTCTCTACATTATCTCACTGAACTCCCAGACCAGCCTGTGACACTCTTTACTCTCACTTAAGACTCTACACACAGAATAGCTAATTATGGAAACTTTTTAGCACTCCCCTGTTACACAATACCCTGCTCTCTCATTCCAGGTCTCTCACCTGACTGTATCTTTCTCTCTAGTCCTAGTCACCATCTTCCAGACTTACACTGCCCATGTGTTCTGTCCTGTACCACTAGAATTCAAGGACTGTAACAGAAGGATTGGATTTTATTTCCTCTCTCTCCCCAACATCTGACTCCATGACTGGCACATGAAGGGGCAGCCCAAAACATCTGTGAATTAATGGCATGTGAGTTAGGTAGAATGATACCATTTTACTGATGAGCAAGTGGAGGCTTTAAGATGTGCTCATGGTCACACAATACGTATCTGAGCTGGAAAGAATGAGTGGCCTCGAACTCTCGGCAATCCTCCTACCTCTGCCTCCCAGTGCTGGGATTAAAGGTGTGTACCACCATGGCTAGCTAACTTTGGTTTTTAGATAGGGTCTGTGTAATCAAACTTGGCCTTGAACTTACTGTGTAACTGAAGGTCATTAAACTTCTTTCTAATCTTCCTTGCCTCCACCTTCCCAGTGCTGGAATCATGTGCCACCACACCTAGTTTATGTGGTTCTGGGAATCAAACCCAGGGCTTTGTGCATGTTAGGTAGTCAGTCTACCAACTGAGCCATCTATCCAGCTGCAGGAAATAACTCTTAGGAAGCATTTCTACACCTCTCCACTGCATTGAGATCCTGCATTCTTCATCCCTATGACTCACTGATGGATTTACTAGCAGCAAGTATTTTAAATTGACATTTTATAGATGAGAAAACCAAGGATCAAAGAGAGTAAATGTCTACTTTAAGTTTTCTTGGTCTGACTTCAAAGCTTATGCATTTTATCTATAGACAGATAAGAGTGACTAGGGAATTTACCTATTGGGTAAATCCACTTAAATTTCCCCACCAGGACCTGTTTGGTCTATAGGATATGATGACAAAATGTCACTTCTTGAGTATGACAAGCATCCAAGATCTAAAAGATTCCCACACAGAAAAAAATGAGAAGACTGCAATCTTGAAATTTATGTGACAAATTTCACCTTTATCTTCTACAATTTGTCATAAGATATTCTCCATGCTGAGGAAGAGCAGGGTCCAGAACTGGGCTTTCTCTCTACCTCCCAGGCTTTGCTCTTTCCAGACAGGAGGTCCCTACTTAAGAAGGTCCTGACAAAAATAAATTATCCCATTTCTGCTCAGCATGAGAAAAGAGCTCTTGATGCTGAAAGTCCAAAGGGTAGGAGTGTCAAGGGAAAGCAGCCCTAAGAAAAGAAAGGTGGCCAGGCTCCAAGGGATGACGGAGGGGAATTAGACCCGACACTTTCCTGTCCACTTTTACTTCTTCCCCATCTCCTCTCTACCCTATTCCTTGGGTTTTATCAAGGTAGTGTATCCTTCTAGCCCAGGCTGACCTGGAATTAGTCTCAGGATGGCCTTGAACTCATGGCGATCCTCCTACCTCTGCCTCCAAAGTGCTGGGATTAGAGGTGTGTGCCACCATGCCCCATGTGTCTTAAAAAGAATAAGAACATTTGACTTATTTCCTTCTGAAGTTTTTCTTTTGGGCTCAACATACCGAAAATTAATTTAAATGAAAGGGAAATATATTGAACACAAAAAATAATTTTAGCTCTGATCACTTGGGAACTTCCAGCTATGGGTGAGTTTTTCCCTTGGCTGGCCAAGATGGGAGGCCCTCCTAGCCCTAACTCTCCACATGGGTTCTTTATTTCCTCCAGCTCCCTAGGTGCCAGGAGCTCCTTGAACTTTCTTTTTTCTTTCCACACTTTTTTCCCCACGCCCTCCGCGTGGGATCTCTAGCCACATGGGTGCCTTTCCTTGGCTCTACTTCCTTCAATAAAAATAATTTAAAAAAAATCTTAGATTACAGACCTAATACTGAAAACAATAAAAAGAAAAAAAATGAGCTATATCTCCAATCCTTGGCATTTGGAGGTCTGGCTGTGCCAATCCTCCTGCCTGTCTCTTGAATGCTGGTAATATATCAGAAAACCTAGAAATAAGCCTCTGTAAACTTGGATTAGGCAAAGGCTTATTAGGTGTGACAACAGAACAGCATGACAAAACATAAATAAAGCTAAGTGGTGGTGCATGCCTTTAATCCCAGCACTTGGGAATGCAGAGGTAGGAGGATCACCATGAGTTCAAGGCCACCCTGAGACTACATTGTAAATTCCAGGCCAGCCTGGACTAGAGCAGACCCTACCTTGCAAAACCAAAATAAACAAACATACATTGGTAGAAATATGAACAGTGGGAATTCCTAATTTTCCCCAAAATGTTCAATGTAGAGTTAATATATAAACCTGATAATTCCATTCTTTTTCTTTTGGGGGGGGGTCTCACTCTGGTCCAGGCTGATCTGAAATTCACTATGTAGTCTCAGAGTAGCCTCGAACTCATGGCGATCCTCCTACCTCTGCCTTCTAAATGCTGGGATTAAAGGCGTGCTCCACCATGCTCGGTTCTCCATTCTTGATATATATCCAAGAGACCTGAGCTCATATATTCACATAAAGCTGTAAACCAATATTCATGTAATGGAACATTATTATTATTATTATTTTTGATTTTTCGAGGTAGGATCTCACTCTAGTCCAGGCTGACTTGGAATTCACTATGTAGTCTCAGGTGGCCTTGAACTCAGGGCAATCCTCCTACCTCTGCCTCCCAAGTGCTGGGATTAAAGGTGTGTACCACCACGCCTGGCTAGTAACATTATTCTTATAAAAAAGAATAAAGTACTGATTCATGCTACAATATGCATGAACAATGAAAACAGTATGAATGAAAGAAGCCATAAAAGATCACATATTGTATGACCCTATTTATATGCAAAGTAGAGAATAGGCAAATATATGAGAAAAGTATCTTAGTGATCACCTAGGGCTGGAGGCAGATGGCTACACAACAGTGTAAATATGCTAAAAAATTCTGTACAGTACCCTTTAAGTGGGTGAACCGTATGGCATATGAACTATATTTCAATAAAGCTACTGTTTTGTTTTTATCCTTTTTAGACAGGGTCTCCCTGTGCCACAGTAGTTCAGGCTTGCTCACAGTAAACCCTCTGCTATATCCTCCCAAGTGTTGGGACTGCAGATGTAAAATGTCTTACCAGAGTTGTGGCTTTTAATTTTTTTTTTTTTTGAGGTAGGGTCTCACTCTAGCCCAGGCTGACCTGGAATTAACTATGTAGTCTCAGGGTGGCCTTGAACTCACAGCAATCCTCCTACTTCTGCCTCTCAAGTGTGCCACCACGCCCGGCTCAGATTGTGGCTTTTAAATATATACATATATATACATATATTTTTTGGTTTTTTGAGGTAGGGTCTCACTCTAATTCAGGCTGACCTGGAGTTCACTCTGTATTCTCAGGGTGGCCTCGAACTCACGACAATCCTTCTATCTCTGCCTCCCAAGTGCTGGGATTAAAGGTGTGTGCCACCATGCCCAGCTTAAAAAAAATATATATTTTTTTTTAATTTTTTTTTTTTAGATTTGTGGCTTTTGTTGTCAGTCTAAGTTTTTTTTTTTTTTTTTTAGCATAATATAGTTAAAAAAAAAAAAAAAAAAAAAAAAAAAAAAACAGCCCAGAACTCGGGAGGCAGAGGTAGGATTGCCAGCCTGAGACTACATAGTTAATTCCAAGTCAGCCTGGACCAGAGACCCTACCCTACATTGAAAAACCAAAAATAAATAAATAAATAACGAACGAACAAGGATTAGGCTGGGTGTGGTAGCACACAACTTTAATCCCAGCACTTGGGAGGCAGAGATAGGAGGATAACTCTGAGTTCAAGGCCACCCTGAGACTACATAGTGAATTCCAGGTCAGCCTGGGCTAGAACAAGACCCTACCAGGAAAAAAAGTTTAAAATTACAAGGATTGGGGTAGAGATGGCTTAGCGGTTAACATGCATGCCTGTGAAGCCTAAGGACCCAGGTTCGATTTTCCAGGTCCCATGTCAGCCAAATGTACATGGTGGCACATGCATCTGGAGTTTGTTTGCAGTGGCTAGAGGCCCTGCTGTGTCTGTTCTCTCTCTCTCTAATAAATAAATAAAAAATAAAATTTTAATTTAAAAAATTACAAGGGTCATCTTTCAAAGTTAGTTTAAGGTACCAAAATAATAGTTCCACTTGTAGTATTGACATTCTAACTTTAGCAAGAGTCCAGACCTGAAGCATTATCCTTAAGCAGTCTATGCTCATACTGTCCTTTTCACAAAATATCTTTATTGGGTTTTTCTTTTTTTTGGGGGGGTTGTTCGTTTTTCCAGGTACAGTTTCTCTAGTCCAGGCTGACTTAGAATTCACCATGTAGTCTCAGGTTGGCTTTGAACTCACAGTGATCGTCCTACCTCTACCTCCCAAGTGCTGGGATTAAAGACGAGCACCACCATGCCCGTCATGTTTTGTCCATTTTGTTTTACTCTTTTTAAAATTTTTATTTTATTTTTTATTGACAGCTTCTTTAATTGTAGACAATATCCCATGGTACTTCCCTCCCTACCCTCACTTTCCCTTTTGAAACTTCACTCTCCATCATATCCCCTCCCCCTCTCAATCAGTCTCTCTTTTCAGTTTGATGTCATGATCTTTTCCTCCTATTATGATGGTCTTGTGTAGGTAGTGTCAGGCACTGGGAGGTCATGGATATCTAGGACATTTTGTGTCTGGAGGAGCATGCTGTAAGGAGTCCTACTCTTCCTTTGGCTCTTATATTCTTTCCGCCTCCTCTTCTGCAATGGACCCTGAGCCTTGAAAGGTAGGTTTGAGATGTTTCAGTGCTGAGCACTCCTCTGTCCCTTCTTCTCAGCACCATGGTGCCTTCTGAATCATCCCAAGGTTGCCACCATCTGAAAAAAGAAGCTTCTCTAACCAAAAATGAGAGTAGCATTAATATATGGGTGTGGACATTAAGAGAAGTGCTTACTGGGCAGTTTGGTGAGCATAGTATATACATTTAGCGAGATACCAACAGACATTAAACCCTTAGGGCTCATGACTACCCCTGTCATTCGTTTTCAGTATCAGGAATATATTCCCTCCCATGGAGCACGGCTCCAGTTCAATTAGAGAGCAGTTGGTTTCCCACATAACGGACATGCCACTATTGCACCCATTGGCTCATTTGGCCTGGCTGGCCAAATTTAAAGCTTGCAGTATTCACTGTTGAGTATCTTCACTGGTGTTTTCTCTCTCCCATTGAACTGCATGCAGTGTAGCTTTTTCCAACTTTCTGTCAACTGGTCCACATGGAGGAGGCTTTCAGCTCAGCTTCAGCAATAGGGTCTAACCATCTATTCCTGGTGGGAAACCAAGGGCCTTGGCAATGGCCTATAATGTTTTGGGGGTATCTGTGACCTCCTTGGCCAACAACTCACTGGAAGGTATCCCATCCCTGGCACTGAAAATTTTCTAGTAACAATCTATGGCTTCTGAGTGTTCCATTGTCCAGATTTTGATTAGCCCTCCCTCCACTGTTCCTTTACTCAGTCTCTTCCCCGACCTCACTTAGGCCTTTTCACCCCCATTAATCTGTTCTTCTACTTACATATTTATCAATACCATCCTATTAAATCTCCCCTCCCTCCCTTCCTTTCTATTCCCTTTATATTCCCTTTCTAGCTTACTGGCTTCTGCTACTGAGTTTTATTTTTACTCACATAGAAGTCCAATCATTTGTAGTTTTGGGGTTTTTCTTGAATCAATTACACATTAAGATCAGGCTAAAAGCTGGGCGTGGTGGCGCATGCCTTTAATCCCAGCACTCAGGAGGCTGAGGTAGTTGGATTGCTGTGAGTTCAAGGCCACTTTAAGACTACATACTACATAGTGAATTCCAGGTCAGCCTGAGCTACAGTGAGACCTATCTCGAAAAACCAAAACCAGCTGGACATGGTGGCGCACACCTTTAATCCCAGCACTTGGGAGGCAGAGGTAGGAGGATCGCTGTGAGTTCAAGGCCACACTGAGATTACAGAGTGAATTTCAGATCAGCCTGGGCTAGAGTGAGACCCTACCTTGAAAAATCGAAAAAAAATCAGACTGTTGGGTTGGAGTGAAAGCTTAGCCGTGAAGGCCCTTGCCTACAAAATCTGATTACCCAGGTTCGCCAGGACCCAAGTAAGCCAGATGCACAAGATAGCTCATGCACTCTTATGGTAATAATGCTTGGTGGTACTGAAGTACTGTTTGAGAAAATCAGTGATCTTTAATGGAGGAGAAAAATGACTGAAGGCAACCCCTCTCACCATATTGTGCTATGGGTAAGTTTGTGCTAAATCTCTTCTCTTTCCTCCTCTTAACAGTGCTGGCGATTGAATACCTAGGACATGCCAGGTAAGTGCTCTAACACATCTCCAGCCTTCATTTTCTTCACCTTAAAATGACAATATATAATACTTTTCTCACAAAGTTAATGATTAAGTATGACCACACACAAAACACATAGAAAAATACCAAGTTTTAGCTACTAATATTATTGTGCTAGTAGTGGTCAGAAAGAAGAGGAGGTTAAGTAGATACCTCAGAACTACCCTTGGTGAAGATCTTACGATCTTGCAAAATGTACTTTAGCTTTTTCTTTTTTGTTGTTGTTGTTTGAGGTAGGGTCTCACTGGAGCTCAGGCTGACCTGGAATTCACTCTGTAGTCTCAGGGTGGCCTTGAACTCACCGTGATCCTTCTACCTCTGCCTCCAGAGGGCTGGGATTAAAGATATGTACTATCATGCTGGGCTACTTTAGCTATGTTTAAAAGGTGGAACACTGGGCATGGTGGCACATGCCTTTAACCCCAGCCCTCAGGAGGCAGAGGTGGGAGGATCGCCATGAGTTCAAGGCCACCCTGAGACTACAGAGTGAATTCCAGGTCAACAGGAGCTCAAATGAGACCCTACCTCGAAAACACCAAGAAAAAAAAAAAAAAAAAATGCACGGTGAAGAGGTCCTTGTAAGGGCTACAAGAGCCAGGGCTTGTGGAAGAGATGGTAAAATAGGGGTGAATTTGGGGAGAACTGAGGCAACAGGGAAATAACTGAATTTCAGAAGTTGAACTGAGAAACAAGAAAATGAACTTTGGTTCTATATGCCTATACTGTAATTCTGTATTTTATTTTCTTTAAGGTATTGATTACCATCATCCTGTTACATACCCTTAACAGATATGCAGCAATGTTTACATTTTATTAGCTATCAAAAGTTCGACAATGTCCTAAATTCTATCAGGGCAGAGACTAGATTAGAGTTATCAACAATCTCATAATGTAGTTAGAAGGCCTGTCACTAACATGCATGGAGGGGTGAATTTTATCATTTTTGAAAATGGGGGAGAATTATTAACCTAACATGATGGGAGACTGAAATAATTGCTGCTACCTGCTACTCGAGGTATGTATTTTCTATTTTATTCGGTGTCGCTGGAAAAAGGTTTAAAAGTTACCCCGAATCTAATCATTCCCAGCGTGCGCGGCCCGGGCGTCGTGACTGAATTGCCTTGGTGGGATTTCACGCTCTTAACGAACGTCAGCGTTTTACAGTCACTTGTGAACCAGTTGCCGGCAGATTCCCTCCGCGGTGCTCTAAGACACTATTTCTCGAGCACATCTTTACCACCGCCACAACCACCACGCCTGGGGCGGCAGGCTACTCGTGGACAGTCCGACCTGGGAGCAGCCCGATCCTGCCAAGTGTTTGTACACAAGCGCCTCGTGGACGCTGGCCGGGCGTGGAGCGCGCCGCCCTCAGCCCACGCCGCCCGCCCGCCCGGGGGAGGAGAGCGCGGCGCTCGCGGGCGACACTCACGCGTCTCGGGACCCACGTCCCGGCGAGGAAAGAACAAGCCCGCGCGGCAGACGAGCCTCGGGGCCTCGCGGCCAGCGTGCAGGGCGCACGCACCCAGCGCCCCGCAGCCTCACCTCGTGCCCCCCGCCAACCCCACCCTCCCCCGGAAGTTTGTGAAGCTCCGGCGGTGAGCTCTGCGAGTCACCTTGACCCTCGCCGGGAGAGGAGGAGAAAGTTGGTCCTGGCCGGGAGGACGGCCGGATGAAACCAAAGACTGAGAACACTTTCGTGAGCCAAAGATGCCGTCACGTTTTCCTGTTTTCAGGGGAGCTACAGACCTCCTGGAGAGTTTAAGGGTGACAAGAGCAGGTGGCACAGCTCCGCCTTCCACCACGCTTCCCCCCTCCTTCAGCTAGCACGCTTCACTCGTGCCGTAAGATCCCGCCTCTCAGGCGCGCGCGAAGAGTTGTCGCGCGGGGCACGCTGGGAGTTGTGGTTCCTCAGCGGGCAGCCGCCTCAGGATGAGCGACGGTGGCCTACATGACCCATGGTGCTGTGCGGCTCTGGCCGCCCCCGGATATGTGCCTGGCGCCGGAAGAGAAGGCGCCCCCCCTCTCTCGGCCCGGCCATCTTGTGGGAAGAGCTGAAGCAGGCGCTCTTGGCTCGGCGCGGCCCGCTGCAATCCGTGGAGGAACGCGCCGCCGAGCCACCATCATGCCTGGGCACCTACAGGAAGGCTTCGGCTGTGTGGTCACAAATCGATTCGACCAGTTATTTGATGACGAATCGGACCCCTTCGAGGTACTGAAGGCAGCGGAGAACAAGAAAAAAGAAACCGGCGGGGGCGGCGTTGGGGGCTCGGGGGCCAAGAGCGCGGCTCAGGCCGCGGCCCAGACCAACTCCAACGCCGCGGGCAAACAGCTGCGGAAAGAGTCGCAGAAGGATCGCAAGAACCCGCTGCCTCCCAACGTCGGCGTGGCTGACAAGAAGGAGGAGACGCAGCCGCCCGTGGCGCTGAAGAAAGAAGGTAAAGCCGGGCTGGGAGGCGGGGAGCCGGGCGCGGAGGAAGGGAGGAGCGCGGCCGAGGTCTCACTTGTGCAGACTTGGCTGCGGGAGCGTGCTTCTGGAGCAGCGGCTGCTGCAGGCCCGGGCGTTCCCGCCGAGTCCTGGGCGGGCTTTCGGGCCCGCGGCCGCTCTGGGGCACAGCTCCTCTTGGCGTGCCCCTGCGAGGTGCCCTGTCCGTCCGAGGCCGCCTGCCCTGCCATCTAGTCCCACGAGGGAGCGGACACCCTCGTGCAGAGCCGGGGCTCGGAGCTGACCCTCGTGTGTGCCTGAGGCTGTTAGATCCCATGGAGGAAGCTCCTACTTGGGGTCCCACGTGCGTTCTGTTGGCCCTCCCCTCACTTTCTTCTAACCTTATTGTAACTTGCTGGAGTGAATTCAACTGGTGGGAAACGAGGAATTTGGCCCCACTCATAGAGTTTTGAATAAAGACAGGTCGTTACAGGACCTCCCTCGTGTCAACTCCCTGCATACCCCCGTTCACGTAGCTCGGTCTGGTCTGGGCCTCGTGGGTGAAATGTGTGCTGAGGCTGTCACAACATCCAGCAGCACAGCCCCTTGCTTCACATGTGAGTGAAGCATGGTCAGGACTTCACTGACAGGGTACTAACTTCCAGGGCATTGTATGCATCCTGGACTTGTTTTGATTTTTGCATTCTTGTTCATTACTGGTTTGTTGCGGGTGAAAAATCATAAGGATTAGGAATAAGAAAGCTTGTGTAGGACAGAAAGCATAGGTAGGAGCAGGACCTAAGATCTGAATCTTTAACATTGCAATTAAGCCAAAATTACCCTTTACAGTCACATACTCCTAAAAGCTGGCTTCTCATTAGCTTTAGAGTTTTTTTCTTTTAAGAGGTTTGGAATTTAAAAACTAGGACTAAGTGGTGAATGAGACAGAAGAATCCTTGTACTAGAATTAAAGAATTGGAGGGGAAAACATAGTTTGAAGTTTTAGCAAGCATGTATGCATCACTTAAGCCAAGTATCTACTCAGCCAGTTAAGCTTTATGACATTATGTAGTCTACACAGTGAATAAAGTATTTAATTGTGTTAAGGAACCCTGGTGTATTTAAACTGCTGAAATTGACCTCTGTTGAAGTTCAAAGAAAGTACGTGAATAAGTTGAGACTAAAACAAATATAAGAATGCTTTTTGGGATGGTGGTGCTGAGGGTGGAAAACAGGACTTGTTAGGCAAATGCTTTATTTTTCACTTATATCCTCCAGTCCTCAGAACATTCAACAAATGTTTTTAAAACAGGGTTATAAAAGTAGGATAATTTGAATGAAAAGTAGCCATTTTCAGGTCCTATCACCTATCAGTAAGTTTCGTGTATAGTGGTAATTGATAGACTTTGTAAACGATGTCCCCACCCCTTCATAATCGAAGAATTGTTACCCTGATCATGTGTCTCCCATGCCTTGATTAACAGACTGTCACAATGCTAGACATTCTTTAGGATGTAATGTTTACCTCTTGTGAATTTAGTAGCTTTTCAAAATTGGATGTTAACTCCAGTGGAGCTAGCTTTCAAGTATAGGTAAGGTAGGATTGTTAAAAGAAGCTTGGATGTTTTGTGTTTTTTTTTTTTGTTTGTTTGTTTTGCTTTGTTTTTCAAGTTAAGTGTCTCGCTCTCTAGCTCAGGCTGACCTGGACTTCACTCTAGTTTCAGGGAGGCCTTGAATGCATGGTGATCCTCCTACCTCTGCCTCCCGAGTGCTGGGATTAAAGGCATGTGCCACCACACCCGCTCGAAGCTTGGATGTTTTAAAATTTTTTCTGTCATTTTTCATTAGATGAGTTTTTTTTTTTAATGATGCTGGGAATGAAACCTAGCATTTTGTGTACTAGACAAATACTCCCCCATTTAGCTACACATTCAACCCCAATATAAGCTTAAATTTCAGATTTTGTAGGCCTAATGTTGTATATGGGTGGGGAAGCAAGCCATTGGTCATTGGGTGTGCTGCTTTCTTGCGTGGTTATCATTATAAAGACTGGTTCTATAGCTCCGCCCTAATACACTATACTTCTGATGAAATTTATTTAAATGCCTGGATGTAAGATCTACATTCATGACCTATCCAGAGAGTTGACAAGGCATGAATTTAAGTTTTTTTTATGAAAGAGATTCATATTTACTCTTGAGCTGTAGTTACAAGTATCTGAATAAATGGTTAGGTGCTAATGCTTTTCCATTTTCTTAGAATCATTGAAATAACAAGATCGAATACCAATCTCAGCACTCAGGGAGGTTCACTGACTTTGAGGCCACCCTGGAACTACAGAGTGAGTTCCAGGTCAGCCTGGGCTATAGTGAAAGTCAAAAAATCCCTCCAAAAAATGTAACACCAATTTCTCAGCTGTTTCTTTTAATATCAGAATTGGGAATTATACCTCAAATCTAAAATATTTAACCATCAGTCTTGCCTTACCAATAATTCCTATTGATTCTTTTTATGAACTTCATAGATTTATCAGAAATGCTAAAACTCCATTATCACACGTTTCTTAGTTACTCCCGCAGTCTTCTTGCTTAAACGGAGAGGGTCTCTTTGAAAGCTTCTTTAAGAACAAGATGCTTGTTAGGGCAGATCTGGAAAAAGACCTGCCACCCATACTAAAGCATAACTAATGGTTTCATAATACTATTTTCAAAAGTTAGATTTTGGGTATGCAATGCATGTACAGATACCTTTGTACATATATTTGCACTTTGGATGTTATATATCTTATGAAGATAACACTCTTTCTGTTTACATAGCTTTTTGCTTGTTTGGGGCATGGGAGTTGGGAATAGATCTCTCTAATCTAGGCTGGTTTAGAATTCACTATGTAGGGCAAGCTGGCCTTGAATTTGTGATCTCCTGCCCATGCTTTTCTGGTGCTGGGATTACATGCAGAGACCACCATGCCCAGCTCAAATAGATGTTTTAAACTGGGAGGGTTTTTTAGTACTTAAGTGTGCCGTTTGTTTGTTTTTGTTTTTTCGAGGTAGGGTCTCACTCTGGTCCAGGCTGACCTGGAATTCACGATGTAGTCTCAGGGTGGCCTCGAACTCATGGTGATTCTCCTACCTCTGCCTCCCAAGTGCTGGGATTAAAGGCATGCGCCACCACGCCCGGCCCCATTTGTTTTTCTTACTGGCAATTTCATGTGGCATCCTGGGTCTCTCACTGCATTTTCCCTTTCAGATTACATAGAATAATGTGAGTTTTGCCCCTTTTGAAGGACATACTTAGTTAGTGCTTGGTTATTTATGAATGGTTGCTGGTATTTTTGGTGTTTTTAAAGCCAAAAATGTACCACTTGCCTAAAGTCTTTATATTTTGTCAAGCTAAGGGTCTTATTCCAGCCTAAGCTGGCCTCCAGTTCACAGGGATCCTCCTCCTACCTCTGCCTCCCAAGTGCTGGGATCAAAGGCATGCACTGCCATCACAGCTGCTTGAAATCTTGTTTTTTTTTTGAGGTAGGGTCTCATTCTAGCTCAGGCTGACCTGGAATTCACTATGTAGCCTCAGGGTGGCCTTGAACTCATAGCTTTCCTTCTATCTCTGTCTCCTAGAGTGCTGACTTTCTGAAAAGGAAGAGGATTATTTATCAAAAAGATTTGCTGTTGAATAAGAATTTGTCTAAAGTACTTTGTTATGCTGGGGGGGGGTGTCCATTGTTTGCATTAATAGTCTAGGCCTGAACTTGTATTGCAAAAATGATTTGCTTACTGCTGGTTATTTATCATAAGGAATAAGACGAGTTGGAAGAAGACCTGATCAACAAGTTCAGGGTGAAGGAAAAATAATTGATAGAAGACCAGAAAGGCGACCGCCTCGTGAAAGGAGGTTTGAAAAGCCACTTGAAGAAAAGGGTGAAGGAGGCGAATTTTCAGTTGATAGGTAAGGTTTAAAAACACTTTAAATTTGGATGTTAATAAATTAGGCACAGTAAATAGACTTGTCAGTTTTTGAGTGACATTTATACATTGTTACATCTTTATATACACATGTGCAAATTAAGGGCTCTTGTAATACATATTTTAATTGACTTGATGGACCATTTATTTTTCTCCATCTTCCCAGTTACTGAATTTAAAAGGACAGTGCTATTGGTTAATTGCTTATAGTAAAACAAATCACTTCTTATTCAGTTTAGATGTGTTTATTTTGAAGTATATTGGTGAATAGCAGTTTTGCTGACAGAACAGTGCAGTGAGTGGCTAGCTGAAGGAGCATGTCCTACTAGCAAAGTTTTTACAGGATGTCAAAACTTTTCATGTTTTATGGGGGAATCTTCCTAATTCTGGTTTCCTTTATGTAGTTAGAAATAGACATGGGTTTTCTAGAGCATTTATTTAGCTGTTGGGTTATGAGTCAAGCTTCTTCTATACTTTTGAGCCTTTTGATGATTTCTCTGCTGCTCCTTTTTTGGAAACTTTAAGGTATAATTGTTTGATTTGTTTTGTAGACCCATTATTGACCGGCCTATCCGAGGCCGTGGTGGTCTTGGAAGAGGTCGAGGAGGCCGTGGACGTGGAATGGGCCGTGGAGATGGATTTGATTCTCGTGGCAAACGTGAATTTGATAGGCATAGTGGAAGTGATAGATCGTAAGTCTTATATTGGTTGTTTCACTTTTTAGATTTTAATGATCTTATTTAATTTAAACAAAATTTGAATTTCTAGAAGTAAAGAGTATAATGTTAACTGAGTTTTGTTAGTTCTTTTTCACATTACAGTGGCCTGAAGCATGAGGACAAACGTGGAGGTAGCGGATCTCACAACTGGGGAACTGTCAAAGATGAATTAACGTTGGTATTCTGATTTCTTTTTAGTTTAATAATATAAGTAAAATTTAGCCTATGACTGTTTAGAGCTCATCAATACCTGTATTAAATTTTGTCTGAGGCAAGGATGGTTTTCATTTCAAAGTTTATAATATCTTACAGGATAGGTTCAGATTATAGTGTATAAAATAAGTCATTTTTTTCCTCTGAACAATAATTGATAATTAAATGTAATTTTGTATGTTTTTTTTTTTGTCATGGGTGAATGTAGCTTTTTCTGGGACCTGACATTGACATTACTTGGGTATTTGATTTGTCCATGTAGTAGTTACTATTCTACTTTACCTAGTTTACTTATTACAAGATTAGTAAGACAATAAAACTTCAGTGCTTGATTCTTTAAAAATTTTTATTTATTTATTTATTTATTTATTTATTTATTTATTTTTATTATTTATTTTGAGGTAGGAGATCTCACTCTGGCCCAGGCTGACCTGGAACTCACTCTGTAGCTCCAGGGTAGCCCCGAACTCACAGCAATCCTCCTACTTCTGCCTCCCGAGTGCTGGGATTAAAGACATGTGCCACCATACCTGGCTGATTGATTATTTATTTATTTATTTATTTATTTATTTATTTATTTATTTTGGAGAGAGTCAGAGGGAGAGGAAGACGGATAAGAGAATGGGCGCGCCAGCAGCCTCAGCTGCATCTGGCTAAATGTGGGACTTGGAGATTGGAACTGGGGTTCTTAGGCTTAGCAGGCAGATGCCTTAACCCCTAAGCCATCTCTCCAGCCCTCGGCTGATTTTTCAAAAAATATTTTATTTTGCTTATTTGTTTGAGAGAGAGAAGGAGAGAGAGGCAGATAGAGAATGGGCACGTCAGGGCCTCCAGCTGCTGCAAGTGAACTCCAGACACATGTACTACCTTATGCATCTGGTTTTTGTGGGTCCTGAGGAATCGAACTGTGGTCCAGAGGCTTCACAGACAAGTGCCTCAACCACTAAGCCATCCCTCCAGCTCTAGTGTTTGATTAAAAAAAAAAAAAATTAGCCAGGCATGGTGGTGCACATCTTTAATCCTAGCACATGGGAGGCAGAGATGGGAGGATCGCCATGAGTTTGAGGCCACCCTGCGACTACATAGTGAATTCCAGGTCAGCCTGGGCTAGAGTGAGACCCTACCTTGAAAAACCTAAATAAATAAATTTATTTGAGAGAGACAGATAAAGAGAGTGGGTGTGTCAGGGCCTCTAACCACTGCAAACGAACTCCAGACATGTAATAACCTTGTGCATCTGGCTTATGTGGGTACTGAGGAGTTGAACCTAGGTCCTTTGGCTTTGCTGACAAACTCCTTAACCACTAAGCCATAGTGTTTGAGTTTTTGATAGTCTCCTGTGGCCCTGGTTGGGTTTGAGCTCACTATATAGGTGAGGATGGCTTTGGATTCCTATTCCTCTGCCTTCTAAATGCTACAGTGCTCCAATTTGCCTTGTTTTAAAAGTGTGTAAACTAACTTAATAGCTTGTTGGTTTTTCTTTTTAGAGGGGTACTGGGTAATAAATTAAGTAGGAACATGTAAAAGAATGTGATTTTTGTTTTTGTATGAAGGAACCCTTCATATACATGTAAATGGACCTAGATGCCTTTCTTTTTCTTTCCTTAGAGAGTCCCCCAAATACATTCAGAAACAAATATCTTATAATTGCAGTGATTTGGATCAATCAAATGTGACTGAGGAAACACCTGAAGGTGAAGAACATCCAGTAGCAGACACTGAAAACAAGTAAGTGGTTTTGTGTGATGAAATAGTGCTCCAGCATTAAAAGTCCATTATGTTCTTTTTTGTTTGTGGTGTTTGTATGTGTGTTTTCGAGATAGGGTCTCACTCTAGCTTAGGCTGACCTGGAATTCACTATGTAGTCTCAGGGTGGCTTCGAACTACCGCAATTCTCCTACCTCTGCCTCCCAAGTGCTGAGATTAAAGGTGTGTGCGGCTTGGGATTTATTTATTTTTTTTTTTTTTGAGGTAGGGTCTTGCTCTAGCCCAGGCTGACCTGGAATTCACTATGTAGTCTCAGGGTGGCCTCAAACGTCAGCTTGAGTTTTTAACCAGTAAATTGACTCAGAGTTTTGATGCTGTTTGATGGCACTGACTGGAGAGACAATTTTTGTTTTTGAGAAACTGTTGCCTTGTAGTTCAGTTGGGCCTGGAAATCATGATTCTCGTGCTTTAGACTCTTGAGTGCTGAGATTACAAGAATGTAAATGTAATGTCATTTTACCATTGTCAGGCATCTTGGAAATTAAGGCACATACATATTAGAAAGTCCTAATCTACTTTGACAGGAAAGGAGTGAATAGTTCTGGTGATGGCTGTTCTGTCTGAAATATTGAAGAGGTGGGACTAGAAGCTGAAGTTGGGGAGTTTTCTAAAACTGAGACATTGCTGTATTTAGAAATCTTAAGCTCAAAGTAATTTTGACATTTACAGTTAGTTCCATCTCCATTTTTTCATTAACATGGATTTTGTTTGTTTGTTTGAGGTAGGGTCTCACTGACCTGGAATTTACTATGTAGCCTCAGGTTGGCCGTGAATACACAGTAATCCTCCCACCTCTGCCTCCCGAGTGCTGGGATTAATGGCATGTGCTACCACACCCAGCCTTGCCATGTATTTTTTTTTAATTGGCACGTAACACTTATAACTATTTGTGGGATATGGGATATTTCAGCATATATATAGGTAGGGAGCTGGAGAAATAGCTTAGTGGGGTGCTTGCTTGCACAGAAAGGACCCAGGTTTGATTCCCCAGAACCCATGTAAGCTAGTTGCACATGGTGGTACATGTGTCTGAAGTTCGTTTGTAGCGATTAAAGACCCTGGGGTGCCAATTCTCCCTCTCCCCTCAAATAAATAAAAAAGCACTCCAAAAAAAGATTAGGTTAGGATAATTGGCATGTCCATTACCTAAAACATGAGTTTTATGTATTGAGAAGATTCATAGTTTTATTTTGAAATAGGTTAATTGTTGTCCTCTAGCTCCATAGTGCTATAGAAGATTAACTCTTTCTACCTAACTCTACCTGCTAGTCATCCTTCCCCCCTTTATATCTCCCTGCCCTCCACACCCACTTCCCAGGTTCTGGTAGCCATGATACTGATCTAGTCAGTAGACATGTAGATTGATTCTGTGTCTTAGCTACAATGACTAGTGAGTGCTGCATTAAACATGGTGGTGTAGATGTCTTCAGTGAGCTGATACTGTTTTCCTTTGGATGTGCTATAGAACTCTTAAGGTAAGACATGGGTCTTGGCCATCTTGAAATCAGAGCAGTTATGATGATCCACATGACTTGATAGCATAAAACTCTTAAAAGATTAGGTCAAGTAACACTCCCTCTGCAGGGAGGCCTCTACCCTCTCTGAGTGTATATAAGCAATTAACAATTGCTTATGGGATTATCTTTGGTGGTAGAGCTGTCTATAAGTTGCTCATGATCCTCTCCCAGAGGATACAAAAGTGATTTCTAATTACTGAGGGTAGGGGAAGATCTTTGATACAGCTATCAGTTGCCTGTGCTCCTAGAAGTAACCTCCAATTTAAACTATTGGTTCAACAGGATGGACATGGATAGAATTATTTCTTTGGTCTGTTGTCAGTGTCCTGTGTTGAGTGAGTAGAAATTTATTCTCATCTCCCGTCAGTGTATGAGAGACTTTCTCTACATTTTCACCTTTACCAGCATTCTATTCTTTCCTTTCTTTTTTCTCTTCTCTTTCTTTTTATTTGATTTATTTGCAAGCAGAGAAGAGAGTATGGGCACGCCAGGGCCTCTTGCTGCTAGAAATGAACTCCAGACATATGTGCCACTTTGTTCATCTGACTTTATATTTAGTACTAGGGAACAGACTCAAGCCAGTAGGCTTTGGGAGCAAGTTCCTTCAACTGCTGAGCTACTTCCTTAGCCCCTTTTCATTTTGATAGTGGCCATTTTGACTAGAATGAGATATTTTATTGTGGTTTATTGTTTTTGGGAGAAAGGGTCTCATGTAGTGGTGGATAAGTCTTGAACGTCTGATGTTCCTGCCTCTGCTTCCCAAGTGCTGAATTTTGCAGTTGTGCATCACCACACGTGGTTCATCTTCTGCTGGCCTTCTTGCATGCTAGGCAAGCACTCTTCCAACTGAGCTATATCCCCAGTCCCACTGTTGTGATTTTTATTGTGCTGATGACTAGTAATGCTGGAACTTGTTATAGATACTTGAGTTGTGTATCTTCTTTTGAGAAATAGCTCTACAGATCATTTGCTTTTTTCCTGTTCTTTTGGGTCCATACCCCACAGCCCTAAAGTATGTATCACTAATATGCTTGAAATCTGATTTTACTTATTTAAGGGTGGTATGAAGTGAGTATGAGTGTGCCAGGGTCTCCTGCCAGAACAAACAAACTCTAGATGCATGTGCCACTTTGCATCTGGCTTTATATGGGTATTGGAGAATTGCACTTGGTTTGTCAGGCTTTATAAGCAAGTGCTATTTACAGGATACATCTTCCCCTTAATTTTCTTACCTTTGTTTTATTTATTTATGGGGGAGAGGGAGAGAGAATGGGCACGCCAGGACCTCTAGCCACTGCAAATGAACTCCAGATGCATGCCCCACCATGTGTATCTGGCTTTACATGAACATTGGGGAATCGAACCTTAGGTCCTTGGGCTTTGCAGGTAAGTGCCTTAACTGCTAAGGCATCCCTGCAGACCCTCAATTTTTTAAATAAAAAACTTGATTAAAATTACATGATCCTTCAACCCCTCCACTGAACTCACACTTTTTTTAGTATTCCCTGCTGTATAGATGTCTTTTTGGTTTTTCAAGGTAGGGTCTCACTCTGGTCCAGGCTGACCTGGAATTAGCTATGTAGTCTCAGGGTGGCCTTGAACTCATGGCAATCCTCCTACCTCTGCCTCCCGAGTGCTGGGATCAAAGGCGTGCACCACCACGCCCGGCTTATAGATGTCTTTTTTTCCCGTCACCTAAGCCAGTCTTTTGGTGGGCAAGTCCCCCAGCAGTCACCGCCATCTGAAGGAGACTTATTTAACAAAAAGTGAGAGTAGCTCTAATATATGCATAAGTACTTAGAAGGCAATTTAGTGGGAAATATAATATAGCCATGCAGCTAAACAACAGTAGTAATTTCCCTTGTAGGGTTTATAATCTTCCCAGCTCCAAGCCTTTTGGTTTTTTGAGGTAGGGTCTTACTCTAGCCCAAGCTGACCTGGATTCACTATGTAGTTTCAGGGTGGCCTTGAGCTTTCGGAGATCCTACCTGTACCTTTCAAGTGCTGGGATTAAAGGTGTGCACTACCATGACCTGGCTAGCTTTTTTTTTTTTTTTTCGTTAAATTTAAATTTTACATACACGTTACACTCTTAGCCCCTTGTCCCTGCTCCCATTAACCTAGGGGCCCTCTGCAGTGGGGTGATGGTACTCACTGGGGTCATGAGGGCCTCAGTCCTGTGGGATAGCAGGGGAACCTATGCCTCAGCATTCCTACCCCTGGCTCTTGTGATCTTTCTGCCTCTTTTGCAATGATCCTTGAGCCATAGTAGGCCTGCTGGCAGTCCATTTTAGTGTTGAGTTCGGTGTAGCCTCTGGATTTCTGCTTTGATGGGTTTTGATTGATCACTGTGTCTGTCACCATTGCCCTGGAGCTCGTTGTTAGGTTAGCAGTAAGAGCAATGTTCATGTCACCACTTCTGCAATTTCTCCTTCACCCCTATAGATGTGGTAGAGGTGGCATGTCTCATGTTGTTAGCCCCAGGCTTTTGACTCGGTTTTCAGTATCAGGCATGAATTCTCTCCCTTGGAGTGGACCTCAATTAGAATTAGCAGTGGTGTTTACCCTCATAACAAACACTATAACACTAGTAGCATGTTGCCTGGGTGGCCAGTTGTATTGCGCGCGCTCGTGTGCTCTCTCTCTCTCTCTCTGTTTTTCTAGGTAGGGTCTTGCTCTAGCCCATGCTGACATAGAATTTACTATGTAGTCTCAGGCTGGCCTCAAACTCACAGTGATCTTCCTACCTCTGCCTCCCGAGTGCTGGGATTAAAGGTGTGCACCATCACACTCCAGCTGATTGAGTTTATTATTTATTTTGGTAGTGATTTGTTGGAAGAATAGTTTGTAGCCATTGATACTTTTGAGTTTGATACAATTCTCTATTAGTTTTTATCCTGCTTATTAGGGTCATATTCAAAATGTCTCTGTTCTGGTTATTTCCATGAAGCATTTCTTCTCTTTTCATTCTGAGTTATTTTTTTGTATGTAGTGAGAGAGATCTGGTTTCATTTGCTTAGATAGGAGAAAAAACTTATTTCTTAACACTATTTATTGAAGACACTCTTCTTTTTTCTGAGTGTATTCTTGGTGTTTTTGAAAATCAGTTGTTTAAAATCAGTTGGTACATGGGTTTATTTCTACTGTTCCATGGATATATGTCTTACGTAGGACAGTGGTTCTCAAACTATGTCCAGATCAGTTAGGGAGGGTGTGCTCTCAAAGTTCTTGGGAAAATTGCTTTTTCATAGCCGTCAGTAGTGGTGCATGTTTGTAGTGCTCACACGTGGGAGGTGAATGCGGGAGGAGGATCTAGAGTTTGTGGCCAACCTTGGCTATATAATAATTTTGGAGCTACACATGATCCTATCTCAAAAATTAAAAATAAAAACTATGAATTAATACTCTTGATGAACCACTGCTAATGATGAGAGGAAATTTTATTACTTTGGCTTCTTGGACATGAGGAAAAATGATTTACTAATGGGGTAGACAAAAATAAGTGGTGTTAGGAGATGTTTTTTACTTGGAGTAATGATACATTTATTTGGGGTAACTAAGACAGTTATTAGTGGTGCCCCCAATAATATTTTATACATCTATGCCTTTATTAAACATACATGATCATTTCCAGAGTGATCTTTAAGGAATATAATAGTTTGTCAGAAGGAAATGGGTCCCAATAGAATATTGGGAGGAAATCCTTACCTTAGGACCCAGGTATCAAATTGGGGATAATGATGCTATAGAGCTGTAAAGTAGGGGAAGAACTAAACAGTCTTTAATGTGGACATGTAAGTCTCTCAGTGTCCAGAGCTACTTGTTTGTCCCTAATGGAAGTCCTTTACGGTAGGTATCACTGTGTGGCATGGTGAAAATTATGGGACTTTCCAATTTTGAGTGTTGGAATTGATAAAAGGGCAGTTTTTCAGAGCTTTAGTTTTAGTTACTTGTAAGATGACAAACTTGACACAAAAAGTCCTGTTCATTTGATGTATGTGTCCTAGGCAGTTTTACAAGGATTTGTCAGAGTAAAGAAGAGCATCAGAGGAGATGTTTAAGCACTCATGCAAACTAAGTCATTATCTATCTTTGCAAAGAAACAGGACTCCCAATTGTTCAGTGGTAATTTGAAATAGATTAAACTAAGGTATAGGAACCTTAGGCCTGTGCTCTTTCTTCTGTGCAAAGGGGAAAGGAGAGAGCATTTATGGTTATTGGGAACCTAGGGTGTTTTGTAGACCAGTGAAATCTCAGTCTCTTGTCAATAGTTAGGTTGGTTTGAAAAGATGAGTTGTATATATAGATTTTTAGGATTTGTAAGAATTTGGCTTTTGGTATATTTTGCCTTAAATGCTAGTTGCTGAAAAAGAGCAACAATAATAGACCCAGCAAGTATTCTAGATAATTATTTTCACATATTATAACAGATTATGTACTGTGGGGGATCATGGAAAGTAAAAATGTTTGAAGATAAGCCAGTGTTAATTGCATGAGTGTACAGTTTAAAGCATGGTTTCAAAGAAATTCATATTAGGCCAGGCATGGTGGTGTACAAATTAATACAGGCAGGAGGTAGGAGGATTACCATGAATTTGGAGTCAACCTGGGCTAGAGTGAGATCCTACCTCAGAAAAACAAAAACAAAACAAAGAAACGTATATTAAAAGATTAATAAAAGATTTGTAAGGCCAATGCAAGATTTTATTACTTATAAGTTCACTTAAGAGTTAAAAGTAAATTGTATATAAAGTTTGTAGGTTCATAGGTCAGTGAACAGTACACTCCTATAGCATATGTGCCATTGGATTACAGAGAAAACTAGTACCATTTTAAAAGATTAATAACAAGCCAGGATTGATTCAAATTTTTATGCATATTAAACCAGCCATTTGTAAGATATAAAATTTAAATATCTTTTTCACAGGGAGAACGAAGTTGAAGAGGTTAAGGAAGAGGGTCCAAAAGAGATGACTTTGGATGAGTGGAAGGCTATTCAAAATAAAGACCGAGCAAAAGTAGAGTTTAATATCCGGAAACCAAATGAAGGTGCTGATGGGCAATGGAAGAAGGGATTTGTTCTTCATAAATCAAAAAGTGAAGAGGTACAATTAATATTTGTGTTTGAATGTGGTCAGATATGACTTGAATTGTATTACAATTTTTGCTTTAACTTTCATGTGAATGATATAAATTTAAAAAATTTTTAACTTATTAATTTGAGAGTGTGCCAGGGCCGCCAGTCACTGCAAGTGAACTCCAGACACATGTGCCACCTTGTGCACATCTGGCTTATGTGGGTACTGGGGAATTGACCTGGGTCCTAAGCTTTTGGAGCTATCTCTCCAGCTCTGATATTTTTGTAATTTATGAGGTCATTAATACAACAGCCACTTGGTGTCTGGAAGACAATGTTTCAGAGCATTCTTCCCTATCCTCTGGCTCTTAAATTCTTTCTGTACCCTCTTTGGCCTTGTTCCCCGAGCTTTGGAGGGGCTTACTTAGCACTAAACATTCAACAATCACTTATTCTCAGTATTTGGGTAAGTTTTGAGTCTCCCCATTAGTCACCACCAAGTAAAATAGTTATTTATTTATTTATTTATTTATTTACTTACATACTTACTTGAGTCAGAGAGAGGGAAAGAGACAGGGAGAGAGTGAGAATAGGCATGCCAGGGCCTCTAGCCACTGTAAACCAACTCCAGATGCATGTGCCACCATGTGCATCTGGCTTAACGTGGAACCCGGAGAATCGAACCTGGGTAATTAGACTTCACAGGCATGCACCTTAACCACTACACCATCTTTCCAGTCCAGAATACAGTTCTTTTTAAAAGTTTGGTTTATACTTTTCAAGTTGTACCTGAGAATCATTGTAAGGACAGTTTAATTACATTAGAATTTGGTGTTTGCATATTGTTTCACTTAAGATATGAATGGCTGCTACTATTGCTTTTTTTTTTTTTTTTTTAAGCAGGGTGTATATATCCTAGGCTGGCCTCAAACTTCTGGACTTTTGTTCTACCTGCCCAGTGCTGGGTTATAGCCTGCAGACATGTACCCTTTTACATTGTTGGGCTTCATGCCTGCTAAGCAAACAATACTAGCATGTCTGCATTCACTTTTTAATTATTTATTTATTTGAGAGAGAATAGGCGTGCCAGGGCCTCTAGCTGCTGCAAGTGAACTCCAGACACATGTGCCACCGTGTGCATCTGGCTTACGTGGGTACTGGGGAATCAAACTGAGTCCTTAGGCTTCATAGGCAAGCACCTTTATCACCAAGCCCTCTCCCCAGCCCTACGTTCACTTTTTTTTTAATCCGAGGCAGGGTCTCACTCTAGCCCAGGCTGACCTAGAAGTCACTATGTAGTTTCAGGGTGACCTTGAACTCACAGCATTCTACTACCTTTGCCTCCTAAATCCTGAGGATTAAAGGTGTGTGCTCCCACTGCCAGCTTACATTTACTTTCTAACACTATCTGCCTATGCGAGATGATCAGGACTCAGTAATTTTTTTTTAAATTGAGGAATGATGTCTTATAAAGGCAGGAAACATGGAAACCATTGAAATTATTTCAGAAGGTCACATTGGTAGCTAAGGCTTAAGTCTTAGCCAAAAAAATTACTTTATTTCTTTGGCTATGTTATTTTTCTGTCAGCTTTATTTGACCTTTCTGATACATGCATTTATTCATTTCATAAGTTATGCTGTACAAGAAATCCAGAGAACAAACTTTGTTATCCTAAGGTCAAGTGAAATGTTAGGGAGCCATCCTATATATAATTCAGTGAAACTGATTACTAATTTTTTCTTTTGGTTTTCTGAGGTAGGGTCTTACTCTAGCTGAGGCTGACCTGGAATTCACTATGTTGTCTCAGGGTGGCCTTGAACTCATGACGATCCCCCTACCTCTGCCTCCCAAGTGCTGGGATTAAAGGCGTGCGCCACCACACCTGGCCTGATTACTAATTTTTAAAAATTTATTTATTTGAAAGAGAATGGGCCTACCGGGGCCTCTAGCCATTGCAAATAAACTCCAGATGCATGCACCAACTTGTGCATGTAGCTTATGTGGGTACTGGGGAATTGAACCTAGGTGCTTTAGGCTTTACAGGCAAATGACTTAACTGCTAAGCCTTCTCTCCTGCCCTGGTTACTAATTTTTAATATTTTATTTATTTATTTGAAAGACAGTATGGGCACTGTAAACAAGCTCCAGATGAATGCACCCCTTTGTGCATCTGGCTTTATGTGGGTGTAGGGGAATTGAACCTGGGCCATCAGGCTTTGTAAGCAAGAACGTTTAACTGCTAAGCCATCTCTCTGGCCCCTGATAATTGTTTAAGCTGGGGATTGAACTCAGAGCATGATATAATAAGCACATGCTCTTCCACTGACCTATATAACCTACCTTTTAATAATTTTTTGATACATTTTACATTATTAAACATAAAGATGGCTGAGACAAACTTGGGAAACATTGCAAGATTGAATTGAGGTTAAGCAGACTTGTTTTTCTAAGTTTAGAGAAGGGATGGCTTTTGGCATTTACTCTGTAAAAATGAGGACAGTGTCTTAAATGTCAACACATTTTGTTTCATTAGAACGCTTTCCTTGGTTTCTTTTTCTTTTCTTCTTTTAAAATATATTTTATTTATTTATTTGAGAGAGAGAGAATGAATGGCACACTAAGGCCTCCAGCCACTGCAAATGAACTCCAGATGCATGCGCCCCCTTGTGCGTCTGGCTTATGTGGGTCCTGGAGAATTGAGCCGGGATCCTTTGGCTTTTCAGGCAAACAAATGCCTGAACCGCTAAGTCATCTCTCCAGCCCCGGTTTCTTTTGCTGGAGGCAGAATCTCACTCTTGTCCAGGCTTACCTGGAACTCATGGCCATCCTCCTACCTTAGTCTCTTGAGTGCTGGAAATAAAGGTGTGCACTACTATGTTCATCTCTAGTTACTGCACATAAATTGTTGCTCTAAATAAAACTGTATAAATAGAATCCTTTTTTCTTTTTTTTTGAAGAACCTGTATTAGGGGTGTTTGTGTGTTTATATATACTTAGAGGCGGGGGTGGGGAGGAGTAAAGCATTCTGGGAATTGTAGTTATTCAATACATCTGGGTCCATTAATTTCCCTTTGTATGTCTTTTTCCCTCTCTTTTTCTCTCCCACTCTGCCTCCTCCTTTCTTCTCCCTAGTCTTCCCTCTTCTCTTTCTCTCCTGAGAGTACAGAGAAGGGATTGTTGTAGGACTTGTAGTTCCTACCAAGAACTCTAATGCGTAGGGGAATTGAACCTGGGCCATCAGGCTTTGTAAGCAAGAACGTTTAACTGCTAAGCCATCTCTCTGGCCCCTGATAATTGTTTAAGCTGGGGATTGAACTCAGAGCATGATATAATAAGCACATGCTCTTCCACTGACCTATATAACCTACCTTTTAATAATTTTTTGATACATTTTACATTATTAAACATAAAGATGGCTGAGACAAACTTGGGAAACATTGCAAGATTGAATTGAGGTTAAGCAGACTTGTTTTTCTAAGTTTAGAGAAGGGATGGCTTTTGGCATTTACTCTGTAAAAATGAGGACAGTGTCTTAAATGTCAACACATTTTGTTTCATTAGAACGCTTTCCTTGGTTTCTTTTTCTTTTCTTTTTAAAATATATTTTATTTATTTATTTGAGAGAGAGAGAGAGAATGGGCACACTAAGGCCTCCAGCCACTGCAAATGAACTCCAGATGCATGCGCCCCCTTGTGCGTCTGGCTTATGTGGGTCCTGGAGAATTGAGCCGGGATCCTTTGGCTTTTCAGGCAAACAAATGCCTGAACCGCTAAGTCATCTCTCCAGCCCCGGTTTCTTTTGCTGGAGGCAGAATCTCACTCTTGTCCAGGCTTACCTGGAACTCATGGCCATCCTCCTACCTTAGTCTCTTGAGTGCTGGAAATAAAGGTGTGCACTACTATGTTCATCTCTAGTTACTGCACATAAATTGTTGCTCTAAATAAAACTGTATAAATAGAATCCTTTTTTCTTTTTTTTTGAAGAACCTGTATTAGGGGTGTTTGTGTGTTTATATATACTTAGAGGCGGGGGTGGGGAGGAGTAAAGCATTCTGGGAATTGTAGTTATTCAATACATCTGGGTCCATTAATTTCCCTTTGTATGTCTTTTTCCCTCTCTTTTTCTCTCCCACTCTGCCTCCTCCTTTCTTCTCCCTAGTCTTCCCTCTTCTCTTTCTCTCCTGAGAGTACAGAGAAGGGATTGTTGTAGGACTTGTAGTTCCTACCAAGAACTCTAATGCCTCGCCTGGTGGCGCACGCCTTTAATCCCAGCACTTGAGAGGCAGAGGTAGGAGGATCACTGTGAGTTTGAGGTCAGCCTGAGACTGTAGAGTGAATTCCAGGTTAGCCTGGATTAGAGTGAAACCCTACCTCGAAAAAGAAAAAAGACAAAACAAAACAAATTCTAGCCCAGGCTCACCTGGAACTCATTACATAGTTCCAGGCTGTCCTTGAATCCTAGATAGAATTCTTTTTTTTTTTTTTTTTTTTTAATTTTTGGTTTCATTTATTTATTTGAGAGTGACAGAAAGAGGGGAGAGAGAGAGAGAATGGGCATACCAGGGCATCCAGCCACTGTAAATGAACTCCAGATGCATGTGCCACCTGTGTATCTGGCTTACGTGGGTACTGGGGAATTGAGCCTCAAAATGGGATTCTTAGGCTTCACAAGCAAGCGCTTAATTGCTAAGCCATCTCTCCAGCCCCCTTTGGTAGAATTCTTGATTAAAAATTTTTTGAGCCGGGTATGGTGGTTTACGCTTTAAATCCCAGCACTCCGGAGGCAGAGGTAGGAGGATCTCCTTGAGTTCGAGGCCACCATGAGACTACATTGTGAGTTCCAGGTCAGCCTGGGCTAGTGTGAAACCCTATCTCAAAAAAAAAATAAAAAGATTTTGGGGCTGGAGAGATGGCTTAGTGGCTAAGGAGTTTGCCTACAAAGCCAAAGGATCCTGGTTCGACTCTCTAGGCTCCCTGTAAGCCAGATTCACAAGGGGCCACATGCATCTGGAGTTCCTTTGCACTGGCTGGAGGCCCTGGCACACCCATTCTCTCTCTTTCTCTGCCTGCCTCTTTCTCTCAAATAAAATAAAATAAATAAATATTTAAAAAAGATTTTGAATTATCAAACTGCCTAGGTTAATATGAAAAGGATTTACCCAGTTCATTTTGCTTTCTCCTATTTTCAGTTATATGCAGTCAATTCAAGTCCAGAAGTAGTAAATGGGAAATTCAGAAACCTATAATCCATGATTGTGGGTTGCATGCCTTTCTGAGAAGTGTAGTGGAGTCTTGCACTGTCCTGTCTACTCCACTCAATGTGGATCATTTGACCAGTATGCCACCCTGTATGCACCATTACCAGTTAGTCATTTAGTAAACAATAGGGTAAAAAAGCATAGTTTGGGGATTATCTGGTTTTAGGCTTCCCTGGGTAATCTTGGAATGTATCACCTACAGATAATGGGGGTTTACTGTGTTGTACAAAGTAGGTGTATAACTAGAACATTATAAAATATAAAGTTGGTTATGAATAGTTTTAAATTTGGACATTCTTATTTATCAAACCAGTTATATTTGGGCCCACACATCTATTGTCCCTTTGTTAAATGAATAAACACTTGTTTAAACATGGGCTTAGTGGTGTTTATGGCCTTAGTTTGAATCTTTAGGCCTTCAGTGTTACATCATTACTGATATTATCTTATCATAGATAGACATGAGGTGGTTAGGAGAAGTGAAATTTGAAAAATGAGGGATTGAATTAGCTTTTATCCGTTTGTTTTGTTTTTTTGAGTAGGGTCTTGCTCTAGCCTAGGCTGACCTAATTCACAATGTAGTCTCAGGCTAGCTTAAACTCATAGTGATCCTCCTACTTCTGCCTCCTCAGTGCTGGAATTAAAGGTGCGAGCCACCATGCCCAGCTTTAATTAAATTGTTGACATAGCCCTCATTGGAGATATTCTTCACTATCATTCTAGATGCACTAAAAAAGGCTTTGAAATTGACCTAGAGGTTAGGAATGTGACCTAAATATCAAAGCTTACTTTTGGGTAAAAAAAAGACAGAACAGGCATGCTAGGGCCCAGCCGCTGCAAATGAACTCCAGATGCATGTGCCACTTTATACATCTGGCTTTACGTGGGTTCTGGGAATCAAACCCAGGTCCTTAGCCTTTGCAGATCCTTAGCCTTAACTGCTGAGCCATCTCCAGCCCAATAGTTTGCTAGTGACTTTGTCGATTTATATTTTTTAGGTTTTCAAAAGTATTTGAGGGTAAGAATGACTAGGCAGGCTAGGGCCTCCTTCCTGCCACTGCAAACAAAGTCCAACACATGTGCCACTTTGTGCATAGCTCTATGTGGGTACTGGGAAATTGAGCCAGGGCCCTCAGGCTTTGCAAGGAAGTGCCTTTAACCACTGAGAAGTATTCCCAGTCCCTTTTTAAGGTGGGGTTTTTTTTGGAGGGGGGAAGGGAGGTCTTTTTGAGGTAGGATCTCCGTCTAGCCCAGGCTGACCTGGAATGCACTATGTAGTCTCAGAGTGGCCTCAAACTCATAGTGGTCCTCCTACCTCTGCCTCCCAAGCCCTGGGATTAAAGCCGTGGCCACCATGCCCAGCTTTAAAGTGTTTTAAAATATTCATTTTATTTATTTGAGAGAGAAAAGCAGATAGATACGTGGAACTGGGGAATAGAACCTGGGTCCTTTGGGTTGGCCAGCAAGTGCCTTAAGTGCTAGGCCACTCTCCAGTCCTTTTTAGTGTTTTTTTGGGGGGGGGGCGGGGTTTGGGGTAGGGTCTCACTGTAGCTCAGGCTGACTTGGAATTCACTATGTAGTCTTAGGGAGGCCTTGAACTGATGGCGATCCTCCTACTTCTGCCTCCCAAGTGCTGGAATTAAAGGCATGCGCCACCATGCCTGGCTGTTTATTTTATTTTATTTTTTATTGACAACTTCCATAATTGTAGACAGCAATCCATGGTAGTTCCTCCCTCCCCCCACTTTTCCCTTTGAAACTCTGCTCTCATATCCCCTCCATCTCTCAGTCTCTTGTTTAAGGCACTCCAGGGCCTCTAGCCACTGCAAAGGAATTCCAGACATGCGCCACCTTGTGCATCTGGCTTTACGTGGGTATTGGGGAATTGAATCTGGGTCTTTTGGCTTTTCTGGAAAGTGCTTTAACCACTAAGCCATCTTGCCACACCCATTTGTTTATTTTATTATTTTTATTTATTTTTATTTATTTATTAGCAACAGAGAGAGAAAGAGGGGCAGAGAGAGAGAGAGAAATGGGCAATGGGCACACCAAGGCCTCCAGCCACTGCAAACGAATTCCAGATGCATGTGCCCCTTGTGCATCTGGCTTACGTGGGTCCTGGGGAATCGAGCGTCGAACTGGGGTTCTTAGGCTTCATAGGCAAGCGCTTAACCACTAAGCCATTTCTCCAGCCCTATTATTATTATTTTTGAGATAGGGTTTCACTCTAGCTCAGCCTGACCTGGAATTCACTATGTAGTTTCAGGGTGGCCTCAAATTCATGGTGATCCTCCTACCTCAGCCTCCCGAGTGCTGGGAGTAAAGGCGCATGCCATCACGCCCGGCTCATTTGTTTATTTTTGAAGCAAGGTCTCACTCAAGGCTAATCTGGAACTCACTCTAGTCCAGGCTGGCATCAAACTCATGAAGGTCCTTTTACCTCAGCCTTCCAAGTTTGGATTAAAGGCTTGTGCTGTGCCACCATGTCTAGCAACATGTATACTTTTAAAAGCTTTGTTATTAGTATAATGTAAGTTGGCTAGAAAGGGCAAGCTCATCCCTTTAGAAAACAAGATTATATTTAGAACAAGACAAAATGTACTTTAATATATGCATTTAATAAATTAATTCCAGCTAGAAGATTAATAAAAGCCATTCTCTTTTGGAGTATTTCCATTGACTACTAGTTGAGCATGCCTAATTTGAAAATCATGTTCTCACAGTCTAGTGTTTTCAGATAGAGGTGCCCAACCTGTATGCGGACAGTAAAACTTAAGAAATCAATTTACATGGGACTTGGTTTTGAAAGAGTATAGATGAGAGATTCAGTGTTAATCACTAGTATAAACCTTAAAGCACACTGTCCAAACATCTTTTTCAGATATTCACATTGGAATAGTAATCCCAATTCACACTGAAGATTACCATTCATGTTTCGATTGCAGACTAGGCATTTGGTTTGGTTGTGATTATATGCCTTTAATCAAAGACTGGGTCACCTGCCATTCAAAATGTTGAGGGGAATGTTAGAAAAATGGTTAATCCAAGATCAATACAACTGGGCCCCAAACTACCTGAGGGGTAGTAGGTTTATTGATCATGGGGTTGGTTAGTTCATCTTTTGGAGAGAAAACTCATATGGAGATTCTGTAGTTTTTCTATTAATTACCATTGATGTTCAATTTACATTTTTAGGCTCATGCTGAAGATTCAGTTATGGACCATCATTTCCGGAAGCCAGCAAATGATATAACGTCTCAGCTGGAGATCAACTTTGGAGACCTAGGGCGCCCTGGACGGGGTGGCAGGGGAGGACGAGGTGGACGTGGACGTGGTGGACGTCCAAATCGTGGCAGCAGGACTGATAAGGTAGGAGGCTCAGGCAAAAAGATCATGAGTATGAAGCCAGCTTAAACAATATATGTGGTGAGACTTTGTCCCAAAAATTGGGCTGGGAATGTAGATCAGTGTTAGAGCACTTCTCTGACATAGGCAAAACCCTATGTGCAATACCCAGGAACTCAGAAAACTGCAGAAATGGACTGGAGAGATGGCTTAGCAGGTAAGGTGCTAGCCTGCAAAGCCAAAGGATCCAGGTTCAACTTCCCAGGATCCATGTAAGCCAGATGCACAAGGTAGTGCATGTACCTGGAGTTTGTTTGCAGTGGCTGGAGGCCCTGATGTGCCCATTCTGTCTTTCACCCTCTTTCTCAAGTAAATAAAAACAAAATATATTGAAAAAAGTGTGCACTACCATCCTGGCCACACCTAGTTTAAAAAAACGTATTCTTCATAGACTCATTAAGCACTTGTTTTAGAGCCAGACATGGTGGCAAAGGCCTGTAATGCCATTTCTCAGAAGGCTGAGGCAGGATAGCAGGTTTGAGGCCAATCAAGGTTACATAGTGACAGTGTCTCTTAAAGAGCTTAAAAATAAGTGATACTTATTGCAGATTTTGTAATTTGATTCTGATTTCATCTTTTTTGGGGGAGGGGGTTCAAGGTAGGGTCTCACTCTAGTCCAGGCTGACCTGGAATTCCACTGTGTATTCCCAGGATGGCCTCGAACTCATGGTGATACTCCTACCTCTGCCTCCCTAGTGCTGGGATTAAAGGTGTGTGCCACCACACTCAGCTGATTTTATCTTTTTTTGTTTTTTGGAGAGAGACAGAGAGGGAGAGGAAGACAGAGATGGGCACGCCAGCAGCCTCTCAGCTGCTGCGAATGAAATCCAGATGTGTGCGCCCCCTTGTGGTCAAGTGTGGCATTGTGCCCTTGCGTCACTTTGCATCTGGCTAAACGTGGGACCTGGAGATTGGAACCAGCGTTCTTAGGCTTAGGAGGCAGGCGCCTTAACTGCTAAGCCATCTCTCCAGCCCTGATTTCATCTTTTTAAAAAAAATATTTATTAGGATGGGGGTGCACCAGGGTCTGTAGCCACTGTGAATGAACTCCAGATGCATGCACCACCTACTCCATCTGGTTTACGTGGATACTGGGTATTCACACCTTGGTCCTGAGGCTTCATAGGCAAGTGCCTTAACCACTAAGCCATCTCCAGCCCCCTAATTGATGTTTTAAAGTAAAAGTTTTGATACACTTTACATAGTATTTTAACTTGAAAATGTTTCCAAGTTCAGTCTCTAAATGTCGAACTGGCAGCATATTTTCATATGAAAATTGTGGTTAATTTTGATGTCTTTTTTTTTTTTTTCAGTCAAGTGCTTCAGCTCCTGATGTGGATGACCCAGAGGCATTCCCAGCTCTAGCCTAACTGGATGCCACAATACAACCATGGTCCCTTTGTGGACTCTCCTGTTCAAAGCTTTTGCATGCTTAAGGATCCCAAACGACTAAGAAATTAAAAAAAAAAAAAGACTGTCATTCATACCATTCACACCTAAAGACTGAATTTTATCTGTTTTGAAAATGAACTTCTCTCGCTACACAGAAGTAACAAATATGTTAGTCAGTTTTGTATTTAGAAATGTATTGGTAGCAGGGATGTTTTCATAATTTTCAGAGATTATGCATTCTCCATGAATACTTTTGTATTGCTGCTTGCAAATATGCATTTCCAAACTTGAAATACAGGTGTGAACAGTGTGTACCAGTTCAAAGCTTTCACTTCATTTGTGTTTTTTAATTAAGGACTTAGGTGTTCCCCCACTACAGGCTGGTTTTAAATATTGGACATAATACTGGTTTTAATACCTGCTTTGCATTTTCACACGTGGTCAGTTGGGACATGTAAACTTTGATTTATCAGGTTTTATGCTGTGTGGAATACTAACTATGTATTTTAACTTTTTAAAATATTTTCATTTTGAGGGAAAGATCTTTTTCAGTTCTCATGATAGCTATTTATATATGCTAAATCTTTATACAGAAATATCAGTACTTGAACAAATTCAAAGCACATTGGCTTTTCACCCTTGGCTCATTGCATGACTCCTTAGCTTCAAATTACATACACTTAGTTCAGTTTCCATTATATTTACTTTAAAAATGTGTGACTTACCCCATTTTAAAAGCTAAACTGTACACCATTTTGATGTTAAGTTGTGTAAGCTGCTTACTGTTGATAGCCACATCCTGTCAAGTGAAATGAAATGGTTTGTGGATGTGAGTTTTCCCTCCCTCCAAATGAGGTGGGTGCAGTAAGTTGATCTAGTTAATACCAGTAGTTACCTAATACTTAAACTGATGTAAAATAAGTATCTGGCCATTTGGTATTCGTGTATGAAAGATCATAAAGTTAAGATGTTGCATCTATGATGAACAGTCCTTTAACCTTCTTGTTTTAAAGAAACCAAAGGGCACTAGAAAGGTTGGAACAGCTATACCCTCCATAGAATACAAACCAAATATGTGAATTCTGCACATAGGATCTGGTAGATGAATGTTCTACAGAAATTGATAAGGGTCGTGTCCCTCTTCCATCAGAAAATTAGGAAAATTGTTGGAATCCTTGAATGGAAGTATTGCCACCTATTAAAAGTACATGGGTAGAATGATAAATAAGTTTTCTAGGATTTATTCTGCCACTTTTATTGATTAAAGAGGGAAGGAGTTAGTTTGAAGGCTCCTTTGTCAATTTTCTACCTCTGTGGTAATGTTTTTAAAATATTTGAGATTTGAAATCTTATGTTTGCTATGTAGATTATTGGTTATCACATACTTCTAAAAGGAATACTGTATAATTGTCCATTTAGCTAGAATTATACATTTAGGCTTACTATCTAGTCACCAATAACTCTTGACATCCTTAAAAGAGGTAATGTTCTTAATGATGGGTAAACTTGTGCTGGGCTCTCAAGATGCTGAGCATTTCTTCACTGGTGCTATTGTCTGATGTTTTACACATAACAGTCCAGAGGCAAATATTAATTTAGTCCACACAGAATATTAAACCCCTTTTGAGATTGCAACATACACACTCTTAAATCAGTGTGTTTGAACTTGGAAGTATCTTAACTCATTTCTGAAAATGATGTTTATGAGCCTTTTGATTTTCAGCAACATATTATGAAAACACCTGTTATGAAAAGCAAGTTCTTTAATGTCAGCCACACAGTATTATGTTGCAAGCTTTCGAGGTAGCCCAAACCTGAAAAATTGGTCCATTAGGTGTATCTGATGAGTGTCAATTTGCCTCCTAGTTCACTTTGTGTCAAGAGCTAAAACTGTGAACTTTAACTTTTATTGGTGGGTCATAACTGAAAATAAAGATTTATTTTCATGCTGACTTCTTAAAAGTCATAAAAGCAATCAAACAGGTGCCCATTTATCATGATTTCTGCTTTCCCTGTTTGTGGCATCTGTGAACCCCAAAGATAATGGTTTTTAATTTAAAATTTTTAATGGCTAGATGATCAGATTTGGAAAGAATCTTAATGACAGCTACAATTGGAAAAGTGACATATAGTAAATGTCAATTTCAAGAGCTGATGTATTGACTAGCTTTTTTTAAAAATAGTAAACTGGATTTTATGTTGGAAATCCCTCACCCTTTTGGACAGTGTGTCTGTATATCCTAGATTGGCCTTGAAAACTTGTGTAGCCAAGGATGACTTGATTCTCCTGCATCCACCACCACAGTTTATGCAGTTCTTGGGGACTAAACCTCAGGCTTCATGCATGCAAGCATTCCATCAACTAACTGAGCTTTGTATCCAGCCCTTTTGATGCTTTTAATATATTTATAAAAGTTATTTTTAGGCTGGGTGTGGTAGCACATGCCTTGAATTCCAGCACTCTGGAAGCAGAGATAGGATTGCTGTGAGTTTGAATTCCAGGTCAGCCTGAGCTACAACGAGACCCTACCTCCAAAAACACTTATTTTTTTATTTTTTGGTTTTGCAAGGTAGGGTCTCACTCTGGTCCAGGCTGACCTAGAATTAATTGACTATGTAGTCTCAGGGTGGCCTTGAACTCTCGGCGATCCTCCTACCTCTGCCTCCAGAGTGCTGGGATTAAAGGTGTGCGACACCACGCCCTGCCAAAAACACTTATTTTTTAAGTGAAAATGGTATGGTTTGTTGCTGAGTAGTGTTGAGAACTGCAGACTTACTGAAAGATTTCATATTGAAGTTGTGACTTCATTAGGGATTGTTTTTGGGTATGAAGTTGGAGAGAGTATTTGTTCTGATTTCTTGATGCTAGAAGTAATTGCTGAAACAAAATGTTATAGACTTGCATGTGATGTCTTTTTTTTTTTTTTTTTTTTTTTTTTTTTTTGAAGTAGGGTCTCCCTCTACCACAAGCTGACCTGGAATTCACTATGGAATCTCAGGGTGGCCTCCAACTCATAGTGATCCTCCTTCCTCTGTCTTCTGAGTGCTGGAGTTAAAGGCGTGTGCCACTATGCCTGTTTGTTGAATTTTGAAGAGTGCTAGCAAGTGAAAGAAAGGTTTAAAAGGTTAAATGAGAAGTCCAAACCTTTGTAATTATACTGAGAATGATGTTTAAATGTTGAGTCAGAATACCCATCTCCTAGTTAACTGAAAGCCCAGAAACCAGATTACCATTGTGCTTTAAAATGGTGTATACATAGGGCTGGAGAGATGGCTCAGCAGTTAAGGTGTTTGCAAAGTGTAATGACCTGGGTTCAATTCCCATACCCACATAGAGCCACATGCACAAAGTGCTGCACATATCTGGAGTTTGTGTACAGTGGTTAGGGGCTCTGGTATGCCTATTGTCGCCTCTGCTTGCAAATAAATAAAATATTAGAACTTAAAAAAATTTTTTTTTTCATTTTTTTGTTTTTGGAGAGACAGAGAGAGGGAGAGGAAGACAGATAAGAGAATGTGTGCACCAGCAGTCTCAGCGGCTGTGAACGAAATCCAGATGTGTGCGCCCCCTTGTGGGCAAGTGTGGCATTGCGCCCTTGGCATCACTTTGCATCTGGCTAAGTGTGGGACCTGGAGATTGGAACCGGGTTCTTAGGCTTAGCAGGCATGCGCCTTAACCGCTAAGCCATCTCTCCAGCCCTAGAACTTTTTTAAAAAGAGGGTGTATGTAGTGTCAAGGCAGTCACATTATACTTGGTGAACCTTATAATTTATCAACATCTGCAAAATGAATTGTGAAGGTTTGTTGTTTGGCATGGTAAAGGGTCAAACCTAGGGATTTGTGTGCTAGACAAGTATTCTGTTAGTGAGCCACATCCCTGACTGGGTTGTTGAATTCTGTTGATAGTAGTTGGCTGAATTGCTACCTATGCCCTATAGCCTTTTACTTGGGGTATGTTTTTGTGTTTGTGTTTTGTTGTCTGTATAGTATGTATGGTGTTGTGCATGGTTGAGTTCAGTGTGGAGGCCAAAAGAATGTCAGGTGTCCTCTTTTGTCTTCTTTCCTTGAGATAGAATTACTCACTGAACTTGGAGCTCATGCTATTTTTCAGGTAGACCTGTGACCAGTTGAGTCTTTAGTGATTTTCTTGTCTACCCCTTAGCCTTCGGGTCACAGGTGTGTTTGCATCATGCACTTTTTTATATGGGCACAAGGGATCAAACTTAGGTCTTCAGTGCTTGTTAACCACTGAATCATCTCCCCAGCCCCAGGTATGTTTCTGTTTCTGTTAACTTGCAGTTTAAAAGGGAGTGATTGAAATGAGATTTAAGCTGAGGAATTAATTCAAAACAGGGAAGGCAAGGTACATGAGAAACTTGGGTTTTAAAAATGCTTGTTAAAAGCTGGGCACTTGGGAGGCAGAGGTAGGAGGATTGCCGTGAGTTCAAGGCCATCCTGAGATTGCAGTTAGTTCCAGGTCAGCCTGCGCCAGAGTGAGACCCTACCTCGAAAAACCAAAAAAAGCTTGGGATAAGTTGTTAGACATGACCTCAGATGAAAACACTTAACACTGAAAATGAGTGGCACTTAATTTTTTTTGTTGGTGGTTTTTCAAGGTAGGTTCTCCCTCTAGCCCAGGCTGACCTGGAATTCACATGTAGTCTCAGGGTGGGCTCGAGCTCAGTGATCCTACCTGTGCCTCCCAAGTGTTGGGATTAAAGGCGTGTGCTACCTGGGCTTATTTAAATTTAAATGAAGTACTCCATCAAAGCCAGGTGTTAGCAAACATGCTGTTTTTTTTCAAACTTTACTGAGCTCTTCCTGTTTTATTTTTTAAATTTATTTTATTTATTTGCAAGCAGAGAGAGGAGACAGAGGGACAGTGGATGCGCCAGGGCCTCCAGCCACGTGCATCTGGCTTACGTGGGTACTGGGGGATCGACCTGGGTTCTTTGGCTTTGTAGGCAAGCACCTTTATCGCTAAGCCATCTCTCTAGCCCCTCTTCCAGTTTTAAAGTGTTACATATGTGAAGAAAAAATAACAAAGAATATAGATAGTCGCCAAAGCTATGACCCTTGTATTCTTACCTAAGGTCTTCCCTTAGGTTGACATGTAAGCTGCTTTAAAATAAAAATTGTAAGCACTACAGAAAGCAGTGAAATAGCAAATTTAAAGTAGCTCACTAGTACCTCTCAAAATATTTAAAAGGGACAAAGTATTAAGTAGCATCTTCACCTGATTTTAGATGATTGATATTAAATTTTTTTAAAAAAATTTTATTTTTATTTGAGATAGAATGGGTACACCAGGGCCTCTAGCCACTGCAAACAAACTACACATGCTTGTGCCAACATGTGCATCTGGTTTATGTGGGATCTGGAGAATCGAACTTGAGTCCTTAGGCTTCACAGGCAAGTGCCTTAACCGCTAAGCCATCTCTCCAGCCCAGGTTGATGGTTTTTTGATAATGCTGGTTTTGTAATTTAAATTATGTGTCTTGCAACATCACTATATTAGAGCTGTTAAGTATTACAAATTATAAAAGCAATCAGTGTCGAGTCATATGATTGGCATCTCTCAGCAGGTAGTGCTCAGTTTCCTCTTTCTAAGTTTTTTTTTTTTTTTTTTTTTTTTTAAGTTTTACTTATTTATTTGAGAGAATCAGAGAGAGAGACAGAGAATGGGTGCACTGGGGTCTCCAGCCACTGCAAATGAACTCCAGATACATGTGCCACCTTGTGCATCTGGCTAGTGCTAGGATAACAGGTATGTGCCACCATACCAAACAAACCTCTGGAATTAAAACTGTTCCTAATTTATTCGTGGAAATAAATTCATAAAAGAGGAAACTGAGGGCTGGAGGGATGGCTAAATGGTTAAGGTGTTTGCCTGCAAAGCCAAAGGACCCAGATTCGATTCCCCAGGACCCACATAAGCCAGATGCACAAGGTGGCTGAGGGAGGAGGAGCCTGAATATGAGACTGGCCTGGGCTGATACAGAGACACCTAGGCAGAAGGCAAGTACTGAATAATGTACTTAATGTGTTGAATAAATTAACTTTTAAATGGAAAAGAGGAATGACAAAATACAGGTATGAAATGTTTGAAGACAGAGGAGAGTCCTCAGTGAATTGGGAGAGGGGACAGAAAGGGCAATCAGATGGGAATGTGATCAAATTTTATAGTATGTTCATATATTTTATATTTTAACTTTTTATTATTTATTTACAAGCAGAGAGAGAGAAGAGAGGCAGAGAGAATAGGCACGCCAGGGCCTCTAGCCACTGCAAACGAACTCCAGATGCATGTGCCCCTCAGGCATCTGGCTTACGTGGGTCCTAGAGAATCGAACCGGGTGCCTTTGGCTTTGCAGGCAAACGCCTTAACCGCTAAGCCATTTCTCCAGCCCAAGTTCTCTATTTTAAAAAGAGTGAGAGCCGGGCGTGGTGGCGTACACCTTTAATCCCAGCACTTGGAACGCAGAGGTAGGAGGAATGCTGTGAGTTCGAGGCCACCCCAAGACTACATAGTTAATTCCAGGTCAGCCTGGGCTAGAGTGAGACTCTACCTCGGAAAACCAAAAGAAAAAAAAAAAGAGTGAATGTTTTCCTGTTTGGTTTGGGTGATGGGGCAAGTCCTAGTGTGCCTGGATGAGCATAAGATACCTGGCAGTACCAGCTTACCTATGGTCGTAAATAGTTGGAAATGTGTTACTGGTTTGGAAATCAGACAGCCACAGGCTAGTTTCAGGATTTTGATAATGAGAAATGTGGGGGGAGGTAGCTTAACTTTGGCTACTTGAATAGATTGATGGTGTATCATCTTGACTGCTGATTCATTTCTAGGATTTAGGACTATAAATGTTTCTAATTTGAAGTTTTTTCATTTACCTAAAATAAAGATTGTAAGGCGGTCCAGATTAGTTTGGTACTTAACATTTGTAGAATTTCATCAAAGACTAAATGTGTTAGCCAGTGAGTAATATGTTAGAACAGTTGTTTTTTTGGAAGCTATGCATACAAACCTTTTTGTTTCACACCTGAGGTTTGGTATTCTACAAGGAACTGTTGCTTCATTGGCAGGTAAGTACACTGACAGTACTTAAGCACATGTTTAGAACATTTTATCAAATTCAGGCTGTTTGGGCTCTTGGAAAGATTTCAAATTAGCTCAAGATGTGTCCCCCCCGCCCAATAGGTAAACATCTTTAGGTCTCCGTGATGTCTGTTTAGAGATAGATAATTAGGTGGGGTTTTTCTAAGGATTATATAGGTGTGTACTACCACTACCATTTTTTTTATTTGCATGTATTCCTTGGAAACTCAATTTCTGGTTTGAATTTTATTTCCTGCCTGATCCTTTAATATACTTCTTAAATGCTCAAGGGTTTACTTAGGTGCTAGTCCAAATTAGGAACTGCTGGTAGAATATATGGGTGGTCAAGATTAGGAGATCGTGGCAGCAGTTTATTGCTCTAGTTACTGGGAGTATGGGTTGTTAATAATCTCTTCATGGGATATAGTCAAATTCATCAGGATGAGATGTGGAGAGAAACCTTAGCCAGTATTTTCTTAAATGTTGTGAAAAAAGGCAAATATCCTTTTGCTTCCTTTGTGGTGAAGAAAGTTACGGCTTCTTGCTGGGCATGGTGACGCACGCCTATAATCCCAGCACTCGAGAAGCAGAGGTAGGAGGATTGCTGTGAGTTCGAGGTCACCCTGAGACTACATAGTGAATTCCAGCTCAATCTGAGCTAGGGCAAGACCCTATCTCGAAACCCTCCCCTCCCTCAAAAAAAAAAACAAAGTTATGGCTTTTGTTCTAAAAGGAGTCCCATGTATCAGCTTGCTAAAATGGTGATTAAATCTGAATTTTAGCAAGTAAATTGCGGTTTTAATAAAGGAGCACCGGGCTACTTTAAGCTAATTTTCTCTGAGTTTGAACATAGTTTGCAATATTTCTAAACTAGTGAAAATCCTCTGAGGTGTGCTTGCTTTTCTAATGAAAATCCAGGCCTTTGAGAAGTTTGTAAGAATCTTTTTAGTGTTGTTCCTTGGGCAAGTGATGCTAAGTAAGTTTGGAGGCAATTGTAGAATGAAGTAAAAGGCATTTAAAAATTATTTCTGGGCTGAAGAGAGGGCTTAGGGGCTAAGGCGCCTGCCTCCTAAGCCTAAGAACACTGGTTCCAATCTCCAGCGGTTCCAATCTCCAGGTCCCACATTTAGCCAGATGCAAAGTGACACAAGGGCACAATGCTGCACTTGACCACAAGGGGGCGCACACATCTGGATTTCGTTCTCAGCAGCTGAGACACTGCTGGCGCGCCCATCTCTCTTCCTCTCCCTCTCTCTCTGTGTCTCCAAAAAAATAATAAAAAAAAAAAAAATTATTTCTATAACTCATGCAAAGCCATAAAATCAAGACCAATATCTTAATTCCTTTTTGCTTCAATTATCTTTGTTTAGAAAAACACTAATTGGTATGTTGGGTGGAAGGAGAGTGACTTTAATCAAAAGGTGAGAGCAAATCTCATTATTTTGTTGATTAAAAGGCATCATGCTGCACAAGGTGGCCCTCCAGGCTGAGGTAGGATTTACAAGTCAAGGACCAGTCTTAGCTACACAAGACCTTGTCACTCTGTCCCAAATGCAGAACGCTTTATTCCATTTACAGGTTTCCTTCAAATGCTTTGGGAGTGATGTCTCACTGTGCCTTTTGGATGTGTTAGTTACATTCTCACTGCTGTGACAAAACATGACAAAACTTAAGGGTTTCTCTTGGCTTAAGTTTAAGAAGGCATAAAGTCCATCATGGTGAGAGGCACAGCAGCAGGAGTAAGGTAGTTGGTCACATTGCATCCACAGGAATCAAACATGCTGGTGCTGAGGTGATTGTTCAGCCCAGATCTCAGGCCATGGGATGCTGTCTACATTTAGGGTCGATCTTAATCACCTTATTCCAGTCTAGAAACTCCTGCATAGATGTCCTCAGAGGTTTGTCTTCTAGGTAAAACTAGATCCTGTCAAGTGGACAATATGAAATGTCACACTAGGGGCATTAGCAAATTTTGGGAGTGTCAAATTTGTCTTGGTGTTATTTAGCTGGCTTTTAGGTTGATTTCTCAAAATATCAAGAATTGGCTTTAAGTGTACAAACATGGAAACATTTTTTGTTGCCCAGTAAAAACTTAGCCTGATGTAAATTTATTACTTTATTTTTCTTTTGGTTTTTCAAGGTAGGGTCTTGCACTAGCCCAGGCTGACCTGAAATTCATTAATGTAGTTTCAGGGTGGCCTCAAACCCATGGCAATTCTCTGCCCGAGATTAAAGGTGTGAGCCATCACACCAGGCTTCATGTAAATTTATAGAACTGTTCCATGCATAGAATGAATAGAGCTGAACAAGTGTATCACATGTCAGTTGTGTGGCTTGTTACCTTTTCTCAGCTGCCTCAACTCTAATGATGCTAATGCTTAGCTTAACCAGTGGTGGCAAGAACTGAGTATCAGAAAGTTACATCTATCTGTTAGATGTTTTATAGTGTGTTTTGTTGCTGTAACAATATCTGAGACACAGTATATGAGGAAAAGTGACTTTGGCTCATGGTTCTGAAGACTTAGGTTGGGCTTCCAGGTCTAATAAAGCCTTTGCTGGTGGGGGACTGCAAGTCTTAGTAATGTGGCCAGAAGGGTGCATATAAGAGACAAAGCCACTCACCCTAAGAGATCATTAGCAGACTAGAGATAACTGAAATCACTCATTCCATTAACAGGCAGAACCCTCTTGACCTATTTGCCTCATACTGTTCCAACCTGGTCCTCAAGCAGGGTGTAGATCTGTTTTTTTTTAAATTTAATTTAATTTTTTATTGACAACTTCTTTAATTGCAGACAATATACCATCTTATTTCCTTCCCTCTCCCCACTTTTCCCTTTGAAGCTTCACTCTCCATCATATCCCCTACCCCTCTCAGTCTCTCTTTTAGTTTGATGTCATAATCTTTTCCTCCTATTATGATGGTCTTCTGTAGGTAGTGTCAGGCACTGTGAAGTCATGGATATCCAGGCCATTTTGTGTCTGGAGGAGCATGTTGTAAGGAGTCCTACTCTTCCTTTGTCTTTTAGATTCTTTCTGCCCCGTCTTCCACAATGGACCCTGAGCCTTGGAAGGTAGGTTTGAATGTTTAAGTGCTTAGCACTCCTCTGTCCCTTCTTCTTAGCACCCTGGTGCCTTCTGAGTCATCCCAAGATTACCACCATCTGAAAAGAGAAGCTTCTCTAACCAAAAGTGAGAGTAGCATTAATATATGTATGTGGACATTAAGAGAAGTGCTTACTGGGCAGTTTGGTGAGCATAGTATATACATTTAGCGAGATACCAACAGACATTAAACCCTTAGGGCTCATGACTACCCCTGTCATTCGTTTTCAGTATCAGGAATATATTCCCTCCCATGATTTAGTGGGACACCAGCAGACATTACACCCTTAGGGCTCATGACTACCTCTGTCGTCCGTTTTCAGTATCAGGGATGTATTCTCTCCCATGGAGCGGGCCTCCAGTCCAATTAGAGAGCAGTTGGTTTCCCCCGCAACAGACATGCCACAATTGCACCTGTTGGTTCATTTGGCCTGGCTGGCCAAATTTAAAGCTTGCAGTGCTCACTGTTGAGTACCTTCACTGGTATTTTCTCTCTTCCATTGAACTGCATGCAGCGTAGCTTTTTCCAACTTTCTGTCAACTGGTCTTCATGGAGGAGGCTTTCAACTCAGCTCCAGCAGGTTTTCTCAGTGAACTTGCCACCCAAGTATGTGGAGTCTTTAGCAATAGTGTCTTACCATCTATTCCTGGTGGGAAACCAAGGGCCTCGGCAATGGCCTATAATGTTTTGGAGGTATCTGTGACCTCCCTGGCCAACAACTCTGGAAGGTATCCCATCCCTGGCACTGAAAATTTTCTAGTAACAATTTATGGCTTCTTAGTGTTCCATTGACCAGAAAAGTAGATTGCCATAAGACTTTCTTTTTTTTGTTTTGTTTTGTTTTGAAGGTAGGGTCTCACTCTAGCTCAGGCTGACCTGGAATTCATTATGTAGTCTCAGGGTGGCCTTGAACTCATGATGATCCTCCTACCTCTGCCTCCCAAGTGCTGGGATTAAAGGTGTGTGCCACCATGCCTGGCTCATCCGAATGACTTTTTTATATCCTCTTAGATTTTGATTAGCCCTTCCTCCACCATTCCTTTACTCAATCTCTTCCCCTGACCTCACTTAGGCCTTTTCACCCCCATTAATCTGTTCTTCTACTTACATATATACAATACCATCCTATTAAGTCCCCTCTCCCTCCCTTTCTATTCCCTTTATAGCCCCTTTCTAGCTTACTGTCTTCTACTGAGTTTTATTTTTACTCACATAGAGTCCAATCATTTGTAGCTAGGATCCACATATGAGAGAGAACATGTGATGTTTGGCTTTCTGGGCCTGGGTTACCTCACTAAGCATAATCCTTTCCAGATCCATCCATTTTCTAGCAAATTTCACAAGTTCATTTTTCTTTACCACTGAGTAGAACTCCATTGTCTTATCCAATAAAGTGCTTTACTTGTGAGGGTGAAGCTTCCTTACTCATGAAGTTCCACCTTCATGAGTAAAGCTTTTCCTAAGGAAGCTAATGCATCCTGTAGGTTAGGAGAGGTGAAACAAGTCTTTGGAGGGCTTGAACTTTGATATTGGGCTAAGGAAACAGCCACATCAGGTAACTTAATAGGATAGACTCTGGTGAGGAAAAGCAAGAATGGAATTAATGTGACTAGCTTGACATTTCTTTATCTGGCTCTAGGAGATAGTTGAGTTGTAGCTGTAGGCTTCTAATGGAAGCTGAAACTTCAGAAGAGAGGGAAGAAAGTAAAGGGGAAAGACTGCTTAACAATTTGACTTTCTTGCCTGTAAGGTAGACAAGACTAGGAAAGGGTGATTTTTTTCAGGAGATTTTCCTGATGAGAATGTCTACACAAGATTTGATGATGGTGTCTGGATGGAATGTTTGCCTGGCATGGACAATGCGCTGGTTCCATCCCTGCCACCTCAAGAAAAATAATCTATGGGGATTCCCATGAATTAACTCAAACATTCTATTTGTAGTGTTCAAATCCCAGAGGATTATGAAAGTTGATGTACTTCAATAAAGCAAAGATATATCTATGTTGATTTTAAGATGGAATTTTAAGATTTACAAATTACTAATTTTTCTGAAGAATGAAGGCCTTGGAACTTCATTTTGGAGGTTTTTTTTTTTTTTGTTTTGTTTTTAAATGTTATTTGCAAGTAGAAAGAAGGGAAAGAGAATTGGCATGCTAGGGCCTCTTGCCTTTGCAAACAAACTAGATACATGTGCTATTCTGTGTCTGGCTTTATGTGGGTACTGGGGAATCGAACTCAGGCTGTCAGGGTTTGCTAGAAAGCACCTTGAACTGTGGAGCCATCGCCCCAGCCCCTCATTTGAAGTTTTAACTGGAGGGCAAGGAGAAGTAAGGCAGATTGCAAAACTATTTGGATCAAGTTAACCATTCTTCTGACATTCATGGAAAGGACATTTGGCACAGTGAGTTTCCAAATGTGTGCTTAAGTATGCCTTAAAATGGTGGTGGTGGTGGTGGTGGGGGAATTCTGCATGTATCACAGGCATTCTATCAGAGAAGAAGCAGGCAAGAGTAGGGGATTGGTAATGGGGAGGAGGAAGCTAGCAATGGCCCAGACAGAGGAAATAAGCACAGCTTGGCTGGCTTCTGCAATGAAGTAGGACAAAAGTAGCAGGACTGATGCTAGGATGCAGAAACCATGGTGTGAGAGCTGAGGAGGGTAAGAAAATAGAGATGGAAAGGAAAGAGCTTATGCTTTTCAAAGAAGCCCTTCAAGAACTGTGTATATAAAGTCTGGAACAGTGGGGGCAAAAATGCTTCAATTTCTGTCTAGTTTGGTAGGTTAAGAGAAGGAAGAAGTACAAACAACTGATATGCTTGTTAAGTCTAAGTCCCTAGTGTAGTGGAGATGTAAGCTGCAGTGTTCATGGGAGGGGAGAAGGGGGCAGACCAGGCTTGGCATTTAAGAAAACCTGTTCTAATGGGAAGAGTATTAATAGTTTAGACTATGGCTCTATCCCACTAGACAGAGCCAGCAGTGGGCCAGGAGAGGGTGACAAGCCAGAGGGCATAGCTATAAAGGAGCAAAATGTAGCAAGTTCATGCTCTGAAAAAGAATTGTCTTCCAGGCTCATATTGAGCTGTCTGAGGGCCCGCTCACAGTCCTCTGACTGAAAAGGGCCTTCAGAGAAGGAGACAACTTGTATGCTTGGAGGCTGAGGTTTTACATTTGGAGCTAGCTCTGATGTTGAAGGCAGGACCTGCTGTACCCCTTTGGAGAGATTCAGAGAGGGAATCTGGCTTGGCCAAGGACTTAGGGTGGGTTTAATAGCTCTCTAAACCAAGCTGCTCTTAAGTCACATAAGATTCCTTTTAATTCCCACTAACATATTTGGTCCATCTAGGCTTATGCTCTTTGATGCATCAGCTATTAGTCATGTGTGGATGTTTAATTACAATAAAAATCCAGTTCATCAGTCATGCTAGATGTATCCTAAGGAGTAACAGTGCAGCAAATGCCTACTGTATTGGACAGTGCGTTGCTGTCCCCACAGTTCTTTTGGCTAGTGGGAGCTTTATCAGTAGTTGTTACATGGATTATCTCCTAAACTTTTTGGCTTCCACTCTCCTCCTCGTTTCCATTTCTAGTTATCATGGCCAAGCAGGTTGCCAGGAGCCCAGGTTTGAGTCTCTAGGTCCACATGGTGGAGGATGTCATCTTAAGGCTCTGGGAAAGGCTAACTTAATTTCTGAAAGTGAGAGCTGGCTGGCCTGCCCTCTAGCTACAGCCAGATCTGATTGCACTGGAGTAGAGGCTGAGTAGATGGGGCATGCTGTCCTTGTAATTCTCACTAATGGGGTACACGTTGGTTTTTCTAGGCATCAAGGTTCACCACTCATGAGGGAATCGCACCCCATCTTTAACTGATCCAGAGTCAGCCTCTCATCACGGGAGGTGAGTGGGCAAAGGAAGCCTGGTGAAAAAACGGAAAGAGAGAAGTTCTGAGGCCGTGGATCTTCTAAAGGGTTTGTGGGGGGAGACTCCGGGAGAGGGAGGTCATCGATGTTGGAGGGTAAATAGCCCTCACGGTTGGGGAGGTAGTCCACTGTGATGACTGCCACAGGGCTGGTTGGGTTTCTGGCCTTTGTGCCAGGGCCCCTGCTCCCTAGCACCTTGTACATATCCACTAGTTGACTTGTCTCTGCTGTGAGAGCTCTTGGAGACTGAGGGCTAGAGGCACCATGCCTTGTGTCTTCTTTGAAAGTAAAGTGACTTTGGCTTCCATGTCCTCTCCCTAGCCAGCTGGGGCAGTGAGGATATCTGAAAACAGGGGTCACTTTATAAAGGACATCACTGATGATCAGGGGTTCAGGCTCTTCAGGACTGGGCCAGGTCATCAGGAAGCTTTCCACAGACAGCTGAGTCTTCTCCTGGGAGAAAGAAAAGAAGAGGAAGATCAAATCACCGTGGAGCTCACCTTTTTCTATTTCTCCAGGTTCCCAAAGCCTCACAACTTGCACTCTCTTGGCCTCAGGTGAGAAATGATAGACCCTTAAAATGTGGAGGTCAGACAAGCAGTTAACATTGATAGGGAGGTAGGCCAGAGCCAGGGATGCCCCCACTGGCCTCAACCAAGGATAGATTCACTGCTGGGCCAGTCTTTGTATATATGGATCAAGCTGTACATTTACTGTTCTCTGGGGTGGAGGGCAGGGCTGGTGTGGAAAGGAAAGACAGGTAAATGAGGACACTGGAGTATGGAAAGATAGGGGGTGTTTTCCAGGTGGGAGGTGGCCGGCAGGGGAATTGATATATTCTCAAAACTTTTTCTTTGGAACTACTAAGTGGTTTTAGGTAAGGTAATGTTCTTGTCAGATCTACATTTAGGAAAGACCACTTGCATACTATTTCTGGAAGATATTTTCATCTTTTTCCCCTCTGGCTAATTTTGTTTGTGATAGACAAAATTAGCTTATGATTTTGATAATTCATTACTTTCTTACTTCCCTTTGTTTCCAGTTCTTCCATGTCTTAGTTTTTTTTTTTTTTTTTTTTTTTTTTTTTTTCCCTTTCTGAGCTTACTGTTAATTCCTGAGTCCAGATCCTCCACACTTGGTTCACATTTCTACCATTTCTACCAGGCTTTGATCCGGTTGTTCTCCTTTCTTACCAACATAGACTGCTTGGCCTTTCTAAAATAGAACCCCATGCCTTTCGCCTTGGGGCTTACTTAGAAAGAATTCAGCCCTTAACCTGGCCATCTTTCCTGTTCCTGCTTCCACCTTCAGTTTTCCTTATCAGTTTCTTTTTAGTGCCACTAACACATGTCACCCTGCTTGGTCCTAACCCCTTCCATGTGACTCCCACTGACCACTCTTTCCACTAGCCTCCTAGCAGCAGAGACCCCACCCACAAGGTTCTTGGCACATGAAGCTATGTTTTTCACATGTCTGTAATCTTTCTGCTCACTCAGACCATGTCTTAAGGAAGGGGAAAGATGACACCCCCCCCCCAAAAAAAAAACAAAGCAGCCTTGGGACAGGGCAAATGCTGAAGACTAGTCCCAACTTGCCAATGTTTGGCTGTGAAAACCTGATCAACCTCTGCAGCTTATTAAGTGATGAATTGTGTAAGGGATTTGGTCTTAGCAGTCTTCCATACAGCCATCCATACTTTGGGACTGGCAAACGTCACAAAACTGAGTGATGGCACTGTCAGACCTCCACAGAGGGTGTTCTTGTTTCTCTTAGAAGGCTCTTGCCTGGTCATAACCCAAACTGCCCTGGCATGCAGGTCTGGCTTGGAACATGCAAAGCACTGCTGCCACAGAGGTGGGAGAGTTCCAGGCTGAAGAGGCTGGCTTTTTTGTCAGGTGAGCTATTCCTCTGCCCCCGTGGAAGGCTTAGTAAGTAGTATGGGTAAATACTCGCAACACTCCTAGAGTGGGGGCTTCCCCTGGGGAAAGCCCCTGCAGCCCCATTGCCTTAGGAAGCTTATGGACACTAGTTTTAAGTTTTTCCAAGTTGGATAACATCCCACTGATCTCCTTTAAGACTTGGCCTGCTTTTTCAGCCACATCTTTAAAAAGCACATTTTGCTAGAGAAGGGCAGACTTGTATTTCTATTTTCTGCCTGTCTCAACCAGGCACCAGGAGTGCAGTTTGGTTCTTTACCAACAGCCACTGACCTCAGGGATCAGGCCATATTGTTTATAAGACTGCCTCAAGGCCTTCATCCAGAGGCGATCTTTAAACTACTTAATTTAAATTTTTTTCTCATTCACTGCTTATTTTTACAAAATAAGTATATGTGCATAGTTCCCTAACCTTTTTTTTTGGAGGAAGGGTCTCACTCTAGTTCAGGCTGACCTGGAATTCACTATGTAGTCTCAGGGTGGCCTCGAACTCATGGCGATCCTCCTACCTCTGCCTCCTGAGTGCTGGGATTAAAGGCACTACCACGCCTGGCTTCCCTAGCCTTTTTTAAAGCTCAAAAAGAAAACGTAATAAAAATTAAGTGGCTTTCATATTCCCAATCTTCTTATAGATATATTGTATGTAGGTTTCTGTGAAGATCCTATTCACAGTTACATGGGTGTGCATAAAAGTTCCCTCATCATACAAATGAAAACATACTTTAGACAATTATGAAAGTATAGAGTCTTCTCATCCTGTTGTATGTAATTTCAGGACCCATCATTTATAGCTGACTTTGATTGGGCAAATAACTTGTCCTCTGTACCTCAGTTTCCCCATCTGAAAATGAGGATAATAATAGCACATCCCCTTATAGCTGCCAGTGGACTGAATGTCAGCATATGAAGTGTTTTCAAAGGGCTTCACAAATAGGAAGCAATATATATGTTCTATAGAAATACATGAGCATCTGACTCATATGCTCTAAGTATATAGTAGATTAATGCACAATATATAATGTGTTGTTTTTATGCTTACATCTTATCACTGCTTTTGCTGTTGTAACTTAATGAGAACAAAGTCCCTCAACAGAGAGGAGTCTTAAAGCATGGGTCTTCTTGCAAAAAAAATAATGAAAAATGAAGTAGGTGTAATGGATCATACTTATAATCCCAGTAGTTGATTGGCTGAGACAGAATTGCTGTGAGTTTGAGACCAGCCTAGGCTATCTCAAAAAAAAAAAAAAAAAAAAAAAAACAGAAAGTGAAAGCAAGTGTTCCACATAGTGTCTTATTTAGTTTTCACAACAGTATACAAAGGATGGAACTAGAGCTCAGAAAGTTGGGCACGTTGCCCGCGTCATACACAGGGTAAGAAGCAGAGGCAGGGTTGTCCTCTGAACTGTATCACTGAACTGCTCTGATTAAGTTCCTAAAGCCAAGGTGGCTTCCCTGAACAGACATTGGCCCTGAGCTCCCTGAGAATTGAAGGCAAGAATCTTGGAGAAGGGCTTCCAGGGAGCCTGGGGCACTAGGAAGAAGAATACTGTCAAGCAGCTTCCCTCTCCTCCTGCCCTTCTTAAATGTACTCTAGCCACCACCCCCTCAATCCCCCCGCCTAGGTAGGGTCTCACTCTAGCTCAGGCTGACCTGGAATTCACTATGCAGTCTCAGGGTGGCCTTGAACTCACAGTGATCCTCCTACCTCTGCCTCCCGAGTGCTGGGATTAAAGGCGTGCGCCACCATGCCCAGCTTTAAATGTACTCTTGGCATTTTAAAAAATTTAATTAATTAATTAATTAATTAATTAATTTGCAAGCAGAGAGAGATAGAAGAGAGGCAGACAGAGAGATAATGGGCACGCCAGGGCCTCTAACCACTGCAAACAAATTCCAGATGTATGTGCCCCTTGTGCATCTGGCTTACGTGGGTCCTGGAGAATCAAACCGGGATCCTTTGGCTTCGCAGGCAAATGCCTTAACTGCTAAGCCATTTCTCCAGCCCTATATGTACTCTTGCTCCATCATTCAGTTGCCGTAAGTTCTCAGGCTGTGCTCCACAGATGGCCTCTCTTGCCCCTTCCCCTTTACTTCCTTTACTCTGAGCTTTCTCTCACTTGCCATCCTGGCAAACCTCTCCTTTAAAGTCTTTTTCTTTACAAAATGGAATTACTTACTGGTGTCTTGCCTAAGTGAAACTAGACTTCCTTCCTTCCTTCCTTCCTTCCTTCCTTCCTTCCTTCCTTCCTTCCTTCCTTCCCTCCTTCTTTCTTTTTTTCTTTGAGGTAGGGTCTCACTCTGGCCCAGGCTGACCTGGAATTAACTATGTAGTCTCAGGGTAGCCTCGAACTCACAGCGATCCTCCTACCTCTGCCTCCCGAGTGCTGGGATTAAAGGCGTGCACCTCCATGCCTGGCTCTAAACTAGAGTTTCTTTTATTTATCTGTTCTATGCTTCAGCAGGATGAGGAAAGTCAAAAGCTTTAATTATCTTGAATTTGGATGAGTCAGTGTTCAGGATAGTGCTCACCAAATAGCAAAAATACTTGTTTTCCCCTTTTGAAATAAGTTGAGGTGAAGAGGGGTATATGTAGGGTTTCTGGAGGAATGAACCACTGTGATTTTTTTTTATTTTAGTCTTTTGGTCATAAGTTTCAGTTCCTGTGCATAGTTTGCTCTTGAGTCTGAGAAGAAAACTATGAACCATGACTCATTGCTAAGTCCTCTTATCCATAGGATCTCAGCCCCAGGTCCTTGTAACTATAATGGGAACCATATTATAATCATCACTAGCATCCCACTAACCAATAGCCACTGAGGTTTTATACTATACCTCCACAAGGGAATATTTCTTGGCCCAAGTGCTATTTGCTGGGTCTGGAATTTCTCTACCACACCACTGAGATCTGAGAGCAGAAAGGACAGCAAATACCCTAGAGAGAAGAAAATAGTCACATTTGGGTTAAACATGTACACAGTCATGGAAGCACAGGTTCTTAAAACAAAGATTTTAATTTTTTTATCTTTTATTTTTTGGTTTTTGAGGTTGTGTCTTGCTGTAGCTCAGACTGACCTGGAATTCACTCTGTAGTCTCAGGATGGCCTTGAACTCATGGTGATCCTCCTACCTCTGCCTCCCAAGTGCTGGGATTAATGTACCACCATGCCTGGCTCTAACAAAGATTTTAAGACTTGGCTTTCATTAGTGACCTCCAAAATCAATCCTTGTTAAAATTGTGTCTATCTGCTTGATCTTGAATACTCAGAGAGAAATGTATAACCAAGGATGAAGGGATTCCTCAAACATGTGAATGGTCTATTAAGTAACACAACAAGAGCTTTGCAAGAGGGGAAACAAATAAGGTCTTAAGATATGTTGTCCCCAGCTCTAATAATTCTAATTCTATAATAAGGAAAAACAATCATGTATGTCAAAAGGGTTATTTTCAAATGTAGACTATGTATAGATGACACTGACCAAAGGTCGCTTAATTCAAAAAATGTCCTTATACTGGGAATAATGGTGAATCTCTTCTAACAAGTCCTGAGACCAAAAATATATTTGAAGAGCTTTTAATGGCACCCAGTGGCTCTATGGAACCAACTTTTGGCCCTGGCTATCCCCAGGACAAATTAAAAAAGGAACACTCTGGACGGCTACTATACAAAATATGGTATATTCACTATTATCAAAGTTAAATGTTGTGTTTATGTTCCTGATAACTCTGCTAATATCTCATCTGTTTTACAAGCCTTACAGACACCGATTCAGAGTATGTCAGACACTATTGTACCATTGGATAAACCGTTCTGGAAGAAAATCTCAGCCAGCTCATGGTCAGATGGTCCTGAGACAATCCAACTCTGTCTATCTGGGTTCCTTCAAATGCTCCCCAAGGCCTGTCCACAACAAGGACAACCCCCAACCATTACTCGCTACTTGGGTTCTTTTATCACCTCCAGCTCCCCACATGCCAGGAGCTCCTTGAATTTTCTTTTTTCTTTCCATTTTTTTTCCAGACCCTCCACATTGGATCTCTAGCCATGTGGGTGCCTTTCCTTGGCTCTGTACTTCCCTCAATAAATCTAATAATTTAATTTTAGAAAAAATTTGGATTTAACAAGTTTTGATGGAAAAAGGTAAGTTTATATAATTTGTTTAACCATTTGATGTAGAGATATGATATGTGATTTTTCTCCAAAGATGTCTGAACAGAGGTATCTGGTTTGGTGTAAAACACCCAGATGAGGACAGTGACCAAGCAATGGTCAGCCAGTAAGATGTAAGAAAACTAGATTCTCAAATGGCTGTGAGCAGAGGTACCTGCCAACATGGGTATTTTCTCTCTCCATTTTATTTAAACTTTTATTTAAGCCACTGTATTGTTTTTCGTTTTTTGTTTTTTTTAAAGACAGTATCTCATGTAGCTCTGGTTGGCCTCAAACATATGTAACTGGGGGCTGGAGAGATGACTTAGTGGTTAAGGTACATGCCTGTGAAGCCTAAGGACCCAGGTTTGATTCTCCGGGTCCCACATAAGCCAGATGCACATGGTGGCGAATGTGTCTGGAGTTTGTTTGCAGTGGCTAGAGGTTCTGGTGCACCCATTCTTACTCTCTCTTCCCCATTCCTCTCTGTGTCCCTAATAAGTAAATAAATAACAATAAATCTTAAAAAAAACATGTGTAACTAAAGATAACCTTGAACTCTTTTTTTTTTGGTTTTTCAAGGTAGGGTCTCACTCTGGCTCGGGCTGACCTGGAATTCACTATGTCATCTCAGGGTGGCCTCGAACTTCCGCCGATCCTCCTACCTTTGCCTCCCAAGTGCTGGGATTAAAGGTGTGCGCCACCACGCCCGGCTGCTCTTTTTTTTTAAATGTATTTATTTTCAAGGAGGGAAACAGAGAGAGAGAGAGAGAGGGAGAGAATATTGGTGCACCAGGGCTTGTAGCTACTGCAAACGAACTCCAGATGTATGCATCATTTTGTACATCTAGATTTACATGCATTTGGCCTTCTTCGAGTGAGTACTGAAAATCAAACCCAGACTGTTAGGCTTTGCAGGTAAGTGCCTTAACCAACCACTGAAGCCTCTCTCCTTGAAGCCCAACCTTGGACTTTGCTTTTGTTTTTATTTGTTTTTTTGAGGTAGGGTTTCACTCTAGCTCAGGCTGACCTGGAATTCACTGTGTAGTCTCAGGATGGCCTTGAATTCATGGCAATCCTCCTACCTCTGTCTCCCAAGAGCTGGGATTAAAGGTATGCACCACCATGGCCAGCTCTAGCTTTTTATTTAATTTTAATTTTTTTTTTTTTTTTTGAGGTAGGGTCTCACTCTAGCCCAGGCTGACCTGGAATTCACTCTGTATTCTCAGGGTGGCCTCAAACTCATGGGGATCCTCCTACCTCTGCCTCTGCAAATGTCACCACGCCTGGTTTTAGCTTTTTATTTTTTATGAACAGCACATTGTCCTTTCCCCTGACTGTCTTGCACTGCTCCCATGAAGAGGAGACATGATTCTATCTGACTCTGAAGTTAAACGTTTTCAAAGTCTACTTAAAAAGAGCTCTGCTTTGAAGTATCTACCACACTCTGGATCTTTAATAAGTATAAAGTCTGTCAGACAAGTTCACTGGCTGCTACAATCACCTTGAGCTAGTTTATTTTGGGCTCTTCTATTATTTCATTTGGCATCTAAAAAAAGCTTTGTGTTGAAAAATCAACTATTAATTTTTCTTTGCAAAGTAAAAACATTTTATGAAATATACTTTAGTAGGAAAAACACCAAAATCATCTATGATTCTGTCTCCAGAAATAACCAATATTAATATTGTTTATATGTCTTTGGATCAGAGTGTTAATTGCCACCCAATATTCTGTCTTCTTTGTTTCCCCAGGAAAGGATGCTGATTTATTGGGATGGCAGTGAACCCAGTAGATGACCATAATTTCAAGCCTCCCTTGCCACATCCAGTTCTATCCAATAGGTTGTAACCAAAAGCACCATATGTAGCACCTTCAAGCTTTCCCTTCCTTTTTCCTGTGATTGCAGAATGAGGTATGATGGAACCACAAGGTGAAGCTCAGGGAGAAGATCAAGGATGGAAGTTCATCAGGACAATGCAGCAGAAAAATAGTTCTTGGAGAATGGAGCTACTAAAGTAGACCTTCAGCTGAGCTCATTTCCTGTAACTGCTAGATAGTTTAAATCTGGTGGTTTTGGTTTTTATGTTATATATATATGGAGGTTCTAATGGGGGAGGGGAGCACAGCCACTCATGTACCCATGACTAAGGCTGCCCTCTTTCTCTTAAAAATAAAAATAAGGGCTGGAGAGATGGCTTAGCGACTAAGGCGCCTGCCTGCTAAGCCTAAGAGTGCTGGTTCCAATGTCCAGAGGTTCCAATCTCCAGGTCCCACGTTTAGCCAGATGCAAAGTGAGGCAAGGGTGCAATGCCGCACTTGCCCACAATGGGGGCGCACACATCTGGATTTCGTTCACAGTAGCTGAGAGACTGCTGGCGCGCCCATTTCTGTCTCCCTCTCCCTCTCTGCCTATCTCTCTCTGTGTCTCTCTCCAAAAAATAAATAAAAATAATAATAAAAAAATTTTTTAAAAAATAAAAATTAAAATTAAAAAAAAGAGTCAAGACACATGTGTCACTGTGCTTCTGGCTTTATGTGGGTACTGGGGGAATTTAACCAGGATCATTAGGCTTTGCAGGCAAGCGTCCTAACCACTGAGCAAGCTCTCCAGCCCTCCCCCTTTTTGAGGTAGGGTCTCACACTAGCCCAGGCTAACCTGGAACTCAGTCTAGTCCCAGGCTGGCCTTTAACTCACAGCCATCCTCCTACCTCTGCCTCCTGAATGCTGGGATTAAAAGTGTGTGCCACCATGCCTAGAAAGGCTGCCCCCTCTTTGGGAGGAATCTCATGGAGCTGTGAGGAAGTGGACACCTTCCTAGCCAGCCAGATCAGTTGAATTAACCTTGGCAAACAGTAAAGTGACAGATGTTGTGGCCAGATGGCCTTTCCATCCTCAAATATATATCTTCCATATGCTTGCGTGCATGCATTCTTTTCAAGAAATAAAAATACATACTGTCTTACAACCTGCTTTGTAGCAAATATAGCATTTAACTTTCTTCTGTATCTTTAGTGAATAAATAGCATGATATATATATGGTGATTCAGTTAACCATCCTGAGTCACTGAGATGTTTCAAAATTTTTGCTTATGAATACTATTTCAGTGAACACATTTTCTATTAAATATATACATCTATGATATGTTTCAAATAAGTTTATAGTTAGGAATTATCAGATGAAAGTTAAACCTTAAAAACTTTGACACATACTGTGTCAAAGAAGTTGACATATACTATCACTGAAAAGGTTGAATAAATTTATTTTAAATTATTTTTAATTTTATAATGAATAAGTTAATTTTGCTACCAACAGCATATTCACCTGACCCATAGAAGCAATATCTATTATCCACGTTTTTTTTTTTTTTTTTTTTTTTTTGGTTTTTCAAGGTAGGGATTCAGTCTAGTCCAGGCTGACCTGGAATTCACTGTATTCTCAGGGTGGCCTCGAATTCATGATGATCCTCCTACCTCTGCCTCCCAAGGGTTGGGATTAAAGGCATGTGCCACCACGCCCAGCTCCACATTTTAAAATTTATCAATTTAGCAGGTGCAACCAACTCACTTTTGCCGGAAGTAACGTATTGAGAAAATGCCCACAGTGATGATAGCAATGCCGATGCTTGATGCCACAAATGCTTCCCAACTGGCTTTACCTGTTAAGTTAACAATTCATTACTGAGCTGTCTTGTCTGAAAATTCTAAAATTCTGAAACTTTGTAAACTGTACCCATGGCTCCTGGTGGTTAGGCTCAGGAACAAGGCCAACCCATATTTGACCAATGAGTTAGAGACAAGGGTTGTATGGAGCACTTCTATGATTCTAAACGGATCTTCAACCCTATGGGGCTCCACCAGCTCACAGATGCAAATACAGCAGTAGTTATACATTGAGAGCCTAGGGTTCTCGTCCCAGCTGATGCAGATACAGCAGTAGTTATGAATTGAGAGTTTAAGGTTCTAGTCTCAGTTCTGTCACTAACAGATAAGTAGATCTGTGGGAGGTTTCTTGGACTGTACAATGTGAATGATGACACCTACCTTGCAGGCTGTTAACAAGGTTTCAGATGGCGTATTTGCAGTGCATGGCAGTATACCTGAACAAAGGAGGCCCCCAGTTAATTTTTACCAACTATGGAATGAGGTCTCCATCTAGTTAAGGAGCTTTGAAATTGTTCCAATTTTTAAAATTATTTATTTGCAAGCAGAGAAAGAAGAAAAACAGAGTGGGTGTACCAGGACTTCTAGCCACTGCAAAGGAACTCAAGATACATGTGCCACTTTGTGTATCTAGCTTTATGTGGGTCCTGGGGAATGGAACCTGGGTCATTAGGCTTTGCTTGCAAGCGCTTTAACCACTGAGCCATCTCTCCAGCCAAATTGTGCCTGTTTCTTCCTGTGAAAATAACCAGAACTTCTCTACTTTTTGGACTTATTCATTAACTCATTCAGCATTTACTGAGCATTAACCATACCAAGGCCTTTTAGGTACCGAGTTACAAAGATGAATAAGACATGGCATTCTGCTCTTAAGTCATGAATGCAGTGCAGAGACATATAGGTAGTGAACCACAATGCCATGGAATATATGTAAAAAATACACGGGGGCATATATGATATACCTGGGCAGCACAGTAGCAAGCAGCATGGGAAACTGCTTCACACACAGCTAAAGAAGGTTTTGAAAAAGGCACGATATAAACCAAGAATGGGAGGTAGAGGCAGGAGCACCAGGAGTTCAAGGTCCTCCTCAGCTACATAGTTCAGAGTCAGCCCAGGCTACATGAGACCCTGTCCCAAAAAACAAAAAGGGTTGGAGAGATGGCTTAGCAGTTAAGGCACATGCCTGTGAAGCCTAAGGACCCCGGTTCAATTCTCCAGGTCCCACATAAGCCAGATGCACAAGGGGGCACATGCGTCTGGAGTTCATTTGCAGTGGCTAGAGACCCTGGCGTGCCCATTCTCACTCTTCCTCTCTCTGTGTCTCTAATAAATAAATAAATAATAAAAAATCTTTAAAAATATAAAAAAATCTTTAAAACAAAAAGGGGGCATGATGTAGATGAAGGACACAGTAAAGTACTTGTCTAGCATATGCAAAGCCCTGGGTTCAATTCTCAGCACAGAGCCGGGCGTGGTGGCGCACGCCTTTAATCCCATCACTTGGGATGCAGAGGTCGGAGGATCGCCATGAGTTCGAGGCCACCCTGCAACTACATAGTGAGTTCCAGGTCAGTCTGAACTAGAGTGAAACCCTACCTCGAAAAACAAACAAAAAAAACCCAAAAAAACAATTCCCAGCACATAAAACCCAACAGCAAAAGCCAAAACAAGACTTGGAGGATGAGTGGAATCAGTTAAATGGACAAATTAAAGAAGAACCAGCTAGTAGGGGGTGGTGGTGCACGCCTTTAATCCCAGCACTCAGAGGTAGGATTGCTGTGAGTTCAAGGCCACCCTGAGACTATATAAGGAATTCCAGATCAGCCTGGTCTAGAGCAAGGCCCTACCTCTAAAAAAAAAAAAAAAAAAAAAAAAAAAGAACCAGCTCCAGAATCACTCAAAGGCGTCAGAGGAGACAAAGGGAGCCAGGCTGTCAGATCACTGCGGCAGTAGCATTCAAATTATGGGCCAGAGGTTTGGGAGAAAGATGGATGATGAGACTATTTAGGGCCTGACAACTACGAAATGTGAAGTCTAGCCTGATGGCCCCTCGAGAACTATGGATGAATTATAACAGATGGAGTATCAGTGTGGGATGGGAAATGGCTCATACAGAAAGGTTTTTCGGATTGAGTGAAGGGCAAGCTAGGAAGGAGGGGTAGGAAGCAGTGTGTGTGTGTGTGTGTGTGTGTGTGTGTGTGTGTATGTTGCAAATAGAATTGAAGGGGATGTTGCAGAGGCAACCTTTTCCCTGCCCCACACCGTGGGCAGGGTCTGACATTTTCTCAGCATTGCTTTTCTTCTTGGGAAGGTGGAATGTGTTTGAGGAAACCACCAGTAAAAAGATGCTGAGTTTTTAAGCCTACATGAATTTCTCACAAGTTAACTTTGATGTGAGAGCTGGGAGAGAGGGGAAAGAAGGCTTGTCAGTGTTTTTAGTGGAGAGTTTCCTGGCACAAAATAATGAAGTCCTGAGTGATTAACTTGGTACTCTATGTCATAACGCAAGAACAACTTGTTTCATGCTTAGAGCAGATGCCGATGAACACTGGTAGAGGGACTAGTACAACTTAGCTGGTACAGAGATGCTCATGTTAACAGGGCACTTACTCTTTTTTTTTTTTTTTTTTTTTTTTCAAGGTAGGGTTTCACTCTAGTCCAGGCTGACCTGGAATTCACTCTGTAGTTTCAGCATGACCTTGAACTCATGGTGATCATCCTACCTCTGCCTCCTGAATGCAAGGATTAAAGGTGTGCGCAACCACGCCTGGCTGCTTATTTTTTTTTTTAATTTTTATTTATTTGATAGGAGAAAGAGGCAGAGAGACAGAATGAGCACACTAGGGCCTCTAGCCACTGTAAACAAACTCCAGACACACGCACCACCTTGTGCATCTGGCTTACGTGGGTCCTGGGGAATTGAACCTGGATCCTTTGGCTTTGCAGACAAGCACTTTAACTGTTAAGCCATCCCGCCAGTCCTTTTTAAAATTTTTTATTTATTTGTTTGAGAAGAGAGAAAGAGGCAGAGAGAATGGAGAGTCACTTAATTCTTTTTTAGTTTAGTTTAGTTTTTTTTTTTTTTTTTTTTTTTTTGGTTTTTCGAGGTAGGGTCTCACTCTGGCCCAGGCTGACCTGGAATTAACTATGTAGTGTCAGGGTGGCCTTGAACTCACGGCGATCCTCCTACCTCTGCCTCCCAAGTGCTGGGATTAAAGGCGTGCGCCACCATGCCCGGCTTGTTGTTTTTTGAGGTAGGGTCTTGCTCTAGCCCAGGCTGACCTGGAATTCACTAGGTAGTCTCAGGGTGGTCTCGAACTCATGGTGATCCACCTACCTCTGCCTCCCAAGTGCTGGGATTAAAGGTGTGCACCACCATGCCTGGCTGGGTCACTTATTCATTTTTTTTTAAATTGTATTTTATTTTATTTATTTGAGAGTGAAAGACACAGAGAGAAAGAGGCAGATAGATAGAGAATGGGCACGCCAGGGCCTTCAGCCACTGCAACCAAACTCCAGACATATGTGCCACCTTGTTCATCTGGCTTATGTGGGTCCTGGTGAATGGAGCCTTGAACCGGGGTCCCTAGACTTCTCAGGCAAGCGCTTAACCACTAAGCCATCTCTCCAGGCCCTCTTTTTTAAAAAAAAATATATTTTATTTATTTATTTATTCATTTGAGAGAGAAAGAGAGAGAGAGAGAGAGAGAATGAGTGCGCCAGGGCCTCCAGCCACTGCAAATGAATTCCAGATACATGCGCCCCTTTGTGCATCTGGCTTATGTGGGTCCTGGAGAATCAAACTGGGATCCTTTGGCTTTTCAGGCAAATGCCTTAACCGCTAAGCCATCTCTCCAGCCCCCACTTATTCACATATATATATATATATAGTATAATTTTAAATTTTTATTTATTTGTAAGCAGAGAGAGAGATAGAAGAGAGGCAGACACACAGAGAGAATGGGTACTCCAGGGCCTCTAGCCACTGCAAACGAACTCCACATGCATGTGCCTCTTGTGCATCTGGCTTATGTGGGTCCTGGAGAATCGAACCGGGATCGTTTGGCTTCGCAGGCAAATGCCTTAACCACTAAGCCATCTCTCCAGCCCTGGGTCACTTATTCTTAAATTCAGCTGAAGTAATGCAAATCAGGCTGTGATTTGTAGTTCTGCCACTTATACCTTCTCACCACTGGATAATCATTCTGCATCTTTCCTGTCTTTCTCATTAGCACAAAGTTATCTTGCCTTTTATTTGTTTCATATTAAGTGCCTGGTTTTATGGGCTGGGCATAACCATGTAATTTTGGTAAGGATAAATTAGCCAAAGTATTGGTTAGGGATTGAACCGAATGCTCTCAAAATTCTTATGTTAGGGCTGGGGAGATGGCTTAGTGGTTAAAGGCGCTTGATTGCAAAGCCCTACTGGCATGGGTTCAATTACCCAGTACTCAAGGCAAGATGCACAAAGTGGCCCGTGCATCTGGAATTTAGTTGCAATGGCAAGAGGTCCTGGTGTGCCCATTCTCATTCTCTCTCTCTTTCTCTCCTTGCAAATAAATAAATAAATAAATATTTTAAAATTCTTATGATAAACCCCTAATTCCCAATATTTGAGAATAAGGTCATTGCAAATAAATTAGTTTGGGTGAGGTTATACATGAGTACAATAGTGACTAATCCAGTATGTCTGGTATCTTTACAAAAAGAAGGAAAATTGGACGCAAGGAGAATGGCAATTGAAGGCAGAGAAGCATTGATTGCAAACTAAGAGATACAGAAGAGGCATGGAGTAGATTCTGTTGCACAGCCCTCAGAAGGAACCAACCCTAATCTTGGAGTTCTGGCCTCTAGAGCTATGAGACAACTGACATCTCTGTTGGTTGAGTCACTCCATTTAATAGTACTTTGTGACAGCAGCCCCAGTGAGTCCTTAACAAGTGATTGTTGTGTACTAACTACCGCTGTATTATTGTTGATGGGATTCTTGCCACACTCTGAACAGATATTTAGTGAGTAAGTCCTACTGGAAATATGTCAGTCATTGCCTGCTGGATGCAATTTTGAGTAGGATTTAAATACAGTACATCGTGAATACATTGTGAATAGTACTTGGAGGTCCATTTGGGAAGGCTTCCTACAGGATGCAACATTTCTGTTTTATTTTGAAAACCGACTTGACACTGTCTCCAACCAGACAGTAGAGTGGAAGGGCAGAGCAGTTAGAGAAGCAGCAGATGTAAGGGTGTGCCCAGTGAGTTATCTGATCAGGTCCATGCCACATGCAATGGGTTGGTATGTCTACAGCAGAATCCAGAGTGAACGTGTCACTTTTAAAGTCACCTCTTACCTTGTAAACAGAATTCCCTTTCATTTCCCTGGGGACTTTCACCAGCAGCAGTCAGAGCTGTCATCCACAGGACATATGTCACTCTGGGCTGCAAGCCATTTATTTTGTAAGAATTTTGGGAGAATCTATAGGGAATTTCTAAAAGGAAGACAAAGAAGGCAGGCATTAAAGCAAATGGTTGAATGTGGGTGTTCACTCATTTTTATTTTCCAGTGCTTCATTTAATTAGAAAGAGAGAAGTACACTGTTATTTGTAAAAGGTCCAAATTCACCAGGACTTAATATGTTAATAGGCCCTAGCATTGGAGGCCTTCCTGCACAGTTCATCAAACAAACATTTATTTTTGTGGGAAAATCTACAGGAATTTTTGCATCCGGAATTATTTAGCTGTAGCAGTTCCTATTATTTCTGGTATTTATCAGGTACATATTTCAGTTCTTAAAGAAATTAAGTTGCCAAATTGTTTTGACGGTAACAGAATTTTTTAAATCTAAGTTTAATATTTAATGAAATATTTATGTCAAGTTTTTAGATTGTGTCTTTACTATCTTCTTTTTGTAGGTGCTGGTCCTGAACTTACAGGCTTAACATTGTGGTCTGTTTCAATTTCACATAAAATCATTAAAAACTAGAGAAATGGTGCCAAGATGAGATTTATGTGGCAGTCAGATTTCTAGTTTTTTTGTTTTTTTTTTTCTTGAGGTAGGGTCTCACTCTAGCCCCAGGCTGACCTGGAATTCACTATGTAGTCTCAGGGTGGCCTCAGCGATCCTCCTTCTTTCCTCTCTCTCTCTCTCTCTCTTTGGGTTTTTAAGGTAGGGTCTCACTCACAAGGTGGCGGGGGGGGGGTTAAGGTAGGGTCTCACTCTAGCCCAGGCTGACCTGGAATTCACTATGTAGTCTCAGGGTGGCCTCAAACTCATGGCGGCTATCCTCTTACCTCTGCCTCCTAAGTGCTGGGATTAAAGGCGTGTGCTACCACGCCCTGCTGATTTCTAGGTCTTTATGCTCTCAACCACCTCTAGTCTTTCTGCAAGGACGATTCTGTTTGTTGAGCAATGTACTGATGCTTCTTTTCTCCTCCAAGAAGTGTGAGTTTTGGTAGAATTTAGTAAGTAGGAAATCTTCTGTAATGTTTTGATGGGGTGGGTTTGGGGGGGTGTGACCTCAAAAGTTGTGAAGGAATTCAGGGTGTGGTGGTGCATGCCTATAATCCAGCACTCAGGAGGCAGAAGCAGGAAGATCATGAGTTTGAGGGTAACCTGATCTACACAGAGCCTATCTCAAACAAACAAAATGGGGGAGGGAGACAGAGACAGGCTGGAGAGATGACTCAGCAGTTAAAATCACTTGCTTGCAAAGCCTGATGGTCCTGGTTGATTTTCCCAATCCCAACATAAAGCCAGATGTACAAAGTAGTGCATACATCTGGAGTTTGTTTGCAGTAGCAAGAAACCCTGACACATCCATACTCTCATCTTTCTATCTCTCTCTGTCTCTCTGCCCCTTTCTCTCATCTCTCTCAAATAAATAAATGAAAAAATTTTAAAAGATTTAATTTAATTAATTTATTTATTAGAGAGAGAGAGAGAGAGAGAGAGAGAATAGGCACGCCAGGGCCTCCAGCCACTGCAAACGAACTCCAGACATGTGCGCTCCCTTGTGCATCTGGCTTACATGGGCCCTGGAGAATTCAACTGGAGTCTTCTGGTTTCACAGGCAAACACCTTAACTGCTAAGCCATTTCCCCAGGCCCCAAATGAAATTTTTTTTTGGGGGGGGGGTTTGCAAGGTAGGGTCTCACTCTGGCCCAGGCTGACCTGGAATTAACTATGTCGTCTCAGGGTGGCCTCGAACTCTCGGCGATCCTCCTACCTCTGCCTCCCGAGTGCTGGGATTAAAGGTGTGCGCCACCACGCCCGGCCCTCCCTGGCTTTTTAAAAAATATTTCAGCAGGGCCAGAGTGAGACCCCACCTCAAAAAAAAAAAAAAAAAAAAAAAGAAGCCAAGGAGGATTGTACAATCAAGGACAGAACTTTACGGCTGGGACTGTAGCTTATAGCTTAGTGGTTAGAATGCTTGCGTACCACACACAGAGCCCTGGGTTTGATCCCTGTACTACCAAAGCCAAAACTTGAGCAGTAGTGGCCACCAGCTCATTCAGGTAGACTGTTCCAGTGCTAGTGATCCCAATGGAAACCACAGCGTAGTTCTTTGTCCAACCTCTTAAGTGGGGCACATCAGATGGTATCCTGCATGCTGACCCTATTTCAACAGTTGCAGACAGAGTCCAAGGAGGGATAGGGCGCTCACATACAAAGTCACCTTGGAGAGTTTACTGTCTAGTAGGAAGAACAGACCCTGTCCACTATTCTGTTCCTGCTTATAATGGGTAGGGAGTAAAATGGAGCCCTGGAATATTCCTTCTACCACACCCAAAGGGGCTGAAGCCTGAGCAGATCATTTCACAGCTGTGACCCTCAGAGCAGTTTCTATATTCTACATCCTATAGGGAAAAGTATCTTGTGTAAAGCTCTCAGGTCTACTGTAGCCTGGTGTAATTACACAGATGTAAGCCATATATAATTGAGCTAAAAAAAAAAAAATCCTGCTGGGCATGGTGGTGCATGCCTTTAATCCCAGTACTCAGGAGGCAGAGGTAGGAGGTTCGCCATGAGTTCGAGGCCACTCTGAAAATACAGAGTGAATTCCAGGTCAGCCTGGGCTAGAGTGAGACCCTATCTCGAAAAACAAACAAACAAACAAACAAAAAATCCCTATTCCTAAAGCAAGGGATTAAAAAAATTAATTTTAGCATGAGCTTCTATTCATCTTGCTACCACCAAGCACCAGCAGGCATCAGGGAGTCAAGTGTCCAACCATGTAAGATACCCTGAGCATGGGGAGCAAGAGGGAGTCAGAACAGAAAGGACCTGTACCATTTGCTGGGCTGATGAAGTTCATTAACGCCTGTATGTTTGAGGAACAAAAATAGCAGCTCTATGTAGGGAGCAGAGATGAGAGTGGAGGAGTCAGCAGTTTGGTTGGCAAAATAGGCTGAGTTGTGTAATGGAGAAAGAAGTCCAGCCGGAAAGACAGCTTCTGCTGCCTCTGTGATCCTCTGCAGAGATAAAGGGGGCCTTGAAGTCTCAGCAGATGCAAACTTTAGACTGGTTCCATGATGATAAGGCACCAGTTTAGGAAGATGTGATAGCTGCTAACCATCCAAAAGGCTGAGGGAGGAATGTGAAACAGACCAGCTGCACCTTTACTGGAAATAAATTTTTACCTAAGGAAAAAAAAAGACTTTTAACAAAGCTGGGTGTAGCGGCCAGGCATGGTGGTGCATGCCTTTAATCCCAGCATTCAAGAGGCAGAGGTAGGAGGATTGCCCTGAGTTCAAGGCCATCCTGAGACTACATAGTGAATTCCATGTCAGCCTGAGGCAGAATAAGACCCTACCTTGAAAAACAAAAACAAACAAACAAAAAAAGCTGGGTGTGGTGACAGACACCTTTCATCTTTCATCCCAGCACTGAGGAGGCAGAGGTAGGAGGATCGCCCTGAATTTGAGGCCTGACACTACATAGTGAATTCAAGGCAGCCTGAGCTAGAACGAGACCCTACCTTGGAGGAAAAAAACCCAGGGAATAGGGAAGTATTCACTCATTTATTAGTCAACAAATAGTATATTTATTAAGCACTTATGGTATACTAACTTAGATACAGAGGAGACAATGGTAAGCAAATGGTTTCTGCCCTTGAATGCTCAGAGTTTGTTGGCAAAGACAGCCAGGTAGTGTCATGTATCCTCCAGGAGGGAGGTGTGCCTGCTATCTGAACATTGGTGCACACGGTGATGCCAGCAAGCTTCCATGGCAGGCTGTGCTGCAGACTCACCCCAGCAAATGCTGAGGCCTAGCCTAGTTCTTTGCCTCATCTTGCCTGCCCAGGCAAGCCTAGTGACAAAGGCATCCCGTTTTGTTACTAAGATTTCCATGTGCTTGAGCACTGCTTCCAGGAACCCAACACCAAGGCCCAAGTAGGTGGGAACTCCTTTCTCTGTGCATTGGGAACACTGTCTTCCTCTTGCTCTTGGGGCACCTTTCTTTTCAGGTGTCTTGTTCCTCCCCCTCAACCTCCTCAAACCATTTAGAAACATCTCTTGAATTCAGTGATTTCTATGTAGTCATGAGGTGGCCTTGAACTCACAATGATCCTTCTACCTCTGCCTCACAAGCGCTGGGATTAAAGGTATGCGCCACCTCGCCCAGCTGAATTCAGTGATTCCTGATTGCCAGATGCACTAAGTCCTTGTCCTTGATCCTGACCACAGCAGCTGTGCTCTGCACTTTCCTATTTCTCAGTACATGGAGCTCTCAGAGAGCAGCTTATTCATCAGTAAGTGCTTACTGGATTCAACCGAAATTCAGTCTAGACTGATATAACATAGGGCTGTTATATTAAAACAAACAACAAAAACAAAAAACAAAACAAAAAAAGGGCTGGAGAGATGGCTTAGTGGTTAAGCGCTTGCCTGTGAAGCCTAAAGACCCCGGTTTGAGGCTCGATTTCCCAGTACCCACGTAAGCCAGATGCACATGGTGGCACATACATCTGGAATTCGTTTGCAGTGGCTAGAGGCCCTGGCACACCCATTCTCTCCCTCTCCCCCCTCCCTTTCTCTGTCTCTAATAAGTAAATAATAATAATAAAATCCCTTCTTTTGGGGGGCTAGAGAGATGGCTTAGTGGTTAAGGTGCTTGCCTGCAAAGCCTAACGACTTGGGTTCGATTCTCCAATACCTATATAAAGCCAAATGTAGAGTGACCCATGCATCTGGAGTTCATTTGCAGTGGTTGGAAGCCCTGGCATGCCCATTCTCTCTGTATCTCTGTCTCTTCTTTCTCTCTCTCTCTCTGCTTGCAAATAAATAAAATGAAATAAAAATCTCCCTTTTAACTTTTTAAAAAATACTTTAGAGCCGGGCGTGGTGGCGCACACCTTTAATCCCAGCACTCAGGAGGCAGAGGTAGGAGGATTGCAGAGTGTTTGAGGCCACCCTGAGACTACATAGTGAATTCCAGGTCAGCCTGGGCTAGAGCAAGACCCTACCTCGAAAAGCCAAAAAAAAAAAAAAAAAAAAAAAAAAAAAAAAAAAAACTTTATTTATTTGAGAGAGAGAAAGAGGCAGAGAGAGAGAGAGAGAGAGAGGGGAGGGGCACACCAGGGCCTCCAGCCACTGCAAACAAACTCCAGATGCATGCGCCCCCTTGTGGGTAGGTCAGTATACAGCAAAAGATTCAAAATATATTGTTGTGTATGTATTACTTTTTAATTATATTATTATTATTATTTTGGCTTTTTGAGGTAGGGTCTCACTGTAGCCTAGGCTAACCTGGAATTCACTATGTAGTCTCAGGGTGGCTTCGAACCCTTGGAGATCCTCCTACCTCTGCCTCCCAAGTGCTGGGTTTAAAGGTGTGCACCATCACACCTGGCTGTATTACTTTTTTAAAAGTTTAAAAAATATTTATGGACTGGAGAGATGACTTAGAAGTTAAGGAGCTTGCTTGCAAAGCCACAGGATCTAGGTTTGATTCCCCAGGACCCACATAAGCCAGATATACAAGGTGGCACATGCATCTGTAGTTTGCAGGGCTAGAGGCCTAGTGCACCCATTTTCTCTCTATCTGCTTCTTTCTCTCTCTCTAATAAATCCAATAGTTTAAAAATATTCATTTATATAAGAGAAAGTATAGCTACACTAGGACCCCCTACCGCTGGAAACAAACTCCAGATGCATGCTCCACTTTGTGCATCTGGCTTTACATGGGTCCCGGAGAATCAAACCTGGACCACCAGTCTTTGTAAGCAAGTACCTTTAACCACCAAGCCATCTCTACAGCCCTGTATTTTTGATTTCTAGAAGAACACATAAAAAATTGCCAGCAGGGGCTGGGGAGATGGCTTAGGGGATAAGATGCCTGCAAAGCCAAATGACCTGGGTCCCCAGTACCCACTTAAGGCCAGATGCACAAAAAGGTGCATGCATCTGAAGTTTGTCTTCAGTGGCTGGAGGCCCTGATGTACCCATTCTTTCTCTCTTTCTTTCCCTTTCTCTGCTATGTCTCTGTCTCCCTCTGCTTGCAAATAATTAAACAAAAAACCTGCCAGCAGGGGCTGGAGAGATGGGTCAGTGGTTAAAGATGCTTGCAAAGCCTAAGACCTGGGTTTGGTTCCTCAGTACCTATGGAAAACCAGATGCACAAAGTGGCACATGTGTTTGGAGTTTGTTTTCAGTGACACTAGGCCCCAATGTGCTCATTCCATTCTTCTCTCTTTCTCTCTCCTTGCAAATAAATAAAATTATGTTTTGAAAAAACTGCCAGCAGCCAGGTGTGAAGAGAGGAAGAATTTTCATTTTCTGTTTCTCAAAACTGCATGTTTTAACCCACTCATAGATGTTATTTATATAATAAAAGAATGAAACTAAGTTTAAAAGTCATAATGGCCATAGAAAAGACAAATGACTCCAGTTTTTAGAGTAAAAAGTCCTCCCATGACAGTTCTCTGGAATCAGCAATTCAAATAGCCTTCTTAGGAAGCTGGGCATGGTGGCGCATGCCTTTAATCCCAGCACTCAGGAGGCAGAGGTAGGAGGATCACCGTGAGTTTGAGGCCAGCCTGAGACTACATAGTTAATTCCAGGTCAGCCTGGACCAGAGTGAAACCCTACCTCAAAAAACCAAAAAAGGGGCTGGAGACATGGCTTAGTGGTTAAACGCTTGCCTATGAAGCCTAAGGACCCCGGTTCAAGGCTTGATTCCCCAGGACCCACGTAAGCTGGATGCACAAGGGGGTGCGTGCATCTGGAGTTCGTTTGCAGTGGCTGGAGGCCCTGGTGCACCCATTCTCTTGCTCTCTCTCTCTACCTGCCTATTTCTGTATCTCTCTCTCTCAAATAAATAAATAAATAACAAAATATTAATATATATATATATATATATATATATATTGCCTTCTTAATTCTTCTAGGAACAATAATGCTCATGGAGGAATAAATGTGTCCCTTCTGGGATGGAGGCATAGCTCAGTGAGTGGTGCAGAGCACTTGCCACTAGGCTTCTTGAAAACCTCCAAGTTCACCTCCCCAGAATCCGTGTAAAAAGTTGGGTGCAGCCACACAGTTTTGTGAATGTGGGCAGGATGGAGATGGAAGAGTAGGGCTCACTGATGCTAACAGACAGCATCTATCACCAGGGAGACCCTGTTTCGAGGAAGTAAGCAGATGATGATAACAAAAGGACACATACTGTGCATCGGGCATATGCATTTGCACACACGTGCATACACCACACCACATAAATACTACACACACATGATATGCGTTTCTGACAAATACTCCTGAAAGAAAGCCAACTGCTTATGAAATAAAGGGAAGGTCAAACCAAGAAAAAAAAAAAAAAAGCAGGTTTGATTAAATCAAAGACTGAAACATCAGACCTCACAACTGACTTACAGTAGCTACATGATTGATTCATGAAATCATGTGTGATAATGCTTCAGCCAGAGTTTAATTGCTTTAGTTTTGAGCTATAGAATAATTATAAGTCACAAAGGGTTACTTAAATTGTATTGTATCTTATCCATCCTAAGAAGAAAATAATATGTTAGGATTATAATTGCATACGTTGTTATTGGAAAGTTTTCTAAATGTAATCCTTGAAAACATCAAGGATCCATATAATTAGTATTGAAGGGCTTTTATTATTTTTGGTTTTTAAAATTTTATTTATTTATTTATTTATTTATTTATTTATTTGAGAGAGACAGAGAGAGAAAGAGGCAGAGAGAGAAAAAGAGAGAGAGAGAATGGGCATGCCAGGGCCTCCAGCCACTGCAAACAAACTCCAGATGCATGCGCCACTTTGTGCATCTGGTTTACGTGGGTCCTGGGGAATTGAGCCTCGAACCAGGGTCCTTAGGCTTCACAGGCAAGCGCTTAACCACTAAGCCATCTCTCCAGGCTTCTCCCTATTTTTTTTTTTAATTATTTATTTGCAAGGAGAGAGAGAGAGAGAGAACAAAGACAGAGAGTATGGGCATGCCAGGGCTTTCAGCCACTGCAAATGAACTTCAGATGCATGCGTGCCACTGTGTGCATCTGACTTTACGTGGGTACTGGGGAATCAAACCCATTAGGCTTTGCAGGCAAGCACCTTCACTGCTGAGCTATCTCTCCAGTCCTGTTTTTTGTTATTGTTGTTGTTTGTTTTGTGATCATGTTTCACTATGAAGCTGGGGCTGGCCTCAAACCCATGTTCTTCCTAATGCTGGCATTACTGACATGGACCAGCACATGCAGCCCTTTATTCCTTTATTTCCCCTTTTCTTTTCTGCTTTTTTTTGGGGGGGAGGGGGTGGTTTTGGTTTTTGTTTTTCAAGGTAGTTTCTCACTCTAACCCAGGATGACATGGAACTCACTTTGTATTCCCAGGCTGGCCTTGAGCTCACAGCAGTTCTCCTACCTCTGCCTCCTGAATGCTGGGATTAAAGGTGTGTACTATTAAACCTGGCTTTCTTTGAAATGCAATCTCCCCCTGGGAGCAGGCCCCTTGAGAGCCTAAGTCATTTCTTAATTTCTATATACTTAGCAATTTGCCTGTCATATAACATATTCAGTAACTTTGCATTTTTTTTGTTTGTTTGTTTTGAGGTAGGGTATCACTCTAGTCCAGGCTGACCTGGAATTCATTATGAAGTCTCAGGGTGGCCTCGAACTCATGGCGATCCTCCTACCTCTGCCTCCCAAGTGCTGGGATTAAAGGCGTGCACCACCACGCCCAGCTTGCATGGGTTTTTTAGGCATGTTTTTCTTCGTTCAATTCATTTTGTAAATATTGACACAGCGTTATCATTTATGTGTAGCAATAAATATGCACAAGCTTGGGTTTTCCCTCCATCTAAACAGGAGCTCCCACTGCTCTTGGCTTTCGCACATACCACGGAATAAAGGTTTCGAAGTGGAGTCTCTTTCCTTCCAGTAGATTCTGTAGTGGAGGATGCAGCCCATTTGCTCCTGGACTGGGATGTGGTTCCAGGAAATTAAAAGGTTCCCATTTTCCTCTATAATAGCATTGATGTGGGGGCCACTTAGTGGTGCTGAAAAGGACACAGAAGACTTCTGTCACTGTCTAAATTCCAATCATTACCAGAAGCATTGGAGAAAGGTCCCAAGAATCACCTTTGTGTTGGGAGTTACCCCGGGTGGAGCTGCACCCTGCTTGGCCCTCTGATAGCGCGTGCACATAGATTTCATAACAGGTGTTTGGCTTTATCTCTGCAAGGAAAAAGGAGTTCTTATAAGAGGCATGCATCCCACAGTGAACCACTATAGGGAGCCACATCAATATCTGCAAACAAGGCATTCCTTACATTTCTGTAGTCTGAATATGACTGAAGATTAGTCGAGACTGAGAGCAAAGGGATGGTCAACACTACAAGTGCCCAGGCTAGACAGAGAGTAAATGGGTAATCTATGCTACAAGTGCCTAGAATCTTATTTGCCACAATGCCCATTTGCAAGTATCAATTCAAGAAACGAGAACATGAGGGCTGGAGAGACGGCTTAGCAGTTAAGTGCTTTCCTGTGAAGCCCAAGGACCCCAGTTCAGGCTCAATTCCCCAGTACCCATGTAAGCCAGATGCACAATTTTCTCTCTTTTGAAAATTTATTTATTTATTTGAGAGGGATGGAGGGAAGGGAGACAGAGAGGTAGATAGAGAATGAACATGCCAGGGCTGCCGCCCACTGCAAATGAACACCAGATGCATGCACCACCTTGTGCAACTGGCTTACATGGGTACTAGGGAATCAAACCTAGGTCCTTAGGCTTCTCAGGCAAGCACTTTTACTACACTAAGATAGCTCTCCAGGCCTCTCTTTCTTTTTTGAGATAGGTTATTTTCATGTAGCCCAAGATGGCCTCAAATTTACAGCAATCCTACTGCCCCTCAGCCTCCTAAGTGCTGGGATTACACATATGTGCCACCGTGCCTGGCTTCTGGGTTTCTTCCCCTATAAACAAACAGAGACATTCTAATTAAGAAGACAAAAACCTTCAAGAGATTCCAACAAGTATTTAAATTTATCTACATAAACACATGCACACATACTGCTTCTAGGGGGAAAATAAAAAGAAAAACTCATCTTTAAGGAAAAAAAAAAACCTTTGATTTTTACAGATAAGTTATTTGCTGTTAACATAAAGAAACACTGGAGTTTTGCAGGTGTAGCACCTGTGTGGATTTCTTAATTCCAGGGTGCTCATCAGAATGTAACAGAACAGCCAGGATGACACATGGGCATGACTAACCAGCTCAACCAGTGCAATCTAACCCCTGGTTCCTGCCCACCCCCCCCCCCCAGTCATTCCAGTCAGACTGAAGTTGCTACAACAGTCTCATGTTCCTTCCTAGCTTTTTTTTTTTTTTTTCCAAGGTAGGGTCCACTCCAGCCCAGGCTGGCCTGGGATTCACTATATAGTCTCAGGGTGGCCTCCAATTCACAATGATCCTCCTACCTTGGCTTCCTGAGTGCTAGGATTAAAGGTGTGTGCCACCACACCCGGCCCTTTCTAGCTTTTAAAGTGCCATACTTTGTATCATTCAATCATGAAGCTCTACTGTGCCCAAATTCCCTATCCTGCATGCGCCACTATGTGCATCTGGTTTACGTGCGTACTGGGGAAACTCTCCAGGCCCTTTGCGTAGTTATGTGTGGTGAAGTGGATCCATGTGTGTTCTGTGTATACTTATGTGGAAGCCAGGGGAAGAGTGTCAAGTTATGGGGGGAACCAACCACTGTGCCATGTGGGTGTCTGGAGTTGCTGGTGAGCTCAGTGGGTCCATGAGTATTTGTTATGCAAAACGTGAGTCAGGGCATCTTCCTGTCAGAGGCTGTGGGCTTCTTCCTGGAATGGCCCATCCTTAGTGGAAGAGGGAAGACACATGGCTCTGTAGCTTCACTGATATTTCCCCTCCTGGCAAACTTGTACCTTGGTCCCAGCCTTAAGACTTCTTTGTTGTTGTTTTTAATATTTTACTTATTTATTTGTTTTGTTTTTATGAGGTAGGGTCTTGCTCTAGCCCAGGCTGACCTGGAATTCACTCTGTATTCTCAGGGTGGCCTCAAACTCATGACAATCCTCCTACCTCTGCCTCCCAAGTGCTGAGATTAAAGGTGTGTGCCACCATGCCTGCCTTTTTTCCTTTTTTAAATTTATCTGAGAGAGAGAGAGAGACAGAGGGAGAGACAGATGAATAATGGACATGCCAGAGCCTCTAGCCACTGCAAGTGAACTCCAGGTGCATGCGCCACTTTGTGTATCTGGCTTTATGTGGGTACTGGGGAATCGAACCTGAGACCTTTGGCTTTGCATGCAAGTACCTTAACCACTAAGCCATCTCTCCAGTCCTTTTGTTGTTGTTTTGTAATGTGTGTGGTTACATGTGGTGATGTGGATCCACATGTGTGTGCAGATGCATGTGCTCTGTGTGTACTCATGTGGAAGCCAAAGAGGAGTGTCAGGTGTCCCTTATCACTCATCTGCATGTTTTCTCCTATTTTTTTCTATATAATTCTGTGTGAATAGTCTCGCATGGTGTCTGTTCCCTACCAGACAAACTTTCAGTTCTTAAGACTATCATTTCCTTTCTATAGTGTGGCACAATTTTCAGACTCTTGCTAATCTATACATGTAGCACCCTTGGCCAATGGCCTTGTCTCTGTGTTTATAAGCCATAATTCAGGTATTCCTACAGTGTAGGAATAACAAAATTAGTGCAAGAGACAGTGAGATGATGGCCTGTAGCAGAGGCGTACAACTACTCTTGGCCTCAAGGAAGGGTTTCCAGACACTGAGGTGCTATGTACAAACAAGATGGGACTGAAGGTCTTTTACCCACCAGCCTACAATCTAAGCAGTAGGTTGTCTCCCCCACCTTTGGTTTTTCAAGGTAGGGTCTTACTCTAGCCCAGGCTGACTTGGAACTCACTATGTAGTCAGTCTCAGGCTCGCCTTAAACTCACTGTGATCCTCCTACCCCTGCCTCCCAAGTGCTGAGATTAAAGGCGTGCATGCACCACCATGCCCAGCTAGATGCTGTCCCAGCTAGACATAGAACAGGCTGATAAGGACCCAGCACAGTGAGGGACCTTGCTGACAAGGCCATTTGAACTCACGATAAACATAAATTGCTGAGATTTTTAAGCATCTATCTCTAGAAAGTAGCATCAACAACTGATATCAAACTAAGTATTTCCAAGTAGAAGAATAATCTTGATAAAGTTGTGTTTTTTTTTTTTTTTTGTTTTTCTGAGGTAGGTTTTCACTCTAGCTCAGGCTGACCTGGAATTCACTATGTAGTCTCAGGGTGGCCTCAAACTCACGGTGATCCTCCTACCTCTGCCTCCTGAGTGCTGGGATTAAAGGTATGCACCAACACGCCTGTTTTTTTTTTTTTTGGTTTTTAAAGGTAGGTCTCACTCTAGCCTAGGCTGACCTGGAATTCACTATGTATGTAGTTTCAGTGTGGCCTTGAACTCACAGCTACCCTCCTACCTATGCCTTTCAAGTGCTGGGCTTAAAGGTGTGCCCCCCACGCCTGGCTCAATTATATGTTTTCTGAAAGGAAGGAATCATTGGGAATATATACTTCAAATCGTCCCATAGGAAAATCCTGATACAGTTTGTAAGTATTTACAACTTCCCATTGCAGTAATTACCTTTTCTACCTAAGTCCCATCTCATTTGATGGACATAATAACTCTGAAAGAAAACTGGTTATACTGCAAAACCTCTGGGGACACTGGCTTGACAGGTAATTAAATGTTCTAGGACAGACCAGAAAAATTGCTTCCTAAAATTGATATCTGCCTTCTTGCCATTTTCTTTCAGCATTTTAGTCCTCTTCAGAACAACCAAGGAAACACACGTTTTTGCATATATCTGTCAAAACCAGCAATAACCATCAAGCTACCCCTTCAATTTTTTTCTTGAGCATGGATAAAAATGGAGTCTGGATAAAAAATTCTAGACTGGGCTGGAGGGATTGCTCAGTGGTTAAGGCACTTGTCTGTAAAGCCAAAGGACACAGTTTCTATTCCCCAGTACCCATGTAAAGCCAGATGCAGAAGGTGGCACTTGATTCTGGAGTTCATTTGCAGAGGCAGGAGGCCCTGGAATGCCCATTCTTTCTCTCTTCCCTTTCAAATAAATAAAAATAAATTTAAAAAAACTTTAAAAAAAAAGCCGAGCATAGCTGGGTATGGTGGTGCACGCCTTTAATCCCAGCACGTGGGAGGCAGAGGTAGGAGGATCACCATGAGTTCGAGGCCACCCTGAGACTACACAGTTAATTCCAGGTCAGCCTGGGCCAGAGTGAAAAACAAAAAACAAAAAACAAAACCTTTAAAAATATGACATTGTTCAGAATATTTTCTGCATATTAATTCAGTTAGTCTTCATATGAGATAAGTAACACTGGCCTCGTTTTTCAGTCGAGCACACAGGGACAGGAGTTAACTAATTTTCCTTAGATCACACAACTATTAGTGATAACTCCTCCAAGCAGACAGTGATGATGATGATGATGATGATGATGATTTTGGCTTTTCAAGGCAGGGTCTTGCTCTAGCCCAGGCTGACCTTGAATTCACTATGTAGACTCAGGCTGACCTTGAACTCACAGCGATCTTCCTATCTCTGCCTCTCAAGTGTGGGGATTAAAGGCATGCACCACAATGCCCAGCAAAGAGAAACAGAGAAAGAGAAAGAATTGGCATGCCAGGGCCTCTGGCCACTGCAAACAAACTCCAGATATATTCACTACAATATGCATCTGCCTTACATGGATACTGAGAAATTTAACCTGAGTCCTTAGGCTTCGCAGGCAAACACCTTAACTGTTAAGCCATCTCTCCAGCCCTATTTTTGGTCTTTTAGAGGTAGGGTCTTACTCTATTCTAGGCTGACCTGGTACTCAGTCTGTAGCCCCAGGCTGGCCTTGAACTTGTGGCGATCCTCCTACATCAGCCTCCTGAGTGCTAAGATTAAAAGCATGAAACACCACACCCAGTCAAGTGATCATTTAAATATACTTAGGTAATTTCTCTCATTGATTCTAACCACTGACATATTAGAAACCTGAGGCTTAGAGACACCTATTATCATATAGATAGTTCTGTATTTCTTATAACAGCAAATGACAACTAGCAGGACTGGGAATGAAGATATCCTGGTTTTGTCATTTGTATGATGGGTGTCAAGTAATGACTCAACATGCATGATTGGTTTGAATTAAGTGATCTTCCAGAGGTGAAGGTGCCTCCCCCACTAATGAGTTAACTTAGATCTCTGCCCTACTTGCTTGGTTCAATTATTCTTTCATCTCATTGAATGTTTTTCCAGTTCCTCCTCTCTGGCTACAGTGGTGCAACCTGTAGTTCAGTCTTGATGGACTTGTGGTCATCACTGTCCCATCGTGATTCTAGGTTATCATGTTGTCCCCCATAATTGAAGGCAAGGCTCTAGGTTCCTGCCTGCAGTTTCCCCAAACAAATGAGAATCCTCCAGAAGGAGCATGTACAGTTAGGTACCTGAAATCAGAGCGGACATGTTGCAGCAGGGGATCCACAGCCAATTTAAGGGACGCTGCAGATGGCCTCTTGTGCCCTGAAGGGCCCTCCATTCCACCACATACTCCTCCACGGCAGAAGCAGCACTCTCAGGAGGCTTCCATGTCACCACAATGGTGTTTGCAGCTTTTGAGCTTGCAGAGATATGGCTAGGAGCCAACAACACTTTGCAGGGCAGGAGAGGAGAGACACAATAGAACAGATAATGTCACGCACCGCACCTCACTATCCTGTGCTGTGCTCTTGATATACAATGCTGTGGGACATGCTTTTTATGATACATTTGTCCTTAGTTTCTAAAAATCAATCAAAGTCAATCCACATAATGTGTTTTTTGAGAAGGAATACATATGCAAACAGTATCAACTGAAAAAGGCACCGACTTATATCCCTATATTACCACTGATCATTCAGAGAGACAGACAGAGAGTGAATGTTAGTTCAAGAATAGGAACATACAAGTTGTCCTTGCATGTCGTTCTGGGATACATGACAACTTGTACTGGTGCACTCATAGGAAAGGCAGTGGGCAGATGGTATGTGTCATTTTGGGATTTCCACATTCCCAGGACCCTCCTGGCTGGAGCTCAGCTCTAAAGAATTGCCCCAGTTCCTCCAAACTTGTTCTCTGCTTCTACTCCATCCTTGCCACTGTGATGGACCAGTGTTCATCTGCCCATTCTCAGGAAAGGAGCTGTTCCTCTTCTCTCTTCCCATCAACTCCAATCCACTATTCCCTCTCTCTCCCTTGTCTTCAACTTTTCTCTCCACTCCTGGTGCTTTTAAGAAATTTAGGAGCCTGCACAGCACTTACTTTACAGTGACCTCTCACACCTGCACCATCTTCCTTGGCAAACACCAGCTTGTCTCTTCACACGTGATTCACACATTACTTCTTTTCTAAGATCTGCTTTAACCTTTCTTTGTTCCTAGAACTCCTGTCCATTCCTCCAACCTTACACTCACCAGTGTTTTGGTGTACTTGTTTTTTTTTAAATAGACTGGCTGTTCTCTGTTGACAGACACCATCTCTTTTTTATTTATTTTTAAAATTAATTTATTCATTTATTTGAGAAAGAGAAAGAGGCGGGAGAGAGAGAGAGAGAGAGAGAGAGAGAGAGAGAGAGAGAGAGAGAGAGAATGGGCACACTAGGGCATGCAGTCACTGCAAATGAACTCCAGATGCATGCACCCCCTTGTGCATCTGGCTTATGTGGGTCCTGGAGAATCAAACAGGGATCCTTTGGTTTTGTAGGCAAACCCCTTAACCACTAAGCCATCTCTCCAGCTGTAGTGTACTTGTTTTTACACCTGACCCTTACATTTGGCTAGAGGTAACTTGGAGAGTTTGGCCTTAATCTAGGCATATATTTTTTTAAACCAATAGCTAGATTCTATCTACCTTATTTAATATATGCTCAATAAGTGGCTTCAGTGCATAAAATTGAGATGAACTTTTTTTTTGAGGTAAGGTCTCACTCTAGCCCAGGCTGACCTGGAACTCACTACGTAGTCTCAGGGTGGTCTTGAACTCATGGTGATCCTCCTACCTCTGCCTCCCGAGTGCTGGGACTAAAGGTGTGTGCCACCATGCCCGGCTAGTTGAGATTAACTTTAAAACTATAAATGGGGGGCTGGAGAGATTTCTCAGTGGTTAAGGTGCTCACCTGAAAAGCCTAAGGACCCAAGTTTGATTCCCCGGTACCCACATAAAGCCAGATGACCAAAGTGGCACATGCGTCTGGAGTTTCATTTGGGGTGGCTACAGGCCCAGGCCCATTTTCTCTCTCTCTTTATACCTGTCTCTTTTCTCTTTCTATGCTTGCAAATAATTTAAAAAAAAGATGTTGGGGCTGGAGAGATGGCTTAACAGTTAAAGCACTTGCTTGCAAAGCCAAATGAGCCAGGCTCAGTTCTCCAGGACCCACATAAGCCAGATGCACAAGGTGGTGCATATGTCTAGAGTTTGTTTGAAGGTCTAGAGGCCCTGGAGCACTCATTCTCTCCCCTCTCTCTCTTTTTCTCAAATAAGTAATAAATAAATGAATAAAAAGATGAGCGATGGAATGCTGACACAGCAAATTTGGGAAAATTATACACAGGTCATTTTGAGAAATTGTTACCAAATTTCAATAAGGAACCTAATATGGAGCCATAAAACTCCCAAATTTTATTATCTTAAGAGCCACCTGCAGTGGGATTTGAAAAATAAGGTATGTAGTTCAAACATAAAGGAAAATAAGGGCTGGCCGGGCGTGGTGGTGCACACGTTTAATCCCAGCATTCAGGGGTAGGAGGATCGCTGTGAATTTGAGGCCACCCTGAGACTACATGGTGAATTCCATGTCAGCCTGAGCTGGAGTGAGACCCTACCTCGAAAAGGTGTAGGCAAGCACCTTTAACCGCTGAGCTCTCTCTCCAGCCCTTTTGTATCTTTATTATTCCTTTCATACTTTGTGTGTGATGGGGATTGGACTCTGGACCACCTGTATGTTAAACAAGTGCTCTATCTCTGAGCTATTTGTCTTGTCCCTTATACTTTTTTTCCAGGTAGGGTCTCACTCTAGCCCAGGCTGACCTAGAATTCACTATGTCATCTCACGGTGGCCTCAAACTCACAGCGATCCTCTTCCCTCTCCCTCCTGAGTGCTGGGATTAAAGGTGCGCACCACCACGCCCCGCTCCTTATACTTTTTTTTTTTGTTTGTTTTTTGAGGTAGGGTCTCTCTGTAGACCAGGCTGACCTGGAATTATTCTCAGGGTGGCCTTGAACTCACAGCGATCTTCCTACCTTTGCCTCCCGAGTGCTGGGATTAAAGGCATGCGCTACCATGCCCGGATCCAGCTCCTTATACTTTTTGAATTGTGTTTATATCACTTATTCTCTCTCTCTGTCTCTCTTTATATATATATATATATATATATTTTTTTTTTTTTTTTTTCCTAGATAGGGTCTCACTCCAGCCCAGGCTGACCTGGAATTCACTCTGTAGTCTCAGGGTGGCCTTCCACTCATGGCCTCCTACCTCTGCCTCCCAAGTGCTGGGATTAAAGGCGTGTGCCACCATGCCCGGCAAGAACTAGTATTAAAAAAAAAATTTTATAAGCCAGGTGTGGTGGCACACGCCTTTAATCCCAGTACTTGGGAGGCAGAAGTAAGTGGATCGCCATGAGTTTGAGGCCACCCTGAGACTACAGACTGAATTCCAGGTCAGCCTGGACTAGAGCAAGACCATACCTCGAACCCCTCCCCGCAAATATATTATTTATTTGAGAGAGAAAGGGAGAAAGAGGCAGATAGAGAGAGAGAGAATGAATCGGGGCACCTCTAGCCATTGTAAACAAACTCCAGATATATGCACCGCCTTGTAAATCTGGCTTATGTGGGTACTGGGGAATTGAGACTGGGTCCTTAGCCTTCACAGGCAAGTGCCTTAACTGCTAAGTCATCTTCCAGGCCTAAAGTGCTTTTTCTAGAATTCAAGAAATACGTATTATGATTGCTTCTGTAAAAATTAATCTAATTGAGTGATGTGGAGATGGCTTAGCCATTGAAGACTCTTGCTTGCAAAGCCTGCTGGCCTAAGTTTGATTTCCCAGTACATATGTAAAGCCAGATAAACAAAGTGGTGCATGCATCTGGAATTCAGCAGCAGTGGCAAGAGGCCCTGTCATGCCCATTCCTTTTCTCCCACTCCCTCTCTACATGTAAATAAATAAATAATAATAATTATTTTTGTTTTTGTTTTTTTGAGGTAGGGTCTTACTCTAGCTCAGGCTGACCTAGAATTCACTATATAGTCTCAGGGTGACCTTGAACTCAAGGCGATCCTCTTACCTCTGCCTCCCAAGTACTGGGATTAAAGATGTACGCCACTAAATTATTTTTAAAATTAAAGAAAAGCAAAAGAAAAATTAGTCTAATTGAAAAACAGTAGTGTCAGTTGGGCTTGGTGATGCACACCTTTAATCCCAATAATTGAGAAGCAGAGGTAGGAAGATTGCCATGAGTTCAAGGCCACCCTAAGACTACCTAGTGAATTTCAGGCCAGCCTGGGCTAGAGTGAAACCCTACCTCAAATTAAAAAAAAAAAAGTAGTGTCCAATCAAATGTAACTATTTCATTTACCAACATTTACAAAGTGTCTGAGACAACTGCTGCAAGACAGGAAATGTAATTCCTGTTTTAGAGAGAAGGAAATTGAAGCTCAAAAGTGCTGTCCAAGCCACGCAGAGGCTGATTGGGAAAGACAGCTGCTGACCCCAAAGTCTAAACTGCTGGTGAGTGGTACCAGGCTCCATCCTGTGCCTGCAGGAGAAATAAGATGAGTGAAAGTTCTCACAGGTGACATGAAAGGAGAGTGGGTACCTACCAGAGCCACACAGGTCTACTATGTTAATTTGAGTGGGCAGTGAACTGCCTTTTGAATTGGCTGCAGACACACTTGCAGTCCAAATGCCATTTCTAGGAGTGACCCAGGTCCAGGAGGTGTGTCTTGTAATGTTCTGTAGTGTAGTTTTCCTTTCTGTCACCTCTTGCAAGGTCACCCGATAGTGGAGGATCTTCCCCCTCGCCTCTGATGCACTCAGATTCTGCAACCAAACACATGCACTTACTTACTCTTATGCAGATCCCTGGGCACTCTTCACCCTGCTGCAGGCAGCAACATCTGAGAGACCTTTATCTTCTATTTTTTAAAATTTATTTGAGAAAGAGAAAAAGAGGGAGGAAGGGGGAGAGAGAGAATGGGCACACCAGGACTTCCAACTACTGCAAACAAACTCCAGATGCATGTACCACCCTGTGCATCTGGCTTATGTAGGTCCTGAGGAATCAAACCTGGGTCCTTTGGCTTTTCAGGCAAGTGCCTTAACCACTAAGTCATCTCTAATTTCTGTATCATACTGTTCTTTAAAAAATTATTCATTTATTTGAGAGAGACAGAGAGAAATAGGCAGACACAATGAATGTGGGCACACCAGGGCCTTTTGCCACACTGCAAACAAACTCCAGACACATGTGCCACTTTGTGTATCTGGCTTTATGTGGGTGCCTGGGGAACTGAACCTGGTCCATCAGGCTATGCAAGTAAGTGTTTTTAACTGCTGAGCCATTTCTGCATTGCTGCATTCTTTTACTCAGTGATCTATATCCCTATAACTGCCATTTGAAGAACAATTTAGCATTTTTTTTGTTTGTTTTGGTTTTTCGTGGTAGGGTCTTACTCTCTTTCAGGCTGACCTGGAATTTACTATGTAGTCTCAGGATAGCCTCAAACTCATGAAGATCCTCCTACTTCTGCCTCCCAAGTGTTGGGATTAAAGGCATGCACCGGGCTCAATTTAGCAGTATTGTTATTATTTTGAGGTAGGGTTTCACTCTAGCCCAGGCTGACCTGGAATTCACTATGTGGTCTCAAGGTGGCCTTGAACTCATGGTGATGCTCCTACCTCTGCCTCCTGGGATTAAAGGCGTGCACCATCATGCCTGACTCAATTTAGCACTTTTTACAGATAATTTTTCTCCTTCCTTACTTCCAGATAAAACTTACTAGTTGTAAACAACTCAATCACATGCAGTGGAAAGCAATGCAGCCTCTAGATTCAGAAGCACTGACTCTGAACAGTGACAGCTTCCACACCACGTGGCTCTGCTCAAGGCACTAAGCTCCTCTGGGTCTCCCTTGCTAAGTTTTTGAAATGTGCACACACATACACCCACACACATGTAGCTTTTCAAAATTCAAAAATTTTATTTATTTATTGGAGAGAAGGAGAAAGAGAGAGGATGGGCGAGAAAGAGGCAGATAGAAAGAGAGAATGGGTTTGCCAGGGCCTCCAACCACTGCAAATGAACTCTAGACGCATGCGACACCTTGTGCATCTGGTTTATGTGGGTACTTGGGAATCAAACCTGGGTCCTTAGGTTTTGGAGGCAAGTGCCTTAACCACTAAGCCACCGTCTCCAGCCCTGCCTTTTTTGTTGTTGTTGTTGTTGTTATTAGTGTGAGGTAGGATCTCACTCTAGCCCAGGCTGATCTGGAATTCATTCTGTAATCTCAGGCTGGCCTTGAACTCACAGCCATCTTTCTACCTCTGTTTCCCAAGTGGCCCATGCCTGGCTTAGCTTTTAAATATAGAAAGTGCAATGCTGCTTAACATCAAACCAAAGAGCTAAACTAGTAAAATCTATACCTAGTGAACTGCATTAGCCATCTGTTCTAGGAGGCTAAGAAACTGTCCACAAAGGTGTAACAAGTTCTGAAACCACAAAGATTCCAACTGAGATCATTTGGGAACGATCCCAGAAAGGAAGCAGAAAACTGATTGTATTTTACCCTTGTTTAGAACCTACCCCCCCCCCCCAAAAAAAAAGAGTTTTGTTACGTTTAACTCTGGCTATGCCTGTCCTTGCCTAGTGCAGGTAGTCGAAGGCTTGACGTACAGGCACAGTTTTCCGGGCACAGACATCCCTTCATGGGTGGGGGCCTCAAACTGCCTTTGCTGAAAGACACACTTTAGGATTACCAAATGCCCTCCACTGGTTCCCTCCTTGCCAAGAAGTCTAAAAACTTTGTTTTCGTATAGTTTATCTGTCAGAAGAGGTTGGGCCGACATGAATGACTGGTGCTCTTGAGTTTTGTATTTTTCACTTTCAATGAATGAATTGGCTCTATGACTAAACTTGACCTCTGAACCAATTACCATACTGGGAAAGAGTTCTGATTTGTTGAGTCAAGTCTTATGGTTGGCCCAACAACTGTATTCTCACTGTAAATTAATCCATGAACAGCCAGCCTTTTATGTCACCATTTTTGGGAGCCTGATTAAAGCAGGTCTATTCTGGGAACCTTCTAGGGTCCTCAAAGCATAAAATTAGATCTTAACTCAGTACACCAGGTGAGGGCCTTTCTAGGGAACCTTTTGGCAAACATTCAGCCCTTCCCTGAAGTTATCACTTCAGATGTCCAGTTAAAGCAATTACAGGCGCTTGTTTGCAAGCCTGATGGCCATCACAGCTAATCTCATAGGCTTGTTAAATAAACAAGTACTTAAAAAAAAGTTTTTACTGCCAGGCGTGGTGGTGCACATCTTTAATCCCAGCACTCAGGAGGCAGAGGTAGGAGGATTGCTGTGAGTTCGGGGCCACCTTGAGACTATATAGTAAATTCCAGGTCAGCCTGGACTAGAGTGCGATTCTACCATGAAAAAAAAAAAAAAGTTTTTATTTAATTTTTTTGTGGTTTTTCGAGGTAGGGTCTCTCTCTTGCCCAGGCTGACCTGGAAGGACTATGTAGTCTCAGGGTGGCCTCATGGTGATCCTCCTACCTCTGTCTCTGGGATTAAAGGTTCAAAAAACCAAACCAAAACAAACAACAACAACAAAAAAGGCATGTACCACCAAGCCCAGTGATGCAAGTGCTTTTTAAAGTATGAATATGGAGAAACTTACTAACAAACGTGCCTATTGTCAGAGGAAGAAAAGAAACTAAATAAAAGCCAATGCCTGAAAGGGAAGGCCTGGCAATAGGGAGCTTTGTGAGCACAGCTAACTTTTGTGGAGTTGCCTTTGGGGCTTGGGACCAGGAGCGAGGGAAATGGCAGTACAATTACCTCTGAACCTAAGAGCAGGCAGGAAAGATGGAGAGAGCTAGCTGAAGGGGAGGCATTCTCTAACTGGCATTTGTTGTCATTTATGTTTTTTTTTTTTTTTTGTTTTTGTTTTTGTTTTTCAAGGTAGGGTCTTGCTCTAGCCCAGGCTGACCTGGAATTCACTATATAGACTCAGGGTGATCTGGAATTTATGGCAATCCTACCTCTGCCTCCCGTGTGCTGGGTTTTAAGGTGTGTGCTACCGCGCCCTCCCCTGTGGTGTTTTTAATCCCTCTGATGTGACATGCTGTTTCTCAGGCCCGAGACAATGAGGCTGGGGGGGGGGGCTCCACGTTTCACAATCGGAATCCTGTCACACCTTCCAGCTCAAGATGCATGGCAACCTCTCTAATTGTGCAGTCGTAATGCATGCTGACAGGCAGGCGTCCACAGAAGGCTCGAGGTCAGCAGTTTGGGAAGGGTGGGGACCTAAGCCAGCAGGCTGAGTCACAGGACAAGCTGTGAACTGCTTTTTTGAGGAGCCAGCTGACTCCAGGTAAACAGATTTTTTTCCCTCTCTAGTGCTATTTATTTGTGAGGGCAACAAAGGTGAAAGTAACATTCGGCTAACCATAAGCCAGGATCTTTACAACCGTTGTCACATTAGTCCTTGTAACACCTCTCCATTCTGACTGCCATTCTGGGGCTGAGTGGCATGTGAGATTTTAGTGCGCCCTCTGGTGGCGGAAGGGAGTTATCTGGAATGTTCATCTTCAATACCTGGATCCCTCCGCAGTGTGGGACTGGGTATGGGCCATGTCCTCTCACCATTGGTGACAGCACTGAAACACCTCTGTCACACCCTCCAAGGCTCAGGGACCATTGCGGAAGAGGGGCGGATAGAATGGAAGAGCCAAAGGAAGGGTATGACTTCTTACAATGCAACTGCCCAGATAGAAATTGGCCTCGATATCCATGACCTTGCAGTGCCTAGCAATACCTTTGCAAAACCCTCAAAATAGGAGAAAAAGATGATGACATCAAATTAAAAGAGAGACTAATGGAGAGAGGGAGGGGATATGATGGAGATTGGAGTTCTAAAGTGGAATGGGGGAGGGGAGGGAAATATATGTTTTTTGTATGTAAGTATAGAAGGTGTCAATAAAAAAATAATAATTAAAATAATAATAATAATATTGAAAAAAATTGTTAAAAGGAAAAGCTCTCCTGTCGATTCTGCCGTTGATTTTCCTTCCTGCTCTGTCCTGTTGGAAATGATACCACACCCTGGTATTGTGCCAGGAACTCTGCTACACTGAACTGATTGAACTGGGAGTGGACTCTCCATGGTAGTTGCCCTGGCACGACGATTTCTATCTTGTCATGCATCTGGAAAAACCCAGGAAAATAAGGGAACCTCTTATGACAGAAGAACTCTACTTCCCTTTCCATGTCTGCTCTCTGCCTACGACTCTCTTATTTTTGTCACTGACCAAGAATTCCCAGTAGGTGGTATAAATATCAAGCAAGGAAAAGCAACCTTTTCTTCCCTAAAATATCTTTGGAAATTTTTTGCCAATCTGTGATGGGGCAAGGATTAGGAAAGGAAAGGACAGTATGGAATATTGCAACAAAGCTATCAACTTCTTTCTATTTACTGCTACTGTATTTAGATATTGATTCTGAGATTGGATAATTTTATAATTCTTTTTGGATTTTCGAGGTAGGGTCTCACTCTAGCTCGGGCTGACCAAGAATTCACTATGTAGTCTCAGGGTGGCCTCTAACTCCTGGCGATCTTCCTACCTCTGCCTCCTGAGTGCTGGGATTAAAGGCATGCGCCACCACGCCCAGCTAAGAGTGCTATTCTTCCTGTGGCACACGGGAGTGCTATGCTTTCTGTGGTACATGGGGAGTGCTATTCTTCCTGTGGTACACAGGTGTACTATGCTTTCTGTGGTACATGGGGGGGTGCTATTCTTCCTGTGGTGCACGGGTGAGCTATGCTTTCTGTAGTAATGGGGAGTGCAATTTTTCCTGTGGTACACGGGGAGTGCTATCCTTTCTGTGGTACACAGGGAGTACTATTTTTCCTGTGATACAGAGGAAGCACTATTCTTTCTGTGGTACAGGGGAAGTGCTATTCTTCCTGTGGTACGGGGGAGCACTATTCTTTCTGTGGTGGTGGGGGTGTACTATTCTTCCAGTGGTGCAGGCGGGTGCTATTCTTCCTGTGGTACACAAGAATGCTATGCCTTCTGTGGTACATGGGAGTGCTATTCTTCTTGTGGTACACTGGTGTGCTATGCTTTCTGTGGTTCACAGGAGTGCTATTCTTCCTGTGGTACATGGGTATGCTATTCTTTCTGTAGTATACGGGAGTACTATTCTTTATTGGTACATGGGGAGTGGTATTCTTGTGGTACCCAGGAGTGCTATTCTTCCTATGGTATACGGGAGTGCTATTCTTTCTGTGGTACATGGGAGTGCTATTTTTCCTGTGATATATAGGTGTGCTGTTCTTCCTATGGCTCATGGGTGTGCTATGCTTTCTGGGGTACACAGGGAGTCATATTCTTCCTGTGGCACATGGATGTGCTATTCTTCCTGTGGTTCATGGGAGTGCTGTTCTTTCTGTGGCACCCGGGGAGTGCTATTTTTCCTGTGGTACACACATGCACTATGCTTTCTGAGGTACAGTGGAGTGCTATTCTTCCTGTGGTACACAGGAGCGCTGTTGTTTCTGTGGTACACGGGAGTGCTATCCTTTCTGTGGTACACAGGAGCGCTGTTGTTCCTGTGGTACATGGGAGTGCTATCCTTTCTGTGGTACACAGGAACACTGTTGTTCCTGTGGTACACGGGAGTGGTATTCTTTCTGCATGGGAGTGCTATCCTTTCTGTGGTACACTTGGAGCACTTCCTGTGTGGGGGGTACGCTATACTTTCTATGGCTTGAGGACAACTGGTATCAAAATGAGTTATCTTGGGCTGGAGAGATGGCTTAGCATATAAGGTGCTTTCCTGCGAAGCCTAAGGATCCAGGTTCAACTCCCCAGCACCCATGTAAGCCTGATGCACAAGGTGATGCATGCACATGAGTGCACATGTGCATAAGGTGGCACATGCATCTGGAGTTTATTTGCAGTGGTTAAGGCCCTGGCATGCCAATTCTGTCTCTCTCTTTCTTTTTTTCTCCCTCATAAATAAAAAAAGAATTACCTTGTCAAACAATTAACTGAAATATATCAAATTTCCATGCACTTTTGGAATAAGAGTTCTCTCTCTATGTCTCTCTGTTGCATATCAAAGCACCAGGCTGTGTAGTCCAATGGACAAGGTAGCCTCCACTGTAGGAAGCCATAGAGCTCTGGAAATGTAGCTAAGTCTGCCTACATGAATTCTGGAAGATGATTCCCTCTCCCCTCCTCAAGATGGTCTCTATGGCCTGGGCTGGCCTGGAACACTAGATCTTCTTGCCTCTGTCTCCCTGCTGAGATATAGGTGTATACCACCATGCCCAGCCTCACAAATACTTCAAAATAGAGATACCTTTTCTCTTAAAAATAACTATGAGTAGATCAGGGTGTAGTGGTGCATGCCTTTAATCCCACACTTGGTAGAAAGATGTAGGAGGATGGCTGTGAGATCAAGGCCACCTTGAGACTACATAGTGAATATCAGATCAGCCTGAGCTAGAGTCAGAGCTTATGATGAAAAATGAAAAAAAAAAAAAAAAGAACTATAATAAAACACAAGACACTCCTTTAAGGAAGTGGAGTTTTAGGAGACACGATGATATGAGAAAATGAGTGTGGAAACCATATCAATAAAGCAAAGTGTCCTTTAGCACTTCACACCATCCACACCCACCTTCTCCCTCTCCCCACATATAAACCACTCACATCCTCACCCTACACGCACACAGCTCTCACCCCTTTCATAATCACGCCCACTTGTACTCCTCCCTTGTAAACATACAAAACATATTTAGAGATACATGACATATGCACATGCACAAAATACATCTGCATGTGCAAATCTCACACCCACACATTACCCACCCACCCCTGCCCACAGCACCCATTCCTTTAAGGTGACCATCCTGCACAAATGTAAGATCCATCTCACACTGTCTCTCATGCCATCACTCTATTCACAAGGTAGCAGGATTTTACTGGGGGCCACCTTTGGGGTCCATCTTTGCAGCTGTGAGGTGGGGTGTCCCAAGGGTTGCTTAGAGAAGCAAATACCTCCACATGTACATCTTCACTCCTTTCCTCCTGTAAGGTACAATCTGGGTTTCACCACAAAGCACTCAACCTGGCTGCATTTTCTCTTTAGCTAAGTCCTTTCTGCCTCAGCAGCACCCCCAGAAGTCCAAACCTGAGTGAACTTGCTGCAGGAGGGAGCAGGAGGGGTAGTGGTCCTACTCAGGGAAAGACCCTCCCCCTTTCCCCTCCCCAGCAGAGCCATGCTAGCTGAAGACCTCACTGGAAACCAGGCACTGAGACCCTGTTTCCACATTTATCAAACTAGGGGTGGGATTACTTGCTGGTTAAATGCCCTATGGCTCTAGAGGTCTGCAGTTCTGTGGTCCAAAGCTGGAGTGCTCCTCCCAGCATCTCTGCTCAGTGATTTCCCTATCCTGAGGGAAGCAGTCTGTTAGGGGTCATGGAACAAGCCCAAGAACTGACAGAAAGCCGTCTTACCCTTAGTGGCCCCACAAAACTCAGGCCACAATGTAGCTTTCCTAGGAGACTCTGAGGCTGGATTATTACTGAAAGAATTGAAGTAGGTCTCTGAAGACCACCAAGTTATAGAAACTTCTAGTCTTTCTTACCCAAGATGGTTCTAGTCCCAAGCATCCTTCTTGGGTCCATAATTGTGGCTTTATAAAAGGAAGGAGTTTATGAATGCCTACAGAGGGGGTGGGTCCTGGCAGAGACTTCTGTCACCCTGCTGGGAATAGAAACCCTATTCTGATGAGAGGAAGGGCAGAATAACCGGCACTGGCATCCCTTTGAATTCCAAGACCTCATTTACATTTAGCATCTTAGCTTCCTGATGATTGGAATGAGGCCAAAATGAGGAGCAGAGGATTCAAAGCCTTATATGTGGTCAAGGAACATCTAATTTAATTCCCTCTAACACAGCTTTCAAAATATGGTGGTGGAATGAGATTGAAACTCTTTCAGACACAGTGAGAAGCACACAGGAATGATGGCCCAAGGCAGGTAGAATTTACCATTAGGATAAACATTCATGGTACTACAGTCTAAATTTACCACAGTAGTGACCATAATTTTTAACATCTGTTTCTTCTTCTTTATTGATCCCACTATAAGCTTGTCAGCTTAGCAAAGATCCTAATCATTCCTCACTTTCTGCTGAGAGAAATTCTTGAGTAAAAGATCAATATCACATACCTTTCAGATCATTGTTAAGACCATTTCTGAAGAAGGAACCTTTAAGGGGAGAAGCATTTTGGGTTTAACTAGTTGCTTCCTTGTCAAAATGAAAACTAATAGCCAAGAACTGAGCTGGGTCTCCCATGATATTTACAAATCATGGTTCTTTGCAGGTCTTGCTTTGAGAACTGTTATTGAAAGTGGATTTATTTTGAAGTGCAGTGTTAATTTAGAAGTGAAAGGCTTGATCATGATTCACCAAGTTATTTATTTATTTATTTATTTTGGTTTTTTGAAGTAGGGTCTTGCTCTAGCCCAGGCTGATCTGGAATTCACTCTGTAGTCTCAGGGTGGCCTTGAACTCATGGCAATACTTCTGCCTCCCGAGTGCTGGGATTAAAGGCATATGCCACCATGCCTGGCTACCAAGTTATTTTAAAAATATATTTTATTTATTTATTTATTTGAGAGAAAGAAAGAGGGAGGGAGGAGGGGGAGAGGGAGAGGGAGAGAGAGAGAGAGAGAGAGAGAGAGAGAGGGAGAGAGAGAGAGAGAGAAAGGGCCCATCAGGGCCTCCAGCCACTGCAAATGAATTCCAGATGCATGTGTCCCCTTGTGCATCTGGCTTATGTGGGTCCTGGAGAATTGAAACGGGATCCTTTAGCTTTGCAGGTAAATGCCTTAACCACTAAGCCATCTCTCCAGGCCCCAAGTTATTTTTTTAATTTTATTTTTATTAATATATTTACTTGAGAGAGTGAGAGAGAAGGAGAGAGAGAGACAGACAGAGAGAGAGAGAGAGAGAGAGAGAGAGAGACTAGGTGCTTCAGGGCCTTCAGCCACTTCAAATGACCTGTAGGCGCATGTGCCACCTTGTGCATCTGGTTTACATAGGTCCTGGGAGTTGAACTGTGGTCCTTTGGCTTTGCAGGCAAGCGCCTTAGCTGCTAAGTCACCTTTCCAGCCCCACCAAATTATTTTTTAATAGTGTCTCTTAGAGCAGACATTTTTTTTCTGTATGTGAGTATGCATGTGTGTGTGGGAGACTGACAGCTCATTTCTTACAACTGAAGATTGTAAACATGATCTTGGGATTTCTGCTCATGATTGTGATGCTTCTGGGTCCTTACTCATCGAGCTCATGATTCCAAAACTATTTGCTTACCTTTGACTGGAAGAGATATAGTGAAAGGCATGTGAGTTTTGAAATAAAGTGTGGTGTAACTCACCAGGAAGCCTCAGCCTGCGCATTCAAATAGTGTTTTCTTTCTACAAAGATGAGTTATGAAGACAATGTTTCTGTTTCTGTGCACTTAGTGGCTAGGTAACCTTAGGCAGAAACTTTCCCTCTCTGATGATAGTTTTTTTCTTCCTTCCTTCCTTCCTTCCTTCCTTCCTTCCTTCCTTCCTTCCTTCCTTCCTTCCTGCCTTCCTGCCTTCCTGCCTTCCTGCCTTCCTGCCTTCCTGCCTTCCTGCCTTCCTGCCTCCCTGCCTCCCTGCCTCCCTGCCTCCCTCCCTTCTTTCCTCCCCACCCTCTCTCTCTTTCTTTCTTTTTTTTTTTTTTTTCAAGGTAGGGTCTCACTCTAGCCCATGCTGACCTGGAATTCACTATGTAGTCTCAGGGTGGCCTTGAACTCATGACGATCCTCCTACCTCTGCCTCCTGAGTGCTGGGATTAAAGATATGCACCATCATGCTCAGCTTGTTAATATTATTATTTTTTTGAGAGAGAGAGGGAGGATGGGTGCACCAGAGCCTCCAGCCACTGCAAAAGAACTCTGGAAGAATGTTCCACCCTATGCATCCGGTTTACATGGGTACTGGGGAATCAAACCTGGGTCCTTTGGCTTTGCTGGAAAGCACCTTAACTGCTAAGCCATTTCTCCAGCCATCTGTTTTCTTATTTGTTAGGTGATATAAACTGTGTCTGGTTTGGATGTTTGGAAGCTGCCTATGACAGACTTACTATCTTTTGGAAATGGCTTGATTTAAGTCTGTTTTCCTGCTATTCTGTACTTTGTACTACCATTAGCATTCCTCAGATGCAGCAGCTCTCTTTATAGTCCTACACTTTCAATAACATGGAAACTACATTCCTAACTAACCACATCCAAAATTTTCTCATCCTTTATTTCTTTCTTTATTTTTTTGAGAGAGTCAAAGAGAGAGAGAGTTTTTTGAGAGAGTCAAAGAGTGTTTTCCTCCAGCCAGAGTGGCTAAACCTTTAGAGACTGGGATGATGTTTTTCTTCCTTCCTTCCTTTCTTCCTCTTCCTTCCTTCCTTCCTTCCTTCCTTCCTTCCTCTCTTCCTTCCCTTCCTGCCTCCTGCCTCCCTCTCCCTTCTTCCTCCCACCTCTCTCTTTCTTCTGTCTTTTTTTTTTTTTCACAATAGCCTCCAGCCATTGCATCCTAAGGTTCAGGTGGCCTTTGAACTGGGTATGGGGAATCACCATCATGCTCACTTGTTGTTATTATTATTTTTTGAGAGAGAGAGGAGGATGGTGCACCAGAGCCTCCAGCCACTGCAAAAGAATGAAGAATGTTCCACCTAATCCGGTTTCACTGGGGACCAAACCTGGGTCCATTGGTTTAAGGGAAAGCACAGCCATCTCCAGCTCTGTTTTCTATTTGTTAGTGATATAAACTGTGTCTGGGGTTTGGAAGCTCAAGACTTAATCTTTTGGAAATGGCTTGATTTAAGTCTGTTTTCCTGCTATTCTGGCTTTGTAAACCATTAGCATTCCCAACTGCAGCTCTCTTTATAGTCCTACACTCCATGGAAACCAGCCCCACATCCAAAATTTTTCTATCCTTTATTTCTCAATTTTTTGAGAGAGTCAAAGAAGAGAGAGAGAGAGAGAGACTGGGATGCCAGGCCTCCAGCCATTGCGTAAACGAACTCCAGACACATGTGCCACCTTTGTGCATCTGCTGGCTGGGGAATGGTTTGGTTTTGCAGGCAGAGAGGTGCCAAGCTATCCCTCCAGCCCTTCATCCTTATTTCTAAAAGAAGTAAGGTGACAGATAACTTCTGGGCACATTTGTGGCAGGTTCTGGAAAAAGAGAGGTGATATTCACAGGGTGGAAAAGTCAGGGGATAGGAAGGAGGATGGAGTGGATTGGTAAAAGGATACAGAGGGAACTCAGATGAGTGCTAAATTTATCGATCAGGAATCATGGATCAGCCTGAGCTCCATCAGTCCTCAGAGCTCCATGTGGAAGTCACAGTGGAAACAGAAGGACTCATCCTGCCATGAAATATAGTCACTTGTATAATCTCCTTGAGTTTTAAATTGAGTTGAAACTTACCTTCCAGAAAAGTGATATCTGCTGCCTGTTGTAGTCAATGTTCTGTTTCACGTACTCAGACATCTAACATCCCAGTAGGTTCTGGGAATTGAAGAAGGAAGAAATAATCATATTTTCACATGGTGTATGTATGTATGTATACATACATACACACACACACACACACACATACATACATAATATACAATAGAAACTTATAAAAACCAATTACAGGGCTGGAGAAATGGCTTAGTGGTTAAGGCACTTGCCTGCAAAGCCAAAGGACCCAGGTTCTATTCCAGAACTCCACGTAGCTTGTGATGCATGCATCTGGAGTTCATTTGCAGCAGCTGGAGGCCCTGGTGCACCATTCTCTCAAATAAATAAAGAAAATAAAATATTAAAAAAATAATTACAGAAAGTGCATATGGTCATGCCTGCCATACAGCTTTGGACAAGGAGACTAGCAAAGGTTACATCATTAAAGACTGAATGGCTGAGCCGGGCGTGGTGGTGCACGCCTTAATCCCAGCATTTGGGAGGCAGAGGTAGGTAGATCGCCATGAATTTGAGGACACCCTGAGAGATTACATACTTAATTCCAGACCAGCCTGAGCTAGAGTGAGACCCTGCCTCTAAAAACCAAACCAAACCAAACCAAACTAAACTAAAACCAAACCAAACCAAAAAAGGTCTGAATGCTGACAATGGCAAAAGTGAGAGCTGAACTTAGCACTTGCTATCTCTACAGACCCTGGTCTTCCTGTTCCAGTTACTGTATTAACAAACTATACCATCCAGACACTGACTATGCAATTAGGATTGCATGTGAGTGTCAAAATCAGTTGACTTGCAGTCTATCTCTGGGGGGTCTTTCCATAATGCTGAGATTCTAAGGTTGTATGCAAGAGCATGTGTTGTCAACAAATCAGAGGCAGGCCACACATTGCTTCTGAAGTAAGTATCCAGGCCTGAGCAGTGAGCCTGAGGGCAGAAGACAGTGGTGTACAGGGACTTGAGCAGGCAGTGAGAAGTAGTGAAAAGCCTCCAAGAACAATGAAATCAGAGACAAGAAGCCACATGGAAAGGCATGTGGGAGAGATTTTAGGTGGAGGACTCAATGAAACACATATTAGTATTTTGTCTCTCCTGTTTCAAACATGCCCAAGCAGAGTGACAGAGATAAACTGTTCATTCTCTGATCCCATGATGCTCATTGTGGCTCTGATACATGTATCTAAATCCTAGTTTCAAATAACTCCATTCAAAACACATTCAAACAGACTTACAAGCAGCTCCACTTAGTAATGAGGTTTTAGAGTGTGAAAACACTGTGCTGCCTGATATAGACCCAGCTCTCCTCCCCCCTTTGACCCTGAATCACTTTTCTTTCTCTCCTTCCTTCCTTCCTTCCTTCCTTCCTTCCTTCCTTCCTTCCTTCCTTCCTTCCTTCCTTCCCTCCCCTCTCCCTTCCTTTTTTTTCCTCCTCCCTCCTCCCCTCCCTCCTCCCTCCCTCCTCCCTCCTTTTCCTCCCCTCCTCCCTCCCTCTCTCCACTCCCTCCCTCCCTCTCCTTCCACCCTCCCTGTCCTCCTCCTCCTCCTTCTTCTTATTTTTTGCTTTTTAGGCTTTCAAGGCTGACCCTCCTCAGGGTGGCCTTGAACTCATGGTGATCCTCCTACATCTGCCTGGAGTGCTGGGGATTAAAGGCGCACCACCACGCCCTCCTTCTCTCCTCACCCCAAGCCAGGTATCTCGCCTAGCCCAGGCTGACCTGAAATCACTATGTACTTCAGGGGTGGCCTTGAACTCATGTCAATCCTCCTATCTTGATCTCCCAGGTGCTGGGATTAAAGGCGTGCGGCACCGTGCCCGGCTTTATGATTCACTCTCTTTTCACCTCTTTCCTGTTGTTCCTGCAGGGCTTTACCCACCATTGGGTGCTGTTCCCCAAGACTGGTACTGCCACTCCTACTTTCTGTTTCTCTCAGCTGATCAGTGAGTGAAGGGAATCAGACAGGAATCCTCTATCTCTCTCCAGGATTCCTCCTCAGTTGTCCACAACACCCTGCTGATGTCACATGGTTGAAACACCCTCCCTTCCATCACAGCCCAACCCTGGACCCGAGTTCATCTCATTCCTCTGCATCATCAAAGTCCCCTCTGCTCATCAGTAATATAGTCTCCTTTCCTGGACTCTGTCATTTTCTTGCAAATATACTGCAAGAAAGAAAATGGAGAATTTCTTAGAACCATCTATTGCTACATACTGTTCCTTTTCATAGAACTTTTCTTTTTGCATGGGTGCGTATGTGTGGTATGCTAGTAAATGGATGCATGTTCATATGCATGTGGACACATGTGTGTGCAGGTGCATACTCACATGTATGCATTTGTATGTAGAGGCTGGAAGTCAGTGGGTGTCTTCTCAATGACACATCTATTCTTTTTTTTTTTTTTTTTTTTTTTTTTTGAGAGAGACACAGAAAAAGACAGAGAGGGAGGGAGAGGAAGACAGAGATGGGCGTGCCAGCAGCCTCTCAGCTCCTGTGAACGAAATCCAGATGCATGCGCCCCCTTGAGGTCAAGTGCGGCATTGCGCCCTTGCGTCACTTTGAATCTGGCTAAACGTGGGACCTGGAGATTGAACCGCTGGAGATTGAACCGCTGCTTTTTAGGGCTTTAGAAGGCAGGCGCCTTAACTGCTAAGCCATCTCTCCAGCCCGGCACATCTGTTCTTTGGAGACAAGGTATCTTGCTGGAACCTAGAGTCACCAACCTGATTAGATGAGCTAGCCAAATGTATCCCAGGGTTTCGGTGTCTCTGCCTTCCCAGCACTTGGGATTACAAGCATGCACCACCATGCCTGGTATTTGTGTAGGTGCTGGACATCCAAAACTCAGTCCTCAGGCTTGCGCACCAAATACTTTACCTGTTGAACCATCTCTCAGCCTCTCACAGAACTTAAAAACAACTTTTTATTTATTTATTTGCATGCAGACATAAAAAAATATATATAGAGAGAATATGAATGGGGGTGTACCAGGCCTCTACCAACTGTGATACAAACTCAGATGCAGGCACCACTTTGTGCATCTGGCTTTATGAGGGTACTGTGGAATGGAACTTGGTCCTAGGGTTTTGCAGGCAAAGCCTTAACTGCTAAGATCTCTCCAGCCCCACAAAATTGTTTGAAAGGGCTGTGAATTGTCACTGTCTGAAGAATGTTCCACCCTATGCATCCGGTTTACATGGGTACTGGGGAATCAAACCTGGGTCCTTTGGCTTTGCTGGAAAGCACCTTAACTGCTAAGCCATTTCTCCAGCCATCTGTTTTCTTATTTGTTAGGTGATATAAACTGTGTCTGGTTTGGATGTTTGGAAGCTGCCTATGACAGACTTACTATCTTTTGGAAATGGCTTGATTTAAGTCTGTTTTCCTGCTATTCTGTACTTTGTACTACCATTAGCATTCCTCAGATGCAGCAGCTCTCTTTATAGTCCTACACTTTCAATAACATGGAAACTACATTCCTAACTAACCACATCCAAAATTTTCTCATCCTTTATTTCTTTCTTTATTTTTTTGAGAGAGTCAAAGAGAGAGAGAGAGAGAGAGAGAGAGAGAGAGACTGGGCATGCCAGGGCCTCCAGCCATTGCAAATGAACTCCAGACACATGTGCCACCTTGTGCATCTGGCTTACGTGGGTCCTGGGGAATCAAACAAGGGTCCTTTGGTTTTGCAGGCAAACATCTTAACTGCCAAGCCATCCCTCCAGCCCTTCATCCTTTATTTCTCAAAGGATAAACAAGTAAGGTGACAGATAACTTCTGGGCACATTTGTGGCAGGTGGTTGGCCAGAGAGGTGGATGAGAATCAGAAGAGAGGTGATATTCACAGGGTGGAAAAGTCAGGGATAGGAAGGAGGATGGAGTGGGATGGTAAAAGGATACAGAGGGAACTCAGATGGAGTGCTAAATTCTATCGCATCAGGAATCATGGATCAGCCTGAGCTCCATCAGTCCTCAGAGCTCCATGTGGAAGTCACAGTGGAAACAGAAGGACTCATCCTGCCATGAAATATAGTCACTTGTATAATCTCCTTGAGTTTTAAATTGAGTTGAAACTTACCTTCCAGAAAAGTGATATCTGCTGCCTGTTGTAGTCAATGTTCTGTTTCACGTACCAGACATCTAACATCCCAGTAGGTTCTGAATTGAAGAAGGAAGAAATAATCACATTTTCACATGTATGTATGTATGTATACATATACATACACACACACACACACACACACACACACACACACACACACACATAATATACAATAGAAACTTATAAAAACCAATTACAGGGCTGGAGAAATGGCTTAGTGGTTAAGGCACTTGCCTGCAAAGCCAAAGGACCCAGGTTCTATTCCCCAGAACCCACGTAAGCCAGATGCATGCATCTGGAGTTCATTTGCAGCAGCTGGAGGCCCTGGTGCACCCATTCTCTCTCTCTCTCTCAAATAAATAAAGAAAAATAAAATATTAAAAAAAAACAATTACAGAAAGTGCATATGGTCATGCCTGCCATACAGCTTTGGACAAGGAGACTAGCAAAGGTTACATCACAAAAGACTGAATGCTGAGCCGGGCGTGGTGGTGCACGCCTTTAATCCCAGCATTTGGGAGGCAGAGGTAGGTAGATCGCCATGAATTTGAGGACACCCTGAGATTACATACTTAATTCCAGACCAGCCTGAGCTAGAGTGAGACCCTGCCTCGAAAAACCAAACCAAACCAAACCAAACCAAACCAAACCAAACCAAACCAAAAAAAGGACTGAATGCTGACAATGGCAAAAGTGAGAGCTGAACTTAGCACTTGCTATCTCTACAGACCCTGGTCTTCCTGTTCCAGTTACTGTATTAACAAACTATACCATCCAGACACTGACTATGCAATTAGGATTGCATGTGAGTGTCAAAATCAGTTGACTTGCAGTCTATCTCTGGGGGGGTCTTTCCATAATGCTGAGATTCTAAGGTTGTATGCAAGAGCATGTGTTGTCAACAAATCAGAGGCAGGCCACACATTGCTTCTGAAGTAAGTATCCAGGCCTGAGCAGTGAGCCTGAGGGCAGAAGACAGTGGTGTACAGGGACTTGAGCAGGCAGTGAGAAGTAGTGAAAAGCTCTCCAAGAACAATGAAATCAGAGACAAGAAGCGCACATGGGAAAGGCATGTGGAGAGATTTTAGGTGGAGGACTCAATGAAACACATATTAGTATTTTGTCTCCTCCTGTTTCAAGTCATGCTCCAAGCAGAGTGACAGAGATAAACTGTTCATTCTCTGATCCCATGATGCTCACATTGTGGGCTCTGATACATGTATCTAAATCCTAGTTTCAAATAACTCCATTCAAACACATTCAAACAGACTTACAAGCAGCTCCACTAGTAATGAGGTTTTAGAGTGTGAAAACACTGTGCTGCCTGATATAGACCCAGCTCTCCTCCCCTTTGACCCTGAATCACTTTCCTTCCTTCCTTCCTTCCTTCCTTCCTTCCTTCCTTCCTTCCTTCCTTCCTTCCTTCCTTCCTTCCTTCCCTCCCTCCCTCCCCCTCCCCTCCCTCCCTTCTTTTCTTTCCACCCCTCCCTCCTTCCCTCTCCCTCCCCTCCCTTTTTTGTCCTCCTCCTCCTCCTCCTCCTTCTTTATTATTTATTTTTTTTCAAGGTAGGCTCTCACTGTAGTCCAGGCTGACCTGGAACTCACTATGTACTCTCAGGGTGGCCTTGAACTCATGTCAATCCTCCTATCTTGATCTCCCAGGTGCTGGGGGTTAAAGGCCCAGGCTGACCTGGAACTCCATGCCCGGGTGGCCTTTATGAATTCATCTTGATCTCTTTGGGATTAAAGGCACCTCTTTCCTGTTGTTCCCTCTTTTCACTTTTCCTGTTCCACATGGGTGCTGTTCCCACATGGGTGCTGTTGGTACTGCCACTCCTACTTTCTGTTTCTCTCAGCTGATCAGTGAGTGAAGGGAATCAGACAGGAATCCTCTTATCTCTCTCCAGGATTCCCTCTCAGTTGTCCACAACACCCCTGCTGATGTCACATGGTTGAAACACCCTCCCTTCCATCACAGCCCAACCCTGGACCCGAGTTCATCTCATTCCTCTTGCATCATCAAAGTCCTCTCTCTGCTCATCAGTAATATCTCTCCCTTTCCTGGACTCTTGTCATTTTCTTGCAAATATACTGCAAGAAAAAAAATGGAGAATTTCTTAGAACCATCTATTGCTACATACTGTTCCTTTTCATAGAACTTTTCTTTTTGCATGGGTGCGTATGTGTGGTATGCTAGTAAATGGATGCATGTTCATATGCATGTGGACACATGTGTGTGCAGGTGCATACTCACATGTATGCATTTGTATGTAGAGGCTGGAAGTCAGTGGGTGTCTTCCTCAATGACACATCTATTCTTTTTTTTTTTTTTTTTGAGAGAGACACAGAAAAAGACAGAGAGGGAGGGAGAGGAAGACAGAGATGGGCGTGCCAGCAGCCTCTCAGCTCCTGTGAACGAAATCCAGATGCATGCGCCCCCTTGAGGTCAAGTGCGGCATTGCGCCCTTGCGTCACTTTGAATCTGGCTAAACGTGGGACCTGGAGATTGGAACCGCTGGAGATTGGAACCGGCGTTTTTAGGCTTAGAAGGCAGGCGCCTTAACTGCTAAGCCATCTCTCCAGCCCGGCACATCTGTTCTTTGAGACAAGGTATCTTGCTGAACCTAGAGCTCACCAACCTGATTAGATGAGCTAGCCAATGTATCCCAGGGTTTCCGTGTCTCTGCCTTCCCAGCACTTGGGATTACAAGCATGCACCACCATGCCTGGCATTTTGTGTAGGTGCTGGACATCCAAACTCAGGTCCTCAGGCTTGCGCACCAAATACTTTACCTGTTGAACCATCTCCTCAGCCTCTCACAGAACTTAAAAAAACAACTTTTTATTTATTTATTTGCATGCAGAGACATAAAAAAATATATATAGAGAGAATATGAATGGGGGTGTACCAGGGCCTCTACCAACTGCATACAAACTCCAGATGCAGGCACCACTTTGTGCATCTGGCTTTATGAGGGTACTGGGGAATGGAACCCTGGTCCTTAGGTTTTGCAGGCAAAAGCCTTAACTGCTAAGCCATCTCTCCAGCCCCACAAAATTGTTTGAAAGGGGCTGTGAATTGTCACTGTCTTCTTTCCCTCACCTCACATGCCATCTTACCTCATACCACCTGAAGTCCCTTCCCTCCCCCTCTGCACTGAGGGCACAGTTCCTGGTTGCCCATGACCACTGCTCTGTTCTGACTTCATTGGACTTCTCGGCACTATTTAATTTTTTTCTTCAAGAAACAAGTCAAGGGACTATTTCTTTTATATTTTTGACTAATTATGCAAGGACTTTTTTGAAGACATGATTTTATGTGGGAAAATGGTGAGGGAGCCATTTTCTAGGTCACTTGTGCTGACTCATACAAGGGAGGCTTTGAGTTAGAGTAATGATGGAAAAAAAGTGAACTTTCGATCACACATAGAATATAATAAATCACACAGACTAAAACTATCCTCCCTCCTTCCTCTCTCTCTCTCTCTCTCTCTCTCTGTGTGTGTGTGTGTGTGTGTGTGTCTGTCTGTCTGTCTGTCTGTCTCCTCTCATTTAAATGTCTTGGGGATTGGATGAGATCACCTGAGTAAAGAATAGGATTTGAAGACTCACAAACAAACAGATTGAGAAAAGAAAGAGGCCAGCAAAAGAGACAAAGAAAATTTGGCCAATAAGGTGGAACAAACCCTAGGAATATGAGATTTAAAAGTATTTCAAGGAAGAAGCAGCTCCTTTCCCTATTGCAATGATCTTGAAGGCTGTCTATTCTAGATGATGCTCCTTACTTCATCAGTTCAGTCTGCTACAACAAAAAGTATTATGGGATGGGTGGCTTAAACAACAGCCATAGTTCTGGAGTCTGGGAAGTTCAAGATGAAGGCTCTGTCAGACCTGGTGTCTGGAGAGGGCCTGCTCTGTGTGGTTGCTTTCCTGTTGCAGGCCTCATGTGTGGGGAGGGCTGGGGAGAGAGAGAGGAGGGAGGAGAAAGAGAGAAGAGGGAGAGAATATACACAGAAGCGCTCTGGGCTCTGGCTTCCTCTTGTGATCCCATTCTCCTAGGGATCCCTACTCATGACCTGATTACCTGCCAAAGGTCTCACCTGCTAATTCCATCACACCAGGGGTTAGGGCTTAAATATATAAATGTTGTAGGGACACAAACATTCAGTTTATAGCAGTGAAGAAAACTACCAGGTTCTTGTGGTTGGACTTGTGTTTTAGCTTGGGGTCACCTCCCCTAGGAATCTTTCTCTGGCTTTTCAAGATAACCTGCAACTGACAGTCTGGGGTTCTGAATGGTTATCACTGTGTCCCAGCGCACTCACTGCTTATATGCTGTGCTGATTACTTCACCTTGTCACGACCACACACCTGACAAACAGCTTAAGGAAGGAAAGAGTTTCTGGCTTATGATTTCAAGGGTTACATCTACCATGGTGAGGAAGGCAAGGCAGCAGGAGGAGGAGCCTGGCTCGCAGACTTCAGCCAGAGTCAGGAAAAATTGAGGGAGAGGGAGAAGAGGGAGGGAAAAGAGAGAGAGAGAGAGAGAGAGAGGGAAAGGGAAAGAAAGGGGTAGAGATAAAGAGAGGAAGAGGTCAGCAGAGGGCCAGAGAAGGAGGGAGGGGAGAAAAGGAGAGATGGAGAGGGAAGGAGAGGAGGGGGAGGAAGGGAGAGTAAAGAATGAGCAGAAAGTATAAAACCACTTCCTCTAGCAAGGGTCCACCTCCTAAGGGTTCCATGACCTTCCCAAAAAGTATCACTAGCTGGGAACCAAGTGTTCAAACACTATGTGGGAATATTTCACACTCAAGCCAGGACATGTGCTACGAGGAGAAGTATTTTTCTTTTTTTTTTTTTTTTTGGTCTATATAGGAATTGTACATGATTTGAAATCAAAAAGTTACAGCAATCAACTAATAGCAACCTTGATTTTCATTGCTGTATTTTTCTTTACACATGGTTTCTGTTTAGAAGAAAGCACTTTCTAAGACTGGATGATTGCCACCTTGTCAAATAGTTGAGAATAGGATATTTGCTCCCTTCAAGGTGGGGAAAGGGGTAGGAACTCTGATCAGATCTCAGACACTTGCCCCCTAATGAAAATGCTTGCATGTGAGCCCCTTTAGTAGGTATGTAAAACCCTCCATTCTCATTCCTTACAGTCTTAGGTAAAGAAACATCAGTATGTTATCCTTGAACTTAGTTTTGAAGTAAACAACAGTGGTTTGAGGACCAAATCCAGCCTGATGCCTATTTTTGTATGTCCAGTGAACTAATAATAGTGGTTTTTGCATTTTTGTATGGTTAAAATTATCAGAAAAACCATTCAATGGCGTTTGAAAAGTAAAGTTAAAATGTCAGTGTTCTATAAATAAAGTTTTGTTGGAGACAAACCATGTATCTTTGTTCATGTCAAATGGCCAACTGGACATTACAGCAACAATGTTTAATAGTTGTGACTGAGATCATCCATCCTACAAAGCGAAAAGTACTAGTTATCTGGACCTGTACAGAAAATGTTTACGCACTCTCCAGCTTCACTGTGATGAAATGCTGGCTATCCAAAATGATTAAAAAAAAAAAAAAGAAAAGAAAACTCTTGTATTTAATGTTCATATCTATGTTGGTAGTAGGTCTCAATGACATATGAATGCATGGATTTCTTGTCTTCTCAATGTGAGGGGATGTGGCTGCAGGTGGCCATTGCATTTGTTTTTCTGAGGTATGGTCTTGCTCTAGCCCAGGCTGATTTAGAATTCACTATGTAGTCTCAGGGTGGCCTTGGACTCATGGAAGTCCTCCTACCTCTTTTCTTTTTCTTTTTTTTTTTTTTTCTTTTCTTTTTTTTTTTTTTTTTGGCTTTTCGAGGTAGGGTCTTACTCTAGCCCAGGCTGACCTGAAATTCACTATGTAGTCTCAGGGTGGCCTCGAACTCACAATGATCCTCCTACCCCTGCCTCCCAAGTGCTGGGATAAAGACGTGCGCCACCATGCCCAGTTTCTCCTACCTCTTTTAATCCCAACCTCCCAAATGCTGAGATTAAAGACATGCACCACCACGCCCAGCCTGGCCATTGTATTTGTTCCCTTTGGCGCATTTTTCCCCCTCACTCATGTTGACACCACAATGGAGAAGGTGGCACCTTTGTTACTCAGGCCCAAGTGTGAACACACAGTGCTTTCTTTAGTATTTGCCTGTAAAAGAGTTGAGCAATATCCAGACATGAAAGACTTCTAAACATTTTTAACGTAGAAAAACCCTAGAGGACAGGTCACTTGTCACTGTGGAGTCTTCTGGGTGTTATGAGTGGTGAGCATGTTCTTATAGATGTTTGGCCACCTTGAACTCAAATCCAAGAATGTTCTTTACTAGAAGGAAAATCTGATTGCTCACTTCCCAGAGTCACGTCTGTCTTTGAGGGATACAGAGGTGGGGACAGTCCTCTGAGAAAGCACAGTGGTTTCGTTCCTCTTACCCCTTCTTTAGTGGTCATATTCTGAAGGATTATGATGAGAGGTGAAGTTAATTTCAAAGGAAGGGGCCCACATAGAGTGAAGAGAGCCCTTACCTCACTGAGAAATGTGAGTAGCTACACCTGGGCCACTAGGGGACAGAATGCCCCTCCCAGTTTGGAGACTGCACAGAAAGAGCTCTACCTACCATAAATCATTCACAATTTTAGACAGCAAAGTTTATGAGTAATTTTGTTAAATGCCAAGTTACATAAAGAGTTTTAAGTTAAAGAGTTAAAAGGAAGATGTGTTAAAAAAATTTCACACCTTTTGGGTTTCCATCAGTTGGTGTTTCATAAAGAAACTGATGATGGAAGCAGTGGTGAGGCTGCAAACCACACAGCCCAGCAAGGGCTGACTACCCTCAGAAAGATCAAGCCCAGGACTGAGATCACAGACACGGAGAGGAAGTGAATGGAGTGTGAGCCCCTCTCAAAGCCTGCTCTGCTTGCTCTAAACAAGCCCCACAGCCACCCCCTGGTTCTTGCACGTGTGGTGCTGGTTTATTTTTAGCATACTAGAGTTACTATGCTGTCTTGAACAAGTTTTTTTTTTTTTTTTTAAATTATTTATTTATTTGAGAGAGAAAGAATGGGCACGCCAGGGCATCTAGCCACTGCAAACAAACTCCAGGTGCATGTGCCACCTTGGGCATCTGGCTTACATGGGTTCTGGGGAATTGAACCTGAATCCTTAGCTTTTGCAGGCAAGCGCCTTAACCTCTAAGCCCTCTCTCCAGCCCTTGAACAAGTTTTAATTCAGTACACAAACACGTCAAAAATAAGCAATGAAAACCCTTTTCAGCATGTCTAATTCATTACTCAATGCAGGGATAACAAGGATTCCCAAGTCTGAGTTTTGCTAGTTTAAAGCCTAGCCCAATGTGATGTAAAATGTAACTTAAACATTTCTTGGATTTGGATAGAAAATATGGCCAATTAAAAAACAGACAGGCTGGGCATGGTGGCGCACACCTTTAATCCCAGTACTCGGGAGGCAGAGTAGGAGGAGTGTCATGAGTTCGAGGCCACCCTGAGACTACATAGTTAATTCCAGGTCCGCCTGGACCAGAGTGAGTCCCTACCTCAAAAAAAAAAAAAAAAAAAAAAAAAAAAAAAGAAAAAAAAAAAACTGCATCGTATAAGAAAATATAATCCCATGAATATTTTTTTTGGGGGGGTTTCGAGATAGGGTCTGTAGCCCAGGCTGACCTGGAATTCACTATATAGTCTCAAGATGGCCTCAAACTCACGGTGATCCTCTTACCTCTGCCTCCTGAGTGCTTGGATTAAAGGCGTGCGCCACCATGCCTGGCCCATGAGTATTTTTTAAAAAAATGTACTACTTTGACTATATGTAATAAAAGATAGTAAAAATAAGCTTTGGACTATATCATTGTCAAGCAGGAAGCAAATGGGCCACCATTATGACATTTTACCAGAAAATGAGAGGTACTGAATTATTAATTGTTGGATGGATTCATTTTATTTTATTTTTGTTTTTTTTATTCATTTAAAATTTTTTCTTTCTTTTTTTCTCTCTTTCTTCCTTCCTTCCTTCCCTACCAACCTCCTTTCTTTCTTTCTTTGGTTTTTCCAGGTAGGGTCTCACTCAGGCTGACCTTTATGTAGTCTCAGGGATGGCCTCAAACTCTTGGCAATCCTCCTACCTCTGCTTACCATGCCCAGCTTTAAATATTTTCTTATATAGAGAAATGCAATTAATATCAGTGGAAATGAGATTGTTATATAAATGATATACTGAGTATAATACTCATAGGCTCTCTTTAAGACTCTGCATGTCAGCACATCACTGACAAGGATCATCAGTTACCTAAACAACATCAAGAGATCAAAGAATGACACTTAATCAGAAGGCTATCTCACATACCCTCTGGGTATAACATGTTCCCCATTTGGCAGTAGAGAATGCTCTGGCCCAGGAGCCTTAGAAAACTAATTGAGCAAAACAAAACCACAACAACCAAGTCTATGGTAATGGTGATGGAGCCATTGTTAACTTTCTAGTAAAAGGAAGAAGGGTAGGGTCACAGGACTCCCAACTGGGATTCCAGCTATTATGCCTTCCTGGCCCTTTCCCCAGCTGCTAGCGATCTTGGGAGATGTTAGAGTCCCTAAGGAAGAGAGAGGCCATGGTGCAGCTCCCATGAGGTTGTCACGTATGGGGGGATGCTACTTTGTGGCCATGCAGCTGTTTGGGAATCACCTACTCCTGTAAGTAACCCTTATACAGTCATTGTTTGACCAAGTTGGACTTTGGTGGACTTGTGCTTTGTCTGTTGTTGATGACCTTTGTGGGGTAAACAGACATTTGTTTGCATGTTCCCAGGGAAATTAATGCACCAATTCTCAGAGACTACTTTCTTTCAAGCTTTTAACATGGCTTACTGAACCACTATTTTCAAAGAATCAAACAGAAAAAAATGTATCAATAAGTTTTAACCAATAATTTAATCTTCTTCACAGGAATGAGATTAAATTATGGGTTAAAACTTATTGGAATAACAGTGTTATTGAGACAGTCATGGAAATAAGAAGTTTAATCCAACATTACTGAGGCATAAGCGTGTGGCCAATGTGACAGGTGGCAGACAGGAGTAGGAAAGAATGTAAGAGCCATAAGTTGGGGCATTATGCACAGAGACTTGGCCTATCCCCCATAGCTCTTGATGACCCCCACAATGCGTGAACCACATTCCCCATTGATGAGGGTCCCTATGGAAGAGGTAGGACAGGGAGGAGGATAATGGAGTCACCACTATGAATGTAAAACTAGAATAATATACATAAAAATAAATAAAATTAAAATTAAAAAAAAGAAAAGAAAAGAAAATTTCTTAGCACCATAAACATTAGCTTCCTGGGCTATTTCCGTAATGTACTTAGAGATGCTTTTCCAAGGAAATCATTCAACCCACCTGTTCCCTTTTCCTTTTCTCCCCCCCAGTCTTTTGGGGGGGGTTGTGGGTACCTACTTTCCTCTGGTGTTTGTGTTTTTAAGGATTCGCTCCAATCACTCCAGCTTCCTTTATAAAGATGTAGCTTCGAAGAAATCTGAAATTCATATTCTGTAAAAGGCTTCAGATCATGCAAATCATGTCTTCCTTTGACATTTGTGGCATTAACCTGGAATCAGACAAGATTTTCTTTATTAAGACATACTGTTCATTCCTCTTACGGGTGCATTATGGTGGCTTAGTAATGTAGACAGTGTGTAATGACCATGTTAGGGAAATGGGCAGCTCCATGCCTCAAACAGTAACCATTTTCATGTGCTGGGGATGTCATGCTCTTCTAGCCATCTTGAGGCATGTGTGAGATGCTATCACCTTTCTGTGCTAAGGAAGAACCCAAAGTAATTCTTCCAAATAGCTGCCTTTTGACCCCACTTATCAAACTTCCTATCTCTCCTCCCTACCCATCCTGGTCTATAGTGACAAAGACCACATGTTCTTACTCACTTGTGTAAAAGAATGGAATGGAAGTCGGGCATGGTGGCGCACTCCTTTAATCCCAGCACTCGGGAGGCAGAGGTAGGCGATTGCCATGAGTTCGAGGCCAGCCTGAGACTACAGACTGAGTTCCAGGTCAGCCTGGGCTAGAGTGAGACCCTACCTCGAAAAAAGCAAAAAATGGAATGGAATAGAACAGACAAAATGTTTGAGTGACTATTAATAGTAAAGAAATATAAAAGGGAAGTGTACAGTCATACAGTGTGTGCTTAGCACATACAAGGCCCTGGGTTTTATTACTAGCATGTAGGTGCACATGCATATACACATACACAAAAAAGCATAAGTAATTTAACATATAAAGAGAGTCTAGAAAATACTATCTTTTTCTTCTTCACATCTACCATTCAACAAGATGAAATGCTAGTTACTGAATACATATGACTTAATCTAAGATGACATGTTCTCATTAAAAAAAAAAATACAGGGCTGGAGAAATGGCTTAGCAGTTAAGGTGCTTGCCTTCAAAGTCAAAAGACAATGGTTCAATTCCCCAGGATGCATGTAAGCCAGATGCACAAGGTGGCACATGTGTCTGGAGTTTGTTTGTAGTGGCTAGAGGCTCTGGAGCACCAAATCTCTTATTCTTTCTATCTCTATCTGCCTCTCTCAAGTAAATAAGTAAATAAAAATTAAATATTAAATAAATAAATAAAAATTAAATATTAAAAAATACAGAAATAAAATCTCTTGGGATTAAGACTCCATCTATTATCTATTAAGATTCCCAGGGGAATGATGAAATCAAAGTGAATAGAGGTTGAAAACTATCCATTTCTTTCTTTTTCTGAGACAGGGTGTCTTCATGTAGCCCAGACTGGCCTGGAACTCTGGATCCTCTGCCTCAGCCTCCCAAATGTGGGATTATAGGCATGTGTCACCACATCTAGCCAAAATCTAGTAGTTTTCAAAACAACTTGGAGTAGTTTCTATATACAGACATTTATTTTTACTTAGATATAGTTAGCTTAGCATATAATGAATATTTGACCACAGACACAGAGCCACTGAAATTTACAAAAATTCTGTAAGGACTCATTATCAATTTTTTTAAATTATAGAAATATAATGCCTAATATATCAAATTACAGATCTTTTCTTGAGAATGTTTAATTCCATATAAACCTTTGTGAGTATTTCCTCACTTCTCTTTCAAATATGTTTCTTAAAAAATGTTAAAGTAACAATGAGGCATCAGGATAGAAGAATAAGGAGAGCCGGGCGTGGTGACATACACCTTTAATCCCAGCACTTGGGAGGCAGAGATAGGAGGACTGCCATGAGTTAGATGCCACCCTGAGACTACAAAGTTAATTCCAGGTCAGCCTTGGCCAGAGTGAGACTCTACCTTGGAAAAAAAAAAAAAAGAAAAAGGAGAAACAAATTATTTTCTAAAAACAAATTGTACAAAATTAATATTGGATTATAAAAGTCTGTGGCTTTAAAATTTTCAGAATCAAAAATAATGGTAGTGTACATGTCTTTCCAATAGATTTCTAGTGTGTATCTCCAGTTTAAATAGTCCTAAATCCCATATTTTGCTGATATTGTAGCAGCAATACTAAGATCCCTGAATGTTTTTTCCTCCTTATAAAGATCATTACCAGCTGGGTATGGTGGCACACGCCTTTAATTCCAGCACTCAGGAGGAAGAGGTAAGAGGATCACCATGAGTTTGAGGCCACCCTGAGACGACATAGTGAGTTCCAGATCAGCCTGAGCTAGAGTGAGACCCTACCTTGAAACTTTCCCCCAACAAAAAAGATCATTACCATATTCCAGGAACTGCTGTTATGAGGCCGGTATCTAAGCCGATTAAGCAGCACCTGCTGCTCATCTTTCCACTGAAGGGAACATCTGCGCACAGAAGCATTTAGGAAGTTGATTTTGATATCCCACGGAGGATGAGGCTTCACTAGCAGGACAAACCAGAAAGGGCGATTCAGCCTCCATGATCAAAGACTGCCCTATGTACTGACACAAACTCATTAAAATGTTGGTTCAATTATCAATTCACTAAAATAATTCCCATTAATCCAACCTCATGTTTACCACATGTGGTAGTTTGAATAGATGGCCCTCAATATACTCAGTGTTTTATTGGTTTGTAGTTTGGATCTGCAGCCACCTGGCTCGAGGAGGTGTCACTGGGTGGATCTTAAATTCCAGTCTAAAAAATATACAAAGTGCCTACTTTCACCTGGAGTTCCTGAAGTGTACTGTGTGGTTTTTGGTATGTGGCTTCTCTCTCTCTCTCTGCTGCTGGCCCTTCTGCCATTATGAAATTTCCCCTGTATTTGTAAGCATCAATAAATATCCCTTCCTCTCTAACTGTGCCTGGTCTGGAAGTTCATCTTAGCGAACTTAAAGCTGTCTACTACAGAATTTGGTACCAAGTGGAGTGGGGTGAGATAAACCTGACCATGTAGATTTTGGTCTTTTGGAACTTTTGTTTTGGAGGATTGGACATGGACTTGGTACTTAAAACTGAAGATGCCTTCTGGAGTGTTAAGCCAAGTATTATGGACTATTCTGATGAGAGTTTAAGAATGCTAAGTGCAGACAGTATTGAACTTTGAGGCTTGGCTTATAAGCTTTCTAAGGGGAAGGAAAGGCTGCAGAAGACTTTGTTGGAACTGGGCTACTGGCATAAGGAATGGCTGCATTCTGCTGCCCAGGCCCAGAGAGTTTGACCAAGGCTAAATTTGTAATGGACTAATGTGCTTGGCTAAAGATATTGGACTGAGAGATTTAAGATTTTAAGTTGGAAAACCTCAAGCTTTGACACTAGTTTTACGTTACTGAAGCTGATATTGTGAAACACATTAGCAATCTTAACTGCTTTGCATTAAAACAATGGGGAGGATGCCTGTAGAAAGGCATGATGGAAATACAAACTCTTTTGGAAAGAGTTGACTAGAGAAGAAACCTGCTTTTCAATGTTATGATTTATTTTGTCCTTGAATTAAGAATATGGCTGCGTCTAGCAGCTGAGAGACTGCTGGCGTGCCCATTTCTGTCTCCCTCTCCGTCTCAGTCTGTCTCTGTCTCTCTCTCCAAAAATAAATAAAAAATAATTAAAAAAATTAAAAAAAAAAGAATATGGCTGTGTCTTGTACACCTGGTATTCGTTTTAAAAACATAAAAAGCCGGGCGTGGTGGTGCACACCTTTAATCCTAGCACTCAGGAGGCAGAGGTAGGAGGATCACTGAGAGTTCGAGGCCACCCTGAGACTACATAGTTAATTCCAGGTCAGCCTGGACCAGAGTGAGACCCTACCTCGCAAAACCAAAAAAAAAAACACATAAAAAATGTGTGGAGTAGGGCCGGGTGTGGTGGCGCACGCCTTTAATCCCAGCACTCGGGAGGCAGAGGTAGGAGGATTGCCGAGAGTTCAAGGCCACCCTGAGACTACATAGTTAATTCCAGGTCAGCCTGGGCCAGAGTGAGACCCTACCTCGCAAAAAAAAAAAAGAAAAAAAAAAGCGTGGAGTAATCTAGAAGCACACACACGGTTCCAAAAACCATGGCTGAGATGCAGCATGAGGCAGGGCATAATGACCCTGATAGGCTGCCAAAGCTATTTAAGGATGGCCCATGGTTTACATGGAGACCTAAAGATATTTTGGATATAGGCCTATGCAAGGTCTACCATGGAGGCTGTTAGCTAAGGATGAAATTTTCCCCTGGCTACACAGTCTAGCTGGAGGGGTAGAATTGAAAAGTCCAGAGACTCTCTGTCACTGGTTATAATCAGACTTAAACTGAAGAAGTTTAATATTTGCTTAATGGTGGTTGAGTTTACATCGTTCTAGTCTCTCCTTACTATACCTTATACCAGTTGAAAATGTTTACTCTGTGCCGGGCGTGGTGGTGCATGCCTTTAATACCAGCACTCGGGAGGCAGAGGTAGGACTACTGTGAGTTCGAGGCCACCCTGAAAATACAAAGTGAATTCCAGGTCAGCCTGGGCTAGAGTGAGACCCTACCTCAAAACAAAACAAAACAAAACAAAACAAAACAAAACAAAACAAAACAAAACAAAACAAAAACAAACAAACAAAAAGGAAATGTTTATTCTATGTCTTTATATGTTAAAAGTATATAACTTGTTTTATTTTACAAGATTCACAGTTGGGGCTGGAGAGATGGCTTAGCGGTTAAGGCACTTGCCTGTAAAGCCAAAGGACCTCGATTAGATTCCCCAGGATCCATATAAGTCCGATGCACAAGGAGGCACATGCATCTAGAGTTTGTTTGCAGTGGCTGGAAGCCCTGGTGAGCCCATTCTTTCCCTTTATCCTTCTCTCCCTCCCTCCCTCTCTGTCTCTGTCTCTCTTTCTGTCTCTTTCCCTCTCTCAAATAAAAAGACTCACAGTTAAGAGACAATCTTAAATCTCAGATGAGACTGGACTTTGGAACTATCTTAAGTTGGTAAAGACTGTGGGGACCTTTAAAAATGGACTGAGTACAATTTACAATGTGAGATGGTTTTAAATCTATTGGGGTCCAGGGATGGAATGTGGTAGTTTGAATAGATGGCCCTCAATATATTCAGTGTTTTACTGGTTTGTAGTTTGGCTCTGAAGCCACCTGGCTGGAGGAGGTATCACTGGGTGGATCTTAAGGTGTGGAGGTGGGTTTAAAATTCCAATCTAAAAATGTAAAATGTGCCTAGTTTCACCTGGAGTTCCTGAAGTGTGCTGTGTGGCTTTTGGCCTGTGTCCCCCCTCTCTCTCTCTCTGCTTGGCCCTTCTTCTGCCATTATGGAACTTCCCCTGGATCTGTAAGCTTCAGTAACTATCCCTTCACCATAACTGTGCCTGGTCTAGAAGTTCATCTCAATGAACCTAAAGCTGTCTGCTACACCACATAACAAGTGTGTTGATTCCACTTAGTCCTAAGATTTAAAGAAAAACCAATGACTGATGGGGACTATCACCTCAAGAGAGGAAATGGTGGGAAAACTCATAGCAAAGGGAAAATGGAGGAAAACCAAAAAGAAATAAATGGCTGTAAAGAAGGTAGCTCAGAGAGGAACAATGTGTGGAGGATAGAAGGTGGGACGGGGAGAAGAGTGTACAATAAACGCCTGTGAACACACTCACAATTGGTAGCACAGATGCAAAGAAGTGCTAAAAGGGAGGGAGAGATACACAGTGCAAGGTGGGAACTTCAGGCAGGCCAGAAACCCAGGGATGCTTGAGATTGGCCTCTGACTCAGCTAGGCCATTTCTGTTGCTCACACATGTGCTAGGACTGACTCATTCCAGCTCCCAGGCAGAGGCAGAGCTGAGTATTCTCAGAGTTGGCACATTTGTATCAGCATATTGCATGCAGAGTTTGCACCTGCAGCTCAGCCCAGCAGCCCACATCTGGAAGTGGGGTAGATACTGGGGAGACAAGATACCTCTGCTGAGAGGGGCCTACACTGAATTTCTTTATTTTATTTATATGCAAGGAAAGGGAGAGAAGAGAGGAGAGAGCACTCACCAGGGCACCTTGCTATTGCAAGCACACTTCAGATGCATATGCCACTTACATGGGTATTGGGGATTTGAACCTGGGACAAACCTGGGCCAGAAGGCTTTGCAAGCAAGTGCCTTGAACCTCTCAAAGCCATTTCCCCAGCCCTCCACTGAATTTCTTGCATGACCTCCTAGATCCCTTTCTTCAGTCAGGGGCATCACTGGCAGTGAGTGTCTTCATGGGAAGAACTCAGGACCTCTCTCTAAGAGGAAAACTGAAGATCCCATTCTGGAGAGTCATTCTGTGTGGCCACACACTTTTCACTTGTGCCAAGGTAGCTTCTATCTTTTGTATATACCTACTGGTGACTTTCCCACAACTTCTATCTCTTTTAAAAGCTTACATACAGAAGATTTTCCCAAGTTTAAAAATAATCTTCATGTGCCCATGAGTGATAAGTATGAAGTCAAAATAAAACTTACCTATGTCCAAGAATGTGAACTTAAATGGAATTGAAGAAGAGTTTCCCAGACTGTTTTTGGCAATCACCGTGGCTGTGAACTGAGATCCTGGTAATTCAGGAGTTAGGTTGATTCCAAGGTCTATTTGACTACAGGAATGATCAGTGCATCCCTTCTGCCGACTTACATTTTTTGGTCCAGTTAACCTGTCACCAAACCACAATTGTGTTTAGGAAGAAATTTATATGCTACTTTCTTCATTCATTCAAGAACAAAACTTTCAAACTGACTATTCTAGACAGATTTTAAAAGTCAATATTTTTTACTAGAAGATATAACAGGGACATATTTGTATCTTATTCTCATAAATAGGACCATATTTCTCCCTCCCCCTTCATCTTTTTTTGGTACAGCTGAGGCTTTCTTTTCTTAATGTTCATATAGAGAAGTAACTATGCCTACATGGCCCAATTCCCCAGATCCTGACAATCATCTTGGCTTCCCTGGGCTGTTCCAATCTCAATCCAATGGCTCTGTGGGCACCAAGGCCTCCACTGAACAAAAGTCTGATATGAGGGCTGGAGAGATGGCTTGGTGGTTAAGGCGCCTGCCTCCTAAGCCTAAGAATGCTGGTTCCAATCTCCAGGTCCCACGTTTAGCCAGATGCAAAGTGATGCAAAGGCGCAATGCTGCACTTGACCACAAGGGGGTGCACACATCTGGATTTCGTTCGCAGCAGCTGAGAGGATGCTGGTGAGCCCATCTCTATCTGTCTCCATCTCTGTCTGTCTCTCTCTCCAAAAAAAAAAAAACAAAAAAAGTCTGATATGAGCTCTTAGTGCAGTGGTGACAAGACCACAATCTTGGGTGCCACTGCCTTTCCCATTTTCTGCTCACTTAAGCAAAGTGCAAATCAGCTGGCACTGTGATGGGATTATGGGAATCTCCCAAAACCTTTTCTTTGGAATATTCACATCAGCCAACTGTTTTAAAACAAGATTTCTTCTAAACTAATCAAAAGATACCATTTGGAAGATTTGTTAAAAAAACATTTTATTTTTATTTATTTATCCATTTGACAGAGAAAGGGGGAGAGAGAGAGAGAGAGAGAGAGAGAGAGAGAGAGAGAGAGAGAGAGAGAAATGGGCATGCAAGGGCCTCCAGTCACTGCAAATGAACCCCAGACACATGCTCCCCCTTGAACATCCAGCTAATGTGGGTCCTGGGGAGTTGAACCTGGGTCCTTTGGCCTTGCAGACAAATACCTTACCTGTTAAGTCATCCCTCCAGCCCTCATATGGAAGATTCTATTTATAAATCACAATCTACAAGAATGTGCAAGTGCTAACTAGAGACTGGGATTTTTGTGCAGCCAGTTTAACCTGAGAGCCAGAAGACACTTTCACCTGGGTCTTGAATGACCCAGAGACAACCTGGAGTTAGACTACAGGACCAAGATGGCAAATTTCATGTGCAGATAATGGACTCAGTTTTCACTTGAAGTTTAAAGAGAATTGAATTGTCTAGAGAAGTATCTATTTCTCCTTGATGAAAGATAGACCCAGCAGATACTGCTAACAGCCATGTATGAGAAGACATGTGAAACAACCATGAAAATGGTCTCTTACTCACTGTAATGTGTACTTGGTGTACAGATGAGTGTCTCGTCCTCTGTCCCAGGCACAAGCCACAGTCCCATTTTCTCCCTCCTGTACACAAGACAGATTTTGAGGCTGCTCTGGAACAACTTAGAAAAAAAGATCCAGATGTCATGGTTGAATTTTATGTAGGAGAGACTTCAACTGCATTGTTAATTATTTGCCAACAAATTGTTAACACTTTCCCCAAGTCCCACAAATCCAGATAAAACCATATTCCCAAATACAAACTTGCTCTCAAGGCTAAGTTTCTTCTGATAACTGTAGTAATAGTGGTGAATATTAGCCACTCAGTATATTCCAAGGTTTGACTCCCCAGTACCCATGTAGAGCCAGATGCATAAAGTGGCATATGTGTCTAAAGTTTGTGTATAGTAACAGGAGACCCTGATGTCCCCATACTCTCTCCCTCCTTGCAAATAAAAAATAATATTTCTTTTAAAAGAAGAAACTAAGAATTGGTTAACTACAATGTTATATAGTGCATAGTCAGGGCTCTAGCCCTGTGTTTGACAAGTCTGAGCCTCTTACCCTCAAATCTATCATTCTCCCTGAAAGGGGGATCCACTGCCCTGACAACGATGAGTCAACGTTATTAGAGAGCTGCCAATTCAGTATGAAAAACACTCTTCAGTCAGGTGTGGTGGCACTCACTTGTAATTCCAGCCCTCAGGAGATTGAGGTAAGTGGATTGTGAGTCTAAGGACCCTGTCTGAAAAACAGACAAGATCAAACAAACAAAAACAATTCCACCTACAAAAATTGTTTAAAAATTAGGGAATCTGCCTCTCCTTTCCCCTCGCTGGGAAGTCATTTCTGTCTTTGGAGCAGGAATTCTGAGAGCAAAATTGGGCACACCAGCTTACCTCTAGTGCCCTTCCCTCCCCACCTCGGAAGGCTGGCATTTCTGCTATTGGAGCCAGGGTCCCAGGTGTGAATGACCTCTCATTTCCTCTCCCCAAGTGGTCAACTTTTCCACTATTGGAGCCAGGGTCCTGTGCATGAGTTTAGTCAACCCAGCTTATCCCTAATGTCCTTTCTCTTTCTCTCCCTGTATGGCCAACATTTCCACCAGTATGGCTGGAGTCCTATGCATGAGTTTGGGCACAGCTGAGCTGAGATCACCTCACCTACCCCATCCATGAAGCAGCACCAACACCTCCAAGACTGAACTCCAAACACACAAAGTAGAGCAAAGACAAATGAACACAGGGAAGCACCAAGCACCATCCCAACTACTCACATAACACAGGTGTGCCAGTAAGACCTGACCAATGCATTACCTCCAGAGGGGTCTCAAAACTGGAAACATGAAAAACTAAGCCAATATGTCTACCCTACCTCTACCTCATGGTAGAGGATCCTCATAGGAGCTAATTTCTAGATAAATCTCTCAAAGGAATGATTATAATTATGTACACTGAATTCAAATTGCACACAAATCAATGCCTGAACGAATTCTAAGAGGGCACACACAACAAGCAAACAAACAAACAACAAAATCAGGCTTGGTGGTGCACACTTTTAATCCTAACACTGAGGAGCCAGAGGTAGGAGGATTGCTGTGAGTTCGAGGCCAGCCTGGGACTACAGAGTAAGTTCCAGGTCAGCCTGGGCTAGAGTGAAACCCTACGTCAAACACAAACAAACAAAAAAATTAAATGAGGAAGTTGAACTAAGATATAAAAGTGAATTCAATAAATAGCTAGATATCCTAAAGGAAACACAAATAGCAATGAAGTTGGAAATGAAAAATACAAAAGTCAAATAAAAAGCCTGAAAAGAAATCTTTACCATAGGTTGGCTCAAGTGGAAGACAGAATAGCAAACCTTGAAGACAAGGTAGAGAAATTGGACCAGTTAGTCAAAACATATGAGAAGTTAAAACTATATGAATAGAAAGCCGGGCGTGGTGGCGCACGCCTTTAATCCCAGTACTCAGGAGGCAGAAGTAGGAGGATCCCCGAGAGTTCGAGGCCACCCTGAGACTACATAGTTAATTCCAGGTCAGCCTGGACCAGAGTGAGACCCTACCTCGCAAAACCAAAAAAAAAAAAAAAAAAAAAAAAAAAAAAAAAAAAATCAAAAAACTATATGAATAGAATATGAAGTCCTTCAAGGGAAATTTATAGCTTGGAACACCTACATTACAAAAACAGACCTATCTCAAATAAATAACTTGATGAGCTACCTAAAGGCCTTGGAAAAATAAGAGCACGCCAAACTCAAAAGCATTACATGAAAGAAATAATTAAGGCCAGGGAGAAATCAATGAGATAGAAACAATAAAAATAATTGATGAAACAAAGAGTTGGTTCTTTGAAAAGGTAAACAAGATTGACAAAGTCTTAGCCAAATTAACTAAAAGAAAGAGAAAACCCTAGTTAATAGGATTAGAGATGAAAAAGTAGACATTACAACAGATGCAACTAAAACTGAGAGAATAAAGACATACTACAAAGCCTTACATTCCACCAAACTGGAAAAATGTAAAAGAAATAGATGAAGTATTAAATGCATATGACCTAAAAACGTTAACCCAAGTTGAAATAAGTGATTTTTTATGTTCCATAAACCTTTAAAAGCCGGGTGTGGTGGTGCACACCTTTAATCCCAGCACTCGGGAGTCAGAGGTAGGAGGATTGCCATGAGTTCAAGGCCACCCTGAGACTAAGAGTGAATTCCAGGTCAGCCTGAGCTGGAGTGGGACCCTACCTCAAAAAACCAAAAATAAATAAATAAATAAATAAACCTTTAAAATGTTATTTATTTATTGAACACTTAAATGATCTTTTAAAATATATTTTATTTATTTATAAGAGAGAAAGAGAGAGAGAGAGAGAGAGAAAGGAGGCAGACAGAGAGAAAGAGAGGGAGGGCACACCAGTGCCTACAGCCAGTGCAAACCAACTCCAGATGTATGTGCCCCCTTGTGCATCTGGCTTACATGAGTCCTGGGGAATCGAACCAGGGTCCTTATGCTTTGCAGGCAAATGCCTTAACCACTAAGCCATTTCCCCAGCCCTTAAATTATCTTTTGTGTATAAATTATAAAATACCTCCTCAAAAGAAAAAGAGATACATTAAGGATTATTTTATTTGGGGAATGAGCTAACTGGGAAATTAGCACTAAGCTAGAAGGTTAATCATATTTTTGTTAAAGGTATAATAGACTTATTCAAGAGAGGGCAATCACCTCCTACACAAATGTCATACCATTCCTGAAATAAATAATTTAAATAGATCTATAACAAAGGAGACTGAAGCAGTAATAAAAAACAATCTCTCAGCCCGAAAAGGTTCAGGTCCAGATGGGTTCACTGCAGAATTCTCAACCTTTAAAGAAGTTATGAACCACTGTTTCTCAAATTATTCCATAAAACAGAAAAGGAAGGAACACTCCCTCACTCCTTCCACAAAGCTGTCATTACAATAATACTAAAATGAGGTAAAGATACAACAAAAAAAGAAAACTCTAGACCAATATCCCTGATGAACATAGATGTAAAAATTCTCAATAAAGGCCAGGCGTGGTGGGGCACACCTTTTAATCTCAGCACTCGGGAGGCAAAGGTAAGAGGATCGTCATGAGTTCAAGGCCACCCTGAGACTACATAGTGAATTCTAGGAAAACCTACCGCAAAAAACCAAAAAAGAAAAAAAATCTCAATAAAATACTTGCAATTCAAATTCAAGGGCATATCAAAAATATCATTCACCTCTGTCAAGTTGGTTTTTATTCCAGAGATGCAGGGATAGTTCAACATATGTAAAGAGTCAAGGACAGAAGTCATATGATAATCTCAATAGATGAAAGGCCTTTAACGAAAATTCAGCATCCCGTTGTGATAAAAACACTGGAGAGACTAGGGATGGAAGAAACACTCTCAACACAATGAAGGCTATAGCTAATAAACCTACAGAGAGCAAAACTCAAAACATTCCCACCGAGATCTGGAACAAGACAAAGGTAGGTGTCTGTCTACTCTTTCCGTTTCTATCTAATATAGTGCTTGAAATCTTAGAGTGGCAAGAGAAGAGAAAGAAGAAAAAGGATGACAAACCGAAAAGTCCAGCTCTTCCTATTTGTAAATGACAGGCTTCTATGTAAGAGTCCCGAAAGAATCCATCAGGAAATGCCTAGAGCTGCCTTTGTTCCCCCTCTCCATCTTGGATTTTCAGACACATGCTTATGCTTGCTGAGGGTCTATTCCCTTCTAGATTCTCAAAGAGACTTTTTCTTCAGTTTAAGAAACTTTCCTGAATTCTTTTCTTTTCTTTTTTCTTTTTGTGTTTTTGATTTAGGGTTTCATTCTAGGCCAGGCTGACCTGGAATTCACTATGTAGTCTCAGGGTGGCCTTGAACTCATGGGGCTCCTCCTACCTCTGTCTCCCGAGTGCTGGGAATAAAGGCATGCACCACCATGCCGGACCTGAATTATTTCTCCACTAATTCTATCACCTTTTTCCCCTCTTATTCTAAAACTCCCTATTTTTCTTTTACTGTTTTGGTTTTTCAAGGTAGGGTCTCACTCTCTTACAGTGATCCACTATCTCTGCCTCCTGAGTGTTGGGATTAAAGGCATGTGCCACCACACCCGGCTTAAAACGCCCTATTTTTCATAGGTTGTATCTTCTAATTTTATATTTTATCTCTTGTATTTTAAACTCTTTTGTTTTACTATCCATGGAAAACATCCTTTAAGTTTTTTGTTCCTATCATTCTGGGATTAAAGGCATGCACCACCATGCCCAGGGCTAAAGATATATATATATTTTTTTCAAGATAGAGTCTCACGCCAGCCCAGATTGACCTGGAATCACTCTGTAGCATTGAATTCATGGTGATCCTCCTACCTTGGCCTCCCAAGTGCTAGGATTAAAGGCCTGTACCACCATGCCCAGCTACTTAAAAATATTTTTTAAGGGCTGGAAGGATGGTTTAGCAGTTAAGGCATTTGTCTGCAAAGCCAAAGGATTGATTCCCCAGGACCCACGTTAGCCAGATGCTCAAGGAGCATGCATCTGGAGTTTGTTTGCAGTGGCTAGAGGCCCTGGCATGCCCATTCTCTCTCTCCTTCTTTCTGTGTCAAATGAATGAATGAATGAATGAATGAATGAATAAATAAATAAATAAATAAATAAAAATATTAAAAAGTATTTTTATATGTTATTATTTATTTGAGAGAGAGGGCAATAGAGAAATTGGAAGACAGCTTCCAGCCTTTAAAAAAAATCATTTATTTATTTATGTAAGAGAGAGAGGCAGATAGAATGGGTGCAACAGGGCCTCTAGCCACTGCAAATGAACTCCAGAGCATGTGCCACCTTGTACATCTGGCTTATGTGGTACTGGGGATCAAACCTAGGTCCTTAGGCTTCACAGGCAAGCGCCTTAACCACTAAGCAATCTCTGTAGTCTTAAAGGTAGTTTATTTTTATTTATTTATTATTTGAGAGAGAGAAAGGAGAGAGAGAGAGAGAGAGAGAGAGAGAGAGAGAGGGAGAGGGAGGGAGGGAGAATGGGCACTCCAGAGCCTTCAGCCTCTGCAAAAAAAAAAAAAAAAAAAAAAAACCCTCCAGACGCATGTGCCACCTTGTGCATCTGGCTTATGTGGGTCCTGGGGAATTGACCCTGGGTCCTTTGGCTTTGCAGGCACATGCCTTACCCACTAAGCCATCTCTCCAGCTCCTCCCCCAAGGTAATTTTTTTTTTTTTTGGTTTTTCAAGGTAGGGTCTCTCTTTGGCCCAGGCTGACCTGGAATTCACTATGTAGTTTCAGGGTGGCCTCGAACTCTCAGCGATCCTCCTACCTCTGCCTCCCGAGTGCTGGGATTAAAGGCGTGCGCCACCACGCCCGGCTCCAAGGTAATTTTTGAAACACTCTTTTCCCTGTGTATACCCTATTCCCTAAACTTGCCTCACATGCTTTGTTCCCCATAATTCTTTTGGCTTCTGGCTTCCGGCTAGATGTTTTCCTTGGATTCTATGTTTATACTCACATATATTTTCAGGAAACTGCACCACAGATTGGGATTCTGTGTGGATATCAATTGGGGGCATTTGCTGACTCTGGGGTTCACTCCAGGTGACCCAGCTAGGTTTGGACTTACAAGCCCTAATGTCAACAGTTTTAGACATTTTCTCTTGGCCTGGTCTAATTTCTGAGGAAAGGGTTTTCCAGTCTGCCTGGAGGAGGGAGAAGCCTGAAGAAAGCTTTATGGTATTATTCCTTTAATTGTTCTGTCCTCCAGGGTGGGATGATGACCCACTTAGCTTAACAAGTGGGCCCTTTGTTGCCAAGCCTCCAGGCAGGCATGCATGAGTGATGCAGCATGACTGGCTACATGAGATTGGAAAAGGATCTGGGGCTGGACCTGATTTTTTTTTTTTTTAGTTTTTTTTTTAGTTTTTCAAGGTAGGGTCTCACTCTAGCCCAGGCAGACCTGGATTTCACTAAGAAGTCTCAGGGTGGCCTCGAACTCAAGGCAATCCTCCCACCTCTGCCTCCCGAGTGCTGGGATTAAAGGCGTGTGCTACCACAAGCAACGGTCTGGCAGTACTGCCTGTGAGTTGAACTATGATAGACACTCCCCACCATCTTTCTAGATCTTCTCATGCAATAAACTCTTACCAATGCATCTACACACCCTGGAAAGAAAAGTAAAAACCGGAAAGGGGCCTCAGTATTTTACTGTATGAGAGCACCGATAAGACACGGAATGGAACTGCCCAATATACCAGAAGGGTACTGGCTGCCAAAGTCTGTTGTTGGTCTATTAAAAAGATGAGAGTGGGGCTGGAGAGATGGCTTAGCGGTTAAGGCACCTGCCTCCTGAGCCTAAGAACGCTGGTTCCAATCTCCAGATCCCACGTTTAGCCAGATGCAAAAGGGGTGCAATGTTGCACTTGACCACAAGGGGGCGAGCACATCTGGATTTTGTTCACAGCAGCTGAGAGGCTGCTGGCGCGCCCATCTCTATCTGTCTTCCTCTCCCTCTCCCTCTCTCTGTGTCTCTCCCCCCCCCCAAAAAAAAAAGACGAGAGTGGCTGGGCGTGGTGGTGATCGCCTTTATTCCAAGCACTCGGGAGGCTGAGGTAGTAGGACTTCTGTGAGTTCAAGACCAGCTTAGGTTACAGAGTGAGTTCCAGGTTAACCTACACTAGAGTAAATCCCTGCCTCAAAGAGAAGATGAGAGAAGAAAGAAAAAGGCAGAAGGAAGAAGGAATGAAGAAGTGGAGGATGCAAAGGAGAAGAGGTATTCATTTACACTGTTGACACCTGGGAATGATATCACATAAATATGAGACGTTTAACATAAATATGAAATACTGGTCTGGTATCATGGGAGATTTTCCCTTGGTGAAACAGTCATGTCTTCTAAGGGTAAGGAAGGTAAGAATCAATGTTTTTTTTTTTTTTTTTTTCGAGGTAGGGTCTCACTTTAGCCCAGGCTGACCTGGAATTAGTCTCAGGGTGGCCTCAAACTTGCAGTGATCCTCCTACATCTGCCTCCCGAGTGCTGGAGTGCTGGGATTAAAGGCGTGTGCCACCACACCCGACTTCAATGGTGTTTTTGATAAAAAAACAACAACAAAACAAAACAAACATTTTATCTCTGACCGAAGCTGGAGATGTACAGGAAGTGAAAGCACTCTACCATGTGTTTAAGTTTTTGTTTAACACATGACAAACACTAAAGGCTCACCACTTGTTAGGAATTCAAAAAGGAATGCTCACCACCAACTAAGATCTCTGCCCCACACACTGTAATCTCATCTCCATGGGCACAGACCATGTTGCATTTAAACAAGGTTGTACCAAGGGGAAGGTCAGTGACTTGAACAGTGAAAGAGCGGCCATGGTGAGAATGCATCATTTCGTTGAACTTGTAGAGAACCAACTTGTTAGAGCTGGAACAACGCGAAAAGCCTTGGTTTGGCTTTAAGGAGCAGGAGATATTGACAGCTGATCCAAGTGAAATCACACGGGCAGGTTTCACAGTCATCTCTCCTCTCTTACACGGGTCTGCAGCAAAATACAAAAGCAGATGGAAGGAAGGCATCCAATTCAAGATGGAAGATGTCTGCCATTTCCCAAAGCAGGGTAAAATTAAACTCATTAGATCCCAAACCTGTAAGTGACCAGCGCTGCTCTGGCAGCATTGGGGAGGCACAGGGACAGAAGGTTGTCTGGTATGTGTCCTGCTCAAGGCAGTCAGGCTGTACTCATAACCATAAGCAGGAAAACGACGAGGTTGAAAGAACAGTCAAGAGCACAGTTAGTTATAGGACCTCACAAATGACTCTCAGGTATGTAGATTTCCCACCATACTTAAAGAAAGCTTCCCAGCATGTATCACACTTGTCTCCTCATCATTGTGATTTACAATACTTATTTCAGTATTTATACCAAGAGAAAAAAAAGATGGTTTTGAAAGAGCACTGCAAGTTTGGGGGGAGGGGAACATTTAGGAATGGTCTCTTCTCTTGCTGTATTAATTGGGTTAAATATATATAGTCTATAACATCATCTTATAACAAAGAGAAACTAATCAAAGGTCAATTTGTAATTGACATCAAGGATAGAAATTAAAGAGCCCGGTGTGCTTCTACACACCTATAATCCCAGTATTTGGGAGGCTGAGGTAGGGGGATTATGAGTTGAAGGCCAGACTTGGCTACATAGTGAGTGAGACCAAGTAGGAATTTTGGTCTGATAGTCCATGTTTTGTTATTTCTTCAAGATGCAGGACCCTGGGGTGATATAGCTGATATAAATTACATGCATGTATTCTTCTAATGGGAAGGCTGCACCATATTGGTTACTCTACTTTAACGCCACATAAAATTCTCATTTAAGAGAGTTTCCCTTTGAAAGCTTCCATTAACAAGCTTTAGTGAAAAAATACTCAATAAATATGGATCCACTCTCAATTTTCAGATGTAATATAAGCCTCCACTGAAAATTTAGGGGGTGGTAATTGGATCAACAACAATCATCAAGAATTGGTAAAAATGAAGCTGGGCGTGGTGGCGCACGCCTTTAATCCCAGCACTCGGGAGGCAGAGGTAGGAGGATCACAGTGAGTTCCAGGCCACTCTGAGACTATATAGTGAATTCCAGGTCAGCCTGAGCTAGAGTGAGACCCTACCTCGAAAAACCAAAAAATAAAAAATAAAAATAAAAAAAAGAATTGGTAAAAATGATATTTACATAAAGTAAAGGAAATACTGAAAATTCTTTAAACACTGCCATTTTTATTTTCAAAGTTAAAATGTAGTCTCCCTCTGTCTTTTTAATTTATGTTTGGTCTTAGTTTCTTTGATCTTTGATTCTAATAAGCTATAAGGCCCAAAACAAATTCTCAATACACACACACAAAAAAAAATGCAAATGAAGCCATAATGGTTATGTATTTGAGAGAGAGAGAGAGAGGGGAGGGTAAGAGGCTGACATATATAGAGAATGGGTATGCCAGGGCCTCCAGCCACTGCAAACAAAGTTTAGATGCCTGCACCACCCTGTGCACCTGGCTTATGTGGGTACTGGGGAATCAAACCTGGGTCTCCAGACTTCACAAGTAAGGACCTTAACTGCTAAGCTGTCTCTCCAGTCCATAGTAGTCTTTCAGCATAGCTGAATTCACTCATGAGCACCCCTCTGCTAAATGCACTTATATTTATTTATTGGAGTGAGGGAGGAAGAGAGAATGAGGCAGATAGAGAGAGAATGGGCACACCAGGGCCTCCAGCCACTGCAAATGAGCATATGTATGCACCACCTTCTTCATCTGGCTTTTGTGGGCCCTGGGGGAATTGAACCTGGGTCCTTAGGCTTCGCACACAAGCACCTTTAATTGCTAAGCCCTCTCTCCAGCCCCTAAAATGCACTGATGATGCTTCTCTGGGTTTTCTAGTTACTTTCTTAAGAGAAAATATAACATTAATATAACATTAGATCCTTATATTATTCCAATCAATTAAATAATACTGGTTATAGACATAGAAACAGACAACCATTTCAGTGACAAAAGATTGACTACAAAAAGCACTTGGGGGGTGCTGGAGAGAGGGCTCTTGGTTAAGGTACCCACATAAAGCCAGATACACCAGGTGGTACATGCATGTGGAGTTTGTTTGCAGTGGATGAAGGCCCTAGCATGCCCACTTTCTCTCTCTCTCTGTCTCTCTGTCTCTCTCTCAAATAAATGAAGTATTTTTTTTTAATGCACTTGAAACAAGATCACAGACAGATGCCTGGCCCATCTATATCTGAGAATTTAAACTGCAAATGCTTCCACAGATTAGCTCATAGATATACCTTACCAATTTCTGCTTCCATCAACAGCCACGCGGTTAAAAACACAAGTGCCAATGAACATCCTCTAATAGTATGTGCCATGAACAGTCAACTCTGGAGAGCAGTTTGATCTTGCCTTGTAAAAGACGACAAATTAATTAATTAATGTTAAGTATATTTAGAAAATGCCAGAATTACATTAGAACAACTTAAAGCAACACTGTTCCCCCTTTATATTGTTACAATTTTGTTTCTTCAAAGGGAAGAATACTTTTTTTATAATTTATTTTTTATTGACAACTTCCTTAATTGTAGACAATATCCCATGGTAGTTCCCTCCCTCCCCCCACTTTCCCCTTTGAAACTCCACTCTCCATCATATCCCCTCCCCCTCTCAATCAGTCTCTTTTTTCATTTTGATGTCATGATCTTTTCCTCCTATTATGATGGTCTTGTGTAGGTAGTGTCAGGCACTGTGAGGTCCTGGGTATCCAGGCCATTTTGTGTGTGGAGGAGCACGTTGTAAGGAGTCCTACTCTTCCTTTGGCTCTGGGAGAATACTTTTAAAACTAGTAAATTGAAAAATCTTCACCCCGTCTCAAACCTCATCTTAAGGAAGGTCAACAAAGGACTCAAAAGGAGCGTGACATTGCCATCTATTCATGATCTGCAACACACACTGCAGAGTGGGTACATATGAACAACAAATTGTGCATTGCACAGTCCCAAAGGCTAGAAAGTCCAAGATCAAGGTGCAGGAAGATTCCATTTCTGATGAAGAATCACCTTTCAATTCACAGAAAGTGCTTCCAGCTCTGTCCTTATGTGGTAGAAGGGGTGAGAGAGCTTGGGCACCAATCCCACTCATGTGCCACTACTCTATTGTAGCAGTTACTCTCTCACTGTTGTGATAGACCACCCGACAGAAGCAGCTTATGAAGGAAAGGGTTTATTTCCAGCTTACAGTTTGGAGGGGAAGTTTGTATCAGTCGTGGAGGGGAAAGCACAGCAGGAACAGATAGCTGGGTATCACATCTTCACAGCAGCAAGGAAGATGTAGAGAGAGTGAGTTCGGAATACCCACTGGGAGCTAGATAGATGGCTCAGTGGTTAAGTGTGATTTCTGTGCAAACAGGAGAGCCCAAGGGAGCCTGAGACTGGCATAGTTAAATCTCTAGATCCTGTGTAAGTAGCCGAGCATGACCTTGCACCAGTAACCCCAGTCCCACAAAAGAGCTGAGGCCCAACAAGCTCAGTAAAGAGACTCTGGTTCAAAACAAAGACCAGGTGGAAATGCAATGGAACATATGGGGTAACACACCACATCACACATACTATACCACACCATATACACACACACAAAAAAAAAAAAGAAAAGAAATAAAAAAGAAACAACAAACAAATAAAAGGCCTCATAAAAAAAAAAAACAGAACATAGTTTTTCCCTCTGAACCTCCAATGGGACTGGGCTAAAGTAAGTCAAGGTCTATCTCCAGTAAGCAGACCCCTAGCAGGCACCACCAGTAAGATACCACTTCCTAAAGGCACCATTCACTTGAGGTTAAAGTTCCATGCTCCTGACTGAGCTAGCCAGACACCCTGAGGTATGAGGCTTAATCACAAATACTTGAGGCTATGGGGGACATTTTATACTCAAACCACCACATTCCACCCTTAGTCCCTATAGACCCATGGCCATCTCATGATGCAAAATGCATTCAGTCCAATTTTACTTTTATTTATTTATTTTATTTTTAAAAATTTATTTATTTATTTATTTGCAAGCAGAGAGAGAGAGATAGAAGAGAGACAGACAGAGAGAGATGGGCATGCTAGGGCCTCCAGTCACTGCAAACAAATTCCAGATGCATGTGCCCCTTGTGCATCTGGCTTATGTGGGTCCTGGAGAATCAAACCCGGATCCTTTGGCTTTGCAGGCAAATGCCTTAACTGCTAAGCCATTTCTCCAGCCCTATTTATTTATTTATTTATTTATTTATTTATTTATTTATTTTTGGTTTTTCGAGGTAGGGTCTCACTCTAGCTCAGGCTGACCTGGAATTCACTATGTACTCTCAGGCTGGCCTTGACTCTCAGAGATCCTCCTACCTCTGCCTCCCAAATGCTGGGAATAAAGGCATGCACCACCATGCCTGGCTCAATTTTACATTTTTTTTTTTTGGTTTGTTTTTGAGGTAGGGTCTCACTTTAGCCCAGGTTGACCTGGAATTCTCTCTGTAGTTCCAGGATGACCTCAAACTCACAGTGATCCTCCTACCTCTGCCACCTGAGTGCTGGGATTAGAGGTGTGTGCCACCACAGCCAGCTCTAGTCTACTTTTAAAAGCCCCCAAAATTGCTAGGCATGGTGGTGCATGCCTTTAACTCCAGCATTTTGGAGGCTGAGGTAGAAGAATCACTGTGAGTTCTAGGCCAGCCTGAGCCTACATAGTGAATTCCAGGTCAGCCTGAGCTAGAGCAAAACCCTACCTTGAAAAACCAAAACAAACAAAAAAACTTTTAAAGTCCCCAAAGTCTTTAACAGTCCCAACACTGTTCAAAAGTCCAAAGTCTCATCTGAGATCCCAAGGCACTCTCTTAACTGTGAGCTCTACAAAATCAAAATACAGGTTAGATACTTCCAACATATAACAGCACATAATAAACATTCCTACTCCAAATGGAAGAATAGGATGCATTAAAAAAGAAAGATTGGACCAATGGAAGATTGAAAACCATCAGGGCCAACATCAAACCCTGAAGCTCCATGTCTGGTATCTAGAACATGTGATGAAATCCTCTGGGCTCCAAAAGGCTTGGACAACTCCAAACTTCCAGCTGTGCTGCTTGCTTCCCAGGCAAAATTTACCCCAAGCCTGCAGTTTTCCTTGGTGTCTGTCCCATAGTTTTGGCATCTCCAAAATCCTAGGGTCTCCACCACAACCTATGTTCATTTTCATAGCTTCACACAATGGCCCCACAGGCCTCCTTGCAGGGACTTTGAACTTGCTTTACAGTGCCCAGACTCTGGCTTCCCAGGACCATTCACAGCTTTATAAACCTATTTCTTCTATTTATTTTTTTAAATTTATTTGAGAGATAAAGAGGCAGATAGAGAGAGAAAAAGAGAGAATAAGTGTACCAGAGCCTCCAGCCACTGCAAATGAACTCCAGATGCATGTGCCACCTAGTGAATCTGGCTTTACATGTGTACTGGGGAATTGAACCTGGGTCCTTTGACTTTGCCAGCAAGTACCTTAACGATTAATACATCTTTTTGTGGGGCGGGGGGTTGAGATAGGGTCTCATTTTAGTCCAGGCTGACCTGGAATTCACTATGTAGTCTCAGGGTGCCCTCGAACTCATGGTGATCCTCCTATCTCTGCAACCCGTGAGAGCTGGGATAAAAGGTATGCGCCACCATGCCTGGCCCATTAATACATCTTTCCAGGCCCATTTCGTGTATCTTAATGCTTCTAAAACCAGTACCCCTAAAACCATCATATCGAGGGTTTGCATTTCAACATACGAGTTTTGGGGAGACATAAGCATAGTTTTAGACTTTGAAGTCCTCTAAAAGTAGATTTAGACACTTTGAGACGGTGTCCAAGTTACTTAATCTATCTAAGCCTCAGTCTCACAGGAAACTTGTCTCTCTTTGTTTGTTTGTCTTTCAAGGCAGAGTCTCACTCCAGCCCAGGCTGTAACTCACTCTAGCTCCAGGTTGGCCTTGAAGTCATGGTGATCCTCCTACCTCAGCCTCCCAAGTGCTAGTATTAAAGGCATATGCTACCACACCTGGCCTATTTGTTTCTCTCTCTCTCTCTTTTTGGTTTTTCGAGGTAGGGTCTCGCTCTAGCCCAGGCTGACCTAGAATTCACTCTGTAGTCTCAGGGTGGTCTTGAACTTATGGCGATCCTCCCACCTCTGCCTCCTGAGTGCTGGGATTAAAGGCGTGTGCCACCATGCCCGGCTTTGTTTCTCTTTTGAATAGGGCTGAATCATTATAGTCAAACACAGAAGTTTGAATAGAAAGAATGTCTAATCTAGTTATGTGATTCTGGAAAACAGTATATTAAAGAATGGCTCATGGGCTGAAGAGACAGCTCAGTCAGTAAAGTCCTTGCCTCACAAACACGAGAATCAGAGTTCAATCCCCAGAACCCACATGTTCAGTGTAGTTCCATGTACTTTCCAGGGCTGGGGAAGTGGGGACAGGCCTATTCCTGGGGCTTACAGGCAAGCCAGTCTAGCTTACTTGGTGAGTTTCAAGCCAATGAAAGACCCTGTCTTAAAGAAAGGTGGACAACATTCCTGATGAATTATACCCAAGGTTGTCCTCTGGCCTCCACACAAACAAATGTAATACATGAGTTTATATGTCACACTCATGCAAACATGAATGTCAATTTTCCTTAAACACCAGGTGAAAGCAGCTCCATGTATGAGACCCTTTAACCCCCCAAACCTTCAAGTAAATGCAGTATGCTCCTCAAGTATGACTCTCTCATGCACCTGAGCTCTGGGGTTTATTTATAAATCCACGACTCCATGAGAAGATGGAAAGACCTCCCATGCTCCTGGATAGGCAGAATTAATATTGTGAAAATGGCAATTCTACCCAAAGCAATAAATAGATTCAATGTAATACCAATAAAAATCCAGGCATCAGGGTTGGAGAGATGGCTTAGCAGTTAAGCACTTGCCTGTGAAGCATAAGGACCCTGGTTCGAGGCTTGATTCCCCAGTACGCACATAAGCCAGATGTACAAGGTGGTGCATGCATCTGGAGTTTGTTTGCACTGGCTGGAGGCCCTGATGTGCCCATTCTCTCTCTCTCTTTCTCTCTGCCTGTCACAAATAAATAAGTAAAAGGAAACAAAAATTAAAAACAATCCAGACATCGTTCTTTACAGAGATAGAAAAAATAAACTCAAAATTCATATGGAATGGCAGAAGACCCAGATGTCCAAAAGTATCCTCAGGAAAAAAACAAAACAAAAACAAAAACATACCTGAGTCAGGCCTGGTGGCACACGCCTTTAATCCCAGCACTTGGGAGTCAGAGGTAGGAGGAATGCAGTGAGTTCAAAGCCACCGTGAGACTACATAGTGAATTCCAGGTCAGCTTGAGCTAGAGTGAGACCCTACCTCAAAAAACAAAACAAAAAACCAACCAACCAAACAACCAAACAGAAAAAAGAAACACCTCTGGAGGTATCACCATATCCGAGCTAAAGCTATACTACAAACCCTTAGTAACAAAAACAGCATGGTACTAGCATAAAAACAGACATATAGATCAAAGGAACAGAACTGAAGACCCTGTCCTTAGTTCAAGTAACTAAGCTACTTGGTCTTTGGCAAAGATGCCAACAATGTACACTGGAGAAAAGACATCATCTTCAACAAATGATGCTGGGCAAATTGGACAACTATATATAGAAAAAGGAAACTAGACCCACTCCTCTCACCATGCACAAAAAAGTCAACTCCAAATGGATTAAAAAAGACCTCAATATAAGACCGGAAATTCTCCAAGTACTGGATAAGAAAAATAGGGGGAACTCTTCACAATATAGGAATGGGGAAAGGCTTCCAGAAAAATGCTCCAGTAGCCCAGGAAATTAAACATTCAACCAGTGGAATCTCATGAAGCTAAAATGCTTCTGCACAGACAAACATACCATAGACAGACTACCCACAGAATGGGAGAAAATCTTCACTAGCTATACCACTGAACGAGGCCTAGAATCTACAAAGAACTCAAAAAACCTAAACAATAAAAAGTCAAACAACTCACTCAAAAAATGGGACAGAGAACTGAATAGAAAATTCTCAATGGAAGAAATGTAAATGGCTAATACTTACTTAAGAAAATGTCAAAAACAAAAACAAAAAAACCAACCAACCAACCAACCAAAACAAACAAACAAAAAAAAAAAAAAAGAAAGAAAATGTTCAACATCCTTAACCATCAGGGAAATGCAGATTAAAACAACTATGAGATTCCAACTTACTCCTGTCAGGACGACAATCATTGAAAAATCAAACAATAAATGTTGGCCAGGATGTGGGGAAAGAAGAACCCTCATTCACTGCTGATGGGAGTGCAAACTTGTACAACCATTATGGAAATCAGTATGGAGACTCCTGAAAAAGATGAAAATAGACTGACCCAGCCATTCCTCTATTGGGTATCTACCCTAAAGGTTCTATTCTTGTTTTTGGTTTTTTGAGGTAGGGTTTCACTCTAGCCCAGGCTGACCTGGAATTCACTATGTTGTCTCAGGGTGTCCATCTGAACTCTATTCTTGTTTTTGGTTTTGAGGTGATCCTCCTACCTCTGCCTCCCAAGTGCTGGGATTAAAGGCATTAAAGGCGCCACCATGCCCGGCTAAGGTTCTATTCTTTACTGCTTAACCATGTTTATAGCTGCTCAATTCACAATAGCTAAAAACTGGAATCAACCCAGATGCCCATTGTTAGATGACTGGATAATGAAGATGTGGTACATATGCACAATGGAATTCTACTCAGCGGTAAGAAAACATAATACAATGAAATTTGGAGGAAACTGGACAGACTTGGAACAGATCATACTAAGTGAACTTATACAAGCACAGAAAGACAAACTCTGCATGTTCTCACTCATCTGTGGTTCCTAACCTGGAACACCTTGAGCTGCAGGTATACCTGACAGGCAACTCAATAGACAGATAATAGGGGTGGAAATTTGTCAGGGAAGGGAAATGGGAGGAAGGGAAGAGATACACACAAAACTAAATCCAAAGTGAATTCATGCCATAGAAAACTTTCTCCTGGATAGCAGACTAAACAATACAACCCTCAACAGGAGTATGAGGGGATTGTGGTAAGAAGGGCCCTGGTGAGGGTGGGATGAAGACTAACCCTAAAATATTCAGCTCTGGCTTATAACTCCCAGTACCAGAAGTAGGTTACAACCCATATTGAGCTGTTCATCAGAGAGACCTACAAGGTGCCCAAAACATGACGGGCTTCTGTCAAAGCACTTGACTACCTTGCTGAGGTAAAAGGCAAGACCCTATTGCTGAAGACACTGCATGCTGCCAATACAGAACACTGAGATATCGTGCTGGAATCTGGAAGGAAGCCAGTTCCCAAATCGTCTGCCATATAGTGCTGGAAAGTGCTTTATGAGCTGCTGGAGAAAAATGGCCAACAACTTTGTGTGCTTGCAGGGGACACTGCTATACAAAAGCACCTGGCCTGACAAGATGGAAATGCCTGTGCAATAGTGGCACCAAGCCTAGGTGGGTAAGCAATGGCTCTCTGATTGACGAAGAGATCTGCTCCATGGAAAGGAACCCATAGCTGGAACTGGGAACCAAGTCAGGATCCTATGGAGACCAAGATCGTGGACTCCAACATGAAGCACCCACTAGTCTTTGGCCAAAAGAGAGCCTACATCCATCAAAATCTCTCTTAACTAACAATGATTATCCCATTGATCCTATGCTGACCTCATTTTCCACTGGAGAATCTGGTTTTCTTTTTGCAGAAGGCAGAAAGAACTGAGGAGATACAACACCCTTCACACATCAGCCAGGGCCCAAGTGAAACCACAGAGGAATTGGCAAGAAGAGCAAGAGTGCTACTTCCATGGCAAGGGTCATGGAGCCAGACACTGAGGATATTCAAAATGCACCAAAGCAGAAATTCAGAACCTGCTGAGAGCACAACACAAAGTAACTTGAAAACATACTTGCTGCTGCTCAGGGCACTTTGAAGAGGGGGCTGAAAGATTGTGTCACCCAGTGGAAGGAAATGTCTAGAAGGCATTGCCCCCCACCCTTACAATGACTGAATGACTGATGCTCTCACATCTCATAACTCACAACCACAGGGGAAATACTGGCAATACCACTGAGGTAGGCCTCCAGTGGAATGGGGGCAGGGAGGAGGGAAATGATAGTACTAGCACATTATCTGTCCATACAAAGTTTCTACTTAATAAAAAAAAAAAACCACAACTCTATTGTGACTCACAAAATCAAAGAGGGCTATGTTGCTGACGTATCTCTCACTCACACTGTGACAGTGAAAACATTGTCTCAGGGGAGGGAGGTGTGGAACCTGGAACCAGGCAGAACTACCCACCTGGCAGGAAGGAAGGGGCCTTCCTCCTTACTCTTTAGAGACGCAAAACTAGGCAGCTTCTTTGGAATTGTGTTTTGATAGGCTATGAGACAGACAGACAGACAAACAAACAAACAAACAAACAAACAAACAAAACCCCTCTGGCTTTCTTCTACAGGGATCATTTCACACAGGTAGTACTTTGCGATAGTTTTCTTCTATAAACCAAATGAAGTTTGAGGGAAAGGGTGGTTTTGTAGTCAGTTCCAACGCTGGGATGAACATCCAAACAGACACAGTTTAGGGGAGGAAGGGATTTATTTCAAGCTTACAGATCCAGGGGGAGTTCCATCAGTGGTGGAAGAAGCTGCTTCCTTCCACACACGCAAGCACAGAGAAAAACTGCAGCAAGCAAACACCAGCACCCGCACACACACCACAAGCAAGCACAGCCAGAGCTCAAACCTCTCTGCACACCTTTGGGCTGGAATTCAGATTCACCCTAGTGACACCTTAGGGCTAGATTCCAGGATTGGCTCCCAGTGTCCCCTCCTCTGGCCAGGCAGCTGGAGATCCAAGTTACAAGTAAAATTTTAACACCAGAGTCAATGGGGGCCACAGTTCAAACTACCACAGGTGTGATTAAGACAAAGAAATTAGTAAACTTCAGTTCCACTGTATGCTGCTAGCTTTAAGAGCCCCATTTCCTCATCCCTGTGGTGGGCAGAGTCAGACCTACACAGGGAAAGGTGTTATGAAGACTGACGTGGTAGTGTCCTGGACCCGTGAACTCCCAGCACAAGAAAGCTCTCCACTGAGTCTATTGCCCACTTTATTTTCCCTTAAGGCCTGCTTTGCATCTTTGCATTTTTTTTCTGAATTACTTCTAAGTTTTACTATACTGGAATTGTATGCATTAGATGAGGCAAAATATTATGTGCTAGGTATTAAAAGGAAGGAAATGTCAAAGATGCCATCTCAGTGCTTAGCTGGTAACTCCCATGTCCTGTTCCTTCTCATCCTGATAGCTGCCATTTCTGTCTGTCATAGATGTAGCCAGTGGTGGGGCTGGGAGATGGCTCAGTGGTTAAAGGTGCTTGCTTGCAAAGCTAAACGGCTCAGGCGCAATTCTCTACATAAGGCCAGATGCAAAAATGGCACATTGTGTGGAATTCGTTTACAGTGACAAGAGGCCCTGGTATATCCATTCTCCCCCACTTCAAAAAACAAAATAAAAACAGAAGTTGCATACTTTTTTTTTTTCTTTCAGTTTTTTGAGGTAGGGTCTCACTCTAGCTCAGGCTGACCTGGAATTCAGGGTGGCCTTGAACTCACAGTGATCCTCCTACTTCTGCCTCCCGAGTGCTGGGATTAAAGGCGTGTACCACCATGACCGATTAAGTTGCATACTTTAAAAATATTGTCTCACAGCAAATATTCCCATTCCAAAAGGGAGGACTGAGGGCAAACCAGAGAAAGACTGGACTAAAGCAAGACCAAAAACCATCAGGGGAAAACATTAAATCCTACAGCTCTATGTCTGTTATCTGAAACTCATGATGAAAATCATCTGGGCTCCAAAAAGCTTGGGTAGCTCCAACTCATCCCTCCAGCTCTGCTGGCTGTACTACACATAGCCTCTCTAATGCTGATCCACTGTGAACCTACAGTTTTCCTTGGTGGGCATCCCGTCATCCCGGCATCTCTAATATCCTGGAATTGGTCTTCATGGTTCATGTAATGGCCTCTCAGGGCCTCCTTGCAGAGAACCTGACCCTGCCTCACACTGCCTGGCCTCAGCGTTTCTGGAACCATGTTGCAATCCTCCGTGATCACCTCAGTCTTATAGTTTTCATGTCTCCAAAACCAGCACCACTTAGATGCTGCTGCTGTCCTGTGCTGCTGCTGAGAATGGAGTTTGGGCCCCTTAGCTCTCAGCTGTAGTATCCTCTAAGGACCTTGAGGAGCAGGGAAGTCCTTTAGCATTCTTCCTTTGGGGCTCTTCTTTCCAAAGAACTAACATTTTAAAATTTTTTAAATTTTATTTTATTTGATTTATTTGAGAGATAGAAAGAGGGAGATCGAGAGAGAGGCAGAAAGAAAGAAAGAAAGAAAGAAAGAAAGAAAGAAAGAAAAGAAAGAAAGAAAGAAAGAAAGAAAGAAAGAAAGAAAGAAGCCCACTAGGGCCTTCAGGCACTGCAAACGCACTCTAGACACATGTGCCACCTTGTGCATCTGGCTTGGGTCTCATCTTCAGGGCATCTTTCCTATTGTCCTAGTGCAGAGAACCAGGCTTCTCTATAATGGTCCTGATCTTCTTAGTAATTACAGCCACCTTATCAGTTGTACTGTCAAGAACTCTAAATTTTCTTTCCTCATCAGACTTCTCATTCTTCATGTCTTTCTCTTTTTCTTCATATCTTTCTCTTTTTCTTTTTGTTAATATATTTTACTTTTATTTATTTGAGAGAGAAAGAGGTAAAGAGAGAGAGAATGGGTGCACCAGGGCCTCCAGCCACTGCACACAAACTCCAAACATATGTATCACCTTGTGCATCTGGCTTATGAGGTCCTGGGGAACTGAACCTGGTTCCTTTGGCTTTGCAGGCAAATGCCTTAACCACTAAGCAATCTCTCCATCCCTCTTGTTATTTTTCACTGTGTAGCTGACTAAAAGCAGTTAAGGGAAGCTATAGCACAGACTCTGCGTTGAAACTTCATCTGCTTAACACATTAGTCCTTTGCTTTTAAATTTAGTTTTATTCAAGTTCTCAAGACAGGGACAGAATGTAGCCAGTTTCTTTGCCAGAATATTAAATAAGCTGACTGTTGAAGTCAGTTCCTTGTTGCTGAACAAACATCTGACCAGAGGCAGCTTAGGGGAGGAAAGGGTTTATTTCAGGCTTACAGAGTCCAGGGGAAGTTCTGTCATGGCAGAAGAAGCTGGCTCACTCTACCATACCTCCACAGCAGAGAAAGAATGAGAGATAGAAAGAGAGAGAGAGAGAAAAATCAAACACAATAAGCACAAACAGCCAGAATGTGCTTTGTACACACTTCAGGACTGCATTCAAGATCTGCTTCCAGTTACATGCACCCAGTAGCAGGGATCTGCCTTGAAGGGGCTCAAGACTCAGGCATTTTTGAGTAAACTTCCTACTTGAGCCTTCTACCTAGTCTTTTCTTTTTATTTCTTTTTTTGGTTTTTCAAGGTAGGGTTTCACTCTAGCCCAGCTAACCTGGAATTCATTATGTACTCTCAGGGTGGCCTCAAACTCACGGTGATCCTCCTTCCTCTGCCTCCCAAGTGCTGGGATTAAAGGTGTGTGCCACCATGCCCAGTTGCCTTTATAGTCTTTTAAACTCCTCCAAGAATAGCCCATTGAGCTCTGTTTACAGCATTGTAAGGCTTCTCTAGCCCAAAGTTGTAAATGATTCTACATTCCTTCTGCAAACCAGTTCCAAAATTTAAAACTATATGGTCAGGTTTACCACAGCAGTAGCCCCACTTCTCAGTACCAATTTTCTGTATTAGTTTCTTTTCCACTAGGGTGAACAAATACCCAACCAGAAGCAATCTATGAAAGGAAAAGAGTTTAATTTGGCTTTCAGTTTCAAGCTTCACTGTGGCAGGGAAGGCATGGCAGGCTGGAATGGGAAGTTGATGTCATATCAACAGGCAGGACATAGGCAGGATATGGGGCTGAGTGTCATACTCAAGGCCTGTCCCTAGAGACCCACATCCTCCAGCAAGGCTTCACTTCTCCAAGGTTCAACAACCTTCCCAAAAAACACCACTAGCCAGGAACCAAGTGTTCAAATACATGAGTGTATGGGGGGATTTTTACATTCAAACCATGACATTAAGTAACTGGCTGTTATATTTCTTATATGTACTACAGTGTCTAGAAAATGTACTGAGTAAAATAGACCAATTTTTGTAAAATAGACCAATATTTGAATCTTTAAAAAAAAAACAAAACAAACGTGTACTATTAGTAAAGAGAAACTAGAAACTTCCAAGAGCAAAGGAAACTGGTTTTCATTGATTTCCTTTGGGATTTGGCTTTCTCTTCAGGTTAGTTTGTGCATATAGAGAGCAATGTTGTGAACAAAACTATAAAGACGAGAAAAATTGTGGTGGCACACATCTTTAAACCCAGCACTTAAAAGGCAGAGGTAGGGGGATTGCTGTGGGTTTGAGGCCAGCCTGGGACTACAAAGTGAGTTCCACATCAGCCTGGGCTACAGTGAGACCCTACCTCGAAAAAAACAAACAAACAAAAAAATTTGCTGGAGAATAAACTAGGTACAGCAATAAGACAAATTTATTACTGAGAACTGATTTGCAACACTCATTGTACTAAGAAGATTCTTCTCCCTTAAATGTTAGACTAAGGACTGGAGAGATGGCTCAGTGTTTAAGTGCACTTCCTGCACAAGCACGGAGGCCTGAGAGGCAATGGGACTGCCTGAGTTTGAATCTCTAGAACCAACCCGCATAAAAAGCTGGGTGTAGCCACAGGCACCTGCACCTGTAACACGCAGGGAAGCAGCAGTCCAGGACTCACCAAAGCTTGTAAAAAAATCCTGGGGCTAGGGAGATGGCTCAGTAGGTAAAAGCACTTGCTTGCAGTCTGATGGCTCGGGTTTGATCCCCAGTACCCATGTAAAGCCAGATACACAAAGTGGTGCATAGATTTTGTTTGTAGTGGCAGGAGGCCCTGGCACACCCATTCTCTCTCTCTCTCTCCATCCTGTCTTGCAAATAAATAAATAAATAAATAAATATTTTTTATTTGAGAAAGAGAGAGAAACAGATAGAGAAAGAATGGGGCCACCATGGCCTGTAGCCATTGCAAATGAACTCCAGCCTCATCTTTTGCATCTGGTCTTACATGAGTAATGGGGAATTAAACCTGGGTCCTTAGGCTTTGCAGGTAAGCACCTTAACCACTGAGCAAATTCTCCAGCCCATAAATAATTTTTTTTTTCGAGGTAGGGTTTCACTCTAGCCCAGGCTGACCTAGAATTTACTATGTAGTCTCAGGCTGGCCTTGAACTCATAGTGATTCTCCTACTTCTGCCTCCTGAGTGCTGGGATTAAAGGAGTGTACCACTACGCCTGGCCCATAAGTAAATGTTTAAAAACAAACAAACAAACAAACAAACAAACAAACAAACAAACAAACAAACCCTGACTAGCTCCAGGGTCAGTAAGATATACCTGCTCAAACGGGAACTGGCAAAAGAGCAATGGAGCTGGACATCCAACTACTTTGCCACTGCAGGTGAACACATGGGCACTGCAAGGGCACATACATGTGTACCTACCACATACAAACACACCATACATACCAGCTAAAAAACAAAGCACAACAAAAATTCAGACTAGGATTCGGAGTTTGACAATGTTTGGAATATACTATCCTATCTAATGACATCAATAACCAGGACCACTGGTAAAGGGCATATAGCAGTCTTCTCAGGCCTGCTGTGCCTAACAAAGGGACAGGCAGGAGCTGAGGACGTTGCGCTGGGATGAGGACAAAAGTGTCAGTCCTCTGTTGCACTGCACAGGGAAAAGGTGCATTCCTTGATGATGGAAAATGAGAACCAAATGCTTGTGTGCTGGAGTGGAAGTGGATACAGTGTTATGGGTCAGAGGTACATACCATGCCAAAGGCACACATTTGGGGCCAGAAACATGTAATTCACTATGTTCATGCACAAGTTTCTGCACTGGAACATGAGAATACCAATAGCCTCTTCCCTGGTTTTCAAAGAAATTCTGTAGGCTACCACTAAGAGCCCAAGGCCTAGGTATGGAGTACAGATTTTCATCCAAACAAGGAACACACATAGCATATTATAACAACTATGCAGAGTCGGAAAACAAGGAATTGTCTGTTCTTCAGACAAGCAGTAGGACATCTTCCTGTGTGCTTTTGGGTACACTTACAGATCTAACTGTACACACACAATCCCTTAAAGTGCCTAGACTTAGAGGCCCTCACCTGTGAGGAAGCCTCAGAGATGAGAGCCATGTTTCATAGAGGGGAACACTGAGACTGGCCAACTTGTTTGCTAATAGCTGGCCAGGCATGCAAAAATCCCTTCCTCTCTTTTTCTTTATTTCTTTCTCTTTTCTTCTTTCTCCCCTCCTTTCCTCTGTCCTTCCTTCTATCCTTTCCTTCCTCTATTTTCTTTCTTTCTTTCTTTCTTTCCTTCTTTCCTTCCTCTCTTCATTTCTTTCCTTCCCTCCCTCCTCCCTTTCTTTCTTTTCCTTCCCTCCCTCCTCCCCTTTCTTTCTTTTCCTTCCCTCCCTCCTCCCCTTTCTTTCTTTTCCTTCCCTCCCTCCTCCCCTTTCTTTCTTTTCCTTCCATCTCCTTCCCTCCCCTTCCCTCTCCTTCCCTCTCCTTCCCTCTCCTTCCCTCTCCTTTCCTCCCTCCCTCAAACTGGTATTGAACTCCCAGCAATTCTCCTGCTTCAGCTCCCAAGTGCTATGAGCTATCACGTTCTGGGGAAGATCCAATGCCAGGCAAGGAGTGGTGTGTGAGTCTGGCTGGGCCACGCTAGTCTCGATGGGCCACTCTCTCCCCCGCTACAGATGCCACCCCCTTCCTTTCCTGCGTGCCTGCCGCCTTACTCCCGTTCAACAGTCTGAGGACCTGCAGTCTCCATCTTGCCAGAGCCCAGGCTCGCACCCAAATGACCATGGGTGCCCAGAGGGTGAGGACAAAGAACCCGCCACGCTGCTACTCACCGGGTAGGGCGCGCTGCCTGCCGCGGAGCTGAAGCAGGAGCAGGGCGCGCTGGGGACGCCGAAGTCAATCCAAAGTCCCGTCCGTCTGCGCCACCCGCTACAGGCAAGTGGCCGCTGGTGGGCGGGGAAGTCCCTCCGGAGCTCTCAGGAGGTGGGAGGGCGTGCCAGACTCAGGTCTCTGCCGGTATCTGAAAAGACAGAGAAAGGAGAAAGGTGGAGGTTCAAACCTTCAATCCTAGCGCTCAGGAGCCTGAGGTAGGAGGATCACTGTAAGTTCAAGACCATCCTGGGCTGTAGAGTGAGTTCTAGGTCAGCCTGGGCTAGAATGAGACCTTGCCCTGAAAAAAAAGGAGAGAAATGAAACTTTAGCAGCGGGTGAAATCAGCCAAGAGTGGCTCCAGCAGTAAGTAGCATTTTTGAGGAATGACAGCCTGTTCCACGAGAAATAACCAGAGCTGTCACACAACCTAAGGGACAGGACCACTTAGCAGCTTCTTAATAAACTCTTACTTATTGAAATAACTTGTCATTCTCGTGTGTTCAAAAGGAGCAAGGGGTGTTGGAGAGATTACTCAGCAGTTCAAGGCACTTGCTTGCAAAATCTGACGGCCTAGGTTTGATTCCCCAGTTCCCAGTTAAAGCCAGATGTATGAAGTGACACATACATCTGGAAATTGTTTTGCAGTGGTGCTCCTGTTGTCTCTCCATCTCAAGTAAATAATCAAACAAAAAAAAAATTAAAGAGAGAGAGGGGAAGGAAACTTTAAGCAAGCTAAGTTGGGCAGAGTTTTTCTTACCTGGTCATCCTTGTTTCAGTATCTGTAGATGCCCTGTGCTGATAAATCAGTATTACCTCTTCTTTCTTTTTCTTTCTATTCCTCTCTCTTTTTTTCTAGTAGGATCTCACTCTAGCCCAGGCTAACCTGGAACTCACTTTGTAGTCCTAGGCTGGCCTTGAGTTCACAGTGATCTTCCTATCTCTGTCTCCTGAGAGCTGAGATTAAAGGCTCACACTGCCATGCCTGGTTTCTTCCACCCCCCCCCCGTGGTAGGGTCTTGCTTTAGCCCAGGTTGACCTGGAATTCTATGTAATGTCAGGGTGGCCTGGAATTCACAGCAATCCTCTACCTATGCCTCCCAAGTGCTGGGATTAAAGATGTGCCCAACCATGCCTGTTTTTTTTGAAATTAATTAATTCATTTGAAACAGAAAGAGGGAGGGCAGAAGATACACGCGTGCGCGCACACACACACACACACACAGAATGGTGCACCAATGGCTGCTGCCGCTGCAAATGAACTCCAGACACATGCACCACTTTGCGCATCTGGCTTTAAGTAGGTACTGGGGAATTGAACCCAGGCCATCAGGTTTTGTAAGCAAGTGCCTTTAATCACTGTATCATAGCTCCAGCCCCTTCTTTCTTTTTAAAATTATGTGTTTTGATTATAATTGCCTCCCGTTACCTTCTCTTAATCCCCTTTCCTTTCCCCTTTTCCACTGAACCCCTTTTTTCCAACTAGTCTCTCTCTCTCTTTTTTTGTTTTTGGCTTTTCGAGGTAGGGTCTCACTCTGGCTCAGGCTGACCTGGAATTCACTATGTAGTCTCAGGGTGGCCTTGAACTCTTGGTGATCCTCCTGCCTCTGCCTCCCTAGTGCTGGGATTAAAGGTGTGCACCACCACGCCCAACTCTTTATTATTATTATTATTTTTTTTTTTTTTATTTTTCGAGGTAGAGTCTGGCTCTGGCCCAGGTTGACCTGGAATTCACTACATAGTCTCAGGGTGGCCTTGAACTCACAGCGATCCTCCTACAGCTCTGCATCCCAAGTGCTGGGATTAAAGGCGTGCACCACCAAGTCTCTTTTCTACTTTGCTGTCTTTTATTTTCTCTCTCCTCCACCATCTTTGCCAGAAGGTTGATGAGCAGATTTTGTACAGGTAAGGACGGTGGCTATGAGGTCATGGAGGCAATGGCCAAATCATGTACAGAAGACTAGATTTTCAGTGTCATGCATGAATTACCTTCTGGGGAGAGGGCCTCTTAACCAATCAGATCAGTTGGTTACCTTCATAACCTTCGTGTCACTCTTACACCAGTGGGTACGTCTTGCCTGATTGGTTGGTTGTATAGCTTGCAGGGTCCACTGCTGGTTAGGACTGTTGTTGACTTTTCTCCCCCAGCAGGCTATGTAGCCCTTTTCAGCACTATGACAGCTAGGCAGAGGGAGGAAGCTTCCAGCTCAGCTACCGCTTGATTTCTCAGTGTCCTGCTCCTGATGCATGTGGTGTTTTCAGCAAAAGAGTCTTCCCATCTACTTCTGGGGTGCAACCAAGAGCCTTGGCAATAGCCTGTATTGTTTTGGGGGCTTCTGGGTCTTTCAAAGCCGATAACTCACTGGGAGATATACCATTCTTGGCACTGGGAAGTTCCTGTAACAATCTGTGGCTTCTGGGAGCAGCATCGTCCACAGGGTACTTCTAAAGCAGCATTTCTTTTTTTTCCCCCCCCAGTTAAAAGACAAATAAAGCTGTATTTCTATACTGTACAAAAGAAAATTTACATTCTTTTTTTTTTTTTTTTTTTTTTTTTTTGAGGGTTTCACTCTAGTCCAGGCTGACGTGGAACTCACTATGTAGTTGCAGGGTGGCCTTGAATTCACGGAGATCCTCCTACCTCTGCCTCTTGAGTGCTGGAATTAAAGGCATGTGCCACCATGCCCGGCTTGAAAATTTACATTCTTAACATAACTAGATATACCTAGGAGAAAATTACACATCCCTCAAAGAGACACAGTATGTAGCATCTGAGATATTTCTGCATTGCAGACTGATACTGAATTTTATACATCTTTATTTACAATAACTTAAAATATTTTTCATCTCTGGCAGATATTTACAAGTGACTACATTTCACATTTTAACAATCAATAGCATTAATCAGTTCAGTAAGACAAGATAATGGTTTATATGCACCAATAAATATGATCTTACGTGTGCGGTTTTTCTTCAGCTCTGAAAAAAATGAAGATTTTCACTAGTCTTCGGTTGAAAGAACATCATTCAATAGAGATCTTACTTTTTACCTGCCTACCCTAAATCTTCACCAGCACCATTCTCTAAATACTTGGGAAGTTTATACCAAGGTATAAGTTGATGTTGGTTTAAACAGACAAATGAACAAACTGATCTACACATTCTGTATCCTTTTATGAAGCAAATATATGAAAGTGGGATATTCCCTGATTTCTAGTGCACTGTTACAGAAGTCAGATTACTTAAAGCCAAAATATTAAAACCTTACAAATGTGTAGCTTACAAGAGCCAAATCATCTTTAGAATACACTAATTTCTATTTTGGGGGTAAAATCCACAAATAGCTAAAATGAATGTAAAATCAGTCTAATATTTAGAACAAAAACCAAAATGATCCAGTGCAAAATAGTGAATGGTCCCCATACAAACATTCTAAACACCACATGGAATATTTGGCTCAACTCTGTTTAGATCATACAACTTCTTTTAACAAACAACAGAAAACCCCAAACCATTATGAGTAATTATTTGAAAGCCAATTTCTCTTCCTAAGAACAAAACAGTCATTAAATTTTAACTACCACTTGATATGAAAATAAAACCTGTTTGGAATATCAGCTAATATTCAACCATATTTCACAATTTAAAAAATCATCATTTACCAGATGTGGTGGTGCATACCTTTAATTCCAGCACTTGGGAGGCAGAGGTAGGAGGACTGCCATGACTTTAAGGCCACTCTGAGACTACATAGTGAATTCCAGGTCAGCATGAGCTAGAGTGAGACCTGACCTTGGATAACAAAAACAAAACAAAACAAAACAAAATAATTTAAAACCCTTTAATACTTTTTGGTCTACATATTTAAGAAGGGATACTTTCACTTTTTCTTGGGGGGGTGTTTTTCAAGGTAGGGTCTCACTCTGGCCCAGGATGACCTGGAATTAGCTGTGTAGTCTCAGGCTGGCCTACACTCATGGCAATCCTCTTACTTCTGCCTCCCAAGTGCAGGGATTAAAGGTGTGCGCCACCACACCTGCCTTTTGATACTTTTTTTTTTTTTTTTTTTCAAGATAGGGTCTCACTCTGGCCCAGAATGACCTGGAATTCACTATGTAGTCTCAGGGTGGCCTCAAACTCATGGCGATCCTCCTACTTCTGCCTCCCGAGTGTTGGGATTAAAGGCATGCACCACCACACCCGGCTACTTCTGATACTTTTAAACCAGCATTTCTTAAGTGAGTGCCCAGTATTTTCTCCTGGTATTGTCTCAGACCACCAGTCAGATGTAGGACATACTGTACAGACAATAGCTTATACTCTCTCCCAAGTTACAAGACATTAAAGATGAAAAAATTAGCACCTTACACTTAACAATGTACAAGTAATTGCTTCATGGAATTATGACATATTACAGTCCTTTACTCATTAATCTATGGGAATAATTGGATACAAATAAAATTTGAAATTGTAGAATCAACACTACTTTGCAGCAAGATGGAATGCAATTGTGAAAATCCTTTGTAGCAAAATAACAGAATTGTTTTAGTTTAAAGTAATTAGTTAAACCAGGAGTAATAGTTCACACCTGTAATTACAGCACTGGAGTGGCTCAGACAGGAGGATTGCAATGAGTTTGAAGCTATAGAGTAAGACCTTGTTTCAAAAACAAACGAAGGCTGGGGAGATGGTTCAGTGAGTAAGAGCATTTGCTGAAAATGTGAGGGCCTGAGAGGGTCTGAGACTGGCTGAGGTCTGTTTCTCAAGACCCACATATATAGCTGGTGAGATGGGTGTGGCCATCTGCATGTGTCATCTCAGTATTGTGGGGATGAGAGACCAGAGAATCACTGGGGATCATGAAAACTGCAGCTTCCCATTCTGAGACTGTCTCAAGGAACTCTCTACATGAGTGATAGAGGAAGGACACCGAAAGTTCTCCTCCAGCCTCTGTGCACCTGTGAGTGTATCTACATATACACTTACCCACACACATGCCCCACACCACAGGTACTACACATGCAAAAAATTAAACATTTTTACAAAAAAATATTTCAAATTTGCTGATTTTTTCCTGTAATATATGGTTTTCCATAATGATTTTAAAAATATTTTATTTATTTATTTGAGAGAGAGAGAGAGAGAATGGGCATGCCAGGGCATCCAGCCACTGCAAATGAATTCCAGATGCATGCACCCCCTTGTGCACCTGGCTTACATGGGTCTTGCGGAATTGAACCAGGGTCCTTTGGCTTTGCAGGCAAATGCCTTAACTGCTAAGCCATCTTCTCCAGCCCCTCAGTAATAATTTTATGTAATTTTACATAAATGATTTTCCTGTAAAACATTTGGAAAAGACCCTAAATGTACAGGTTTTTGGGTTCCTCAAAGTAATGCTAAGATTGAGTGAGAATATGCTCAATTAATATGCCACAGATCTTGAATAGTTTGAAAGGACCACTGATTAATATCAGGGATCATAAGATATAAAACTGTGGCACCAAAATGTTAATAGCAAGAGTATGCATTTTTGTGGATTAGATTATTTTTCAATAATTTTATTTTGTTTATTATGTATTCACACACATATAACTAAAAAAAAATAAATGTATGTAGGAAACGCAGCCTTAAAACTCTTTCTTGGGACCTCAGGATGTAGCTCGGTTGGTAGAGTGGTCCCTAGCATGTACAGTGCCCTACTTTGATCCTGGCACCACATAAACTGGGTGTGGTGGTACCCTCCTGTATTCCCAGTACAGGAGGTAGAGGCAGGAAGATCAGAAGTTCAAACATCCTTAGCTACATAGTGAGTTTGAGGCCAGCCTGGAATATAGCCAAAATAAAAAAGTGTTTGAATGTATCTTTTAAAAATTATTTTGTTCCTGAAGGAGTACACAGTTTAAAATGTTGAAAGACTGCTGCTCTATTAAGCTTTCATTTCAGCGTCTTGCAACACCGCCAAGTCATGCACAAATAGTCTTCAAAGGCATTTTCTTTAGTGACAGATGCGAGGCTTGGAGGCAAGTACCTGCATCTGACAGTTAAGCAAGCACAGCATATTGTGAGAATATACTCCGAGGCTGGCAACACAACCATAGCCTTTGGTTCTCTTGTTTCCTCCAGATGAGTAAGTCAGATGCCCTCTTACACAGCTCCAGAAGAATCCTCATATTGTCAGTTCAACTTGGGGTTCAGGTTAAGTAATAGGTAGTGCTATTAGTTATGGATAACAATGGCTCTCTTATCTCGGGTGTTCCCTAGATTTTCAGCTCCCCCGGCACGGGGTCCGCTCTGCCTGTCTTGCTCCCTTATCTCTAAACCTGGCACAGGGCAGGAAGGTCAATCAACCCTTTCCCAGAGAGATCCCATGCTCTTTGACCAACCTAAGGCATAGGTATTATTGAATCTTGAAAATGTTCAAGAGTTAAAAAGGTGTCAGAGAATTATGTCCACATATGTAGCAAATTAGTGACCTTTCTATCTGTTCAGAACTTTCCTTCTTCCAGTCTACTTTTCTTTTTCCCTCACCCTCTTTTTAAAAAAGATTTTATTTTTATTTATTTATTACAGACAGAGAGGGAAAGAGAGAGAAAGAGAGAGAGGGAGAGGGAGAGTGAGAATGGGCATGCCAGGGACTCTAGCCACTGCAAACAAACTCCAGATGCGTTCGCCCCCTTGTGCATCTGGCTTACGTGGGTCCTGGAGAGCTGAGCCTTGAACCAGGGTCCTTAGGCTTCACAGGCAAGTGCTTAACCACTAAGCCATATCTCCAGCCCCTCACCCTCCTTTTTAAAGCTCAAGGATCATTTTATTACAGTCTGAGAGAAAAATAACAAGACAGGCAAATTGTAAATCTCAACAGCTGCTGTGAGGAAGGCAGATGGATAAGAAAAGGAAAGTCATTTAGGAATGCTTAGCGATGGAGGTCTGTTTGCAGCTGCATGATGTGTGTGTGTGTGTGTGTGTGTGTGTGTGTGGTGGGCGGGGCTTCAGAGAAACCGTGAGAAAGTCCAAAGTGTCAGGGTAAGTCTGTTCTATATCGAAAGAGGAAGCAGAAAAGGGGAAAAGGAAAAAGCTATGCGTTTTGAGTTAGAACTCAGGAAAGCAGGCAGACATAGTAGTGAAGCGCTGCATGCATCTTTAACTTTGGGGACTCTCAGTAGCAGAGGCATGGCTGTTGCATGTCTAGTTGGGGCGGGGAAAGGGTGGAATCTTGCTTCTTTGCTTTATAAAGATCGAGTCCTGGATAGTAGAGATGGCCTAATGCAGCATAAGGCTAGCATATAAACCAAAATGACAACCTGTGATTGGTGGGTGTGACACGGCCTTCTGTATAGGCAAGGACTTGCAGATCAAAAGCTCAGTTAAGTGAATAACCACAGTGGCAGTGACAAAGGTTTTTCTAGGAAATACTCATTCAGTTTCCATTTCTGGTACATTTCCATTCCTTTAAATACCTATTTTGGCTCATTGTTGACACTAAGTATCTTGAAAATATGTAATTGGAAATATGGTTATAACATTCTATGAATAACTGATATAGTCCTGTCACTTAGGATAAATATTAAGAGACAGTTGCCAACATACGAGAGATTTTGGGCACCAGGTGAGTGCTGCTACTAATTAAGTGTGGGGAGAAGGTGTTAACATGCAGGGTGTGGTGGCTCACACCTATAATCCCAGCACTCAGGAGGCTCCGGTAGGAAGATCATGGTGAGTTCAAGACTAGCCTGAGCTACCAAGTAAGTTTCAGGTCAGCCTGGACTAGAGTGAGACCCTGCCTCAAAAAATTATAATAAGTGCATAAATAAAACTTCTTTAAAAGAAGATATTGGGCTGGAGAGATAGCTGAACGGTTCAAGGTGCTTGTTTACAAAGCCTGATGGCCTGGGTTCAATTCCCCAGTACCCATATAAAGTCAGATGCACAAAGTGGCATATGTGTCTGGAGTTCATTTGCAGTGGGAGGAGGCCTTGGTGTACCCATTCTTTCTCTCTACACCATCTCTCTAGCCCTAAATAAAATATTTTAAGATTAACTGCTCATCCTTGCTGCCTCTATTTAAGCAAGTTTTATCTTTCAATAAATTATTAGTTTCACTCACATTCAAAAATATTAAATCAGGACTGGAGAGATGAGTCAATGGGTAAGGTCTAACAAAGTCTAACAACTCTGGGTTTGATTCTCCAGTACCAATGTAAAGCCAGATGCACAAAGTGGCACATGCATCTGGAGTTTGTTTGTAGTTGCTGGAAGCCCTGGTGCACCCATTCTCTCTCTCCTTGGAAATAAATAAATAAAAATAGAAAATAGAAAAAAATAAATAAAAATAGAAAAATAGAACTCAATTTAGCTCCCAAGTACACTGGCAGTGACAGATGCTGAATAGTTGTACATATTGTCATGCAATGAAGATTCTTGGAAACCCCAATTCTTCTTCTTATTTTTTTTTTTTTTTTTGGAGGTAGGGTTTCACTCTAGGCCATCTCTCTCTCTGTAGACCCAGTCTGGCCTTTGAACTGACATTGATCCTGCAAACTTTGCCTCCCAAGTGCTGGGACTAAAGGTATGTGCCACCATGCATGGTCAAAACCCCAATTTTTTATCTTTAGATATATTGAAGAAAATTTTATTGCAGCTCTGTTTTCTCCATTTGCTTAATATAATGCTGTTAACTGATCAACAAGAATGTCAATAGGTTATAAAATTATTTTAATACAACCTATATTCCACTGCAGATTTTAGATGTTAAAATTATCATTTTGATTAATGTGTTTTTCAAAGAGTAAAGAATGTTTTTGCATTAATTTTAGTAATTCCCCATTATATGAAAATGTAAATTAGCACAAATAAATCATATGATAATGGAGGAAATGAAGAAAAATTAGAAATATTTATAAATAAGCATCTGCACTTGAGATTTTGTCTATGTCCTGTGAATTTCACTTAAGCTCCTATTTATAGACAGTAATTACAGTAATATCTTAGAAGAGAGATTATATAGATAAAAGCTTATCTCTCATAATAAGATACCTAAGGTGTTCTCTACAACCCATTGCCTCTAATCCATTATACATCTTATTTATAATTCATCTTGATTCTAAAATGTAATTAGCCAGGCATAAAATCTAATCATCAATGCAAAAGCTAAGGACAGTTTTGAAATAATTCACCCCATCCTAGTAACATATGCTCTGGGTCATAAATATACAAAGCAATTATATATAGCATTCTAGAAACATCTGCATTTATAATCTATCTTTATCATGTTTTTACCTAAAATGTGGGTAGGTAAACAAAATTAAGTATTGGCACTTGAAGTATAGCCAGCTATAAAGATACTCACCCTTGCCTACTATCTGCAATGTCCTGCTACTTCAGCTTTGTTCATTAAAACTTTTAGTTCTTGACATGCAAATTACTGTGATTGATTATATGAAACATGGGCTATATTTCCTAAAATCCCAATTAAAAAAATTTATTTATTTATTTGAGAGAGAGAAAGGGGGGGAGAGAACGGGTGAGCCAGGATCTCCAACCACTGCAAAGGAACTCCAGATGCATGCACCACCTTGTGCATCTGGCAAACATGAGTCCTGGGGAATTGAGCCTGGGTCATTTGGCTTTGCAGGCAGACACTTTAAGTGCTAAGCCATCCCTCTAATCCTGTAGCATCAAATTTTAATAGCTTTCCCTCCTCGTCTTTTTCCCCTCATACTAGCTCATCACAATCTTTCTTTCTACATTTCCTTAGGTATATAAAAACATAAAAATATAAATATAAAAATTTAGATATATAAAACACAATTTTTCCTATATTTAAGCAATAAAAATGTAACTGTTCTATAATTAAACACATAACTATTCTGCTTATCCATGTATGACATAAACTTTATCCCATAACACACACAGCATCCTTCACTCATTTTTTTCAGTATCTACAAAGTATTCCATACTGCAGTCAATCCTCTGCTTTTCTGGCGATTCCTTGTGTCTGGTGCTTTCCTGTCTCTGTTTACTTTCTGTTGAGTCCTTTAAGATCTCCTTATCATTGACTTTGAACTACTTACATAGGTGGGATTTCCTATGCCATTTGGCTTGGTGTTTGTTGAGCTTCTTGGACCTGTGGTTTTGTAAATTTTGCCCAATTTAGAAAATTTTTTCAGATATTTCTTCAACTGTTTCTTGGGCCCATCCCTCCCTCCACACACTAACTTCTAATTACACAATCTTAGCGTGCTGGTCATTGTCTTACAGGTCACAGGACTTTGTTTGTCAGTCTCTCTCTTTCTCTCAGTTTTTGGAAAATTTCCACTGCTTTATCTTCCAGATTGTTGCTTTTTTACCCTGCAATGTCAAATCTCTTAAATCCACCCATCTAACTGTTTAATAGAAGGGATTAAAATATTTTCTAGCTTCCGAAGTTCCTTTCAGTTTTATTTCATAGTTTCTTTTAAATCCTTCAACACATTCATAATACTTGTTCTAAATTCCTGAATGAGATTTCTGTCATCTCTGTAACTTCTGGGTCTATTTTTAGTGCCTACGTGTGAGTCAGACTATTTACGCTTCTTTGCCTAGTTTTTCTTGTTCAGTCTAGAGGTTACAAATGTTACATAACCTTCGAAGCCTGAACTTCTCGCAATCGAGCCTTTTACAGGAAAGCTTTGTTAGGTACAAAATGTGTTGACAGTAATTGTCAGTACACAGACTACACAGCACGTAGCTCTCGTTTAAAGTTCAGACCCTTTTGGGTTTTTGCTTTATCTCAGTTTCTTTTCCTTGCTTGGCCTCTCTCTTTGGCCCAGGTCTCTTCCCACTGCATTGATACTAACATTGAAATAATATCTTTCCAACCCACATTCCATATATTTACTTCACATATAAACCCCTGAAAAATATATTAATACTGTTGTATGTTTTAATTTTCTTTTTCAATTTTATTTTATTTTTTTAAACCTTTTTAAAAAATTTTTATTTATTTATTAGAGACAGAGAGACAGAGAGAGATAGGCAGGGAGTGAGAATGGGCACACCAGGGCCTCTAGCCACTGCAAACGAACTCCAGATGCATATGACACCATGTGCTTCGCAGGCAAACGCCTTAACCGCTAAGCCATCTCTCCAGCCCTCAATTTTATTTTAAAGTTTAAAAATTACCACACCAAGCCGGGCGTGGTGGCGCACGCCTTTAGTCCCAGCACTCGGGAGGCAGAGGTAGGATGATTGCCATGAGTTTGAGGCCACCCTGAGAATACAGAATGAATTCTAGGTCAGCCTGGGCTAGAGTGAGACCCTAACTCAAAAAACAAAAAACAAAACAAAACAACAGCCAGGCATGGTGGCACACGCCTTTAATCCCAGTACTCAGGAAGCAGAGGTAGGAGGATCGCCATGAGTTCGAGGCCACCCTGAGACTACATAGTGAATTCCAGGTAAGCCTGAGCTAGAGAGAGACCCTACCTTGAAAAACCAAAACAAACAAACAAATTACCATACCAATATTTTTTCTTGCACAGATAAACACTTGTTTATCAAGGAGGAGGATATGGATGCACAACTTTCCTATTTTATTTAAAAAAAAAAAGTGATGAGTGTGGTGGCACACACCTTTAATCACAGCACTTGGGAGGCAGAGGTAGGAGGATCCCTGTAAGTTCGAGGCCACTCTGAGACTACAGAGTGAATTCCAGGTCAGCCTGGGCTAGAGCGAGACACTACCTCAAAAACAAACAAAAAAACAAAACCAAAACATAAACAAACAAAAGAGAGAGAGAAAGACAGGCTAGAAAAATGGCTTAGTGGTTAAGGCACTTGCCTGCAAAGCTAAAGGACCCAGGTTTGATTCCCCAGGACTCACGTAAGCCAGATACACAAGGTGGTGCATGCATCTGGAGTTCATTTGCAGCAGCTGGAGGCTCTGGAGTGCCCATTTTCTCTCTCTCTCTCTCTCTTTTTCTCTCTCTCACAAATAATAAAGAAAAATAAAATATTTTTTTAAAAGGAGATAAACAACTGTATAGGTGTCTTTTCCCAGCTCCCATGTGAGACATACATACTTTTCTGTTAAAAAATTAAAAAAAAATTAAGACATTTTATTTATTTGAGAGAGGGAGAGAAAGAGGCAGATAGAGAATGGGTGTGCCAGGGCTTCCAGCTGTGGCAAACAAACTTCAGATGCATGCTCCACCTTGTGCTTCTGGCTTACATGGGTCTTGGGGAATCAAACCTGGGTCCTTTGGCTTTGCAGGGAAGCACCTTAACTGCTAAGCCATCTCTCAAGCCTTAAAAATTTTTTTAAAAAAATATTTTATTTATGGGCTGGAGAGATGGCTTAGCGGTTAAGACACATGCCTGTGAAGCCTACCACCCAGGTTCGATTCTCCAGGTCCCACATTAATTAGCCAGATGCACATGGTGGCGCATGTGTCTGGAGTTCGTTTGCAGTGGCTAGAGGCCCTGGCGCACCTATTCTCACTCTTTCTCTCTCTCCCTCTCTAACAATTAAATAAAAATAAAATCTTTTAAAAAAAAATATTTTATTTATTTATTATTTGAGTGAAAGAGAGACAGAGAGAGAGAGAGACAGACACATGCATGTACCACTATGTGCATCTGGCTTACATGGGTTCTGGGGAATTGAACCTGTGTCCTTAGGCTTCACAGGCAAGCACCTTAACCAGTAAGCCATCTCTCCAGCCCATTTTTAAATTTTTTAAAAAAGATTTTATTTTTATTTATTTAGTTATTAGAGACAGAGAGAGAGAGAGAGAGAGAGAGAGAGAATGGGTGTGCCAGGCCCTCTAACCACTGCAAATTAACTCCAGACACATGTGCCACCATGTGCATCTGGCTTACATGGGATCTGGAGAATTGGACTGGAGTCTTTAGGCTTCTCAGGCATGTGCCTTAACTGCTAAACTATCTCTCCAGCCCTAAAATTTTTATCTAACTATTTGAAGGGGAGAGAGTGAGAGAGGGAAATTGATTGATTTTGAGTGTGCAGGGCCTCTAGTCACTGCAAACAAATTCTAGATGCATGTGCCACTTTGCGCAACTGGCTTTACATGGGTACTGGGGAATCGAACCCAGGCTGTTAGGCTTTGCAGGCAAGCACCTTAACTGTTGAGCCATCTCTTCAGCTCTTCAGTTTGTGGAACTGGAACTACACCACACTGAGCAAAGCCACATCTTATACAGAAAGGAAAAAGGCAGAAGGACTAAAGTCCTACAACACCATCTATCATTGTGTGGGAAAACCCGTTTCAAGAGGGCACATGGAGACTTGGCTACCTGACTCCCATTTCATAAGAGATTGCCGAAGCTACAAAGAACCCCCTCCCCAGTGACTAGATCCAGACTGGAAGTCATTCTAGCTTCTCTAAGAAGCTGTTACCTCCCCCCTTCAAGACATTAGGAAGGCATCAGGGCAACTCATAAGTGACACGGAAACTGGGTCTGGACCCTCACTGCTCACTGTGCACCACTGATAGTGGGAGAGCACCTTCCTCTACTCCCCAAATGTTCTGCAACCCACATAAGGGAGCCCGACTTAAGCCTCAAAAGATCCTCCCATGAACCTTAGCTCCCTCATTTCGCCACACAAACTGCCTCGCCAAGTCTGTCACCCTTCACAGTAAATGAACCACCCAACGGAACACACAACCCTCCATGCTCAACCTCATGAGGAAGGTTAATAGCAAAACAAAGTAAAATATAGGTGCATTCACACCATTAGAGGTGAGGCTTGTTGCTGTCCTTGCACAAATGGCTAAAGAAAAAGAAATTAGTCCACAATGCCTGGAGAATTGGAGGTGTCTTTATAAAGCCAGAACAGTGGGCGAAGGGCTGCCGATGAGATCAAGAGAGAAAAGTATCATCCCTCCCAAAAAGAGAGAGAAAAGTATTTCCAGAAAACAGGAAGGCGCACCCACAGACGAGCTTTCACTCTCCTGCTTCCTGCGGGTCCTCTTGGCTTCGGACTTCCCTGGTTTGGCTATCTTGGGTTCGGATGCCTTGACTGGCTTGAACTGGATAACGCTTTCTTGAGTGTGGTGGTCAGCTTCTTCTTGGCTTTGGCCCAGGTGGCTTTGGGATCTTGCAGGGCGGGGCCTGGGGGAGGCTTTGGAGGCTGCTGCCTTCTTGGGTTTGGCCACTTTCTTGACTTCTTGCTGTTCTTGCAAGCCAATGACTTCATGGGCTTATCACTTGTGTGTGTCATACCATCATAAGTACAACCCACATTTACATATCCCTGCCTGTGTGTGTGTGTGTGTGTGTGTGTGTGTGTGTGTGATGCTGAGGGTCAAACCTCGAGCCTCTTGCCTGCTAGCCAAGCACTGTACCTTATTGGTCATTGCCTAGTCACTTAATGTATTCACAGGTACTGGGGACTAGAAAGTAAGTGTCTTTGGGCTGGAATATTTTTGTGCCTACCACATCAACTTTCTAATTTTTGCCAATATGTAACACATCTCAATGTAAAGTAAACAAGAACTCCTGTGGATTTCTAAGGGAAAAATGGATAGAAAGTAATTTGTTGGGGTTCCTGTTTCCATTGAATGGTTAATAGCTTTCCCTGAAAATCAGAGGGAAGTAGAGAGTTAATAACTATCCCTAAGGCTAGAAGGCCATAAAAGAAACAACCGAGGAGTTCAGCCAGCTGCCCTGATTGATGGACTCCCCTTAGCTCAGATGGCCTTGAAGGACCAGAAACCATCTGGGTGTCCTCCCTTAAATATAACTGGCCTATTCTGAACAAGGACACAAACAGCTACAAGTTCCTTATCTACTGCACTGGGTACAGTCTGTTTTTCTTAGGATCCTCCTTATAAACTTGCACCCCAGCCTGGCTCAGTTCTTCAGCCTTCATCCCATGAGAAGGCTGCTGCCCCTCTGCTGTTTCTCTCAATAAACAGTCTATCTATAGAGATTAAGTCTGGTGTTTTCTTTTGCTTTTCTCTAACACTTTCCTAACACCCACAACCTTGCCAGCTCTGGCTACCATACTGCAGTGGCTTCTGCCCTCCCCTACCTGTCACTGCCCACCTCCCACTGCCTCCACAGCCCTCTGCGACTCTGACAGGGCCTCTGGTGGTGGGAGCTTTCCTAACCTGACTCACATCTAGCGTCTAATACTGGAGAAGCAGAAGACAACCTTTAGTACCTCAGGTGCCAGTGAGCAAAGGTCCTTTATCAACCAATCACAGTTTGAAACCTTCGAAGAACCTAGGAATGAGATCATCTCCAGTCTCTGGCACAGAGAACATGAAGTAAAAGGAAAGAAAAGGACTGGCAGCCATTTCATTTCCATCTGATTTTGAACATGAGATGCATGCTGGTTTTGCTTTGCAATCACCACAGAATTTACTGACACACTAGAACAGTGTGATCCATTGTTACAGACCTCCAATAATGCCCAACTAGAGCAGAAGAACCCTCAAGCCCTGCTGGAGGCTGACAGCGGCACCACTCTAAGAGGTGAGGCAGAAGCATCTGAGCTTGCCTTCTCCTAGAGGATCCAGCACTGCCTGCCAGGGAGGGCATCAGGACCATCAGCAGCTAAACAGGGAGGTGAGGAGAGAGATGGCTCTGCCTGTTATTGCCCACAACCAGATGGCGCAACATTAATTTACACATCGTTTGTAATTGATCATTCTAATGTGGACAACGGTGCTCAGTTCTCAGACAAAACAGAAGACCAAGATGACAGATGAAATTGAAATTATTCATAATTATAAAAAATTATGAAAAAAATTTCAAGACTCCAGTGAGCATAGGTGATGAAAGGAGGAAATGTACAAGACATGAAAAAACCAGAGAAATGGTTCTGGTAGATTTCACTGCCACTGAGTTAGCATTGTCACTGGAGGCCACTGGTAAGCAGATCCACTGACAGAAGCAGCCAAAGAAGTAAATGATCATGGGAGAGTCTGCTGATGAATGAGTGACTGAAGCCCAGCACAGTTAATTTGGATGGTTAATTGGTTGGAGAGGAGGTGTTTGTAGTCATGGAGTACCTTGTAGGTGATTCCATTGTCACATTGTCCCAGAGAGCTTGGAGGAAACCCAATGTCTACATGCTGATCATGTGATCCACAGACGTGCACAAAGAGACAGTGTGCATTCTTAGAGTATTCCTACCTGAATACTGCTTATCAAGCTTGACACTGCTGACCATCAACAGACAACAGGAATCATCACATGCCTCATATTCTTTCAGATGTTTTTTCCATTTTCTAAAATAAGCCATAAGCCTTTTTATACATGAAAATTATTACTCTTGGAGGGGGGGATGACTTAAAGGGATGGTCTAAATAATATGGAGGGGAAAACTAGTCCCTGAAGACAACCAAGAGGATATCACAGTGAGAGAATTATGATTTTAATGCTTATTATTATTAATAACATATTTTGTATGGCTACATCATGTGTTGCAATTTTTATTTTTTTAATTATTTTATTTATTATTTGTTTATATATATATATATATATATATATATATATATATATATATATACATATGGAGAGAGAGAGAGAGAGAAAAAATAGGCACATCAGGGTCTCTAGCCACTGCAAACAAACTCCAGATGCATGTGCCACCTTGTGCATCTGGCTTTATGTGGGCACTAGGGAATCAAACCCCAGTCATTAGGCTTTGCAGGCAAGCACCTTAACTGCTGAGTCATCTCTCCAGCCCAAAGTATGACTTTTAGATGAGCCCCTTTCTCTTTAAGGTCCAAGAGGAACTGTGGATGGAACCCCTAGCCTTATGTCTTCCAGTAGATCATGTACCAGGGTCACATATCCTGCTTGAGATTTTCATTTTGTTTTGCTGATTTCATATACTAGACCCCATTTCTTGCAATCTCTGGGATATTTCTGGGGTTCTCCTGCTGCTGCAAATGGATACCTATTTGACTTTATGTGGGTGGCTGGGGAATTAAACCTGGGGCTCCTAGTCTTTGCAAGCAAGCACTTTTAACCCTTGAACCATCTCTCCAGCCATGCTTTGGGCTTTTTCTGTCTGTTTTTCTTTTTCTTTTTGGGTTTTTACAAGGTAAGGTCTTACTTTAACACAGGCTGATCTGGAACTCATTCTATAGTTCTTGATGCTTTGGGATATTTCTAGTTCTTAAATATCAGTTTTGAGTTTACAGTTTATTTCATCTACTGGTCTTTCCTCTCTCCATAGCTCCCCCTTTCTGTGACTTGTTCCTTTAGAGTTGGTTGCAATAAGAGGCTTTTCTCATGCCTAAATTCAAGGCAAGTATGATAGAAATTTATATTATTCTTTAAAAATATATTTTATTTCATTATTTACTTGAGAGAGAGAGAGGAAGGAAGGGAGGGAGGGAGAGAGAGAATGGGCATGCCAGGGTCTCCAGCCACTGGTAACAAACTCCAGATGCTTGTGTCCCCTTGTGCATCTGGCTTATGTAGGTACTGGGGAGTCAAACCTGGGTCCATTGGCTTTGCAGACAGCTACTAAGCCATCTCTTTAGTCCCGAAAATTATATCATTCTTTATATTGGCAAAAGAGCTTGGTATAACTTTGGAAATTAAGACCAACTATTGTTTCATGCAGTGTTTCAGTCCAGAACTGAAGGAGGGGAAGAAAATATGTGGTTTTGACTGTTTTTAACAAATGTGAAAAGCCAGTTTTAGAAATTTCGCAGTAATGTGTTTGACATTTGTTACATGCATAAAAGAGAAAACTAAATCATCTGCCTTCCCTTCTTGGCCCAGAAATAAGTTTCTGTAAATGTTGCAATTTTAGGTTTAGGTTTTATTTTTTGTTTTGCTTTTTAATTAACCTACTATTGCCTCACACATACCCCTTCACCCTGGGGAAAATAATACAATAACCACTGAATTTTCAGAATTTAAAAGTTAAAGGGTATTTTTCCATTGTAAAGAAAAAGTATTTGGGGCTAGCAAAAATGAAGTGAGAGTCTTGAACCTTGGAGAATTTTAGAATACTTACAATCATGAAAGACAAATGTATTTGTAAACTGTAAACCCTTGTCACAGTTTTTGTTGTCCCCACCCATTGTCCATGTTTTATTGTCTGTGAAAGAAGAAACAACAAAGTACTTGATGGAGTCATGCACTGTTTGCAATGTTACTTTAGCTTTCATTTTTAAAGTAAAATATGCTTATTGATAATAATACTTTAAAATATTTTATTTATTTATTTATTTATTTATTTATTTATTTATTTATTTATTTATTTGCATGTGGGCACACCAGGGCCTCCTATAGTTGCAAATGAACACCAGATGAATGTGCCATTTTTTATATCTGGGGATTCAAACCTGGGTCAGCAAAGTTTGCAAGTAAGCTTCTCAAAGCCCTGAGCCATGTTCCCAGTCTAATAATACTTTTCATTTTAAAGCTTTAATAAAAGGTCTGAGGGTGTAGCTCAGTTAGTAGAGGAAGCATGCACGAAGCCCTGAGCTCAATCCCTAATACCGAATAACCAGGCATGATGGTACATGCCTGTAATCTCAGAACTCAGGAGATAGAGGAAGGAGGATCAGAAGTTCAAGGTCATCCTCACCAGCCTGGAATATGTGAGACCCTGTCATCAAAAGAAACAAAACAAAACAAAACAAAACAAAACATTTAGGGCTGGAAAGATAGCTTGGCACTTAAGGTGCTTGCCTGCAAGCCTAAGGACCCATGTTCGATTCCCTAGATCCCATGTAATCCAGATGCATAAGGTGATGCATGTGCAAGGTCAGACATGCTCACAAGGTGGTTTACATGTCTGGAGTTCAATTACAGTGGCTAGAGGCCCTGGCATGCCAATACTCTCTTTCTCTCCCATACAAAGAAAAAAAAAAAAAAAGCCAGTCTGTTGGGCTTTCCTCAAAAAAAATGTTAAAATATGTGGATGAAAGTTCACATATGTAAAAAGGACATAAGAGATCTAAAAAGACCAAATTTTGCCTAAAATTAATTTCCTTTTATAAAGATCAAAAAGCTAATTTTTAGGATAAACAGATAAACACCATACTTGAAATTAAAGATTTTTCAATTGTTTTCAGACTATTAAGGATGCTCTAAAAGTTTTATATAGGGACACTGTAGTAGACAGCTTCAGCTTTGCTGAGATGAACTTCCAGGCACAGTTATGGAAGGAAGAGATTTCTTGAAGCTTACAGATCCAGGGGAAGTTCCATAATGGTAGAAGACGATGCCTCCCTCTTAAAGGAGCAGGCAGAGAGAGAGAAAAAAGCCAAAGGCCAAAAACAAAACCATACAGCACACATTAGGAACTCCAGGCAGAACTAGGCACTTTGCATATCTTTAGATTGGAATCTCAAATCCACCACCACAGTTAGAGCCGGACCCTGATAATCTGCCCAGTAATACTTCCTCCAGCCATGTGGCTGGAAATCCAAGAAGTTTTAAAATTCCTGAATCTATTGGGGGGCAGTTATTCAAACTACAACTGACACAGACTTAATCTAAATTCACCTTACAGTACACACTGGTGATGTCCTGTCCTGGGTGGATCACAAAATCATAAGCACAGATGTAATTCACATTCTTTGGAGGTCTAAACAGGTTAGACATAGACAAGACCCTATCACCTTGAGTATTACAAATGGGTAAAATAAATTTCCTAGGTAAAAACAAACAGTTTCAAAATAAGACAAGAAATGTCAGGATATTTAGGTCTCTGCTCTGTCATTTCCTTTGGCTCTTGCTTACTATTATATGCTATTTTGTTATGGGGTCTGATGTCACACAAGTAAGACCATCAACTCACAGAATGTGAGGTAAAGTTTTATTGGGTAAAAAAGAAAGAAAAGAAAAGAAAAAGAAAAAAGAAAAAAAAAAAACTGGTACATCAGGGCTGCACTTCAGAGGTCAGGATCTCAGGATGCAACCCTGAACTGCTTGGAGTGTCAGCTTGTACTGGAGAAAACCACAAGATGTTCATTGCAAAAACAGGATGGAAGTTAAACCACAAAGTTATATAAAGTTAATATTAAACAAGGGAGGCTATTACAAGAAGTCACAAGGTATTCATTACATAGGTCACATAGGTGGAACTGAGGCAAGAAACATTCTATGCTATGTAATCACAGAGATATTTAGAAACAAAGATACAGGAAGGTCATGGTACATTGCACAGAGGGGTCGTCCCATCGTGCCATTCCTTAGGTAACAGTAAACACCTGCACTTTGCAATAAGGCCTGTGGTGGCCACTCCTGCAACTTCTCCTTTATCTGTTAGAAAGATCACCTTGGGTGGTGGCCTCCATTATGTGTGCCTAGAGGCAAGAGCTACACAGGAGAATGTTTAACCAGGTCTACATTCCATTTTCCAATTTAAAGTCATGACAAGCTGGACTCTAGATAAAGGGATGGCACCCCCATTATCTCAAACCCCATGAAGGTTTAAGCCATGTGTCCCCCAGACCTTGTCCAGAGACAAATGGCCAATTGTCTCTAACAAGGAAAAGGGAATGACAAATAGCATATAATTTTGGTTCTCTTTATAACTCCTCTCTTTTGAACACCTGAAGTCACCACTGTCAAAGACGTTTTCAAACACAGGTGCCAAGTTTATATACTGTCTTACTGGTCTTTTTGCTGACAATTTCTAGGTTAAAGTAATTGGTTTAGATGTATATTATTTCCAAGACTGGTAACAGATTCTGCCTGTATTTATAGCTATTAACTATTTCAAGGATAAGACATGCCTACTTTCTATGCTTCTGATATGGTCTATGCTGTCACAGAAAATTAAACTAAGAGGTTAGACAAAATAACAAGGCATTTGTGTTGTGTCATTCTCTAACTGAATACATTTTATTAATCAAACGTGCTATATCTGTACAATCTTTAAGGTTAGCGTAACTTCCTTTCTAAGTGTTCTAATAACCTATGTAGAAGCCAAAGCCTATTGGATTCACTGGAGCTAAAAAGGCCAATATTTTGACCCCTGCTCCAGGTCATGAGGTCACTGGAGATGATGGGTCACTTCTACACTGGCCCCCTGGTAAATCACCTGTCTTCCTGATCAGGGAGGATACCAAGACCCAGAAACAAAAAAAAAATTGGTGTACAGGTGATGTCCTATGCTAGGTGGGTCACAAAGACATAAGCACAGATGTAATTCATATTCTTTGGAGGTCTAAGCAGGTTAGACATAGACAAGATCTTATCACCTTGCATATTACAAATGAGTAATATAAATTTTCTAGGTAAAAAGGAACAACTTCAAAATAGGGTAAAGAATGTCAGGATGGGAGCCGGGCGTGGTGGCGCACGCCTTTAATCCCAGCACTCGGGAGGCAGAGGTAGGAGGATCACCGTGAGTTCAAGGCCACCCTGAGACTACATAGTTAATTACAGGTCAGCCTGGGTCAGAGTGAGACCCTACCTCGAAAAAAAAAAAAAAAAAAAAAAAAAAAAAGAATGTCAGGATGGGGCTGGGCGAGGTGGCGCACGCCTTTAATCCTAGCACTTTGGAGGCAGAGGTAGGAGGATCGCTGAGAGTTCGAGGCCACCCTGAGACTACATAGCTAATTCCAGGTCAGCCTGGACCAGAGTGAGACCCTATCTTGCAAACCAAAAAAAAAAAAGTCAGGATGCTTAGCTCTCTGCTCTGTTGTTTCCTTTTCCTCTTGCTTACTGTTATATGCTATTTAAAGTCATGACAAGCTAGACTCTAGAAGAAGGGATGGCACCCCTTTATCTCAGACCCCATTCAAGGTTAAGCCATGTGTCCCCCAGACCCTGTCCAGAGCCAAAATGGCCAATTGTCTCTAACAAGAAAAAGAAAATGACAAATGGCATATAACTGTTTCTCTTTATAGTTCCTCTCTTTTGAAACCTAAAGTCACCTCTATCAAATGAGATATTTCACTAGACAAAAAGGTAAAATAGATAAACTGAGTCAAGGTACTTGATCAGGTTACAAACTTCTTACATAAGTCAAACATCACACTTACCTAAAATGTATATCAGGGTATAAACAGATATGATAAAAAAGATATCAAGTAAATGATGGCTTAGTGGTTAAGGTGCTTGCCTGGGAAGCCTAAGAACCTAGGTTTGATTCCCCAGCACCCACATAAACCAGATGTACAAGGTGACACGTGTGTTTTAAGTTTGTTTACAGTGACTAGAAACCCTGACACACTCTCTCATCTGTTTCTCTCTAACATCAACAAAGCATAGGATTCCTATATTTAAGGTAATAAAACCAAAGATTACCTTTAAAATAATCTTTAGTCCCTAGACCACCCTAAAACATTCACAAATGGGGGAGCCCATATTCCAGGTTCCCACAGAACAAAAAGAAAAAGTTGTCCCAGGAAACCCCTACCCCCAAAGGACATATAGGCTGTCAAAACAGGAGTAAATGCAGAAATCTTCACACTGGGGCCTATCTTGCCAGTGGCACTGCTTATACGCCATGATGTGAGACATGTGCAGGGCTGGGAGAATGCGGGAGGTACTTGGGCTTGGAGCAGTCCAGGAGGCTGAGCATGGAAATCCTGGCCTGAGCCTGCGTTGCTCCCAGAGGCACATAGACCACACTATGTGTCCCCATTTGATTAGGGGAAAAAACAGAAAAAAAATTTGGGTAAGGATTCCTGTAAAGCCCTACTTTCCTCTACCAAATCTGATTGGAGAAATGCCACCCTTCTTTGAGAAGATGAAAGCCAGGATTGGGCATAACCTGATCTAGACTCTTCACTTTCCTCCACTTTGTTTCAGATGGGACAATCAGCTTCCAGGATAGCCCAAAAGTCTTTGCTAGTCTGTCTCCTTAAAACTGGGCTCATTTAGATGATACAGAGAAAACAGAAATTGCTCATTACTTTTCCCCAGAGACTTACCAAGACTGGTAGCTGAAACAGATAAAAATTTAAAACAGTTGCTCCAGGTGGCAACTTCTGCTTATTATAATCAAAAAGCAAAAGGAAAAAGGAACCACAGAGGGAGATTAAAAAAAAGGGGTAGATGTCACCAGGACATCATAATGGGAATGAACTTTGCTCAGGAAAGGACATTTAATTGGATAAAATCTAATGTTTACCTGATGCCAAGGTTTTAACCAGTAGAGAAACTGAATCTTATGATTAATGCTTCACTCATTAACAGCTCACTTATGCTGATTTGTTATGGTCTAAGGGTTATAAAAACTGGCTTTAAGACTCTCAGTAAAGTAAACTAGGTTCCTCTATTTATCAAAGTTTTAACTATTGGAAAAACTGAGTCTTTTTTTTTTTTTCATTTTTCGGTTTTTCAAGGTAGGGTCTCACTTTAGCCCAGGCTGACCTGGAATTCACTATGTAATCTTAAGGTGGCCTTGAACTCATGACGATCCTCCTACCTTTGCCTCCTGAATGCTGTGATTAAAGGCATGAGCCACCACACAAAACTGAATCTTAAAGGTTCTCGTGTAAGTGTTTAATTTCCAAGGATGAAGTACTCATACCTAAAGACACTGTGACTTTAAAGATAGCTTCTGTTTTATTTATGCTAATTCTTTTGAATGGTCATCACTAGATTTAATCACTTAGGTTTAAGTGATTTAACTTCAGTAACAATAACTTTCATCTTCCTGTTAGGTACAATATGTTGGGATAGCTTGTCTAAGCTTTATCAATTTAAAGTCATGGGTAAAACATAAAATTGTTTTATGTCAATAAAAATTTCAATGGCACATAAACAAAAAGAAATCTTTTGTCTATGCTTGTATTTTGAGGTGTTTGCCTCTAACAGTTTAAATGTTTCAGATCTTATACTAAGGTCTTTGGTCTCTATTGAATTGTTATACAGGGTGTGGTAGTTTGAATGGTTGTACTCCAATAGATTCAGGAGTTTTATTCAAGTTTGTAACTTGATGTCACTGTGGGTGGGTTGTAGGGCCCAGCACTAAGGTGTGGGCGTGGATCTGAAATTCCAGCCCAAACAGTGCTTGGGCTCTGCCTGGGGTTCTTGGAGTATGCTTGCTTGTGGTATTTCTGTGTGGATCTGTGAAAGGGGGCTAGCTACTTCCACCATTATGGAACTTACTCTGGACCTGTAAGCTTCAAATAAGTTCTCTTCCTCCCTTGTTTCTTGTCTGGAGGTTCATCCCAGAACATGGAGCTGACTACAAGAGAACTGGTACCAGAGAGTGGGTTGTTGCTGTGTGATGAATCTGACCATGTGGAGTTTGGTCTTTTGGAACTTTTGTTTTGTAGGAATGGGTATGGACTTGGTACTTGCAACTGAAGATGCTTTTTAGAGCAGTCAGCCACATTTTTTGGACTGTTTCAGTGAGAGTTTGAAAATGCTGAGTGCAGAGAGAATTGTATTTGGAGGCTTTGCTTATGAACTTTCTAAGGGGAAGGAAAAGACTGCAGAAGACTTTGTTGGAACTGGGCTACTGACGTAAGGGCTGGTTGTGTACTGCTGCCCATGCCCACGGAGTTTGATCAAGTTTAAATTTGTAATGGACTGATGTGTTTGGCTAAAGATATGGAACCAAGAAATTTAAGATTTAAAATTGGAAAAACTCAGGCTGGAGAAGATGGCTTAGTGGTTAAGGTGTTTTCCTGCAAAGCCACAGGACCTTGGTTTGATTCCCCAGGACCCACATAAGCCAGATGCACAAAGGGACGCATGCATCTGGAGTTCATTTGTAGTGGCTGGAGGCCCTGGCATGCCCATTCTTTCTCCCTCTTTTTTTGTCAAATAAATAAATATAAATCAGAAAAAGGAGAAATTGAGTTGAGAACCAGCATTCATCTCTCTCTTCTTCCTGACTTGGATGTAATGTGATAAGCTGCATTAAGCTTCTGTTCCATGATTTCCCCATCATGATGGACTATAACTTCCACCTGTGAGCCAAAATAAACCTTTTTTGCTACTTAAGTTTCATTTGTAAATTATATGTTGTGGCAACAAAAACAGCAACAAACACAGAAAATCAGTACTGTGAGTTGTACCATTCCTGTGATAAACCCAATTATATAGTTCATAGGTCTTTAGCACTGCTTTTTAGAAGGAATGTGGAAGAGTTTGAAACTTTGGGCTAGAAAGACCCTAGAATGTTATAAGCAGAACTGAATAGGCCATTTTGGTGAGAATTTAGAAGAGCAGAAGTCTGAGGGAAATGTGGACAATGGAGGTCTAGCTCATGAAGTTTCAGAGGGGATGAGGAGTATTTCAGGAAATATGCCAGAGACCATTCGTGTGATATCTGGTCAAAGAATCTCGCTGTTTTCTACCTATGTCCTGGGAACTTGAGCGAGGCTGAATTCAAATATAATGGACTAATTTGTTTAACAGAGGAAATCTCAAGACAGAATGGCATTCAGACTATGTAATTGTTATTGCTTACTGATCTTATCTGGATCAAGACTGAGGGATAAAGAGGAGCAAAAAGATATGAAATGCATGCAGTTTGATGAAGAAAGGAGTATAATTGAATTTAAATGTGTACACAAAGCAGATTCAGAACCAGCTGCAACTGGTAAAGGTTAGCTCCACTGAAGAGAAACCTAGTGTTCTGCACTGGGACAATAGGAAACAGGCATTGAGGACAAGACTCTACCCATTGAAGGCTGGATTTTGTAAAAATTCAAATATATTTGAAAAGGAAGAGTCGAAACTGAGAAGTGTTTCCCCAGGATCAGCCTCAAAGGTATACAGAGGTCAAGCAACTATTGTCCAAAGGAGTCAGGATACCTTTGAGCTGACTGCAGAACTTGGCAGTGTTGTCCACATGGTACTTGTTCTGTAGTCATGAATGATGGAGAATTGAAGGGAATGTGAAGCCTTGCTCTATGTTCCAGATCGCTGCTGAAGGCAGGCAATGTGTGGCATGTTCTTCGTCCCTGCATGGAGGCCCTGACAGGTCAAGCTGTGAAGTTGAAGCCCAAGTTGCAATGGAGACTTGAGGATGTAGGAGATGCCAGAACCATGTGATATCTACCAAGGAAAGCTGAAGGTTTTGGATGGAATTGGATAAGAGAGAAGCTATATGTGCTTCAGGCAGAGAATCTTTGGGTTCCAATGATTCCATTATAAGCCCCAATTTCTGGATACGGAGCTGTAAGAGTTCCTATTTGTCCTGCTGGATTTTGGTCACTCTTTCTTTTTTTCCCCCCTCTTTAAAAAGTATATTTTTTATTTATTTATTTTTATTGACAAGTTCTTTAATTGTAGACAATATCCCATGGGCATTCCCTCCCTCCCCCCACTTTCCCCTTTGAATCTTCACTCTCCATCATATCCCCTCCCCCTCTTAATCAGTCTCTCTTTTCAGTTTGATGTCATGATCTTTTCCTCCTATTATGATGGTCTTATGTAGGTAGTGTCAGGCAATGTGAGGTCATGGATATCCAGGCCATTTTGTGTCTGGAGGAGCACGCTATAAGGAGTCTTACTCTTCCTTTGGCTTACATTCTTTCTGCCTCCTCTTCCGCAATGGACCCTGGGTCTCTCTTTCACTTGAGTTTTTCCCTTGCTATGCCCCCATTCCTTCCTTTGGAATGAAAACGTTTACTCTGTGCCAATGTATAAAACTATTATTTCCAGCAAGTATGTAACTTTCTTATTAATTCTATAGATTCTCAGCTAAGCAATTGCTTTGAGTCTTAGAGAATTTGGATTTTTTTGTTTTGTTTTTGTTTTTTGTTTTTCAAGATAGGGTCTCCCTGTAGCTCAGGCTGACCTGAGGCCTTGAACTTGTGGTGATCCTCCTACGTCTGCCTCCCGAGTGCTGGGATTAAAGGCGTGTGCCACCATGCCCAGATTTTTGAACAGTATTGGGGTGTTAAAGACTTTTGAAGTTGTCCTGAAAACATTTTTCTTTTCCTTTTTTATGGAGGAATGGATTTATTATAGCTTACAGATCCAGGGGAAGTTCCATAATGGCAGAAGAAAAAATATGGAACACTTCATGAATTTGCATGTCATCCTTGCGCAGGGGCCATGCTAATCTTCTTTGTATCATTTTTAGTATATGTGCTGCCAAAGCGATCACCTGAAAACATTTTTCATTATGAGATGCCCATAAGCCTATGAGGACAAAAAGTGGACTATTATAAAGTCACATGTTAGGTCTCAAGTTGAAGCTGATCTTTTTGTTTTCTTGTTGTTTTCAAGGTAGGGTCTCACTCTAGTTCAGGCTGACCTGGAACTCACTATGCAGCCCAGGCTGGACATCACCTCTGCCACAGCAGGTGGAAAGCAGTATCAGGAGAGTAAGCCAAACTAACACTAATGGGCTAATGAGGGCTAATGAACCTCAAGTTCTGGCTCTAGTAACACACCTCTTCCAGCAAGGCTCCACCTCCCAAACTGCTGGCAGCTGGGGTTCAAGCATTGAGAACACACTAGTTTATGGGGGGGCATCTTGTTCAAATGACCACATTCTGTCCCCACTGCCCCGTCCCATCAGCTGATGGCCATCCATAATGTAAAATACAATGCATTCAGTTAAATTTTAAAATTATCCATAGGTTTTATCAATCCCAACACCATTTAAACACCCAATAGTCCAAGGCCTTTTAACCTGTAAAACCAAATCACATAATGGCACAGAATAAACCTTCACACCTCAAAAGATGGCATTTCAGGGAAAGATTCAATCAATATGACATATCTGCCATATAGAGGGCAAAGGGCTTTCTTAGGTCTCGTATACCCAGAGCTGGGGCCTCACTTAGTGCTAATTTTAAGTTCTGGAAGGCCCCTTGCATCATAGGGGTCCATTCCAAAAGTTGTCCCAGGTCCTTTAGGAACTTCAGAAAAGGGTTTGGCCATTATTTCAAAATTTGGTAGGGAATTTCCTGGAATTTGACTTAAAATTGGACCTGCCACTAGAGGGTGCATAGGTACCACAGCTTGGTTAACTAGCCTGGACTATTTGGTGTTCCTCTGCACTGTTTCAGAACTGGTACCCTGGGGGTATTATTACAAGGCGACTGGCATGGTTTAACTGTTCGTATCTTAGGTGTTGATCTACAACGGGTTATAACCCTCCCTTGGTGTCCCCCCTAATGGTGAGGGCTAAATGAAAAATTGACTGTAAAAGTTTGTAGGAATCATTTTGATAGAACGGAAAGGAAATTAACAAAAAAGAACAATTAAGTAAGTAGGAAAGCAGTGTTAAGAAAGATATAAGCTTCCTCTGAGACTACATAGAGAATTACAGATCAGCCTGGACTAGGGTGAAACCTTACCTCGAAACCAAAACACACACACACACACACACAAACACACACACACACACACACACACACACACACACACACGAAGGATATAAGCATGAGAGTATATATTTGGTAAGGAAGAATTTGGGGATGATATGATTTTTTTTTTGAGGTAGGGTCTTACTCAAGCCCAGGGTGACCTGGAATTTACTATGTAGTCTCAGGGTGGCCTCTAACTCAAGAAAGATTATAGAATATACACAAATTCATGGAAATTAAACACTATTGATGAAATCAAGAAGGAAATTTAAAAAATCTATAGAATCAAATGGCAATGAAATCACAACATACTAAAACCTACGTGATACAATGAAGGCAGTTCGAAGAGGGAAATTTATAGATTTAAGTGTATATATTAAGGAGTTATTGAGATTACAAATAAGTTACTGATACACCTTAAGGCCTTGAAAGAGAAGAACAAGCCAAACCAAAAATCAGTAGATGGAAAGAAATGATGACTATCTGGGCAGAAATTAATGAAATAGAGACCAAAAAAGTACAAAGAACCAATAGAATAAATAACTGGTTCTCTGGAAGGATAAACTCTTATGAAAACCAACCAAAAGAGAGAGAGAAAATACTCCCAGCATTAAAACTAGAGGTTAAACATTATCATTACAACAGATACTAATGAAATTCAGAAAACCATAAGGATATGCATTTAAAACATATCCCACCAAATTGTAAAATGTAAAATGGTTGAATTTCTAGATATATATGATATACTAAAATTAAACCAAGATGAGATAAAACATTTAAATAGATCTATAACGAGTGATGAGATCAAAGCAGTTATATATATATAAAAAAATCAAGCTGGGCATGGTGGTGCACGCCTGTAATCCCAGAACATGGGATGCAGAGGTAGGAGGACCGCCATGAGTTCGAGGCCACTCTGAGACTACATAGTGAATTCCAGGTCAGCCTGAGCTAGAGTGAAACCCTACCTCGAAAAACCAGAAAAAAAAAATCTCCCAACTAAAACACATCCCGGCCCAGATGGATTTATTAGTGCATTTCAGCAGACATTCGCAGAAGAACTAACACCAATACTTCTCCAACTACTCAATAAAATAGAAAAGGAATATTACTAAACTCCCTTTATAAAGCCAGCATTATCCTGATACCAAAACCAGATAAAGATACAATAATAACAACAAAAGTAATGACCAATCTCTCTCATAAAATGAACATAGATGCAAAAATTCTCAACACAATACTTGCAACAGAATGCAGAAACACATCAAAACGATCATTCACCATGATCAAATGGGTTTTATTCCAGAGGTGCATAGATAATTCAACATATGCAAACCAATAAATGTATATACCATGTAAACAAATACAAGGACAAAAATCACATGATCAAGCTGGGTGTGGTGGTGCACACCTTTAATCCCAGCATGTGGGAGGCAGAGGTAGGAGGATCGCCATGAGTTCAAGGCCACCTTGAGACTACAAAGTGAATTCCAGGTCAGCCTTAGCTAGAGTGAGACCCTACCTCAAAAAAAAAAAATGATCAATGATCATTCAATAGACATGGAAAAGACATTTGACAACATCCAACATCCCTTCATGAAAAAATCCTGAAGAAACTGGGAATAGACTAAACATATCTCAACATAATAAAGGCTACATGCAGCAAACCTATAGTCAACATTATACTAAATGGGGAAAAACTCAGAGCATTTTCACTAAAATCAGTAACATGACAAGGGTGTCCGTCTACTTCTTCCACTCTTTGTTTTTTATTTATTTATTTATTTATTTTGGTGTTTTGTTTTTTTTGAGGTAGCGTCTGGCTCCAGACCAGGCTGACCTGAAATTTACTGTGTAGTCTCAGGGTGGCCTTGAACTCATGATGATCCTCCTACCTTTGCCTTCCAAGTGCTGCAGTTAAAGGTGTGTGCCACCACACACAGCTTAATTTCTCTATTGACTGGAAGTCTTAGCTAGAGCAATAAGACAAGAGAGACAATTAAAAGGGATACAAATAGGAAAGGAAAAGTCATCTTTTTTAAAAAAATTTTATTTATTTATTTATTTATTTGAGACAGAAAAGGCAGAGAGAGAAAGAGAGAGAGAGAATATGAGTGTGCCAGGGCCTCTAGCCACTGTAAATGAACTCCAGACACATGTGCCACCATGTGCATCTGGCTTATGTGGGACCTGGAGAAGCAAACCGGGATCCTTGGGCTTTGCAGGCAAATGCCTTAACAGCTAAGCCATCTCTCCAGCCCAATTTTTTTTTTTATAGATGATGATTCTAGTATATAGGACTGTAAAGACTACATCAGAAAACTGTTAGAGCGTATTAACCCTTTAAGCAAAGTGTCAGGATACAAATTTAACAAATGAAATCAGTAGTCTTCCTATACACAAAGAACAAATGTGCATAGGAAATCAGAGAAATAATCTCATTTACAATATCCTCAAAAATTACAATGGCTTGGAATAATTTAAAAAAAAAAAATCAAGGAAGTGAAAGACCTCTACAATGAAATCTTTAAAACTCTCAAGAGAGAAATTGAAAAAAACAATAGGAAATAGAAAGACATCCCAGAAAGAAATGTGAAAATAGTACAAAGAAGTTCCATATACTTTTACCAGACTACCAATTTTAAAAATATTTTGTTGTATTTGTTTTATTCTTTCTTATTTTCCTTTTCCCACGATCATCTTTTCTCCTAAATTCTTTTTTTAAATATTTATTTATTTATTTATTTATTTGAGAGAGAGAGAGAGATTGATTCTGAAATAGGCAGGTAGAGAGAGAGAATGGGCGCACCATGGCCTCCAGCCACTGCAAACAAACTCCAGATGTGTGCTCCCCCTTATGCATCTGGCTTACATGGGTTCTGGAGAATCAAGCCTTGAACCGGGGTCCTTGGGATTCACAGGCAAGTGTTTAACTGCTAAGCCATCTCTCCAGCCCCTCTCCTAAATTCTTCAAGAAAGGTTTCTTGCATATAGTATGACCCTTCAGCTATACTGCTCCTGTGTGCTTTCATATAAAGATCTGTCTTTAAATATCAATAGTATAGGCATCAAATGCAGGAAATTTAACACAGATATACACTTCCATTTTTAATCCATGACATTAAAATTTTGTTTACTGTCCCAATAGTAGTACTCAAGAGAAAATGTCTTGTTGCATTTGCTGTAGGCATAACGTTCAGGTCAGGATTGTGTGCTGTTTTCAGTGGTACAGCTTAGTTATTCAATGACTTATCATAATTTATCATAATTTCTCTATTACACACACATATGCTCCTCTGCTAATTTTCCTGGAGTCTTATTGTAACTGTTTTTTTATTTTAATTTTTTTTTGGTTTTTTGAGGTAGGGTCTCACCGTAGTTCAGGCTGACCTGGAATTCACTATGTAGTCTCAGAGTGGCCTGGAACTCATGACAATCCTCCTACCTCTGCCTCCCGAGTGCAGAGATTAAAGGTGTGCGCCTCCACGTCCACCGGCTGTAACTGTTCTTAATGCTCTACATATTATCATTACCAAGAAGAAAGCTCCAGGTTTGTACGTCAATTTAAAGAAACAATGTAAGCGGCAGCCCCTGGGGATTCCTTGAGGGACTCATGGCACAGTGCTGAGTTAGGCACATGGGGTGGGAGTGACAGGGTCTGTGTTCAAAAGCCAGATCTACTACCACATACTAGCTAGGTGATGCTGGGAACATGTGTCACTTTCCTCAGCTGAAAATGAAAGTGATAACATACCTCAGAGGCTGTTTGGAAGATTAAATAATGAAGGTGAGGAACCCATAGTGAATTCATTTGTGCGCTGAGATTTCCTTTCTGTCAAGTTTGTCTTTTAAAAAAATATTTACTTATCTATTTATTTGGACAGAGAGAGACAGGCAGATAGAGAGTGAACATGGGCATGCCAGGGCCTCCTGCCACTACAAATGAACTGCAGACACATGAACCACTTTGAGCACCTGGTTTTGCGTGGGTCCTGGGGAATCAAACCTGGCATCAGAGTTTGCAAGCAACTGCCTTTAACCACTGTGTCAGCTCTGTAGTTGAAGTTTTTGTCTTAATGTTTATATAACACCCAGTACTCCTCAAGCCTGTTTATAGAAGGAGATGTGGGAGCTCAGGTCATTTTTTTTTCTAGCTTTTTTTAAAAAAAGGCCACCTGGTTTCTGTGCAGACACAGTGCTTTCTCTTTCACATGTTGCACCATGTCAATTTGGCACCAGGCAAAACAGTTTTGCTTATGTCATCGTAGGAAAGAAAATTTGCATCTGTTAACTTGAACATTTTAGCCAGACTTTACTTACATTCTGAAACTCCGTTGTATCCCTTTAGAGGGGTTTTCCTCTTAGATAATACAAAATGTCTTTATCAAGGATAAGTGTTGAGTTTAAAAGGTGTGGACCCAAATCATTTATAGCAGTAAAACATAACTTTAGTTCTACTTTATATTTCCAAATAGGATCCACAATGAGTTAGTAGCACAATCTTGCAGTTCCCAAGGTGTTTTCTTCAAGTTGCGCCATGATACTACCAATTCTTTCACCAGAAATTGTGGGGGTTAATGAAGGAGGAGTTGGGAGGGTGGCATGAGGCTTAATCTCCCCACAATAGTATCCCCAAAGCAACAACATCTCTTTAGGCAGTGGTCCCTGCTTAATTTTAGGTGAAGAAAGTGCAAGATTAAATAAACACTGCAAGTTATTGCTAATTATTATGTAATAGAAAATCATGTGGATTCTGGGAGACTAAAATTACAACTTTTTTAATTAAAAAATTCTAGCTGGTTGTGGTGGCTTATGCCTTTAATCTCAGCACCTGGGAGGCAGAGGTAGGAGGATTGTTGTGAGTTCAAGGTCAGCCTGAGCTACAGTGAGACCCTAGCTTGAAAAAAAAAAATTCTAGGGGCTGGAGATATGGCTTAGTGATTAAGTGCTTGCCTATGAAGCCTAGGCCCGATTCCCCAGTACCCACGTAAGCCAGATGCACAAGGGACACATGCATCTGAAGTTCGCTTGCAGTGGCTGGAGGCCCTGGCGCGCCCATTCTCTCTCTCCCTGCCTACTTCTGTATCTCTCTCTCAAATAAATAAATAAAAAATCAAATTAAAAAAGAAGAAAAAATTTCTAGGGAGCAGTGTTAGCTTGGATTTCTCCACAAAAATCCTTAGTAAAAGGCAAAAGATTTATGTGATCTAGCTTGTATTTCTCAAACTTCTGTAGCAGAAGCCCAACAAGAAGGAAAATATGGACTGTATGATAAAGGGATGGTTGATGACTCAACCATTTTTGAAAAAAATATTTCTTTAAGCCGGGTGTGGTGGCGCACACCTTTAATCCCAGCACTGGGGAGGCTGAGGTAGGAGGATCACTGTAAATTTGAGGACAACCTGAGACTACAGAGTGAATTCCAGGAAAGCCTGGGCTAGAGTGAGACCCTACCTTGAAAAACAAAACAAAACAAATAAACAAAAAATATTTATTTATTTATTTGAGGAGAGGGAGGGAGAGAAAGGAAGAGAGACAGAGAGAGAATGGGCGCATCAGGCCCTCCAGCCCCTGCAAACAAACTCCAGACACATGTGCCACCTTGTGCATCTGGCTTATGTGGGTGTTGGGGAATGGAACCTGGGTTTTTAGATTTCACAGGCAAGCACCTTAACTGCTACGCCATCTCTCTAGCCCCTCCCCCTTTTTGGGACAGAGATTTGCTCTTCAGTTCTGGCTGATCCCAAACTCCTGACCCTCTTCCCTGTCTTATGAGTGCTGGAATTACACAGCTTGCTGCCATCCCCAGCTATGCTTGAGCCTTGTTAACAAAGCTAGGGAGCACAATGCATTTAGCACATGCATTCTTCTTTCTCGTTATCCTTTTATTATTCATGCCCTGTGACTGCAGACTATACTTGTTTGATTTTGGCCATATGGATAAAAATAAGACTGATAAGGGCCCCAGAACTGGGTATCTACCACTCTGCCACTAGAGAGAGCCTCTTTTTCACAAAAATTCCTAGCAGAGCCTTTGATTGGTCCACTGTGGGACAAGTGCACACCTTAGCTCAATTGTTCTTTCCAAAAGGAAGTCCTGGGAGAAGTCTTTGTTGGTTTGTCTTGGAGCAGATGTGCAACTCATGCCAACCAACTGTGGCTAGCATATTGGGTGACCTTCATGGGAACTGTGGGTAGATAGGAGGCACCTGAAAAAGGGGAACGGGGACATGATAGATCACCACTGTTGTGGACAGACTTGTGCTACCCAAATACATATGCTGAATTCCTAAATTCCAGTGTGACATATCTGGAGAGTGGGCCTTGAAAGGAGGGAATTCACAGTAAATGAGAAGAGAAGGGTGTAGCCCTAATCTCCTAGGACAGATGTCCTTTTAAGGAGAGAATAAGACACCAGCATTCACCTCCTCTCACCCAGAGCACAGAGAGGAGGCTATGTGAGGACACAGCAAGAAGATGACCCCTTAGATGTCCTGCCTTCCAAAACTGAAAGAATGTCAATATGCTGTGTAAACCACTCAATCTAACTTTTTGTTGTTATTGTTATTTGAGAGAGATAGAGACAGAGAGGAAGAGGCAGAGAGAGAATGGGCGCATCAGCAGCCTCTCAGCCGCTGTGAACAAATTCCAGATACATGCGCCCCCTTGTGGGCAAGCACAGCATTGCATGCTTGTGTCACTTTACGTCTGGTTAAATGTAGGACCTGGAGATGGAACCAGCATTCTTATGCTTGGCAGGCAGGCACATTAACTACTAAGCCATCTCTCCAGCCCTCAATCTAGCATTTTGTTATTGACAGCATGAACTGGCCACTTCAATCATGATAAAGCATTATTCATTTATACTGTGAAATATTCTGGTTGCCTATTGCACCCATTCTTTCAAATCTAGGCAGCAATATCGTTAGCTACAGTGATTTACAAACATTAGTTTCAGGTAGGCATGGCGGCAAGCAACAGTCACTCTAGCTCTTTGGGAAGCTAAACAGGGAGTATGAGATCAGTCTGGGCAACATCAGAGCAAGACTGCAACTCAGAACACAAACCAAAACATGCAGATACACCCAAACCGAAACACCCCCCAACACCTCATTAAAACCAGGGCATCTCCTCAAATCACCAGGGACTCGGGCTCTTTCTGCTCCACCATCTTCAGCATGACTTCTGAGTTCCAGGTCACCTATAGTCTCAGATGGCTGCCAGAGTCCTAGCTGTCATGTTCACATTCTCAGTCAGCAGAAATGTAAGAGCGGAAATGGTTGGTTTCTTTGTCTATAACTCCTTTAAAACTGCTTCCTAGAAGCCCTCTCACTAGCTTCTATGCATATTTCATTGGACAGAACCCAGTCACATGACCATACCTAGCTGCAAGCAAGGCTGGGAAATGTATCTTCCAGCTGAGTGTTCACTGCCATTAGTAAGTAAGAGGTCTGTTAGTAAGTAGGAATGTGAGAATGGATATCGAACAGAAATTTTGCAGTCACTGCCATAGTTACTATGAGTCTGACACTGTGGTCAGTGCTGGTAATGAGTTTGGCATGGACAGATAATGACAGCCAGTCTCTAAAGAGGACCCAATGGGGAGAGGCTCCAGGACAGGTGGGAATCAGCCTGGGGCAGAGGTGAGCCTCTTGTGCTTTGTGGAAGTAAGATGAGTGGGTGGGTGGACGTAAACCTTTAGATGAACTGGTGGTGAGGTGTGCTGCCAGGGCTCCTGCTGATTGACATTTATTGTCCCTGAGAAGAAAAGGCAATGGAAGCACAATGATCAATATAGGACTGGAGAGATGGCTCAGCAGTTAGAGGCACTTGCTTGCAAAGCCTGATGACCTGGGTTCAATTCTCTAGCACCCACATAAAGCCAGATGTATGAAGCAACATGTGCATCTAGAGTTTGTTTGCAGTTGGCAGGAGGCCCTGGCATACCCATACTCACTCACACTCTCTCTGACTTTCTCAAATCAAATAAAAATATTAAAAAATAATCAATACAAGTAAAAGGCTCTTTTTCATAAGGAAGGGCATAAAATACCTCTGACAAACTTTTAGAGAGTTCCAGCAGGGTTCATAACAGGGCTTAGCTTCTGTAGTTTGTTCTTTGTAGGTAGGATTATTTTCCTAATTAAAAAAAAATGAAATCTGGAAGATTGAAATAGGGTAAAGAACCCCTGATCCTTTTCTGAACAGTTAAAGTGCTGTGAGTTGTAATAGATGCCTGGGTTGGGGACAGGGAGAGAACCTGCCTCAGCATGTCCTACCTCTGTACATCACTAGGCCAACCACAGCTTCACACAGAAGAACAGGCTGGATCCGATGTCATCCAAAGCAGGGCTACGTAGTAAATGAAATGACTTCCTATGGAAATCTGTAGTTTCGAGGCTGGGACTGTAGCTCCGTGGCAGAACACACACAGCATGCATGAAGGTATAGTTTTTTTTGTTTGTTTGTTTTTTCGAGGTAGGGTCTCACTCAAGTTCGGGCTGACCTGGAATTCACTTTGTATTCTCAGGGTGGCCTCGAACTCATGGCAATCCTCCTACCTCTGCCTCCCGAGTGCTGGGATTAAAGGCGTGTGCCACCACGCCCGGCATGAAGGTATAGTTTTTATCACCAACACTAAAATTTAAAATACCTGTAATTTATAATTTAAAACAACACATTTTCTTTCTTTTTTTAAGATTTATTTTTATTTATTTATTAGAAATAGAGAGAAAGAGAGAGGAGGAGGAAAGAATGGTGCTCCAGGCCCTCCTAGCCACTGCAGACGAGCTCCAGACATAGTCACCACCTTGAGCATCTGGCTTACGTGGAACCTGGAGAATCAAACCTGGATCCTTAGGCTTTGCAGGCAAGCTCCTTAACCACTAATCCATCTCTTCAACCCAAGCAACACATTTTCTATGCTTATCTTCATATCACTATAAGAACAGCTGGTCTTTTAGAATTTAGCTGTTGTTTTTCATTAGGAAGATGTTTAATTAATGCTATAGAATGGGGTGCAGTGGTATGTTTTGAAGGTAGGATGGATATGGTTCCTATTAGAAATACAAGGAATGAGAGAAAAAAAGAAGTCAAGGAAGATTTCAAAATTTAAAAAAAATTATTTATTTTGAGAGAGCAAGAGACAAAGAGACACACAGAGAGAGAACAGGCATGCCTGGGCCTTTAGCCACTGCAAATGAACTACAGATGCATGCACCCCCTTGTGCATCTGCCTTATGTGAGTCCTGGGAAATTGAACCTGGGTCCTTAGGCTTTGCAGGCAAATGCCTTAACTGCTAAGCTATCTCTCCAGCCCAGGTTCCAAGATTTTTGAGCAACTAGGAAAGTTGCAATACTATACTGTGGTGGGTATGTATGTATGTATGTATGTATGTATGTATGTATCACCTTAAAATATGCCACTTTGGTGTGCTGGTAACTGAAGTGAGTCTTGAGAAGTGTAGATATAGACAGAAATCAGCATCATGTTCAGTCCAAATTTGTCACAGGCTGTTATCTCTTTTTTTAAGGGTTGTCCCCAGACAGGCATCTTTTATCTGAGAGACTTAAAAAATATTTTATTTACTTATTTGCAAGCAGAGAGAAACAACAAAACCACACACACACACACACACACACACACACACACAGAATGGGTGCACCAGGGACTTCAGCCACTGCAAACAAACACCAGATGCATGCATTTATGCATCACATGGTACTGGGGAATCAAACCCAGGTCATTAGGTTTTGCAGGCAAGTGCCTTTACCACTAAGCCATCTCCCCAGCCCAAGTCCTTTTATCTCCATAACATGACAACTTCTATTTCCCAAATAACTTCTTCCTTCCCTTCTCATAACTTTGTTGTTGCCCCTTCCCCCACAATAAAACTCTGAACTGTTATTCCTTCCTGTATCTGGGGTTATTTAAACTTCAGTCATCCAATCCTTCCTTGAGTCTCATAGTTGGTGGGGTTTTTGTATGTATAAGTGGCACTAAACATGCTTTTTCCCCTCTCTTCTTAATCTGTCTTTTGTCACTCTTAATTCATGGCCCAACAAGGAAACTTGCAGAAGGAAGCATTTTTTTTTGCTCCCTCACAGAAATATTTCTGTCTTAGTGGTGTACATATGGAAACCATAAGTAGACAGTTCATAACTTATTTCATAACATGTAAACAACGTTTAAAGCCATAAGACAGGACAAGGTAACCAAGGCAGAAACCGAGACCTGCACAGTGGGTCCTATAATGCTTCAGTGATGACGGGACCAAGACAATCCATTAGAGGAGACAAAGGGAATGCCTCAAGAAAGGAGTTGGGAATATGTGACGTCTTTGGAGTGAAGAAAATGTTTCAAGAGCCAGTTGCTTAGTGACGTATGGAGCAAAGACCACCATGACAAGCACATCTTTCCCAGAAAATAGGGCAGAGATGGATTAGCACATGGCAGGGATTGCCCAACATCATGACAATGGGCATGTCTAAGCTCTTGGAATTCAAAACCCTGTTGTCCTTCATTAAAGCTCTTAGGGGAAAAAACGAGTCTACCTATGTGCAAAGTCAATTGTATGTACATTTTTTCTTGACAATGTTTTGTTAAATGAGGATTCTCACTTTCTAGTAAAACAAAGAAAGAAAAATTGAACGTGGACTGGCGTGATGGCTTTGTGGTTAAGGTTTTTGCCTCCCAAGCCAAAGGGCCCAGGCTCAACTCCCCAGGACCCACAGAAGCCAGATGCACAAAGTGGTGCATGCGTCTGGCATTTGTTTGCAGTGGCTAGAGGCCTTGGTACACCCATTCTCTCTTTCTCTATCTGCTGTTCTCTCATAAATAAATAAAAATATTTTTAAATATCTGAAAAGATTTAAAAGGACAAGATTTTTTTTCCTTTTTTGTGCTTCTTTCCCTCTCCCTCCCTCCCTCCCTTTCTTCTTCCCTTCCATCCTTCTATCCTTCTATCCTTTCTTTTGTGGGGGCATGGTCTCATTTAGGCCAAGCTGACCTGGAACTTACTCTAGCCTCAGGCTGGGCTCTAACTTATGATTCTACTATGTCAACTTCCCAAATGCTGGATTCTAAGCATGAGCCACCATGCATGACCTTAACAGAAGAAATTGGAGAGATGGCTTAGCGGTTAAGGTGATTGCCTGCAAGGCCAAAGGACACAGGTGCAATTCCCTAGGACCCACGTAAGCCAGATGTACAAGGTGGTACATACATCTAGAGTTTGCAGCAGCTGCAGCCTCTGGAGTGCCCATTCTCTCTCTCTCCCTCCCCCTTTACCTTCCTGTTTCTATCTCTCTTAAATAAATAAATAAAAAATTTAAAAAGTTTAGAAAAAAAAGTGTTTTACAAAATAAATAAATGAAAGCTCTCTAGAGATTGGGGAGATGCTCAGAGGTTAAACACACTTGCTTGCAAAGCCTGCTGACTGGAGCTCACTTCACCAGCACCCTTGTAAAGCAGGGCACAAAGTGATGCATGTGACTGTGATCCCAACACAAGCTATGACAATGGGAGGTGGAGCCAGACTGGATTCAAGAGACCCTGTGTCTAAGAAGGTGGAAGAAGAGCACAGGCAACAGTCCCCTGATCTCCTTGTGCACCTGGCTTTACATGGGTTCTGAGGAATGGAACCCAGGTTGTTAGGCTTTGCAGACAAATGCCTTAACTGCTGAGCCATCTCTGTACTCTTTTTTTTTTTTTAAAAGAAAGAAGAAATCAGGTCCTCAGCAGATTCAGTAAGTGTTAAAAATCATGCAGCCAAGGGCTGAGAAAGCTCTAATCAGATCTGTGGACTTCCGGTACCACTGTCTTTTTAATATATTTTTAAAATTTTACACAATGCTAATATATTATATAATTATATATAATAATATAATAAATTTTATTTTGTATAATAATAATTTTGTATAATGATAATAATAATAAATTTTAAATTGTATATTCTATCTGGAAAATATTTTGGCAGAACATGGTGTCAGTATCTGTGGTCCCAGTTGCTCTGGAGGCTGGAACAGGAGGATTGCTCTTTAGTCCAGGAACTTGAGACAAGCCCAAGGGCAAAATAGCAATATATTACCTCAGAAAAAGAACATATTTATATCATAAACCATTTATATTTATATGCTATATAATATATATTAATATATATTTATACAATATATATGTTTAACCCAGTCTAGAAGTCATAAAAATAGCAACAGATTGACTACAAACAATTTTAAAGCTTTTGTGTGTCCCAAGAGGACATAAAATTACAACAAATAGGCTGGGAAAAGCATCTGTGATATGTATATTTTTTTCTCAGAAAAGATTATATATAAAAAATTCAAAGAAATAAAATATAAAATAATTCAGATTATTATATAAAACCCTGGTTCCTGCAAAGGGGTATGCATCTGGAGTTCATTTGCAGTGGCTGGAAATTCTTTCTCCCCTCTCTTTCTCTCTCTCTCTACCTGCCTATTTCTGAAAATAAATAAATAAATAAATAAAATAAATAAAATAAAAATTAAAAAGAAAATAATTCAGGAATAAAGCAAATATATAAAAAATAAGGAATAAATAAGAGTAATAAACATAAAATACCCTCAAGAAGGAACCCATCAGACCAACAAGCATTAAATTCAGATATTGTTGGCAAAGTCTTCTTAAATAAATAGTTGATAGTGGGCTGGGAGAATGGCTTAGCAGTTAAGGCATTTGCCTGCGAAGCTAAGGACCTCAGTTCGATTCCCCAGGACCCATGTACACCAGATGCACAAGGGGATACATGTGTCTGGAGTTTGTTTGCAGTGGTAGAAGGCCCTGGAGTGCCCATTTTCTCTGCCTCTTCCTCTCTCTCTCAATTAAATAAACAAAGAAAATATTTTAAAAAATTGTTGATAGTATTTACCAAAGCAGAAGTTATTTTATTTCTTCACTCATTAATTCCATAGTTAGGCATTTGTCCTCTGTTTCTTCCCTCCACTGTCCTTACAAAATTCCCATCTAAATGTAATGATCAGTGTGACAGGATTAATTACAGAAATAGATATAGTAATAAATTGGTAACAATATGAAAGTTTCTTAACAAAATAGACAAATGAATTGTAGCACACTTATTCTATGGGATATAATACAAATGCTTTAAAAATGAGTTAACAAGGGCTAGAGAGATTGCTCAGTGGTTAAAGGTGCTCAGCTTATGAAGCCTGCTGGCCTAGGTTTGATTCCCCCAGTGTCCACATAAAGCCAGATGCACAACATGGCACATGCATCTGACTTGGTTTGCAATGGCTAAATAAATAAATAAATAAAATAAAGAAAAAAAAAATCCCTAGCAAGCTATCCTCTCTCTCACAAATAAATAAATAGTTAAAAAAAAAACCCAAAAAACAACAGAGAGCTGGGTGTGGTGGCGCACGCCTTTAATCCCAGCACTCGGGAGGCAGAGGTAGGAGAATCACCGTGAGTTCAAGGCCACCTTGAGACTACATAGTGAATTCCAGGTCAGCCTGAACTAGAGTGAGACCCTACCTCAGAGAAAAAAAAAAGAAACAACAACCTGGACAGTAAAACATGAAAGACCAGTTTGTTGAGCATGATGATGGGGCAGGCATGAGAAGGAGATGGGAAGAGATGCTGTTACCTTTCACTCTGCTTGTATTAGTATCACTGCTTAAAATTGTATATTTGACAGGTGAGTCCAGACACAACTACCTGGATCCCAGGTCCCTTCTTCAGTCTGTTTCCCATCACTGCGATCCTTCATTTCTGGTTCCTCACCCTCCCTTTTGGCCTGCGCTGTCTGCCAACAAATACCACACATGAGTCTAGGTGTTTACCTGGACTCCACACACTTCCTCCAAGTCCATGGTGCCCACCACAGGGACCCCACATTTGAGGACAGGCACCCCTAACCAGATCCATGGCTGCTCTTTCACTTTACTGAACCTCAGAACCTCCCTCTAACCTGTACCACCGACCCCAGATCACCACACATGAATCCAAGTCCTGGCCACCCTGCTCTTGCAAACACGCTCCTCCTGCTTGTGCTGCTAAAACTTCACGTGGGAGTCTAAACTCCGCCAAACCATACATCTGTCCCTGGCACACTCAGTCTACCACGAAAATTGAGTTCATGACGTCAGTGAATGTGTGGCCTCAACCCTTAACATAATCTCCCCTTTCACTGCTGCACACCTGACTCCTTAGGATAGAGTATGAGCTACCTTCATCCTGGTATGCCACACATACCCTGGCCTATGAGACCAGGAGCCATTCACGTTCTGTACTTGAACTGAGATCACTTCACCTACCCCATTCATGAGTTAGCAACAAGTGTTTCTATGACTGAACTTTAAGCAGCCCTGAGTGAAGACCAGCCAAGGCAAGGGACTAGCAACCACTGATCCAAATACTCACTCAACACAGGTGTGCCAATGAACCATCTCCAGATGCATAAGTCCTAATGCAAAGCAAATAACATGAAAAGCCAAGGCACTATGTTACCTCCAAAAATTACTAATCCCACAGTAATGGCCCCTAGTGAGAGCCATGTAGAGGAAATTCCAAAGCATTCAAAATATTTTTTTTTTTTTTGGTTTTTCGAGGTAGGGTCTCACTCTGGTCCAGGCTGACCTGGAATTCACTATGTAGTCTCAGGGTGGCCTCGAACTCACGGCAATCCTCCTACCTCTGCCTCCCGAGTGCTGGGATTAAAGGCATGAGCCACCACGCCCGGCTTCAAAAGAATTTTTATACATATTGAAATACAAATTAATGCCTGAATGAATCCAAAGAGAATAAGAAAAAGCTCTTTAATGAATTCAAAGAAGATACCATTAAGTGTCTGAAGACATTCCAAGGGAACACAAACAACTGAATGAAATGAGGAAGTCAAAACAGGATGTAAAAATAGAATAGGAAGACAGAAATACTGAAGAAAAACCAAACTGAAATGATGCTGGAAATGAAACGTATAGTAAGTCAGGTAAAAGTGCTGTAGAAAGCCTCACCAACAGAATGGGTCATTTGGAGGACATCAAGGATTGAGACAGAAATTAGATCAGTCAGTCCAAGTCAGTGATAAGTTCAAAAGATAATGGGATATCATAAGAAGACCAAATTTAATAAAATAATGGGGAAGAAAAGAAGGATAAAAATTCCAGAAGACAGGCAGAAGGATTATTTTTAATAAAATTGTAGAAGAAAATTTCACCAATCTAGGATAAGTGATGCACATCTATGTACAAAGGTATAAAGACCATCAAATAGACAGGACCAGAAAAGAAATTCTTCATGCTATATTATAGCCAAGGCACTATATATACAGGAAAAAAGATTGCGCTAACAGTGGTGAGAGAAACATCAAGTCATGTGTAAGCACGCCCATCAGAAAAAAAATGCTAAGTTTTCAAGTGGAAGCTCTAGCAACCAGAAGGGCTTGGAATAATGAGCTTCAGGTGATGGAAAAACCACAGATGCAAACCTAAACTCTATATCCATAATAGAAGGGGAAAGAAAAACTGCGTTATAAAAGCAGGCTAAAGGAAATGGGGACGACTAAACCAGCTCTACAGAGATTACTGGAAGAACTACTTCAGACTAATGTGGAGGAATGTTACTTAAAACTTAGGAAATAGGAAAAAACCCAATACTTTGTAAACTTAATAAAAATATACTTGCAAAATGGTATAGAATGAATGGAGGTATCCTAAATGGATGGATAATGCTGCTGCAAAGATGGTTGATCAAACAAATATCAATGCCCAGAATGGGATTCTTCCCTGTGAGTTGACCAAGGCTCTCAAAATAGTACAGGTTATTGCCATTGCTTTTGGCTGCTCACCAGAGTTAAATGGTAAGACCCCTTTGGCTGTAGGACATAGAGAAATCAAGCTGGAAGTGAGCTGGTAGCTTCTTCCCTGCTGGCTAGCTGGCACAGTGTTGGAAGGTGCTATGCAAGCTGCTGAGGGAGAAAAGTTACAAGTGATGCCACCCAGCAGCTGCATTCTACAACACTGACCTATCAGGCAGGATACACCTCTGGTGCAATTGTGGCATGACTGTCATGGGTGCTGTCTGGATTGAGGCCTGCTGCATAAGGGAGAATTCATGCCTGGCCAAAAGCTTGCCAGGCATAGTGGCCCACTCCTTTAATCCCAGCATTCGGAAGGAGAGGTAGGAGGATCGTTGTGAGTTCAAGGCCAGCCTGAGACTATACAGTGAATTCCAGGTCAGCCTGGGCTAGAGCAAGGCCCTATCAGAAAACCAAAAAAAAAAGGGGGGGGGGCTGGAGAGATGGCTTAGCAGTTAAGACATTTGCCTGCAAAGCCAAAGGACTCTCTAGGACCCACGTAAGCCAGATGCACAAGGGGGCACATGCATCTGGAGTTCGTTTGCAGTGGCTGGAGGCCCTGGTGTGCCCATTCTCTCTCTTAAATAAATAAATAAATAAATTAATAAATTAATTAATTAAAAAATATTTTTAGAAAAGGGGGAGGGACAAAAAGAATGTAACAGCTGGGGACCAGGGTGGTGGAGCACTGTGGAACTCTGTCATCCAGACCTGACAGGACAATTGAATTCATGAACTCATAGCAACTGTGGTTACTTGCACAAGACCTGCACATGATGGACAATCAACACTGTCTTATTGACAGGGGACAGACTCAAGAGGAGCTAATGACAGTTAATAGTTGCTGAGGTAGCAACTCTTTGCAGAGTACTTAGAGAGGTTAGTATCCAGCAAGTTTCTAGAAGGCATCCAAAAATTTAGGAATGTACTATTTTTAGAAAACTATTTTGGGCTGGAGAGATGGCTTAGTGGTTAAGGCATTTGTCTGCAAAGCCAAAGGACCCAGGTTCAATTCCATAGTACCCATGTAAAGCCAAATGCACAAGGTGACCCATGAGTCTGGAGTTTGCAGTGGCTAGAGTGCCCATTCTCTCCCTCTCTCTCTGTATCTGCTTCTTCCTCTCTCTCACTCTTTTAAATAAAGAAAAAAATACTTAAAAATATAGCTGCTGTGGGACAGGGAGTCGTTCTCTTGTTACCAGAGTTATGGTCAGAGCTTGTGCCCTAGCAGTCTTAAGTTACCCAACAGGCTTGGCCACCCATGCTCAATAAGACAACTAAAAGATGCAGATTAATCACGAAAAGCCAGAAAAGGTGATTTATTCAGAGAGAAGAGGGACAATACAATCCAGTAACCTTCCCCCAGTACATCTTTGGGGATCTGACATCAGGTTTGGGTTTAAGTAGAAGTCAAGAGTGCATAGCTAAGCAGTCCTGGTCAAGGTACAATTCCACTCACTATTATCTGGGCTCCAGCCTCTCCTGCAAGGTAGTCTATCAAGTTGCCAGCACGGTGTGCTCTCTCTGGGGAGACACGTTTTCCCTCTGACTGGCACCAGGCTTTACCCTTCTTTCTTTCTTTCTTTCCTTCCGTCCTTTTCTTTCTTCCTTCCTTTCTTTTAAAAATATTTTATTTATATATTTGAGAGAGAGAGAGAAAGGTAGATGGAGAGAGAGAGGTAAGATGAAGAAAGAGAATGAGTGCTCCAGGGCCTCTAGCCATTGCAAACAAACTCCAGATGCATGTGCCACCTTGTGCATCTGGATTATGTGGGTACTGAGGAATCGAACCTGGGTCCTTTGGCTTTGCAGGCAAGTGCCTTGACTGCTAAGCTCTCTATCCAGCCCTTTCTTTCCTTCCTTCTTTCTTTCCTTCTTTCTTTTTTTTTCTTTTTTTTTTTTTTTTTTTAGAGGCAGGGTCTTACATGTGCCACTATGCCTGGCTCCAGCTTTTTCTTTTTTTTTTTAAAAATTTTTGTTTATTTTTATTTATTTGAGAGTGACAGACAGACAGACAGAGAAGGAGGCAGAGAAAGAGAGAATAGGCACACCAGGGCCTCAAGCCACTGCAAACGTATACCAGATGCACGCGCTACCTTGTACATCTGGCTTACATGGGTACTGGGAGATCGAGCCTTGAACTGGGGTCTGTAGGCTTCACAGGCAAGCACTTAACTGCTAAGCCATATCTCCAGCCCTTTTTAAAATTTTTGTTTATTTTTTTAATTATTTGTTTGAGAGCAACAGACAGACAGAGAGAGAAAGAGGCAGAGAGTGAGAGAGAGAATGGGCACATGAGTGCCTCCAGCCACTGCAAACGAACTCCAGATACATGTACCACCTTGTCCATTTGGCTTATGTGGGTCTTAGGGAATCGAGCCTCCAACCTGGGTCCTTAGGCTTTACAAGCAAGCGCTTAACCGCTAAGCTATCTCTCCAGCCCAGCTTTTTCTTATAGTATGAGATTCCTAGGGAAATTCTGGTTTATTTGGCTTCATTGTTGCAGTAGTTTTATAATCACAGAAAATGGGACATGTGCCTCTTTAGAATGTCTCGCTTTGTGCAAGGCCAGTTACACTCTTCGGTGGTGCAGCCTGGGAGAAGTGTTCCGGAGGTCCAGCCAGTGTTGGCAGAAGCTTCCTGGCTCCCTGTCGTCGGGAGTACAAATCTGCACAATTCCTTGCATGGGATTAGTGGGGATCACTGTGAACAGCCCCTGATGGACTCAATGGTGAGAGCTCAGCCTTTCTAAAATTCTTTTTTTTTTTTGTAAAATATTTTTAAACTTTTTATTTATTTATTTATTTGCAAGCAGAGAGAGAGAGAGAATGGGCGTGCCAGGGCCTCTAGCCACTGCAAAGGAACTCCAGATGCATGTGCCCCTCATGCATCTGGCTTATGTGGGTCCTGGAGAATCGAACCGGGATCCTTTGGCTTTGCAGGCAAACGCCTTAAACACTAAGCCATTTCTCCAGCCCCATTTCTAAAATTCTTTTTTTTTTTTTGGATTTTTATTTTTATTTATTTATTTGAGAGTGACAGAGAGAGAGAGAGAGAGAGAGAGAATGGTGCACCAGGGCCTCCAGCCACTGCAAACGAACTCCAGATGCATGTGCCACTTTGTGCATCTGGCTTACGTAGGTACTGGGGAATTGAGCCTTGAACCGGGGTTCTTAGGCTTCAAAGGCAAGTGCTTAACCACTAAGCCATCTCTCCAGCCCCCCATTTCTAAAATTCTTATTCAACATGCAAAACTCACTAATAACATATTGACAGCAGGAATATCTGTTGTCAACTGTCTCAGATAAGCCAGTTTAGGTCCAAGTGATCATGTCTGTAATACTTCAAAATCTCCTCTATAATTGTGCTAATGACTGTTCATCTAATAAATGATTGGAGATTTAAAAATGTATTTCCATGAATTATTGTGCAGTTTGGAAATAAAAATGTGTTCTCTTTACTATTGTCTTCTCTCTTGTGCTTTTGTAATGCAATTCTGAGGCAGGATGTGGACAGAAAGAAAACAATAAGGCTATTGACTTCTGTGAGCACTCGAGTTCCAGAATTACACTATTTATGAGCTCCTTCCTGTGCTGTGAACTTTGTAAGTTTAAGCTGCCTTTAAGGTTAGAGACAGTATTTTGTTTTGCTTGCATTTTCAAGAAAATTACCTCAGGGAAGGACTGTGTTTCTGATACATGGTGCTCAGCATGGTGTTGGTGTTTTCCTCTCACAAAACTCAGCCAGATGCTCTGATTGCCCTGATTGAAAATGGACCTTTTAAGACTATGCCTCTGGGGCAATATCCCCTAGTTATGACACTTATGAGAACTGGTTGAGAACTTGTATTTCTGAACATAAACTGATGGCAAATCTAGATATAAGAGGTGTACAGTGGTTGTCTTAAGAGAAAAATGCAACAATTAAAAAGACTACGAGAACCCTGACATGAAACATTATTTGCAATTTAGTGGTATAATCTTAGCAGTGGGAAAGAGATGTAGTAAACATTCTATCAAGCCTTTGTTAGGTTTCCCTATAATTTTGTCTGAACTGTGACAGCCAAAAAACGGGCATATGATCCAGTCCATGAAATTGGTGTAATTACTTCATAGAGAGATAAACGGCCACAGAACTGGACATCTCTGGGCATATAAAATATAATTATGTTTTCAGTACTGTATTCTTACTGACTCAGAATGAACACAGCCTTGAAAGATCCAGTAAATGGAGAGGAGCATGGAGATCATGGCACATGGTACCATCTCCATTCTCTTAACACTGAGAGGAAGCCGCTTGTGCCCAGCTGTTCACAGTGCAGGGAGGTTTGGGAAAGTTCTGGTCTCCTGAGTTGGCCTTTTTGTGATTGAAGAGTCGGTTAAATCCTGAGTGTGAGAATTCTTCTCCAGGCTTCTCCAGGCTGGTCTCCAGGCTGGAAGAGATGTCCAGTCTGGGCTCTCCATGCTACTTCAGAAAGGGAGAAAGAGGGTACCCAGACAAGAACTCTAGCCTCTTCCAACATGGGATTAAGCTTACATTATGAGATTCTGCAACTGATTGTGTTTGGGGAAAAGGGGATCAATTGCTAACATGCATTTTGAGACCATCTACCCTATGCCATAGTTATGCTCAGTCCTTGAGAAGGAGAGATGACTGAAAACATAAGAACAGAGCATCCTGGGAATATGCCAGAAGGCAAATCAGCAACCTACACTAGCTGAGAGCCACATCTTGAAACACACACATCTTTAGCCAGGCGTGGTGGCACACACCTTTAATCCCAGCACTCGGGAGGTAGAGGTAAGAGGATTGCCATGAATTTGAGGCCACCCTGAGACTACATAGTGAATTCTAGGTCAGCCTGGCTAGAGTGAGACACTACCTCAAAAACCAAAAAAAAAAAAAAAAAAAAAAAAAAAAAAAGGCTGGAGACATGGCTTAGTGGTTAAGGCACTTTCCTGCAAAGCCTAAGGACCCAGGTTCTATTCCCCACTACCCACGTAAGCCTGATACACAGGTGGCACATTCATCTGGAGTTCATGTGCAGTGGCTGGAGGCCCTGACATACCTATTCTCTCTCTCTCTCTGTCCCTATCTGCTTCTTACACTCTCTCTCTCTCAAATAAATAAAATTTAAAAATATATATGAAAGATTTTTAAAGATAAGACTTGAGTTTACAAACTGCAAGGACACATATAAGCAGAAAGCATTAAGTCCCCTTTTACCCAAATTCCTTTGGCCCCAGAAGTGAAAAATCACTAACCATGATACGTGACCGTGACCGACTGCATGAAAGGGTATGTAACCATTAGTCCAGGATCTCATGTTCTTAGAATGCGGAACCAAAGCTAACTTAAGCCGAACAAAGAAACTGGAGAGATTCAGGGAGGGAACTGTGCCAGAAAAACCAGGGAGATTGAACTGCCTCCAGTACTCAGACAACGAGGAAAAAATTTCAAAACCTGCCTTCAGTGTTCAAGAGGTGCGCCTGCCTTTAGTGTTCAGATTGGTGACCGACCTTGCAGGATTGAAAATAAACTGTCTCACTTTTCCTGCTCAGAGTCTTTCATAATGAAAGGTGGATAGTTCTAACAATCTCAACTTGTATTTCACTTGGGACGAAAGTGCCAAGAGCAAAGATGGAATCCAAGGTGTCTCCCTGGGCTGAACAGGGATGTGGATAGAACGAGAATGTAGCTCCCTTCCAACCGACCACAGTGGGAAGGAGATGCTCTCAAAGACAGACTGCCCTGGAGGTGTTTGTAGATCATAGAATGCTGTCATCTTTAAACTGGACAAAAGCTTTTTAGATGTTGGATAAATTTATAGTTATGGTGACATGCACTATGGAAATGTTCTTGACATAAGACCAGATATCTTTATCAGGTTGAATAAATAAGAATCTTAGTCTTGTTATTTCTGTCTCAAATACTGCTTTCCCTCATTATGCCTTTGGAGAACAAAGCAAACATATGATTATTTATTTCTTTTAAAATGTTTTATTTAGTTATTTGAGAGAGAGAAAGAGAGAGAGCCTAGATGTTCCCGGGCCTCCTGACACTGGAAATGAACTCCTGACACATGTGCCACTTTGTATATCCGGCTTTACATGGGTACTGGGGAATCAAACCCGGGTGAGCAGGCTTTGCAAACAATACCTTTGAACAACTGAGCCATCTCTCCAGCTTATATATGGTAATTTATAAGTCAAGATATTTAATATTAATATTTCATTGGTGATATAAAATATTTTCCTTTAGGATATGGAAAGTAAGATAGATATTGTTGCAGTCAAGTTCACATTGCTGGCAGAAATCACCCAATCAAGAGCAGCTTGTGGGAAAAAAAAGAGGTTTATTTTGGCTTACAGGCTTGAGGGGGAAGCTCCATGATGGAAGGGGAAAATGATGGCATGAGCAGAGGGCAGACATCACCCCCTGGCCCACATCAGGTGAACATCAGGAGCAGTAGTGTGTGCCAAACACTGGCAAGGGGACACTGGCTATAACACCCATAAGCCCACCCCCAACAATTCACTGCCTCCAGGAGGCTTTAATTTCCAGTTGCCATCAGCTGGGTAACCTAGCGTCCAGAACACTTAAGTTTATGGGGGACACCTGAATCAAACCACCACATTCTGCCTCTGGCCCCCATAAACTGATAACCATCATGATGTAAAATGCAATGCATTCATCCAACTTTAAAAGTCCCCATAGTTTTTATCAATTCCAATGATGTTCATACATCCCCATAGTCTAAGATCTTTTAATTGATCCATAATACCAAAAAATCCACCCCCACCCCAAAACCCATAATGGCACAGAACAAGCATTCACACTGCAAAAGATTGCATTGGGCAAAGCAAAGAAATATTCAACCAACACAAGATTTAAAACAACCAGGGCAAGCATCAAACTCTGTAACTCCAAGTTCAACAACTCTAGTCAGTAACAAATCCCCAAGTCCAATAATTCTAACTAGCAACAAGTCTCTGGAATTTTAATTCTGCCCCTTCAGCTAGGCGACTCACAGTCCTGGAAAACTTCATCTGGGGCTGGCAGCTGTCCTCAGCAGCCATCTCGTGGTCCCGGCATCTCACTGGGTCTCCAGTGCAACCCACAGTTTCATCCTTATGGCCCCATGGGGTCTCCATGCAGGCATCCAGCAATCCTGCTTCACACTGCCCACGACTATTTCCAAAACACAAGACCATGTTGCAAATTCAATGACCCTCTCTTTCCTGCATTTCTTATACTCCCATAATACCAGGCAGGGTGCCAATTTGTTAATCCAAGGGGGAATAAAGCAGACTTTGAAGAACAGGGCACTCCTTGAACACTCAGACCCCTTCAAAAGAGTCTGCATTCTTTCTGTTACCCCAGTGCAGGTCAGCTGGCCCAATTTCAAAGGTTGTAATCTCTCAATTGCAGCTGAATGGGCAGAATGCACCCAAATTATATATATATAATTTTTTTTTCCTGTGCCATATCCCTCTGCTCACACCAGTTCATTTCTACGCAAAGCAACCCTGCACAAGTTCTCAGGACATGGGCCTACTAGCAAACTTCTCACACAAACTGCTAGCTCAGTCCAAGCAAAGCTCTTTCTCACCCTCATAAGCCAAACCTCACAGTCCATAGTTCTTCAAGTCCATCAAGCTGTACTTACAGCACTGCAAGGAGTCTCTTAGGCCAAGGGTTCAAATCCTTCCACATTCCTCTTGAAAATCAGCTCCAAAAGGCCAAAGCCACACAGTCAGGTGTCTAGCAGCAATCCCCCTCCTCAGTACCACTCTACTGTTTCAGTCAGGTTCGCATTGCTGGCAGAAATCACCCAACCAAGAGCAGTTTGTGGGAAAAAAGAGGTTTATTTTGGCTTACAGGCTCAAGGGGGAAGCTCCATGATGGCAGGGGCAAACGATGGCATGAGCAGAGGTTGGACATCACCCCCTGGCCAACATCAGGTAGACAACAGGAACTCAGAGAGTGTTCCAAACACTGGCAAGGGGACACTGGCTATAATACCCATAAGCCCGCCCCCAACAATACACTGCCTCTAGGAGGCTTTAATTTCCAATTGCCATCAGCTGGGGAACCTAACATCCAGAACACTTCAGTTTATGAGGGACATCTGAATCCAACCACCACAGATATATTTATTTTAGGATAGATAATAGAATTTCCAGCATGGGATAAGCTTTTTGCAGTGTGACTAGAAATCGTCTATTTTGGAGCAGAATGGCTTCAGAGAATGATTAAAAAGTAAAATGTGGCATGTCTGCAGGGCACATGGATGGGGAGTCAAGTCGGTGTGCCTCGTGTGTCACTCCAGGTTTGCATATGCATCTGTCTTAACGATAGTTTTCAGACATACACTACACACAGTGGAAGACAAAAACGAATCCTCTCCCTTGCTGCTCTTGCCTCTGCTGCCTCTCATGTATTCTGCTTCAGTGTGAATAACACATCAGTTGTGCCCTGGAAGAACATTGCTCAGTACTCCTAACTTGACTGGAGGAAGGAAACTCAAAGGTTCCAAACAGTGTTGTTTTATAAATCTTTTAATCTAAGACCCATAAGGGAAGATCCTATCTCTAATACCTGAATGGAAAACGTGGGAAACATAATAGGCCAAGATTCTCATTAGCTGCAAGACTCAGGTTCTGTCTTTTACTATTTTGGGAGGGGGGTTGGGATTATATTTTTATACACTCAAGAGAATTTTAAGTAGTAAAATGAAAATTAAACTTCCTTCTTCATTTGTAAACAAATAATTTTGATTTTTACAAAACTGCTTTCAACATTTATTTCACTACTATATATTTTGCATTATTTCTCATTTAAAGTTTTTATTTTTAAAAGTTTTTTAAAATTTATTTGAGAGAGAGAGAGAGACAGAGAGACAAAGAGAACGGGCACACCAGAGCCTCCAGCCACTGCAAACAAACTCCAGACCCATGTGCCCCCTTGTGCATCTGGTTTACGTGGGTCTTAGGGAATAGAACCAGGGTTCTTTGGCTTTTCAGGCAAACGCTTTAACCGCTAAGCCATCCCTCCAGTCCCTATTTCTCCTTTATATAAACAGAGGTGTTTAGTGTCTCTCTGTCTGTCTCCCTCTGTGGCTTTTGTGTGCATATGGTATATGCAAGAGTGTTGCAGTCACCTTCTCATTGCTGGGACAAAGCACCTTACCAAAAACAGCCAAAGGGGGAAAAGTTTTTATTTTGGCTTACAGTCTCAAGTGGAGGCTTCTTGGTGGCAGGGGACAGCATGGCATGAGCAGAGGCTGGGCATCACCTCTGTGACAGCAGGTGGAAAATAGCAGCAGGAGGGGGAGCTGAACCTGGCAAGGGGTATCTGTCTATATAACCCCTTAATCCTGCCCCCAACAACATACCAATTGCTGAAAGGTTCCACCAATCAGATTACCACCAGTGGGGGACCAAGCATTTGGAACACATGAATTTATGGGGGACATCTGTATCAAACCACCACAATGTGTATGCACATGGGTGTGCAAACGTGTATGTCTATGCACACGTGTTATGTGTGGAGACATGTGAGGAGGAGGTATCCTCTGTTACTCCTTTGTCTTGTTTCCTTGGGGTACGCTCTGTCTTTGAGCTTGGAGCTCAACATTTTTCAGCTAGACTGGCTGATCAGTGAGCCCCAGCGATCTTCCTGTCTCTACCTGCACTCAGTGCTGGAGTTTCGGGCATGAGCACACAGCTTTTTACATAGGGGATCCAAACTTGGGTCCTCATGTTTGCATAATGTGTTCCTACCTACTGAACCATCTTCCCACCTACTGAACCATCTTCCCAGCCCCTGTTGTGTACTGTTTAAAGAAGGAAAATATGGAAATATGGCTTGATGTTTAAAATCCCACACTAGGCTGCTCATGGTGGCACATGTCTCCAATCCGAGCCCTTGGGAGGTAGATGCAGGAGGATCAGGGGTTCAAGGACACCCTCAGCTACATAGTGAGTTGGAGGCCAGCCTAGCTATATGAGACCCTGTCTCAAAAACAAAACAAGTAAGCAAACAAGCAAACAAAAACATCACTGCTGTTCAGTAATGCTGCTTTCCCTGTACAGGCGAGGCATTCCTCTCCTGTGGAACTTGAGGTGTCATTCCACTTCTTTTGAGGGGAAGATCCAATGTCCAACAGAGAGGTGCTTTCTCCTGTTGATTCTGACCATGTAATTCTCCTTTTCCAAGGGTGCAGCCCTACTGAAGTGGCCTTACATCACATTTTGTGGAATATAGGAATGAATAGATGGCAATGCCTCGTTTGCCATTGCCAAACAGGAGACAAATTCATCAGGCAGCAAGGTTTGTTCTGGAATATTTTCACAGGATAAGTCATTTTCCAAAAACATGGCGCTTTCCTCTTCCACTGAGTTTCGTCTGTCAGGAGGACTACATTCACCATGATTTAAGATGAGGCTTAATTCTTCAAGAATTAGTGTGCTGCTTGAGAGAGAAAATGCAAAATCAAGATATTTTTTTGACCCAGCATTCTTTCCCAGGTCAAAAGAGTGACTGGGTAGCCTGGGGGCTGAGGAGTCTATGTCATCACTGTTGCTGAGATAGTTTCCTCCAGCTGGGAAGTGCGAAACCTGGGGTTTGTATCCTGTGTGGAGACCAGGAATATACACAACAGAACTGCCGGACAGTGATGTCTGTGGACAGTCTCTTGTTGCCAGGGCTCCTGTGTGCTTGTCCTCCTGGTAATCTGTGGGTTCGTGTTCCGGGAGAAAGACTTCTTTGATCTCTGTAATAACAGGATCCATGTAAAGGATCTCTTCACTGGCATTAATATTCACAAATTCACTGTTTTCCTAAAAAAAAAAAAAAAAAAAAGATGGTTTCATCTCACAAAAGCCATTTAAAGGAGCCAACTGGATAGTTGAATAAGGACTGAAAATTTGTTTCTCTTAACATTTTTTTCCTTCTCTTTTCCACATTATTTATCTTCCTGCATGATTTACTCCTTTTGTCTTTTGTTATATTTAATTTTTTTAAATATTTATTTTTATTTTGGAGAGAGACACAGAGAGATAGGGAGAGGAAGACAGCAGCCAGCAGCCTCTCAGCCACTGCGAATGAAATCCAGATGTGTGTGCCCACTTGTAGGCAATTGAAGCATTGTGCCCTTGTGTCACTTTGCATCTGGCTAAACATGGGACCTGGAGATTGGAACTGACATTCTTAGGCTTAGCGGGCAGGTGCCTTAACCGCTAAGCCATCTCTCCAGCCCTTGCTTTATATATATATATTTAAATATTTTTATTTATTTTTTATTTTTTTAGAGAGAGACACAGAGAGAGACAGAGAGAGAGAGGGAGAGGGAGACAGATAGAGATGGGCGTGCCAGCAGTCTCTCAGCTGCTGTGAACGAAATCCAGATGTGTGCACCACCTTGTGGTCAAGTGCGGCATTGCGCCCTTGTGTCACTTTGCATCTGGCTAAACGTGGGACCTGGAGATTGGAACCGGGTTCTTAGGCTTAGCAGGCAGGTGCCTTAACCGCTAAGCCAACTCTCCAGCCCCCTTATTTATTTATTTGAGAGAAAGAAGAAGGGAAGGAAGAGAGAGAGAGAGGGAGAAAGGGAGAGAAGGAGAGAATGGGTCACCAGGGCCTCTAGACAGTGCAAACAAACTCCAGATGCATGCGCCACCTTGTGCATTTGGCTTTATTTGGGTATTGGGGAATCCAATCTGGGTCCTTTGACTTTGCTGGCAAGCGCCTTAACAGCGAAACCATCTTTCCAGCCCCGACTTTTGTTATCTTACTTCCAAATCTTTATTAAGTTCTCCCAAGAGGAGACTGGAATATAAGAATAATAGAAATAGTCCATGTCTTAGGTACATTTCTTGGTTTAAAATTTTAAAGCCGGGCGTGGTGGCGCATGCCTTTAATCCCAGCACTCGGGAGGCAGAGGTAGGAGGATTGCTGTAAGTTCGAGGCCACCCTGAGACTACATAGTGAATTCCAGGTCAGCCTGAGCTAGAGTGAGACCCTACCTCAGAAAAACATAAAAGTTTTAAAGAGAGACAAGAGTGTTGCATGTTAACTTGCAAATTATTTTAGGGTCTTTTGGAAGTTGGGCTTTGGAATGTGTCGCAATACTTCTCACTATGATGAAGTCTCACTACAAGACAAAACTTTGTTGCTTTGTTCAGAGGAAAGGAAGAGGCTTCTGCTGTGCTTATGCAGGAGAAGCCATGACAGGGACTCGGGCTGAGGGCCTGACGTCTTGAGTTGCTCACAGTTCCGACATGCTGAGATTAGGAAGGTGGGAGGAGGTCTTAACCGCTTTCCTTTTCTTGACTAGAAGTTGACTCAAGGCCTTCCAGCTTCCCAGGTCAGTAACTTCAACCCTACACAATCTGTTGTAGATTGAACATTTGTCACCCCTATCTGCCACTGGTTCAAATCTTGAAACCAACTATGATGTCATTTGAAGGGGAGTACCTTTGGAAAGTTATTAAGACTGAGGATAGAGTCCTCATAAATGGGATAGACATGAGAGAGATGTGAGCAGGTACCTGCCCACCAGCAAGAGAGCCTTCTTCAAGAATGACAGTTGGGGCTGGAGAGGTTGCTCAGTGGTTACAGGCACTTTCTTATAAAGCCTGATAGCCTGGATTCAGTTCCCCAGTATCCACATAAAACCAGATGCACAAAGTGGTACATGCATCTGGAGTTCGTTTGTAGTGGCAGGAGGGCCTGGCACTCCCATACTCTCTCTGTCTTGCTTTCAAATAAATACAAATATTTTAAGGGTGGGTGTGGTAGCACATGCCTTTAATCCTAGTATTCAGGAGGCAGAGGTAGGAGGATCACTGTGAGTTGAGGCTAGTCTGGAACTACAGAGTGAGCTTCAGGTCAGCCTGGGCTAGAGTGAGACTCTGCCCCCAAAATTATGTATATTTTTTTACAAAATGACACAGCTACATTGACTGGAACTTTGATCTTGGACTTTGTAGATTCTGGAACGTGAGAAATAAAGTGGTGTTTGAGCTGCCCAGGCTATGGCATTCTGTCATAACAGCTGTGCAGTTAGACAACTCATGAACAGAAAACCAGACCTCATCTGAAGGAAACCCCAAGGTTCACCTCTAGTTCTAGAAGCCCAGGGAAGGGAGTTTGACAAAGGAGAGGGAGCATAAGACCATGGGAAGCCTCCAACAGGGAACTTGCCAGGATGGGGAAAAACAGTGTGTGAGGTGTTGCTTTATCTAATGGCTTCATGTGAGGTGTGGTTGGGATAAGGCTGGAGTGATGTGTGGGATCTGATCACAGGAGGGCTTGTGTCATGGAAGTCAGACTTTATTCTGTGACCCAATGGTCTTAAAACCTTTTTCACTTTAAATACAACATAGATGGTAAGACCCACTGCTGAAGATACCACTTGCTATGCTTATAGGACCCTGAGAAATCAAACTCTAATTCATGCTTTGTTTAATGCTATTTGATTACCTGTAGCAGTTTTGCAGCATTACTGTTTTCCATGTTAGGAATATCTTCATGCAGCCAATTTGGTATTAGCAATAAGACTTTTCTTTTAATTCTAAAAACCAAAAACGACACATTAGAAGACAGATATTACGTTAGAGTTGGTCCAATCATGAGAGATAAGAAAGTGAGCTAGGATGGAATGCGTAAGAAAAATAAGAGCCAGAGAGATGGCTCAGCAGTTGTAGGTGCTTTGGATGGTAACACAAATATTAAAATTTTATGTGTATTAGTTTGAACATTAAGAGATTTTAAGGAACTTTATAATATATTACATTTTAGAAGATCCTAAAATAAAATTCTGCATTACTTTGCCCACCTTGCAAAGGTATTAGTGATGTGTTTATTAACATGTGATTTAAATTTTGAGCTATTACTTAAGTTCTGAGGATACAGCTTATGTAGATAATAAGTAGTTAGCATGAGTTATCTGGGTTAGCCTCCTTAACATCTTCTGCATTTTGATTATAGCTTGAAATGAAAGTCTATCTCATGAAGCAAAGAATGTTCACACGTGTCAAAACCTGTGTGTGATTAGATATACTAAGCAAGTGCTCCATTAGCCCACAGTAAGCTGTTAATATATTAGGAATACCAGATGCCTCTGGTAAAGTGCAGGACGTCAGAGGCCTTGCTTTCCTCATGCTCTCATTGTCCGTAAGTAGGTGTAGATCTTTACTGATGCTGTGTTGAGAGAAATTGATTAGAAAGACTAAGAAGAAAGCCTTGGGGCTGGATTCTGATATGCCAACACAATTGGTAACGAAGCTCCTTTTGGCAATGTCCAGCACTCTGCCTGGATGAAATTAGGAGGCACATTAAAGTGCTGCATAGGGAGGACAGCACACTGACGTGGTCAATAGCCACGTCTGGATCCTGGCTGAGTATTTGGTGGCCTGAGTGGAGACTCAGTATCTCTAAGCTAGGTCATCTGTCCAAAGAACCATTAAGCTTTTCTGACAGGGTCACTGGGAGGATGGACTGAATGTCATTTGTGCAGAGGTTGGCAGGGGCAGGTACTCATTAAACATTGGTCCTTTACTTTTTCTTTTTCAGAATAAAAATGTGAAGTTTTTTTCAAGAAATAATTGAATTGACTACATTTTGATAGCACACATAGATGATCCAAATCAGGAACCAGAAATTACAAAGACCTACCCAGTTCGAAGAGATCTTTTAAATATCCCAATCAGAGTAAAAACTGACAATGCTACAGCCAAGAAGACCATTCCTGACAAAAGTCTGATGTCTGGCCTATTAACTAAAGGAAGGAAAGAAAAACAATTTCACTTACACTGTTAGTGCTCACATAATGGCAGTGCTCTGTTCTCCGCTTAAAGGGAAGGTCACTGATCTTAAAGGGAGGGAAGACAATCACCCCTTACCTAGGGCTGAAAAGTGACGTCTCTTCTAAACTGCTTGACTATACACCCCAGGAAACCACCTTCTGTATGAGAAACTTGGATTGCATGTATCTGAACCCAGTGGGTTTCTAGAACTGCATCTCCAGCAAATGTGGTCAAATTGTACACGCACATTTTATATGAATACATTTAGTGTAACCTCATTTGGTTTGTCTAACACAGGTGAGAATTCCCAATTGCTGTGACAAAGTCTATTGCTGACCACAATCACAACTGAGGTTTTCTGTTTTGAACCTTTTGTGTGAGACAAAATTTATGTGTCCTTTCTCACCATTCTTCAGAAATTATGGCTCATGAAACTTCCCAATGAGAAAGGCCATTCACTCTACTTGGAACAAGATATGCCAGAAGATAGAAATCACAATTGCCAAGCCAGGTATGGTGGTGCATACCTTTAATCTCAGCCCTCAGGAGGTAGAGGTAGGAGGATCATTGAATTCAAGGCCAGCCTAAGAATACATAGTGAATTCCAGGTCAGCCTGGGCTACAGTGAAACCCGCCCCCCACCGCAAAAAAGAAATTACAATGGTCATATGTTGTATCTACTTTAAAAGCAATCCTTCCTACATTTTAAAGTTGAATTGATCTCTTAAAGCCATTTAATAATTAATATACCTTTTTCAACATATATTACCTACCAAGCCCATCATATTTTCTCCCTAGTACATGAAAACACAAACATTATTTTCAAAGACAGAAGACGGTTCAGTTGTGATGTATTAAGTTGGAATCTGTTCTTGAGTGGAGCTGAGTATTAAATCTCCCTTCTACCCTTCCTCCCTCCTTGCCGCCTGTTCCTCTGTAGATATTACCACAAGGCAATTACTATATGGACCTATTCTAGTTACTTCCTTGTTGAGTCTGCCATAACCTAGCTGTTATACCCTCTCCTGAATCCACATAAGCAGTCAGGGCTCTATGCAGCCTCAGCCCACTCCAAATTCCGATAGAACAGGGAACTAGTATTTCTTTAGGGCTAAAGAGTTTTCATTGACTACGGCAGGCAATGGGGTTATAGGCTGTCACATGCTCTTGGGCATGAGAGCTTGGGATTGGAAATATCGACATGGTGCTAGGGAGTAGAGTGGAGGGACCATGAGCCTAACTAAACTCTGCCACACATCAGCTCTATGACCATGGGGCATAACTATATACTTGTTGAGGTTCACATTTCCTTTTCCACAAAATACAGATATGGTTTACCTAATAGAGCTACCAATTGTTCCTGGTTGTCCAAATTCTCACAGAAATATCAAGGTACATGTGTATATAGGCATATATCTATAGCACAGGCACATAGCAAGCATCTCAACAGATTGTTTAGGAGATTGAAATAGCTAAATAATTTTTAGCATATGGTGGACTGATAATGGTATATTCAAAAAAGTTCCTGAAAGCCGGGCGTGGTGGCGCACGCCTTTAATCCCAGCACTCGGGAGGCAGAGGTAGGAGGATCGCCGAGAGTTCGAGGCCACCCTGAGAATACATAGTTAATTCCAGGTCAGCCTGGACCAGAGTGAAACCCTACCTCGAAAAACCAAAAAAAAAAAAAAAAAAAAAAAAGTTCCTGGGCTAAAGAAATGGCCAAATGCCAAAGGACCCAGATTCAATTCCCCAGGACTCACATAAGCCAGATGCACAAAGTGGCACATGCTTCTGGAGTTTATTTGCAGTTGTTGGAGGCCCTGGAGCACCTATTCTCTCTCTCTCAAATAAATAAAATAAAAATAAAAATACTTTTTAAAAGTTCCCGAGACTTGAGATCATAGACTGTTGAGATGAAAATGTAACAAATTCATTGCAAAAGATGGCAAAATGCCAGGCATGGTGATGCATGCCTTTTAGTCCCAACACTCCTGAGATAGTCACTCATGTCTGATACAAGAGGAGTTTGAGGCTAACCTGGGGCTATGAGTGAGTTCTAGGTCAGTCTGGGCTATAGTCAGACTCTGCCTTGAAAAAAACAAAAAACAGCAAAACAAAACAAAACGAATAGCCTAAACTCCTGCTTACATTCAATTTTAAGCAGATTTTTGTACTTCAGTGTTTTTCTGTAGAAAGCTGATGACATATCTTACTACTGAGAAACCTTGGTCTGACATTATTTTTTCAGCTGGAAGTTTGCAAAAGACTACTTAGAAATTCTCATTTTTATTTTTATTTGTTTTTACCAGAAGTAAGGTCTTCTTTAATGATGGCAGCATTTACCATTGTAGAATTCCGAGCATCATGTTGTGATAATTTTGGTGTGACCTGGGGAACTTAAACCAAGAAAACAGAGTATTAGCTTCTTACATTTTGTATTCAAGTGGCCTGATTCCCTCAGAGACTTTCTCCCCTTCTTTAGAGATAAAACAGCCAATAATATCCATAGGCTTGAAGTGTAGAATAAAGGCAATGGCTTCAAGTGTGTTTCTTCTCTTTTGTTTATCTGGGATTGCATCTCAAAGGAGGAACTTCTGCACAGGCAATTAAAAATTCCATAGGTAGAGGCTAGGGAAATGGCTCAGTCTGTCAAGTGCTTGAAGACCTGAATTTTATCTCCAGAACCCACAGAAAATATTGGGTATGGTAGCACATGCTTGTTATAGTTTGGCAGAAGCAAATACAAATGAATTGCTGGGGCTTGCCAGCCAGCCAGTCTAGCCTACTTGATAAACTCCAGGCCAATGACAGCCATAGCCTCACAAAACAACTGTGGACAGAATTCTGGAGGAATGACACTGGAGGCTGTCCTTTGGCCCCACAGGCACTGGCACACACATGTGCATGCTCACGGACATGAACACACACACACACATGCATTAAAAAATTAAAAATTAGCCTGGCATGGTGGCATACATCTTTAATCCCAACACTCGGGAGGCAAAGGTAGGAGGATTGCCGAGAGTTCGAGGCTACCCTGAGACTACATGGTGAATTCCAGGTCAGCCTGGGCTAGAGTGAGACCCTACCTCAGAAAACCAAACCAAACCAAAACAAAAAATTAATAATTAAAATTAAAAATAAACCAGGGGGCTGGAGAGATGGCTTAGTGGTTAAGGCATTTGCCCGCAAAGCCAAAGGTTTGATTCCCCTGTACCCACATAAGCCAGATGCACAAGGGGCACATGCATCTGGAGTTCATTTGCAGTGGCTGGAGGCCCTGGAGTACCCTTTCTCTCTCTGTGACTCTTCTATCTCTCTCTCTGCTTGAAAATAAATAAATAAAATTTAAAAATGTTTTTAAAAATAAATAAAAATAAACCAGGCTGGAGAGATTGCTTAGCGGTTAAGCACTTGCCTGTGAAGCCCAATGACCCTGGTTCAAGGCTCAATTCCCCAGAAGCCACATAAGCCAGATGCACAAGGTGGTATATGCATCTGGAGTTCGTTTACTGTAGCTGGAGGCCCTGGTGCACCCATTCTCTCTCTCTCTCTCTCTGCCTCTTCCTCTTTCTGTTTGTTGCTCTTGAATAAATAAATTAAAAAAAATAAAAAATAAAAAATAAAAAAAACATGTAGGGCTTGTAAAACTCTAATCATCTCCACTAATTTTACTTGACTTCTAGGTAACCAAGTAACTTTAATGAACTGAATTGTGAAAATACATAATAATGCATCTATTCTTTTCAGTAGATAAAAGAGTGAAGTCCAAGTGGCCTTACTGGTCTTAAACATGTGTCACTTCTGCCTTTGCAGAGTTTTTTGTTTGTTTGTTTGTTTGTTTGTTTGAGGTAGGGTTTCACTCTAGTCCAGGCTGACCTGGAACTCACTATATAGCTTCAGGGTGGCCTTGAATTCACAGTGATTCTCCTACCTCTGCCTCCCGTGTGCTGGGATTAAAGGTGTGCACCACCATGCCCAGCTTCAGAGTTTATTTATTTATTTATTTATTTATTTATTTATTTATTTATTTTTGGTTTTTCGAGGTAGGGTCTCACTCTAGCTCAGGCTGACCTGGAATTAACTATGTAGTCTCAGGGTGGCCTTGAACTCACAGCAATCCTCCTATCTTTGCCTCCCAAGTGCTGGGATTAAAGGTGTGCGCCACCACGCCCTGCTTATTTTTTCACATTGTTTTGCCTTTGTAAGAAGCTCTATTTTATTAGCAGACACATTTGGGCTGTGACTCAGTGTCACGACTCCTCTTGGCACCCATTCTTTCTCTCTCTCAAATAGATAAGTAAAATATATTTTAAAAACTTCATTGGGTTATTAGTTTGTATCATATAAAAATGATTTTCATAGCTGACTTAATGAGTACATGCAGTCTTCCTTTAGCCGCAGTGTAAGGTCTGTTATCACAATTACAAACCAGCCAGGTATAATCATTTAAATTACACAAAAGCCCTTAAAAAGAAGTGCTTCATTATGATCACATAATGCCACAGATAGGTAGATAGTGGAAGCAGGGCAGCCTGTAAAGAAGATTGCCCAAGGAGAAGTCAAGCCCAGGACAAAACGCATCTCAGGACTGCAATGAAGCCACGGAGACTGTGTTCTACATGGCATACTGCCACCAAGTGGCTAGTCCCTTTTTCTTTTTTGCGACTCATACTTAGCATTTTTCATTATAAAAGTCAAAAATTATAATTAAGAAAATATATTTTAACAGGAAAAATAACAAAGAGAAAAACAACCTGGTTATACCCCTTAACTCACTAGCTATTAGTATTTTAGAGTACTTTTAAGTATAAAATTTACAAATAAAATTCCTTGACTGCTGAAAAATACTGTTTATAAAAACTTTAACCATCAGGCCTTTGTCTAACATGCCTTATGATGTCTAACGTGCTGTATGATACTTTCTTCAGCTCCTTATTATCTGTGGTGTTCTGTTCATAAAAGAACAAGTCTGTCCTACAGCAAAGTTTGAATTATGACCATTATTCCAAGGATGTGCTTGAGTATATTAAAAAATCCAAAATTGGGCATGGTGGCACATGGTTGAATCACAGCACCAGGGAGGCTGAGGTAGGAGGGTTGCTGTGAGTTTGAGGCCACCCTGAGGCTACACAGTGAATTCCAGATCAGCTTGGGCCAGAGCAAGATCCTACCTAGAAAAATCAAAAACTAAAATCAAAACCAAAAAAAACCCAAATCATCTCTGATCTGGGAAGAATTTTGATATGGTTCCCATACTTGATATTGACTTATCTTCACCGAAGACAATGTTTGGAAGGAAGTTGGCGTGGTTTCAAGGGAGAAATGTAGTTTCTTTTTCTTGGACAAAACTGAATGCACAGCATTGTCTTTGGCTACCAAACTGGCTTAATTAACCAAATCTACTCCACTGGACCCAGTTTTGGTAATAATGCATTCTATTTGTTTTTAGGGATGACGCCAAGTGACACCCTTAGCTCTTCTATCTTAGCTCACCATGGCGGGGCAAAGGATGCATGTGACCCTTGTGAGGCCACCATTCAGTAAATCCCAAGATGTACCGGAACATGCCAGACTTTATATGCTGTCTCTGATTCAGTCGTCGTGGCAGCCTGGTTACATGCATAATGCTATCATGACTAATCGTGTCATCTAATGGACAGGGAAACAATGACTTATAAATGGCAAATAACTTCCTCATTGTCACCTATTTAGAGATGAAAGAATGGAAATTCTCATCCAGTTCTGACATGTGTTCTGTGCTGGTCACTAGTCCCATAAATGAATGACTTCACGTCTGTAGCAGGACAAGTTTGGGCGAGACACCACAACTTGCCTCGCCAGCAGTTGGCCCCAGAACACTCAGCACTTGCCTTTTGGCTGTTCATGTGTTAGTACTTCCTGGCCTCACAGGGTTCTGGACCCCATCACAATGTACTATTGGGCTAATGCATTGAGCACTAACTCTGAATCTTTTTTTTTTTACTTGTTTATTTGAGAGAGAGAAAGAGGAAGAAGAGAGAGAGAGAGAAAGAGAGAGAAAGAGAGAGAGAATAGGCATGCCAGGGCCTCCAGCCATAAATGAACTCTAGATGCATATGCACCTTGAGCCTCTGACTTTATGTGGGTACTGGGGAATCTGAATCTGGGTCCTTTGGCTTTGCAAGCAAGCGCCTTAACCACTAAGCCATCTTTCCAGTCCATCTTTGAATCTTTTGCCTGGAGTTATTTTCTCTCTAAAACCAACAATTTTCTTTGAGTATTAAAATAATGCATGCTAATGATGAGATGCTCAAAAAGTATAGAAGAGGTGCTGGAGAGATTTCTCAGTGGTTAAGGCACTTGCTTGCAAAGCCTAATGACCTGGGTTAGATTCCCCAGTACTCACATAAAGCCAGATGCACAAAGTGATGCATGTATCTAGAATTCATTTGCAGTGGCTAGAGGCCCTGACATACCCATTCTCTCTCTCTGCTTACAAATACATAAAGATTTTAAAAGTATAGAAAAATGAATAAAAAAGCATAGCAGAGCATGGAGAAGTATGCACAATGTCTTCAAAAGCTACACAATTATTTTCAGCATTTGGTTGGTCTCTATTACATGTCTGTAGTATAATAGAGTCACACTCTTTAATAAATATGCTTTTTTCATTTAATATTGTATAATGAGCTTTTTCTTATTTAAAGTTATTCAAAGCATTATTAAAAATAAAAAATAAAATAGAAACATTGTTATAGCTACTTAAAACCTCATCACAATCATGCTGCATGATTTCAGTCATACTCCTGTTGAGAACTGACTAGTTTAGTGGTTTTGAACAACTGTGGGCTCATACAAAAGTTCAAGTCCTGGCTCTAGTACACAGTCCTAGGCAAGTAGCTTAACCTCTCTTCTACCATTTCTTCATCTGTAAACCTGGATAAGAGCAATTCTTCCCTGTGGATTTTGATGGGATCATTTATATCAAGCACTTTGTATCAGCCTTTACACAAATTATGTATTACTGTTGTTGGACATTTAGATTTGCTCCAAACTCTTACAGCTATAATTAACTTTTGGACAAATGTCATTGTACAAAAATTTCCTTTCTGTGGCTGCAGGGATGACTTAGCGGTTAAGGTGTTTGCCTGCAAAGCCAAAGGACCCAGGTTCGATTTCCCAGGACCCACGTTAGCCAGATGCATAAGGAGGCACATGCATCTGGAGTTTGTTTGCAGTGGCTGGAAGCCCTGGTGTGCCCATTCTCTCTCTCTCTCTCTCCCTCTTTCTCTATCAAATAAATAAATAAATAAATAAATAAATAAATAAATAAATATGTTTAAAAAATGTAAAAAACATTTCTTTTCCAAGGTTGGGTTTCTACAAGTGGGATTACTTGGCTAAAGTTATAAACATCTATAAGTTTGTTTACTTGCTTCTTCCCTTGCAAATGTTTGATTTTTATTTATTTATTTTTATTTGTAATGAGAGAGAGAGAGAGAGGGAGGGAGGGAGATAATCACTATGCCAGGGCCTCTGGCCCCTGCAAGCAAATTCCAGATGCATGTGCTATTTTGTGCATCTGGCTTTACATGAGTAGTACGGAATTGAACCCAGGTCGTTAGACTCTGCAGGCAAGTGCCTTAACCACTGAGCCATAGCTCCAACACTCCCTTGCAAATCTTTGTGTCAAAGTCACGAGCCAGGAGTCTGGGGAGATGGCTCAGTGGATAAAGTGCTTGCCATGCACATGTCAGTAAGTTTGAATTGGACACTATAGCATACCTGTGGTGAGAAGGGAGGTAGAGACACACACACACACAAAATCACCTGAAAGTTCATGGGCCAGCTAGTCTGGCATTCACTGTGGTGGACAATGAACTGAGAGACTCTGCCTCTAGAAAGTTGGATATCCTGATATCCTGCCACTTCCACAAACATGCTGCAATTTTGCCTACATTCTTACATATGAACATACACATACGCCATATACACACGACACACATGCACAAAATGTGCCAACCAAAGCCTGCCTTATAAATGCTTTGATCAGATCTGACACATGGACCATTTTAGACATTTATTTCAGAAGGTTGTAGATACTCAAGAGAGAGGAGTCATAGTAAAAGAGACAAAAGGTGGTTTTTTTTTTTTTTTTTTTTTTTTTTTTTTTTTGAGGTAGGGTCTCACTCTCTAGCCCAGGCTGACCTGGAATTCACTATGTAGTCTCAGGGTGGCCTTGAACTCATGGCGATCCTCCTACCTCTGCCTCCCGAGTGCTGGGATTAAAGGTGTGCGCCACCACGCCTGGCTAAAAGGTGTGTTTTTACAAGTTATTGGTAAGCACTATTACTGAATCAGCTCAGCCCTGTGGAATTTAATATCATCAGGCCAAAGGCAAAGACTTGAACTAGCCTATACCTATTAGCAATGTGAAGACACTGGCCAAACACATCACGTCAACACCAGAATTGAAGGCAGGGAAAATGGTACATTATCAACAAACATCACCATATCTTGAAATACAAGTCAGACTATGAGTCATCTCATGTACTGGTGACTTATGTCAGCCATGTATACTCAGGATGATAAAGTGTGTGTAGATAACCAAGGAGGTCTCTAACTCATATATTCCTTCACTGTGCTCGCTTAGTATGTTTAGAGAGAGAAAAGATGAGAAGGAAATATATAAATGGCAGTCATATTGTTAAGGCAAAAATAGGAAAAGGAAAACAACAACAACAACAGAAACTATACAAGAAACTTTACTAAGTTCTGTGGACCACACAGAGAAGAGGGTCCCCACGTAAGAACAGCAGCCTTCACATGTGCCTGTGGTCAAGGGTTCTTCAGAGTTACAGCCTTGCTCTTAGGCATAGCATATCCCTGATCCTGGGTTGGAATAGTTTAGGCTGTGTGGCTGTTTCCTGCTCATTGGAACATTTTCTCCTGAAGTGAATAAGGAGGCTCAAAAGACAAAGGGAGACAAAGAAAGAACCCCAAGAGGTTTAGTAGTTACCAAAGTCACAGCCTCTTTTCTTATTATATAGCAAGGTACATAGCAAATACTTGCTGGTGGCTGCATGCTTCCTGCCGTGGGCAATAAGACACATAATTAAGGCTGAGCTATCTGAGAGAGGAGCATCCTGAGTGGGAATCCCAGGCTGGTTATTTTTTACTATGTGGTATGTGATAGTATGTCTTCTTAATGAGTGGGACCTACCATATGAGTACGGGCATGTCCCCAAATGGCTGATAGACTAGAGAATATTCTGTATGTAATTCCTGAAGCTAGACAGCACTTAGGGAAGTGGATTGTGAGCAGGCTGTGGTGACAGTTACATGGCCTTTGCTATGGGCAATAAGCTATACACTTGAAGTTCAGCTGTGTGTCCAGAACGAACTAGCCTGTATAGAGGAGGAATTGCAACAGCAAGAAGATATATGGATGCTGTCTTCTCTATTAGCCTCTGATTTGGCAGAACAAGCCAAAATAAGGGAGGTTGGGATGGATGTGTAGGCTTGTCAGTTCTTACAGCTGCTGATATGCAAGGGAAAGAGATCATTCTAGTTTTGGTTATCCAGGCTGTGTGTCCTGTACCCTGAGGCCCAGGTTTGTGGGCCACAGCATCCACTGACCTACAGTTGTCTGTAGCAGGGGAGAAAATACACAGTATTGAGCAACTGGGTACTGTGACCCACTACCAATGTACTATTTAGCAAGTCACGATTCAGTTTCTACATTTGCAAAATGGTGCTCATTATACTACCAAGTATGGTAGATGTAAAAATCAAACAAGCTCATAGGCAAAAGTACTTTATAAATGTAAGTAAATGATACTCATTTGAATAATCCTGCCATATTATTCTAGATTTCATTAAAAAATCATTGAATTAGTAAACACATTCTGTTACAAATTAGTATGTATAGTCCTAAGAATTCTTACCAATATCAACTTTAAGATAGAATATCTTAAATTAAAATTTAACTTTCAAATAGGGACCTGATAATTCTTATTGAAAATTATTCTCTTAATGATGTATTTCTTTTTTCTTTTCTTTTCTTTTCTTTTTCTTTTCTTTTTCTTTTTTTTTTTTTTGAGGTAGGGTTCACTCTAGCTCAGGCAGACCTGGAATTTACTATGTAGTCTCAGGGTGGCCTCAAACTCATGGCAATCCTCCTACCTCTGCCTCTGGAGTGCTGGCATTAAAGGTGTGCACCACCACGCCCAGCTTAATGATGTATTTCTAAGACTTTTGAATAGAGGGTGCCCCAAAAACCTCTTGGCTAGTCAGACTCTTATGGCTCCCTTTATCTAATTGACAGTCAAATGTATGTCAAAGTGCTTTGACATCATAGTTCTAAGATGTCACGATAAGGGAGATAGTGACAATAATGTGAGTATAATACTGCATGTCCTAGGCAAACATCTTCAGGACCATGGACTGGTGGAATAGTGTGACAATTAGAATTTGGTTCGCTTTATTATTGGATTACAATGGAAATCTGTTTAGCTAAGAAACTGGTATTCTACATCCTGAGTAAATTCATATAAAATTAAATTAGGGGGCTGGAGAGATGGATTAGCGGTTAAGGCGCCTGCCTGCTAAGCCTAAGAACCGGGTTCTAATCTCCAGGTCCCATGTTTAGCCAGATGCAAAGTGACTCAAGGGTGCACAAGGGGGCGCACACATATGGATTTCGTTCACAGCAGCTGAGAGACTGCTGGTGCGCCCATCTCTATCTGTCTCCCTCTCCCTCTCTGTCTCTCTCTGTGTCTCTCCAAAAATAAATAAAATAATTAAAAAAATAAAAAAAATTAAATTAGGGCTGGGAAAATGGCTTAGTGGTTAAGGCATTTGCCTGTGAAGCCCAAGGACCACAGTTCAATTTCCCAGGACCCATGTAAGCCAGATGCACAAGGGGACACATGTGTCTGGAGTTTTGTTGGTAGTGGTTGGAGGCCCTGGCACACCCATTCTCTCTTGCTCTCTGCCTCTTCCTCTCTCTCTCTCTCAAATAAACTAAAAAAATTTCTTTAAAATTAAATTAATATTAGAAACAAGATGATTTCTAAAGATATGTAATATATCAGCTAGTTCTTATTGAGGACTAATTAATTCCATGTTTAAGTGTTTTAATTGTTTCTGATTGTTTTTCATATAGAGATAACACACAGGGTGTTTATAAAATGACATCAGCTTCAGAGAAGCTTCCAGAGCAACCACCTGTGGAAGCAGAGCCTTTGGGGACAGAGATAGTGAACATGTATCATAAGCAGGCACCCCTAGGTTGTTTTGAGCCCAGGAATGTTTGAGAACCATTTCACAAATCCTAGTCAGCTTTAACAAAATTAAAGTAAAATAATCATCTAAATGTGACTACCAATCTTAGAGCAGTTTTGTTAATTTTTTTAGAAGTCAAGCAGCAAATGTACTTTGAGAATAAAGGTCAAAAGAAAAGCTTAAGGAAATAAAATGTGTAAAACCACTCACCTGTTTTGGGTGTTTTGTGGACAAAGGGGGAACTCCAGGGCTGCCAGTACTTTTTACCTGTTTCTTGACATCTCACCTGAAATACATATTTGGTGTCTGGCTCTAAGTCGAATTCTGACTGCTGCACAGATGTGAAATTGGTGTTGAATCCTTTAACCTACAACAGATGCACAGTGGAAATAAAGTAACATGGCGTGTTATGAAAATTGTTACTTCAGTGAGCTTCCGGGTGCGCTTTGAGCAATTTTCCTATCTCCTCCTTCTTCTCACCCCTAGACGTGCTAGGATTACACACCTAAGAAAAATTTAAAAATAACAAAAAAAGATGGGCTTGATGGTGCATACCTTTAAATATTTTTATTTTTATTTATTTATTTGACTGAGAAACAGAGTGAGAGAGAGAGAGAGAGAGAAAGAGAGAGAATGAGCATGCTAGGGCCTCCAGCCACTGTAAATGAACTCCAGACACATGCACCCCCTTGTGCATCTGGCTAATGTGGGTCCTGGGAAATCGAACCTGGGTCCTTTGGCTTTGCAGGCAAATGCCTTAACCACTAAGCCATCCCTCCAGCCCAGTGCATACCTTTAATCCCAACACTCAGAAGACTGAGGATCCTTGTGCCTGAGACTAGATAGTGAATTCCAGGTCAGCCTGGGCTAGAGCGAGACCCTGCCTCAAAAACAAAACACAAACAAACAAAGAATAATAACAACAGTAATACACACAGTTATTACAGGGACTGGGGAGAGAGCTCAGCAGTTAAAGGCACTTGCTTGTAAAGGCTGTCCACCCAGGTTCAATTCTCCAGTGCCCATATGAAACCAGATGCACAAAGTGGTGCATGTGTCTGGAGTCTGGCATTTATTTTCAGTGACAATCTCTGACTCTCTGTCTTTCTTCCTCCCTCCCTCATAAATAAATAAATAAATAAATAAATAAATAAATAAATAAATAAATGTATTTTTAAAACCTCAGCTATTCCATTTGGCAGAAATGTTTAGGATATCTACTATATTCTGGGCATTATCATAGACCTAGAGACAACAAAGAAGACTAGAGAACTTTGTAGAAAACATGCACAATCACATGCATGTCTTAAATATTGAAAACAAAATTCACATTGATTTGTATTTGACAACTCTCTCAAGCTTTTAAGACTCAAAGAAGTCTAAAATGTAATACATCTTCATGTTTGGAATAGCTAATTTTAATGGCATAGGAAGATGGAGTATTTGATAGCAATTGTTTGAATTCTCGGTAGTTGAATAGATAAATGCTTTTCCCTAAAAGCTGAAATGAGTTAATTTATTTATGAAAAATTGGAAAAAATTACTCATAAGCAAAGCTATTAAGTTGGTCTGCATTGCATATTTATGCAAATTATACAAGGCCTATCATGTAAGTGTGTGCATACATACAAACTATTTAAGAATGTTGAACTATGAAAATACAATGGAAATAAGAAAAAAACTGGGAAAGTCGCAAATATTTATTTATTTTTTGTCCCCAGGGCACTATAATCTCCAATAAAGCATTAGAAAAATGACCCTACATGAGTTGATCCAGCTGAAAGAGAGGAACCAAGGGATTTTCCCAGCATCTTCAGTATATCACTGCAAGTGAATTAATGGAAAAGGTGATACATAGTTGAAAGGCAGATATAAGCTATGTCTAGGAATGCATTTATGGAACAACGGGGAGAAAACAAGTACTAGTTACTTGTGGAAGAGAAAGTTAAAATAATAGAGATTTTAAAAAAAGGAAGGAAAAGAGAGCAAGACATCAAACTCATTCAGGGATTCCTGCATTAACCAGTCTTGACATCAAACTTTACAACTTACATTGCATCGAACATGTAAAATTCATGAAAACACACATTCAAGAAATGCCATTACTGCCCAAGAAATCTTACTGACCTTCCCCAGCTCTGTCCTTGGCTTTTCCTGCTCTGTAAATGTGGCTGGAAAGCATGTAGGGAACCCTGGGATTCAGGAAAGAGTGATAGGGGAATTTGGGGTATCTTTGAGTTCAATGGAGCTTTGCTCAACTCAGGGGTCAGGGTGCCAGGTGTTCATGACCACACAAAACTTGCATTGAGCCAGTGGTCTCAGGATTTTGTCTTAGGAATTTTGACAAATAAAAGTCTACAAACCATACAAGGGGAAGTTCAGAAATATTTATTTATGTATCTTTTTAAGTTTTTTCTTTTCTTTTTAAAAAATTTTTTATTGACAACTTCTTTAATTGTAGACAATACCCCATGGTACTTCCCTCCCTCCCCCCACTTTCCCCTTTGAAACTTCACTCTCCATCATATCCCCTCCCCTTCTCAATCAGTCTCTCTTTTCAGTTTGATGTCATGATCTTTTCCTCCTATGGTGGTCTTATGTAGGTAGTGCCAGGCACTGTGAGGTCACGGATATTCAGGCCATTTTGTGTCTGGAGGAGCACATTTTAAGGAGCCCTATTCTTCCTTTGGCTCTTACATTCTTTCTGCCCCCTCTTCTGCAATGGACCCTGAGCCTTGGAAGGTGGGTTTGAGATGTTTCAGTGCTGACCACTCCTCTGTCCCTTCTCAGCACCATGATGTCTTCTGAGTCATCCCAAGGTTGCCACCATCTGAATAGAGAAGCTTCTCTAACCAAAAGTGAGAGTAGCATTAATATATGGGTGTGGACATTAAGAGAAGTGCTTACTGGGCAGTTTGGTGAGCATAGTATATACATTTAGCATGACACCAGCCGACGCTACACTCTACATGACTACCCTTGTTGTAGGTTTCCATTATCAGGGATGTATTCCCTCCCATGGAGCAGGCCTCCAGTCCAATTAGAGAGCAGTTGGTTTTCCCATAACAGACATGCCACTATTGCACCCATTGGCTTATTTGGCCTGGCTGGCCAAATTTAAAGCTTGCAGTGTTCACTGTTGAGTATCTTCACTGGTGTTTGCTCTCTCCCATTGAACTGTATGCACTGTAGCTTTTTCCAACTTTCTGTCAGCTGTTCCACAGGGAGGAAGCTTTCAGCTCAGCTCCAGCAGGATTTCTCAGTGACCTTACCTCCCAAGTATGTGGAGTCTTCAGCAATAGGGTCTTACCATCTATTCCTGGTGGGAGACCAAGGGCCTCTGTAATGGCCTATAATGTTCTGGGGGTATCTGTAACCTCCCTGGCCAACAACTCCCTGGAAGGTATCCCATCCCTGGCATTGAAAATTTTCTAGTAACAATCTATGGTTTCTTAGTGTTCCATTGTCCAGAAAAGTAGGTTTCCATAAAACTTATTTATATCCTCTTAGATTTTGATTAGCCCTCCTCCACTTTTCCTATACTCAGTGTCTTCCCCTGAGCTCACTTAGGCCCTTTCACCCCCATTAATCTGTTCTACTTACATATATACAATACCATCCTATTAAGTTCCCCCTCCCTCCCTTTCTATTCCCTTTATATCCCCTTTCTAGCTTACTGGCTTCTGCTACTGAGTTTTATTTTTACTCACATAGAGTCCAATCATTTGTAGCTAGGATCCACATATGAGAGAGAATATGTGATGTTTGGTTTTCTGGGCCTGGGTTACCTCACTAAGTATAATCCTTTCCAGATCCATCCATTTTCCACCAAATTTCATAACTTCATTTTTCTTTACCATTGAGTAGAACTCCATTGTGTAAATGTGCCACATCATCATTATTCACTCATCAGTTAAGGGACATCTAGGCTGGTTCAATTTCCTAGCTATTGTGAACAGAATGGCAATAAACATGGTCAAGCAAGTATCTCTAAGGTAGTGAGACGAGTCCTTAGGATATATGCCTAGGAGTGGTATAGCTGGATCATATGGTAGATCTATATTTAGCTGTCTCAGGAACCTCCACACTGATTTCCACAATGGCTGCACCAGATTACATTCCCACCAACAGTGTAGAAAGTTCCTCTTTTTCTGCATCCTTGCCAGTATTTTTAGACATTTGTTTTCATGATGGTAGCCAATCTGACAGGAGTGAGATGGAATCTCAAGGTAGTTTTAATCTGCATTACCCTGATGACTAGGGATGTAGAACATTTTTTTTGATGCTTATATGCTATCTGTATTTCTTCTTCTGAGAACTTTCTATTTAGTTCCATAGCCCATTTTTAATTGGGCTGTTTGGTTTCTTATTATTTAATTTTTTGAGTTCTTTGTATATCCTAGATATTAACCCTCTGTCAGATGTATAGCTGGCAAAGATTTTCTCCCATTCTGTAGGTTGCCTCTTTGCTCTAGTCACAGTGTCCTTAGCTGTACAAAAGCTTTGTAATTTCATGAAGTCCCAGTGGTTGATCTGTGATTTTATTTCCTGGGCAATTGGGGTTATATTCAAAAAGCCTTTGCCAAGACCAATATGTTGAAGGGTTTTCCCTACTTTTTCCTCTAGCAGTTTCAGAGTTTCAGGTCTGATATTAAGGTCTTTGATCCATTTGGACTTGATTCTTGTGCATGGAGAGAGATAAGGATCTATTTTCATCCTTCTACAGATACATATCCAGTTTTCTCAGCAGCATTTGCTAAAGAGGCTGTCTTTTCCCCAATGAGTATTACTGGCATTTTTGTCAAAGATCAGGTGGCTATAGCTACCTGGATTTATATCAGGGTCCTCTATTCTGTTCCACTGATCTATGTGTCTGTTTTTATGCCAGTACATGCTGTTTTTGTTACTATGGCTCTGTAGTATAGGTTAAAACCAGGTATGGTGATACCACCAGCCTTATTTTTGTTGCTCAAAATTGTTTTAGATATCTGAGGTTTTTGTACTTCTGAATCAATTTTTGGATTGTTTTTTCTATTTCCATGAAGAATGCCATTGGAATTTTGATGGGGATTGCATTAAATGTGTAGATTGCTTTTGGTAGGATTGCCATTTTCACAATATTGATTCTTCCAATCCAAGAACAGGGGATGTTTTTCCATTTCCTAGTGTCTTCTGCAATTTCTCGCTTGAGTGTTTTAAAGTTTTCATTGTGGAGATCCTTCACTTCCTTGGTTAGGTTTATCCCAAGGTACTTTTTTTTTTTTATGCAATTGTGAATGGGAGTGATTCTCTGATTTCATCTTCTGTGTGTTTGTTGTTAGCATATAGGAAGGCTACTGATTTCTGTGTGTTTATTTTGTATCCTGCTATATCACTATAGGTGTTTATCAGCTCTAACAGTTTGCTGGTTGAATCTTTAGGGTCCTTTATGTATAGAATCATATAATCTGCAAATAATAACTTGATCTCCTCCTTTCCAATTTGCAACATTTTTATGTGTGTCTCTTGCCTTATTGCTATGGCCAAGGCTTCCAGTCCTATATTAAATAAAAGTGGGGACAGTGGACACCCTTGTCTTGTTCTTGATTTTCGTGAAAAAGCTTCAAGTTTTTCTCTATTTTGTATTATGTTGGCTGTGGGTTTGTCATAAATAGCCTTTATTATGTTGAGATATGTTCCTTCTATTCCTAGTCTCTGTAGGATTTTATCATGAAGGCACATTGGATTTTGTCAAATGCTTTTTCTGCATCTAATGAGATGATCATGTGATTTTTGCCCTTAAGTCCATTTATAAAATGTATTACATTTATCGATTTGTATATGTTGAACCATCCCTATATCTCTGGGATAAAGCCTACTTGGTTGGGTTGAATGATCTTTCTGACATATTCTTGTATTCTGTTTGCCAATAATTTGTTGAGAATTTTTGCATCTATGTTCACGAGGGAGATTGTTCTGTAATTTTCCTTTTTTGTTCTATCTTTGTCTGGTTTTGGGATCAGGGTGATGCTGGCTTCATAGAAGGAGTTTGGTAGGGTTTCTTCCTACTCTATTTTATGGATAAGTTTAAGAGGTATTGGTGTTAGTTTTTCCATGAAGTTCTGGTAAAATTCAGCAGGGAATCCATCTGGGCCTGGACTTCTTTTAGTTGGGAGATTTTTTTTTTTTTATAACTGCTTGGATCTCCATACTTGTTATAGGTCTATTTAAGTGGTTAATGTCATCTTGATTTAATTTAGGTAGGTCATATAAATTGAGGAAATCATCCATTTCTTTCAGATTTTCAAACTTAGTAGAGTATATGTTCTTATAGTATAGCCTTATGATTTTTAAAAAATTTCTCTGGTATCTGTTGTATGTGGTATGGTGTCTTTTTCATCTCTGATTTTATTAATTTGTGTGTTTTCTCTTTCTTTTGGTCAGATTTGCTAAGGGTTTATCAATCTTGTTTATCCTTTCAAAGAACCAACTCTTTGTTTCATTGATTCTTGGATTTTTTTTTTTTTTGGTTTCTATTTCATTAATTTCTGCCCTAATCTTTATTATTTCTTCCTGACTACTGATTTTTGGTTTGCCTCTTTTTCCAAGGCCTTAAGGTGGAGCATTAAGTTGTTTACCTGAGACCTTTCTAATTTCTTAACATAGCACTTAAAGCTACAAATTTCCCTCTTAGACTGCCTTCATTGTGTCCCAAAGGTTTTGGTATGTTGTGTTCTCATCATTTGACTCCATGAATTTTTTGATTTCCTTCTTGATTTCTTCATTGACCCATTCATCATTTAGTAGTGTATTGTTTCGTTTCCATGATTTTGTGTATGCTGTATAGCTTTTCTTGTTATTGATTTGAAGTTTGATCCCCTTGTTATCAGACAGAGTGCAAGAAATTATTTCAATTTTCCTATATTTGTTAATATTTGCTTTATGTCCTAATATATGGTCTATTTTAGAGAATGTTCCATGTGCTGCTGAAAAGAATGTGTATTCTTCAGCATTTGGATGAGATGTCCTGTATATATCTGTTAAATTCATTTGTTCTAAGACCTCATTTAATCCAGAAGCATCTCTGTTTATTTTTTTTTCTATTTATGTATCTTTTAAAAATTTAAATAATTTAAATTTATTTGTTTGAGAGAGGGGTAGAGATAGCCAGAGAGTAAAGAGGCAGATAGAGAGAATGGGTGTGCCAGGGCCTCCAGCCACTGAAAACAAACTCTACACGCATACGCCACTGCGTGCATCTGGCTTATGTGGGTCCTAGGAAATCGAACCTGGGTCCTTTGGCTTTGCAGGTACGTGCCTTAATTGCTAAGCCATCTCTCCAGCCTGTAGAAAAATTTTATTATAGAGCTCAAGAGAAGGAAAGTAAGAAGAGCTCCTGCCCAGGAGGGGGCTCCTGGCAATGGGAAAGCCTACCTGGAGACCCTGGTTGGAGTCTTATAAATTCCCATAAGGAACTTACTAGATGGGGATTAAGCTGCTCAGTATAGTTCTAGGTTCTCCTACCAGATGTCCAGATACCACCAGGTTTCCAGGAAATGGAATAAACCCATTAATATTTCTAGGAAAGGGAATTATCCTTCTTGGAAGTGGGAGATTTTCCAGGAATTCTAACATTTCTGGCCATTAGCCAGGTGGAGGATGTGAGGACTCCCTTAGGGAAAAAGATAAGAAAGAACCAGGTCCTCCCCTTACAAGGTCATTTCTCACTTTACGTTTGGGGACCCTTCAAGATTTCACTCACTGTGCCAAAGATTTGTCTTTCAAATGCTTTCTGGTCCACAGAAGTCTCTCTTGTAGAAGAGTTGTCTTTCTCCAATGTGTTGCAAACCATTATGGTTTTAGATCTGTTTTCTCACAGGAAATACCACAAAGAACAGCCAGAATTCCAAAACAGAAGAATCTTTGTTTGTTTGTTTTTGTTTTTTTGAGGTAGTGCCTCACTCTAGTCCAGACTGACCTGGAATTCACTATGTAGTCTCAGGTGGTCTCCAACTCACAGTGATCCTTCTACTTCTGCCTCTGTGCTGGGATTAAAGGCATGTGCCACCATACTCCGGTAAGAATCTTTTTTTTTCCTTTTTTTTTTTTTTTTTTTTTTTTGAGGTAGTGTCTCACTTTAGCCCAGGCTGGCCTGGAACTCAGTAGTGTCAGGGTGGCCTTGAACTCATGGCAATCCTCCTACCTCTGCCTCCCCCTTGCTGGGATTAAAGGCGTACACTACACCACACCTGGCAAGAATCTTTTTTTGTTTTTGGAGGCAAGCCACTGCAATCAAACTCCAGACACGGGTGTCCCCTTGTGCGCATGTGCAACTTTGGGTGCTTGTGTCACTGTGTGTCTGACTTATATGGGAGCTGGAGAGTTGAACATGAGTCACTTGCATGTGCCTTAACTACTAAGCCATCTCTCCAGCCTAAGAATCTTTTCTTAAAAAACATATTTTATTCACAAGAGAGAGAGAATGTATGGGCAAGCCACACATCATTAATTGTCTCAGCTTCAGTTTCTCTTGCTAAAGTGGTCTGAAAAGTTGTCAGCACTTTGTGAAATTTCCTTCCAGGAGACACCCCCCCCCCCGCTGGCATCAGCATGAGATTCCTGGGGAAATCCTTATTTCATAAGATTCATTTTTTCAGTGTTCTAACAGCTAAAAGGATGGGAACATGTGTCTCTTCAGAATATATTCATTCCTGCCAGGAAACTTGTCTCCCTCAGAAAGGAATATCACACGGTGCTGGCAACTTGGCAGACCACCTGGAAGGAGAAACTGGAACCCAGACAGTGATGGGTGGGACAGTATCTTAACCAAAACTGCTTAGCTTATGTATAACTCTAGTCCTGTACTTAAACCCAAACCTTATGTCAAGACCCCTAAAATGGGCTTGGGGGGAGTCACTGGATCTCCCTTCCCAATGTGCACACATTGAATGAATCTACTTTTCATTACTAATTTGGTTCTTTTAGTTGGCTAATTGAGGAGGAGTGGCCCAATCTGGGGCTGCCAGAGCACAGGCTCTGACCCTGACTCTGGGAACGCTGTTAGCACGCCAACAGTAAAGTACAGAACATACAAAAGCCAGGCATGGTGGCGCACACCTTTATTCCTAGCACTTGGGAGGCAGAGGTAGGAGGATCACTGTGAGTTCAAGGCCAGCCTGAGACTTCAGCCTGGGTTAGAGCAAGACCCTACCACACACACACACACACACACACACACACACACACACACACACACACTCCACACACTCTCTTTATCTTTCTCTCTCTCACTCACACACACACACAGCAAGGACCAAGATGGCTGACTAAGGTGACTGCTAATTGTCGTTGCATCATTGATTGACATCTCCATGTCATTAACTTTGCGAAACTGCAACTTTCCATCATGCTTATGAACCCATGACACACCCAGAAAGGATATATAGGACAGTAAAGGGAAAACCCCATTCTGGGAAATTCCAGAACCACTCCTGGAATTCCTGCCATAGTCTATGAAACAAGCAATCAAAAATGCCAGCAATGCCTCTCCTCCCCAGTATATATCCTCCTTGTAGTAAAACTTTCTTCTGTAAGAAGTAAAATCAAATAAATAGTCTATTTTCAAATATATAAATAGGTACAAAGGGGCTACTCTGATTGCAATTACCCCACCCTTCCTCCAGAGGTCCCCATGACCAAGCCCACGCAGGCACCATAGCAAGAGGTAAGGGATTGATGGTCTCAAGGAGTTGGAATGTGGAACTAGGTGGACAAATCCAAGGGAAGGGAGGGGAACTCAGAAAACTCTGAAGATTGTGCCTCCTTAAACTGCCCAGCCAATGGGGAAAAGAGGAGAAAGAGCTTATGTTAGGGTTATAAAATGGGTTATCTGGTACTCATGGGAATGAATGCCATTTTCCTTAAGCTGTCACTCATCTCTGCAGACACACAAGAAAGACTACCTTGTTTTTGCCTCTCAGAGTCTTGTGATCTCATTATTACAAGGTCAGGTGCTTTTTCTCTCACCAGCCTGAGGGCTTGTCTGGGATGTCTGTATTTGGGGAGAGACCCTTTCTTGTCTGCTGAGTGGGAGGTACATACTGCTCCATCTTTGGGCAGCCTACCCTGCCAGACCTTTGTTTCTCTCAAACTCTTCAGGCAAAGACCCAAGGCAAACAGATGCAGATGTATTTGGAGAACTCGCTGGGGCAAAATAGACATATTGACCATGGTGGCCAGGCAACCTTGTATATTAGACATGGTCAGAAAAGTGGATCTAGGGCTGGAGAGATGGCTTAGCAATTAAGACACTTGCCTGCAAATCTAAAGGACCCAGGTTTAATTCCCCAGGACCAACCTAAGCCAGATACACAAGGTTTGCACATGTGCCTGGAGTTCGTTTGCAGTACCTGGAGCTGTGGTACGCCCATTCTCTCTCTCTCTCTCCTCTGTCTGAAATAAACAAAAATATTTTTTTAAGTGCTCTGGTGACTGGGACATTTTGAGAGGCTGTGTGTGTGTGTGTTTGTGTGTGTGTGTGTGAGAGAGAGAGAGAGAAGGTGAGACAGAGGGGGACATGTTGTAGATGTGAAGTGAGTCTGGAGTCCCAATATTCTTGTGAGGGGAATGGCTGGAGATGGACAAAATAAGTCCCACAGAATACAAGCAACCTTTAGTTAGGTGTGGGGTTGAATAACTCTGAACAGGATCTTGCTGGTGTATGAGAAATCCCTTTAGGGGAGTGAGTACAAGGGGAAAAGTTAGTCACAGGAGTCACAGCGACAATGGAAAATGGGAAACCAGGGGCCCAAGTCTAAAAATCAGTGGGGAAAGGAAATCCTCTCCTATATCCCGCCAGACAGTCCATTGGGATGAATGCTAAGGTGTTGGGAGGAGAGCTCTTTACTAAGAGACAAGGAAAAACAAAAAACTCATTAAATATTGCTGCTTTATCTGACCAAGGAAGTGTATTTGTAGAACCTCTGTCTTTTGGCCAAAACCTGGTTCTGATGAAGACTGGGTATGCCAAACTTTAGTTCTTAAAAAAAAAATTTTACAAGAAGAGAGAATGAGAATGAGAATGGGCATACCACCAGGGCCACTTGCCACTGCAAATAAACTCCAGATGCACGTGCCATTTTGTGTATCTGACTTTATGTGGGTGCTGGGGAATCAAACCCAGACCATTAGGCTTTGTAACCAAGCTCCTTTAACCATTCAGTCATCTCTCCAGCCAAAACTTTGGTTCTTTATGTTAATGACAACACCCTCTTCTTCCAGATGAAGCAAATTTGGTTTTTTGTTAGCTATAAGAACTATTCCTGTTTCTCCTAGAAGCCAATTGAGAGGACACACAAAAGGATAAAAAGCCTTGGGACCATCTGTGATGCCTGCGTCTTCTTACATGCCACAAAATAGAGGACCAGAGAGAGGAAGGGAGAGGAGAAAATGGAAGCCCACCAAATGGTGGACCTGAAGTCCAACAGGTAGCTGGGGGCCCACGAAGGTGTCTCCTTCTTCCCCTCCTGGCCCACACTCTGTCTCTGGAAGGAGCTAGAACTATGTATAAAGGACATAGAAACTTTCTTTGTGCCCAAGATAATCCCACTTGGGTGAATCCCTATAGGGCTGGGGTTCCTGGGTTTGTAAATGCCCCACTCACTAGTACTGAGGTGAGCAGCTTTTGTTTTTAATCATTCTATTTATTTATTTGACAGAGACAGAGGGAGAGAGATAGAGATAGAGAATGGGTGCCCCAGGGCCTCCAGCCACTGCAAACGAACTCCAGACATGTGTGCCCCCTTGTGCATCTGGCTAATATGGATCCTGGGGAATCGAACCTGGGTCCTCTGGCTTTGCAGGCAAACACCTTAACTGCCAAACCATCCCTTCAGCCTGTGAGCAGCTTTAAACAAGTGACAACGTCTCTTCTGGAAGACCCCTTAGTCTTGCAGAGCAGCTGGATAATGTTTTAGTCCTAGTGCATGGGCAGAGCTGATGGCTATTCTAGATATTCTGCTTACAGGGAAGGAGAAGGAATGATTCAAAGGTCAGCTTTTGATATCTGAGAAAGGCTCCTGCCCAGGGGGTTCCTGCTGCAGATGAAGTTTCCCAATACAGGTCTCAAATGGGACACTAATTTTGCTGGAGGAGGTGTGTTACTGGGATGGGCTTAGGGGTGTTATAGCCAGCTTCCCCTTGCTAGAACTTGGCTCACTCCTGCTGCTGTTTTTGACCTACTATGACCATACTGTCCCCTGCCATCATGAAGCTTTCTCTTGAGACTATACATCAAAATAAAACTTAAAAACAAACAAAAAACAAAAACAAAAAAAACCCACCTTTCTCCCATCAGCTGCTTTTGGTCAGATGCTTTATCCCAGCAAGGAGAAGATGTAGTGGTATGAATATAATTCCCCCATAGCCTTAGGTATTTTTGATTAAGATTAAGCTTCCTACTTAGTCTTTAGCAGGCAGAGCCCTGCTGGAGGACGTGTGTCAGTGGAGTTGGATCTTGTGTCCAGCCTACTGTGTGTTCAGAGTCAGCGCATGCTGGGTGGTGCTGGCTCTTCTCTCTTTGCTATGGATGTGTGATGAACTAAGCCAGCTTCTTCCACCAGGATGAAGCTTTCTCTGGAATCTGTAAGCCTGAGATAAAGCCTTTCCTCCCATCTAGCTGGGCATGGTGGTGCATGCCTTTAATCCCAGCACTCAAGAGTCAGAGGTAAGAGGATCACTGAGAGTTCAAGGCTAGCCTGAGACTACATAGTGAATTCCAGGTCAGCCTGTGTTACAGTGAGACTCTACCTTGGAAAAAACAACAACAACAACAGCAACAAAGTTAAAAGAAAAGGTGGGTGGAGGAGGAAATTGTAAGATGTAAAATCAAATATATGGTCTATTTTTCAAATAATGTAAATAGACATAAAGGGGGCTACTATGATTGCAATTACTGCCCCCCCAGAGGTCTGCATGAATAAGCCCATGCAGTTAGGATACCAAGTGATAAGGGCTTGATGGTCTCAAGGTGTTGGAATGTGGAACTAGGTGGACAAACCCAGGTGATGGGAAAATTGTGTCTCAAAAATTACACAGCCAATGGGGAAATGAGGGGAAGAGTTAGGGTTATAAGACTGGTTATCTGATATTCAAAGGTATGGTCACCATTTTACTTAAACTGTCATCAGCTTCTGCAGACACGCTATAGACCACCTTATTTTTACCTTGCAGATGTTCATTACTTAAGGTCGGGTGCTTTGTTTCCCACACTTCCAATTCCTTCCTTTGGATCATTTCTGAATTCTTTCTCGGACAGTGACAAGAACCTGGGAATAGTATCTCTGAGAAGTCTCCAGCCCTTTACCCACTGGCAATATTAACTATATACTTTATTTAACTGCCTGAAAAAGGGTTAACCATTCCTAACAAAGAGCTCTTTTTTAAAAAAATATTTATTTTCAAGGAGAGAGGGGAGAGGGGAGAGAGAAGATATAGACAGAAAGAATGGGCATGCCAGGGCCCCAGCCATGCAAACAAACTCCAGATGCATGTGCACTTTGTGCATCTGGCTCTACATGGATACTGGGGAATCAAACCCGGGTTTTTAAGCTTTCCAGGCAAGTACCTTAACCCCTGAGCCATTTCTGTATTCCTAAAGAACTCTTAATTTAGCCAGAAAGTTCATTTCTCAGACTAACTGGCAGTTTACTGTATTTGAAAATAATACAATGACATTTTATTTTCAAAACATATCAAACCTGGAACTTTTTTTCTAAGTCAGGTTAATTAGATTTAGTATTTTTATTACATAGTTCATTTGCATTATCATGTGACAGAGATTTATTAATGAACTTGGAACAGGCATTTAGAAGCCTCTTTTGTTAAAAAGCATTCACTCCTCACTTGGGCCCAAACATAACTAAAAGCAAGATGAAGCCTGTCATCTCTGCCTTCATGCTATCTGTCTGTCTGCCTCCTTGACTTTTGCTGAAGGAAAAGAGATCAGTCCCTCTTCTGAACCTTTTGTCTTGCTTCACTTTGAATGCAGATAGAACATGCTCCCCACCCCAAGGCAAGTGATTATCCATGACAGTAAGGCCACATCCGGGAGCAGAAGTAAACATCTCTGAATAAGAACTGTATCCCTCAAGCCACAAGGATTTCAGACCATCTTGCAGGACCAGAGCGGAGGAAATGATCAAAGTGAGCATACCTAGACCAGGACTGCTTACTTATGCATACCTGCTGTGCTTTATTTAAACCTAAACCTGTGTCAGAACTTCAGGACCCTAACATGGGCTTGTGATTGCTGGGATCTTTATTTGTTCCTCTTCCTATTTTGGCCACATTAAATACATCTCTCTCTGCTTTTCACCATCATTATGCCATTAATTAGCATGCTGAGGACAGGTGGCCTAACCTGTTGGGGCTGCTGGAGCCCAGGCTTGTACCCTAACAACTCTGATTAAGATATTAAGTAATTTACCCCTGGGATGTCTAGTTTGTCTAGACATTCACATTTTACTTTAAGCTCATCCAAGACTAAGACCTAAAAGGTAATAATTCTTATACTTTACACTGTATATTTTTTATTAAAAAATCTGTAAGTGTAAATTCTACATTTTGAATATTTTCCCCCTGGATGCCTGTCAAATTTTACCATAGAATATTGCAATCGTATATCCATGACTGCTGATGTAAATTTCATCCTGAGACAATTATAAGAAGCTAAAATAAGGTACCTCTTAGTTGAAGGCTTGTCTACTTAGCAATTTGCACAAAGCAAAATCTTTTTGGGAAAAAAACACTGTTTGAAAACATAGAGTAATCATTAAAACTACCATGGTTACTTCTTTTGGTTTTTTGAAGTAGGGTCTTGCTCTAGTCCAGGCTGACCTGGAATTCACTATGTAGTCTCAGGGAGGCCTCAAACTCACAGTGATCCTCCTACCTCTGCCTCCAGAGTGCTGGGACTAAAGGCGTGTGCTACCATGTCAGGCTTACCATGGTTTTAAAACCATATAATCAAACAAAGACATGAAAGTGAATCCAGCGTTAACATTGATCATGTGCTTTTCTTTTAAATAATTCACTAATATTTTAAGAAATAGTGAAAACTTAGCTTACATTCCAAGTTTGGTTTGTTTCCGCCTTGTATCTCACTTCACAGAAAATCTTTCCAATCTTGGTTTTGCTATTCCAATGAAGTATGGTCTTTGCCAAAGTAGCATTTACAGTCTTCGCCCTGGAAATGATGGATGCAGAAGGAATCACTAAGAAAAAAGCACACAAAAACAAGTGGTTAAAAAACTGCATAAGGAGAAATTGATATCTTTTTCATCACTATATAGACATGTTAAAACTCAAAGTACAGACTTCTGGGTAAGATGGCCATGTAGTAGCCACACCAAAGCAGCCCAGGGAGGGAAATAAGCAGAAAAACAACAAAATACATTATTCTACAAAAAAGTGAAGGTGCATAAGGAACTATATAAACCACAGCAGAGAAACAGGAGAGACTCAGAGCTTCCAGCAAGCAAAAACCAGACAGACTCCCACCAAGTTCCCATCAGCCATGGTCTGCATGCCTGCTCACCCAGCCTGGTGCAGAACGGCAGGAGCAGAAGCCAGGTGAAGGGATTTTCCACTCACATCAGCCTCTTTGCAAAGTCAAGAAACTGGAAGGGAAAGACAGCAGGGACCATCTGAGCAGCTGTTGAAGGAAACCACAAATGCGACTAGCTGAACAGCTCTGGTACAACTCCAGGCATCTTGGGCAGCCTCCCATCCCCCAACCTGCAGTGCCATGAACCACCACCCTCCTGCCACATGGCATCCAGCATAGCTGATCAGAACACCAGATCCAATGACCCAGGCAACCTGAGTCCACAGAGCAACAGAGAGGGATCAAGGTGAGCACTCAGCATTGGTGAGATTAGAAGCCATCCCAAAAGGTGACAGGGACTACTTATACAAAGCCAGGTACATAGGCCTGCACTGTAAGTGCTAATCTCCCCTTCTAAGTCAGGGCAGGTTATATGTTAGATTTGATTGATGTATTCTTTGTCAGTGTTACTATTCTCAAATAATTTGCCAACCAGAACACTAGATCCACAGTGCAATAGAGAGAAATTGAGGTGGGCACTAAGCATTGGTGAGATTGGAAGCCATCCCAAAAGGTAACAGGGCCTACTTACACAAAGGCAGGCACATAGGCCTGCACTGGAAGTTGTAATCTTGCTTTCCATGACAGGGCAAGTTATGTATTACATATTTTTGGTTGGCTTTACCATTCTTAAATAACTGTATTTTGGTGTTGGCTATTGTTGCCTTTAATGCTTCCTGATTTATAGGGCCTTTTCTTTTTCTTCTGTCATTATTGGGGGCAGGGTCTGACTTGGCCCCAGGCTGACCTGGAACCCATTTCAGACCAGAAATCTCAACCTCCCAGTTGACAGAATTAAGGGTATAGGGCAACACATACCCTTAGGTACTTTGGCTTTATTAGAGTATCTGTTTGTTTTAATCCCCACTCTTGCTTAAATACTCTGTACTGGTTTTGACTGAATGCATATATTGTTTAGTTGAATTTTAGAATTTGCCAGTAATTTGCTCCACCCAGTCTACTAAAGTACTTGAATAGCAGACAAACTCAACATCTAGGGTCATTTCTGTTGTTTCCTTTGGAGTGTAAGAGATACACCTGGCACTTTAAACCCCTACCTTGAAGATATATAAAGTTGGATTTACATGGCTAAGAACACTGACAATAATTTAAAAATCCAAGCATCAAATTAACTCAAGATGCAAAAATCTCTACATTATAATACAATAAGCACAAAATCAAGACAATACAATTCCACCAAAAATTATAACTCCATCAAAAATGACTTCCAGTAGACTGACCTAGATGAAATGTATGGCAAAGATTTAAAAAAAAATTATATCTATGTGCAAAGAAATCAAAGGAGAAAACACACCCCTGAAGGAGCCCCAAGAGAACACAGGAAACCAACTTAATGAAATAAGGAGGTCAAAACCAGGCATTGTGGTACATGCCTTTAATCCCAGCACTTGGGAGGCAGAGATAGGAGGATCTCCATGAGTTTGAGGCCACCCTGAGACTACTGAGTGAATTCTAGGTTAGCCTGAGCTAGACTGACACCCTACCTTAAAAACACCAAAAAAAAAAAAAAAAAAATAATAAAGTCAATACAAGACATGAGATAAAAAATAAATGTAAAAATACCAATCAGAAATACTACAAGTGAAAAACACAGTAAGTCAAATAAAGGTTCACCAGTAGAATGGGTCAAGGAGAGGACAGAATATCTAAACTAGAAGACCAGGTGGCAGATCTAATACATTCAGGATACTATGAAGAGATCAAACATAAGAATTCAGGGTATACTAGAATGAGAAGAATTTCATTCCAAAGGCATAATAGATATTTTCAACAAAATCATAGAAGAAAATTTCCCCCAAATAGGGAAAGTTATGCCAATACAGATACAGGAAGCCTTTAGAACACCAAACAGACAAAATCAGGAAAAAACCTCTCATGGCAACATTATAATTAAACCACAAAATACACAAACCAAAGAAAATATATTGAAAGCTGTTATAGAAAAAAATCAAGTCACATACAAAGGCAAGCCCATCAGAATAACAGCAGATTACACAACACAAATTGTAAACGCCAGAGGGCTTGGAATGATGTATTCCAAGTTCTGAAAGATAACAACTGTCAATCACGATTACTTTATCCTGCAAAGCTATCCATCTAAATAGACAGAGAAATAAGGTCATTCTACAACAAAAACTGGCTAAAGGATTGTATGAACACTAAACCAGCTATACAGAAAATACTTGAAGGGATCCTTCAAGCTGAAGAGAAAGAAAAGCAGATACATAAGAAAATAGGAAAAAAAAATACTCAAATAATAGTTAATACAAGAAAGAAAAGGAAAAACAGGAAGATCTACAAAAAGAAGAATTGTAAGAATAAACACACTTTTCAGTAATAACTCTTAATATTAATGGTCTCAATGCCCCAACCAAAGACACAGGTTTGTAGACTGGGTTAAAAAGCAGGATCCAATGCAACTGCCCAGACAGAAATTGGCCTCGATATCCATGACTTTGCAGTGCCTAGCAATACCTTCACAAGACCCTCAAAATAGAAGAAAAAGATGATGACATCCAATTAAAAGAAAGACTAATGGAGAGAGGGAGGGGATATGATGGAGATTGGTGTTCTAAAGTAAAATGGGGGGGAGGGGAGGGAAATATCATATCATATGTTTTTTTGTATGTAAGTATAAAAGGTGTCAATAAAAAAATTAATAATTAAAAAAAGCAGTATCCTTCTATTTGTTGCCTCCAAGAAACTCACCTTTCCATAAAAGATAGACACTATCTGTGATGGTTAAGTTTGAGTCAACTTGATCTGTTTAGGAATCCACAGACATTCCTCATAAGTGTGTCTCTGAGGTTGCTTCTAGGAAGAATTAACTAAAGGAGGAATCCTTCCCCAGGGTGTGTCCTTCCCCCAGAGTGGGTGGCCCCTCAGAGGGGGCTTTATGAAAAGAAGCTCTGGGAAGGAAAGCATCCCCTCCTCCCACCTGGCTGCCGGTGCTGCTTGCTGTTCGCTGCTTGCTGCTTTCCAATGTGGACTGAAGAGCAGTGTCTCTCCAGGACGCCTCCAGGCCTTCAGTGCTGGATCGGGACTGCTGAGGCATCCACCCTTGAGGACTCAGCAGCTACCGGGTTCCCTTGACTCTCAGGCCTGCAACCTGCTATTGCTGGACTGTTGTAAACAAATCCAATAAATTCCCCTTTAATATAATTCATTCTATTGGTTCTGTTCTTCTAGAGAACCCTGACTAATACACTATCTTAGGATGAAAGGATGAAAAATGGTATTTCAAGCAAATGAGCCTAGAAAACAAGCATGTGTTGCTATCCTAATGTCTGACAGGATACACTTCAAACCAGCATTACTTAGGAAAGATAAAGAAGGTCACTTTATATTGATTAAAGGAACACTCTACAGGATGACATTACAATTCTAAACATATATGCATCTAACATTGGTGATCCCAGTTTCATCAAATAAACACTATTAGACCAAAGGTTACAGATAACACCAAACACAATTGTAGTGGGTGACTTCAATACCACACACTCATCAAAAAAACAGGTCATCCCAGCATAAAATAAACAGAGAAGCATATGGAATAAATGAGCTCATATAACAAATGGGCCTAACAGATATCTACAGAACATTCCATCCAAATGCTTCAGAATACACATTCTTCACAGCAGCACATGGAACATTCTCTCAAATAGACCATATATTAGGACACAAAACAAATCTTAATAAATATAGGAAAATTGAAATAATTCCTTGTGCTATATCTGATCACAATGGGATTCAACTACAAGTCAACAGCAAGAAAAGCTATAGAGTACACACAAAATCATGGAAGCTAAACAGTACTCTACTAAATGATGAATGGGTTAATGAAGAAATCAAGAAGGAAATACAAAATTCATAGAATCAAATGATAAAGAGAACACAACATACCAAACCTTTGGGACACAATTAAGGCAGTCCTCAAAGGGAAATTTATACCTTTAAGTGCCTATATTAAGAAATTAGAAAGGTCACAAGTAAACAACTTAATAATTTACCTTAAAGCCTTAGAAAAAGAACAGGCAAACCACAAATCAGTAGACAGGAAGAAATAATAAAGATTAGGGACAAAGAATCAATGAAACAAAGAGTTCATTCTTTGAAAGAATAAACAATATTGATAAACCTTTAGCAAATCTGACCAAAAGAAAGAGAGAAGAAGCCCAGCGTGGTGACACATACCTTTAATCCCAGCACTTGGTAGGCAGAGGTAGGAGGATCGCCATGAATTCAAGGCCAATCTGAGACTACATAGTGAATTCCAGGTCAGCCTGAGCTAGAGTAAGACCCTATCTCAAAAAACAATACAAAACAAAAAGAGAGAGAGAGAGAGAGAGAGGGAGAGAAGAGACACATATCAATAAATAAAATTAGAGATGAAAAAGGTACCATTACAAAAGGTACCAATGAAATTCAGAAAATCATGAGGACATACTTTAAGAACATATATTCCACTAAATTTGAAAATCTGAAAGAAATGGATGATTTCTTTGATTTATATGATCTGCCAAAATTAAATCAAGATGAAATAAAGCATTTAAACAGACATATAACAAACACGGAGATCAAAAAAGTTATAAAACATCTCCCATGTAAAAAAAGTCCAGGCCCAGATGGATTTAAAAGTGAATTTTATGAGACTGTCATGGAAAAGCTAACACTAATGCTTCTGAAAGTTTTCCATAAAATAGAAAAAGAAGGAATACTACCAAACTCCTTCTATGAGGCCAGCATTACCCTGATACCAAAACCAGATAAACAAAGTATAAAAAAAGAAAATTACAGGTCAATCTCTCTCATGAATACAGATGCAAAAATTCTCAATAAAATACTGGCAAACAGAATACAAGAATATATCAAAAAAGATCATTCACTCCACCAAGTATGTTTTACCCCAGAGATGCAGGGATGGGTCAACATACACAAACTGATAAATGTAATACACCATGTAAATGGGCTGAAAGACAAAAATCACATGATCATCTCAATAGATGCAGAAAAGGCATTTGACAAAATCCAGCATGCCTTTATGGTAAAAGTCCTAAAGAAACTGGGAGAAGAAGGAACATATCTCAACATAATAAAGGCTATTTATGACAAACGTACAGCCAACATCATACTAACTAGGGCAAAATTTGAAGCTTTTTCACTAAAATCAGGAACAAGACAAGGGTGTCCACTGTCCCCACTTTTATTTAATTTAGTACTGGAAGTCTTAGCTATAGGACTAAGGCAAGAGACACTCATAAAAGGGATACAAATTGGACAGGAAGAGATCAAATTATCATTATTTGCAGGTGATATAATTCTACACATAAAGTACCATAAAGACTCTACCAGCAAACTGTTAGAGCTGATAAACACTTTAAGCAGCATAGCAGGATACAAAATAAACAGAGAAATCAGTAGCCTTTCTGTATGTTAGCAAAAAAACCTGCTGAGGATAAAATCAGGGAATCACTCTCATTCACAATTGCCTCAAAAAAAAAAAATAAATAAAGTACCTTGGAATAAACATAATTGAGGAAGTGAAGGATCTCTACAATTAAAACTTTAAAAACTCAAGAAAAATTGCTGAAGACACTAGAAAATGGAAGGTCATCCTTGATTGACTGGAAGAATCAATATTGTGAAAATGTCAATCTTACCAAAAGCAATCTACACATTTAATGCAACCCCCATCAAAATTCCAATGTCATTCTTCACAGAAATAGAAAAAATAATCCTCAAATTCATTTGGTAGCACAAAAGAAACCACGAATGCCAAAACAATTTTTAGTAACAAAAATAAGGCTGCCATTATCACTATATCCAATTTTAAGCTATATTATAGAGCCATCGTAACAAAAACAGCATGTTAAAAAAAAACAGCATGTTACTGGCACAAAAACAAACATGTAGATCAATGGAACAAAAGAGAGGACTCAGATGTAAATTCAGGAAGCTACAGCCATCTGATTTTTGACGAAAGTATTCATTGGAGAAAAGACAGCCTTTTTAACAAATGGTACTGGGAAAACTGGATAACTATACATAGAAGGATGAAAATAGATCTTTATCTCTCTCCATGCACAAGAATCAAGTCCAAATAGACCAAAGACCTTAGTATCTGACCTGAAGCTGTGAAACTGCTAGAGGAAAAAGTAGCAGAAACCCTTCAGCATATTGGCATAGCATATTGACTTTCTGAATATAACCCCAGTTGCTCAGGAAATAAAACCATTAATCAACCACTGGAACTTCATGAAGTTAAAAAGCTTTTGTATAACAAAGGGCACTGTGAATAGAGCAAAGAGGCAACCTACAGAATGGGAGAAAATCTTTGCCATTTATACATCTAACAGAGGATTAATATTCAGATATACAAAGAACCTAAAAAACTAAATAATAAGAAATCAAACAACCCCAATTTAAAAAATGGGCTGTAGAGCCAGGCATGGTGGTTTACGCCTTTAATCCCAGCACTCGGGTGGCAGAGGTAGGAGGATCACTATGAGTTCAAGGTCACCCTGAGAATACAGAGTGAATTCCTGGTCAGCCTGGGCTGGAGCGAGACCCTACCTCAAAAAAACAAAAACAAAACAAAACAACAACAACAACAACAAAATGGCTGTGAAACTAAACAGAGAGTTCTTAAGTTCTTAAAGGAAGAAGTACAGATGGTCTATGTGGTGGTTTGATTCAGGTGTCCCACATAAACTAGGTCCCCAGCTGATGGAGATTTGGGAATTAACACCTCCTGGAGGCAGTATATTGTTGGGGGTGGGCTTATGAGTATTATAGCCAGTTTCCCCTTGTCAGTGTTTGGCACACTCTCCTGTTGCTGTTGTCCTCCTTATGTTGGCCAGGGGGTGATGTCCACCCTCTGCTCGTGCCATCATTTTCCCCTGCCATCATGGAGCTTCCCCTCGAGTCTGTAAGGCAAAATAAGCCTTTTTTTCCCCTACAAGCTGCTCTTGGTCTAGAGATTTCTGCCAGCAATATGATCCTGACTGCAACAGCATAGTTGGTGATTCCCTATGGCTTGTTGGCTAGCTAGACTGGCTGAACTGGTGAGCTGGAGGTTCAGTGAGAGGCCCTATCTTAAAGAATAAGGTGAAGAGTGTTGGGAAACACCCCACATTGATCCCTGATCTCCACATGCATGTGTGCATACACATGCACAGGCATCCATATGTACAGGGAGCCCATACACATAGAACACTCATACATACATACATGCACACTATACACATACATACAAAAATAAACAAGTAAGACCTTGAAAGTATACTCTAAGAGTTCACAAATTGTCATGTCTGGAGAATTTCTGGGGCTAGTAAGCCAGTCTGACTGAAAAGTAGCAGCTCTGAGTTCAAGGAGAGACTCCATCACAAGGAAACAAGCAGAGGAGGGATAAAGGAAGGACACCTGATATCCTCTAGCCTCCACACATGTGCACAGGCCTGTGCATATAAGGCCTCCATACATGTATCTGCACACACACACACACACACACACACACACACCCCACATGGCAAATAAAAAGAAAGGAAGAAAGAAAGAGAAAAACAAATACAATCAGATACCCTAAAAGACTCACAGATCTCTGAACCAAAGAAGACCTACAAACCAAACTGGCCTATGTTCTTTGGAAAAGCCTATCAAAAAGAAAATTAAATAAGAAAGAATAGAGGAAAACATACAAGAAAAGGAAATATTGGGCAGAGGAAGGAATGAGACACAGCTAGCCCACCAAAGTGACATTGAGTATTAAGAAAAGAAAAGTAGTCTAGATGGAGGTGTGGAGCCTGAAGACAGTCATCCCTGGTTGCTGCTTGTAATCTCTACTCTCAGTGTTTCTTCCTGTCACACCCCTGGGACATCTTTCATGCAGCAGGTCACAGATGCTGGTCACATCTCTAGGTGACCCTTCAGGAGTCTGGCTGCATACTGGCTGTTGTTCCTGCTGATGAGCATGCTGTGGGACCCTGTATTCTCAGTGTGTAAGCCTGTCAAGCCCCTGGATCATGCTTCACAGATCAGGTCCTTGGTGGTGAGCACGTTGTGTCTAAGATCCCCTGCAGCTCTCTGCCTCACTGAGTATTGTAGCATTCTGAGACAGTTTCTTCTCTACAGTCTCGAGGTGTTCTTCTGGTCAGGTTTCAGTGCATGGTCCCGTATCACTTGTTCTAGGATGCACTGAGGGCATGGAGCTGCTTTTATGTACAAATTTTATTTAACCTTCATATTAATTCTATATTGTTGAAACGATCATAATTTGTCCATGAGAAACGTGAGGCTTAGGGTATTACAAGAGGCCTGTTTGGCATGCCTAGCTGTTGATGTGGATGCTTGGGAATCAAACAGGGCAAATCAGGCTTTCTCAGGTTCTTGTGCTTGTGCAACAAATGCTTTTACTAGTTTGAGCCAGATCCCTGGCCCCTGATTGCATTTTCTACCCTCTTTTCATTCTGTCATCAGCCCAAACTGCCTTTCCCCCTTGTTCCTATTGTTTCCCTTTTATTTACTTTTTCCTTCTCTATCAACCCAGTACTAATCATGAGTCTTTCTTTGCTGTTTTCCTTTCCACTGTTATACACAGTGACTAATATCTCAGTGTACACTGTACTGCCAGTGTTTCTTTACTTCCTGAAATGGTTGGAGTTAGGGTGTAATTGTTATTTAACTATCAGTGTAATTTCATGTCACTTTGATAGTGACTGTTTTTGCAGACAGTACTTACTTTCAGAGGAGTCCTGGTTGAGGATACCTCAACCTTATCAAAGCTTTAGTCCCTCCGGAACACTCTAAACATTTGCACTGACAGAATAAGAGTGACTTACAAACTCAATCAGAGAGCTGGAAAGATGGCTCAGTAATTAAGGCATTTGCTGGCAAAGCCTAATGGTGTGGGTTTGATTCCCCAGATCATATACATCTGGAGTTCGTTTCCAGTGGCTAGAGACCCTGGTGTGCCCATCTCTCTCTCTTTCTCTCTCTGCTAGCAAATAAATAAAATAAAAATATGTAAAAAATTCCATTCATGGAAATACCACATGTACAAGCCCCAACACTAAAACACAAGCAATATGAAAATACCAAAGCATCATGACTCCTACTAAAAAGTCACTAATACCATGGCAATCATCTCCAATGAGAGTGAGTTATGTGAAATCTCAGACAAAAATAGTCAAAAGAATGATTATGAGTATGTTCAAAGAAATCAAAGAGGATACAAATAAGCTACTGAATGAATTGTAAGAGCACACACAGACACACACTCACACAGCTGAGTGAGATAAGGAAGCCAATGCAGGATGTTAAAGTGTAATTCAGTAAAGATATAGAAATAATAAGAACAAAACAAACTGAAGAGCTTGAAATGAAAATTTTAATAAGTTTAATTAAAAGCTCCATGGAAAGCCTCACCACTGTAACGGATTAATGTGAGGACAGAATATAAGGGCCTGGGGACAAGGCAGAGAAATTGGAACATTCAGACAATGGAAAAGATAAATTAATAAGAAGATACAAATAGAACATTTGAGAGCTATAGGACACTATAAAAAGACCAAATCTATGAATCCTAATGAGAAAAATTTTGTACAAAAGTCATAGCAAACATTTTCACTATATTCATAGGAGGAAACTTTTCCAAATCTAGGGGAGACTATCCAGGTATAGGACTCATTTAACATACCATACAAGACACATTTTGACATATTATGTCAAAACACTAAATATACAGAACAAATAAAGTATATTGAAAGGTGAAAGAGAGAGATATCAAGCACATGTAAAGAGAGACCTGTTAGAATAACAACAGATTTCTCAACTGAAACTTTAAAAACCAAGAGGTCTTAGAATAATGTATTTAAATCTCTAAAAAACAGTAACTGCCATCCCAGACTACTACACCTAGCAAAATTATCATAATTAAAGGAGAAATAAAAAGTTTCCATCATAAAAACAGATTAAAGGAATTTCACTAAAACAGCTCTACAGAGGATAATTGAAGGAGTCCTTTGGACTGAAGAGAAAGATAAACACATCCATGATGGTATAGGAAAGAATAAACCACATCAGAGAAGAAAGCAAAACAAATGAGGAATAATAAAAAAAAAAAAACCATCAAACTTGGGCTGGAGAGATGGCTTAGCGGTTAAGGTGCTTGATTATGAAGCTTAAGGACCCATGTTCAACTCTCCAGGTCTCATTTAAGCCAGATATACAAAGTGATGCAAGTATACAAGGTCACACATGTGCACAAAGTGAAGCATGCACACACAAGGTGGCACACACATCTGGAGTTCCATTGCAGTGGCTGGAGGCCTTGATGTGCCAATTCTCTCTTTCTTTCTTGTGAAAAAAAAATGGCTAGTCTGTTGTGCTTGCCTCAAAAAAAAAAAAAAAAAAAAAAAGTCAAACTCTAAAAAAATAAAAAAATGCCAGGAATTAACATATACCTTTCAGTGATAACTCTGAATATTAATAGTCTCAGTTCTCTAGTCAAAAAATATAAAAATTAGCAGATCAGATAAAAAAAGATCCAACCAGGTATGATGGTGCACACCTTTAATCCTAGCACTCAGGAAGTCAAGATAGGAGGATTGCCATGAATCTGAGGCCAGCCTGATTCTACATAGTGAATTCTAGGTCAGCCTGTGCTAGAGAGAGACCATACCTTGAAAAACCAAACAACAACAACAACAACAACAACAAAAAAACCCAACATCCAATTACTTGTTGTGTCAAAGAAACACATCTTACCATCAAACCATCAAAGACTGATACAACTTTAGGGCAAAAGGACAGAAAATAAAAGGATTCCAAGCAAATAGTACTAAAAAATGAACAGGTGTCACTACTGTAATATACGACAAAATAGAATTCAAACATAAATTAAAGAGATAAAGGTGACATTACACTTATTAAGGGAACAATCCATAACAAAGATTTTACAATTTTAAATGTACACACTGGACACAGATGTGCCTGGTTTCATAAAATAAACATTACTATGTGTAAAAACATAGCTTCACCCAACACAATAATAGCAAGTGACTTTAATACTTCTCTCACTAACAGATCATCACAACAAAAGGAAACATCTGTACATGCCTTTTTTCGAGGTAGAGTTTCACACTAGCCCAGGCTGACCTGGAATTCACTATGTAGTCTCAGGATGGCCTTGAACTCATGGTGATCCTCCTACCACTGCCTCCCGAGTGCTGGGATTAAAGGCGTGCATCACCACTCCCGGCTGTACACGCCTTTTAATCCCAGCACTCGGGAGGCAGAGGTAGGAGGATCACCATGAGTTCAAGGCCAACCTGAGATTACATAATGAATTCCAGGTCAGCCTAGACCCTACCTGAAAAAAAAAAAAATTAGAAACATCTGAGTTCAAGGGCATCATAGATCAAATGTATCTAACAGAATGTGCAGAACATCTCATCCAAACACTGCAGAATGCATGTTCTCCTCAGCAGCCCATGGAACTTCCTGTAAACTAGGTCACAAGGTTAATTTTAATAAACATAGGGGAATACAAATAATTTTTGCATCCTATCTGGATAAATAGAATAGAATATTTTATAGAATGTAGAATAAAACTATAGACCCGAAAGCAAGAGAAATTATAGAACACACAAATGCATACAGACTAAACAACACACTTTTCCCCACACTTTTGAATGAATGGATCATTGAAGAAATCAAAATTTTCTGAGACTCAAATGAAATGAAAACACAGCATACCAAAGCCTATGAATATAATAAAAGCAGTCTTAGAAGGAAGCTTAGAGAAATCAGTGTCTATATTGAGTTTTATAGATGTCAAGGAGATTAACACTGGACAAATAAGAACAAGCAAACCCCAAAGTCTACTCTCTTCATTCTTATTCAGTATAGTCTTAGCTAGAACAATAAGATAAGAAAAGCAAATACAGTGGGTATAAATAGGAAAGGAAGTTAAGGATCCCTATTTTCAGATGACATGATTTTATACATAAGAGACCCTAAAGATTCTACTATAGAAGTCTTAGATATAATAAATAGCTTCCAGCAAAGTGACAGGATATAAAATTAACCCACAAAGATCAATAACCTTTCTATATCAATAACAAACATGGTGAGAAAGAAATCAGGAATCAAGACCATTCACTGCCTCAGAAAGTCTTGGAATAAACCTAATCAAGGAGCAAAAGCGCTCTAAGACACTTCAAACACTGAAGAAAGAAATTGAAGAAGACCCTAGAAAATGGAAAGACTCCCTATGCTTATGGGCTAGAAGAATTAATATTATGGCAATGGATCTACTACCAAAAACAGTCTACAGATTCAATGCAATTTTAATGGGTACATCAAAATCCTAATGTCTAACTCCCACTAATCCAGACATTAGGATTTTGATGTACCCATTAAAATTGCATTGAAGAGGGGGCAGAAAGAATGTTAGAGCGACAAGTTGGGGCATTATGCACAGAGACTTGGCCTATCCCCCATAGCTCTTGACTACCCCCACAATGCGTGAACCACATTCCTCATTGATGAGGGTCCCTATGGAAAAGGGAGGACAGGGAGGAGGATAATGGAGTCACCACTATGAATGTAAAACTAGAATAATATACATAAAAATAAATAAAATTAAAAATAAAATAACATACTTTAAACCTAAAAAAAAAAAAAAGAAAAGAAAAGAAAAAGGTTTGGGGGTGGGAGTAAGATGCCTGAATCAGCTACAGGATATGAAATGAATTCGTAGCCACAAACATCACATTATACATTTTTTTTTCAGAATGGCTATCATCAAAAAAAAAAAAATAAAAAAAAATAAAGCAGACAGCAAATGCTGGTGAGACCTCATCCATTGTGGGGAGGAGTGCAAACTAGCACAGCCATTATGGAAATCCATATGGAGGTATCTCAAAAAATTAGAAATAGAAAAACAAATTAGAAATAGACTTCCAATATGACCCAGCCATACCACTCCTGGGGCATACACCTTAAGGACTCCACACTCTCCTATAGAGAAACTTGCACTCCATGTTTATTGAAGCTTTATTTTAAAAAAAGAAATATATTTCATTTATTTATTTGAGAGAGAGAGAGGGAGAAAATGGGGGTGCCAGGACACCTAGCCACTGCAAATGAACTCCAGATGCATGCGTCCCCTTGTGCATCTGGCTTATGTGGGTCCTGGAGAATCAGACTGGGATCCTTTGGCTTTGCAGGCAAATGCCTTAACTGCTAAACCATCTCTCCAGTCCTGAAGCTTTATTTGTAATAGCTAAGAATTTGTAATCAGCCAAGATGACAACCAACAGAGTAGTGGATAATGAAAATGTGCTACATATAGCTAATGGAATTCTATGTGGCAATACAGAAAGGTGAAATTATGAATTTTTTAGGAAGATGGGTGTATTTTAGAAAAACATCATATTAACTAAAGTGACTCAAACTCAAAAAGACCAAAACTACATGTTGTCTCTGATATGCGGGTCTTAGTGTGCAATATCTGTAAGTATGTATACATGGGGGCAAATATGAATTAATCCTATAAAAACAGAACTGTAACCAAAAGTGAATGTAACAAGATGAGCTGGAAGATGAGGGCAGGAAGGGGAAAAGGATACATGTGACACAGGGGAGTGGGAAAATGGGGGGAAGAAGGAGAAAAGGGAAGATGGGAATAAAAATTTGTACTTGAAAATTTCAGAATAAAAGATGTTTAAATCTCTGTAAAAAATCATAATGTCATTCTTCACAGAAATAGAAGAAAAATTTAAAAACTAATATGAGAGAGTGAGAGAGAGATAATGAGCATGCTAGGGCCTCCTGCTGCTGCAAACTTCAGATACATATACTGCTTTATGCATCTGGTTTTACATGGGCAGTAGAGACCCAAACCCAGGCTACCAGGTCTTGCAAGCAAGCACCTTTAACAACTGAGGCATCTCTCCAGCTCAAAAAAAATTAAATTCATGTGAAAACACAAAACATACCAAGTAATAAAAGCAATAATTTTGGAGACATTATCATAACTGATTTCAAGTAGTGGCACAAAACCAGACATGTAGATCAATGGAATAGAATATAAAACCCAGCTATACTCTACCTGAGGGTTTTTTTTTTTTTTTTTTTTTTTTTTTTTTTTTTTTGTGTGTGTGTGTGGTAAGGTCTCATTCTAACCCAGGCTGGTCTCAAACTCACATTGATCTTTCTACCTCTGCCTCCCAAATGCTTGGTTAAAGGCATGTCCACCACACCTAGCCAAAAAATTAATTTAAAAATATCAAGAACTATATGAAGATTTAGCCACAATAGTTCATGGCACTATACTTTACAATGGTAGAAAATTTAAAACTGTGTAAACCTCCAAAAATAAAGGATTAAACAATTAACAATACTAGGCTAACAGTAAAAACAATATTTTCAGTTAACAGATGTTTATTGAGTATTCTAACTTGAAAAAAGCAGAGTCTAAAAATATCTGAAGTAAACTGTTAACATTTGTTCATTTGGCTAGTGAATTTAGAGGTGTCCACAAAATTCTCAAAAATCTTTTTTTTTTGTTAGGCAAGCCCAATAGACTGGCCTTTTTTTTTTTTTTTAAATGCAAGAGAGAGAGAGAGAGAGAATTGGTATGCCAGGGCCACCTTGTGTGTTTGCATCACCTGTGTGTCTGGCTTACGTGGGACCTGGAGAGTCAAACATGGGTCTTTTGGATTTCCAGGTAAATGCCTTAATGGCTAAGCCATCTCTCTAGCCCTGTTTATTTTATTTTATTTTTTTATGGTAGGATCTCACTCTAGACTAGGCTGATCTGGAATTCACTATGTAGTCTCAGGTTGGTCTCAAACTCACAATGATCCTCCTACCTCTGCCTCCTGAGTGCTGGGATTAAAAGTGTGTGCCACCATGCCCAATTGTATCTATGGATCTTATAAAACTTATAACAATGAAAACCACCTCCAACACCCATAACTGGCTACATAGTATATTGAGAATAATTTTTAGTCTGCTGTACTTCTCATGCAGAAAACTTATCACACTGAATTATAATGCTTGTTTCCTCCCATCTTCCCTGGTAGGTTGTAAAATGCAATCTATCTTATTCTCCTAGGCTTTTGGAATACTTTTAGTTCCTTAAAATATTTTACAACACATACAACCATGTAGAACTAAGGCTGGAAGGGAGCCCAATAGAATGATGGCCATTCTCATCTCTGAGTTGCCTTAGGCAAGAATAATGATGATACATGTTCTTTGATCTCTTATGATCTCAGGAACTTTGGGGGCTCTAGACCACTTGGCTCCATTGGCACATTAGCTGTTTATTTCAAAGACAGAAGAGCATAACTTCCTCTTTACCTATATCATCCAGATGGATGTGCAAATGGGGCGACTCCTCTGTGCCTAGCGCATTGACAGCCTGGACCCAAACCAAATACTTCCTGCCTCCTTGCAGCGACTCAGTGGAGATGTTAATGTAGCTTGAGGTCAGGTAGTGCTGCTCTTCCTCTGTCTCTAAACTTAAAAAAAAAATACAAGATACATTTAGTTTATCACAGAAATTTTGGAGGCTATCTTTTTTACCTTTCATAATATAACCTACTGAAAAATGATTCAAATTTTATTTACTGAATTTTTAGAAACAAATTCAAACATGGCAAGAGCCTCAATATGACTTTGGTGGGTTCTAAACACTTTTCCCTTCATAGAACTCTTCCTTCACTTAAAAAAGTGTGGCTATATGAATGTACTATATATATTACCCACACAAATACACACACATACATACATATGTTCTGCAATTATGTTGCTAGGAAAACAGATATATTCATACTATATAGTAAAATATTTTTAACCTAAATTATGTTTTGCTTCTGATTTTAAATGAAATTAAACATTTTCATAGACTCATCAAAGCATTGTGGGTCCTAGGTCTATGCTTACAGTGTCCTTGGTTATGTTGTCCCTGAACATAGCTTGAAATAAATGAATTGCCTCTGGAAGGAATATAGCATAGGGCTTCAGCGCAAAGGCTGACATTTATTGTCTGCCAGAACATAAGGTAAGGGGAAGAGGATGAGAGCAGGGGTCAGTTGGGGTAAAAGCCTGAGACTTGGTAGAGAAAGGCCAACTTTTCAAACAGAAAAAAAAGAATCCTAGCATATTCAGAAACAAATAAATGAAATGATTTGACCTTTTTGAGAAAGTTTAACAAATGTGATCCTCTGGACTTGAAAGGGCAAGAAGTAACTTACACTGGAACAGGCTGGGTCAAAAAGACATAGGCTGGGGAGATGGCTCAGTGGTTGAAAGTACTTGCTGCTTGCTGGGCGTGGTGGCGCACGCCTTTAATCCCAGCACTTGGGAGGCAGAGGTAGGAGGATTGCTATGAGTTCAAGCTACCCTGAGATGACAGAGTGAATTCCAGGTTAGCCTGAGCTAGAGTGAGACCCTACCTCAAACAAACAAACAAACAAACAAACAAACAAACAAACAAAAAAAGTACTTGCTGCTTAAGCATGCAGGCCTCTTGGGTCATGGACTGCCAAGTTTGACTCCCCAGAACTGATGTAAAATTCTGGGCATGAGCATGGCCATGCATGTCTGTAATTCTAGTTCTTCAGGGAGTAGAGTCCAGAGAATCACTGGGACTCAGTAATGGACAGTAGCACCAGGGTGAAGGAGAGACATCATCTCTAGGAATTACATGGATGAGCAAAATGAGAAGGACATGTGACATTCTGTTCTGTCTCCAAATGCATGCACATGAGGCATGCATCTGCATATGTCCACCTCATATCATACACACAAGGGCTCCTGATGATTAGCTGATGGGCCAGGATTTGCCACAGAGCAGGGAGAAAGAGAATGCATATAAACAGCAGCTCTGTTTCAAGGGTCTCTGGGGAGGTCAGCATCATCCTGAAAGGTAGATTAGTAGGAAATGAAAGTGGTGGCAGGAAAAAGAATAAAAGTCTATGAAATGATACAGAATTGAACTGTTAGTCTGAAGTGAAGGGAGTGGGGGTGGACATGCATATTTTGAAAGTAAAACTAGCTGAACATGGTGATGCATGCCTGTGATTCCAGAACTTGGTTGGTGGAGGCAGAGGGATCAAGAATTCAAGGTCATCCTTGGCTACATTGATGTAGCCAGCTTGGGATAAATGAGACTTTGTCCAAAAAAAGTGAGGGAGGGAGAGAAGGAAGGAAGGAAGGAAGGAAGGAAGGAAGGAAGGAAGGAAGGAAGGAAGGAAGGAAGGAAGGAAAGCAAACAAACGAACAGACAGGACCTGATAGCTGATTAGATAAAGGAAAAGGAGATTTGCTTCCTTAAACAATGGAGAAGATAGCAGCAGCAGAGAATTACTCAACACACTGAAAACTGTATGAACAGTTTTATAATTGACTGGCTGAGGGCATCTAACCAGCCAATGAAAGTTGGTAAAGTCCAAATGTTACATGCTAAAACTTCAAGTTTTACTAGTCACTATTGCCTTTACACATTTTGAGCCCCTATTTTTAAATCTTTATCTGAAATAACCAGACGATGTTTTTAAATGGGAAGGATCTCTCTCTTCTTTCCTCCCTCCCTCCCTCCCTCCCTCCCCCTCCCTCCCTCCCTCCCTCCCTCCCTCCCTCCCTCCCATAAAACTATCTTAAACTGCATCCACTTGCAAGGTGAAATTCTCTGAATCCTTGTATTCATATTTAGCTTTCTAGATCTCTTAAAAGATTCACTTTCCTTGGTACCTGGATCCTGTCTTCTGGATGTGAGGTCCTCCATGTCTTTCTGACACCTACTTGTGACATCTTCCCCCACAGGCATCCCGTGGGTTTCTTGTCCTGTCCCTCCTATCCCACCCAGGTGAGCCCTGGCATTTGCCCTTTCCTTGCTCACTCACCCACCTGCTTCAGCCTCTATTCCACATATATGGCACCACATACATGCACTGTAGTAATCAGTTCATTTAAATGACTGGGACACAGCTGCAGCAACTACATTATCTTTCCATGAAAATCAATATTTATTTATTTATTTATTTATTTATTGGTTTTTCAAGGTAGGGTCTAGCTCTAGCCCAGGCTGACCTGGAATTCATTATGTAGTCTCAGGTTGGCCTCATCACCATGCCTGTAAGAGAAAGAGAGAATGTGCATGCCAGGGCCTCTAGCCACTACAGACAAACTCCAAATACATGTGCCACTATGTGCATCTGGCTTTACTTGGATACTGGGGAATTGACTTCAGCTTATTAGGCTTTGTAGAAAAATGTTTTAGCCACTTAGCCATCTCTCCGACCCGTTTCTCTCTCTCTCTGCCTTTTTTTTGACCTTGAACTCCTTATGTAGTCAAAAATGGCCTTGAACTTCTGATCCTCCACCTCCCAAGTGCTAGGAGTACAGGTAAACACTATCACATCCGGCTTATGCAGTGCTGGAGACAGGACCCACGGCTTTGATCATGTTCTACCAACTGAGCTATACTCCCACTCCCAAATCCTGATTTCTGACAAATGAATATGCTTCACAGATCTGCACATCAATCTTAACTAGAGTTCATAAACATCTTTGATCCAGTTACATTTGTGCTGCTGAGGAAGGACTTGATTTCTAACACCACCATCTGCTTTCTGTCTAGGACACTGCCATCATAGGATTTGTGGGGAAGACAGGGCTTAAAAGCCATTGTCATTTCATCCCTAGAGTTCTACTCCAGGTCCTACTTAGTAACTCTCAAATTTCTCCAGCCTCACAATATCTCAGCCAGCCATGTATATCATTTGCAATTCAAGTAATATGTTTGCTAAGACACAGATAAGAGGAATTAACCTTATGTGCCAATCAATAGAAGCATTTATAAATTGAAGCATCACAGAAATACTGTTCCAACCACAGAAGGCAACCTCAGCACGTGATCCAGGATTCCCTCAGGCTGATAGGGCATGAAGGAGCAGAAGAGACTCAGTCACGCTGCCTGGGAAACTCAAGCTTGAAGTTTTAGTCCTGCCTCTCCCCTTACCAGCACTGACAGCACATAGAGCACCAGAGCAGGTAAGGATGTGTCACATGACTAAAAGCACAGGGCTTGGTTTTAGACATAGATGTAGGCTCAAGTATTGGCTACATAGTGCAACTTGGAGCAAGTTATTTCCATTTCCTCATCTGTAAATAGGTGAACAGGTGAATAAGTCAGTGGGATAAGAAAGCGAGGAGCAGACAACTTTATACATAATAAATAACCTATGAAGCAACAATGACTACAAATTCAAAGGCATTTATAACATAGCACTTTTTGTGTGTGTATATGTGGCATGCCTGCATGTATGTATATGTTAATGTGTATGTGGATGCACATGCGTGCAAGTACATGAGTGTGTGTGTGTGTGTGTGTGTGTGTGTAGGACAGAAGGTGATATGAATGACTCCCTCTATCTCCACCTTATTTATTTACCTTTTTAGATTTGAAGATGATAAAAACTGGCTTATTGTAAAAGAAAATTCAAGAACAACCAGTTAAATTCTTGTCTGCATGCTACCCACTACAGCCAAGAAACACTGCACATGTTTAAACTGGGAGTAAGGACACAACCAGAAAGATTACAGACAAGCCGGGACTCAAGTGCAGCGAGAGGAAGCATTCTCACGTCTCCTGCAGGTTGGTACAAAGCATGATACCATCTGTCAGGCAACCCAGGGCTGCTGCAACATTGAGGGATAACTGGGCAAATGAAAGTCAAGGGAAAAGGAAGATTACATGTTATTTTGTGGGTGCACTTAAGTGACTGAAATTTTAGGAAGAACTGCCTTTAATGACAGCAAGATGCAAGGGATGTCTTTACCAAAGAGAATCAAACTTATAAACTCTTCTGTCAAGGCCCCTTAACTTTCACAACTCTCTCCCATTTTCCTACCCGCTCCCTAAGCTAAAATGCCTTCTTATGTTTTTGAGACAGCGTCTCTCACCAAACTCAGAAACCACTGATTTGGCTAGTGCAGCCAGCTAGCTTTCCATAAGGAGCCACCTGTCTCTGCTTTTTGAGCACCACCACACTGGCACTTAGGTGGGTGCTGAGATCTGAATTCAAGTCTTCACAGTCATGCAACAAGTACTTTATCCTAGACCCTTATATATCACTCTTATCAATACAAATGAAACTTAATTTTTTTTTGAGACAGTCTTGCTCTTTATCCCAGGTTGGCCTCGAACTCTAGATCATTTTGTTTGGGGATTACAGGTATGCACCACTACAACTGCTCGTTACATTTTCTAAAAAGGTTCGTATCTTAAGTTAATTTATGTCACTAACTTTAGATCCTTACATAAGTGCTTTATATCCTTTCTCAGATAAGAGGAAATAGATATAATAACAGAGAACTTATTGGAATATATATTAATCTTATGTGAAACAAGAATTCAAATGTGAAATAAGAAAATGACAACTATGTATAAATGGTAAATGGGGCAACTTTGAATATTTTCCAGTTAGAGAAAACCACATACTTGTTCTTAACTGGTTTGTGGCTAATTCTCTTACCACAAATATTTAGACCTCAAGTCAAAATGGAAATGTCTTCTCAAACTGACATTAACTCTAAATATTTGGTAATTTCTTTCTGCTTTTAAAGTCAACCCTATATTAGCGAATAGCCCACAAAGCAGAATTTTAGTTGAAGAATCCAATTGTAATCACTATTATACCTTAGTTTACATAGAATTTGTGATCTAATAAGAAATACCATATATGGTTTATGGGTAACAGAGTTCCTAGCTTTTAGCTTGAGGTCTCCAAAGTGTTATAGATCTTCTTGTATTTTAATGAGATGACTGCTGGGGTATTCCAGGGCATCTCACCAAGGAAGACTAAATGATAAGAAGGCTGAGATTCTCAGTCTCCCACTTTGTCTCCCACCCTGACACACACCACTAGGCAAGTAGGAAAGGCTGAACTTGGAGTAAATAGCCAGTGGCCAGTGATGGAACTCCCACACTTTCCCGCATGCCTGGCCCTATGCTCTGCTCCTGCCTGGCTGTTCGGTGGGGCCTTTGTAGTGTCTTTAAAATAAACAGGCAAATTTAAGTAAAGAATTTCTTCAATTTAAAAGAATTAAGACAGGAAACCCCAGTTTTAACTGACCGAAAGTACAGGTCACACAAGTCAGCAGGGATCCACCCCAGTACAGGAATAAAACATTTTTAGCCGGGCATGGTGGCACACACCTTTAATCCCACTCAGGAGGTAGAGGTAGGAGGATGGCGGTGAGTTTGAGGCCATCCTGAGACTATGCAGTGAATTCTAGCCTGTGCTAGAGCTAGATCCTAACAGATATGGGGGATTTCTCCCCTCATGCTAGCTTTTTCTACTGCAGACCCAGGTGGATATTTTCCAATTCAGTTCTGATACCATCTGCCCGGAGACACCTGGAGATAGCACCAGATTCCATAGCCTAATGCCTCAGTCCCACAAGAGTGACCCCTCTCCATTTCAGATGTCAGCTGAAATTCCCAGCCATAACCTATGCTGGGGAGGGGACAGGTACTGAGGATGGAACTCTGGCCTTCATGCATGCTAGTCAAGTGCTCTACCATTGAGATACGCCCCTATATTTCATGTCAAAAGTATAGAGAGAAAAAGCAGTAAAACTAAATACATCCTACCAAAGTTTATATAGTTTATAGAACTTTATATTACAAAGTATGGACATTTCTTTTCTCTATATTTCATGAAATAATACACAACAGATTATTCACTGAAGGGAAATGTTTCCTGCACACCTAGCCCTAGTTCTAATTGACAGCTTTTCAATATATTTTGATGGTTTATGATGATAATAACCAAGAGTGTCATATGTTTATGTCAGTCATTCAATCAACATTTATTTAACACCAATTATGCTCCAAGTGCAATTTTAGGCAGTGGAGCTATAAACAAGACAGATTAAATTGCAACTTGCAACTACCATGAAACACAGTTCTGAAAGAAACAAATGTATATGTAAGATGCCCTATATGATGAATATTCAGAAGAATAACAAAGCTCAATAAAGGTGTAAGAAAGTTTGGGGAGGAAAGGTGGGTTCCCCCCACTCAGGGAGATACGGATAAGGATGAGACATTATGCAGTACAGGAGCAAACCTTGTAGCTCTCTGAAGGAGAATATTCTAGTTAATGTACAAAAGTCCTGAGGGGACTTTGCTTGGTTTGTTCAAAGAGCAGTGAAGAGCAGTGAAGAGGCTGTGAACTTTAGTAACAGGACAATGGAAAGGAATCAGAGATGTGAGCAGAGAGTTTTCAGGAAGTAAGGGATTTAGAAAAATTTGCTGGAGCACTCTAGGTTAAATGGGCAGTTATGAGAGGAGGGCTAATTTGATCTGCAAGGCCAGTGATTAGGGTTATATGACTTCTGTGAATAAAGGACTGCCTGGGACAAAGGGTCAGGGCCTAGGGGCTGGTCAGGAAGGCCTGGTACTGGCCAGGGGAGAGAAGACATGGCTACCCCAGGACTGTAGTGTAGGTGGTGAGAAGAGGTTGAATATGAAAAAGATATATCCCAAACTTTTGCTGCTTTGTTGGATAAAGGGCCTGCTAGGGAGGAAATACAGGAAGACTCCAAAGCTTTTGACACAAACATTTTGAAGGATAGAGTTGTTATAGTTTACTGAGATGGAGAAAGTAAATTGGGACAGGAACTTGGTATTTGGGTTAGAAAAGTGTTCCCTTGGAGATGCCCTTTTGGACATATAAGAAGAAATATAAAATGTGAAGGCAAGATAAGTGGCAGCTGTAGGTCACAGGTGATGTTTGGACTGGAGATAGAAACTGGGTGTTTTTTTTTTTTTTTTTTTTTCGTTTTTTCGTTTTTCGAGGTAAGGCTTCAATCTAGTCTATGTTGACCTGGAATTCACTATGTAGTCTCAGGGTGGCCTTGAACTCACAGCAATCCTCCTACCTCTGCCTCCCCAGTGCTGGGATTAAAGGCATGCACTACCACACCCGGCTTGCACCATTTTTTTTTTCCTGGCTTATGTGGATGGCTTGGGAATTGAACCCCAGGCAGGCAGGCTTTACAAGCAAGCACCTTTAACCACTGAGTTATCTTCCCAGCCCCCAAGCTGGCGTTTTATAGCATATATTTGGATGAGATAATTTAATAACGATAGATGAAGATGAGAAGTCTCAGGACGGAGCTCTGCATCTTGATGATTTTACTAGAAATAAAGAGGATTCATAAAGAGACTGAGAAAAAGTGTCAGGAAGATAAAAGAAGAGGCAAATGAGAATGGCTCCCTGGAAGCAAAAAGGAGGAGGCCAAGAGCTCAGAGAAACACTCTTGATGTGTAAGACAAGATGAGGACATGGTGCTGGGCTATGTCTGATCTTGTGAGTGTGGGGCAATGACATAAACGATGAAGAGAGAATGTAAGACAGACAGTGCAGACAGCTCTAATGAGAAGTTTTCTCTTAAGGGGAGCAGACAACCAGGCTGGACTTGTCAAAATGATAGATGCTATTGCATGTACAAAAGCTGACAGGAATAATCCAGTAAAGACAGGAGGCAGGAGAGAAGAAAACTGCTGAAGTAGACCTGGAGGGATGGCTCAGCAGTTAAAGGCACTTGCTTGCAAAGCTTGGGTTCCATTCCCCAGTATCCACATAAGGCCAGAGGCACAAAGTGGCACATGCATCTGGAGTTTGTTTGCAGTGGCCAGAGGCCCTGGGGTGCCCGCTCTTTCTCTTTTATTTTGCTCTCTCTGCTTGTAAATAATTCTTTAAAAAAAGAAACTGTTGACACAATGTCTTCTTCTAGGAGGGTAGAAACCTAGTCATAAGTGGAGAGTTGCTTTAGTGGGGGGGGCAGTTCATCATAGTAATGACGGTGATTAATCATGGGGTACATATATCAGTGTGTTCAGAAATGAGAGGTGTTGCAGCATTTCTCTTTGCTCCTGTTTTCTCAGTAAATAAAGGGTAAGGAAGGGAAGATACTGAACCCTCAAGGCAAGAGATTAAGACATGCAAAATAAAAAAGCTATGTTTGTTGCCAGCTAGTGATCATAATTTATGAGAAAATTGATTTGAAAATATAACTTTCTAGGGTGGGAGAGATGACTCAGTGGTTAAGGCTCTTGCCTGCAAAGCCTAATGACCTAGGTTCAATTCTCCAGTACCAACATAAAGCCAGATGCATCTGAAGTTTCTTTGCAGCTACTAGAGGCCCTGGCACTCCCATTCATTCTCATTCTCTCTTGTGCTCTCTTTTCCTCTCTCTCTCTCAATCCCCCCCTCAACTTGCAAGTAAATAAATAAAACATTTAAAAATATGGGCTCTTTATTTAATCCTAAAAGAATTACTGAAGCCAAACACCACAGTCTTAAAAATATTTGGGATTAGTCAGGTATGGTGGCTTGTTCCTGCAATCCCAGCACTCAGGAGGACTGTTGCAAGTTCAAGGCCAACCTTGGCTCCTCAGTGAAGTGCAGACCAGCTTGAGCTACAGGGTGTGGCAGGACATTCCATAAAGCCAACTGCTGCTTGGGATTAGTGGTGCTGTCACTTCTGGTCAGAGAAGCTTCATTTTGTAGATTGTGGTGACCACTGGGGAGACCCAAGACTCATCAAGGTGACAGCTGAGTGCTCAGCACTGGCTAAGACATCTCTGCAGAGGAGGTGACAGAATGAATGTTAGTGCTGCTTTCACCACTGGCCAGAGAAACTTCTTTTTGGAGATGGCTACAATAGTGGGGAGACTCAAAATTCATCGAAGTGCTGAGAATAAGAGGCTGTTGAGTGCTCAGTGGTAAATGAGACATTTCTATTATGACTACAAGGCTCAGGGAACACCACAGAAGACAGGGATGGAAAGAATGTAAAAGCCAGAGCATAGGGAGGAGTACTTTGAGACACTCTTCTGGACATGAAGTGACAGGTACTTTTATAACCTCATAGTGGTTGTTGGCTGTTGTTGCCTCCACAAGCCCTGCACAAAATTGAGCTGGTCAACATTTTGATATGGATGATGGAGGAGGGCTAAAAGAAAGGGATGTCAAAATAGAAGAAGCACTCATTGGAAAGAAGAGAGGGCTTAATGGAATGGGGGTGGGGGAGACAAAAGATGGTAATGAAAAGGGATTATGACCAAATTGCTGTATGCTTATGCATAAAAATCCTCAATAAATTTATTTAAAGCCGGGTGTGGTGGTGCATGCCTTTAATCCCAGCACTCAGGAGGCAGAGGTAGGAGGATCACAGTGAGTTCAGGCCAGCCAGGGCTAGAGCGAATTCCAGGACAGCCAGGGTTAGAGTGAAACTCTACCTTGAAAAAAAATTATTTAGAAGGAAAAATAATAACAACAAAAGATTTGGGATTATATCTATGAATTATCTCTGGTTATTGGAAATATACATGCCAAGAAGAGGATGTGACAAAAATAAAGAAGCCTTATGAATTGGAAGAATAGGCAAGTGATTTTTAGGGCTCTATAATGATAATTAATCTAAAAATGTCTGCTTAGTTGGTCTTATTTGGTGCCTGAAAAGTCCATCATGGATGCTCCCCTTAAAACATTTATGAGTTTGTAGGGCACTGGGAGAGTGTGTGTGTGTGTGTATGTATGTGTATGTGTATATGTGTGTGTATATATATATATAGTTTGGTTTTTGGTTTTTCAAAGGTAGGGTCTTGCTCTAGCTGGCCTCGAACTCCCAGTGATCCTTGTACCCTGGCCCCTCTTGAGTGCTGGGATTAAAGACATGCATCACCTGCTCAGTATCTATGTTTTTAATCTTTGGGATTTAATATAGTGCCAGGAAGACGAAATGTCAAGTGATTATTTGCTAAATTGGTTTGGATGGAACAGAATGAAAGGCTATATCATTCATTCATTTCTATTCAACAAGTATTAACTACTAGAGGGGCTGGAAAAATGGCTTAGTGGTTAAGGCATTTGCCTGAGAAGCCAAAGGATCCTGGTTCGATTCTCTAGGACCCACATAAGCCAGATGCACAAGGGGCACATGCTTCTGGAGTTCGTTTGCAGTGGCTTGAAGCTCTGGTGTGCCCATTCTCTCTGTGTCTGCTTCTCTTCTATCTCTCTCTCTGCTTGCAAATAAATAAATAAATAAAATTTTTAAAAAGTATTAACTACTAGAAAGCACAGCTTTAAACCCTGTGTGGCTTTCACAGGTAAAAACCACATTTACATGGACACAGCACAGCAGAACAGCAACAGTAGATACATATCAGCAGAGGTTAGCCTTTCTCCATCACTGTCCGCTGATACACTGCAAAATACATGCAGCTTGCTTGGGCTGGGCCACTGCAGAGGAGCCAGGGAGGAAGAAATTTCTTGAAGCAATACAGAGCTACTTCCATGTAACAGCCTTAGTTCCACACAGGAAGTCCTCTGATGGGCCCTGCCCTGCCATCAAGGGAATTGCCACCTGCATGTGGGCCAAGGTGACAGGATTCTCACTCTATGCCATCTTACTGGAACATGGAACCACATCAGTTGGAAGTGAAACCTTGCCAATGCTGATGTCTTCCTGCCTGCCAAAGTGGAAATACCCTGCCAACCCAGGATCTAGACAGGCTTCTATGCCTGATGCTGCCCTTACACTGTACCCATAATGTTTATTATAATTGAGCTCTTTCCTGGAGGGAAAAGGCCTTTTTGGTAGTTTCTTAGAGAAGCAGACTTTTCCTTCTCTGATTTTTATTTCAACTCACTGTTTTGTTTTTCATTCACTAGAAGATTAATAGATGTGTTTCCTTGTTCAGTTTGTGCTTACTGGAAATTGTGCTTTAAATTTGGTAGAAGAAAACATTAATATTTTTTTGAGGCAAGCCCAACTGACTGGCCTTTTGTTGTTTTTAAATTTTTTTTTGTAGCTTTTATTTATTTTAGAGAGAGAGAGAGAAAATTGGTTTTCTAGGGCCTCTAGCCACTGTAATCAAACTCCAGATGTACATGGCGCATGTGTGACCTTGCATGCTTGCATCACCTTGTGCAGCTGGATTATGTGGGACCTGGAGAATCAAACATGGGTCCTTAGGCTACAGGGTCAAGGTCCTTAACCACTAAGGCATCTCTTCAGCCCCAAACATTCATTTTTGTGATAATCTTTCTTTCTAGTTCTTGTGTCTTCTTTAAAATATAAAATTCCACTGATCTGGATTTGATCCATTCAGAATTTGGGTTAGGTTTGTCAGACATTAACTACAGTTTACCTCCCTTATCCAAAATGCTTGGAAGTGTTGAATTTTTTTTCCGATTTTGGAAGATTTGCATATAAACACTTATATCTCTATATTCAACAACTAGAAATTAGTCTTTCAATTAACACATTGAGCATGATTTTTCTAGGCTTGTCCAAAATTACATGAAAGTAATATTGTATATAATATTCTATAAATGATTACATCACAGGGTTATGTTATGCTTTCCTCTCTCCACAGCAGTCAGAGTCAGGCTTGGTATAAGAACAAGTCACACTAGTTTAGGGAGTTTGTCTTGAGTGTCACCATAGTATTCTAATATCCTTACTGATGTCTGAATGTTGATGTCCCCCCAAAATGCATGTGCTGAAACCTAGGGGCTCTCTGTGCACTACAGCACTTACATATGCTACAACCTCACTTTCAATGCAAGTCTTGAGAGTTGAGCTTTTAGAAGATGATTAAGTAAGGGTCCAAGCTCATGAGTGTCCTCATGGGCTCCTGTAGGAGGTCAGAGGGAGTTGTCTTACCCCTCCTCTCCAGTGACTCTATGTAGAAGGCACCATTGAGGAGGAATGTGCACTCAACAGACATCAAGTATGCTTGATCTTGAATCAAGACCTTCATCTTAAACTTTCCAGCCTCCAGGAATATCATCAGTAAATTTCTGTTTCTACAAATTAGCCAGTCACTGGAATTTTTTATAGTAGTATGATTGGGTTCAGATTACTCTCCCTCTTCTCTCTTTCTCTCTTCTTTCTTTCTTTCTTTCTTTCTTTCTTTCTTTCTTTCTTTCTTTCTTTCTTTCTTTCTCTCTCTCTCTCTCTCCCTCCCTCCCTCCCTCCCCCTCCTTCCCTCCCTCCTTCCTTCTTTCTTTCTCTTTCTTTCTTTCTTTCTTTCTTTCTTTCTTTCTTTCTTTCTTTCTTTCTTCTTTTTTGGTAGGGTCTTGCTATAGCTCAGGCTGACCTGGAATTCCCTATGTAGTGTCAGGGTGGCCTCAAACTCACAGCAGTTCTCCTACCTCTGCCTCCTAAGTGCTGGGATTAAAAGCGTGTGCCACCATGCCAGGCTTTTTTCTTTCTTTTTATAAAAGATCATTTATTTATGTTTATTTATTTATTTGAGACAGAGAGAGGGAAAGAGAGAAAGGAAGTGTGAGAATGGGTGTGCCAGGGCCTCTAGCCACTGCAAAGGAACTCCAGACTCATCTGCCCCTTGTGCATCTGGCTTATGTGGGACCTGGAGAATCTAACCGGGGTTCTTAATCTTCGCAGGCATGTGCCGTAACTGCTAAACCATCTCTCCAGCCCTGCCCCCTCTTTATCTTTGTTTCTAAGTAGTTCTTATATGTAGGTTATTTCCTGTCATTTGCTGTCTTGTAAGATTTAGGATATTAATTACCCTCATTTTGTAGGAAGGAGGTTGGGATCCAGCAAGGCTAAACAAATTCTCCAAGGTCATACAAGCTATCTCTCTGACAGATACTGTTGAATGGCAGTACTAACATCCAGATACAATGCCTTCGGGGTTTTTCCTGGACAGAGTGGACAGACATGTGGCATCTTTCTGGTGAGTGCCATGTAGGTGGGTATCCTTTCCTTTCACCATGTTTCCCATCTGGAACTTGAGAAAGATGCTAGAGATGCAGCATCTAATTGAAAGTTAAAATTTGGGGGCTGGAGAGATGGTTCAGAGATTAAAGGTCTGGTTCAATTCCCCAGTACCCACATAAAGCCAGATGCACTAAGTGGCACATGGGTTTGGAGTTTGTTTACAGTGGTAGGAGGCCCTGGTACACCCATACTCACTCTCTCTGTCTGTCTCTTTCTGTCTTTCTCTCCCTCAAGTAAAATTTGGGGGCTGGAGGGATGGCTTAGCAATTAAGACGTTTGCCTGGCAAAGCCAAAGGACCCAGGTTTGATTCCCCAGGACCCATGTTAGCCAGATGCACAAGGGGCGCACACATCTGGAGTTTGTTTGCAGTGGCTGGAGGCCCTGGCATGCCCATTCTCTCTCCCTCCGTTTCTCTCTGTCATATAAATAAATAAATATAAATAAAATATTTTTAAAAATAAATAAAGTTAAAATGTAGTAGCACATTCAGAAGGTTGAGGCAAGAGGATAGACATAGTTCAAGAACAACCTGTGCTACAGAGTGAGTTCCATGTCATCTCAGGCTAGACTGAGACCTTGTCTCAAAAAACCAAACTTGGGCTGGAGAGATGGCTTAGCAGTTAAGGCGCCTGCCTGCTAAGCCTAAGAACCTGGTTCCAATCTCCAGGTCCCACGTTTAGCCAGATGCAAAGTGACGCAAGGGTGCAATGCTGCACTTGCCCACAAGGGGCACATGCATCTGGATTTTGTTCACAGCAGCTGAGAGACTGTGGCGCGCCCATTCTCTAACTTCCTCCCTCTCCCTCTCTTTCTGTCTGTCTCTCTCTGTGTCTCTCTCCAAAAACAAAACAACAAAACAAAACAAAACAAAACAAAAAACCAAACTAAACAAACTGAAAATCTTAGAGATAATAATTAATAGCTAATATTTCCCATGAATTTACTATTAATTTTAGACCTGCCACCATGATGGACACTTTAAACCTCAAGTAGAACATAATTCAAACAAACCTGGGCATTAGGTTCTAGTTGGGGAACCATTTTAAAGATAAGGAATGGACATTGTTTCATGTTTGCCGCTTGTTTTGTCCTCTCTGCTGGAGATGGAATCCTAGCAGGTGTGGAGTGGAGCTGCATGAGTGACAGCACTGCAGAAGAACCTACCTCTTCACGTGCACCACGTACTTTGTGTCCATGTAGGTGAGCCTCCCAGGGTTCCATGTGCAAGTCATGTTGCCTGAGTATTCATAAATGACACACATCACCTCAGCTGGAGCGTCGGGGGGATCTGCAACAAAATGTATTACTTAGGGGCTGGAGGGATGGCTCAGCAATTAAAGTCACTTGTGTGCAAAATCTAACAACTAGAGTTTGATTTCCCACGACTCATGCAAAGCCACATGCACAAAGTGGAGTATTCATCTGAAGTTTGTTTAGTGACTAGAGACCCTGGCATGCCCATCCTCTCTCTCTCTCTCCTTGTAAATAAATAAGATATATTTTTAAAGTATCACTTAGGGGCTAGAGAGATGGCTTGGCAGTTAAGGCGCTTGCCTACAAAGCTAAAGGACACAGGTTCAATTCCCCAAGACCCACATAAGCCAGATGCACAAGATGGCACATGCTTCTGGAGTTCATTTCTAGTGGCTGGAGGCCCTAAAGTGCCCATTCTCTATCTGGCCCCCTCCCCTGCTTCTTTCTCAAATAAATAAATTAATAAAAAATATATTTTAAATTAAAAAGTATCACTTAGAAGCTACCATAGAAACACAAAGTTCTTGACAAGTAGTTGATAAACTGCCTATTTTGTTAGGGAACCAATTAAGTTGATCTGAAGCACCCATGGACTCCTCATTCCATCCTTACTATACCTCATTTCATAACCCATTTTCCCACCAAACATTTTTCCTACCCTTCCAATTCTTTGCTTCCTATATCATATTCCTTTGTGGTTACTAATAAGGTCAGATTCCTCCTACGAAAATAAAAAACCTCCCTTCATGCTGGGTGTGGTGGTGCATTCCTTTAATCCCAGCATTTGGGAGGCAGAAGTAGGAGGATCACTGTAAATTCGAGGCCAGCCTGAGACTATATAGTGAATCCCAGGTCAGTGTGGGCTAGAGTGAGACCCTCCTTAAACAAACAACCAACCAAAAACTCCCTTCCAGTTTTGTCTCCCCTTAGCTACCACTGTTCCTGTTTTCTCTTATCAGCAAGATATGGTGAAAGAATCCAGTAGTCTTTTTTCATTTACCCTTGAGCTAAAACATTCAGGATTTAGTTCCCACAATTCTACCAAAACCACCACTGCTAAATTCACAGTCACTTTCTATCCAGCAAAACACATACTCTCCTGTCAGTTACTGAACTTGACCTCTCTAGCATTTGATATTTTTCTTACTTCCCCTTTGAATAGTCTGTGTTCTTACGCTCTTGAGTTCTTCAGTTTTCTTCTACTACTCTGAAAGACTAGCTCCTCCTCTGGGATATTTTACTTTCCTTTAAAATGTTTAGTGTTCATATGTATAAATGAGTATTCATCATTCAGCTGTCAGAGAAAGACATGCCACAGTGTGGATAAATGTGAAGACATCATGCAAAGAATAAACCAGACCCAGAACAAACGCCGCATGCTTCCCCTTACATACGGTGACTAGCATGATCACTCACACGACTAAGAGGAGAGCGGGGCAGTTGTCACAGCCAGTGAAGGCTGACCAGCTACAGAAAAGAGTTTGTGGAGAGGGATTGAGGTGATGGTTGCACAACAGTGCAAATGTCAGTGCTACAGAAACATGTGGGAACAGAAGGAAAATGTACGTTATATGTTACATGTGCTTTACCACCATCAAGTCAAAAAGTTTAGCATTTCCAGAACTTTAATTCCAAGGCTCTCCCTCCCTGTCTCCATAAACCTTCCCACAACTAGGTCTTGTGCAGAAGTGTATGCTTGACCTAGGCTGACTAGTCAGAATTTCCCTTGGGAATGAGCTCGTGACTCAAAATGAATCAGTTGGAGGTCTCCAGGGAGCTTTCATTTCAACTTCCTCTCTGTCCCTCCCTCCCTCTCTTCCTGCTCCTCCTCCTTCTTCCTCTCTCTCTCTCTCTCTCTTTCTCTCTCATGAGGTGAGTTGCTTAGGACCTTCTTGTCACAATGAAACAGTTCTTTCAGTGGTCTTTGGTTTATTTAAGAGTAAATCCTGGAAGCTGGGGAGATGGCTTCGTAGTTAAAGATGCTTGCTTGCAAAGCCTGCCATCTGGGGTTCAATTTTCCAGGACTCATGTTAATGCCAGAGGCAAAAAGTGACCCATGTATGTGTCTGGCATTATTTTGCAAAAGCAAGAGAGCCTGACATGCCTACATTCACGCATGTACACACACATGCAAATAAATAACTTTTTTTAAAAAAAAAGAGTAAATTCAGCACAGGAGTAACAAAATCTTAGAAAGAGTGACTTTCGAAGAGTTTGAGGACACAGTTTGAACACTTCGGGCCTCTGAAATCCCAACAGCTACAAAATGGCATTTGGATGTTTAGTTCCCAACAATAAATAGCCAAGATCAAGATTTAAAAACAAATATGGAAATATTGATTGCTTATCATATCCCTACTTTTCGTGTGTTTATCCCTCCATGTGAAATTCTGCCTGGGGCCCATGACCACTCAGAGAATTGCAAGACAAATGAAAGAAGGCCCAGTGGGGTGGTGGAGGGAGAATTATGAAGAATAAAGGTATAGAAATTTTTGTAGCTAAAGGAACACACTTTTTCCATCTGAAAAGTACCTACCAAAGTATTATTTGTATAATAATAAAAGTTAAAAATTTATCCTCATTGTAAATCAAACTAGTAAAATGTGTGTGATGCAGATCTATCAAATTGGCAAGGATTTTTGAAAATGGCATTAGATACCATTAGAAATGGATTTAGGGAAATCTTGTAACATATTTCTGGTGAGAGTACAAATTGGAACAACTTTTATACTATATGTATCACAACACTGGACATCGAGTTGTATCTTGGAACCAGAAGTTTTATATTTAGGAATATTAACTTAATGAAATACTTAGAAATGTATGAAAATAATTAACTAAAAGGATGTGCCCTTAAGGATTATTCCCTTGTTCATAATAATGAAAATAATGGAAATCACCTAAATGTCCCAACACATAGCTAAATGAACAAGAACACATCCAAAAATAATACTGTAGAAGATACTTTAAGAATCTGGGAATCGCTGGGCATGGTGGCCCACGCCTTTAATCCCAGCACTTGGGAGGTAGAGGTAGGAGGATCGCTATGAGTTTGAGGCCAGTCTGAGACTACATGATGAATTCCAGGTAAGCCTGGGCTAGAGTGAGACCCTACCTTGAAAAACAAACAAACAAACAAAATCTGGAATTCTTTAGAAATATACTTATTTGGGCCTGGGGAGATGGCTCAGCATTTAAAGTAATATATTTATTAAATAATGACCATATGATAAGGTGAACACAACATGTTGCAAAAATAGTATAGTAGCTGCCTTTGAGTCAGAGAGGAAAATAATGAAACTTCAGTGACATGTTTGGAATTATTAGGGTAGGATTCCAACATGAGTAAAATAATGGGATCATAGAATTGATGGACAGTTCTATTTTTTTGTTGATCTTAAATATTTTAACTTTCTTATGTGGAGTACAATAAATTTTATTAAAAGCTATTTTCAGCTAGGCAGATGCTCAGTGGTTAAAGCCACTTGCTTGCAAAGGCTGCTGGTCTCAATTCAATTTCCCAGTACCTACATAAATCCAGATGAACAAAGTGACACATGCATCTGCAGTTTGTCAGCAGTGGCAAGAGGCCCTGGAGTACCCCTTTCCCTTTCTCTCTCTTTCTCCCTTCCCCTCTCTCAAATAAATAATTTTCTTTTGAGCTAGGGTCTCACTCTAGCTCAGGCTGACTTGGAATTCACTATGCAGTCTCAGGCTGGTCTCGAACTCAAGGCAATCCTCCTACCTCTGCTTCCTGAGTGCTGGGATTAAAGGCATGCGCCACCATGCCCAGCAAGAAAATATACTTTTTAAAGCTATTTTCAGACAGTAAGAAACCCACTCAAGTGCTTTAAGTGATTTTAGTGAGTTGTGGCATTGAGTTACAATGAGGAGAAACGGGGCTCCAACAGCGTGCAAGAAGCCTTGGAGTTTTATCTGAGCCTTGAATGATTAAGTATAGATGCATCAATTTAAATCATGTTGTACATTGAAAGAGTCGTGATTATAATAATTTTCCTGAAGCTAGTTTTTCCCAGTGGTTTTAGATAGAGAAGTCATTGATTTGTCAATTACAAAAGACAAATGTCAATCTTTTAGGCTATTTTATTCCACAGGATTCTACATGATGGAAATGCTTAGGGTTATAAATGAATAGTGACTTTGCAAAAGATATAATCCTACACATTCGTAAGTAAGTACAGTATGCGTTAATGTGAAGTCAGCCTGTGAGTACGGGAGAAGAGTAACATTCAGTTTCATATCCCTTGCCAGGTTATTCAGTATCTATGAATAAAAAGCTGCTGTTTGACACTTGAGAAATCCTTGAAATGGAGGATTTTTCTTTCTTGCTTTTTCCTATAATTCCACCCCTCCTTTATGATTGGGATATTCACTAATAATTTTTTTTTTTTTTTGGTTTTTCAAGATAGAATCTGACTCCAGCCCAGGCTGACTTGGAATTCACTATGTGGTCTCAGGGTGGCTTTGAACTCATGGTGATCCTACCTCTGCCTCCCAAGTGCTGGATTAAAGGCGTGCACGACCATGCCAGGCAAGGATCATTTTTTCTACTTTGAGCTTCTAGAAAGCAGGGCTTGTGATTCCCTCTGTTTTGCATTTCTAATATTTATACAACTTTTGTGCATAACAACCACTCACTGATGCTTATCCCATGAACTGAACTAATAGGATAATAACAACGTGGCAGAAGCTGCTGGTGAGGCTCACAGAGTTCCTTACTCAAGCAGGGAGCAGGCTAATTATGTGGTAATGATGCATACTTAATAGCAATGTTACAGATGAGTGTGGGGACTTTGATTGGACAACTTTCCTCTCATCACTATAAGTAGAGCTCAAAGATGATTAAAACTTAAGTCAAATTTGTTTAAAATTTTAAATAACTGAGTGAGTGGAAACAATACTTATAGGGTTTACTTCAATATGGCATTTTAAATTTATAAAGCTACCTCGTTTTTTTAATCCTATGTTTGGCATGACCCCTATTAGAATAAATTTTCTATAATATGTGTGCATCTAATCAAAGATAAGAACCCAAGGAAATGGGCTGGAGAGATGGCTTAGTGGTAAAGATGCTTGCCTGCAAAGCCTAAGGACCCAGGTTCTATTTCTTATTACCCTGTAAAGCCAGATGCACAAGGTGCACATGCATGTGGAGTTCATATGCAGTGGCTAGAGGCCCTGGTGTGCCCATTCTCCCTATCTCTATCTGCCTCTTTCTCTAAAAATAAAAATAAATAAAATATAAAAATAAAAGGAATCAAGGAGCACATAAGAGTATGGCTTAAAATGGAAACTGTGATGGGTTGTATTTCACAAATAACACCTTACTGCAGAGAAACCTTCACAGACTTGGATATCTTTTCAGGGAAAGCAATGACTCATTTATAGTCTAACTTTCATGATTTGTCTCCAGTCTTAAAAAAAAAAAAACACTTGTAATAATTTTGCTCAAAATAGTGATGATAAGTGCTCACAGGACAGATATCCTGTGATCAAAGCAGTCCCATGAAAGCAATGTGATTTCACAAAAAACCTCAAAGACCCATTTTTTCTTTTTTTTTAAAGACCCATTTTTGCCCTACTTAAAGAGGAAGTTTTGTTTACTGAGAATCTAGAGCCCCAAAGAACATGTAGTTTAAATCCAGAAGTTTGAACAAATTTTTTCCTGGCAGCTAGGTTTTCATATTCATAACCAGAAGCCTCCCACACTACACAAATGGAAAGAATGGCCTCTTTAGGCTGCATCAGCAGAGGGCAAAAGTGTTTGTCTTAGGTTATTCCAGAAGGGGAGCATTCTCCGACCTGAAACATTGCCTGGTGTTGGGTTTGGGAGCAGAGTCCCCTTAGCCAGCACTGGGAAGGTGGTAGGGAGTAATCAGTCACCCAATCGCAACATCTGGAGGTGACAGTAAATAAAGTTTGTAGGACAATTTTTTTTTTTTGGAGAGAGACACAGAAAGAGACAGAGAGAGAGGGAGAGGAAGACAGATAGAGATGGGTGCACCAGCAGCCTCTCAGCTGCTGCAAACGAAATCCAGATGCGTGCGCTCCCTTGTGGTCAAGCGCGGCATTGCGCCCTTGTGTCACTTTGCATCTGGCTAAACGTGGGACCTGGAGACTGGAACCAGCGTTCTTAAGCTTAGGAGGCAGGCGCCTTAACCACTAAGCCATCTCTCCATCCCGACAAATTTTTTTGCATGGAGAACAAACCAATAGCGGAAATAACCTGAAATAACATGATAGTAATAAAATAAAATATCCCAGTATATTTTATTTTCTTATTCCACCTTATAAAAACCAACTATTCTGTCAACGCCCAGTAGAGCATTTATGTTTTCTTGAATGAAATGTTTGAGTCATGACTTGTAAATAAAAAACAATTACATCTTAAAACTAAATTTGTTGAAATGTTGCCTTTTAATACAAGTGACACTTATTTTATATTGGCATAAACTAACAACCAACCTTTTCCCCATGACTATGGAAATTTCTCTTTATTCCTGGGAAGAAATTGTATATCCTCTCTAAGCCTACTCCTGCCCCCAAAGATAAACAGTAAGGTAAGGACTGAGGGTTGGTTTTGTCTTCTGAGGATATGGACAAGCTAAAGAGATTTCATACATCAGATAAGACATCTTTCTGTGGCTTGATTTCCACAATGTAGGGCAAGTCTCACTATTTAGGGCATTCATTTAAAGCATGCTCACCAACTTTATTCTTTGACTCCAAAAATTACTACTTTCCTCCCTCAACACTCCTCATAGCTGTCTCTTTTGAAAGTCATACATGCTTGGTCAGCTGCCCAGAGTTAAGTAGGACAGTGGCTTGTCATAGAGCAAGGATGCCTCCTGTGGGAGGCCAGTTGTCTGGTATGGCTACTGTTGGCTAAGGTCTACAGGCAAGGAAGAAGCTAGGACTCAGATCTGATCCAAAAGTATGAAGGAAGAGAGCATGGTAAGGTCCCCAAGCCTTCATCTTTCACCAAAAAAAAAAAGAGCAAATATCCTTGAGAGTGCATCTGTGGATTAAAGTAGAGATGAACTGATTGAACCAAGAACTATATATACATATATGATTATACAAATCAGCTATTATTACCACAGGAATTTAAACATTTTCAGGATATTGTGAACACAAACTGAGTTTAGCATATTTTTAATATGAACCTGATGAACTCTGTTAATCAAAACAGTAACAAACAGGCATTCACAATAGTGGAAGTGCAGATGCCCCCTAATGTTTTATCACACAGATATTGTTTTAAAATATTCTTATTTATTTATTTGGGAGAGAGAAGAAAGAGGCAGACAAAAAGGGAGCGAGTATGGGTGCACCAAGGCCTCCCACCACTGCAAATGAACTCCAAATGAATAAGCCATTTTGTACATCTGGCTTTATGTGGGTAGTGGGGAATCAAACCTGAGCTATCAGGCTTTGCAAGCAAGCATCTTTAATTACCGAGCCATCTCTCCAGTCCTCAAAAAGGTATTTTGAAGGATTAAACATTAGTGTTAGACTTTAAAGTTTTTAGTATGCAGTCAACTAGATTATTGAAATTTAGTAATTAGCTTCATTTTACAGACGAGTGAGTGAGGCTCACGTTGGTTGAAGCAAATTGCCCAAGGTTACACAGATAGCTTAGAGGTACTTTGAGAAAAGAACAACAACAAAAAAATTGTTTTGAAATGTTCCCTGAATCTTGACATAGAAGTGGCATTAAGGTTAATGATGTCAGTTTGGAAAACAAACAAGCAAACAAAAAACAAATTAAAAAGGATGAAAAGAACACCATTTTAATTTTAATTTTTTGTTGTTTTTGAGGCTCAAGTTGGCCTTAAACTCATGATCCTCCTGCTTCAGCCTCCTGAATGCTAGGATCACAAGTGTGTACCACCATTCCTAGCTGAGAGCAAGCTTTTAATTAATTAATTTATTTATTTATTGGTTTTTCAAGGTAAGGTCTTGCTCTAGTCCAGGCTGATCTGGAATTCACTCTGTATTCTTAGGGTGGCCTCAAACTCATGGTGATCCTCCTACTTCTGCCTCCCGAGTCCTGGGATTAAAGGCGTGCACCACCACAAGATGGGTATCTTTTAAAAATATTTTATTTATTTATGGGGGGGGAGAGAGAGAGAGAGAAATGGGCATGGCAAGACCTTTAGCCACTGCACACAAACTCCAGATGCATGTGCTGCCATGTGCATTTGGCTTACGTGGGTAGTGGGGAATTGAACCTGGGTTCTTAGGCTTCACAGGCAAGTGCCTTATCTGCTAAGCCATCTCTCTAGCCCAAGAGCAATCTTTTAAATCTGAGGGTGCTGGTTTAAATGTTTGCCTTGTTTGTTCAGGCTAGTGATGAAAAATTGTTTTCTGAATGTATCTGCAATATTTTAAAATTTAGAGGGTTCCCATTAAAAATTCATATTAGTCTTTATTTGGAAAGATCATATTAGGCCCCATGAACAGTGAGTCTTGGTGGTCGCTGTCCCCAGTGATTATCCACCTACACAGGTCCCACCAATCCCCTTACCTTGGTTCACCACCCTGACTCTGTAGACATTTGTGTCGAGCTCCTGTCTTAAACAAACCTGAAGAGATAAACTATGTCAATTTGCTTCTAGTTTTAGGGAAGACCAGCAATTATCTGATAATCATTAGACTAGCTTTTTTTTTTGTTTTGTTTTGAATATGCCCACACACTTACATCCTGAAGAAATGTCTTTTCCACATATCAGTGTCTCTTGAAAATGCCCAGGACACTCAGCAGTGCAGAGCATGGAGGCACGTGCATCCAGAAAGTTTGTGTGCCAGAGTCGAGCTGTGGTTCTATTAATCCTTGTGACATGAAATCTTGCCTTGATGCCATTTTTATAAAAATAAAATCTCCTTGGCTGGCAGTTTTTAAAGTTTGCTTGGCAATATATAGAGATGTTTGTGCCCATCTTAATAACTGTGGCGGGTTCTACCCAGACGTTGCCAGCACAGTTTATATTTGTAATTCCTGTAAACAAATACATGAAATAATAAGTTCTATGTGAAATACTGTAAGAGCTTTAGAAGAATATACTATTTCATTTAAAATTTATTCTTTTGATATTTAAATGATTTCTATTGATAAAATAGGACGAACTATGTATTTGTTTTGATTATTGCAGTGCATTCAACATGTTTCTATTAATATTTATCAGCATGAAACAAAGTAAAGGCAGCCTTTAAACTTCTCTGATTTTATGGAAATCAAATAATTAGTTGTCTTGCTTTAAGGTGGAGAACTGAGGCATTGTAAAGCTATATCATCTTCAAAGACAAGAGTAGAAACAATACTGGGTCCTCCAAATAAAACCCTGTTCTCAAGGATACTCAACTACATGTTCATTCTTTAGTATTCAACTAGAAATAATGCTGAGCCCTGAGATTACAAACCCCATTCTGTAGACACTTAACCAAATTCTTGTTCTTTCTTTAAGACAAAAGCTATTTTGTTTAGCAAATTATGACTACAAATAACAAATCCATACTCTTACAATACAAAAATATAGCATTTTGTAACTACATAAAATTCATCAATTTAATAATGTAGGGGAAATATTTACAATACATTACTAAGTTAAAAACCAAATGAAAAAAAAAACAACATATTTAATACAGGTTCAATGTCGGAAAGAAGTAAATTAGTGGGGGAACTGAATGAGAAATACAAAAGTGCATTAGCAACAAAAGTCTTCATATTAACTTTTTATTTTTAAAAAAATTTTTAGAGGGCTGGAGAAATAGCTTAGTGGTTAGGCAGTTGCCTGTGAAGCCAAAGAATCCTGGTTCGAGGCTTTATTCCCCAGTACCCATGTAAGCTAGATGCACAAGGTGGTGCATGCATCTGGAGTTTGTTTGTAGTGGCTGGAGGCCCTGGTGCACCCATTCTCTTTCTTTCTCTCTCTGTCTGTCGCTCTCAAATCAATAAATAAAAATAAACAAAAATTTTTTAAAAATTGGAATATATATTTAAATATTTTTATTTATTGATTTGCAAGCAGAGGAGAGAGAGAGAAAAGGAGGAGGAGAGGAGGAGGAGAATAGATGCACCAGGGCCTCCAGCCACCGCAAACAAACTCCAGATGCATGCACCACCTTGTGCATCTGGCTTATTTGGGTACTGGGTCCTTAGGTTTTGCAGGCAAGTGCCTTAAACCACTAAACCATCTCTCCAACCCCTAATTTTTCATTTTTAAATTATATGTCTATAGTTTTAAATTTACATAATGAATATATTATTTTAATAATCCAAGCCACTGATTTAAAGTCATTGGTCAGGAGTAGAGGCCTAGATAAGATCCCAACCATACCCCCTCATAGTAAAGTCTTTTTATAACAGGAAATGACCATGCAATGCAATATCAGTGAAATGGAATTATAACAAAGAAAACACACCAGAGGGTTTGTGAAATCTATTATAGCTTTTCCTGGAAAAACTTGTGTTAAAATATCTTGAAGCCAGGGAGTGGTGGCGCACGCCTTTAATCCCAGCACTCGGGAGGCAGAGGTAGGAGGATCACCAAGAGTTTGAGGCCACCCTGAGACTACATAGTGAATTCCAGGTCAGCCTGAGCCAGAGTGAGACCCTACCTCAAAAAACAAAACAAAACAAAACAAAATCTTGAAATTTTATCAAAATAAGAATAAAGATCAAGCCGGGCGTGGTGGTACATGCCTTTAATCCCAGCACTTGGGAGGCATAGGTAGGAGGATCGCCATGAGTTTGAGGCCTGGTGAATTCCAGGTCAGCCTGGGCTAGAGTGAAACCCTACCTCCAAAAACCAAAAAATAATAAAATAAAATAAAATAAAATAAAGATCAATGTTTTAAAAATTATTTTAATGTGGTTGATTCCACACTTTATTAAACAGCTGGAAACAAACCAATCAAACTGGAGGTGATGACACCCCCCAAAGCCTGAGGTGAGGGATTTGTATTTTGTCCCTTATACTACATTTTTTTTATAATGTATCAAAATTAATGTAGCAAAAGTACATTAAAAAGAGTCAGGAGCCAGGCATGGTGGCACTCAGGAGGCAGAGGTAGGAGGATTGCCATGAATTTGAGGCCACCCTGAGACTACATAGTGAATTCCAGGTCAGCATGAGCCAGAATGAGACCCTACCTCAAAAACAAACAAACAAACAAACAAAAACAACAAAAAAAAAAGTCAAGGCCCTAGCTGTCAGCAAGCAAGGGGAGGTGACCCAGGGCCAACAGCCCCCTGCAGCACAGCCTTCTCAGGAAGGGCTCAAAGCTGCTGCCACTGCCCTTTCAGACACACCCTCTATCAACCCAAACCCTCCCTCCTTCCTAGCAACAGACCCCTGCAGTCACCCTCAAATATCCTAACTCCTCCTAACCTAACAGTCAGAATTCTGTGCCAAGCCCTACACTATCATTCTGTGTAGCCTGGGGGCGGGGGGGGTGGAGGACTCAAAAGGGCATAGGGAAGGCAAAAAAGTAACCCAAAGCCAGAGAATCTGACCTTCATGGGGTTTGGGCCACCAAGAGTTTGGTTTGCTCACTGGACACTGTTTGATTTTTATAAAAGCCTTTGTCCTTGAAACACAAAGATGAAAGAACTAGGGCTGGGCATGTAGCTCAGTTGGTAGAGTGCTTGCCTAGCATGCACAGAGCCCTGGGTTTGATGCCCAGCACTGCAAAAAACCAAGCATGGTAGTACCTACCTGTAATCCCAGCACTTGGGAAATAGAGGCAGTAAGATTAGGAGTTCAAGGTCAAGATCATCCTCAACTACATAGGGAATTTGAAACCAACCATGGATACATGAGGCTTTGTCTCAAAAAGAACTAACTTGAACAAAGAAAAGAACCAACTAATTACATAATATATTTTTATATTTACATATATATAACGAACATTTACAATAAATTATAAGTATTTAAGTGTTGAAGTTGTGAAAAATAATTTCATCATCATCAATAGGGAGTAGAAGCCAAAGACATAAAAAGAAAGTTTTATGAAATTATTTGAGGCTGATGTAGTCATCCCAGCTCTCAGGAGGCTGACAATGGAGGATCATGAATCAGAGGCTAGCAGGATAGCCTGGGCTCCATAGTGAGACACTATCTCAAAAATAAAGAATGGAAAAGTATCTGTTTGGGCTTGGTTGTACTTGCCTGCAATCCCAGTACTGGGGAGGACTAAAGCAGGAGGCTGAGTGCTTGAGGCTAAACTGGGTTATATAGCAAGTTCAAAACCAGTTTACAAAGAGAGGTTCTACCTCACAAAAAAAAAAAAAAAAAAATCACAATACAGAGTACTAACCACTATATGATCACAGCCAAGTCACTGGGAATCTTACCTCAAAAAAATCAAAACAACTACAACAAAACCTACCTCAGAACAACACAGAGATGATCAGCATGGCTTCCATGAAATGATGACCAGTGAATCATTCCGTATTTCTTTTCAAGTAAAGAAAAGAACTATCTGACTATTTTAGATAAATTTAACAATTCAGTGTTAGACAAAGGACATCTTCAGTTCCCATCAGGGAACTGGAGCTGGTTACAGAACACATAGAAAATGTCAAAATATTTAGTGGAATACCCTGCCTTTAAGAAAGAACCTGGGACACTCTGGGCTATGGCGTATCAGAGCAGTCAGAAGTGAAGTATTAAGTCAATGTTTTTTCAGAGCACAGGAAAAACAAAATCAATAATCAGTAACAGTCAATAAAGATTCTCTTTCTCCTGGTGTCACTCACTGAGTAGCTCAAGCTATCCTTGAGTTCACTGCCATCTTCTTGCTTCAAGACAGATTTCAGAAGGAGCCAAATTAACTTCTTTCTTAAAAGAGGGTTGGTTAGAGACATGCCTAACATATTATATTAGGTAGGGTCTCACTCTACTCACTCTAACCCAGGCTGACCTAGAATTCACTATAGTCTCAGGCTGGCCTCAAACTCATAGTGATCTTCCTACCTCCACCTCCCGAGTGCTGGGATTAAAGGTATGTGCCACCATGCCTGGGATATATATTTTTTTATTTTCATAAAGCTATGCACAGAATACTATACCTCCATGGCACCAGCTGAAGAGTATGTGAAGGGCTATTACCACACTCAGTTGAACTGCGACCCACCTCATGCCCTAAAGCAGAAAAATGTCTGGTTTCTCTCTGGAAAAATATAGGAAAAATGTTTAAGTTAGAGTTATTTTAATGAAATAAACAGCATTTCATCTTTCTTAACAGTTACAAAATGTGTTTAGTGGGACATTTCATTAGGAAGAGAAAAAAAGGAGGGAGGGAAGAAGCAGGGCCATATGAGGAGGCACAAGAGGTGGGCGAATAGAATAAAGGAGAAGAATGGAATTTCCCCTTCTTCACAATCACCATCAATTGTCTCAGTAGGAAATCTGACCCTGTTAAAAACCCTAGCTCCTCCTCATGCAGTCTCTCTAGTCAAGACAGCTCCTCTCTTCACCTTCACCAGAGTTGACCAGTTATCTAGAAATACCAACCTTTGATGAGCAAAACTTGGGGAAAGCCCCCTGTTGCAGTCAGCTTCACATTGCTGGCAGAAATCACCCAACCAAGAGGAGCTTTGGGGAGAAAAGGGTTTATTTTGGCTTACAGACTTGAGGGGAAGCTCTATGATGGCAGGGGGAAATGATGGCACGAGCCGAGGGTGGACATCACCCCCTGGCTAACATAAGGTAGACAATAGCAACAGGAGAGTGTACCAAACACTGGCTATAATACCCATAAGCCCGCCCCCAACAATACACTGCCTCCAAGAGGCATTAATTCCCAAATCTCCATCAGCTGGGAACCTAGCATTCAGAACACTTAAGTTTATGGGGGACACCTGAATCAAACCACCATACCCGCAATTGAAGAACTTTCAGAAGAAGACTATAAAATGAAGAAAATTGAAGGAAGACTAAACATATAGTCCAGTTCATCTATGGAACCCCAAAGAAACTAGTTGCAGAAATCCTGAGCAATGCTCTCATTGGTTTGCAACTGGGGCGATGCTATTCCGTTAGCCAGTCACTTATACCACTGAAGAAGTCAGTTACATAACGAGGAGCACCACTCAGTTATGGCATTTTTCTCCATTGAGTAAATCCGAGTCTTTCATATAAAAATCTGATAATTGTTTCAAAGCAGCATCCTTGCAGCTTTAGAATCTAGATTCCTTTCTTAATTTGTTCACAACAGATATAAGAAGTACTAGATACAAGAGACAACACAAGGGGTAAGGATGCTAGTTAGAAGTCAATTACTCCCTTAATTAGCTACTAAAAGTATGTGACTCGCCCTCCAGGAGTAACTGGCAACAGGTGGACAAAATAATCAGGACTCATAAGAAAAAACCATTTGATCAGAAGAAAATAGCTGTCTAAGTTATTCGATGGCTTCTTTACCTTTGAGTCTGTTTCCAGCACATTTCCACTTCAGACCAAGGCTGCACCTTTTCAGCTATGCTGTCTTCTCTCCCCGCTGCCTGACTGTCAGGGATCACTTCAGATTTTCACCTGTGAGGCAAGTGGAAATGTCAGCAGAGCCCTGACCTATATTTACCATTCTTAAAAAGGAACTCAGGGTGTCCATTTCGTAATGACTGGCTCTCTCTCATGTCACTCTTTGGAAAAACCCAGATTACTAAAAGTGAACTGCTTTGTCAGTACTTTTTTTCTCATCTTAATTTAAAATGGGCTCATTCAAGAAGTAAAATATACATATGCTCAGTTTTTCAAAAATGTCCACACCAAAAACACAGTACTTGGTTTTAACTTGCACCAATGTTGACATTATATATCTGTTTATCAAAGTTTTCTAGCTTTGAGGTAGAATTGACATGATTCTATATTTTTATGCTACATAACATGAAGACTTGATATATGGACATTTTGAAGTGGTTAACACAATCATGTTAGTTGATACCTAACTTTAGCTTTTTTTGTGGTAAGAATATAAAAGCAAATTTTGGGCTGAACTTTAGCTTTCTTTGTGGTAAGAATATAAAAGCAAATTTTGGGCTGGAGAGATGGCTTAGTGGTTACGGCGCCTGCCTCCTAAGCCTGAGAACCCTGGTTCCAATCTCCAGCGGTTCCAATGTCCAGGTCCCATGTTTAGCCAGATGCAAAGTGACTCAAGGGCGCAGTGCCGCACTTGCCCACAAGGGGGCGCACGCATCTGGATTTTGTTCACAGCAGCTGAGAGACTGCTGGCTCCCTCTTCCTCTCTGTCTGTCTCTCTCTGTGTCTCTCTCCAAAAATACATAAAAAATAAAAAAAATTTTAAAAGCAAATTTTAAGGCAACAATTCAATATTTTGAACAATTGTCAGAATGCTATGTATTAGATTCTCTGAACTTATTCAACTCCTTCCCTTCCTACCCCACTACTTCTAGTAATCACCATGTTACTTACAAGTGAGATCATGAAGTGGTTTCTGGCTTATACTTGTACTCTTGAACTCACAGTTCATTTTGTGGGTAGTATACAGTTATGTTTCTTTTAAAAGTTATTTATTTATTTGTGTGTGTGTGTGTGTGTGTGTACGTGAGCATGCACATATATGCATGTGTACATGTACTCATGCCAGGTTCTCTTGTCTCTGCAAAGGAATGCCTGTCCAGCTTTATATGGGTGGCTGGGGAATTGAACCTAGGCCAGCAGGCTTTGCAAATAAGTGCTTTTAACTCCTGAGCCATCAGTTCCCCAGTCCCTAATTATGTTTCTGAAGAAAAGTAAGCTTAAATCTCAGATATTCAGGGTGCTGAGGCAAGAGCCCTTGTAATTTCAAATCCAGACTGAGCTATAGTGTGAGTTCAAAGCCAGCTTTGGCAACTGTACAAGACCCGGGCTCAAAAAGAAAAAATGAATAATAATCAAAAAATAATGATAATAGAGGGCTAGGAATGTAGCTCAGATGAAGAGTACCTACCTCCCATGGCAATTGTTTCTAGTACCACGCACAAAGGAAGTGGAAATGCTACTGTTGGCATCCATTTGTTACAGATTTTTGCTTGTTTGTTGGTTAGTTGGTTGTTTTATTTCAAGATAGTGTCTCACTATAGCTCAGGCTGATCTAGAACTCTCTCTGTAGTCCCAGGCTGGCCTCAAACTCACAGCGATCCTTCTACCTCTGCCTTCAGAGTGTTGGGATTAAAGGCTTCTAACAGATTTTTAAAAAGCATCTTGAATATACTAGGTATTTTTATGACATTAATGATATAATGGCAATTAACTACATATACATTCTTTGCTGTATTTTTGTGGTTTTTGCTCTTTGTAAAACTTTATTGAACATTTTCATCCATGTATGTTTTTATAATAATCCCTTCCATTACTTTCTTTTCTCCTCTCATCTTTTCCCCCTTCCACTGAACTCCTTTTTCTTTCTGACTACTCCCTTTTCTATTTTTATATCTTTTTAAAAAAATTTATTTATTTATTTATTTGAGACAGAGAAAGAGGCAGACAGAGACAGAAAGAGAGAGGGAGAGAATGAGTGCACCAGATCTTCCAGCCACTGCAAACGAACTCCAGATTCATGTGCCCCCCTTGTGAATCTGGCTTACATGGGTCCTGGAGAATCAAACCATAATAATCAAACCTTAACTGCTAAGCCATCTCTCCAGCCCTATTTTCATATCTTTTCTTTGCCTTCTTCCCCATCCATGATGAAATGTTGAAGGGTCCAATATTGTGAAGGTCTTGTGTAACAATAGCTATTATGAAGTCATGCCTGCAACAGCCTCTTTGTGAGCATAAGACAGCATTCTAAAGCACTCTTCCCCATCCTCTGGTTTTTATCTTCTTCCCACCACCTCTTCTGCAATGTTCCCTGAGCCTTGGGGAGCCATGACAGAGATGTCTCCTTTAGTGCTGAGCACTCAACAGCTACTTACTCTCAGCACTTTGTGGAGTTGTGTGTCACCAGTAGTCACTGCCATCTGCAAAAAGAAGCTTTGCTGACCAAGGGTGAAAATAGCACTAATCTATGGGCATAAACATAAATATTTAGAGGGCAATTTGATGGGTATCACAAATCCATTTAGCCATACAACTGTGGTATCTTCCCCCCTAGATCCTATGACCTTTCCAGCCATAGGCATTTGACTATGTTTTCAGTACCAGGTATGAATTCCTTCCAGTGGAGTGGCTCTCAAATCCAATGGGAGAGCAGTTGGTTACTCTCACAATAGCTATGCCACTATTGTACTGGTGGGCATATCTTGTCTATCTGGCTAGTTGTGCCGCTTTCAGGGTCTATTGCTAGCTAAGACTGTTAATGTCCTTTCTCTCTTAGTAGCCTGCATAGTATTTTCCTATGCTATGTTTCTAATGGCATATATTTGTTATACATAGTAAAGGACTTCACAGAAAATTCCATACAAATGTCCTTTGACTATATTCATCTCTTTCTCTCCTTTACCCCCATCCTGTCATTACCGTTCATTCCCCAGATGGTCTCACCACTACTTCTATGTACACATATGATTTTATGTATGTATATAAAAGCTAGGGTCCACAAATGAGGAAACATGAGATATTTGTCTTTCTGAGTCACTTAATATGGTTTCTATTATTTTTCTGCAAATGACCTCATTTTGTTCTTCTTTATTGCTGATTAAAACTCCATTTTGTATCTAGACAACACATGTTTATCCATTATATTTTGATAGATACCAATTGGCTATTGTGAATAAACAATAAACATAGTTGTATAAATATCCCTATGGGAAGTTGATTTTGAGTCCTTCAAGTATATACTCAGAACTTGTAAAGCTAGTTTATATGACAGTTCTGTTTTAGTGTTTTAAGGAACTGCCATACTGATTTTTTATTGACAATTTCCATAATTATAGACAATAAACCATGATAATTCCCTCCCTTCCCCTACTTTCCCCTTCACAACTTCACTCTCTATCATCTCCACTCCCCCTCTCAGTCTCTTCTTTTTTTGATGTCATCATCTTTTCCTCCAATTTTGAAGCTTTTGTATATGTAGTACCAGGCACTGTGAGGTCATGGATATCCAGGCCATTTTGTGCCTAGAAAATTGTCTTGTAAAAAGTCCAAGCCTTCCTTTGGTTCTTATATTCTTTCCGCCACCTCTTCTGCAATGGACCCTGAGCTTTGGAAGGTGCAATAGAGATATTTCAGTGCTGAACATTCCTCTGTCACTTCTTCTCAGCACTATGGTGCCTTTTGAGTCATTCCAGAAGTCACTGACATCTGAAAAGAGAAGTTTTTGGGATGGCTTCCGATCTCACCAATGCTGAGTGCCCACCTCGGTCAGGTCCCTCTCTGCTGTGCTGTGGATTTGATTAGGCACTTGGGCCGTTGGAATTGGTGTTCTGATTGGCTGTGCTGGATACTGTGTGGCTGGGGAGTGGTCTCCTGTGGTTCAAGCACTGGCAGTTGGGGGAAGGGAGGTTGTGCAGGGTGCCTGGAGTTGTACCTGGCTGCTCAGCTGGTCCAGTTTGTGTTCTCCTTCAGCAGCTGCTCAGCTGGTCGCTGCTGTCTTCCCCTTTGAGTTTCTTGACTTTGCTAGGAGGCTGTTGTGAGTGGAAAATCCTTTCACCTGGCTTCTGCTTCTGTAGCTCAGGCAGGGCTGGGCAGGTACCTACTGGGACTGCTGGCCTGATTCTGGCTGGTTTCCTGGTTGCTAGAAGGTCTGGGTCTGTCCTGCTTCTCTTCCATGGTTAATAATTCTTACCAGGAAGTCTACTGTAATTTTTCTTTTTTTTTTTTTTTTTTTTTTTTTCTAGATAGGGTCTCACTGTGGCCCAGGCTGACCCGGGATAAACTATGTAGTCTCCGGGTAGCCTTGAACTCCTACCTCTACCTCTTGAGTGCTAGACTTAAAGGCATGTGCCACCATGCCCAGCTCTATCATAGTGATTTTTATACTGGCTGACCTAATTTACATTCTCATCAGCAATGAATAAGAGTTCCCTTTTCCCCATATCTTTGTCAACATTTGTTGTTATTTTTTCCCCTAATGCTAGCCATTCTGATTGGGGTGAGATTGTTTTAATTTGCATTTCTCTGATGAGTAAAGATGTTGAACACTTTCTATAATATATTTATTAGCCATTTGTACTTCATTTTATTGCCATTACCTCCTTGTTGCTGGCTCAAACATCGGACCAGAAGTAGCTTATGGGAGGAAAAAGTTTATTTAAGGTTTGCAGATTCCAGGAGAAGCTCCATCCTGCTGGAAGAACCTGTCTCACTTCATACATCCACAGCAGAGAGGCAGAACCAATAACCAGCGCTCAAGCTGGCTTTTGACATACCTGGGAGGGCTGCACCCAAGATCTACCCCCACAGACATACCTCCTCCTGCAGGGCTCTGCCTGCAGGGGACTTAAGTAAGAAGCTTACTCTTAATCAAAAATACCTCAGGCTATGGGAGACAACTATACATCAAACCACTGTACATTTTTTGAGAACTGTCCATTTCATTGACTTATTTATTGATTGAATTGGTTTCCTGGTACTTAATCCTTTAAGTCCTTTATATAAGCTAGATACTTGGTCTTCTGTCCAATGTCCTGCCAGTAAGAAATTTTCCACAACTCTCTAGACTTTACTTGATTGTTTCCTTTGCTGTGCCAAAGCATTTTAATTTCATTCAACCCCATTTGTAAATTCTTGGTTTTATTTCCTGAGCGTTTGGAGTCTTTTTCAGAAAATCTTCTATCATGGGGTATTTTTCTCTAACAGACTCAGGTCTTATATTGAAGTCTGTATTTTGGATTGAGGTTTGTACAGTGCAAGATGGATCTACTTTCATTCTTCTACATGGGGACATTCAGTCTTGTCAGTGCCAATTTTTGAAAAGGTTGTCTTTTCTCCAATGTATGTCTTTGGCATCTGGCAAAAATCAGATGGCTCAACAGCTCTCATTCCTGCATAAGAGCTGAACAATATTGAGCTCATCAACACTCTGTCATGGATGATGAAGTAGGCAAAACAAAGACACCAGAATAGAAGAGGGACTAGCTGGAATGAAGGGGCTCAATGAAAGGGGGTAAGAGAAGGTAATGGGAGGGGATTATTATTAAGATATACATGTACATGTATGAAATTTGTGATTAAAAAGTTTCAAAAAATCAAGTCACTAGAGCTGTGTATTTATTTTTAAGTCCTCTATTCTATTTCATTAATCTATGTTTGTTTCTGTGCCAGTTCCATATCTGTGGTAGTTTGAATATATGTCCCCCCAATATATTCAGTGTTTTACTAGTTAAAGTTTGCATCTGCAATCACCTTGCTAGAGGCAATGTCACTGGGGGCTGGTCTTAAAGTGGTACCGAGGAGTGTGGGGTGAGATGAACCAGACCGTGTGGATATTCGTCTTTTGGAACCTTTGTTTTGGAGGAATGGGCATGGACTTGGTGCTTGCAACTGAAGATGCCTTCTGGAGTGGTAAGCCAAGTTTTATGTACTATTCTGATGAGAGTTTGAGAATGCTAAGTGCAGATAGTATTGAACTTCGAGGCTTGGCTTATGAGGTTTCTAAGGGGAAGGAAAGACTGCAGAGGACTTTGTTGGAACTGGGCTACTGGCATAAGGGATGGCTACGTTCTGCTATCCAGGCCCAGAAAGTTTGATCAAGGTTAAATTTGTAATGGACTGATGTGTTTGGCTAAAGATATCTGACTGAGATTTTAAGATTTTAAGTTGGAAAACCTCAAGCAAGTTAAAAGCAGAGGCACTGAGACTGGTTTTAGTTACTGGAGCTGCTATTGTCAACGCATTAGCAATCTTAAGGAAGGTGGAAGGAAGGTGGCCTGACAAATTTACATTAAAACAATGGAGAGGATGCCTGAGGAAAGACTGTTAAAAACAAGAAGGAACCTGCTTTTCAAGGCTATGATTTATTTCGTCCCTGGATTTAAGAATATGGCTGTGTCCTGCACACCTGGTATTAGTTTTGGAAGCTGTCTGCAACAATATCATTTTGTTAATATGGCTCTGTAGTTTGACTTGATATCAGACATAGTGATACCTTCAGTATTGTTTCTTTTTCTTTTCCTCCTTCTCCTCTTCTTCTTTGTTTGTTGTTCAGGATTGATGTGGCTGTTCCAGGTCTTTTGGGTTCCATATATAACTTTTAGGATTTGTTTCTATTTCTATGAAGAATGTCACTGACATTAATGAAGATTATGTTGAACCTGCAGACTGATTTCAGGACTAAAGTCATTTCCCAATGTTAATTCTGCTGATTTATGAACATGAAATGTCTTTCCACCATCTAGCATTTCCTTCAATTTCTTTCTTACAGGTTTTTAAATTTTTCAATAAATATTTATTAAATACTTGGTTGGGTGCAGTTGGCACCACCAGTGTCCTTTCATGTCAAACGTTTTCTTCCTGTTTCCTTTATCTTTTTAACATGTGTATTTTTAAATTTTATGTATGCTTTTTTTTTTTAGGAACAACATATGGCTGTTTATTTCATACAGGGCCCTGTACAAAATATCTACACATACTCTTTACAGAAGTCCCCTGAAGGTAAGTCAATGTTTTCATGGTGGCTGGAGAGAACCCTGGTGTGATCATATATGCTCTTCTATTGTAAGTGATAATATATTATTTACTTTCTCTACAAATAAACTACTTGAAATCAGAAACCCCATACTGTCTTTCAATTTTTATATTCTTAGTCCTTAATATGTGACATGCTTTGGGGAAACATTTCAAACCTTGCTACACCCAGAATCATTCTAGACAGTGAAATCAGATTTCTGTGGGTAGAGGCTGGACTCTGAGATTTTTACAAAGACCTGCAGATGATTGCAATGAGAACCAGGCTAAAAATCACAGGATCATGTGCATGGGGAACTCTTTGAAGACCATGCAGCAGAAATGATGGTCAATCAAGATTTAACAATTAGCTGTACTTTTACAGGCTGTGTGAAGAAGAAGTTCAAGAAGGTAAATAAGAAGAAGGAAAAATATTTCATATGTAGAAAACAGAAAGTAGAGATGATGATATTTGACAATTTTAGATTTGATTCTCTAAGTTGAGAGAATAGGATTTAAATGGGAAAACTGCATCACTGGAAGGCTGAGCATGGTGGCATATGTCTGCAAGCCTAACACTTGTGGCTCTGGGGCAGGAGAAACATTAATTTGAGGCCAACCTAAGCTACATAGCAAGATTTTATCCCCCCAAAATTAGGCCAGTTTCAGCATGAAATTGCCTTTTTATTTCTGATCATTGTTTTCCTTGAAGGAGAAGAAGAGATGAAAAAGATTTCTAAGTAGAGAAGCAACAGAATTCAGTGCTTGGTAGCTCAGTCAGCGAAGCATGACAGAAGCCAAAGGAAGTCATTTATGCACAGATGTGCTCAGAAACCACATGCCATGGGTGCCCACTCTTGGGAAGTGGGATGCTGTGGTAGAGCAGCCTCTTCTCCACACCTGGTGGAAGCCAGATGTCTACATTTTAAACCAAGGGGGAAAGTGTGGCTGGATGACCCCATATTCCCTACCTTGGAAAGATACACATCTATCCTGGTTTGGGGACAAGAAGGTGGAATTGCATTAAAAAAACACTTCAAGCTGGGAGGCACTTGGGAGGCTGAGGTAAGAGCATTGTTGAGAGTTTGAGGCCAGCCTAGGCTATATAATGAGTAACAGGCTAGCCAAAACTATGTAGCAAGAAAAAAAGTAAGAGGATTGCCATGAGTTCAAGACCACCCTGAGACTACAGAGTGAATCCCAGGTCAGCCTGGGCCGGAGGGAGACCCTACCTCAAAGAAAAAAAAAAGTAGGCAATTTAAAGAGAAGATATGATACCACCAAAAAAATAGACAATTTAAAGAGAAGATATGAAGTGTTTGTTTGTTTTCCTTAAATAGGAACTATTCCTTTTTAATATTTATTTATTTGAGAGAGTGAATAAGCATGCTAGGGTCTCCTCCCACTGCAAACACACTCCAGATGCATGCTTCACTTTGTGCATCTGACTTTACATGGGTACTGGGGAACTGAACCCAGGCCTTTAGACCTTGAAAGCAAATGCCTTTAACTACCGAGTCAACTCTCCAGCCCAACATGAGCTATTCTCTGAAGCAATTCCACAACCTTGAGCAGAACAAAAAGTCTAATTGTTTCATAGCTATTTGAGTGTTCTCTAAAAAACCAAGAGAGAGGGACTGGAGAAATGGCTTAGTGGTTAAGGCATTTGCCTGTGAAGCCAAAGGACCCAGGTTCAATTTCCCAGGACCACATAAGCCAGATGCACAAGGGGCACATGCATCTGGAGTTTGTTTGTAGTGGCTACAGGCCCTGGAATGTCCATTTTCTTTCTGTTTTTCTCTCTTTCTCTCTCTCTGCTTGAAAATAAATGAATAATTTTTTTTAAAAAAAAGAACCAAGAAAGAGCAATAACATGGACTTCTCAAGATCCCCACAGTTGAGGATGAGAAAGAAAAAATGCACTGGGACTATGGAGGAACCTATGCAATGAATCGCCTTACAGCTTATTAATGTAGTTTCTATATATTTCCCACTAAGGATCTGATCCTTAAACAAGAAATTGCCCCCCCCTTCTTTAGTGTACTGTAGACTAGACATGTGATAGTTGTGGGACTTATTTTGATCACTGAATGGACCATCCTGCCCTGTTGTCACAGGTTATACATTGATTCAGGGCCTTCAATGTGCCAGCAGGTACTGTGCTCTGGGCTGGGACCAGAGGTAATTTTAATAACTACCAAGGACTGTGACGCGGCAAAAGAAGTTTCTATTTAAAAGTTATAATGCCAAAAAATAAAGTCCTCATGGAAGATGTGCAGGTTGTCGAGAGAGGAGAGGAATAAATAGCAGCCTCGAGCACACACTTTGCAAGATTCCTCCGTGACTGTCAGCTCCTGCAAGACAGAGCTCACCAATGTGGGTCAGTGGCACAGTCTTGTTTCGTCCAGGCTAAGCTGGTACGTATGACTGTGAACTAGGTTTCATGGTGCCAACACCGTCTTTCAAGCTTTTCCTGTTGCTACGGCATCCTCCAATGGATGAGCACAGTCCCTACCCACCTCACTTGAGCAGTCAGTGGTACACAGTTTCACTCTTTCTTGAGTTTGCCCTACTTTTCAATATAGGCAACTGTGAGTAATTAATAAAAATACAAACTAAGTTTCATTGTTATTAAGAAGGTGTTGTAGCTACCTTCTTGTTGCTGGGATAAAGCACCATGCCAAAAGCAGCTGATGGGAGGGAAGATATTTTATTTTGGCTTATAGTCTTGCAGGGAAGCTCCATGATGGCAGGGGCAGGGATGGCATGAGCAGAGGCTGGACATCACCTCTGCCTCAGCAGGTGGCAAACAGTAGCAGGAGAGTGAGCCAGATTCTAGCACAGCAAAAGGGAGCTGGCTATGCCAGCCTCAAGTCCACCTCCAACAACACACCACCTCCTGCAAGGCTCCGTCTCCCAAACTGCCATCAGCTGGTGGTGGCCCCGGGCACAGGGAAGATGTAGTACTTCACCTTTGCAAGATGAAAAGGTTCTGAAGATCTGTTGCACAGTTTTGTGCATAAAGTTAATAATACTGTGGTACACACTGAAAATGGTTAAGATAAGCTACTTGGGAGGCTGACCTAGGCAGATCATTTTTGAGCCCAGGAGTTCAATCAAGACCAATGTGAGAAACACAGCAAAGATCAGGTCTCAAAAAACAAGACAGAAAATTTTGATTTTATCACAAGTTACAAAAATAAAATAAAATAAAATAAAATAAAATAAAATAAAATAAAATGTAAAATGCATGTGACCAAATCCAATTAAAGTAGTGGAGCTTGAGAAGGAACCCCGAGAAGCCCCTAGGTGTTGCTGTCTGCTTCTTTATTGGTCCTTCTCACTACCAACCTGCTTTCTCCTCAGAAGGCCAGCAAGACTGGTGAACACAGTATTTCAGAATCTCCCTTTAAGTTCAAAATATTGAGAATAGATTGAAGTGGCTCATTTGGCCTCTGGACTGATGCTAGGAAGAGGGCTCAGATCGAAAAGAAAGACCTTGGTAAGTTCTGTAGGAGCCCTATGGCTGGGGGTGGGGCTGGGCTGGGCAGTGTATGGGTAGCTCTTACTACTACAGTGTTTAATGACACCAACATGGTGGTTTAGCACAACTACTGGCTGCCTTCACAGATCTGCCAGCTAGCTGGGACAGCTATAGGCAGTGCGCGAGGCAGGCAATGGGAGGGATGGTGATCATCATTTACTGTACCAACACAAGGAGTAAATATGTGCAGATGAGATGTTTGCTACAGTTTCATCATGTAGATGCAAACACTAATAACTTAGCAGTGTGTGAACTTGGATTGAAGTATTTAACCTCCTAGTGTAAAATAAAGGGGTTGGATTTTATCATCCTCAAAACACTAGAAAGTCACTAGGAGAGAGCTAGTTGTCCCTGCAATGTGATAAATGCTACCTAGGAATTTTATAGATGCCATTTGACAGAAAAGTATCATTTGGCTATAGACCCAAGGATCACTTTCATTGGCCACCACCGCTGAACTCTTCAATGTCTGGGCCCACTAGTACCAATCTATACCTCTCATACCATACAGTGTTGTTCTCTCTCTCTCTCTTTTTGGAGAGAGACACAGAGAGAGTCAGAGAGAGAGAGGGAGAGGAAGACAGAGATGGGAGCGCCAGCAGCCTCTCAGCTGCTGTGAACAAAATCTAGATGCGTGCGCCCCCTTGTGGTCAAGTGAGGCATTGCGCCCTTGCGTCACTTTGCATCTGGCTAAACGTGGGACCTGGAGATTGGAACTGCTGGTGATTGGAACCAGCGTTCTTAGGCTTAGGAGGCAGGTGCCTTAACCACTAAGCCATCTCTCCAGCCCAGTGTTGTTCTCTTTTGCCAGCTGGTACTTAGTCAGCTCCCCATCTTTTCCTCACATGGCTCCATTTCTACTTCTATCTTAATTCAGGTCCTCTAGGAAACAGATATAAAGACAAGATCAGATATGCAGAATACTTACAGAATAGAAAATTCTGTGAAGTATAATGGGAAAGGAACTGACTACCCCTGATATGAGGAGAGAAAGATGCGGGCCAGACACTGAGTAAAGGAGACAAGCAAGAGAAGTTGGGTGAGAAGAGATTCAGGTTACAGCATAACTGTAAAAATGGTTTTGAAACCAGGGAGTCCTTTGTCCAGAATTGCCCAGTAGAGGAGCTCCATCCCTTGTGAAAGTTCTCAATGTGCTCCCCCACAGGGAGGAGCAGCCTGGGAGAAGCAAGAGCTTGTTGCCAATGTGGGGAGAGCCTCGTCAAGGGCAGTAGGCTCTGCTCCCCACAATCCCACAATGGAAAAGCTGAGAAGCACATTTCCACAGCCGCAGGAGCTAGGTGATTAGATGAATTGCTGCTTACATAAGCTTTCTGTTCTGGCTGTACATCTTTATGGAGTAATTTGGAAAATTCTTTAACAAGCTGTGAAATGAATGTTCATGTGTCCCCTAAAATTTATATGCTAAAACCAAAATACACAAGGTGATGGTATTTAGAGACAGGGCCTCTGGGAAATCCTAATGTGTGGCTGAATGTTTCCCAAAGAGGGCTTGGCCCCCAAAATGGCACTATTGGGAGATGCTCAGGACCTTGAGGAGGTGGGTCATTATAAGAGATTCTTAGATCATGAGGCTTTACCTCCAAATGGGATTCTGAAACCCATAACAGTCTTTTCTGTTTCTCTCTTTGTCTCCTAGCTCATAATGTGAGTAGTTTGCTCTACGATACACTCTTGGCCATTGCTATCTGTTCCCTCCTCCCACCCCCCACCCTACCACCAGAGGCCAAAAGCAATGCATCTTCTCCAAAACCCAGAAGACAAAAATAAACCTTTCTCTTTCTGAGTTAACTATCTCCAGCATTTCATTCTGATAATATAAGGCTGACTTCCATAGGAGGTCATGAGCTCATGGAGCAGGAGTCCTCCTGAATGGCATTAGTTATTCCCTTTATAGGGGAAGTGGAAAGAGTAGTATACAATAAGCAGATATTTGTCTGCAAAACAAGAAAGGGACCCTCACAAAATCTGACCACAGTAGCACCCTGATCTTGAACTTTCACCCTCCAAGAACTGTGAGAAATAAATCTTTGTTGTTTAAGCTATGCCATCTGTGGTTGATATAGCAACCACAGTAACTAAGACAAGATGATCAAATCCCTTATAGGGCATCAACATCCTTCTATTGGCTGTGTTATGATCTGGATATGAAGTGTTCCCCCAAAAGCTCATGTATTGAAGTTTGGTCCCCTAATGCAATGTTCAGAGGTGGACTTATCAATCAGATCATGAGGGCTCTAGCCAATCAATGGATGAATATATTGCCAGATTTATAATTGAATGGAAGTAATGGGTGCTAGGAAATCAAACCCGGGTCATCAGGCTTTGCAGGCAAATGCCTTAGCTGCTGAGCCATCTCACTAGCTTTCAACAATTGAATGTTTTATTAGTCCGTTTTCGTGGCTGTGAGAAAACCTAAAGGAAAGAAGGCTTATTTTGGCTCGTGGTTTCAGTGTGTGGTTGAATGACTCCATGGCATGTGGTGGGCCTAAGCTGCTTACCTCATAGCACATGGAAAGCAGAGAAAGAAAGAGAGAGAAGACTGGAGACAGGACACCTCCTTCAAAGGCATGCCCCCACCAATCCATTTATTTCTCTCCACTTCTCCGCTCTCCCAGTGCTCTTTTGCTTACTCTCTTAAAATTGCTCCAGAGGGCTCTCTCCATTGATCTTGCACACAAATATTTGTCTCTGTTTCCAGGGAACCCAGCAACCTTTGGGTTTTCTCCCATGGAAAGCCACTTTGCTACACAGAGATTTTCATTCATACCTCTTATAGGAAGTGCTGGCCGCTAGATACTATCAAAGATGATAGAAACTCTGAAGAATTATGAGGCATGACCTGTTTCACAGCAGGTTTAAATAGAAGCTCAATGTAATAATCAGATCTCTGCAGAACTCGGTGCAGGCTGAGAACCAGGTAAAATGGCCACAGAATTTGATGAGAATCACAGATTAGGTGAGCCACAGTTTATGGGCAGCACATTGACTGAAGTGGTCATTCATTCTTCTTTTCTTAAAATATTTTTATTTATTTGCAAGGAGAGAGAGTGAATGGGCATGCCAGGGCTTCTTGCCACAGTAAATGGACTCCAGATGCAGCACCACTTTACACAACTGAATCCATGTGCATACTGGGGAATCAAACCCAGGTTGTCAGGCTTTGCAAGCAAACACCTTTAACCACCTAGCTATCTGTGGACTTTTCCCAGAGGGAGACTGTTAGATGAGGATCTCAAATGCAAGTAATTTTTGGGAGGGGTTGTCCTAAAATATACCATTTGGGATGTAGAGAAGTGAGGCTATGAAGGAAAGGAAGCTATTGTTGTTAGTAAGCTTTCCATCACTGTAACAAATAGCTGAGGCAAATCAACTTTAAAACGGAAGGTTTTGCCAGGTGTGGTGACACACGCCTTTAATCCCAGCACTCGGGAGGCAGAGGTAGGAGGACTGCCATGAGTTCGAGGCCACCCTGAGACTACATAGTGAATTCCAGGTCAGCCTGAGCCAGAGTGAGACCCTACCTCGAAACCCCACCCCTCCGAAAAAAAGGAAGGTTTTATTTTGCTCACATTTTTGGAGGTGTCAGTCCAAGACCAGCTGGCCCAGTTGCTCTGGACTTGTGTTGGGGCAGCACATAACGGGAGCGTGTGCCTAAGGAGGCCCATTGACCTCACGGCCAGGACACAAAAGGTAGAAAGAGAAAGAGACTGCTGTCCATAAGCCATTTCATGGGTATCCCTGCAGACACATGAGAACCTCCCAGAATGCCCACCTCCCAAAGATTCTACTACTTCCTATCAGTGTTAACCACCCTGACGACCAAGCCTTTAACACATGGCCTCTATGGGATGTTGTAAAGTTGTAAAGCTGCTTTAACGAACTAGTTACAAATGGGACAAATCGACTATAGTCCTTGAAGAGAGACTGGAGCCTCGTCATTCCTGCCAGTCATCGGTTGAAAACTGTCATGGGGTAGCTCATTCTCTGGCACTTCCAGTCTATTTGTGCAAATGCAAACAAAGCAAAATGGCCCAAGAAAGCCTCAAGTGAAGAACTGTTAAGCGTCAGCTGGAGCAGCATTGCAGAGTATGGGCCAGGCACCCGACAGAGGGAAATGTGAGTGAACACCAGGGGCTTCTGCTGCAAGTACCAGAATGTCCTACCATCCCTTGGTTAATTCAGTCTGTCAAACACAGGGAAGAGATCACCAACTCTGCCTACTGCCTTCTGAACCTACAACAGGCCTGATGAGTTGTTCCACATACATAAACCTGGAGACATTATATGCCTGTGACATGCCTATTAAGAGGTTGTAGACCCAGCTGAGACTTTGCTTGGGCTCACTCTAAATCCTAGGTGAAAAGCACTAAACAAAGATACACTAGTCCCTTAGCATATACACGAATCACTCTACTTTGACAAAGTAACAAATGCAGCATGGTTGAGAAAATACAGTGTTTTCAACAAAAGGAACATAGCAATTGAACATCCATGCCCCGGCCGGCGGGGTTCAACAAAGGGCTTGAGGGGAGGCTAATCCTGGATGGGAGAGACAAACAGACACAAAGAAGGAGGCCATGCCTCTGGTCAAGGCCTCAAGTTTATTATTATCCACACAGAGGTATATATAGGGGAGGCAGGAAGAAGGTATGTGGGCAAATGTAATTTATGGCTGCTGAATGGATTTTATGGCTACCAGATGTTTTGATTGATGAGGAGGGGGGGGTCTTTTGAGTGATGGGCCTCACAGATGTTTACAAGAATGTCTGTGTTGAGATCACAGGCAGGGCCGAGTTACATCAATCTTATTTGCTAAGATACTTATCTTTAGGTTATACCTTGTTCTTAGCTACAGATCAAAGTAGGCTCTTTGGGAAGGCTTGGTAATTTTCACAGGAACTCAGGAAGCTGAAATCTTAACACAAAAAGTGGAGGCTTCTTCCTCCAAATGGCTGCAGTTTGGCTCAAGGTCTCCAACACATCCACATGCAAAAGAATGAATGTAATTTTTCACAAAAACTCAACAAGCACCACAGATATCAATGTAAAATAAAAAACAAGGAACTGCTCTCGGCCCTAGCGCCATCTTCTGGGAAACTAGAAACTTCTGCGCTGTGAGAGCGAAGTGGAGGAAGAAGCGAATGTGCATACTGAAGCGCAAACGAAGAAAGATGAGGCAGAGGTCCAAGTGAATGGCGTGCACCCACTCGAGCAGGAGCAGGAGCAGGAGCAGGAGCAGGAACAGGAGCAGGAACAGGAGCAGGAGCGAGGAGCGCTGCAGGCTTGGATGCCGTGTGCTGGGACTGCATGCCCACGACGACAAAGACGAGGAGCTTGTGTCACTGCAGCTGGAGCTTCCGCCACGTGATGGCCAAGGGCACCATTGGGCATTGGCCTTGCCCACTACCAGCACAGTCTTCCTTGATCTTGGACCTGGACCCCTGGCATTCTGGACTGGCTCTGTTCTCATTTGTGGCCAAGTGTAACACGTGTACAATACATCACCTCTTTCGTTGTCTCAACGGAAGAATCAAAGCCACAAAACAAAAACATACAGGATAACGCAGAACAAGGCGTAAGGAAACCTTGCGTGATGGTTTCTATCGATTGACAATTTGACAAGCCCTAGATTCATCTGTGAGGGATTATCTTTCTGTTTGTTTGATTTTTGTTTTTGTTTTTGTTTTTGTCTTATGGTTTATGCCTCATTTTGTTAGCCATCTTGGAATCAATTTGTTTTGCTTTGTTTTACTGAAATTTTAAAATACATGAACATGTTGTAATTTGATCACAATACCTATCCATTACCCTCTCCCACACAGATTCTAATGATCCCTTCCTCTTTCCAAATAGCGCCTCTTCTATTTTGCTAAATTTTTGGCCCTCTTCCATCATCTATGTCAAAATTTTGATGGGCTCAATCTGGTGTAGGTCTTATGGAGGTAGAGACATTCACTGTGAGGCCATGAATATACAAGTCACTTCATGTCCAGAAGATAGTGTCCCAAAGTATTCTTCCCCACCCTCTGGCTCTTATATTCTATGTGCCCCTTCTTCCGTGGATGGTCACTGAGCCTTGGAGGGCGTGATAGAGGTGTCTCATGTAGCACTCAGCTTTCAAGATACTCTTGTTTTCAGCACATTGAGTTTTGAGTCTTCCCAGTATTCACAGCCATCTCCAAAAATAAGCTTCTCTGGCCAGTGGTGAGAGCTAATATTCTTTTTTTTTTTTTTTTTTTTTTTGGTTTTTCAAGGTAGGGTCTCACTGTAGCCCAGGCTGACCTGGAATTCAGGCTCAGGGTGGCCTTTAACTCATGGTGATCCTCCTTCTTCTGCCTCCTGAATGCTGGGATTAAAGGCATGTGCCACAACACCTGGCTTGATTTTATTTATTTATTTGAGAGCAACAGATAAGCAGAGAGAGAAAGAGGTAGACAGAGAGACAGAGAAAGAGAAAGAGAGAGAGAGAATGGGTGCACCAGGGCCTCCAGCCACTGCAAACAAACTCCAGATGCATGTGCCACTTTGTACATCTGGCTTACATGGTACTGGGGAATCGAGCCTCAAACTGGGGTCCTTAGGCTTCACAGGTAAGTGCTTAACTGCTAAGCCATCTCTCCAGTCTGAGAGCTAATATTCTTTCCACCACCTCCTCTGCAGTGTTTCCTGAGCCCTGGCAGATGTGATAGAGATGTCTTATCCAGTGCCAAACAGTCAACTGCTGCTGCTTCTCATTGCCTTGATGAGTCTTGGATCTCCCCAGCTGACATCATGCCATCTGCAAAAAGAAGCTTTTATAACCATAATTAAGAACAGCATGAATCTATAGACATAAATATAAACATTCAGAGGGCAATTTGATCAGTAGAATTTGGCCAAATAAGCTTCCAGACCATAAGCTTTTGACACAGTTTTCAGTACCAGACATGAATTATTGCCCATGGAGTGGGCTTCAAATCTAATCAGAGAGCAGTTGGCTGCCCCCATAACTTATATGCCACTATTGCATCTGTGGGTACATCTTGCCTGGCTGGTGGGTTGAGTAGCTTGTAAGATCCACTGCTGGTTAAGGCTATTGATGACTTTTCTGCCCCAGAAGCCTGCATAGCACTTTGCAGCACTATGACTGCTAGTCAGCAGAAAGGAGACTTCCAACTCGGTTCCAGTTTGATTTCTCATGTCTTATGACTGCAGTTTGTGGGGGTCGAAGTATTTCCATTTTCTCTGGATGAATCTGGAGGCATACATGTGGTTCTGGGCTATTTACCTATACTTAAAGAAAGGGAAGGCCCCAAGATAATTTTTGAGGCCATTATGAATGCAACAGTTTCCCTGATTTCTATCTTAGTATCCTTGTCATTATTATATGGGATGGTTACTGATTTTTGTGAAAGTTTTGTATCCTGACACATTGTTAAAAGTATTTATCACCAGGCATGGTGGTACATTCCTTTAATTCCAGCACTTTGGAGGCAGAGATAGGAGGATCGCTGTGAGTTTAAGGCCACCCCGAAACTACATAGTTAATTCCAGGTCAGCCTGGGCCAGAGTGAGACCCTATCTCGAAAAAACAAAACAAAACAAAACAAAAAGTATTTATCAGTCTGGGGAGATAGCTCAGTGGTTAAAGGTGCTTGGTTGCAAAGCTGAGTGCCTGGGTTTGATTCCCCAATAACCATGTAAAGCAAGAGACACAAAATGGTGCATGCATCTGGAGTTCATTTTCAGTAACAGGAGGCCCTGGCATTCCCATAATCATTCTCTTCCTTTCTCCCTCTCTCTTAAATGAATGAATGAATGAATGAATGAATGAATGAATGAATAATTTTTAAAGTATTTATCAACTCTAAGAGTTTCCTGATGGAGTATTCAGGGTCTCTTCTACATAGAATCATGTCATCTGCAAATAAGGATAGTTTGACTTCCTCCTTTCCAATTTGTGTCCCTTTTATTTGTTCCTCTTCTGATGTCAGTCTAGCTAGGACTTCAAGTACCAGCCCCCCCACACACACACATACACTAACTCTAATGTTCCTCTGTTTGTTTTTTGCTGAATAACTTATTTCTGAAAGTGAAGTATTGCTATGTACTATTACTGTGTTAATTTGTGGCTTCATACCTAGTAGTATCTATTTATGAAATTGGATACCCCTGTGTTTTGGTGCATTTATATAAGAACTGTAATGCCTGCTTGATGGATTATTTCCTTAGTATGAAGTGACCTTGTTTATTTCTTCCAAGTAGTTTTGGTTATAACAGTGATGCCTGTTTGTTTCATGGTCCATCTTTTTAGAATACTTTGCCCCTCCTTTTCTCTAAGGCAATGTCTATCTATGATAGGTGCATTTCTTAAAGACAGCAGAAATGGGAACCTTGTTTTCTGATACATTCTACTAATTTCTATCTTGTGATTAGGGAATTGAGTCCATTGATATTCAGATTATTATTGAAAGATATGAATTAATTCCTGTGATGTTGATTTTATAGGTTTTGTCTTAGTCTTCTCCACTTGATTTTTTTTTTCCTATAGCCTCATGGATATGTTTATTCTTCTCTTCAGTCCAAAGTATTCCTTCCAGTTTTCTTTGTAGAGCTGGTTTAGTGGTGATAAATTCCTTTAGCCTGCTTTTATCATGAAGGATTTTTCCTTAAATTATGATAGTTTTGCTGGGCAATGTGGTCTGGGTTGGCAATTGGGGCTTTGAGAGTTTCTATTCAATAATTAGCTGTTATTTTTATGGGCCTGCCTTTATATGTGGCTTGGTTCTTTTCTGTTGCAGCTTTACATACATTTTCTTTGTTTCATATTTATTTATTTATTTGAGAGAATGTGTGTGCCAGGGCCTCCAGCTGCTGCAAACCAACTCCAGATGCCTGTGACACCTTGTGCATCTGGCTTATGTGGGTACTGGGGAACTGAACCAAGGTCCTTAGGGTTTGCAGGCTAACGCCTTAACTGCTAAGCCATCTCTCCAGCCCTTGTTCTGTATATTTAATGTTTTGACTGCAATATGATCTGGTGAGTTTCCTTTCTGGTCTTGTCTATTTGGTGTTCTATATGCTTCTTACTTGGATCAGCTTCTTTTTCCCTAAAGTTTGAAATTTTTCTTCTATGACTTTACTGAAAATATTTTCTCTACCTTTGCCATGACATTCTCCTTTCTACATGCCAATAATATGTACATTTGAACTTTTCATGGTATCCCAAAGATCTTGCATGTTCCATTTTTTGTTAAATTTATCATCGACTTTGAACTGAATGATTCAGTTTCTCTACCTTGTCCTCAAGCCCTGATATTCTACCATCTACATGATCCATTTTGTTGAGACTTTCCACTGAACTTTTTATTTGACTTATTGAGATTTTCATTCTCAACATCAGTTTACTTTGGGTTTTCTTTAGCATCTTGATGTCATTATTGGATTCTATTTTCATATCCTGAAATGCCTTCCTTACTTCATTTGGTATTTGTGTTCTTTTGGAATTCATTCAAGAGATTATGCATGTCCTCTTTAAATTCTTTGAACATGTTTATAATCATTACTTTGAATTCTTTGTCTGGAAGTTCGTCTGTCATTTTCATTGGGCATCAATACTATGGGATTTGGTAATTTGTGGAGTAGGCATATTGTTCTGGCTTCTCATTTTGTGCTCTTGCATTGAGACATGCATTTGGAGATGGTTTATTGGTTGTCTCTTCCTGGCACACCTGTGTTCAGTGAATATTTAGATCAGTGCTGAGTGTTTCCTTGCCTTAACTTGTCTTGTGCTGCTGAAGTTCAGTTATGGAGACACTTGGTGCCAATTTGTTAATGGGGTATTTGAGGTGATATTGGCTTGAATGATGGTGGCATGCATGGCCTCTGACTTAATGGGCAGAGCTTACATGTTGAGTATGTTGTGTATGTTGTGTCATGGATGATCATGAAAATCTCAATGCCTCTGAATCTTGTAGGTAGGATCCACAATTTAATATGGTTAATGGGAGGAGCCTGAGAGCAGATGTGGGTGCCAAATGATCTCTAATATCATATATGGTTGGAGAAATGCAGAGAGGGTATCTGTCAAGTGGGTTTGAGGGCCACATAGTTTCTGACCTCACAGACAGAGTTTGTGTAGTGGGCCAGATGTGCTGAGCAGGTATGAGAGTCCATGGCCTCTGACCTCATGGACAAAGTCCCATGGCATGACAAGGGGTTGGTGAGTAGATGCAGGGGTCACACAATCTTTGGCTTCACTGCAAAGTTCATGCAATGTGGCAAAGGGAGCCAGGGAACATATATCTGAGTGTTACACAGCATCTGACCTCACCCCATGGAGGGAACCCATGAGTTATGGTGGTGTGGGTAGATAGGTGAGGAGAATGGATTCAAGGTTTGCACAGCCTTTGACATCAGAAGTAGGGTACACATGCTTTAATATTTTATTGTGCTGACTTTTTTGATCATTTTATTTTTATTATAAAAGTTATCTAAATGTGATATATATTATTTTTACTTAACAAACCTTCATGGATGTTTAAATAGCTTATTTTAAAATTTTGTTTCTGGATATTGTATTTGAGTGGCATAATATAGATAGAAATGTGCAATCTAACCTCTTGATACCATATGTCAGAAATGACACATTAGACCCTATTTAAACTCCTAAACAAGGCCTTCATCCCATCTATACCTGCATCTACTCTCATCTTATCCATTCATCTATTCATCCATTTGATCAGCATTAGTGTTGAGCTCCAGCTGTGCCCGAGGCATTGCTGCAGATGGTGATGATGAGTTGGTTACAAAGAAGCACCTCTCTTTATGGCGCTTTCAAGAGCACTACATGCTCATGCTTCAGGGAATCATACCAAGACCTAACATTTAGCAGTGCTTGCTGTGTGCCAAGAACTAGTCTAAGAGCTTTACATGCACTAAGGATTTTACCTTCTCTCACCAATCTATGAGTAGTCATAGCACTGTTTCCATTTGACAAGTGAAAAATTTAGGCATAGGGAGGTTAAATACCTCTATCCAAGATCACACACTGGTGAATAGCTTGGCTACTTGTTAAACTGGACCTTGTTAAGCTGGCAGTCTAGGCCACCTTCTCCAAGCTCCTCTTTTCCCCCAGATGGTTGCCCCCACATAGAAGGTGGCTGGTGGATGATAATCTTCAAGGAAGATTTATCTACTATGAAGCAGCTCTCTTGGTCTGCAGCATTGCTTCTACCACATCCCCTCTCCCCTCTTTGTAACCTCTTGATTTCACCTCTCTGACCTGGTACCAGTCTGGGCGTGTCCTTCTTCTTGTCTGGTGCTGATCCTTTTTGCTTTTCTTTCTGGCCCTGAAGTTCTAGAATCTTTTCAGTATGGTTGTAATTCTCTTCTTGTTTTATAGCCCCTTGGTCTATGTGCCAGTACTTGCAAGATTCCTTTCTCAGCCTATGACCCCAGATTTGATGTCTGATTCATGAATGGGTGCCTAAACTTAACTAATCTAAGTCCATTATTTCTCTTCCACCAATCATACTCCTGTCTCTATGTTGTGCCTCAGAAAATGGTACCACCAGCTAGACATGAACATAAGAAACCTACAACCATTCTTTTATTATTATTATTTTTAATTTTAGAGTGAGAGAGACAGAGAGAAATAGAGAATTAGCACACCAGGGCCTCAGCCACTGCAATTAAATTCCAGACACTTGTGCCACCTAGTTGGCATGTGCAACCTTGTGCTTGCTTCACCTTTGTGCATCTGGCTTATGTGGGATCTGGAGAGTTGAACATGGGTCCTTAAGCTTTGCAGGCAAGCACCTTAACTACTAAGCAATCTCTCTAGCCCCATTCTTTTTTTTTTTTTCTCTGTTTTGGTATGCTTTTTGCACATGTTTGTATGTAGTGTGCATGAGTACGCATATGCATGTTTGTATGTGCAAGGGTGCACATATGTGTGCAGAAGCATGTGTATGCACATGGGTGTGGAGGCCAGAAGACAACCTTAGGTATACTCCCTTTTATTTGATGTAGGGTCTCACTCCATCCTAGGCTGACTTGGAATTCACTATTATGGTAGTTTGAATAGATGGCCCAATATATTGTGTTTTATTAGTTTGTAATTTGCATCTGCAGCCACTTGGCTGGAGGCAGTGTCACTGGTCAGCTCTTAAGGTGTGGTGGTTGGTTTGAGATTTCAATCTAAAGATATGCAAAGAGTGCCTAGCTTCAGTTCCTGAGGTGTGCTGTGCTGTGCGGCTTTTGGCTTGTGGCTTTGCTCTCTATGTTTGGTCCTGTGAAGGCAGGCCAGCTTTTACTGCCGCTATGGAACTTCCCCTGGATCGGCAAGCTTCAATAAAAATCCCTTCCTCGGGCTGGAGAGATGGCTTAGCGCTTAAGGTGCCTGCCTGCTAAGCCTAAGAACGCTGGTTCCAATCTCCAGCAGTTCCAATCTCCGGGTCCCACATTTAGCCAGATGCAAAGTGATGCAAGGGCGCAATACTGCACTTGCCCACAAGGGGGCGCACACATCTGGATTTCATTCACAGCAGCTGAGAGACTGCTGGCGCGCCCATCTCTATCTGTCTCCCTCTCCCTCTCTCTCTGTCTGTCTCTCTCTGTGTCTCTCTCCAAAAAAAAAAAAAAATCCCTTCCTCCATAACTGTGCCTAGTCAGAAAGTTTATCTCAGCGAACCTTAAGCTGTCTGCTACAACTATGTAGTCTCAGGGTGGCCTTGAACACACAGTGATCCTCCTACCTCTGCCTCCCGAGTGCTGGGATTAAAGGCATGCACCACCATGCCTGGCTCAGGTATACTCTTTATGAGGCAGTGTCTCTCACTGGCCTGGAGCTCTCCAATTGGCATAGACTGGCTGGCCAGTGAACACCAGGGATCCTCTTGTCTCTGCCTCCCCAGTACTGGGATTATAGTTGCACTCTACCACAGCCACCATTTTATGTGTGTCTTATGGGTCAAACTCAGGTCCTCATGCTTGAAAGCAAGCACTTTAGACTGAGTCATCTCCCCAGCCCTTATTCTTGACCATTCTCTCCTCCTTACTTATCTCCATTTCGAATCCATCCCTGAGTTCTGTTGACTTGTTCCCAATACACTCCAAGAGCCTCACTACTCCCCAATCCCAGGGCTCTCATCAGTATCCTCCATCCCTAGTGCATGCTGCTTTTATGTCTCCCCATGGAATTGGATCCTTTTCTCTTGAAATGCAACTTACTTTTGGGAGTTTAAGTACAAACCCCAAACCCAAGTTTGTGTCTGCTTTACTTAAAGGATTGAAATAAAACAAGACCGAGAAGGATTATTTTTTGTGAAGTATTATATGTATTCAGAAGTCATGTGAGGGGGAGTCCATGGACCAAAGAAGGGGGAATGGCAGGGAAGGTTACTCTGAGAACCAAAGGGTGAGGAGTTAAAATATCCACATGGTCTAAGGGCCCATGTAAGTCCTTTCCCACCTTGGCAGCTTAACAAGCACTTTACCAATTTAGCAGCTTAGCTACTGCCAGGTTGGGAAGGCTGAAACCTTACAGTGGTAAAAACCTCCAATGCTGAGAGATGAATAGCCCAGCAGCCAGAAAAGAGGAAAAAGCCCACCAAAAGCTCATAAGCAACCAGCCTTTTTATTTTGGGATCTAGGGCTGAATCTGGAAAAGTCAGCACACCTGGGTGCAACATTCTGGAGGTGTTTAGATGACACACCTGAATAATTCCAGCTCTGCAGCAGCCACTGTAGATACAGGGCAAGTATGTGGGGTGATTTCCCTCTCACTCTCAATCCTTTTCAGCCTCTTATTCTCCAAACTCCAGCAGACAGATCTTTTTAAACCCTAAGTCTGATTATGCCACTTCTGATTCAAATAACTTTATTTCCTTTGTACTTCTATGCTCTTGACTGGGGAGTGGGTGAGAGTGTTGGGAGGAGGCTTTCATACAAAGGTACCTGCTAGCCCACTTGCCAAGCCCTGTACTGCATAATATACCTCAGTAGGTTCCCTTTTTTTTAACTTTTTTAAAATTTATTTTTATTTATTTATTTTTGGAGAGAGACAGAGAGAGAGAGAGAGAGAGAGAGAGATAGAGATGGGCACGCCAGCAGTGTCTCAGCTGCTGAGAACAAAATCCAGATGCGTGTGCCCCTTGTGGTCAAGTGTGGCATTGTGCCCTTGCATCATTTTGCCTCTGGCTAAACATGGGACCTGGAGATTGGAACCGCTGGAGATTGGAACCAGCCTTCTTAGGCTTAGGAGGCAGGTGCCTTAACCCCTAAGCCATCTCTCCAGCCCGGCTCCCTTTTTAAACTTGTCTGAACAAGGGGCGGGCCATTTGCATGTACTCCAAGGTCAAAATATTTCACAGGCTAAAAGGCCTTTTATAGTCTGCTCCCAGACCACTTTCCCAGCCTCATTTAGCACAGTCTCCTTTCTATCCACATTCCAGGTTTGCTGGTGGTTGTAGTCAGTTCCACGTTGTTGGGATGAACATACAAACCAGACACAGTTTATAGGAGGAAGAGATTTATTTCAACTTACAGATCCAGGTGGAAGCGCTATCAATGGTGGAAGAAGCTGCTTCCACACATGCAAGCAGAGAGAAAAACTGCAGCAAGCAAAACACCAGCACTAGTACACACCAAAAAGCAGCAAGCATAAACCAGCAATGAACAGGACCCCCGCAGAAATCAAACCTCTCTGAATACTTTGGGCTGGAAATTGGATCTACCTCCAAAACCATGTTAGGGCTGGACCCCAGGACCCACCCCCCAGTGACATCTCCTCCAGCCAGGTGGCTGGAGATCCGAGTTCAATCTGTAATAAAATACCTGAGTGGAAGATGGTGGCATACTAGCCACACCAAAGCAGCCTAGGGAGGGAAATAAACAGAAATTCAGCAAAATACAGTCTTCTTCTGAAAAGTGAAGGTGTATAAGTTATTGTCAATCACAGCACAGAAGCAGGAGGGACCAAAAACTTCCAGGAAAGAGGAAACTAGCCAGAATCCCACCAAGGCGCCAGCAGCCCTGATCTGTGAGCCCACCTGGCCAGAGGTGCAGACAGCAGGAGCAGAAACAAGGACAGGGGATTTTCCACTCACATCAGCCTCCATGCAAAGGCAAGAAAACTGAAAGGGAAGATACCAGAGACCACTGAGCAGCTGCTAAAGTGGATACAAACGGGACCAGCTCAGCAGCTCCAATATGACTCCAGGCACCCTGCAAAAGTGAATGTTGGGCACCAAGAAGAATTGAGGTGGGCACTGAGCACTGGTGAGATTGGAAGCCATCCAAAAAGGTAACAGGGCCGACTTATACAAAGCCAGATATATAGGCCTGTCCTGGAAGTGTTAATGATATATTCTTGGTTGGCTTTACCCTTCTCAAATTAGCTGTATTTTGGTGTTGACTATTGTTGCCTTTGACATTTCCTGATTTTTAGAGCCTTTGTCTTTTTCTTAAGTCACTATTGGGGGCAGGGACTGACTGGTCCCAGGCTGACTTGGAACTACTTTCAGACTAGAAATCTCAACCTCCTACTTGACAGGATTAAGGATGTGGAGTAACACACACCCTTAGGGACTTTGGCTTTAGTAGATTATCTGTTTGTCTTAATTCCCATGCTTGTATAAATACTCTGTGCAGGTTTTGATTAAATGTCTATATTGCTCAGTTGAATTTTAGAATTTGCCAGTAATTTGCTTCACCCTGTTTACTACAACACTTGAATAGGAGGCAAACTCGACACCTAGGGTCACTTCTGCTGTTACTCTTGGAGTATAAAAGCTACATCTGGCACCTTAAACTCCTACACTGAAGATATATAAAGTCACATTCACATGGATAAGAACACTGCAGATAATTAGAAAACCCAAGCATTAAATTAATTCAAGGTGCATAAATCTCTACACTATAATGCAAGAAACACAAAAAAATCAAGACAATACAATCACACCAAAAACTATAACACATCAGAAATGACCTCCAGTGAGACTGTTTTAAATGAAATGCCTGATAAAGATTTCAAAACAAATTATGTCTATACTCAAAAACATCAAAGAAGAAATAAAAAGAATCAAAGAAGAAAACCAACTTAATGAAATAAGTAGGTCAATACAAGACAGGAATAAGGAATAATAGAAATAATGAAAACCCACCAATCAGAAATTCTAGAAATGAAAAACACAGTAAGCCAAATAGAAAACTCTGTAGAAAGTCTCACCAGTAGAATGGATCAAGGAAAGGACAGAATATCTAAACTAGAAGACCAGGTGGCAGATCTGATTCAGCCCAACAAAGAGAAAGACAAACTAATATGAAGGCACAAATAGGAATTTCAAGACATTCGGGACACTATGAAGAGATAAAAAAATAAGAATTCAGGGAATAGTATAAGGAGAAGAAATTCACTCCAAAAGCATAATAGGTATTTTCAACAAAATCATAGAAGAAAACTTATCCCAAATAGGGAAAGTGATGCCAACACAGATACAGGAAGCCTAGAGAATGCCAAAAAGATAAAATCAGGAAAGAACCTCTCACCATCATATTCTAATTAAACTACAAAACATACAAAGCAAAGAAAATATATTGAAAGCAATTAGAGAGAAAAAAGTCACATACAAAGGCAAGCTCAACAGGATAACAGCAGATTACTCAACAAAAACTTTAAAAGCAGAAGGGCTTGGAATTATGTATTCCAAGTTCTGAAAGATAACAACTGTCAACCAAGATTATTTTATCCTTTAAAGCTATCTATTCAAATAGACAGAGAAATAAGGATATTCCACAACAAAAGCAGGCTAAAGGAATCAATGAAGACTAAACCATTTCTACATAAGGAACCTGGAAAAATCAAAAATACTCAAATACTAGTATATGCAAGAGAGCAAAGGTAAAACCAGAAGAACCACAAAAAAATGGGGCTGGAAAGATGGTTTAGCGGTTAAGGCACATGTCTGTGAAGCCTAAGGACCCCAGTTCAAATCTCCAGGTCCCACGTAAATGGGATGCACATGGTGGTACCTGCATCTGGAGTTTGTTTGCAGTGACTGGAGGCCCTGGTACACCCATTCTCCCTCTCCATCTGTCTCTCTCCCGCTCTCTGTCTCTAATAAATAAATAAATAAATAAAATTCAAAAATTTTTGAAAAAGAGAAGAAAAATGGCAAAAATAAATACACACCTTTCACTAATAACTAAATATCAACAACCTCAATGCCCCAACAAAAGACACAAGTTTGCAGACAGGATTAAAAAGCAATTTCCTTTAATTTGTTCCCTCCAAGAAACTCACCTTTCTACAAAGGATGGGTACTATCTTAGAGTGAAAGGTTGGAAAACAGTGTTTCAAGCAAATGGGCCTAGAGAACAAGCAGGAGTCACTATCCTAATATCTGACAGGGTAGACTTCAGACCAACATTAGTTAGGAAAGATAAGAAAGGTCACTTTATATTGATTAAAGGAACACTCCAACAGGAGAACATTACAATCCTAAACATATATGCACCTAACATTGGGGCTCCCAATTTTATCAAAATAACTTTATTAGAACTAAGGTCACACATAACACCAAACACAGTTGTAGTGGGTAACTTCAACATGCCACTCTCACCGATTGACAGGTTATCCCAGCAAAAAATAAACAGAGATGCATCTGGATTAAATGCAGTCATAGAACAAATGGACCTAACATATCTACAGAATATTTCATCCAAATGCTGTAGAATACACATTCTTTTCTGCAGCACATGGAACATTCTCTAAAATAAGACCATATATTAGGACACAAAGTAAATCTTAACAAATACAGGAAAACTGAAACAATTCCTTGAACTTTATCTGATCACAATGGGATCAAACTACAAATCAATAGCAAGAAAATCTATTGAGCATACACAAAATCATGGAAACTCAATAATATACTGCTAAATGATGAATGGGTCAATGAAGAAATTAAGAAGGAAATAAAAAAATTCATGGAATCAAGCCAGGCATGGTGGCTCATTCCTTTAATCCCAGCACTTGGGAGGTAGAGCTAGGAGGATCACCATGAGTTCAAGGCCACTCTGAGACTACAGAGTGAATTCCAGGTCAGCCTGAGCTACAGTGAAACCCTACCTGAAAAACAAAAAAAAAAAAAAAAAAAAAATTCATAGACTCAAATGATAATGAGAACACAAATTACCAAAACCTTTGGGACACGATAAAGTCATTCCAAAGAGGGAAATTTATAGCTTTAAGTGTCTATATTGTGAAATTAGAGGGCTGGGGAGATGGTTTAGTGGTTAAGCACTTGCCTGTGAAGCCTAAGGACCCTGGTTTGAGGCTCGATTCCCCAGTACCCACATAAGCCAGATGCACAAGGTGGTGCATGCATCTGGAGTTCATCTTCAGTGGCTGGAGGGCTTGGTGAACCCATTCTCTCTCTCTCTCTCTCTCTCTCTCTCTCTCTCTCTTCTCTCTTTATCTGTCACTCTCCAATAATAAATAAATAAAAGTAAACAAAAATAAACAAAAAGAAATTAGAAAGGCCACAAGTAAACATCTTAATGCTTCACTTTAATGCCTTGGATAAAGAAGAACAAGGCAAACCAAAAATCAGTAAACAGGAAGAAATAATAAATATTAGGGCAGAAATTAATGAAATAGGAACCAAAAAAATCAATCCAAAGAATCAGTGAAACAAAGAGTTGGCTCTTTGCAAGGATAAACAAGATTGACAAACCCTTACAAATTTGACCAACAGAAATAGAGATCTGCCCTGTGACATTGCCTCCAGCCAGGTGGATGCAGATACAAATTACAAACTAATAAAACACTGAATATATTGGGGACCATCTATTCAAACTACCACATTCTGCCCCTGGCCCCCAATAGATTCATAACCATCACACACTGTAAATTATACTCAGTCCAATTTCAAAGGTCCCTATGGTCTTTACCAACTTAAGATAGTACTAAAATCCTGTCTCATCTGAGATTTAAGATTGTCTCTTAGGTGTAAGTCCTGTAAAATCAAACAAGTTATATACTTTCAATATATAAAGGCACAGAATAAACATTTTCAACTGGTATAAGCCATAGCAAGGAGAGATTAGAACAATGCAAACTTAACCACCATCAACAATCTTCAAACTTCTGCAGTTTAAGTTCAATATAACCAGAGACTGACAGTCTCCAGGTTTTCCAATTCCACCCCTCCAGCTGGGCAGAGTAGCCAGGGAAAACTTCCATCTGAGGCCAACAGTGTGCTCCATGGTAGCCATTGCATAGTCCTGGTATATCCAAAACATCTTCAGGTTTCCATGGAAACCACAGTCCAACTTCCAAAAGCTCTTCAGCCTATAAGGGCATCACACCCTGCCTCATGCCACATCTCGGCAGTGGCTCCCAGAACTGTGTGCAATTCATGACCACTCCACGCATTTTTCATGCTTCCAAAATCAATGCCAGGTGTTCAGGACACAGCCATATTCTTAATTCAGGGACAAAATAAATCATAACCTTGAAAAGCAGGTTCCTTCTCCAGTTAACCCTTTACAAAAGAGTTTGCATTTCTATCATAATCTTTCCTCAGGCATCCTCTCCATTGTTTTAATGTAAAGCAGTCTGGCCATCTTCCTTAAGATTGCTAATGTGTTTCACAATATCAGCTCCAGCAACCTAAAACCAGTCTCAGTGCCTCTAATTTTTAACTTGCTTGAGGTTTTCCGACTTAAAATCTTAAATCTTTCAGTCTAATATCTTTATCCAAGCACATCAGTCCATTATAAAATTAACTTGGTCAAACTCTCTGAGCCTGGGCAGCAGAACGCAGCCAGCCTTTATGCCAGTAGCCCAGTTCCAACAGAGTCCTCTGCAGTCTTTCCTTCCCTTTAGAATGCTCATAAGCCAAGCCTCGAAGTTCAATACTGTCTGCACTTAGCATTCTCAAACTCTCATCAGAATAGTCCATAAAACTTGGCTTACCACTCCAGAAGGTGTCTTCAGTTGCAAGCACCAAGTTCATGCCCAGTCCTCCAAAACAAAGGTTCCAAAACCAACATCCACACGGTCAGATTCATTTCACCCCACTTCTGGGGTGAAGCAGACAGCTTCAGGTTCACTGAGATAAACTTCCAGACCACGCACAATTATGGAGGGAAGGGATTTATTGAAGCTTACAGATCCAGGGGAAGTTCCATAATAAAGAAGAAGCTGGCCTGCTTTTACAGGACCAGGCGAAAGAGAGAGAAAGCCAAAATCCAAAAGCCACACAGCATAGCACACTTCAGGAACTCCAGCTAGACACACTTTGCATATCTTTATATTGAAATCTCAAACCCAACTCACACCTTAAGATCTTCCCAGTGACATTGCCTCCAGCCAGGTGGATGCAGATACAAACTACAAACTAAGAAAACACTGAATATATTGGGGGCAATCTATTCAAAGTACCACACCATACCTGATTTTATTATTTATTTATTTATTTATTTATTTATTTATTTATTTATTTATTTATTTATTTGACAGAGGAAAGGGGAGAGGGAGGGAGAGAGAGAATGGGCAACCCAGGGCCTCCAGCCACTGCAAATGAACTCTAGATGCATGTGCCTCCTTGTGCAGTTGGCTGATGTGGGTCCTGGGGAATCAAACCTACATCCTTTGACTTTGTAGGCAAATGAATTAGCTGCTAAGCTATCCCTCCAGCCCCACCATACCTGATTTTAACCTAAACTGCAGAGCCACAGTAACAAAAACAGCATGGTACTGGCACAAAACAGACATGTAGCTCAATGGAACAGAATAGAGCACCCAGATGTAAATCCAGGTAGCTACAACCACTTGATCTTTGACAAAAATTCCAAAAATACTCATTGGAGAAAAGACAGCCTCTTCAGCAAATGGTGCTGGGAAAACTGGATATGTATCTGTAGGAGGATGAACTAGATCCTATCTCTCTCCATGCACAAGAATCAAGTCCAAATGGATCAAAGACCTTAATATCAGATCTAAAACTCTGAAACTGCTAGCAGAAAAAGCAGGGTAAACCCTTCAACATATTGGTCTTGGCAAAGACTTTCTGAATATAACCCCAATTGCTCAGGAAATAAAACCATGGATAAACTGCTGGGACCTCATGAAATCACAAAGCTTTTGTACAGCTAAGGACACTGTGAATAAAGCAAAGAGGCCACTTACAGAATGGGAGAAAATCTTTGCCAGCTATACATCTGACAGAGGATTAATATCCAAAATATACAAAGAACTCAAAAAACTAAATAATAAGAAATCAAAAAACCCTAATTAAAAAAATGGTCTATGGAACTAAATAGAGAGTTCTCAAAAGAAGAAATACAGATGGCATCTAAACATCTAAAAAAAGCTCTACATCCCTAGTCATCAGGGAAATACAGATTAAAACTATGTTGAGATTCCATCTCACTCCTGTCAGATTGGCTACCATCATGAACACAAATGACCATAAATGCTGGTGAGGATGTGGAAAAAGAGGAACCCTTCTACACTGTTGGTGGGAATGCAATCTGGTCCAGCCATTGTGGAAATCATTGTGGAGGTTCCTGAGATAACTAAAAATAGATTTACCATGTTACCCAGCTATACCACTCCTAGGCATATATCCTAAGGACTTGTCTCACTGCCTTAGAAAAACTTGCTCAACCATGTTTATTGCCTCTCTATTCACAATAGCTAGAAAATGGAACCAGCCTAGACATCCCTCAATGGATGAGTGGACAATTATGCTGTGGCACATTTATACAATGGAGTTCTACTCAGTGGTAAAGAAAAATTTAAGTATGAAATTTTCAGGAAAATGGATACTGGAAAGGATTATACTTAGTGAGGTAACCCAGGCCCAGAAAGTCAAATGTCATATGTTCTCTCTCATATGTGGATCCTAGCTACAAATGATTGGGCTTCTATGTGAATAATTATAAAACTCAGTAGCATAAACCAATAAGCTAGAAAGGGGATATAAAGGGAATAGAAAGGGAGGGAGGATGCCAGGCATGGTAGCACATGCCTTTAATCCCAGCACTCAGGAGGCAGAGGTAGGAAGATCATCATGAGTTCAAGGATACCCTGAGACTACATAGTGAATTTCAGGTCAGTCTGAGCTAGAGTGAGACCCTACCTCAAAAAAAAAAAAAAAAAAAGTGGGGGAGGGGTGACTTAATAGGATGGTATTGTATATATGTAAGTAGAAGAACAGATTAATAGGGGTGAAAAGGCCTAAGTGAGGTCAGGGGAAGAGATTGAGTAAAGGAACGGTGGAGGGAGGGCTAATCAAAATCTAAGAGGATATAAATAAGTCACATGGAAACCTACTTTTTTGCACCAAGAAACCATAGATTGTTACTAGAAAATTTTCAGTGCCAGGGATGGGATACCTTCCAGTGAGTTGTTGGCCAGGGAGGTCACTGATGCCCCCAAAACATTACAGGCTATTGCAGTCAGGTTTGCATTGCTGGTAGAAATCACCCAACCAAGAGCAGCTTGTGGGAAAAAAAAAGGTGTATTTTGGCTTACAGGTTTGAGGAGGAAACTCCATGATGAAAGGAAAAACGATGGCATGAGCAGAGGGTGGACATCACCCCTGGCCAACATAAAGGTGGACAATAGCAACAGGAGAGTGTGCCAAACACTGGCAAGGGGAAACAGGCTATAAAACCCATAAGCCCGCCCCCAACAATACTTTGCCTCTAGGAGCCTTTAATTTCCAATTGCCATCCGCTGGGGAGACTAGCATTCAGAGTATCTGAGTTTACGGGGGACTCCTGAATCAAACCACCACATTCCGCCCCTTACCCCCATAAACTGATAACCATATATGATTTAAAATGCAATGCATTCATCCAACTTTAAAAGTCCCCATAGTTTTTAATCTATTCCAATGATGTTCACACATCCCCATAATCCAAGGTCTTTTAAATGAGCCATAATACCAACCCCCCCCCAAACCCATTATGGCACAGAATAAACATTCACACTGCAAAAGATGGCATGGGGCATAGCAAAGAAATATTCAACCAATAAAAGATTTAAAACAACCAGGGAAAACATCAAACTCTGTAGTTTCAAGTCCTACAACTCTAGCCAGTGACAAATCTCCAAGTCTGATAATTCTAACCAGCAACAAGTCTCTGGAATTCCAATTCTGCCCCTCCAGCTAGGCTGCTCACAATCCTGGAAAGCTTCATCTGGGGCCGGCAGCTCTCCTTAGCAGCCGTCTCATGGTCCTGGCATCTCCACTGGGTCTCCACTGCAACCCATGGTTCATCCCCATGGGGTCTCTATGCAGGTATCTAGCAAACCTGCTTCACACTGTCCATTGCCATTTCCAAAACATAAGACCGTGCTACAAACTCAATGTCCCTCTCTTTCCTGCATTTCTCATACTTCACAAAACCAGGTATGGTGCCAATTTGTTAAAATAGGGGGAAATAAAGCAGACTTCGAAGAACAGGACACTCCTTGAGCACTCAGGCCCCTTCACAAAAGTCTACACTCTTCCTGTTGCCCCAGTGCAGGTCAGCTGGCCCAGTCTCAAAGGTTGTAATCTCTCAACTGCAACTGAATGGGTAGAGTTCACCCAAAGATTTCATTTTTTCTGTGCCATATCCCTCTGCTCACACCAGCTCATTTCTATGCAAAGCAACCCTGCACAAATTCTCAAGACCTGGGGCATAACAGCAAGCTTCTCACACAAACTGCTAGCCCAGTCCAAGCAAAGCTCATAAGCCAAACCTCATAGTCCATAGTTCTTACTGCATTCAGGTCTTTTAACTCTGACCAGAATAGTCCATCAACCTGTACTTACAGCACTACAAGGTGTCTCTTAGGCCAAGGTTTCAAATCCTTCCACATTTCTCTTGAAAATCAGCTCCAAAAGGCCAAAGCCACACAGTCAGGTGTCTAGCAGCAATCCCCCCCTCAGTACCATTTTACTGTGGCAGTAAAATGTTCATAGAAATCACCTGACCAAGAGCAGCTTGTGGGAAAAAAGAGGTTTATTTTGGCTTACAGGCTCAGGGGGAAGCTCCATGATGGCAGGAAAAACGATGGCATGAGCAGAGGGTGGACATCATGCCTGGCCAACATAAGGTGGACAATAGCAACAGGAGAGTGTGCCAAACACTGGCAATGGGAAACTGGCTATAAAACCCATAAGCCCACCCCCAATAATACTCTGCCTTTAGGAGGCTTTAATTTCCAATTTTGCATCAGCTGGGGAGACTAGCATCCAGAATACCTAAGTTTATGGAGGACACCTGAATCAAACCACCACAGAGGCCATTGCCGAGGCTCTTGGTTTCCCACCAGGAATAGATGGAAGGACCCTACTGCTGAAGACTCCACATACTTGGGCTGCAAGGTTAACTAAGAAATCCTACTGGAGCTGAGCTGAAAACCTCCTCCATGTAGACCAGCTGACAGCTGGAAAAAGCTACAATGCATGCAGTTCAATGGGAGAGAGAGAAATCACCACTCAAGATACTCAACAGCGGACACTGCAAGCCTTGAATTTGGTAAGCCAGGCCAAATGAGCCAATGGGTGCAATACTGGGCATGTCTATTATGGGTGAAACCAACCACTCTCTAATTGGACTGAAGGACTGCTCCATGGGAGGGAATAAATTCCTGATACTGAAAACCTACAACAGGGGTAGTCATGAGTCCTAAGGGTGTAATGTCTGCTGGTGTCTCGCTAAATGCATATACTATGCTCACCAAAATGCCCAGTAAGCACTTCTCTTAATGTTCATACCCATATATTAATGCTACTCTCACTTTTGGTTAGAGAAGCTTCTCTTTTCAGATGGTGGCAACCTTGGGATGACTCAGAAGGCACCATGGTGCTGAGAAGATGGGACAGAGGAGCACTCAGCACTAAAACATCTCTATCACACCTTCCAAGGCTGAGGTCCATTGTCGAAGAGGTGGTGGAAAGAATGTAAGAGCCAAAGGAAGGATATGACTCCTTACAACGTGCTCTTACAGACACAAAATGGCCTGGATATCCCTGACCTCACAGAGCCTGAAACTACCTACACAAGACCATCATAATAGGAGGAAAAGATCATGACATCAAACTGAAAAGAGGGACTGATTGAGAGTGGGAAGGGGTATGATCGAGAGTGGAGTTTCAAAGGGGAAAATGGGGGGATGGAGAGAATTACAATGGATCGTTGTCTAAAATTATGGAAATTATCAATAAAAAAATAAAGTAAGAATAGTAAAGAAAACAAAAACCTGAGTTTATGAGGGACATATATTCAAACTTCCACACTTATCTACTCTCAGACTCTCCAGCAAACCTCACTCTGTCTTTCTCAGCCATGCTCCCACCTGTCTTGTGGACATGCTGCTGTCCCTGACTACAATACCTCTGGACATGCTGCTGTCCCTGACTACAATCCTTCTTTTTTGTGGATAAATAACATTTTGTTTTCCTATCTTGAGTGAACTGAGTTTCCCGAAAAGAGCTATATTTATGTTGAAGATTCTCCAGGCTGAGCGCCTGCCTAGAACTTCATGATTTTGGATGGGGGATGCTGCAGATAGAGAGCTGGAATTATCTTGAGCTCCCTTAGTCCCCTTAATAACCATTTATCACCTGTGGGGATGAACTGTAAGAACAAACTGTGGGAATGAACTATGGAAAAGAACTGTAAGAATATTTCTTATGGACCTTACAAATAACTTTTCAGGGATTGTTGCTGTGAGATGTTAAATTCCTGAACTGATAACTTACCCTAAAACTTACCTTACAACTATGTAATCTACCAGTTTAAATAATGTGACTAGGTTTCCTCTGCTTTGATGTACCTTTAGCCTGAACAGCACAGATGACAAATATTGATAAGCAATGTTTAGAGATGCTGACTGATCATAAGCTGTGCTCTTTGCCCAATTTCCCCAGTGACCTGATTGGACTCAGAGCAAGCATACATACATAAGAAGTGCTGACTATAGAGCTGAGGAAAACGAGGTCAGTAACTGCGTGTCCACCAATCTGTTGAAGGCAACAGGTGGGCTTAATGTGATTGCTCTTGTAATCGAGTGTATATGTGTTCTGGATCAGCAGAGTCCAGCAGCTCATTCCCTTAAATCCCTTCCTTTAATAAATGTTTAAGGATTAGCCAAACTTGAAAGTTCCTTACCCTTTGCTCATACAATATACTACTTATTCACACATTACTGGGTTTCGGCTGTCCAATGAAAGTGCCAATAAGTACCTGTGTGCAGAACCCACAGCCACTGAGTAACATCTGAGAAGAGCTGACAGCAGATGGGGCAAGTTTACTAATGGATTGAACTAAACTCTTCAGTTTCTTTCTTCCTTGGGCAGCTGCTAGAGGCAGTTGTCCCCACTCCTGGGATATGGGTACCAGAGGTTAGCTTTCCCACCTCTCAGGCTTTGCTCCTAAAAGCAGTTTGCCCACTTCTGGATAGGAAAATTTCAAAAGTTAGTCTTCTAAATTCAAGACTATGTCCCCCAAAGAGGACAATTGCCTATGTCTATTTATTTGTGACTACTAGTAAAACTTTAAAAATGTGTTAACTTAGCAGATCAGCAGCTTTCACAACCCAAGATCCAAGAATGGTATCAAATAGCACTAGAAACAGGAGAGATTTTTTTCCTGCTTTGCTGTAACATACCTACTCGATGGCTCAGCAATAAATTTTAAAAGTGCATCAATTTATGACTTTTTTTTAACATGAGTATAAAAGTTTCTCTCTTCCTCAGTGGCATACATCACTCACAGCAATCTGAATTCATATTCTTGGGCCACGATCACTTATTTTGCACTCAGAATAAACTGCCCCTTATTTCTTTTAAAGAGTGGTGCTTTGTGTTGAAACTCACATCAATTCCTTAAGAATATAGTCAGGCATGGTGCTGTATGCCTTTCATTGGAGCACTTGGGAGGCTAAGGTTAGAGGATTGCTATGAGTTTGAAGCCAGCCTGGGCTATAGAATGAGCTCCAGGTCAGCCTGGGCTAGAGTGAGACCCTGTCTCCAAAAAAAAAAAAAAAGAGAGAGAGAGAGAGAGAGAGAGCAAGAAAGAAAGAAAATAAAAGGGAAGAAAGTAAAGACAAAAAGAGAATGTGTAACATTTCCCATCAGAACTTCTGTATTTGAAACTTTTTGTCTAATTTGTACAATTCAATAGGTAATAACTGTCCCTGACTCTAACCTTCAAGTTCCACATATGCAGAAACTCTACTAGTCAGGATTCGTGCTTATGAATAGGCACTGATTCTGGTTACATTTAGGCATTGTGGTTGTTTGAATGTATGTTCCCCATAGACTCAGGTGTTTTATTAAAGCTTGTCTCTAGCTGCCTGGCTGGAGGAGGTGTCACCGGGGGGCAGATCCTGGAGTCCAGCCCTAAGGTGTCACTGGGGGCAGATCTGAATTCTAGCCAAAAGGTATGCAGAGAGGTTTGTGCTCTGCCTGGGTCCCTGATGTTTGCTGCCCATTTGTGCTTGTTGCCTTTGGTTTTCACAGGCTGTTTGGTAGTTTCTCTCTGCTTGGATGTATGGAAGCAGCTTCTTCTGCCACTGATGGAACATTCCCCCCAGATCTGTAAGCTTGAAATAAATCCCTTCCTCCCCTAAACTGTGCCTGGCTTGGATGATCACCCCAGCAATGTGAAGCAGTCTATAACAGGCATAAAGGCAAATTATTGGGGGATATGGAGTGAGTTCACAGCACTAATCAGGCACAGAAATTTCCAGGACCTCAGGAAGTATGGTCAGGCCAAGTTTAGGGAAAAGCTAACTGAGGTTCTCCACAAATGGGCACATGGAACCTGTGAAAAATAGCTGTGGTCTTGGTGAAGTGGATGCTGCTGTCAATTTTTTAAAAAAATATATTTTAGGGCTGGAGAAGATGGCTTAGCAGTCAAGGAATTCACCTGCAAAGCCAAAGGACTTTGTTTCGATTCCACAGGACCCATGTAAGCCAGGTGGACAAGGAGAAGTAGAGGGGGGGGGGAGAATGGGTGCCCCAGGGCCTCCAGTCACTGCAAATGAACTCCAGACACATGCACCACTTAGTGCATTTGGCTTTACATAGGTACTGGAGAATCAAACCTGGGTCCTTTGGCTTTGCAGGCAAGTGCATTGACTACTAAGCCATGTCTGCAGCTCCTGCTGTCAATTCCTACATGGTTTTGTGTCCTCTAGATTAGTGTCCAAGGCAGGAGAATTCAGCTGGCTAAGCCAGGTCACATACTCATGTCCCACCTGCCAGGATGGAGCACCAACTGGCCTCCCACAAAAACTCACATAGTAGGTGTGTTTCCTCTACTCAAAAGGTTACGGGGATACCAGGTAAAAAAAGAAAATGCTAGGGCCGGAGAGATGGCTTAGCAGTTACGGCACTTGCCTGTGAAGACTAAGGACCCAGGTTCAATTCTCCAGGTTCCATGTAAGCCAGATGCACAAGGTGGTGCATGTGTCTGGAGTTCGTTTGCAGTGGCTGAAGATCCTGGCATGCCCATTCTCTCTATCTCTCTGTCTCTAATAAACAAGTAAAAAAAGAAAAGAAAATGCTAAATGAATATCAGACAAATCATATCTGTTCAATATGTCTATATAATATAGTCCTTAAAGTCTATATAATATAGTTCTTAAAGTAATGTATTTGCATAGAATAAAACAAAAATATTTGATGACATGAATAATTATCAGTACTCTGCATATTTAAAGACACAGGATGTCTAACCTGGGACTGCTTCAGGGTGTTCACTCACAGTCTCCTTGGAGCCTCTGCACCCCAGGTACAGATACCCAGATCAAACCGACCATTTGGTCAAGCTCTACAGTGAGCTGAGATGGGAAGACAGGAGCTCTAACAGTTAGAGTGACATCACTAAATCCATTTTATAGGCTCAGGGAGATTCATTTCCATGTCCAAGGTCACAGCCGGAGTGAAAGCGAGAGCTAGGACTGAGCTTCCTCTGCTGACCTAGCTCAGAATCTCTTCCCATCTTCTGGATGGAAGCAAAGCCAGCCTGGGCTACCAAGGGAGAGTGTGTCTCCAAAACATAAAACAACAGAACCAAAAATAAAATAATTGGAGTGGCCAGAAGATCTCAACAAGATAGAAAAGAAGACAGTTGAGAGTAGAAGGATGATAAGGACACTCAGCCACGAGTGGTGAGGAAGTCATGAGAACACAGGCTTCTAGTAGGTTCCACTGGTCTAGCTAAGGTAACTTTCCTCCCAAGGAGACAAGATAAGTTATAAGTTATCCATGTTGAGCTGCTGGTTTCAGCTCTTAACTCAAAGGAAATAGGAGATAGTTAATTCCAGAGCCAAATATGAGTGACCATGGCCAAAGAACACAGATTTAGGTGACCCCAAATATCAAGTTTCAACTAGGTCTTAATAATTTCATGGTATTTTTGTAGTCACAGAACAAAACAAAGTTATAAACCAAGATGCTTTTCAAATACATTGGCGCAGACATCAGGTTGGCAGGTTACAGTACTCTAGGCTTCAAGATGCTATCTGATGAAGTGTTTAGCTTTCAGGTTGGTGAAAGCTAGTGGGTCTACATTCCCATAATCACAGGATGTCAGGTACTCACAGAGGTGGGTGATAAATGGCCACTAAAAGGCTAAGATAGCCTAATATGATGTGTCTGTGGACACGCAGCATTCCAAACTCTCCCCAGTCATTGAAATTCCAATCAGTTAGCCTTATGGGTGCTGCTACTTTCCAGAAAGTTCTGTTCTAGAGACCATTTGGGTTTGGCCTCCTAGGCACAGGCCTGAGGAGCTCCACTGAAGTGGGAGATAATTGGCTTGCTGTGGTAACTGGGGCCATGGCTGTGCTATTTTCATTGCAATTTTCAAATGGTGCATATTTCCACCACATCATTTATCCTCCCCTCCCACAATATTTTCACAAGTTCACCATAAAAGGCAATACTGAATTTCTCATGGTATTTAGCTGTGGCAAAGGGTGGCTTGAGAGGGAAAATTACAACTGGGAACTGCCCACCAGGATGTGCTTGGTTGTAAAGTAATATGTTACATTCCCTACTAGGCCACTGAGGGATTTGTTCAGGCCTCCAAGGATGAGCCTCCTAGTATATTGTCTCTATTTGTCATGGAACATGGTTCTTTGCATCTTGGGGGAGTAGGTCAGAGTGGTTAGAGCACAGGCTTTGGAAGAAGGCAGCCTAGATTCACACTCTAGCTGTGCTCCTTACCAGCTATGTGATTTCCTTAAGGCTATGGTTCCCTGGTTGGTTAAACAGGGACAACAGAGCATATTTTATGTTCACGGGCTTGCTGTGAAATATATGTGTTAAGGAGGTTAAAGTCTATAGTGTTGGGCACGTCTATGACTTCATCACTGAATCACTGACAGTCTTTATTTCTTTCTTTATTTATTTTGAGGTAGGGTCTCACTCTAGTCCAGGCTGACCTGAAATTCACTCTGTAGTCTCAGGGTGGCCTCGAACTTACAGTGATCCTCCTACCTCTGCCTCCCAAGTGCTGGGATTAAAGGTGAGTGCCACCATGCCCAGCCTTCACTGACAGTCTTTAAAATATATTTTTATTTATTTACAAGGTTGGAGAAGTGATGAATGCAGCAGCACTCTTGCCACTTCAGATGAACTCCAGGAACATGCACCACTTTATGCATCTGGCTTTACGTGAATACTGGATAATTGGACCGCAACTATTAGGCTTTGCAAGCAAACATTTTTAACTGCTGAGCCATGTCTCTGGCCCAGTCTTTCTTTTTAGTAGTCCAGTGTATTTCTGACTGCACAATAGGTACCAAGCACCCTAAAAGACCCTATGTGGACTAATGCATCCTAGGGATCATTTTTCTCAGTTGGCACAGACTGTTAAAAATGAGACTAGAAGAGCCGGGCATGGTGGTGCACGCCTTTAATCCCAGCACTCGGGAGGCAGAGGTAGGAGGATTGCCACGAGTTCGAGGCTACCCTGAGACTACATGGTGAATTCCAGGTCAGCCTGGGCTAGAGGGAGACCCTACTTCAAAAAAACAAAAATTGGGACTAGAAGATAATGGTAAAGAGCTAAAGAGGAAAGAACTTTCTTTTGTAAGTGTGTTCATCTGTTTGGGATGCTATCACAGAACATCACAGAATGCATAGCTTAGAAACAATGGAATTTTGCTAGTCCCAGTACCAGAGCCTGGCAAGTCCTAGAGTAAGGGGCTGGCAGGTACTGTGTAGGTGAAGGCTGGCTTCCTAGTTCATAGACAGTCATATTTCTGTTCTGCTCTCATATGGCAGAGGGTCAAGGATCTGTCTGGGCCCTTTTATAAAGGAATCACTCCCACAGTTTTAATACTATCACGCTGAAGGATAGGGTTTCAGCATCTTTCATTTACATTCAGTTTGTAGCAATAATTAAATACCAAAACAACCCTAGAGAGCAATACTGGTTAAAAGCATAGACTTGAGGCCCATTCTCTATGTACTAGGTAGGATATGCCGGCCCCTGCCAATGCTGGCTGTGTCCTAACATCAGAACCTGTGAAGATGTGACTCCACCTGGTAAAATGGACTGTGCAGATGGGATTAAGGTTACAGATCTTACAGAGATTATCTCAACCTGGATTACCTAGGTCATCTCAGTGTAACCACATGAACTCTCCAGGCTGGGGTCAGAAAGAGATGGCATGGGACAAGATGGTCAGAGAGATGAAAATGCAGCCATTGTTAGCTCTGAAGGCAAAAGGTTTGTTTCTAGCCCATATGAGAGTGAAGATCTTTTCTTAAAAATATTTTATTTATTTATTTGAGAGAGAATGAAACAAAGAGACAGAGAGAGAGAGAGAGAGAGAGAAGAGAAGAGAAGAGAAGAGAAGAAGAGAAGAGAAGAGAAGAGAAGAGAAGAGAATGGGTATACCAAAGCCTCCAGCTACTGCAAACGAACTTCAGACACATGAGCCACCTTGTGCATCTAGCTTTATGTAGGTACTGGGGAATATCGAACCTCAGTCCTTTGGCTTTGCTGGCAAGTGCCTTAACTGCTAAGCCTCTCTCCATCCTGAGAGTAAAGATCTTAATCCTATAATTACAAGGATCAAAATTCTGCCAATGATCTGTATGAGGAGGAAGCAAAATTTCCCCTAGTCCCTCCAGAAAAGAACATCACCCTGCTGACACTCAATTCTAGCCCATTGAGACCTAGGGCACTGTGAGATAACATGTGTTTTATTAAGTCCCTGTGGTCATTTGTTACAGCAGCAGGAGAAAACTAGTACACATGGCCTTGCAATTCTATGAGCTTTGAGAAGCGGTGTAGCACATTGGTTCAAAACATGGACTGTGTGGTGGTTTAATTCAGGTGTCCCCCATCAACTTAGGTGTTCTGAATGCTAGATTCCCAGCTGATGGAGATTTGGAATTAATGCCTTTCAGAGGCAGTGTATTGTTGGGGGCAGGCTTATGGGTGTGATAGCCAGTTTCTCCTTGCCAGTGTTTGGCACACTCTCCTGTTGCTATTGTCCACCTGATGTTGGTGAGGGGGTGATGTCCACCCTCTGCTTATGTCATCGTTTATCCTTGCTTTCATGGAGCTTCCCCTCGAGTCTATAAGCCAAAATAAACCCTTTTTTCCCAAAAGCTGCTCTTGGTCGGATGATTTCTGTCAACAATGCGAACCTGACTGCAACAGACTTCAAGCCTCTGTTCTAATCCTAGATATACCACTCTTAATTTTATCATGTTGCAGAAGTAACATAGCCTCCCATGCCAATTAGGGCACAAAAGTAAGCTAAAAGAAAATAAGCGTTACAAAAGACCCAATAATATAGTATAGGCAGAGTACCTCTTATTCAAAATATTCTAGGACCAGAAGTTCTTCAGATTTTTCTTCTAAATATTTGTATATGCACATGAGATATTTGGGAATATAACCCAAGTCTACACATGAAGTTATTTATGTTACATATATACTTTATACACATGACTAAAGGTAATTTTATACAATGATTTTAGTGCAACTATGTTTGGACTGAACTCATCACGTGAGGTCAATTTTCCACTTGTGGCATCATGTTAGTGCTCAAAAAGTTTCAGATTTGAGGATTGTAGGGTAGGGTAAACCCAAAGTTTAAAAGGACAGACAGGAGGCTGGAGAAATTGCTCAGTGGTTAAAGGCACTTGCTTGAAAACCCTGCTGGCCTGAGTTCCATTCTTTAGCACCCATGTAAAGCTGGATGCAAAGTGACACATGCATCTGTAATCCCAATGTGCCCATGACAGTGAGAGGTGGAGTCAGGGAAAGCTCATGGGTTAGCTTGTCTGACATTCAATGCAGAAGGAAGAGAGCCTGTCTCAAAGAAGATGGAGCACAGATACCTCAGAGTTCTCCTCTGACCTCCACGTGAGCCCCATGGCACATGTGCCTATACACACACAAACATAAATAAAAAAATAATTTTTAAACATAAAAAAGACATTTGTTTCTCTATATTCAACTGGGTGGACATGGCTACATTATTTTTATTCATACCGGATAGGCCGTGGCTCTGCCTCCCCAATCACAGTCTAGGAACTGAGATGTCTTCATGAGCAAGTGAGCAGAAGTTATGTTCACATTTCACTAGAATGAACTCAACCGTAACTAGTAATTTCCTGCCAGGTTCTTAGGGTAACTTTCCATAGTTCAAACAGAATGCTGAAATTTTTTTCAGATCATATGCCTGATCAAGACTGAACATGTTTGATAAAACTTACCTAATTTACAGATAGCTGCCAGGTGGCTTCAAAGCTCCTGTGCTTTATATTTAATCAAAGTACTTCTTTTTAAGTGATAATCACAAGATAAAGAATAACGACACCTTATGAGCTGAAATTATCAAGGAAAAATAAGCAGGAGACTAACTGGGGAAACAGACATAACGAACACTCAGTGGGACAAGGTTTGAGACCTCTAGGGCAACTGCCACCTGCTTCCTGACTGAGTTGTTCCCTCATCTCAATAGGGGGACATTGGACTAATATTCTAGAGCAAAACTGTGAAGCACAAAGTATGTAGTGGCGGGTAGGTAATTTAAAAATTTGCTCCAACTAAAGAAATAGCAAGAGTGGATAATGCTCCAGTGACCAACACAAGGAAATCATCTGATCCAGCTCAAGGCTTAGAAGACAAGCTGTGACCTGCTGGTGAGCCACACCTGCTTCTGGAAACATTCCTCCCAAGCTCAGCCCACGGCCGGCTGGAGTACAAAGCAGTGAGTGGCAAGTTTGGCAGGGAGGGGGAAGCCTGGAAGATGGGGCTAAGCTCTAAAGGTAGCTGGTTCAGGAGTCCTGTACTCAGCCAAAATGCATGTTGGATGTATGTAATCTGTTTGTTTGTTAATTTTACAGGGGTCCTAATTAAGATATTGCCTTGAGTCTCAGAAGACACTTTGGACTTTTGAACAGTGTTAAGTCTTTTGAAGTTGGACTGAAGGCATTTTGCATCATGAGATGGCTATTGAGCCTGTGAAAGTCAGGGGTCCAAAGGTTTAAAGGCAAAATGGCCTCTATAGGTTCATGTGTTTGGAACTCTCCGTGGCCCTGATTGAGAAGGTTGTGCAACCTTTAAGAGGTGGAGTCTTGCTGGAGGAAGTAAGTCACTGGGGGTGGGCCTTTGCTCTCTGCTTCTGGAGTGAGCTGCAAAGTGACCAGCTGTTTCATATTGCTGCTGCCATGCCTTTCCCACCATGAAACTTCCCCTTCAGAAACTGTAAGCCAAAATAAATCCTTTCCTTCCTTAAATTACATCTGATCAGGTATTTGTTCATAGCAATGAGAAAGTAACTCATACAAGGAGTTAGGTCGGAAAATCATCAACTCCAAGGCGCTTTCAGCTAAGGCTCTTTGCAAAGTGACTCAGAAAGGGGAAAGCTTCCAGGAAGCTGAGAGTGGAGAGTCACACTTTCATAACAGTGTAAGTTAGCCATTCTAACCTGGGGCACTGGACACTTCTGCCACAATGCTATTGCAGGCAGCTAGCCCACACCTGAGAGGACATTTCAACCATCCTGAACTGGGGTAGCTAGAGACTGATCCACAACACCTTACAAAGGCTGAGAGCTAGCTCTCCTCACCTACCAGTAAGATGCTTCAGACTTGAGGGGTCAGCATCAACTGCAGAGGTAGAATGGAAGGAGGGGCCTGAGGTGATTCCTGGGAGAGAAACTGAAGTGCTGGCTCTAGCTTATTGTGGAATATCAGCTGCCTGGATATCAATGATCTGTAGTGACCTCACAGCTACACAATTGGTATCACAAATGAATATGAGTGAATCAAAAGGTGATGAGCAGCCAATAAGAATCTCAGGACACAGCAACTTGAGAAAGTTTCTTTCTTTCTTTCTTTCTTTTTTTTTTTTTTTTTTTTTTTTTTTTTTTTTTGCTGAGATAGGGTCTCCCTCTAGCCCAGGCTTACCTGGAATTCACTAGGTAATCTCAGGGTGGCCTCAAATTTACAGTGATCTTCCTACCTCTGCCTCCCGACTGCTGGGATTAAAGGTGTGAGCCACCACGCCTGGCGAGAAAGGGTTTTAAGAGCCACAACATTTTTACATGAAGACATTTGCTCAAGTGCTAAGTGAAGCTAGAAAGGCAGAAATAATGGTGGGGACATGAGAAAGGCAAAGAGCGCCTCACCCAGGAGTCTCGCCAAAGCCTCTGACCTGCTGAAAAGCAAGAATTCCATCACAATAAAAATTTGCCCAAGGCCTCTCTCCCTTCCTAACTAAAACTACAATTCTCTATGGACCTGGTCAGAAGTCCCTTGTGTACCTTAGTGGCTCTTGGGTTTGTCTTATCCAAGTGTATCCTACCCATGAAGAGACACCTTCATGGCCACCCTAGAAATCCCACTTAATCAAAAAGAAAAGAGCCTGGCGTGGTGGCGCACGCCTTTAATCCTAGCACTCGGGAGGCAGAGGCAGGAGGATCACCGAGAGTTCGAGGCCACGCTGAGCCTACATAGTGAATTCCAGGTCAGCCTGGACTAGAGTGAAACCCTACCTCGAAAAACAAAACAAAACAAAAAAAATCCTTGACAACCATTTGAGATATAATTTGAGACCACCACCCGTATATATGGCTAAAGCTAAGATTTACTTACGATTGTCCCTCGACGAGTTGATACCCACACCCATATGTCTTCATATCTGCGAATCACCCATACTCTAGGGTGGGTTTTACTTTGCGTCTGACTGCCTCTTTCTTGTGCTTAAAATTTATTTTAAAACATCTAACAAATCCCAATTGTGTTTCATACTAGCTAGACCTGAAATTCTTTCCTAAAAGGAAACCACAAATTCTGGGTTTGCCTGGGTTGAGGTACTTAACATATTAGGGTAACTCTTCAGCTTGACAGTGTGGCCCTCTGCCTCTGTCCCCCCACCGCTGACAAACACTGCCTCTATTTCAGAATAAGGCTGGGCTTTGGGAAAAATACAGCACGTGAAACAAACGTCTTAGGATGATCCTAAGCGCCTTGAACAGCAGGCATTTGAAGGTGAGGGTGGAGCAGTCCACCACCGCGCTGGCCACACACGGCCATCTTGGTGGCACACACGCAGTTGCCCTGCATGGCTGCCAGGTGGGTCCCGGACGCCACCAGCACCAGCTACAGCCTCAGGAGGGGCGGAGGCGACGGGGTTCGACCAAGGTGACAAGGGTCTCGGCGGGCGCGGGCTGTCGCGGGCGGGTCCGCTCCTTGAGGCGCTTCAAGTCCGCCTGACCTGCCCTGCTGGTTCGCCGCCACTCACCCCGTGGAATTTTGGAGGCACCCCTGCCTTCGGCGCGCGCGGAGACACTCTCTCTCTCTCTCTCTCTCTCTCTCTCTCTCTCTCTCTCTCTCCCTCCCTCCCTCCCTCCTTCCCTCCCTCTCTCTCTCTCTCTCTCTCTCTCTCTCTCTCTCTCTCTCTCTCTCTCTCTTCTCGGTTCCACGGAGAATCAAGCCAGCCCTGCGCCGCCCGCCACAGGATCAGGGCCGGGAAGCAGCTCCCGCCTCCTCGCCACCAAAAGCCGGGAGAGCAAAACCGATACTCACCTGCCACTGTGGGGACCCGCCCCCGCGGCCCCACCCCGGCCAGGCGGGTCCCCTGCGCCGCTCTGGACCTCAGGCGTCCCGCCTCTTCCCAGCGACTGTGTGGCTGACAACTGCTGCGCTCCTCCCCACCCAGGCCCAAAACTCCGTCTCTCCCTCTACCTTTCCCAACTCCCACCTCTCTTTCTTCTAGTCTCGGTTCTCCTAATAGTGCCCAGCTGTACAGTTTGCAGGTCACCAACATTGGCGAGACTTCCCTCCAGTCTGGAAAGTCATGGACTATCAGCCCCGTTCTAAGGTGAAGAGACTTAAAATTACCAGCCATCCATTTTCTAGGATTCCTGAGAGGGATCTTTGGTACTCTGCCAGACTGGAATAACCTTAAATGAAGGACGGGTTGGAGTATGTGAGCAGCCACGGAATACCTTGCTTTTGATAGCAGCTAGTTTTAGCTGCTCACCCCCAAAACCACACTCCTGCGGCATCAAAATTTCCACATACAGGTCCAAGCCCCTAACCCCTTTGCCTGGGATTGGAACTCATGGCCTCCCACATGCTAGGCAAACACTCTCCCGTTGAGCTGTATCACCAGCCCTTAGTAAGTACCAAAGCAAGAGGAAATCCTAGGATTTCATATGGACGTGTTAGAATTCGAAATACAACCCGCTCGGGGAAATTAGACAAAGGACGTCTAAGTGGTATAAACCTGGAGGAAGTTTCACACCATCCATCTTTTCGTTTGTAGCTTTCCCAAATTTTATTAAATTCGAGTTGCTTTATTAAAAAAAAAAAAACAAGTCACAGCTGCATATTCCAAGAGGGGATCTGTACAAACATTTTTACAAAAGAAAACACTAATATCGGCTGTACTAACGAACGGAGGAACAGACATTGCCTTTAGGAAAACAAAGATATCTAAAATGTTTCCAGACAGCAGGAAGTCCCTTTGCTGGTGACAAGTCACTCCGTACAAAGTAAAATGCGCGGGCCGGCCACATGGGCCCGGTAAGCAAACTTCTTCACGCGGCAGGGCTGTTCTTCATATAAATCCCAGACAGCAAAAGTGAGGCGTTCTCATCTGAACCCACTCGGCCTTTGAGGTGGACTCCAGTCACTGGCAAAGGACTAGGGTTGCCAGGCACTTGCTTCTCACACATGACACATGCCATCCTCTCCTTCACTCTCAGGGTCAGGTTTCTTGTCAGCAGACCCAAAGACAAGGACTTCTGGAAATGCTTTGTTCAGAGGCAGAAGGCAGAGGAGACCCAGGACCGTCGGGATCTAGCAAACTCGAGGAGTGTGTGTGTGTGTGTGTGTGTGTGCGTGCGTGCGTGCGTGTGTGTGTGTGTGTGTGTGTTGGGCGGGCAAGGCAGGATTGAGAAGGAGAAATACCTCCTTTCCGCTAAGAATCTAGAAGCTGTCTTTCCGTGTTCTGGGATGCAGCCAAATTCCATTCCCCCAGTCCTGCCCTGCCCTGCCCTGCCCTGCCAAGTAAGGACCTACAAGCTCGGTTCGTGCCTCATCTCTCCCAGCTCCTTGAGCTCCACCTTCCTATACTTCCCGGACTTCCTGCGGTTGGTGATGATCAGCACGACCACGCCCGCCACCAGGGCCACGGCGACCACGGCGATGACCGCGATGAGGCCGGCCGTGAGGCGCTTCATGGAGAACTGGGGCGGCTTCTCGTCCAGGTAGTAGATGAGCGTCCGCTCCACGTGCAGGGGCTCGCCGCGCACCCGCACGTCCAGGCCGCTGCGGCCGGCGAACAGAGACTCGCCCTTGACGTCCCTCTCGAAGTAGTAGGCGGCGTCGGCGATGTCCACGTCGCCGGGGCCCTTCTGGGACGCGTTCTGCCTCAGCTCGATCTGGATGGTGGGCTCCTCGTAGTGCACGGCCGCCACGTACCTGGGGTGCAGCTGGTAGCGCTCGCGGAAGAGCCGCCGCAGCTCGGCGTCCAGGTCCGAGTGGTTGAAGGCGCGCGCCGTGGGCCGGTGGCGGAGGTCGATGAGGATGTGGTGGGTTCGGACCACCTCGTCGCAGCGCAGGCTCTGGTCGCCCTTGTCGGTGCGGCGCACGCCCACCGAGTTCACGCACCAGCACTCCGACGACTGGTTGCACTGGCGCGCCTTGAAGCGGCCTTCGCGGTCGCACTCGGGGTCGTAGAGACCGTCGTTGTCCAAGATCGCGTGTTCGCTCGGCCTCACCAGCTTGCGGCTGGTCTTGGGCACGCTCATGCGCGCCTTAAGCAGCAGGCACTTGGAGGTGAGCGTGGAGCAGTCCACCACCACGCCCGAGCCCAGCGCGCGACACTGGCAACGGCCCCCGGGGCCATCCGGGCCACACACGGTCATCCGGTTGGTGGGACACGTGCAGTTGCCCTGCGCAGCCGCCAAGTGGGCCACGGACGACACCAGCACCAGCAGACTCAGGAGCGGCGGCGGCGCGAGCCCGGGGCCACTGGCCATGGTGGGGCGGAGGCGCTGGGACGCGGCAAGGGGGACCAGGCGCAGGGGCTGGGCGGGCTGTGGCTGGACGCTGGGACTCGGCGGGCTTCTGCCGCCCGGTCGCTCCTGGCTGCTCTTAAATACTCCGCCTGACCTGCCCGGCCGGTTCGCCGCCACTCACCCAATGGAATTTGGGTGACACCCCGCCCCCGGCGCGCGCGCGCACACACACACTCAGGGTTCCACGGAGAATCCAGCCAGCCCTGCGCCGCCCGCGACAGGATCAGGGCCGGGAAGCAGCTCCCGCCTCCTTGCCACCGAAAGCCGGGAGAGCAAAACCGATACTCACCTGCCACCGTGGGGACCCGCCCCCGCGGCCCCACCCCGGCCAGGCGGGCCCCCTGCGCGGCTCTGGACCTCAGGCGTCCCCGCCTCTCCCCAGCGACCTGCCCTGTGTGGCTGGAGACTGCTGCGCTCCTCCCCACCCAGGCCCCAAACTCCAGTCTCTCCCTCTTTCCTTCTGTCTCTTTTTTTCTCTCTCTCCCTTTCCCCTCTCTCTCCCTTTCCCACCTTCAAGATCTTTCCCTCCCTTTCTTCAAGTCTCAGTTCTCCAATAGCGCTCATCTGAACAGTCTGCAGGTCACCAACATTATCTCAACTTCAGTGTGGAAAGACAGAAACTGTCTCTCAGCTTTATTCTACAGGAGATGGTGCAGATGAGCCCAGAGACCTGAAGTCACCGTCATCCATTTCCTAAGACTCCTGGGGACCGGCTGGGGTCTTTTGTCTTCTACCTGGCTGGAATAAACCTAAATGAGTATTTGTGGATACAAAGTGGTCAGAAATCTGAAGGGAGGTCAGAGAAGCAGATCATACAACATCACCAATAAACTCTTAGTGTCCCAAGTATTCAAAAGTTCTGTGAAACACTTCCCACCTGACCCCCCCAACACACACACACACACACACACACACACACACACACACACACACTGTATGCCTATACTTAGTGAGAGAACCATATTCTCAAGGAGCCAGCAAGAGCCATAAAGGGGTTCTTTTATACATTTTGATGCTAAGACAGCAAATGACTGCTTTTCTTCCTCTTTATTCATCTTTGCAAATAGATGGACCACCTATGATCATGACAGACTCTTGCAGGAACCTGTGAGAAATTGCTGGTCTGTCACTGTGCCTCCTTTAATGGGATGGAGGGTTGCAATCTCTTTTTGAATCACTGAGAAAGTTCACAGTTCCAAAGCTGTGGTAAAATTAACAATAATTAGCAAGCTATAATTATTCCCAGGTCCTCATCAAAGCACATTCTATATGTCCATCATTTCATGTGCTCCACAAACAGTATAGGGTGTTGTTTGACACATGAAAGGCAGCAGCCTCTACCCTATTAATTTTCAAGCAATTCCTGAGGCAGGTAGATGCAAACATATTATTTTGCCTTTACAAGCAGGGGAAGTGGAGACGTGAGAGACTATTTCTTACCCACTAATACCAGGACTTGTAGGGATGCCCTTCTGCTCTCTATCCCCACTGTCTGTTCAGGCCTTTTTTGACAATTAGTCTAGCCAGCTTTCAGTTTCCTTCCCTTAGCACAACCTCTATCCATTGAGCCTTGGAGAAAGCTCTCTGAACCACAAATCTGAGCCCCTTTATTCTCTGCTGAGATTACAGCATGCTTAGTGTGTGTTTGGAGTGGTATTGGCTTCTGGGATAAAATTAACACTTAATTTTTTTTTAAATTTATTTGCAAGGAGAGAGAGAAAGGGAGAAAATGAGGATGAGTGCACCAGGGCCCATAGCTGCTGCAAACTAACTCCAGATGCATGTGACACTTTGTGCATCTGGCTTTACATGGGTACTGGGGCCTTATGCTTTGCAGGAAAGTGCCTTAACTGCTAAGCCATCTCCCCAGCCCCAAATTCACACTTTTTCAATTAACATAAAAGATTATTCTTAGATGACCTTAGAGGCAAGCCATGTAACTTCTCTATGCTTTAGTTTCCTTATCTGTGAAATGGGGTTAATAAAAGCACCTACCTTACAAATAGCTATGAGGATTAGCATAGGCAAACCATTCAGAGTATATGTGCTGGCAGCATCCACACACAGGATAGGAGTCTTCTGTTGTCGTTATTGTCATCGGCACTGTCATGGTGCTCCTCTAGCCTCTCCAACACACCACAAAGTTTCAAGCCTTGGCTGGGTCATATATCTGGACTCTAGCCTTCTTTATGTGTTCAGCGCATAACTGTGTCTTTCTAAGCTCTTCAGTCACCCTCAGGAAGCTTGCTCTGGTGAGACCCTCCCTGATATCCTTAGGGATCTACTTCTTGGCTGTGCTTTCTTTATTTTCTGCATCCCAGGTTTAGTACACAGTACTCTTTTTTTTTTTAAATATTATTTATTTATTTATTTATTTATTTATTTATTTATTTATGAGAGAAAGAGAGAGAGAGAATGAGTGTGCCAGGGCCTCCAGCCACTGCAAATGAATTCCAGGTGCATGAGCCCCCTTGTGCATCTGGCTTAGGTGGGTCCTGGAGAATTGAACCAGGATCCTTTGGCTTTGCAGGCAAATGCCTTAACTGCTAAGCCATTTCTCCAGCCCCTTAGTACACACTACTCTTTCTGAGCTCTGCCCCCCCCCACCATAAGTACAATGGAGTCTCTGGTTCTTAGATCATTTATTCTGAGAATCAAATCTAAATAGACAAGGCAGTAAATGCTAAAGCTTTGTAAACTCCAAGACAATGTTACATTGCATTAAAAAAATAAAAAAGATCTATCTTGCCTTCTCACTTTTCCAGCAATTGGCTGGGTGTCCTCTATAAGTGGCAGTGACACCTGGTTGCATTCCCCTGGGCCCCAGGTAGATGGAGGAAAATTGATGCAGAAGGGCCCTCAGGGCTGGGGAACATTTGTGATGATGTCTTCACCATTCCTCTACGACAGCATCACTGGGGCTCACGCTCTGAAGTCTCTTAGCCTCAGTTATGTTGGGTGGGATGGGTAGCAGGAGTCCGGGCTTGACAGCCTCTTGGGAAGATGTGAAGCAACGACTTGGAGATTTCACCCTCCCTACTCCCTTCCTTAGTACTGTGGTTCTGCAAGGCTCCCTCCAGCAAGCACACAACCACCAGAAGAAAACACAGCCCAGTTCTGTTTCTCCCTTCCTCAATCACCTTCCTAATTCCAGAACAAAACCCCAATGTATTTGCTTAATCTTTTTGTGTGTTTTTTTATTGTAATTTAAAAATACTTGAAGTCATGGTGGTGCCAGCACTTGGGAGACTGAGGTAGGAGGATCTCCATGTGTTTGAGGTCAGCCTCGGGCTACAGAGTGAGTTCTAGGTCAGCCTGAGTTACAGTGAGACCCTACATTGAAAAAAATGCTTAACAAAAGTGTCCCATCACCTTAGGCTTGTCACATGCTCACAAGGAGCAGGAAGCACGCCTGAGCTCTGTGGCTCCACTAGGAGTGTGTAAGTCACTTTACTCCTTGCTGTGACCAAATACCTGACAGGAAACAGTTTAAGGAAGGTAAGGGTTTATTATGACATAAATTTAGAGAGAACACATTCCATCACAGCAGGGAAGGCATGGCAGCAGAAGTCCAGATGGTCACACTGCACACATAGTCAGGGAGCAGAGGGGCTGGCTATAAAATTTCATGGTTCTAAAGCCAGGTGTGGTGGTGCACGCCTTTAATCCCAGCACTCGGGAGGCAGAGGTAGGAGGATCGCCTTGAATTCGAGGCCACCCTGAGACTACATAGTGAATTCCAGGTCAGCCTGGGCCAGAGTGAGACCCTACCTCAAAAAAAAAAAAAGGTTTTTTTTCATGGTTCTACAACCTTTCCAAACAGCCTACTAGGTGAGAACCAAGTGTTCAACATATAGTCTTATGGGAGATAGCTCATAATGAAACTACAAGGAGGCACTAAGTAATGTATATTAGATTAATTCACCATGGATTGGTCTCAGAATGTAACAGTTTTTCTATGTTCCCCAAGGAGTATTCACCGAACTATCAGTGCTTCTATCTTGGGACGGGTTAGTATCACATATACCAGCCATGGGTACCATCTGTACCCAAACCCACCGTGTGAACACCCAGATTCAAGGAAGCTAGGTTATTATGCCCTGCTACTTTTGCTTTTATGTGTGATCCTCAACTTTTCTTGCCCTTGTGCCTGTAGGAAGAAGGGATGTGGTCTGAGGAGGCCAAGAACAGTCAGTAATTCTGTGAAGAAGACATGTTGTATGGGTGAAAGAAAATGGATTTTGGATCCAGTGAATCTTAGGTTCAAATCTGGCTTCATACCTCTCACCACACTGGCTGCATAGTTTTGAAAAGGTTTTTACTGAGAGCAGCCCCCCCCCCCCACTATTGTGGGGAAAGGGTTCTGGGGATTTGACTCAGCCTCATGCATGCTAGGTAAGCACTCTTATTTATAAACTCATGATAGTTACCTAATTCCCTCTGGTGTAAGATTAAGACCAACATGTGAGCTTTATATGAGATATAAAAACAAAATAAATAGCACACAAATTGTTTTTCATTAATTTAAAAAAGCAGTTACCATGCAGAATTATTTTAATAATTCAAGATAAAGAACACACAGTGGTCAGTATATAGTAAATAGATCAGTCTTAGCTCTTATCATCAGCTATCTCTAGACTGTGAGAAGGAGCTGAGGTCATTAGAGGGTGCTGCACAAAGCCCATGATGGTGGGGACTGTTAGAGACCACGTCTGTGGAAAGAGCCCTCACCCTCTGACTCCCGAGACACAGGAATACACAGAATAGATGTGGCCAGCACTTTGGAACGCTTATCTGCTGGGATCCTTGTAACACCCCGGAGGAGTGGGTGGCGAGATATTATCCTTCTCTTACAGATGTGGAAACAGGCCTTGGTAGGGGAAGGGAAGTACTGGCCCAAAGTCACATGTTGATAATTGGTGAGGCTCAGACTAGAATTCCCACCTCCTGACTGCAAATGCATGTGGAAATTAATAAAGTTGTAATTAACACGCAGGTAAAAGAGGTTAAGATTGCCTTTTATTTCTCCTTCTTTTCCTTCTTTGTACAAATATTTGAAGAAAGTTATAGCTTCATAATGAATACCAGGTAGCTTCTTGTACAGAGCACTGCTGTAGTCCCACATGTGAAAACCCTAGAACTGTGTCATAAGTATCAGTTCTACATACCTCAGAGGGGAAATGGTCATGCTGTCTGCGTTCTGCTGCTGCTGAGAACAGCCTGCTTTTGATTTTGTACTGCCACTTATTCATCACGAACTGCAGACAGGTCACCGTCCTGAATTTCCCTTCTTCTAAACTAGGGACACTTGTCATCTCTTGGTGGTGTGAGGACTCAGGGTGTGGCTCCTGTGAGGAACAATCCTCTCTTTGTTCAGACCATCCTTGGCTTCAGCCTTGAAGGAAGTCAGTGGTAGGCAGGTGGGGTTCTCTTCCTTTTCTAAGGGTGGTGGAACCCCAGAAAAAGTGGGATGTGGGCACTGCAGAGGGAAGTAAGCTGCCAGGACTGTCTGCTCAGGATGGAGGAAGGAGGCTCAAAGAGGAAGGCTGTGGAAATCAGCCCAAGACCTGGGGACAGGGGACAGAGAACTAAACAGACCAGTGGCTCACCCTTCTGTCTTGTTCTTTAAATATGTGATTTATTTCAGTTCTTTAAATATGTGATTATGGTACTGGGAAATATTAGACTTTATAAAAAGCCAGGGGATGGATACACTCTGTATTTTCTTGTTTGCTTAAAATGTTTATAATTTTTTTTGTTTTGTTTTCTGAGGTAGGGTCTCACTCTAGCTCAGGCTGACCTGGAATTCACTCTAGTCTCAGGGTGGCCTCGAACTCACAGCAACTTCCTACCTCTGCCTCCCAAGCGCTGGGATTAAAGGCATGTGCCATCACACCCGGCCTTTTTTTTTTTTTTTTTTTTTTTGAGGCTGGGTCACACTCTAGCCAAGGTTGACCTGGAACTCACTCTATAGCCCAGGCTGGACTCAAACTTACCCATAATCCTCTTAATTTAGCCTCCCAAATGCTGGGATTAAAGGTGTGTGCCACCACAGCTAGCTTCAAATTGTCATAATTTTAAAAATTCATGTTAAATTAATCATCCAAAGAAAGTTGTGAAAGAAGTATTATTCAGTAAAGTTCCTGGCTTTACTTCCATTTTTCCTTTTCTCCATCCCATAGCTTTGTTACATAAACTACCATTTGTTGACCATTATGTTGTAAATTCCCAATAACCCCTCAACAACTGCAAAAATAATCACTCTTATCACGATTTGTCTGAGCAGGAAACTAAGGCTTGAAATCATACAGCCATGAGTCCTTTTCTTTTTCTTTCTTTTTTTAAAAAATCTTTTTAATTTTATTTATTTATTTATTAGACACAGAGAAAGTGGGGAGAGAGAGAGTGAGAATGGGTGCACCAGGGCCTCTAGCCACTGCAAACAAACTTCAGACGCATGTGCCACCAGGTGCATCTGGCTTACATGGGACCTGGAGAATCGAACTGGAGTTCTTAGGCTTTGCAGGCATGCGCCTTAACCATTAAGCCATCTCTCCAGCCCCATGAGTGCTTTTCTTTCTTCCTTCAGATAAGTTTTTGTGCTCTATAGGCCAAGCTGGCCTTGAACTTGCAATCTCCTGCATCACACTCCTTATTGCTGGGATTCTGGGTAGGCAACACCACACCCAACTATAGAAACATTTTTTACATCACAATCCATTTTCTTTGGAAGGCTCTTGGATGAGCCAGAGCAGGTCAAAACTGTGAGAAGCTGAGTGCCTCTGGGTCCTGGCTGCCCGGAGCATGGTTCGCCTTTTCACTTTTCTGGGAGGACAACACATTTCTGCTCGTACTTGCTCATTTGGGCAGGGTCTTTCTCCATTTTTTTTTTTTTTTAGCAGAGGTTAGCTGTGAGGTACATGATGCTGGTGAGGTTTGGTAACTCATTTAAATCTGAAAAGCATCTGTGATCCCCATCTGAAAGTGTTCCATGGCCTCATTCAGTACGTCCTCTGCATGTACTCACTCCATGGGCTCTGCCCTCCTGGTCTCTCCCTCTAGAAGTAGCTGGCTTTTTGACATGATTATTTTTATTGTAATATTCTAAAACTCATACTACTAAGTCCACTTTAAACTCTCAGAACTTGTAATTTCTTTACAACAGTGAAAGTACACCACTGGTAAAGACTGAGTTGTTGATATGGTTTTGGTGAAAGGAACGGGGGTGCTTGGATGAAACACTCTGGGACTGCTACCATGCTGGTGCTTCAGAGTTGAAAGTCTGTCTCATTTTGTTCTCTCCCTTTGCACATTCAAATCCCTAGAAAAGGTTCCTATAGATTATCGACTAGCTTCATTGACATTTGCATGTTATTTTATTTTATTTTATCTTATCTTATTTATTTATTTTTTATATATTTTTTATTTATTTATTTATTTATTTATTTATTTATTTATTTATTTTTTTTAACTTGAGAGAGACAGACAGACAGACAGACAGAGAGAGAGAAACACAGAGAGAGAGGGAGAGAGAGACAGAGAGAGAATGGGCATGCCAGCGGCCTCTCAGCTGCTGTGAACGAATCCAGATGTGTGTGCCCCCTTGTGGGCATGCATGGCATGGCGTGCTTGCATCACTTTTGCATCTGGCTAAATGTGGGACCTGGAGACTTGAATGGGCATTCTTAGGCTTTGCAGGCAGGCGCCTTAACTGCTAAGCCATCTCTCCAGCCCTATCTTATTTTATTTTTGAGCGAGGGTCTTATAGCCCAGGCTGGCCTCGCACTCACTCTGTGGCTAAGGCTGGCCTTGAGCTCTTGATCTCCTTGCTTCCCCTTCCCAAGTGCTGAGACCACAGGTATGTGCCTTCACACTCTGCTGACAGCTGCTTCTTTCCTTTTCTAATTACCTGAATTAATTTACACCACCATCAGTTTTTAAACAAAGAATTCAGTTGTGACATTGTTAAGAATATGTCCCCTTGAAGTCTGCTGCCCAAGCACATGGTTTTAATTTAAAGCCTGAAAACCAGCAGGTGCAGGAGTGCCAACTCTCTGCTTCCTCCTGCAAAGAGCCCTTTCCTGTTCTAGAAGGAAGGGTGTCTTTCTTATCATTAAGAACATGAACTGCCATCCAGAGAAATCTGAACAAATGAACATTTTTACACTAACCCTACCTTCTCCGTCTGTCATCTACAGTACCTCCATCCTCCTTAACCTAGCAGTAGCATCACAGTTTAGTAGCTGGCTTCTTTCCAAGGACCTTATAGTCAGGGGAAAGCCAATAAAATACTCAATAACTTTGAGCTCCTTATGTTATTAATCTCACCAAGTGACCAACTTTCTGGTGAGATCTGGCAACTGGTAAATCGGGCTTGGGTGAAACCTTGTCCCTGTGTCCTGAGGCAAGGGAACCCACAGAGGTGAGTCACTGGGCTTCCTTTTCCAGCACTGCCAGGAGGTGAGTCAAGTCTTGCTGGGGAGGGGAGAAGGGGGAAGGGAAGTACAGGGGTTTGTTTTTTCTAAGCACTTATGGAGGGACCTGGGGGTAAGGCAGATACTGTTATCACCCCTAATTAGCCCATCTATCTGGGTCATCCTGACCTAAGTGCTGGTTTATTGAGAGGGATCCTAAGGATGTGTCTTGCACTCAGAGCCAGAATCCCAGCCCTACTCCTACACAGGGGCTTTGGTGCCACCCATGGTGACGAAGCATCCACAGCCCATTGTGGTCTCAAGCAGCCTTGTTAGAACATTCAGCATAGTATTCAGATGTGTTCTGGGCCTCTGTAATTTTCAAAAGCTGAACCAAATTTCTACTCTTGGAGCAATAAAAAAGAAGTCGTTTTCATCCTAGCCTCATTGATTTCTCGGGACAGGAAGTCAGCTCTTTTCTCTGCTGGCTTCTCTCCCTCTCTCTCTAAACAAAGCACCCCCTTTCATCACTCTGCCGGTAACAACCTCACTCCTTGGATGGTAACTGGCATTGTTTTGTTTTTGCTAATCTGGCTAATGATATCACGGGACCAGGCAATTGGGGGTGTGCCAGCAGAGGACACTGGGAGAGCTGGAAAGGTTTGTTTCAGCCACCACACCTCCCTACTTCCTTACTTGGGAAGATTAAGAGAAACCCAAACTGTCTCTTACCTAATTTCTTTTCCCAGGAACAGGTGATTCAGGAGCAATATTTACATACTACTTACAGAAAGTCTACTTGGGACCGCCAGCTCAACCTGGGTTGTCTCTAGCTCTGCAGCACCTAAATGAACTCTGTAAACAAGGAAGCCCAGGCAAAGGGCACTTGCCTACTGTGTGCTGCTGACAATGACACTCCTGGTGTCTGGCTCTGTGACTACTGTAGATCATGTGAATTTTCTGAGCCCAACTGTTTTAAATGTTAGCACATTGGTCAAGGTCAAATTGCATCCCAGCCTTTGCTTCTACAGCTGCTAACACAGAGCATGGCTGAGGAGGGGGAGCAAACAGTCTCTCAGCTGAAGGCAAATCCTGGTTCTGATTGTATCCAGCCATTTGCAGTTCTGCTATCTGCCACCCGAGTGGCGCACTTTGGGGCAGGCAGACAGGAAGGCATGGCGGCGGCGTGCAGATGAAGAACCACTTGAGGCCAGTGGTTTCTCCATGATCAGAGATCACACACAGCCCAGTGTCCACAGAGGCTGCTCTCTTTAGCCCTGAGCTGCCCATGTCCTGCACAAAAACACCAAAGTCATATTCCTGGCCAGAAGTGGTCCTCCTGCTCCTTCTGGTCTTTGCCACTGTCCTTCTTGAGTCATCTGCAGTCACGTCAGTCCAGGATGAGTGTTCTGGGGCGCTGGTCTCTACTCGCCACATCAGTGCAGATGAGTGTGCTGGGACACTGGTCTCCACTCTTATTCAAGCGGTTATGAGTCATGTGATAAGGTGAGGAAGAGTGGGAGTGATCAAAAGCTCACAAGCCTAGGGAGAATGAGACAGGTAAGAAAGGACACCTCCTTGTTCTCCAGTTCTGGAAATCACGGGCCCTAGGCCAAGGGGAAGAAAGCCCTCATTGTTCTTCTGCACTGAGTGGGATTCCAGAAATTAGATTCATTAATTTGGATCCATGTGGGAAGTTGCAGCCTGGTCAGCTGAAACATCAGCCTTCATCCTGCCTTCATTTAACTATGTGTTCATTCACCTTCTTTCTAGCCTGCCAGGCATCCTTTCCCAGGTGCTTGGCATGTGCCAGGCCTGGCTAATAACACTTAACCCCTGTCTGTGACGAGGTTGGTATCCACACAGCAAATCAACACCTACTGTGGCTGGATACATATGTGCTGACAGAAACATATGAATAATTACAATAAAGGCATGGTAGACCAAAGATCTTGCCCTCTCACTAACAAATTATTAATAAAGAATTGTAGAATGCATCAGTACCAAAATCTAACTTTCTCTTCAGCTTTCTTTATAGTGATTTTATTTAACTTAATGGGGTGGAATAGTATTTGTATTTTAAGACAACTGAAAGCACAGCATGGTGGTCACACACACGTATCCCAGCACTTGAGAGACTAAGGCAGGAGGAGCAGGAGCTCAAGGCAAGACTAGCTTACAAAGTTGAAAAAAGTTCAATAAAACCCCCCAGACAAATGATGACACCATCACCAAGAGCAAAAACCTTGAAGTAAGTAGGAAAGATAGATAACATTGAGGAGGAAAAGAACGACTGAAGTAGCTAACATTCCTTGAGGATTGCTGAAGCTGGAGATGACGTCCCAAGAAGGTGAGCCCAGAACTCTCTGTTTAGAGTCATGGCCTCCACTTCTGGGGAAGACTCTCTCAAGTTAATATAACTGTGCACGAACACTATATTCTGTTCCACTTCTAGTGGAAATGTCATGAACATGACAAGGACCTTCTCTTCTTCAACTTAGAGTCTCTGATGACATTCACCTTGACCTCATTTAACAGGGCAGTGAGATGACTTTTTCACAGTCACTCACTAGGTAGGTAAAACACTGGGCAACTGGATCTTAAAGTACTCAAAAGCCAGCTGTCTAAGTTCAACCAGCTGTTTTCACTAGCATTTTACTTGAATAAATCTTTTAACTCTATACCTCTGGTACCTCATTTGTAATGTAAGGATGATAATAACCTACTTTTTGGGGGGGGTCCCTGTCTCAGATGAGGAGATAACACATGTTGAATCCTTTGATCAGGGGTTAGCAAACTGTTTTGTTTAAGATTAGGGACTTTGGGGCTGAGGGGATAGTTCAATAATTAAAGGAGCTTGCTTACAAAGCCTCTTGGCTAGAGTTTGATCCCCTAGTACCCGCATAAACCAAATGCATGAAGTGATGGGCACATGCAGTTGGAGTTCATTTGCAATGGCAAGAGACCCTGGCACACCTATGCTTACTCTGTCTTTCTTTCTCTCAAATAAATAAATAAAAATATATTTTAAAGATTAGGTAGTTTAGGACTTGAGAGATGCCTCAGCAGTCTAGGCGCTTGCCAGCAAAGCTTAAATTCCTGATTGGATTCCCCAGTACCCACATGAAGCCAGATGCACAGAATGGCACATGCATCTGGTGTTTGAAGCTGCAGGAGACCCTGGTTCATCCATTCTCCCCCTCTTTGCTTACAAATAGATAGATAAAAAGTTCTTTAAAAAAGATTAGGTAGTTATGGCTTTGTGAAATACACTACAATTTGATTGTGAAGATATATATATATATATATATAATCATTTAACAATATAACAAAAAAAAAATTAGCTCTTGGTCCATGTGGAAACCAGAATTGGGACAATTGTCCAGAGTTTGTCAGCCTTTAGCTGAGAAAAGTACCTGACATAAAGTAAGTGCTCATAAATGCTACCTTATGTTATCTAAACCTGTGAACTGCTTATGATCTTTGTCATAAATAACTATAGGAGACTAGGTCAAATGACTTCTTCAACCAGTTTGTTAAGAAGGAAGGAAGGAAGGAAGGAAGGAAGGAAGGAAGGAAGGAAGGAAGGAAGGAAAAAACACAAGCCTAGGCTGCCAAGCCTAGAGTGCCTCCCACCCCTCCCTCTGCAGGGCTTTCCTGTGCATGTCCAGCTGAAGAGTGCACAGTTCAAACCTCAAGGCAGGTGGAGAAGCTGTGAGGGGGCCATGGCTTTGATTGGGGGCAGGAGCAGGAGAAAGGAGTTTTTGCCACACATCTTGCATTCAGGCTCTGGAGTGCTCTGCCAGATGTCTCACAGCTGTGGGCTGTGGCGTCGACCTGTCTCTTTCCACCTGTACAAGCTTGACCTGGTCAACCTGCTTCTACCCACATTTACCCTACTTCAGAGTGGCTCCACCTGGGACAGCCCCGGATAAAACTAGTTTGTGATTAAGGGACTCCAACAGGTTTCCCAACCCCCTCATTTTACCAATAAGAAAACTTGGGCCTAGGTTGGGGATAGTGACCAGAGATGGTACCACAAGCACATTTGTGCCAGGACTAACACCCCAGCTTCTGCTGTCCAGGCCAGCACTATCCCTGCCTGTATTGTGCTGCTGTCTTCTGCACATAATGGGAATTCCTCTGGAGTTGTCCAGCCTGATTCAGCACCCTCATCAGACTGCAGCTGGATCTGACCTGGCCACAGTCCTCAGCAGAGTGTTCTCACACCTGTATCCACATTTCTTGAGCTCCTTCTGCATGTCAAGCTCTGTGTCAAGGAGAGCTCTCAGGAGCTCAAGTTGTAACTCATTGGTTAGTGAATTTGCCCATTCATTCAAAACCATTATGGAACATGCATACTGTGTGAGGCACCGGCCTCAGGGGTAAGAAGACCGAGTTACAGAATCTCTGCCTTATGAAAGCTTGTGGCATAAACAAGAAGCAGAGGCAGACCCAGTCGTGTCGGGGAAGATGTTGACAACAGAGTCTCCAGAGAAGGAGACTACCCTCATTATACCGGGTGGTGATTTTCTTTCTGTGAACACTCTTCTTGTCAGGTTCCAGGTTTGCAACAGAGGACCGAGGCAGTTTTCTTGGTTTTAAGACTTCATAACAGGAGAGAGTGAGAGGGGGGGGAGGGGAGTAGGAGAGAAAGAGAGAGAAAAGGGGGAGCAAGCACCAGGATGAGAAAGTAAGACTTGGGAGGAGAAGTGACAAAGGCAATCTACACTTGGCATGTGCCCTGGTTTGAAAAGTGACTTTTCTCCCTCAGGTGTGAGATCAGGCAGAGGCAGCAGGTTTTCTGGTTTTCTTTTCCCCTTCCTGGGGGAAGTCACCTGGTGAATCAGTCCACCTGGCTGACATTTTGGTGAGCAAACATGAGCTAATTTTAGAAAAGATGAAATCCTGTTTAAGGGCAAGTCGGGAGAAGCCGGAAGTCTTGTCTGATGAGAGAGGGCAGAAGCTGGGCAGGGACCTGCCTACAGCAGAAAGAAATCATTACAGTGGAGACTTGAAAGTTTGCAGAGGGGTAGGTAGAAAAAAGCACGAGAAACATGGGTTGGCACAGCAGAAACATTTTAAGAGCGAGACAGAACTATTCCCAAGTGGAAGAAACAACTCAAAGTGAAAGATGGTCACTTGTCATGTGGGAAGGACCGAGACTCATTTGGGTGTAACTCTGAAGCTGGGTGGGATGGGTCTGGTACTCTACTGAGTAGAGAAAGATCAGGGTGCAGATGATTCTGCATCTCTTTAGATCTCTTGAGTTTAAAAAGTGAAACCACATAATAGGGAAACAGATGTCTTTGTTTGGGGCAATGGAGTCCCAGACCCTGACCAAACTGAGTTTTTCCAGAGATCTCAGGTGTCCTGTGAAGACTCAATCCATTTGTCAGCCTGTGTGGTGTGGGGAAGGGGCCGAGGCCTCAGCAAAGGCCGAAGAGAAAGGAGAGAAGCGGCACAAGCGGGCAGTGTGTCCTGATAGCGTCTCTGCATCAGTCATAGCACCATCGGTCAGGTTCAAGGTTCACAGCACAGGACCGAGACAGTGTTCCTGGTTTTAAAACTTTATCATAGGGCTGAAGAGATGGCTCAGCAGCGAAGGCACTTGCCTGCAAAACCTAATGACCCAGGTTCGATTCCCTAATACCCATGTAAAGCCAGATGCACCGAGAGGCCCTTTCTCTCTGTCTGTCATCTCTCTCTCTCTCTCCGCTTGCAAATAAATAAACAAAACTTTATTGTAATGGTGGAGAGTGAAGGGAAAGAGAGAGAGAGTGGGGGAGGGAAAGAGGAAGAGAAAAGAGGGAGATAACAAAGGAAGAAAAGAAAGAGGATGTGCACACAAGGGGCAGAGAGAGCCAGAGAGCCCAAGAGAGGGAGAGGGAAAGAGGGATAAAGAAGGGAAGACAGAGAAAGAGGTGCAGGTACCTGGAGCAGGAAATTCAAAAAGGGAGTGAGAGAGAGCAGAGAGAGGGTTTTATGGGAGGAGAGAAACTGCTCTGCAGTGGAGGGACTGGGAGGAGATGGCATTCTTTCCTGGCCCGCTCCAGAAACATCCTCAATTACCAGCACAGGAGTTGGTTCTGAAATCCCAGGCCTAGTTAGAGCAGGGCCAACTGGGAGGACAAGGCCATAGGGATGAGTAAAGAGCTCTGGGACTCTTACACTTCCCAGGGCCATTTTCAAGCTACCAACCTGGGTGTCACTGAACTTGGACTTGGGAGAGATTTGCACAATTGGCCCTTGCCACACAGCACTGCATGGACCCTATGCCAGGGGACAAGTGCTTTGAGAGGTAGGAAGCAGCTAGTGACAGTGTGTTACTTTAGGTAGATGATTAGGTAGGCCTTTCTGGGGAAGTGCGATTTAGTGACACAGAGGGAAGCCAGACATTTAACAGAGAAACTGAGTACTGCGAGCATCAGAGAAGGTCCAAGGAAGACAGCTTGGGTTGTCCCAGGAATTTCAAAAAGTCCAGTGTGCAGTGAATGTGCAAAAGGGAAACTTGAATCCAACATGTGGGAGGCAATGCCAAGGCAAGAGTTGGGACAGGCAGCCAAGAGAAGATGATGTTTGCACAGCTTAAAATATGAGGGAAGGCCAACCAGAAAGTGGGAGTACTGTAGGTCAGGGGTGGAAAGAAGTATTCCAGGGAGACAGGATGGTGTGAATGAAAACAGAACTGAGTGCTGGGAGTTGGGCACACCTGGTCTGTCCAGCCTGCACAGGTGAGTGGGGGCCACAACATGATGGTTTGGGAACTATAGCAGTTTTGGATAGACAAAGGCAGCATTTGGGATGGAGATGGCTCACCAGCTGTGTTTGAGGCTACTGGTGTAAGATTAAGGGACAGGGGCCAAAGAAGATTGGATGGACTTGCTCAGACCTCTTTCACAATTTAAACTAATTGATTGGTTCATGCCATCTTTCCTCATCCCACAAACACCCCTGTTAGGTACATGGAGAGTGTGCTGTGGCAGGTAAAAGATGGTGACAAATTTATGACACTCATATTTCTTTCGTCTGACTCTAGGCCGTCCCCACATCTCACATATATCCAATGGAACACTGCAAGAATGCCATGGGGAACTCCCAAGACTCCATGAACAAGTGTGCTTCTTCCTCAACCTCTAGGCATGTTTGCTCTCTAAGAAGTCCATGGGAGGCATGACTACCCCTAAAACCACTGTGCTGGGTGGGGGTGGAGGGGGCCCAGCCAGCAGTGCTGAGAGACCTGATGGCTAGACTGGTGTCCAGACAGCCTCAGCTGGTCCAGGCCCCTCAGCCCAGGCGCCAGACCCCTGAAGGAGAAGGCCACGTTGAATATCCAGCCTAGATGACTTTAGGCAACTTCAGCCCCAGCCACTACCTGGTTTGTGCAACTGCATGTGACCCTCTCATCAGAGCCAGCCTGCTGAGCCCCATTAACACGGAACCCTAAGATGTAATTATTGTTGTTGTAAGCCATTAAGGCTTAGGATTGTATGTTGCAGGACGACAGATGACCTGAAAGCCATGGCGTCACCCCTCTTTAAGATGGGGACAGCAGACACCCGTATCAGTAGGACTTGCTCCAAGTCACATGGGGGGATGGTGTGCTTTTCAGCCAGAGCTGAACCCTGCACGTGTGACCTTTAGAACTGCCGTGTAGACTCTTTTGCTCTGTCATTACCATTCCCTGCACCCAGGCAGGTCAAGAGGGAGCAGCCAGACACCTGAGTCTTTCTGCCAGCTCCAAGGGGCGGGGGTTACCACACACATGCGTACATGTCCTCTCCAGAACCCTGCTAACCATGAGTGCTCTCTTTGCATGTTCCATGTCTACCTGTTCTCCATTCAAGGCCTGCTGTCAACCAACCCATCCTTGGGAATGTAGAAACTCATGCACCGAGCATCCTCTGGCCGTCTTTTTACATGGTGTTCACTCATGAAATCCACACAGAATGTGTTGTCATATAGGTATTGTCACAGCTGGTGGAACTGAGCCTCAGGGAGGGAAAGGGCCTTTCCCAGTCTCACTCAGCAAGAGTCAGAGTCTAGATTCCAACCCAAGTTGATCTGTTTCTTTCTCTTTTTTTCTTGCAATAATGAGGATTGAGCCTAGACTTTATGCATGCTAAGCAAGTGCTAAACCCCTATACCTCTTTTGTTTTCTTTTTTACCTTATTTATTTTGAGCCTAGCTAACTTGGCCAGGCTGGTCTTGAACTCACTCTTTAGCCCAGGCTGGCCTTGAACTTGTACTCCTCCTGCCTTAGTCTTCCCAAGTGGCTAGGATTATAGGCATATGCCTATCTAAAATCAGGTCCAGCACTGAGTTTGTCTTTTGCACCATTTACAATCCTTCCCCTGGAAATGGGGCTGATGTTACAACATCACAGACTTGCCAAGGCAGTTGGTGAGAACTCTCACAGACATGCCAGCAAAACATCTGACACATCACAGGTGTTCATTCTCTTCCCTTACCTCTACTCTAACCCCTGCCACTCCCCACCCCTCAACCATAGAAATTCATGACCAGACAAGGGCAAGGGAAGTCCTTACTTAAGTAGATAAACATTTATTGACCTCTGTAGGGTAGGCTGATTGATCCTCACAAGTTCATTATGAGTTGGGGTCCGTTATGACCTCCACTGTACAGATGAGGTGGTCAAGACTGAGGCAGAGAAGCAAATTCCTCAAGATCATGAGACAGTAAGGGATGGACTTAGCACCTAGAGCCAGGTGCATTTGTCTCCAAAGCACAGATTTGTAAACAGCACTGCTGCCTGCACCCAGGAACCATGAGCTGCCATTCCAGTGCACTCCTGGCAAGCTACCTTCTAGAACAGGACCAGGCAGGCTCATTAATGACAGGCCAGCCTGGGGAAGGAATGGGGTCACATTCCAGGAGGCTGAGGAAAGGCAGTCTGCTTGTTGCTTCAGAAGATTCACTCCCTTGGAAAAATACTCGCAGGGCTAGATACTATTCCAAGTAAGCTAGACACACAAAAGGGATATCAAGACTGCGTAAAGACACCACAGGCCTAAAGGGGACCTACTACCCAGACACCCACGGGGCAAACCATCATTGGTGCTTAAAGAACTCTTAGTTCCAGTCTCCTTCCGGTCCCCATGTCCATCTTCAGAGATGTGCTGGGCTTTTACCCTTCTTAGTATGTGGTTTAAGCATATATCCCATGGGTATTAATTAATCAATTTGTCAATATTTTTATATCATTTATTTGAGAGAGGGAAAGAGGTAGAGAGAGAGAGAGAGAGAGAGAATGGGCATGCCAGGGCTTCCAAGCCACTGCAAACAAACTCCAGATGCATGTGCCACCTTGTGCATCTGGCTTACGTGGGTACTGGGGAATCGAACAGAGATCCTTAGGCTTTGCAGGCAAGCGCCTTAACCACTAAGCCTTCTCTCCAGCCCCCATTTTTCAATATTTTTGAGCACTGACTTTGTTAGGACCCTTAAGCCTTAGTCCAGTGATAAAGTTAGACATTAAACTAGAAATGAGTGATACATACCACATGTTGCAAAAATTAACTTCCTTGGGTCTGATAAGATGGCTCAGCTGTTAGAGGTGGTTGCTTGTAAAACCTTCAGGCCCAGGTTCAATTCCCCAACCACCCATAAAAAGCTGAACAGGTATTCATTTGCAGTTATAAGAGAACCTGGTATGGGTGTGCACACACATATATAAATTTTAAAAATTAAATTAAAAAAATTAACTGATTTCTTCTATCCATCTTTCCATCCCACCATCCCACCTTTTCTTCCTTTCCTCCCAAATACCTGCCTCTGTACCAGCCCCGTCTCAGTGCTGGAGACAATGTAGTGAACAAAAGTGGTAAGATCCTCATTGACCAGACCTCACGTTCCAGTGACAACCCAGGTATGTGGCCCAAGATAAAACTACTGTGACCATACATGAATTTTACTTGTTTGGTAAGATGAACCAATAGTCACTTTAGAAATAAAGGCATGGTCTCAACCCAGATTGGGGTTTCAGTAGAGTCATGCTGGAAAACAGCTTGAAGAATAAATGAAAAGAGATGTTCCTGGAGCCAGAAAGTCAAACAGGAGGTGACTGGGGTAGCATGAGGGAGGCAAGATGGTGCCTTAGATCCAAGCACAGCTCACTCTTACAAGGTGTGTTGGTGAGGGTGGTTCCCTTGGACAGTGGATAAGGCTGGACTTCCTCAGACTAATGGGTCAATATACAGGCAACATCTATTTAGTGGGCATAGCGAAAAAGAAATTATTAAAAGTTGTAAGCTCTTAGCTGGACACGGCAGTGTACATTGTTACTCTCTACTCAGGAGGCAGAGGCGGGAGGATCACTGTAAGTTCGTGTCCAGCTGGGACTATATAGAGTGAGTACCAGTTCAGCCTGAGCTAGAGTGAGACTCTACTTTGCAAAAAGCAAGCAAACAAAAAAAGTTGTGATCTCATTGCTTTTTTCTAATTACATGCACTGAAGATAATATTTCAAGTCATTTCACAACTTAGTCCCTTATTGGTGGGTAGCAAACTAAACTAGCATGTGGTAAGTTCAGCTGTCCTGCAGGAGAAGCCATACAGAGAGCTCTGGGAATCCTAGAGAAGGTCAGAAGCTCAGCGGAGTCCCAGCCTCTGTAGCCATTAGTGAGTGTTGACATCCCGAGATCCTCAGGGCAGCTGCCAATGGAATATAGCCCCATCAAAGTAGAGAGTGATTGATGTTTGCCCAGCATGCCGCAAGGCCCCAAGTTCAACCCCCAGTTTTTCCCCTTCTGCCATTTCCCCCAACAAAAGAAGCCTTTGAATTGTTTGTGTTAAACTCCAGATTTTAAGAAACATCAGTTCATTTTTTGTTGCTGTTAAGATACATCTTTTCTTGGGGATGATAAAAACTGCTTTCCTTATCTTTGAAATAAAATTTTCAAAATTGGTTGTGTTTTCATGAGCCTGGTACTTGATATCAAAAATATATTTAAATACAAAATATGTCCACATCTAATAAAAATAAGAAAAAATATTTTTGAGCTGGGGATAGTGGGGCATGGTTTTAATCTCATCACTCAGGAGGCAGAGGTAGGAGGATTGCTGAGTTCAAGGCCAGCCTGAAACTACAGAATTACAGGTCAGGGCTAGAGTGAGACCCTACCTCAAAAACAAATTATGTATATATATATAAATTAAAGATATATCAATTGATCTAGGGAAATATAGACCTGCAGATGATGCTATAGCAATGCTGTTTTTGAGTTTTGGCAAAAAATTGAAGGAAAATGGTGTTCAGGACACATGGCATTAACTTCTATTAATTATTTTCTGTGGATCTTCAGCTTTGCTGTCACCAGAGACTATTATGGAAAACTGTATGCGTCATTCAAGTTTGCTTTTCAAAATCTGAAGGCCATTCAGTGTGTGCTGTTATATCTGAAGTTCACTGGGTGTCAAAGAGAACTGCATTCAGTGGCAATTATGGACAGAACAACCCAGCATTGGAGCACCAGTGATAAACTGGAACATTAAACTTCCAGAAATTAGAACTTTCAGCAGAGCTCTAGCACTGGAGCTGAAAATGCACTGCCCCTGAAGTATCGACAGGCAAACATCACCATCATTCTCATTATGAAGTACTTGGAGCAAACCTTGCCAAAAAATATAGCATATGTGCGTACACAAACATGTGTAAAAAGAATCGGGATTTCTTGGTCAAGAACCAAATTTGAGGGCTGTAAAGATGGCTTAGTGGTTGACACTTGTCTGTGAAGCCTAAGCACCCAGGTTTGATTCCCTAGTGCCCATTTAATCCAGATGCACTAGGTGGCACATGCATCTGGAGTTCATTTGCAGTGGCTGGAGGCCCTGGCATGTCTATTCTCTCCCTCTCTTTCTCTTTCTCCCTGACTCTTTCTATCACTTTAAAATAAATAAAATATTTAAAAAACATTTAAAAACATTCCCTACTTGTGTATCATTGTACTTTGCTTATATTTGTTCCTCTACTTTACTTCTTTGTCCTCTTTCCCCACCTTTTTCTGGCCTATTTTTTCCCCCAACTAGTTCCTCTTCTGGCTCCCCACATAATCACATCATTACATATACATATATAATTACTAAAGCTAAATTCCACATATGAGAAAAAAGTGGATTTTTTTCTTCTCCTATTACCCTTTCTTGCTCTCTTCTCCCCCCTTCATTTTAGACTCTTGGAGTTCCACTTCATGATTTCAAGAAAAAAAAGTGAATTATTCAGTTTAAAAAATGCCATGGCCGGGCGTGGTGGCTCACGCCTTTAATCCCAGCACTTGGGAGGTAGAGGTAGGAGGATTGCCGAGAGTTCGAGGCCACCCTGAGACTACATAGTTAATTCCAGGTCAGCCTGGACCAGAGTGAGACCCTACCTCACAAAACCAAAAAAAAAAAATAATAATAATAATAAAAATGCCATGAATGAAAATTTAAAAAGAACCATTCTGGGTCTTTAGCCTTTCTCTTTTGCTAAATGTGAAGAGGACATGCGTCCCAATTGCCAAGGGCCATCACCATGTGAACATAAGGAAAACCAGAAAAGGTCTCACAGAGGAGATTTGAAAGAGCTTAGGGCCACAGTGACATGTTCAAGTCAAGCAACTAGCCCCAAACCACCTCTCCATTTGGCAGCTGTGATGGGAACTAATTCCCTAATTTGTTTGCATCTAACTTGATGAGTGCCTGCACGATTGAGTGCACACAGTGGTCCCCTCAGCATCATTGGTGCTTCTGCTTAGGGACAGTGGTATCTGTTAGCCTGGATTTAAGCACTTTGCCTGCGGAATAGATGTCTGCCATATAGATTCTTCTTTCAGAGTTGAAACCAGCACAAGACATTTGTTTGACAAATTTTAGCTCCTTATTTCTCACTTTTTAAAATTTCTCTCTCTCTCTCTCTCTCTTTTTGGTTTCTGCAAGGTAGGGTCTCACTCTGGTCCAGGCTGACTTGGAATTAACTATGTAGTCTCAGGGTGGCCTCGAACTCTCGGCGATCCTCCTACCTCTGCCTCCTGAGTGCTGGGATTAAAGGCGTGCGCCACCACGCCCGGCTAAAACTTTCTCCTTTAAAAAAATATTATTTATTTATATGAGAGAGAAAGAAAGAGAGCGGGAGAGATTGGGCACGCCAGGGCCTCCAGCCACTGCAAACAAACTCTAGATGCATGTGCCCCTTGTGCATCTGGCTTACGTGGGTCCTGGAGAATCAAACTGGGATCCTTTGGCTTTGCAGGCAAATGCCTTAACTGCTAAGCCATCTCTCCAGCCCCTCTCACTTATTTTTAAATCAACCTTTGCTCACATGTTGTACTTAAAGCCCTAGAATGGAGAATGACACAAGTAATTTTTATACAGCTGCCATTTAGATTACAAATATGATTTATAAAAATCTCCTAGTGACAGCAATGTTTTCAACCATTACAAGAGTACTAAAAATGAATATAGACAGCAATAATTTCAAAGGGCTGACAAACATCATTGACAACCACAGTGCATCAAGCATTAGTTCAAATGCCATGTAGATTATCTTATTTAATTCCCATACTTCTATGTGATTAGTTTATGTGTGTGTGTATGTGATGTGCATATGTGTGTGATTACACAGGTGTGGATCCATGTGCATGTGAATGTGGAGGCCAAAGGTTGGGCACCTTCCTCAATTGCTCTCATCTTTATTTTCCTAAAGCGTGTCACTTGACCTCAAAACTCACTGATTGGCTCTTGTAGCTAGCCAGCTTCTCTCAGGGATCCCCTGTCTCCGCCTCCCACATGCTGGGATTACAGGTAGCTGCCTTGCCCACCCAGCATTTACATGGGTTCTAGGGATCTGAACTCCCGTCTTCACACTTGCACAGCAAGGGCTTTACTGACTGAACCATCTTTCCAGCCATCCTACCAGAGATATTTTAATCTCCGCTTTACAGAGTAGAGTCTGAGGCAGAGAACAATTAAATGAATTTTCCTAGGTCATATGGCAGCAAGTGGTGGAACTGGAATTTAAACAGCCTGGTTCCAGAGCTCTACCTCTTAACCAAGAAAATAGTGGTAAAGAAGTACCAAAGGGTGACATCAAATTGAAAAGAGAGACTGACTGAGAGGGGGAGGGGATATGATGGAGAGTGAAGTTTCATAGGGGAAAGTGGGGGGAGGGAGGGAAGTACCATGGGATATTGTGTACAATTAAAGAAGCTGTCAATAAAAATAAATTTAAAAAAAGAAGTATCAAAGGGAAAACAAAAGCTTTCATAGATTCATTAGAAAGGAAGGAGGAGACATGGGTGAGGTAGATTTGGGGTGAATAGATCATTCATGACGCTCACATGGAACCTCAACATCTTACATGCCCCAAAGCACTATTGATTGATATTTTATAAATAACTATTCCATATATATGGTGTGGATTTCTTATTACTTCTTTCTTGCATGGTCTTCCAAGTTTCAGTCACTGGCTGATGTAGTATATTTGAGGTGGGGAGGAGTTTGACCCCCACATATCACATGTCATAAAGTGGCCTCCGAGCAGGTGGTTTTCTCTTGGCAGTTCCTAGCTTTTGTGCTCAGGCTTTGCCCCCTTGTGGCCATCTCTCGAACTGTGTTAACACTGGAGGAATCTCAGGATGTGGTCCCTTCGCATCACTGGCCCATCTGTTCAGTAAACGGAGCTTCAGGAAGCCTGGTTCTGTGCTGGAGTCTAAGCGCTGCCGCATGAAACACACGTTCACGGTGAGGGTTCTTTCAGAGATGGAAAACCTGCCAGTGTTGTGGCCAGGCTTCCCTCAGACCCTATCCTCAGGAATAAACAGGTTGTCAGGCAGATCTTTGACCTTCCACTAGCTGTATGGGATGTGCTTTTCCTCTGGATTCAGCCGTGGCAGCCTCTGAACAAAGATGACCCTGCATCAGACAGGTGTGCTCTGGCCTCCTCACATGCAAGGAGTGTGGCTCCTGACTGGAGACAGACACTGGGGGGGGGGGTGATGCTGTTCCCTTAGGAAGGTTCGATTCCATTCAGACCTGCTGGAGAATGATAGTGGTTTAGAATGTGCTGGATTTTTCCAGGTGATGCCCAGGCTGTCAGCAGCTGGAGACCTATCTAACTTTAGTCCCTAAAAAATCTGGTCCCTGAAAAAAAAAATCAAAGAGACTATAGCCCCGCTTCCATGCCAGGGGCCTCTCCTCCAGTGGATGTCTGGATAGCCTCATTTCTCCTCATACTCCAGTGCTTACCTTTATCCCCTCTCTTGTACTCTTGTGCATTCATTCATTCATTCCACGCGTTTGTCCATTTCACAGGAGACCAAATGTATTATGCACTGGGCGAGCTATTGAGGACACAAGTGGAGCATGTCAGATTCAGTCCTTGCCCTCATGGGACTTAGCTGGGAAGATAGACATGGTCTTGGAAGATGGTAGTACAGATTGCAATGGAAAAATCACAGGGCAATATGGTAGATATCTCAACAACTTAGTACATCTAAGAAGAATGGAGGTCAAGATGCTGCATTGGTGAACACCTGTAAACCCAGTGTTGACTTAGAAGTGAAGTCAGTCTGGGCTACATTACAAAATGGCAAGATCCTGTCTCAAAAAAAAAAAAGAAAGAAAGAAAAAAAAAGAAAAGGAAGAAAAAGAGGAAGAAGGAAAGAAAGAATGGAGATGAAGGCCTGAGCACAAGAAATACTGATCCAAGGGAAGAACAGAATATTCTAGGCTATGTGGTCCCTTGGTGTTCAGTGTCTACTTTGGCCTTCATCTAGTGTGCATAATCTGGACCGTCCAAACTGCATTGCCCACATTCCCTTGTAGCACAGGCTTAGATGTGGATTAGTTCCATCAGTCAGGTGCTTTCCTGAAGTATGTGGGAGTTGAGTGGCAAGGTGGCCTTGCCTCCCTGCACTGTAAGGAGCACGTGGTTGGAGATCCGGCTTTGCTGAGGGAACAGCCTGTTTGCTATGATGGCTTGCTGTTGATTTTAGCCCTTAGATCACTATGTTTGAGTGTTTCCTGATCCTGGCAGATGCAGTTTAGGGGCACCTCCTAATTTCACTGTAATTCCTTGATGCTAAAGTAGTAGAAGCCCTATGATGGCCAGGGCTGACTACAGCTCCTGGTATTGCCGTAGAGCCTGGTAGTTCATGTTCGCCTCTGCTTCTGCCACCATCTCATCACCTGGAATGAATAAATCCCTTTCTGATTAATCTAATTAAGTTCTTACAACTGAACCCCAAACTTAGGAACCACAGGAACTATATGTGTGAATGTCCAGGAGGAAGAAGGCTGGTAGCAGTTCAAGGACGTCCAGTGCCACTAGGATAGAGCAATTCAAGGAAAGAATGTCTGGGGGCTGAAATGCTAGATTGTGGTATGTGTTATGAATCAGGCTGAAAATACTAAAAAGGCAACTGGAGGGTTTTAAGCCATTTCACCCCAGGACAAGATTTGAATCTTCCAAACTCTGCCTGCAAGATAAAGCATGGATGGAAGGCCAGATAGACAGAAATACCAGCCAGTTGGGATCTATCCTGTTATGCCTGGACTTAAATATGCTGCACACATTAATATTCAATTCTATGTTAAAATATTGTCAAAGACATCCTTTAATTTATTTGTGTATAATTAAAGCTGTTTTGCCTCCTCTATTTTATTTCAAATAGAGTGTGATCACAATGTCTTTCAACTGAAGCATCTTCCGACAGCTCAGTCTCTCCCTGATCCTTCTTGACTCCTTTCTCTTCTCACTCACATGTTTTTGCTTTCTAACCTTCTCCATTGCAGTAATTACAGCTCTTCCCCTACTTCATCCCCAGAGAGACAACACTACCGCTACCTGAGCTCCAATTAGCTCTGGGGTTCTGTGCTACTCCTTTTTCCCTCATGATTTTCCTCCATTCTATCCCAACTTTTATAAATAGTCCCTTTATTAAACTCTTCTTAGGGGTTGAAGAGATGGCTCTGTGGTTAAAGCACTTGCCTGCAAAGTCGAAGGACCCAGGTTTGATTCCTCAGTGCTCACATAAAGCTATATACAAAAGATGGCACATGCATTTGGAGTTTGTTTGCGGTGGCCTAAGGCCCTGGCACACCCATTTCTCTCTATCTGCCTCTCTCTCATAAAATAAATAAATAAATAACTTGAACTTGAGGTTGCAGAGATGGGTCTGTGGTTATGGTGTTTGCCTACAACAGTGGCACATGCATCTGGAGTTCGTTTGTAGTAGCTGGAGGCCCTGGCATACCTATTCTCCCTCTGTCTCCTTCTCTCTCTGCTTGCAAATAAGTAAATACTTAAAATGGAAATTTGAACTATTCTTAAATTATGTAATTTGAATGTGTCACCTGTTTCTTGCTGGACCCTGAGGCAGCCACTGGGCTGTTTGACATGGAGAATTTCTGGTTCTAGAAGTGGCACATTGTCTCATTTCCCTATCCCTTCTTACTTCCTGTCAGCTGGTAGGTGGGCTGAGGCTAGGTGAAATTGGAATGCTGGTGCTTTGTTGAGGAGCAGGGGATGAATCTGTAGAGACCTCCATGTATCTCCTAGAGTATCTCATTCACTGGGTGATACTTAGTGATCTTAAGGCTGATCTGTGGGTTGTGGTGTTTCAGCCTTAGTGATCTGTTATAAAGCTCTCCATCAACTTTCCATCTCCTTGTTCTTGGCTTCACTGATGAGGGTTGACTAGATTCACTGTTTTACCAGGGAACTACAAAGAAGGTGACTTTCTACTTCTCTTCCTTCTATAATATTAGCTAGGGTTCTTCACTAAAGAACTTTTCAGGAGGCAGAGGAAGGAGGGTTGCAAGTCTGAGGCCACCCTAGGCTACATAGTGAGCCCCTGTCTCAAGAAAAGAAAAAAAAAGCAATTAAAAAAATTCCCTAATCATCTAAGGGACTTCTTTCTGGTGTTCTGCTATTTCACTCCTAGGTGACTAGATGTGATGAGATCAAGTACTGGCACTTGAGAAGCTCTGTTGCCCTCTTGATTGTCATCATATCTTTTTAGTCTATATATTGCTGTTTTATTTCCATTTCAATGTTCTTTACACATTTAGTGAAAACATCACCAATAGATGTATCATTCTCTTCTGACCCCTGACCATCATCCTGGGATCAGATCACACTAGAATTTCCAGCCCTAAATTTCCTAGCTATCACATGGACAAAGCCCTTTTTACCAGTGGAAGGCAAGTAGGTGTCTGGCCAGATCTGGACTCTAACCCTCTTTATTCTTTCAGTGACCCCTTTTAGGGGTTTTATCATGTTACCCCAAATGAGGCTTTTTTTTCTTTCTCTTACAAAACAGAGCATCCCTAAAACATCCAGAGTGGCACTTCCCAGACACTGGGGGTGGGGGAAGAGTGGAGGTGAGGGTCCAGTGGGCTCTTTATGTTTACTTCATTTGAACATTCTTTTGTTCAACATGCAGAGACATCTAATTTTCACATGTGAGCCTGAAGGCCTTTGAGTTTTGATTGTTTGGACTTGATTAACTGCAAATAAAAGAATCCAACCAAGTTTTGCAGTTAGGAGTTAACACACACACACACACACACACACACACACACACACGTCTAGAATCGCTAGTACCATGGCTCAAGTGTTAAAGCCAAAGACTTACAAGTTACTTGTTATTTCCATTATGGTGGTAAGATGCCTAATATCACTCCAATCACATTCACATTTCACACAAAAAGTAGGAAAAAAAAAGAAATGGAAGCACTTTTATCAGGCTTGTGAGCCTGCCTCAAGCCTCCCTTTCTGTTTACACAGCTTGGTTTCAGTTGTCTAGTAAATACCTTACTCTGAAGAAGCAGCTCAAAAATGTGAGCTGGACACTGACTCATTCCTATAATCTCAGCACTTACAAAGCTGAGGCAGGGGGATTGCCATGAGTTTAAGGTCAGCTTGGGCTAGAGTGAGACCTTGCCTCAAAATTTAAAAGGGGGACTTTGGGTAAGATGGTGGTGTAGTAGTCACCCAAAGCAGCTTGGGGGGGTTGTGAAATCAGCAGAAAAATAGCAAAATAGTGCTTCTACCAAAATGTGAAGGCATATAAGAAACTATCAATCTAAGCATAGAAGCAGAAGAGACCCAGAGCTTCTAAAAAGTAGACAACCAGCCAGAATTGGCTTTCACCTTGGCACCAGTCTGCATGGATGCCCAGCTCTGCCTGGTCTAAGAAGTCCCTATTGCTTTAAAAAGTAAATTAACTCCAAGGTACAACCTCACCTCATAAACTATGATATTGCAAAGCAGGCTTTTTCACCAGCCTTGGCCACTGGTGCTATTAGTGTTCTACTCAGGGAGTAAGATAGAGGCAACACCTTGACCTCCTAGACTTAGGATATAGCTTCTGAACAATATAGCTGAGACTATAACTATTAAAACAATCAGAAAATCAAAGGAATAAAATAACCCACGATACAAAAATCCAGACACAGTAATATAAGAAACACAAAGAATAAAAGCAGTATAACTCCTCCAAAAATTATGAAACCCATAGTAATGGTCTCCAGTGAGAGTGCATTAAATGAAGAGTCAGAGGATTTGGAATATTCTAAAAAGGCAAAAGAAGGGTGTTGTGGCATATGCCTTTAATCCCAACATTTGGGAGGCCAAGGTAGAAGGATTGCTGTGAGTTTGAGGCAAGCCTGAGACTACATAGTAAATTCCAGATCAGTCTTGGCTAGAGTGAGACCCTACCTAGAAAATCAAAATAATAAATAAATAAATAAATAAATAAATAAATAAATAAATAAGAAGGTATGAATGAACATTCAAAACATTAGGAACATTACAAAGAAGTCTAATTGAAGAATTCTAGGTGTATAAGAAAGAGAGGAATTTCAATCTAAAGACACAGTAAATACTTTCAAAAAATTCATAGAAGAAAATTTGAAAAATAAAAATTAGTGAAAGAAATGCTAATACAGCCAGGTGTGGTGGTACATGATTTTAATCCCAGCACTTGGGAGGCAGAGATAGGAGAATCACTGTGGGTTTGAGGCCACCCTGAGAATACAGAGTGAATTCCAGGTCAGCCTGGGCTACAGTGAGACCCTACCTCAAAAACAACAACAACAACAAAAACCAGAAAAGAATAGAGATGCTGTGGTGGTGTGGTTTGATTCAGGTGTCCTCTATAAACTTAAGTGTTCTGAGTGCTAGGTTCCCAGCTGATGGAGATTTGGGAATTAACACCTCTTGGAGGCAGTGTATTGCTGGGGGCGGGCTTATGGGTATTATAACCAGTTTCCCCTTTCCACTCTTCTGTTCCTGTTGTCCACCTGATGTTGGTCAGGAGGTTGTGTCCACTCTCTGCTCATGCCATCATTTTCCCCTGCCATCATGGAGCATCCCCCTCAAGCCTGTAAGCCAAAATAAACCTCTTTTTTTCCCCCATAAGCTGCTCTTGGTTGGGTGATTTCTACCAGCAATGTGAACCTGATTGCAACAGATGCTAATACAGCTACATAGGCATTTAGCACACCAAGTAGACAAGACCAGAAAAGAAACTCCCTTAGTCTTATTATAATTAAAATAAATATGCAGGGCTGGAGAGATGGCTTAGTGGTTAAGGCACTTGCCTACAAAGCCAAAGGACCCAGGTTCAATTCTCCAGGTCCCACATAAGCCCGATGCACATGGTGGTGCATGTGTCTGGAGTTTGTTTGCAGTAGCTAGAGGCCCTGGTATGTCCATTCTCTCTCCCTCCACCTCTCTGTCTCTAATAAATAAAATAAAATCTTTAAAAAAATAAATAAATATGCAGATCAAAAAATATATTGATCAGGGGCTGGAGAAATGGTTTAGTGGTTAAGGCACTTGCCGGCAAAGCCAAAGGACCCAGGTTCAGTTCCCCAGTACCTACATAAAAGCCATATGTACAAAATGGCACCTATATTTGGAGTTTGTTTGCAGTGGTTAGAGGCCTTGGCCCTCCCATTTTCTCTTTCTTCTCACTGTCTGCTTGCAAATAAATAAATAAAATTATCAAAAAATATATTGATAAGATTTGGCATGTTCCATAGACCATAGACCCCCAAAATGTGTTGCAAGCAGCAATAAAGAATAACCAAGTTGCTTATAAAGGCAGGCCCATACGAATAACAACAAATTTCTTAAGAGAAACTTCAAACACCAAGAAAGCTCAGAATGATGTACTTCAAGCTCTGAGAGGCAACAACTGCCAAACCAGAATACTGTACCCAGCAAAGTTCCCTGTCATAATTGAAGGAGAAAGAAAAAATTTTCACAATCAAAACAGAATAAAGGAATTCATGATCACTAAAATAGCTCTACAGAAAATAGTTGAAGTATTTCTTCAGGTTTAAGAGAAGGAAAAGTGCACACATTAGGCCACAAGAAAGAATAAACTATACTTGAATAACAGCTAATGCAAGAGAGGAATAGAAAGCAACTAAGCAGTACAAAAATCAACAAGGATAATGGGAACACACACTTTTCAGTAAAAACTGAATTTGGTCTTAATTCCCCAATCAAAATACATAGACTAGCAGAACTGATTAAAAGACAGGCTATCTCTTTTAGTTGCCTCCAAGAAACTTACCTCTCCACAAAACCTTACAATGAAAGGATGGAAAATGGCATCAGGAAACAAACATGTGTTGCTGTTCTAATATCTGAAAAGATAGGCTTCAAACCACTGTCAGTCAGAAGAGATAAGAAGGTCATCTTAGGCTGATTAAGTCAACAATCCAACAAGAGGATATTACAATTCCAAACATATATGCACCGACCATGAGTGGATCCAGGTTCCTTAAACAAACACTACTAGATGTGATGTGAAGTCATAGATTGACTCCAGCACGATAGCAGTGGCTGACTTGAGTGCTCCACTCTCACCAACTGACAGATCATCCTAGCAAAAAAAATAATAACAGTGAAGCATCAAGAATCAATGACATTTTGGAACAAATGGACCTAGTAAACATCTACAGAATATCCTGTCCAAATTCTACAGAATACATATTTTTAGTAGCACATGGAACTTTCTCTAAAATAGACCATGTATTAAGATACAATGTGAATGTTAACAAATATAAGAAAATTGAAATAATTTCTCATATCCTATCTGATCACAATGGAATAAAACTACAAAACAACAGCAGGATACTATAGAATACCCACAACATCCACAAACTCATGGAAATTAAATATTAATGATGAATGGGTCATTGAAATCAAGAAGGAAATTTTTTAAAATCTTAGAATTGAAATACAATGAAAACACAACATATCACAACCTATGAGATACAATGAAGCCAGTCATGAGAGGGACGGTTATAGCCCTAAGTGCTTATATTAAGAAATCAGGGGCTGGAGAGATGGCTTAGCAGTTAAGGCACTTGCCTGCAAAGCCAAAGGACCTAGATTCGATTCCCCAGGACCCATGTAAGCCACATGCACAAGGTGGCGCATGTGTCTGGAGTTCATTTGTAGTGGCTGGAGACCCTGGCATGCCCATTTCTTCTTCTTTCTCTCTCTCTCTCTCTCTTTCTCTCTTGCTCTATCAAATAAAAAAAATTAAATACAAAGAAATCAGAAGGATTTCAAATAAATGATATACCTTAGGGTCTTCTAAAAAGAAGAACAAGCTGAACCAAAAATCAGTAGACAGAAAGAAATAAGATCAGGGCAGAGATTAATGAAATCGAAACCTAAATAAATAAATAAACTAATGCAAAAAAAAAATCTGCTGCTAGTGAGGTGGTGTTACTTATCTTAGGTAAGCCTGAGGACATGATTGGGCATGTTCACTTCAGTTCTGTCCTTCTCCTTGAGATCAAACCTGCCTACAGAGAACATATAATCTTCGTGATTCTCCTCCCAATGTTCTCTGTCCTGAGTGGGTACTTTTCTAATACTATGGTTCCCTGGCAGGCACACTTGGCCCTCAAATTATACTACATTTTCCAAGGAAGCATCTCTCAGTACTCAAGGTGACATTTGGTCTGTGTCTTTACTCTTGATTTATTTCTCAACTTGTTCAGAAGCGGTGTTTATTGGGTCCCTGATAAGAAGTGTCCCAAGAAAAAAATATGTATTTATCCATTTAGTTTCATTGTAATCTACTGTGTGCCAGGAATGAGCTAGCACATAGGGCATACATGAGAAATACCTGTCACTCATTAATCAATCACTGACTATGGGTAAGATATATTACATTATCTTTCTCAGGGATATGCAAACAAATGTCTATTCACACCAAATGGGGTAACAACATACCAAAATGTGATTCTACCATGTTTTGCCTGTTTCAGATGCAACTTTCTGTTTTTCATTGGAATATAACTTTTTTTTTTTTTAAAAAAATAAGGTGTTTACTGATTTTTTTTTTTTCCGAGGTAGGATCTTACCATAGCTCAGGCTGACCTGGAATTCACTCTGTATTCTCAGGGTGGCTTGAACTCATGGTGATCCTCTGCCTCCCATGTGCTGGGATTAAAGGCATGTGCCACCACGCCTGGCTGTTTTCTGATTTTTTTGAAAAGGGAAATGACAGAAATCAAGTTAGATAAGAGATATGAAAGGTTATAGATATAAGATATATTTTGGTAAGGAAGATTAAAAAGAAAAGAACAATGCTTTTATACAAAAGGGATTTTATTTTATTTATTTTTTGTGATGAGTTTTAAAAACTTCAGCTCCCAGGTAATTACCCCAGGGGGTTCTGCCAAAAATCACATCTACCTCCCTATGGGCTATTGTCAGAATATGATCATTTTTAATAGGCATGCAACAGGTGATTAGGATAAGCATAAGATCAAAGTTAGGGTCTAGAAGCTGTTGGGAAAACTATCAGGTCTTAAGAGTATAGCCTCGACCTTATTTTCTTTTTTTGCATTGTTGCATATCTGCTACTGAGAAGGGTACTGGCCTCATATGGTCCTTTCCATCTGGTCTTGTGTAGGTAGTGTCAGGCAGTATAAGGTCATGGATATCCAGGCCATTTTGTGCCTGGAGGAGTGCATTGTAAGGAGTCCTACCCTTCCTTTGGCTCTTACATTCTTTCTGCTACCTCTTCTGTTATGGACCCTGAGCTTTGGAAGGTGTGAGAAAGATGTTTCAGTGCTGAGCACTCCTCTGTCACTTCTCAGCACCATGGTGCCTTCTGAGTCATCCCAAAGTCACCACCATCTGAAAACAGAAGCTTCTCTAACCAAAATTGAGGGTAGTATTAATATATAGGTAAGAACATTAAAAGTAGTGCTCACCGGGCAGCTTGGTGTGCATAGAATATACATTTAGCCAGATGCCAGCAGACATTACAGTCTTAGGGCTCATGTCTTCCCCTGTCATAGGTTTTCAGTATCAGGGATGTATTCCCTCCCATGGAACAGACCTCCATGCCAATTAGAGAGCAGTTGGTTTCCCCGTAATAGACATGCCACTATTGCACCCATTGGCTCTTATTTATGCCTCTTGGCCAACTGAACACGAACTCGCATTGTTTACTTATCACCATCACACAGACACAACTCCTGACCTCCATCCTTAACTGTTCCTTTGGCAGCTCCTGTCAGGCTACATGAGCTATTCAGCTTGTTCTCCTTCTGGTGGGAATGGGAGTCACCAGTAGAGTAAGTACAGGTTTGGGTGAATTCAACTGCTGCCTCTTGTGTTTGCAGAGCATTTCTGGAGACCTCTGAAAGCTTGCAAGACATTTCACAGAGTTCAAAATCAAATAGGTGCACTGGCAGCAGTAGCTTTCCAACAAATAAGTGGATTACAGCTCTTAACTTCAGAAGAATGTTGTGGCAGTCAGAGACACTACACAAAACTTAGCAGACCATGACTCTAAAACTCACCAGCAGCCATGATTACTGGGACTTGTGGGCTAAAGCTTGATCTTAGATATTTTGGTTGCTTCCTTCAGCAAGGCCCTGGCTGACACTCTGGCCCTACTTTTCTGACTTGTCTTTAAAAAAAAAAACAAAAACTTTATTTATTTTATTTGAGAAAGAGAAAGAGGGAGAGAGAATGGGCACACCAAAGCCTTCAGCCACTGCAAACGAACTCCAAACTCATGTGCCACCTTGTGCATCTGGCTTATGTGAGTCTTGGGGAATTGAACCTGGGTCTTTTGGCTTTGCAAGCAAGCGCTTTAACCACTAAGCCATCTCTCTAGCCCCTGACTTTGTCTTTTAAGCTTCCTAAACGTTATTTCTTGGGTAGAGAGATGGCTTAGTGGTTAAGGCACTTGCCTGCGAAGCCTAAGGACTCATGTTCAACTCTCCAGGTGCCATGTAAGCCAGACACACAGTAACACAAGCATGCAAGGTTGCACATGTGCACAAGTGGTGCACACATCTGGAGTTCAATTGTTGTGGCTAAAGGCCCTGGTGTGCCAATTCTCTCTCTCTTGCTATCTCTCTCTCTCACTTTGTCACATAAAAAAAAAAAAAAAAAAAAGGAAAAAAGAAAAAAAAAAGCAAGTCTGTTGGGGTTACCTCAAAAAAAAAATTGTTTCTTTCCACCCAGAAGCCATCAGATGCTGAGACTTCAACAGGGCTTCAGACTAATCCAGGAAAAAGACTCCAAAGTCTCTCCCTTTTGACCAATTAGCTAGGAAAAAGTTCTGGTATCCCAAATAGGTAGAGGCTACTGCTTCTAATCAACTGGAATCAGTTACTAAAAGTGAGATCTTCCCCTCAGCTTCCCATAAACATTTATGGGGATCACTTGTCTAAAGAGGACATGAGAGGTAGATAGAGTCAGGCACGTGTGACTAACTCTCAGGTCTAGCTAACACAAGAGGCTGTCACTTGGATTGTACTGGCTCTACCCAAAGACTGACAGAATCCCCTCCAGTAAAGAAAGGTCAGTCACTTGTGAGAGCTAAGGAGGAGCCCCCCTCCTCCAGCTCTGGTAGCTTCTCCTACCCTTGGTAGAACACCAAGGGAGAGCTGCTGTCTGCTCACCCACCTCTACTTTGTGCCGTGTGCTCCTTGCTTTTACCCTCAGTTTAAAAAATCTATACTTTCGCTGGCCGTGGTGGTGCACGCCTTTAATCCCAGCACTTGGGAGGCAGAGGTAGGAGGATTGCCATAAGTTCAAGGCCACCCTGAGACTACAGAATGAGATCCAGGTCAGCCTGAGCTAGAGACCCTACCTCAAAAAACAAAAAACAAAAACAAACAAACAAACAAAAATCTACAATGTCATTGCTATGTCCTATTCAACTCTTTGCTCCAGACACAAAGAACCTTGGCATTGTATCATGGGAAACTCCCTCCAGTAACAGAGGAACACGGAAAATTGTGGGGACATAAGAAGGGAAAAGAGCCCTTTACTCTGGAGTCTGATTGAAGCCTTTCAACAGCTTGAGAAGAAAAATTCCAGCACAATTAACACTTGTTTAAGGCCTTTCTCCCTTCCCAGCTGAATACCTGTAATTTTCTAGAAGTCTCACCAGAAACCCCATTTAGAGTAAAGGAGTTCTAAACCCTCTTGTGCAACCCTAATGGCTCTTAGCAATCTATCAGATTATAATCCCATTTCAGAGCAACTCCAGAGTCATCCTCTGGTTTTACTTATCAACAAGAAAGGAGACCCTGCCTCAAAAACAAAAAATATTACAACAACAACACAGACAGACAGACAGACAGACAGAGAGAGCGAGAGCAAGAGAGAGAGCAGGCAAGAGAACATGGGAGCAAGAGAACATAGCAAACTTTTGAGATGTAACTTCGTCACCAAGATGGTATATATGGCTAATGCTAAAATACTTTATTGAATCTTTTCCAGAAGCCCAAACCCATGCTCTGGAGTGTGTCTTTCTTTCATTGGCAGTGGCTTCTTTCCTGTTAAAGGGTTAACCTCATACTTAAAGTCTATATTATAATATCTTTAATAAAACACCAACCCTGCCTCACATTGGCTAGTCCTGAAATGAATTCTTTTCTTGCATTGAAGCTAGGAATCCTGAGTTTGCTTGAGTCAGGTCTCCATAACATTAAGGAATTCCTTAGACTAGTTTAGTGTGGAGCTGTGTCTTTGTCCCCTCACTGACAGTGGGGTGAGGGCAGAAGACACGAGGAAATCTCCAAACAGGGAATAAAAGCCTGGAGCAGGCAGCTCAGAATAGCCCTTTCATAGCCAGGCACCATCAGTCCTCCACTTGTCTTCTACAGCGGGAGGAGAGCTATGCTCTGGGTATGAGAGCAATGTTGAAAGTGAAAGTATTTTCCTGGTTTAATGAATGCTTGAAATTTTCCATTAACATTACTATTACTTTTGCAGTGTTAGGGATAGAAGCCAAGACATATTAAGCAAGTGCTCTACCACTGAGTTACATCCTCACTCCTTGGTTTTAAGACATAGTACCACGAGCCTGCTCTGGTACTGGTAATCTTGCTTCCACATCTCAGGTGCTGAGCTGGGATTATAGGTATGCACCACTATGTCCCACTCATTAAATGTTTTTAAAACTGAAAATTATGAATTCATGCCCGATACTGAAAACCAGGTCGAAAGGCCATGGATGGGGAGACCACAGGCCCTAGGGAGAACCTACTATCATTATTTTGCAAAATGGATGTATTATCAAATTGCCTTTTAAATATTAAACTTTATACACATAGATTAATTTTAGGTTGAGAATTTTAGTATATGAACATATTGTAAATTGTTCCTATTTCTATCACTTTTTCCTCTTTTGTCCTCTTTCCTTTGCTCCCATTCAACTAAGGACCCTGCTCTTTGAAGACAGTCCTTCCTCTGTTTTGTTGCCTTATTCCTTTTGTCCTACTCCATCTTCTATGTCAAAATTTTTATGGGGTCTGAACACTGCAGGTCTTGTGGGACGATCAATAATCATTGAGGGATCATAAATGCACCAGTGAGATCATGTCAGGGGGACATGTGGCTCTTATATTCTTTCTATCTGTGCTTCCACAATGTTCCCTGAGCCTTGGAGGGTGTGACAGAAATCTCCTTTAGTATACGCTCTCAACAGCCTCTTATTTTCTGTACTTATGAGTGTTGAGTGTACTCACTGTCTACGTCCATGTCCACAGAGAAAGTTCTCTGGCCAGAAGTGAGAGCAGAGCTCATATTCATTCTGCACATCCTCTGTTCCTGAGCCCTGGTGGGTATCAGAGATGACTCAGCCACTGCCAAGTATGAGGCTTTCTCTTTTCTTGTCATTTTGGTGAGTTTTGGGTTTCCTGGGTCTTTGCCACCATCTGTAAAAAGAAGATTCTCTAACCTAAGATGAGAACAGCATTAATCAAAGGGCATGTAACATTTAGAAGGCTTTTTGATGAGCATAACATCTCCATTTAGTCAAAGAAGAGTGGTAGCTTCCTTCGAGGGTCTATGACCTTTCAAGCCTTAGCCTTTTGACTTATCACTTCTCAGTAACAGGCATTATTCATTCCCACTGGGTGGGTCTAAATCCAATCAGAGAGCACCTGTACAGACACATGTACCCACACACATACATGCACACACACACATATGCATGCAACAAAAAAAAAAGACCACAGATATGCATACATACACAAGAGCAATCATCATTTCCCACGTGATACCCTGATCACCATCACACATGGCCCTGAGCCTTGCACCTTCAGAATCAGGAGCCAAAATAAGCAAAAATCTTTTTGTTGTAATTTTCCCATCTGTGCTATTGCATTATCATCAATAGGATATGGACCAATGTATTCTCTCTAGCCTCACAGTTTTAGATAGCATAGAAAACTCCAATTTCTTATCTGTAGTCTGCAGCCCTTCTTTTTGGTGGTAATGGAGATCAAATCCAGTATTTTAAAAATGTATATTTTATTTTTATTTATTTGACCGAGAAAAGAGGGGGAGAGCAAGAGCGAGTGAGCAAGCGAGAGAGAGAGAGAAAGAGAGAGAGACAGAGAGAGAGGGAAAGAGAGAAAGAATAGGTGTGCCAGGGCCTCTAGCCACTGCAAACAAACTCCAGATGCGTGCACTCCCTTGTGCATCTGGCTAATGTGGGTCCTGGGAAATCAAACCTGGGTCCTTTGGCTTTGCAGGCAAATGTCTTAACCCCTAAGCCATCCCTCCAGCCCTCAAATCCAGTTCTTGAATGACAGTCTCAGTCCATGCAGATTTTTTTGAGCTTCAGACTTATTTACTATCATCATATTTGATAGCTCCATTTGGTTAACTAATGAGCCTATCAAAATTGGTGTAAACAGAACTCTTGAAATTTTGTAACATGTCCCTATTCTTCCCAAGCCTCTCTTACCTGGTACAGAGCACAGCCATAATTTTTTTAATTATTATTTTTTATTGACAACTTTTATACTTACATATAAAAAACCCACCTGATATTTCCCTTCCCTCCCCCCATTCCACTTTAGAACTCCAGTCTCCATCATATCCCCTCCCTCTCTCCATTAGTCTCTCTTTTAATTTGATGTCATCATCTTTTTCTTCTATTTTGAGGGTCTTGTGGAGGTATTGCTAGGCATTGCAAGGTCATGGATATTGAGGCCAATTTCTGTCTGGGCAGTTGCATTGTAAGAGGTCATACCCTTCCTTTGGATCTTCTATTCTATCCGCCCCCTCTTCCGCAACGGGCCCTGAGCCTTGGAGGTTGAGACAGAGGTGTTTCAGTGCTGGACACTCCTCCATCCCTTCTTCTCAGCACTATGTTGCCTTTTGGGTCATCCCAGTGGTCATTGCCATCTGAAAAGAGAAGCTTTTCTAACCAGAAGTTAGACTAGCGTTAATATGTGAACATGAACATTAAGTGTAGTGCTTTCAGGGCAGCTTGGTGGGAATAATATATACATTTAGTCAGACAAGAGCAGGCTTATACCCCTAAGGCTCATGATCTCACCTACCATAGACTTTTACTTAGGTTTTTCAGTACCAGGTATGTATTCCCTCCTGTAGAGAGGGCCTTCAGTCCAATTATGGAGCAGTTGGTTACCCCGAGAGTAGACATGCCACTATTGCACCCGTTCAGTCATTGGGCCTGTCTGGCCAAGCTTGAATATTCAGCGCCCACTGTTTTCACTGCTGATGACTTCTGTCTCCCATACGCTGCGTGCAGTGCAGCTTTTTCCAGCTTTCAGTTGGCTGGTCTACAGGGAGAAGGTTTTCTGCTCAGCACCAGCTTGCTTTCTCAGTGACCTTGCCTCTCAGGCAAGAGATGTCTTCAGCGATAGGGTCTTACTATCTGTTTCTCAACGGAAACCAAGGGCTTTGGCAAAAGCCTTTAATGTTTTGGAGGCTACTGGGACCTCCTTGGCCAACAACTCACTGGAAGGTATCCCACCCCAGGTACTGAAAATTTTCTAGTAACAGTCTACAGCTTCTAGATGTGCCCTTATTCAAAAAAGTAATTTTACATAATTCTTATTCACAATATCTTGAATTTAGATTGACCCTCCCCCTGCCCTTCTTTTATGCATTCTCTTCCCATGGCCTCGCTTAGGCCATTCCCCTCCCTGTAATCAGTTCTACTTAAATATGTGCATTACCATACACTTAAGTCTTTCCCTTTTCTCCCTCCCTTATAGCCTTTTACCAGCTTACTGGTTTCTGGTACCTATTTTTGGTTCCAGTTCACACACAAGTCTATACATTTGTAGCTAGGATCCACATATGAGAGAGAACATGTGACGTTTGGCTTTCTGAACCTGGGTTATCTCACTTACTATAATCCTTTCCAGATCCATCCATTTCCCTGCAAATTTCATAATTTCATTTTCTTTACCGCTGAATAGAACTCCATTGTGTAAATGTACCACATCTTTATTATCCATTCATCTGTGGAGGGACATCTAGGCTGCTTCCATTTACTAGCTATTGTGAATAGAGCAGCAATAAACATGGTTGTGCAAGTATCTCTAAAGTAGTGAGAAGAGTCCTCTGGATATATGCCTAGGAGTGCTATAGCTGGATCATATGGTAAATCTATTTCTAGCTGTCTCAAGAACCTCCACACTGATTTCCACAATGGCACAGCCATAATTTTTTATTGCTAGGACAAAACATTAGGTAGGCATCCTTAATTTCTCTCTTTTGCTCCCATGTTCTTGCCTTAGACCTAGCTTAACTTTATATTCATTTCCTATTATTTCTCCCCTGGCTCAGCTTGTTCTGGTCACAAGGGTCTTCTTTTGCTTTTCCTAAAACATACCAAGCTTGTCTTCTTACCCCAAGACCCTGCACATGTGTTTTTCCTTCCTTCCTTCCTTTTAAGGATTTTTTTTTTCAAAAACAATCCCCCAAAAAACCCATAATGGCACAGAATAAACATCCACACTGCAAAAGATGGCATTGGGCAAAGTAAAGAAATATTCAGCCAACACAAGATTTAAGTCAACCAGGGAAAACATCAAACTCTGTAACTCCCAAGTCCAACAACTCTAGTCAGTGACAAATCCCCAAGTCTGATAATTCTGACCAGCAACAAGTCTCTGGAGTTCCAATTCCGCCCCTCCAGCTAGGCGACTCACAGTCCTGGAAAACTTCATCCAGGGCCAGCAGCTCTCCTCAGCAGCCATCTCATGGTCCCTGCATCTCCACTGGGTCTCCACTGCAATCCACAGTCCATCCTCATGGCCCCATGGGATCTCCATGCAGGCATCCAGCAAACCTGCTTCACACTACCCATGGCCATTTCCAAAACACAAGACCGCGTTACAAACTCAATGACCCTCTTTCCTGCATTTGTTATACTCCATAATACCAGGTAGGGTGCCAATTTGTTAATCCAGGGGGAATAAATTAGACTTTGAAGAACAGGACACTCCTTCAGCATTCAGGCCCCTGTGGCCCCAGTGCAGGTCAGCTGGCCCAATCTCAAAGGTTGTAATCTCTCAACTGCAGCTGAATGGGCCGAGTTCACCCAAAGATTTCATTTTTTCTGTGCCATATCCCTCTGCTCACACCAGTTCATTTCTACGCAAAGCAACCCTGCACAACTTCTCAAGACCTGGGGCATAACAGCAAACTTGTCACACAAACTGCTAGCCCAGACCAAGTAAACTTCTTTCTCACCCTCATAAGCCAAACCTCACAGTCCATAGTTCTTACTGCATTCAAGTCTTTCAGCTCTGACCAGAATAATCCATCAAGCTGTACTTACAGCACTGCAAGGCATCTCTTAGGCCAAGATTTCAAATCCTTCCACATTCCTCTTGAAAATCAGCTCCAAAAGGCCAAAGACACACAGTCAGGTGTCTAGCAGCAATCCCACTCCTCCGTACCACTTTACTGTTGCATTCAGGTTTGCATTGCTGGCAGAAATCGCCCAACTAAAAGCAGATTGTGGGGAAAAAGAGGTTTATTTTGGCTTACAGGCTCAAGGGGGAAGCTCCATGATGGCAGGAAAAACGATGGCATGAGCAGAGGGTGGACATCACCCTCTGCTCAACATAAGGTGGACAACAGCAACCGGAGGGTGTGCCTGGGATTTTTATTTTATTTTTTAATATTTTATTTATTCATTTTATTTTTTGGAGACAGAGAGAAAGGGAGAGGAAGACAGATAAAGAATGGGCATGCCAGCAGCATCTCAGCCACTATGAATGAACTCCAGATGTGTGCGCCCCCTCATGGTCAAGTGCAGCATTGCACCCTTGTGTCACTTTGCATCTGGCTAAACGTGGGACCTGGAGATTGGAACCAGGTTCTTAGGCTTAGCAGGCAGGTGCCTTAACTGCTAAGCCCTCTCTCCAGCCCTAATTATTCATTTATTAGAGAGAGAGAAAGAGGAAGAGAGAGAGAGAGAGAGAGAGAGAATGGGCACTACAAACAAATTCCAGATGCATGCGTCCCCTTGTGCATCTGGCTTACATGGGTCCTGGAGAGTCGAACTGGGATCCTTTGGCTTTGCAGGCAAACACTTTAACTGCTAAGCCATCTCTCCAGCTCAAGATTTTTATTTTTATTTATTTATTAGAGAAAGAGAAAAAACGGGGAGAATGGGAGTGCCAGGGCCTTCAGCCACTGCAAACAAACTCCAGACACATGTGCTACCATGTGCATCTGGTTTATGTGGGACCTGGAGAATTGAACTGGGGTCCTTAGACTTTGCAGGCAAACACCTTAACCACTAAGCCATCTCTCCAGCCCCCTTTCTTTCAATAGTATTCTGCCTGATGGTCTACTCTCAGATTCCCACTAATGTAGTTTGCCTCAGAGGACTTTTACCTGACTCCCCTAAAGAAAACGCCTTCCCTCATGTCACTCTTTATTCGTTCACATGAGTTTATTTGTCTTAATATCATTTCCCAGTACTTCTAATTACATCTCACACATGTTTTGTTACCCGTTTCCAGTCACCTTCCTAGCAACCTAAATTTCATAAAAGCAAGGACTGGATCTTCCCAGTAACAGTTGCTCCATCAGTGCCTGACAAACAGACGCTTCATTAAGCACCTGACAGATGCAGGAACTACTGAAAGCAGGTACAGCTATTAGGAGCTGGGACAACTGTTTGGGAGAGAAATAATAAGACCGAAGAAGGGTGATGGTTAATTTCATGTGTCCAATGTCTGGGCTACAATGCCCAGCTCTTTGGTCAACCCCTATTTTGTATGTTTCTGCAATGTGATTTTTGGGTGAGAATTAATTTCAGCAAATGACTTCTACAATTTTGGTAGGCCTAATCTAATAAACAGGAAGCCTGGAGGTAACAAGACTGACCTCCCTGACCAAGAGGGAAGCCTGTCAGTACAAGACATGCTGAACTGCCCTGTGGTTTTGGACTTACCGCCATGATCGCATGATTCAACTCCTTCTATGACTTTCTTTCCATATACACACATCCTACATGTTCTGTTCCTCAAAGAGCTTTGAATATGCTGACAGTGTAGTATGGATAGAGAGGCGAGGAAGGATGGGAAATTATGAGCTGGGAGGAGGCATCAAATCAAGATACCTGGCATGGGGGGGAGGTGCTTGTTGATGCTACGCATGAGGACAAGATCCAGGTGTCTTCTAGCAGCTGTCATGCAG